>CM051663.1:7167500-8417500 GCA_028020825.1 Podargus strigoides | reverse complement strand
TGGAGTGTTAATTATTATTAATGACTCCCTGTGACTTTTATTATTAGCAATACTAATTAATTGGATTATTACTATTTTCTCTGTTGGAGATGCTTGGGGATGGCACATAGAAGTGACAGACGTTGCTTTCAATGCAGAAAAGGGACAAGAGGAAACTCAGGCAATTTTATTTGGATAATACAAAGTGGCAGAGGTGAGCGGAGATCTGGGAGACAAACCAGTCTTCCTTGTGGTGAGACCTGTTGTTAAACATGTGGCACAGCACCAACTCACCAAAAATAGCTCTGAAGAAAGTAAAAGAGAAGCGTGTGTGCAGGCACGTGCATGCATGTGTGTGTGTCCACAAACCCATTTGCTGTTTAGGTGTCAGAAATATATTTTACCACTGGAGTCTGCAGCATGTGATTAGTGAATTATTCAGTTTGGAGATTGCCTTCGCTGTGACCTCATTAGTAACCCTGAGGTGAGCGGGACGCATTAGACTAACCACCAGGCTGTCACTGAGGAGCAGAACTGGGGCATTAAAATGGATTAAAGTGCTTTACCAAGAAGTGCGGCACAACTCATGAAAAAAAAAAAAAAAAAAAAAGACAAAAGGGAAAAGAGAGAAAGATAGAAGGGGGAGGAAAGAAATATCAATAAAATAAATAAATAAACCATCCTGTTAAGCTGGCAGCCTGTGGATAAACAGGCAAGCAGGCGGAGGGGTGCAGGGACCCCAGCGTGCTGGCAGAGCACACGAGCCTTCGCTCCGAAGCAGGGAAGGTCTGTGGTTGGGAAGAGGCATTTGCAGGGCTCTTCGCTGTCTGCTGTGTCAAGGGAGCCCAGCATCTGCTCAGTGAAACCAACCCTTAGGATGCCAGCCAAATCTCCCTGGCTGCCCAAGAGAGCCTTCTCTTTTTGACCCCCATTGGGCTGACACCCAGCCTTGGACCTCCTCTATGTCAGGGTAGGTGATGCAGGGCTGAAGGAAAGTCCTCAAAGGGACCTGACCTCTAAGTGTTGGTGCCCATGTTAGGGACCTCAGTTGTTCCATGCTTCTGGCTGCAAAGGGGAGTCTGGTGAGGTTGTGCACTTATCTCCCAAAGCTGCCTGTGAGTGGTACTTAGCTGATATGGGGAGGAAGATGTGGCCCATAGTCATCATTCAAGGACCATGGTGAGCCCCTTGAAGGGGGCATGATAGAGGGAGGAAGAGGTGATATACCCCATTTTGCCTCTTCCTGACAAGCCTACAGAAGGAAAAGGGGGATGGGTTTGTACCATGCTCCCTCACGGTCAGCTATTCTTTCCTGGGGGGAGGCACTGGCTGATGCGAACAGCTTTCATCTGGGGATGGGCCTGATGACTGATGTGGTCGCATTTGTTTGCTCAGCAGCAGTTGCAAATAATGGATGCTAAAAGGCTTTGTGGTTCATTGATGGCCATGCTCATAACCACACACTCTTCATCCAGTTCTGGAGAAGAAATGCAGTGCTCTTCATCTAACTCCTCAGGTTCTAAGCCCTGCCTTCGACATGATGTGGCCTTGGTCCCTTTGGTGTGTGCACAAGAGACCCTGTTGGTGAGAGATGCTCTGAGATGATGGCTGGACCCTGCAAGAAGGTCATCCAAAGGTCTGTTGCTTCCTTCCACCACTGCAGCTGCTAGAAGCCTGGATGTGCACCTATGGCACTGGATCCAAACCTTTATGGGGTCTCTCCATGGCAATACCTGTTGAACACATTTGCCTCTCCCACTTCTTTAGTGACAGTACTGGGAGCACCTTATTGCCCACCCATATCAGGGCCAGTCTTCAAGAGGACACTGTAGGATTACTTTGTGTCATCTGGTCCTCAAAGGCATGGTGAGCTCCCAGGTTTCTTCAGTGGAGCCAGATGTTTACTTTCCATCTAGCTTCACCTGTTCAGTTTGAGCTCATCTGTAACTGGTGAGACCCCTATTTAATACTTTCCCCATGCTTCCTATTATTAGTCCTCCAGCTGTCCCAGCCCATCCATCCCAGGCCAATTCTGCACCTGGGCTGATCTCTGGGCCAGTGCAGGAATGGCAGCTTGTTGTCTATCTGTCTTCTCCTCTGTGGGGTTTTGGACATCTGGGACTATCCAGAGCAGGGCTGTGTTGGCTGACCCCTCCCCCTCTCCCATATGAATTTGTCAGGTGTGTCCTGGCCTCTCATGGGAGGCTGTAAGAGGAACAAGAAGGCATAAGGAGGATAGGACACAACTACCTGAGTTTTATTAGATTTAATTGTCCCTATTTTATTATACCTGAATGCATAAAGAATCTTAATTAAATCAATTTCAAACACCCAGGGCAAACAAGCCACTCGATAGAGACAAGCTGAGAAGGGAGCGATTCAGGCTGTCAGTTCCCTGGGTCTTTCCTGAATCCTCCCTCCCCTACCCACCAGGCAAGTACAGGAAATTCGCTCATTTATTGCTGCTTAATAATATATACTTATGCACTGTGTATCCCAAGCTATTTGCATTGTCAAGTCATGTGCATTGATGTGGAAGCTTTGCTTTCCCTTGTGTTGCTGCTGGTGTCATCTTAAAGCATTTGTCTAGTGATGACTTGACGAAGTGAAAGGGAAAGATGCAGCAGAACTGAGAAATGGCTGGGGGAGCCCAACCAGGGCTCTCTGTCACCATCCCGGGAACTGCTGGGCTGTGTTAACTGATCATCTAGCAGGAACATGCAGAGTAGTAAGCCTTCCCCCTCCCATTAAAGTAGCCACGTTGGCTTTGTTTTGAAGGCCAGCCAAATTTCACTCCACCGATATCTAGGACAGTTATCCTACTGGCATTCTCATCTCCCATGCAGATTGTCATTGCCTCAGCTTAGCCCCCTCCAAAAAACCATCAGCTTAAAACAGGAGAAAGTGCCATATCAAATAAACAAGACACTCCTTGCACCACATCTTCTGTTTTCCAGCCAGCCCCCTTTGGTCAGCTGTGCTGCCATGGACACATAGGGACATGAAGGACCTTTCCCAGGACTGCCACCACTCTGTCAACACCACCCCATTGGGCTTGTGTCTCTTGACATCTTTTGAATTTGGAGGCCAGGCTTGTAGGGTGTGTTTGAAGGACAGAAGACCTGCTCTCTTCTCTTATGCATGAGTTTCTCTCTTCTTTTATTTCTTGTGGGAGCTGTTTGCAACCCACATTTTCAGTGATGAACAGAGCTGTATGTCCTGTCTCCTCACAAGGCTTCTCCCAACCCCTGTTGCTTGCTTAATTAATTAGAAAAACTCTTCCACCTCTCTGGGCAGGGATACCTCTACCAAGCCTCCTTTGCACGTAGCTGCCTATCACAGCTCCTGACCAGGCAGCTAGGCAGGCTGCGAGATGCTGTATGCCTGTTCATGGGACACAGCTTGAGATGTGAATGCAGACACAAGAGCATCCTTCAGGATCATCAGGTGCACCCTCCTTGGCACTCAGGTGTCCATAAGGAACCTTGCAGATTATCTGCTGGACTAAAGCTGGATCTTTCTCATCCACTCATTAGAAATGAGCATTTTGCAAAGGACCAGCCTGAAAATCAGTGCAGGATGAGAGTTCGACCCCATGTTGCCTACAGCCCAGCCCAGTGGGCATCAGCACCTGCCCCACAGCTGGTGTCCCCTTGGCCTGTGATCAGCACCCAACTCCACTGCCGGCCCCAGAGCATCCTCTTCCCAGCTCCCCAGCAGCCAGAAGAGGGTGGCATCAATCCCCGTCTGTTTTGTAAAGCAAGGCTGGAGTTTTCTCTTGGCCATTTGCTAAACAGCTGGAGTGCTCCCTGTATCCAAGGAAACCTGCCTTAACCTGCTGCTTACAGGGAGGCTGCTGTTTGGCAAGTTTCTCTCAGCTTTCCTCAGTGTTCCCGGGTTAAGGTTTTGGGAGGTCTATAAGGGGAGACGCTCCTGCCTTGTTCTTGCACTCACAGCCTCTCATCCTCCCCCCACTTTGGGAGTTGAGCCTGCATAGAGCAGAATGGGAAAAGCCCTGTTTTCCCCAGTTTTGTTACCACTTAGTTGCAGTTTCACAAAAACAGAGGAAGAGCCCTGAGGCTGTTTTTCCTTTTTTTCTTCTATTTCTTTTTCCTTCTTCTTTCTCCCTACTCCCAAGATTTCCAGTTGGCAAAGTGCAGTGTAACCACCCACCACAGGCCCTTCCCAGATGCCGTAGCTCTCCAGAGAGAGTGCTGCTCTCTGTCCTGCCCTGCAGCCCCTGAACCCATCCCACCTATCCCATCCTCTCCTATCCTATCCTCTTCCATCCCATCCCATGTCATGCTCTCAGCATCCCCCATCCTGCACCCCTGCCCCCCTGCTTAGTCCCTCCTGTCCCATCTCTTCTCTTGAAGCAGCAGTGATCTCAGTTCTCCTTCAGAAAGCTCCCAGCCCCCCAAATCCCCTTTTCCTTCTCCATTTCTCCTGCTGCTTGGGAGCTGGGTGCAGGCAGGAGGGTAGGAGAGCCCCATGGGGTGGATCTGAGCAGCCGTGAGCTCATGCTGGGGCCACAGAATGGGCTGCAGGGGTGGGAGAAGGTAGGGAAAGCTCAAGGAAAGTAATGTGGGCAGAGAAGGGCTAGAGGTCATGCTAGATTTCTCCAGGTTCAGGAGCAGCATGCCAAGGCAAGCAAATAGAAAAGAGCATCTGTCCCCTCCCTGTGCCCATCCAGCTTGGCCACCCCAGCCCACTGCTGGGTTCATTCCCACTGCCCCAGTGCCGATGGGCACGGCTATGCTGCTTTGTTCGGCTCCGGTACCATTTTGCTCTCTGCCAGCACGTCCCACAGATGCATCGCCCAGCATCTCTGGGAGGTTAAATGGTGCTCTGGGAGCTGGAGTCTGCTCCTCTCCCTCCAGCAAACCCATAACGCGTGGTGCTGTAATGACTGGGCTGTGCTAAAAGCCTCTGCCTGCCGGCGCTGGAACAAGGCTGGGTGCTTTCCCAGAGCTGGGTTAATGCAGCAGCAGCCGCAGAGTGCAGCCATAAGTAGGGTTAACACACTAACACTCCCCCAGCTCCCCACACTGATGGGGAGGATAAACTCCTGCCTTGGCCATGCAGGAGCTGGTCTTCGACCCAAGGCGAGAGCGACATCGTTTACTGCTCTCAGGTTAAGCATTTCTTTTGCTTTCCCTAAGGTGGCAGTACGAATCCCCTCGCTGCAGCATCTTCCTGCAACACATTATTTGAGCTCTGCATCCTTCAAGGTGTCCCTCTGCCTCCCAAAGCACCCAGCACTCTGGTTTGTGGCTCTTTCTGTATCTGTGCCATCCAGTAGCCCACCCTAGCCTTCAGCAGCTGCTGAGGACCCAGAGCACCACAACACCGACTGCCGCCAATGGCAACAGTGGTACCCATGCAGACCTGGGCAGGAGGATGTGCTGGGAGACTGGTAGCGAGGAGCAGCTTGCAGGCAGAGCTGGGAGGGCTGGCAAGCTTCTAGGGTCTGGTCAATAGGGGAGGAGATGATGGAGAGGCAGAGAAAGCTGGAAAACAAACTACCTAGATTTTCCACCAATAGAGAGAAATAAAAATGTTATTGCTTTGTGCTGGTGTGGGGAAGCTTTAAAGGGTGATAAGAGGGTGTCAGGAAGCCTCAGAGGCAAGGAAAGGACACTTTGCATGCCAGTCTAGTGTTTTCACTCCTGGTTTGCAGGATCTCTCCCCAGTGTCGCCCATGCAGTGCAGTTTGGCTCATGGCTAGCCAAGGAACTGGTGTCCTGCGAGGGCAGGTCCTGGCCATGGCAGCAGATCCCACTGCCACCCCATACCCCAGAAGCTGATGGGATGTCCTGTGGAGTCTCCTCCGCCTGCAGCAAAGACCCAGTCCCTTCTGGAAGAGCCGGTGTGCTGGTCTGTGGAGTGGGTTGCTGACGATGCGATCCTCTGTGCTTCCAGAGCACGGTGACCAAAAGAGGTTAAAAATGATCTGATTGGCAAAAATGCCCTGTAATTTCCTCTCTCTCTGATCACAAAGTGCCCCCTTAGGAGTGCCAGACAGCCCTGGGCAGCAGGCACAGATTTGGATTTACTTCTGTTGTTCAGACCAAACAGCTGCTAAGGGCGTCAGTTATACAGACATGATGATGTTGTCACTTTATGTATCATTTTTATTTCATTGCTCTCCAACGTTTGTAATACCCCGGAGCTCAGAAGCTTAAATAACAGCTCTCCCCATATTGATTTTACCCTTCGCCATTTGGCACTCACTCATTCCTTTCCCTTTGAGTTCCTAATAACCAGGATTTTAACTGAGCAGTGTCCCTCTCTGTGCTTGGGCAGTGGCTGTGGCCAGATGGAGATGGCAGGGGAAGGGACAGGCACAGGACAGTAGTGTTCTTGGGGTCCTCCAGAGATGGGGCTGGTGTACAAGTTGCAGGGCCTCTTGGACTCTTCCTTACTGAAAAAAAAGTAATTAGCACTCAGTCAAATGTTCTTGCTGTGTTCCAGTAACTCTGAAGGAAGTTGTGTTTAGGATCTGGATGGCCCTCTCCAGTGGGCTTTTGGGGATGGAGCAAACAGCCAGATGGTGCTGAGGGAATTATTTTATAACAAAATGTTTCCTCTTCCCAGTGCAAGCTGCCTGTGAAGCAACCACGTGCTCTTCATGTGTATCCCCCGTATAGAGATGTGCTGGCTGCTCAGCCCAGGGCTCCCGTGTCTGAGCCACGGGATGTGGACACTGGACCGTACAATCCCTTGTTTTCCTCTGGCTCAGCACCGCATCCCCCCAGGTCCTGCAGCAAGGCTGCTCAGGTTGGTACGTGATGATGTGTTTCACCTGCTCTCCCTGTGGGTTTGGAGTGGTGGATCTGAGTACAGAGCACAGAGAGCTGCCAGACCCCCAGAACAGGCTGCTCCATCCTCTCCAGTAGATCTCACCCACCAGAACCACAGCAACCCTTTGTGTTGCAGGTGGGGAGACAAACAGCACCAGGAGCACCTGGGGGACCTCCAGGAGGACATGGGGAGAAGTGCCCTGAGAGGAATGAATGGGGATGGGCTGCTGGGGCCAGTGAAATGGTGGGGGCTTGTGGCAGGACTGGTAAGTGGAGGAGCTCCCCTCTAGTTAGAGTTAATAGGCAGCAGGAAGAAATATTTATCTTAACTTCATTAGATGGCTCTGGCATATCAATGAGGGAGGCCAGGGAGTGAGGAGAGCCCTGTACCATGATGAAGCAACTGCTACTGAATCAGTGCAGCAATGTCTGCACACATGGACAGGTCAGACTGGCACAGCGTGGTCTGGAGGCTCAGCTTATCTGTCCTGGTTGCAGCAGCTCCGTTTGGATAACCTGCACGTGAGCAGCTGATGGAGATGGCTGCTTCCCACCTCTATATTGGTGGGAAGCAGAGGTCTCTATCCAGCACATTACAGCACAAGGAAGAACCTGGTGTCATTTTAGCCATGCTTTGCCTTTTTAGCCGTAGGGGCCATCTCCAGATTTCAGCTGTGTGCAATGTTCTGTGTATTTGCGAAAATAAAGCGATCCTTTAATATTTAATCAGTCATTAGTCACTTTTATTTATTTTACTCAGCTGAACTGCATCACAAGTGTTTTACTGATAGCTCTTCATAGTGGAAGCTCTTTGCTGGAGGAAAACTCCCCAGTGTTTGAGATTTTAGACCTACTCAGGCTCCCCTGGAAGCTCTGCAGTGGATGGCTGAGCACCTCTGGCTGGCTGACATCTGTGTCCATCCCTCCCCAGGGCTTTCCCAGAGCCTCCTCAGCTCTCTGGGAGGATCAAGGCTGGCAGGGCTCTGGTTAATGCTGCTGCACCATCAGCCATTGATGCATTTGGCTATCACAAACCACAGCCTTGCCTGGCAGGGTGAGCGGGTGCTGAGCCAGGGGAGGGGGGAATGGGAAGATGGGCTCTGGGGACCTCATCCCACTGAGAAGGTCGGTTGTGTTTCACATTAGCTGATGCTCCTGTGTGGTTTCCAGCACTAGCCCAAATGCAGAGACTTGTGGCAAGCCAGCTCGGATATGCAGTAGGCATAAATCATGTCAGCCAGATCTTTCTCTGTAAGGGTGGGGAGAGCCTCTTTTCAGACTGGTGGAGTGATAGGGAGAATTGCTCAGCAATGGGCTAAAAGCTGTGGGGGACTTAGCCCTGCACTGCAACATCTTGGGCTCTGGCTTTTCCCTGCTGGTGTTAAAAGT
The DNA here is from genome assembly GCA_028020825.1 of Podargus strigoides. NCBI lineage: Eukaryota > Metazoa > Chordata > Aves > Caprimulgiformes > Podargidae > Podargus > Podargus strigoides. Next base: position 8,409,329 of record CM051663.1, on the reverse strand, counting down.
GGCAGGACAGGGATGATATGGGTGCCAATGTGGAGAACAATGTGGCACTGCTGCCCAGACTTCTTCAGGGCTTCCTGGTGTCCTCCTCTGTCTCCCTACTCTGGCAGCATGTCCCAGATGAGCATGGGGACCTTGGAGCTTGGCCTGCTGATGCCTCTCACCAACCAAAATGACCTGAGAGATCATTTCCCACTGTAGGATGTTCTCTCAGACTGTCTGAAGTTGGTTGGACAGGAGGTTGGCATCTTATTTGGCATCTTGAGTTTTGGACAGGTGAGCGTGAAGTTGGTAAGTGTGCTTCTGGGAAGGCAGTGATATTTAGCAAAGAACATGTCTGGAGAAGGAGCCAGACAGGAGTAGGCAAGCAAAACTTCTGGAGAAGAAAACCTCCCAGGTGTTTTATGTGTGGGCATCTAGACCATTTGTTCACTTGATGGGGCAGATCTGTGGACTGTCAACAGCCACAGTTGAACACAATCTTGCACAATCTTGCTGTGGTGATACTGAGTTGGTGTGTAAGGGCTGGGACTGAGATGAGCCCTTCTTTAGAAACTTAATGAAATTCAGCAAGGGCAAGCGTAGAGTTTTGCATCTGGGGAAGAACAACCCCATGTGCCAGTACAGGTTGGGGGCTGACCTGCTGGAGAGCAGTGTAGGGGAAAGGGACCTGGGGGTCCTGGTGGACAGCAGGATGACCGTGAGCCAGCAATGTGCCCTTGTGGCCAAGAAGGCCAATGGCATCCTGGGGTGTATTAGAAAGGGGGTGGTTAGTAGATCAAGAGAGGTTCTCCTTCCCCTCTATTCTGCCTTGGTGAGGCCACATCTGGAGTATTGTGTCCAGTTCTGGGCCCCCCAGTTCAAGAAGGACAGGGAACTACTTGAGAGAGTCCAGCACAGAGCCACAAAGATGATTAAGGGAGTGGAACATCTCCCTTATGAGGAAAGGCTGAGGGAGCTGGGTCTCTTTAGCTTGGAGAAGAGAAGACTGAGGGGTGACCTCATTAATGTCTATAAATATGTAAAGGGTGAGTGTCATGAGGATGGAGCCAGGCTCTTCTCAGTGACATCCAATGATAGGACAAGGGGCAACGGATGCAAGCTGGAACATAGGAGGTTCCGCATAAATGTGAGGAAGAACTTCTTCACAGTGAGGGTAACAGAGCACTGGAACAGGCTGCCCAGAGAGGCTGTGGAGTCTCCTTCTCTGGAGACATTCAAAACCCACCTGGACATGTTCCTGTGTGACCTGACCTAGGTATTCCTGCTCTGGCAGGGGGATTGGACTAGATGATCTTTTGAGGTCCCTTCCAATCCCTAACATTCTGTGATTGATTCTGTGATTCTTCCATCCAATTCCCAGCCCCTAGCCAGGTGCCACTAGCCAGCCCACCAGGAACTGAACCACACCCTGAGCCTCACCGTTGGAGGAGCAGCAGACCTTGTGGTGGGATTTCACCTGCCAGGCATGGGAAGAGGTGAAGGACTGGGGTGTTGGTGAGGTGCTCTCTCCACTTGGCTCCTCCATGATGGTCTCTCATGGCACATCCCTGTTTCTCAGCTCTGGCATGTGGACTTTGTGCCCATCACACCTGCAGGCATGCTCATGCACATCACCTCCAGCCCCTGCAAATGCCTGCATGTCTCTTCTCCTCAGCCCCCCAAGGGTTCCCCCAGCTGACTGCTTCCCACACATGTCCCTAATCCTGCAAATTGCCTGCCTGATAAATCTCACTCTCCTCCTTCTGATCCTCCATCTTCATCCCTAACACTCACCTCATCCTCCTGCAGCCCCTTGGCCCTTTGCAGCACCCCCCACCTTTGCTCACCCCACACAATTTTCTTGGAAGGGCTAAAATAAGCCATACCTGGAGTGTGTTCAAAGGCTAATGTACATCCTCCCTTAATTATTGATCTGTTTATTGCAGACACTTTGGCAGGACATTTGCCACAGCTCACACACCAGGCTCCTGCCTTCGGTTCCGCTTGCAGCTTACGGAGGCTGAGGGCAGTGTTAGAGGGGTGACCTGGGGACCATATGCCCTGGCTTGAGGGTAACATCCCTCCATTCCCACCAGCACACCCGTGTTCCCCCAGGATCTCCCAGGTTAACCTCTGTTAGACCAGCCCTGTGGGAATGGTGAAATGCTTTCCCGCAGTGCCAAAACCAGAGCTCCTCTCCAAGCTCCTCCTTTCTTCCCAGGTGAGCAGAGCTCATGGTAGCTGTTTCCTATACCAAGGCCCCCTCCTGTAAGGTGGTATCAGCTCCCAGTGTGTGTCTAGGAAGTCTGGCACAAGGGATCAAAAGAGAATTATGCCATTGAGCCCCAGCTGCTGTCGTCCCCAGGCAGGGAGAGATTAGATGCTGTGCATTAGTGGGATTGTTAAAGACTCTGCAAAACCCATGTTGAGCAACAAGCATGGCAGCACCTGGGGAGGAGGGCTCAGAGGCACAGCCCTGCTCCTGGGCTGCTGTCAGCCTGTCACCCTGTGCTCCATGAGCTTCGGCTTTCAGGTGATGTCGGAGAAGCATGAAAGTAGGAAAACACAGATGTCACCAGCTGCCAGGGAGGAGACCCTGCATTCACTTGCTTTTCTCCTGAGTGGGGTGAGGTGGCTGGGACAGAGCATTTTGGGTTCCTGCTGGCTCAGCACAGGGCTCCTGGCTAAGCCAAGCTTTGTGGGTTGTGGTCCCTTTGGGTAAGACATGGTCACTCCTCCCGGCATGGTGGGTTGAGAGTGTGACCAGGTTTCACCTGGGTTTTTTTTTTTTTTTTTGGTTCATTTTGATTATTTTAAAAATCTAAAGCAAATTTCGTTATACCAAGGTCCTGCATTGTGGGATATTCTGCGCTCTCTTTGATCCCCCAACATCCCACCTACTTCACTTGCTCATTCAGAGACTGAATTAGGAATGTGGGATTTTTGAAAGCACAGGCTTGATTTGGGGAAAATCACAGGAGAACACCACGGAGACTTCCATTCCTTTGTCCTGACAAGGGCTGTGTCCATGACTGCACGGCCTGACTGCTCACATTGGGAACATCCTGATTTGTACCCACAACCGAGCAGCTCTGAGCACATAAAATGCCCCAAGAGACGTGCAGATGGCAGGGCATCAGAGGAACAATGCCGGGACTATAATTCCTGTTATCTGCCTGCAGCATGGCCATCTCCTGTGCCTCCTGGGACTCCTTTGCAGCCCCCTCCTCAGCTCCAATCCCAGTAGCTGCCCCTGTTAGAGATGCCCCACCCAAGTCTCAGATTTGCTCCTCTTTCCTCTCTGTGAGAGATGGACCAGCTCTGCACAGAGCATCACTGACAGATCAAAGCGCTGCCTTGATTCCTTGACAGTGGTTATAATCTGCTCCATATTATTCTCCTTCCTAATTCCTGGGCTTTCCAAGACCTTTGTTTCAGTCTTTTTGTTTTTGACCATTGCAGACGTCCTCCATGGACCATCTCTTGGACATTACAGCCAGGACCAGACCTTTTTCCTGGCTAGACTCATTAATTCGGGAGCTGCCTAGGTGAGAGACTGGTTCAGGTTCTAGCAATGAATGCAAGCACAGCAATACTTGTTATTTTTGTGACAGGGCTGTTTCTTTAGACCTCACATGAGTATGTTTTCTCCCAAATTTTTTGTTCCTGTTTATTTGAGCAAATGGTTTGGGTTATATGCTTTTCTTTACACTTGCATAACAACCTCAGAGAATTTACGAACAGGACATCTGCTGGAATGGCTTCATCCTGCCCTTGCCACCACATGCCCACAGCACGGGCAAGGACAACTCAAGGCTGGAGTCTCCTACCACTGTCTGCTCTTCAGCCCACCTCACCTCACCTTTCTTCACACGGCTGTCATTGCCCAAATGTGATCGCCCCACGTGCCTTCCCCTGCCCCTCCTTCTGCAGGTTCCCGGGGTCAGGCTGATCCATGTGCAGGATGTGACCTCCTCTGCTGTGTGGGGGCTCCTCCTGCCAAGCACTTGAGAAGTGACACGGACATCAGATCAAAAGCCGCTTCCAAGCTCTTCCCAGGGTGGTGGGAACAAGGAGCTCTGCTTCAGGGAGCAACACTTTTGATGCTCTTATGCCTGCATGGCTCAGGTGAGAGGCAAACACCTCTTGGCTCTCAGGGGCTGATATTTTCCTCCTGCAGCCTGTGCCAGTGATGCTGTGGGGGACTCTGTGCCCCCCAGCTCTGACTCCCTCCAGAAATCTGGTAGCAGCTCTCAGGCATTTACCCTGAAAGCTGGACCCTCTCCAAAATTGCACGCGGGGGATGAAACCCTTCTCCCTTCCTCTCCTGTCAGAGCTCACACCCTGTGGTGCTGCCCGGCGTCGCTGCACGCTGCCAAACAGCAGCTCTGCCCGCCCCAGGGCTGGCTGCGTTTCAGAGGTGTGCAAAGTGGTCCTGCTGCAGGCAGATTTTCAGATCCTTCTGGACAAGAAGGGGGCTAGAAAATTGTCAGCTCATCATTTTCAGTGAGCTGTGAGTGCTGTTCTGGTAATAGGGAGCGGGGCGGTGCATGCCTCCGCGCGGGCCTGCCGGATCGATACAGAGATCAGAGGCAGGAGTGGACGTTGGAGCTTATGATGACTGAGCAGATATTGGACCACGGATCTCTTTCTGGTCATGTCCCAAAGGGCTGTGGTGTTTGCTGGCCCCAGGAGGCAAGCGGTGCCCTGGGGAGCCTTTATTTGGGAAGTGGGGTGGCAAGAGGAAAGATTGTCCCCAGGGGACAGCCAGCCTGAGAGCACAATGCCAAAGGCAGCTGTGTAGGTTGGAAGAGCAGAAATACAAACAAAACAGCTTTCTTCACCTCTGTCCATGCCAGGAGCCCCACTGGCACACCTCAGCCCTGCTCCTTCTTCTGGGCTGGGTGTTTTGGTAGCAACTCTTGGCCCCATTCAGAGGGCAGCTGGAATGGGGGAGATAGGGACCTCTCTGCAGGGGAACTGCGGTCTATCTCAGATGAGTGCATCCCATGGAATTTCTGGAGGCTCTCAAAGGCCAGAGGGAACCCAGCTCCTGAGTCTCTGCGGGGCATAGTTCTCACAGGAGGCACAGATTTCATCCTTCATGGAGATGCTTCTTGAAAGAGCAATTTGCCAGCATCCCTCAGAGCAATAATGGCAAGGCCTCTGCTTGAGATACCATCTCTGTGCTCTGACAGCCCCATCACTCATGCCCTGCTCCTGCCTCCCTCTTCCACGGGGACAGGAGTGAGGGATGGAGGCAGGGATGATGCGTTCCCACCACTGGCAGCTCTCAAATACTCCTGTCCCCTTTTGGGTCTGGGTGTGCAAGAGGTAGTGCTTGCCCTCGCTGAGCATCACCTCCCGTCTGTCTGTGGACCATTGAGGGGTGGTGGGTTCAAGCAGGGGAAGTGGGACCAGGGGCTGCCCAGCTTTGGTGCTGGGTGAAGGTTGGTGGCCCGTCTGCTCTCTGCAGCAGAGACTTTGCTGTCGCTGCAGTCTCTTCTGCCAGTGAACTCGACAGTCTCCCCTGGCAGCCTGTGATGGGCAGGACAAACAGCCCCCCGGTTTCTTTCTTTTACTGCCTCCCTTCTGCCTGCCCTCTGGGCACCCAGCTGGATGCTCCCACTCCTCCCATTCCCCTGCCTTGCCCAGCCATGTTTCCTCCGTGAGCAGCCGCTTTATCTTTTAGCAGCAGAGGAAGCCGTGGCTTGGCACAAAACCTCCTCATCAGTTGCTGAAGCAAGGCCAGTCTGGCATTGAGTGGCAGAGTGGGGGGTGTGTGTTGTGGGGTCGGTGGGCTCCTGTGTCCCCCCCACCCAGGACAGCCAACCCTGACTTTCTGTGGGTTAAACCTTGTCTTTGCAAGGGGAGTGCAAAGCATGTAACTGCCTCGGGCTCCAGAGGAGGACCCAAAAGCCTCTCTGGGTGGGTTTGTGCTTCGTTAGCAGTCGTGCTCTGCTCCAAGCCAGGGACTGACCCCACAGAGTGGGGGATGGAGGGACTGCCACCCAGCTCGGGTAAGGAAGGTGCAGAGTGCTCACGCATGCAGTGCCATGCCAAGCAGTGCCACCTCAGCACCTCCTGGTGACAGTGGCTTCCTCCAGGTCCCAGGGCTGATCTTGCTGTGCTGTGGGACTGCAGTGGGTCCCCAAGGCATGTGCGTGCCCCTTGAACACGTCCTCACCCTGTGACCCACCCTGTGGTGACATACCAAGGTAGGCTGATGACCTCACACAGTTTTCACACTCAATGGTATGAATGGTGTCAAGTGCCATGAGGAGGCTGTGACCTTGCATCAGCTCCAGTACAAAGGAAGTCCTGGTCTCGCTCTGGCACTGGTTTTGTGGGTAGCATGATATCCCTGTGCCCTGTGCTGCTGAGGGATGAACCCATATGCTGTCTGGGCGCTGTGGGGTGCACGGTGTTCCCCACTGCCCTCCATCAGTGACTTCTCCAGTCCGGTCACAGTGCTGAGCCACAAGAATGGCATCTCTCTGACACGGGAAACTGAGGCAGGGAGTAAAAAATATGCTTGAGTGTTTTCCTCACTGGTGCCTTCCCAGCCATGGTTTCTGTACAGGTGCCTGAGGATGGGAGCTGCTTCTCCTGGGGATGGGAACCCACTAACCCCGCCATGCTCCTCTTCCTTGCAGTGCCAGGCACTTCAGGGACCTCTTTGGATCCAGGTGTTTCACTTCAGTAATTTGCAGGTAGGTGGGGCTCATGGAGAAACCAGCCCTCCCACCTGGGGACTTACTCACTAGGTGAGTAGCCCCCACCTCCCTTGGGGAGTCCTGGCAGGAGGAGCCCTGATGAAGCTGCCTGGCACCCCAGAAACCCCTGTGGGAGCAGGACTGATGCCCTGGCAAGTGCAGCCCCTTGCACATCACTGCTGTTCCCAGGGCCTGCCACACATCTGAGCAGCAACAGGTGAGGAGTTCCTCAAGTGTGAGCCCTGCTTGTGCCTGCCGGGATGGGGTCCCCATGGGGGTGGCTGTGGGCAACCTGCTCCCTGCAGAGGGGTATGGGTGCGTGAATCATGGTTGCAAATCCTCCCTGCAGCTGTTTTTGTCTCCCCCCCGCCCAAATTCTGTTGCCCCTTCTGGACTAGGATGATTTGGGGTGCACAGCAGAGCCTGGAGGTGTTGGCTCAGCCTGTGCAGAGATCTCTCTGTCTCTCCTCCCTCTCTAAAGCCCTTTGCCTGGCAGAAGCAGACCCTTGAAATATTTGGAGTCCTACACCTGTAATTCCTCCCTTCACCCGTGCTCCTGTCTGCAGCACCGTCCCTTTATCGCTGTGACTCTGTGCAGAAAAGCAGAGGTATGAAACTATTGGGGAGGGTTAAAAAAAAACCACCAGGAAAACACAGGCATGCAGAAAAGCGCTGTAGAAGAGCTGGGCAAATTAAGCAGAGCTCTGATCGGCTTGGATTTGTGCTTGCCAAAAATGCACCATGCATCTTAATTCGCTCTGCTGTTCAGCTCGCACTCACTGCTCTCCTGATGCCATTTCGGCGCTCTGAGCTCAGCCTTTTCAACACTTCACTCTTCCTCTCGCAGGATTTTTTTTTTTTTTTTTTTTTTTTTTGCATGTCTGATTGCAGAATCTGCTGCAGGAGGGGAGGGAAGATAGGAGCACCGACCCTGGGTGCTGCTGCCTGCGCTTCCCGGCAGCCGCCTGAGCCCCCGTTGCATTTTGGAGGGGCGGGCGGGGGGGTGCGTGTGTGTGTCTTTTCTAGAAAGTCCTTCCAGGGTGCTCTCCAGTCGGTTTTTTTTTTTTTTTCTTTCCCACCCAGCCGTCTGATCTGCCTCTCGCTAGGATCTTCTAAAAAAAAAAATTAAATTGCTGTAATCCACACTGTTTTTTATTCTCTTCCAGTTCAGTTTAATCCTTTCCTATCCCCCCTTGTGTCCGGATTGCAGTGGGGCGCCGGGGGGGGCGGGGGGGAGGAAACCCACCCAACAACAACCAAGCCAAAGGCAGCATCGTCCTCCTCCAAAAGACGAAAGAGCCTGAGAAAGCAGGAGCCGAGCCAGAGCCCCTCTGCTCTCCGCCCCCCCCCAGAACAAATTTAACCCCAGCCGCAACTTTTCCTCTGCCGCCGGGGCTGAGCTGTGGCTCCAGCAGTGCCGGGGTGGGTTTTTTCCCCTCTCTCCCCCCCTCCTCTTCCCATAGATTGATTTTAGCGGAGAGGGAGGGGGGTGGGGAATCCTTTTTATTGCAGAGCCCGGCTCTCTTTTGCAAGCCTTCCTCCTCCTCCTCCTCCCCCCACCCCCCTCCTGCTTTTTGTGCCCGCCGCAGCAGGGCTGGCCAGCCCGGGGTGGGAAGCGATGGGAAGGGGAGCTCGCCCCCTCCTCTCCCTCTGTGTGTTTTTTTTGCAGGTGTGTCAATTTTAATTCTGCCCAGTAGGTGGGACTTGGTGACTTTCGCACCGGGGTTTTTTTTTGTTATTTATTTATTTCCCCGGCTGCCTCCCCAGCCTGCCGTTGCAATCCTCCGGAGCGGCTGGCGGGGAGCGGCGGGCCATGCATCCATCCCCGCCCGCTCCCCCTGCCCCGACCCTAGCGGGAATTACAGCCTCTCCGAGCCAGCTGCCAGCATGATTTCATCGGCTGGAGGATTTTTGCATCTGATCGCTTGAGTTTTGTTTTTTTTTTTTAAAAAAAAATTATTTTTATTTTTTATTTTTTTTTCTCCCTCTGTCTTTGTTTCCTTTCCCCTTTTCCCCCCCTTCCCCTCCCTTCATCCCCCCTTTCCTCCTCCTCCTCTTTTTTAGAATCAGCAATCGGAGATGGATGTCTCTCTTTGCCCTACCAAGTGCACTTTCTGGAGGGTATTTTTGCTCTGGAGCATTTGGGGAGACTATCTGCTTTCGGTGCTGGCTTGCCCTGCTAATTGTCTTTGCAGCAAGACAGACATCAATTGCAAGAAGCCGGATGATGGGAACCTCTTCCCTCTCTTGGAAGGGCAGGATTCAGGCAGCAGCAATGGCAACACGAGCATCAATATCACGGACATCTCAAGGAACATCACTTCCATGTAAGTGGGGGTCCCTCTGGGCTCTCCCGGTGGTGGGGTGCGGGCTGGGCTGTCTGTGCGGGGCTCAGGTGCCCTCGGCATTGCTGCGCTGCCTGGCAGAGCTCAGCCCTGCTTCCCATACAGAGGATGCAGATCCGGCTTTCCACCTTACCCCATCCCAAAATAAAAAAGAAAAGAAAAAAACAAAAAAAACCCAAAAAAACCCAAAAAACCCAACCAAAAAAAGCGCCGAGCAACAGTTTGGCCAAGGCTTAAGAGGAATAAAGTAAATGAGATGTGATTCCTTAGCAGGAGGGAGAGCAGCAGGCAAAGATGCTAAAGCTGCTGCTTCCTTTAACTATTTGCTTCTGCAAGGGTGGTGGTGGTGGGGGGGGGGGGGGGGCAGAGGGGGGCGGCAGGGAATGCCACAGCCACACAGATATCCAAATTGGGCAAGAAAAGCAAGTTATGAGCTACTTATTCTTTTTCGAGACTTTGGATCCGATCAGAATGTCATTTTTTCTTTCATCCCTACAACAGAAAATGTTCCCTTCCCTACCCCGGCTGAGCCTGTCTGGGGTTCTGCGGTTTTGCCTTTTCAAGGGGAGAAAAAAAAATAAAAATAGGACAGTGAGATGTCCATTAAGTCGCTTATTTAACTCACATTGTTATAATTTTGCAGCTCGCTGTGGTGCTCTGATAGGATTCGTGTGTTTCCCTCTGGGGTGGTGGCGGTGGGGAGAAGCATCGGAGCAGGGAGATATTTTTAGTTGAGCACTTTGCGTTTGTTTGCATGCTTGTTTATCTGGAAAATCAACTTGAAGTTGCATTATCCTTGTTTGGAGAGGCAGTTAGCAAAGCCCATGTTAATCTCATCAGCCTGGAGTCGAGAAATGAATATATTTCCTTCTCCTGAATCCATCATGCTGTGTGTGTGCGCAAAAAAAAATAAAAAAATCCTCATCTCTTCCAATCTCTGCTCTTTATTTTCCAGTACATTTTTGGGTGAGATGAACTCTGAGCTATTTCATTATTCTAATGCTAATTGAAATGTGAGCATTTAGGGAAACGTAGCCCCCAGAGCAAGTTGCCAGTGGGAGTTGAGCAGAGAAGAGGTGGAATCCTTTATTCTGGCAGTTAAATGCAGCAAGGTTTGAAATGAGTAATGGAGGGTTATTTATTTTTTTCACCTCGATCGCACAGTTGCATGGAGGGAGAGGGCTTTGCTGGGTCTCTTCCCGAGGCTGTTGTATTTGGTCACAGTGCAATTGCAGCAGAGCCATGGAGTAATTGCAGTGTCTCTTTCACAGCTCTGCTTGTCACCTTTGCTGGGTAAAGATGATGGGAACTGCTTTCCCCGCTTGCTTACAGGTTCTTGCCATGCCCAAGCAGGTTTTCAGCAGGTACCCCTGACCCTGAACCCCCAGCCCTGCCCTCACCTCACCAGTAAACCTCTGCAAACCCATCAGGAATAGGGAAAGGGGGAAACTAATGCAACACTCCCCATTGCCCCGTATTTATCCTGCGTGGAGGTGCTGGAGTGTTCTCTGCGATGCTGGAGGGAGATGGGTGATGCTGGGCAAGTCAGAGAAACTCGTGTTTTTTTCCTGTGCTCGTTGTTTGTTGTGGTTTGGTTTTAACCCTTTGGGGGACGGGGAGCAGCAGGAAAGGCTGCAAAGGGTTTGGAAGCTGCCGGTGTGAGCAAGTGTGCGTTGTCAGATGCACATGTACATGTGAACTGCTGTGAGAGGTGGTATTGCGTGGGTCCTTTGTGCCCAGAAAATGTCTTTACTGCTTTGAAACTGAAAAATGCTGATAAGCAGTCCTTAACAAGGGGGGGGGAAAGGTCGAACTCTAGAAAGAGACGTGTATTTTTTTGGAGAGGAGCTTCTCTTAAGTTGGGGAAGGAGGAGAAAGTGTCAGTTTTGGCTGGATGTCGTATGCATCTCTGCTCCACACTGAGCAAAGCACGTTCCCTCATCCCCTTCATCTCTGCCAGCCTCACGCCTCCCTCGCTGGGCTTGGGGGCCAAGACACAAGACTGGGGTGTACCCCAAAATGCTGTGAGGGGCTGAGACTGGGTGAAAACTTTCCCCAGGAGTGTGTGCTTCCTGGGGAGGTGGCAGTGGTTTGTAGAGGATGCTTATGGGAGCAGAGGGATGGTTTGAGTGTTGGGGCTGCTTCCTTTAGCAAAGGAGTCACTGCTGGCAGCCAGGGTTGAACCTGTGTTCGTGCTCTTGTGGGAGCCATTGGGTCTTGCACCCTCCCAGCTCAATATCAGGCCTCTCCTTGCCAGCCCCACCATCTCTGGTGCTGGGGTGAAGGGTGTGTCGAAGCCCAGGCTGGTCATCGCTGAATCACTCCTGGCACATGGGTCTGAATCAGCTGGGCACAGATTGGTGCTTCCCCCTGCTTGCCACGCTCGCCAGGGGCTTGGCTTCTCTAGGCAGCTGGCCTTGTTTGTGGGCAGCGAGGGGGTGAAGGCACCTTTGCCCACTGGGCTGGGGGTGAACAGGGGAGGCTTAGCCCTGTCCCTGCAGCTGGGGTAACGATGCTCCAGCCAGATTGTCCCTGTGGGTCCTTGGGGAGGTGACAGTATCTGCTCCATCCTCCTGCTGGTGAAAAGGTGATGGGATATGGGGTGGTGAAACCACTCTGGGTCCAAGCAGGGCCTTATTAATCTCTGAAAGATGAGCTCAGCTTGGCAATCTGAGTTTGGGTGGTGCTGATGAAAGGCTGCCAGGGCTTATTTGGAGAGCTGGAGAAAGCAAGCCATGTGAGCTGGCTTGGTGGGCTTGTCCATCTTACCCCCTTGCCCAAGCCAGGGCAGAGGCCTCTCCCTGACAGCCCACTCCACCCATGCTGGTCCCCCCAGCATCAGGGACCAAGCCATCAGGAGCTTTGGGTTATTTCACATCTCTGTGGCTGATGAGACCCTCAAGACAAGGAAGACAGGAGGCACCCAGCCTGTAGTGTTGCCCATGGAGGCTGGCACAGTGGGCAAGCCCCGTGGGTGCCCACAGTGTGGTACCCCATCATTGAGCCTCCTGTTACACCCCTCAAATGAATAGCCTTTGCTCCATTTGCTGCGTCTTCTGGTTTCCCATCTTTCCTCCTCTTTTCAGGGGGAGCGGAGCAGCTGTAGCCAGGGCTGGGTGACTTCTGCCCCAGCTGGACTGGGGGGACGATGGCAAACAACATTCATGCAAATCCAGGCAGTGCCAGCTTAATGGTGAAGCAGGGAAAGGGCAGGAGGTTCTTGCCCTGAGATGGAGGAGGAGGTTGTGTTGGCTGGTGTACCTCTGCCCTTTCTCAGCCTGCCCAGAAACATGTCCAGTTTCAGATCTCATCTCTGGGGATGTGGCTCTGCATACAGAGATCTCTGTGAGAGCTGCCAAGGGTCCTGCCTAGCCTTGGACCTCGGCTGAGATTGCTGCAGTTTGGAGTTGTGCTGCTGGATTTCCCTCTCTTGATTTGGAGAGAGGATGACCTTGGGACTGGGGTATGTTCATGCCATTGCTTTTCCTTGTGCAGCTGGGTGCCCTTTGATGAGTCCCCAGCCAGGTGTCACTTGTGGGGATGCTCAAGCTTCCCCTAACCCAGCCTCCCCCCTGCAGCGTGGGGCTCCATCCTTTTCAAGACCTTTCTAAAAAAGACCAGATGCACAGGGAGAACTTCAGTCCTGAGGGTCCTGCGGCACAAAACTCCTACCCCTGTGTACTGAGCAGCCAGGGTGTTTGCCATTTTGGGCCCCTATCCGTGGCACTGTGGGGGGTGACAGTGGGAGCTGCGTGCTGGGGATGGGCTGGGGTGTTACCCTTCTGGCAGCGTGGGCAGTGCCTGCGTGTGCTGGCACGGCGCGTGGGGAAGGTCGGACGGAGGAGTTTGCCATCTGGGCCTCCCTACTTCTCAGCTGTTGCTATGGCACTGCAGAGATGCTGCCAGGCAGGCGGCAGTGGCCTGCGTTTGTCACCCCTGGGCTCTCTTGAGGTAGGGAGATGTCCCTGGTATATAAAGCCTTGCTCCCTTACCCAACCTCACCTGGGGAGAATGTGGTTTCCTATGGCAAAGTACCCCAATGTATGGGTTTGCAGGTTTTATTTGTGCAGCTCGTAGCTGCCTTCAGACAGGTGAGATGAATTCAGAGCAGCTCAGGAGGAGGTGGGCTGTTGTGGAGCACTATGGGGTGCAGGATTTTGGGGTCTCACGGAACCGAGGGGAAGCATCTTTCCCCCTCATGGACAAGAAGAGCAGCCCCATCCTTTCCAGCTATGCTGTCCCACCAGCCCACGGCAGCATCCGCTCCATCCCGTGGGCCTGGCTGGGGGTGGGAGAGCCACGTCAGAGCTGGGTGCTGTGGGGGGTGAGCGGCAGCGCAGCCCCCACTCGCTGCGCGGGAGCTGGGAGCACATGGCACGGGGGAGAGTGAGGGGGTGCACGGAGCGGCAGCACCCCTTCGCTGCTGATGCTGGGAGAGACAAGGCACGGGTGATACCCACGTGCACACACATCTGGGAAGGAGGGAGGAAAGAAAGGGCAAGCATCTTCCTGGAAGGACTGGAGAGAGCAGAACTTGCTTTGGTGGCCCAAACAGCCAGGAAATGGGCTCCTATGATGCTCAAGTTGGTGACTGCTTTGCTTCACGATACATGGTACAAACTTTGCCCCCCTCTGTGAATCAGCCACAGCATGCCTAGTGTGCCTCATGTGCTGCTGCTCTGTGGAGACGAAGGAGTCTACATTCCCAGAGCCTCCCATCCCGTCATTCCTCCCACCTCCTGGTCCCAGAGGCTTTGGCTGATGCAGAGACCATTGAAAAGGTCCCTAATTCAATCCAGCATTGTTTTGCAGAGCTCTTGTTTATGCAGAATGGCTGTCATGAAGCATGTTAGGAAGGGAGAGATGGGTGCAACATGAGGCTGTGAGGACAGAAGAGGGTGCAGAGAAGTTTGGGGCAAGGAGGTGGGCTGAGATATGTCTTGGAGCTCTAGAGGTGCCTTAAGATGGGAGTACCAGTCCTGACCCCATATTGTCTCCCTTGCATCAGGGGATCGGGTCCGTGGTGGGTGCTGCCCCATGCACCAGAATAGCTAAGTTGCACTACGGGCACCCAGGGCTGGGTGCATCCCCTGGGCTGGCTGCTGGCTCCTTGCCCTGCTCTTACAGCCTTTGCCCTGCTGACCAGTCCTGGAGGGGGAAGCACTTTCCTGGCATGGGTGCTGCCTGGGACCTTCAGCACTTTTGCAGCCCTCCAAGTGATGTGTGGGGGACAGAGCAGAACGATCAGGGGTAGATGTGCTTTAAAAAGTGAGTTTTGGAGGAGTTAGCTGTCAGGACCAGGTCTCAGCTCTGATTTCCCAGCTGCACTTGGGAAATCAGGCACCTGAGGGTTACAGCTCTGGTTTGTCTGGGACATGGGAATCCTGCTGGGTTGAGTGCCCTGCCTTTTCATGCCAGTCTGCTGGTGTCTCTATTGTGCTTGGTCCCACTGGGGTCCCCAGGTGCTCCCTAGCCATGTCTGCACTGCTTGGCTCTGCTGATGACCCATACCAGGTATTTCTCCATGGATGAGACAATTTTGGTGCCTGCCAGGGCTTCCCATGGTTTTTGTGAGCTGTTGCCTGGGCAGAAGGAGATGGTGACCCAGATGGTTTCAGGGTACATGTGACATCTCCCCAGCTCTCACCTTCTGCAGGATTTGGAGAGGTCTGGGTCAGCTCTGCCTGATGGCTTGTCTCCCTGGGCTTGGAGAGGTGAGATGGGGATGCTTCAGGCCCAGGACAAGTGTTTAATGGCGGGGGAGATGCAGAGATGGAGGGGAAGAGACTGAGGAAGGACCTACCCTGCTGCTCTTAGAGGCTCAAAGATGTGTTGCCTCTGGCTAGGAGCTTTTCTAGAGCTTGATTAGGGAAAGCTCTCTGGGTCTGCTCTTACCCCACCAGCTCACCCCTGTGGGGGTGACACCTTCATGTGCTTTGTCCTGTGACCATCCATGCACCCAACAGTGCTGGATTCTTTCAGTGACCCCCCCAAAGAGACCATGGGATGATGTCCCATGGGATGACCCTTGGGGAGCCCTGCAGGCAGGTCGTGCTCAGCGATGCTGCCTAGTGCTACCCTGACACACTGGCTTGTCCTGCTGAGTGCAGTGCCCATGTTAGGTGTTGCCCATGAGTTTGTGGTTGGATTTGGTGCATCCTGTTCAAGGGGGGCTGTTCAAGGGGGGCTAGAGTCAAGCAGGGAGTGAACCAACCCCTGAGCCTGCCAGGCTTCCAAAAGTGAGTGTTAATAATGCTTATAACTTGGTATATTATTTACGAGCACTGTGCAATAGCAGTAATTTTGAGCTTTGTGTTTCCTGCAGTGGGGATTTTGGCAGGTGGTGTAGGTGCTTTCTAAGCTGGTGTGTTTGACAGCAGCATGTGGGCTCTGATCTCCCCCAAAATCTCTTGCTTTCCCCTGTTCAATGAGGGATGCACAGCAAAACCCTTGCCCAGGGGGTGCTGTGGGGGCGAGTTTTTAGTTCAGAGGCTGCAGTTGGTGTATGGTGGTTGGATGTTGCAGAGCACTTTGTGCCCCACATGAAGAGATGGGGAGCAGCAGCCCTGGTTGCCCCACACGATGCTCCAGGTCTTGGAGGACCATGCATAGGGCACCAGGACCACTGCTACACTGAGCTGGTCCCCATATTCATCTCCCAGAGCTGTGAGGCTTCTCCGGACAGAGACTATTTGTGCGGGAGCTCTCGTGTGTGAGTAGCTCCATGGATGCGCCACAGCCCCCAGACCCAACCGAGCCTCTGCCCTCTACTCTCTGCGGCAGCCGGAGCCCAGCTCAGTCCCGGGCATTCTCTGCCTGGCTCATCCTCCTCTCTTCCCCGTTCGAGGGTGGCTGTGCCGCTAGAGGGCAAGCGGCAGCGGGAGACAGCCCGGCTCCGACTGCACCGGCACCGGCGGGTACCGGGAGGGAGCCGTGAGCCGGGGGGAGCGTGGGATGCAGGAGCGGCCGGGGGCTGCTGGGGCTACGGGGTCAAGTCACCACTTGCTGTCACGCTGATGCTGAGGGGACCCTTTTCTCTGGGGTGCCTGTGCTGCTGTACCCCTTTTGGTAAGCTCCCACCTGTTCCCCAGCTTGGCGTACTGGTCCCAGTGGGCACCTGCAGTGTCTGGCAGTCCCTGGGACCTGGCTGGGTGCTGGGTGATGGCTTTCCCCTCCATGTTGCTGCTGGAGAGTGCAGTCAGTGCACCCCTACCCACTGATAGCTCTTACATCGATGCTGCAAGTGATACAGCCCCAGCCCATCTGTAAATTGAGGTGATTTGTGGCTTTTTGGAAGGTGTTGACCCAACCAGAGCAGGGGATGTGGGGAGGTGTTTCTGGGCAGTTTGAAGTGCTGGGCAAGAGGTGCCCGGCTGGGATGATGTGCTGCTGTCTGCGTCTGGCTTGTGGCTGTGCGTGATCCTCAAGGAACCCTCTTCCAGCTCTGCCCATTTTACTGATGGGGAAAATGAGGCACAGAGCAGCAGTGCAACTAGCCTGCAAGCAGCAGAATGAGGATGGAGACCCTTCAGCCCAGCACTGGCCAGAGTTTAAGGAGAGGCCGAGTATGGAGGTGGAATAAACAAGGCTGTTATATTGGTCCTGTTGTATTAAATGTCCATGGGAAGGGTTCCCAGAGGAATCCTGGATGTTGATGCAAGAGGATGCAGGCTGACAGCTGTCTCTGGGTGGCTTTGATGCTCTTTGATTCTCTGGTTAACCCTTTGCTGCAGGGGTCGGATGGAAGTTGGACAGCTAAAGAGGCTGAGTGCCCTTTCCCAAGGGGAGAAGGCTGAGAAGAACCTGATGTGAGATGGGGAAAGGGCTGCTGGTGGTAGGAAGCTGGTTTTGATCCTGCAGCATCCTCCATGTGCAGCTACTAAGGGTTATCCATTTTCTCTGGCATATGGGCCCAAGATGGGCAGGTTATTTTCCTACCAGCAATTGCCATGTGCTGCCAGTGTAGTGGAAGGGCTGTGACACCCAGTGGTCCCACCAGGCAACAGCAAATGGGTCCTCAGCATCGTGGCATTGGGGTGGATGTGTGTTGGAAGGTGGGTGATGGATGTGTGTTAGAGCCCTTGTGCTTCTCCATCTTCCATCTACCACCCTGTTTCCAGACCCCATGGGGCTGGCGTCCTGTTCTGTCGCCCTCTGTGTGACACCTGGCCCCTGTTTGCCTGGAAGAGTAGCACCAGGAAAACATGTGCTGTATTTTTAGCTTCTTTTCATGTGATGTAGCAGTTGGGGAGCTGAAGAAGAAGCCAGAACCTTGTGTGCAGCCAGCTTTCCTCCAGCTGCCACCCAGTGCTTCCGTGTAGGAGATAATGGAGTCTGTTAGTGACCGTCCCCATCCTGTACCCCTTCTCCAGCATGCAGCATCACTTCCACCTTTAGTCTGCCTAAATGGAGAGGCAAATTGCTTATTTAATTAAAAAAAAAAGTCCTAGCAGCGGAGCAGAGAGGTCAGGAAGGATTCTCAAGGGAGTGTGATGGTGTGATAGCACAGATGAGTGGCTTGGGGAGCTCGTCCTTGACCTTGGTACTTGTTGCAGTGACAACTAAATGGCCTTGGGATCCCAGGGCTCCAGGGAAGGATGCAGGGAGATGCTGAGCCCGGGTGCCATCCACTGCGCAGCACCTTCCCTGCTGCCCTCGTACAGCTCCGTGCTGGGCTTAGTTGTGCCGAGGAGGGCATAGGACACTGGTGCCTTTGCTGGCTGCCCTGTGCTGTCCCTGGAGGACTGGAAGTGGGTAGCAGCAGATGCAAGCATGGTGAAGTCTCCATACTCCTAGGCTGTGCAAGGCTGTCCCTTGACTAGCTCTCGCCAAGTGTTTCCCACTGGGAAATGCTAATGTGGAAATGTGCATCAGATGCTGGGAATCCGGGTGCTGTTGAGGACCCTGCATGCTCAGGGTTTTGCCAGGGTAAATTAGGTATGTGAGTGCTCAGCTGAGCTGCAGTGATGCCAGGCTCTAACTCCTGACTTTGCTGGGGCTTGAAGCCACATGGAAAGCCTGGATGCCTCCAGTTGCAGACCTTCCTGCTCCTGGAGCAGCTGTGGGCCCCATTCCACGCCCTCCATGGGAGTGCTGTGCAGTGACCTGAGCTGGGAACCCAGAGCTCTGGCTCTCTAGTCTGCAATCCAGCTGTGAAAATGCTCCCTTGGGCTGCCTGCCCTTGTCCTGGATCACAGCCCTCCTCCTGCCTGCTTCTTACCCAGACAGGCAAGACCAGCTTGGGCATCCCTTGTGTCCATCCTGGAATAGATGGGATTGCCTCTGGGGAGGTCTGTGGCTGGAAAAGATCTCTCTTGTCCCCCAAACCTCTTGCCTCCAGGATGTGGCTGGGTGCTCCTGGGGGGATGATGTGGGTCCTGGTTTTGGCTGTTTCCTGCCTTGCCTGTGCTCTCCTAGCCAAAATATATCCTGCAAAAAGTGGGCTGAAAGCCATCCAGTCACTTGGTGACTGCTGCTGAGCAGCCTGGGGAGCAAGCAAAGTTCAGTGGGACATAAGGTCAAGGATGCTATGCATTGCCAGCTCTCCAGTCTGTGGAGAGCATACTTGTCCTCCTGAGGCTCTTCTTGTGTCAGTTTGGAGAAGCTGAGTGTTATGGGTCAGCATTGGAGCAGCAGCCTGGTGCTCCCTTGGCAAGTGCCACTTCAGGTCAGGGCAGATGCTGGAGGGTGTCCTTGGGAGCATCAGAACAAAACCCAAGCTCAGGGAGTGCTTGCAGAGCTTCAGTGTGGCACAGGAATGCTGGCTGGGCAGGGAGGGAGCCTGCACAATGGGGAGCTCTGTGGGGTCTGGCACCCAGGGGGCTAATAGCAAGGTGCATGGTACAACTGTAGCAGATTTGGGAGAAGCAGAGCCTGAGGAGGCTGAAGAGGCATCAGGTGGGAGAGCTGAGGTGTGGGCTTAGAGGGATGTTAGGGTTTGTGGGTGAGGAAGGTGGGCAGTTGCAGTGCTCCTTGCAAGATGCTGCAGCAGTGATTTGGGGAAGAGGAGCTGAAGCTGGGATGCTCTCAGGTAGGAAGCTGTGTGGGCTGATTGCCTTGGCTTTGGGTAGGGGGCAGCTGGGAAGGAAGGTGGGTGCCTGTAGCTGGTCCCTGGAGCAGCCCTGGCTGCCTGCTCTGTGGTATGATGTGTATTGGTGCCTGTCTGTGTCCCCCCAGCACTTTGTGAGTTGGTCCTCTGGCCTGTGGGAGCACAGGTCCTTGGCTCCTTGGTTGCAGCTGAGATCCCATCTTGCGGCCAAGGAGCACTGCTTTGGGCAGCCCTGCCTGGAAATCCTCCTCTCTGTGCCTTGCCCTGCCTGTGTTCTCCTCTGGGTCTTAATGGCCAAAGTCCTCGATGTCCCCAGGCTGAGCTGTGCCTGGTGTTGCTTCGTGTTGCAGGTAAGCAAGCCCTCCCTTCCAAGAGGGATGGTGGTGGGATCCTCAGGCTTTGCCCCAGGCTTGTCCCCAGCCCCTGGGCAGGCTGCCCAGCACCCGGCATGCTCTGGGCTACCCTGGCCCTGAGGGAAGGATCCCTGCCTTCCAAAAGGCACGGGTAACATAGATTTATTTATTCAGAGACTTAATTAGCATCTTTAAATATTAAATAGTAAACAAACTGCGTCTAGCGGGATCAACATTTACAAACAGGGATTTTAATTTTTTTATCTCTCTCTGGGACATACACTTGTTGTTTAAGTGTTTGGGGAGGAGCAGCAGCGTGTGGGCTCTGGTTGATGGGTAAGGGACCAACCCCCAGCACTGCTGGTGAAGGAGGGGGAGAAGACAGGGATGAATAGACAGGAGGGCTGGGAAAAATGAGGCAGAGAAGCAGGGATGTGTGCTCAGAGCATGGGTGTTGGGAACTGCAGAGCCCAGTGCTGGATTTAGGTAATTCTCTGCAGCGTGTGCTATCCCTCTCCAACTCAGGCAGGTAGAAGGGGACAGGCAGGAGAGAAATGGAGATTCTTGCCATGGCATAGCTAATCACAATCAAAAGGTGGTGGTCCCGACAAGGGGAGGTGGTTTGCAGCTGATCTGCATCCTATTATCTCTGCAAATGGAGGCCTGCCTGGTAGTGGATTACACTGGGGGTTATTTATTGGCAAAGCACTGTACAGTTTTAATTTTTCCTTTTTGCTTATTCAGGCTTTAGCTCCAGAGGAAAATAGCCTGGGGTGGCTTTGAAATGGATTCTCTCTGCCCCATTAACTTATTCAGTGAGTTTAATGGGCCTTTTTTTCTCTGAGCCTTGAAGCCATCATTAAAAGGCAGAGATTTATAAAAGCAAAGATACTCCTGAGCTTTAGTCAAACTTTGGGGTAGAGGGGTGGGGGCAATGGTGCTGCTGCTGCCTGTGGTCTGAGTGAAGATGTACGCGTTTTAGTTCAGGGACGTTGTGAGGGTTGGATGCTGCTATTGTGCCTCTGTCTGGAAGTTTTACATGGAGAAGAGAACTGGTTTACTTGGGATGCTGCCCTGGTGCTGGTGTATGCCTGTGTTCCTCTGCTGGGGAGATGCCCTTGAGGAGCTGTGGCATCAGCTGGGCTGTGCTGGGAGTGAGTCCTCGCCCTGCCCCCATGGGCAGTGGGACATTATCGGGGCCCTTATGCCTTGGGATATTGCCCAGTGTGACTTGTAACCCGTCTGCACTGCAAAGCTGCTGTCTTGCCAAGCTGAAAGTGAGAAACTTCTTTATTTTCATCATGTTTATGCTGTGTCAGGTCTGCATAGTGCTCGATGCTTATGTGTCTGCTGTCAATGCTTGGAGCCCTTCCCCTCCCTCCCTCTGCAAGTGGCACCTGGTCGTAGTGCACCTCAGTGCTGAGCAACCCAACGCTGTGAGAAATTGGGTGTCCCCTGAAGGGACTGCACTTGTTAAGCATATGGTCTCCTAGTATCTGGTACAAAACAGGGTGTCTGGAGAATGAGACTAAATGTCTGAATCAATTCCCTCTTTCTTGGGCTCTTCTAGGACCAACCTCTCCAACCTTTTGTGCTGCAAACCAAACCTGGTGTCTTTTGGGGGCATAAAAGTAGGAACATGTAAGATGTGGGTTGGCATGTCATCTAGGGGCACCCTCCTGCTGGCACGGTTGAATTTTTGGTCTCCAGGCCATGATGCGTTGCAAACATCACTTCTGCACAGGCAGCCCTTGGCTTGTACCACAGATGGGGAGCAGCGACAGGGAAGGACTGGGGGCAGAAGAGTTTCCTGGCTTGCTCCTGAACTTTAAGTCAAGCTGGTCCTGGTACCTCCTGGGGTGGCAAAGGCTAGTGTGGTGCCTGTCTCACTTCCCTGAGTGCCCTGCACAGTGTGGTGCATGCCCATGAGAGGATGTCACAACATGTTAGAGTGGCATCCAGAGTCTAGATTCTGGGACAACTTTTGCTATACATTTCCTTACTTTTTTTACTCCATGTGCAACCCTTTAGGTTAACCCCTGGCAGTGTAAGCAAGGTCAGGCATCACCTGCATGTTTTCATGCCCAGCCTGGCACCTGCCAGCTCAGGGATGCTGCTAGTATGGGCCTGGGCTGTGAAGTTTGTGACAGCTGGATACCCAAACACACTGCTGCCCCTCACATTTGCACTGTGCACTCGAGGTGTGTGTCCCCTGCCAGCCCTGCTGCAGCTCAGGAGTGGGAAGAAGATGCAGTCATAGAGGGAAAGGACCTGCTTACCCAAACTGATATACTCACAGTTGCACATGTGGGGCTGACCCCAGACCCTCTCTCCTGATGAGTGCGGCCCAGAAGCAGCAGGAAGATGGGACTGGAGACGCACTGAGTGGTGTGACTTGTGTGCATCTATGCTGGCAGCCCCAGGATGGAGGGATGGTAAACCATGATCCTTGCTCGCCTGTTACCAGCCTGACATCCCCATCCCAGTGGCGGTGAGGAGCCTTGGCAGCAGGAGAAATGCTGCCTCGTTGCCAGCTGATGGGCTGGATCAGACCCTGGCGAGGAGGGGCTGTGGGGCTTGCCAGGAGGAAGGGCCTCTAGCCCAAGGAAGAGATGTCTGAGGATTTACTATTTGTAGCCTCCTTGGAGGGACTGACCACTGAGCCTGGCCAAGGAGTGGGCACTGCCTCGGGGCAGTGGCAGGACAGCGATGCACTGAAATGACCCTGAGGATGCTATGGCCAAGCAGAAGCCAGCTGCAGCCAGACTGCGACAGGGAGGGACTCGCTGCTGGCCTGTCCATGATCTGCAGAGCAAGAGCGAGGCTCTTTGCAAATCCATCTGCTCCTGTGTCCCGCCCCAGGTCACAGCGGTCAGGAGAAGGAGACACTAATTTCCTAGTAAACACCCATAAAAAGTAATTCTCTCTGCCCCTGTAAATCTTTGCCTCCTTGGTGCTACCTGCAGTGTAAATTGCTGCTGACCCTGTAAATCACCCTCTGCTTCCCTCCACCTCCCCTGAAACTGGCTTTTCCCTGTAAATCCTCTGTCCCCATCAGTTTTCTGCTGCCAGCCCCCTCTCTCTGCCTCGGCTGTAAATCCTGTGCCCTGGTGAGACGGGGGGAACGTAGGGTGCAGTGATGGGGTGATGGATGGCAGCTGCTCCAGGGCAGGTTAACCCCTCCCAAGAACTCTCCTGGGATGTGCTTGACGGTGGAGGATGTTCTGCCCATCTGTCTCAAGTGGGACAGGGCTAGGCTGTCATCTTCAGCTTCTGGGCTGCAGTCAGGTGAGTGCTGGAGCCTGTGCCTGACTGCAGGCATCCCAGCCCTCAGGAATGCTCCTGGAGAAGGCTGCCCTCCCAGGACATGTTTGAGATGTAAAAGTAACTACAGAAAAGGGTAAATCTCCATTTATCCCTTGAGTGCTTGGGGTCATCCCGTAGCCTAACTTCACCAGGCCCCTGTCTGAGCTCCCTTTAGCAGGCACTGAAGGAGCTGCAGGCAGCAGAGGTCACTTGTGGTAATGGAGAACCATCACCTGAGCTTTTGCTGGATGCTGGTACCCTGTCTCTGAGCCCTTATGATGACACTGGGACAGCATGTAGGAGCTGAGACAAGGGATCTGGTCTTGTAGGAAGCCGAGCATGGGGGCATCAGCTCAGTGACCTGACCTATGTTGTCTGTAACCATGGCCTCACTGCTCAGCCTGGGCACACTGGGCTGTGCTAGGGTGTGCAAGAGATGTTTGTGTCCTTGTGCGAAAGGCTGTGGCTAGATCTTGGCCCGTGTGGGCAGCTCAGCCTCAGTCTGGGCTTGTAGTGCTGCCACTTTGCTGTGGCTGGATGCAGTGTCCTGAGGGTGCTTGTGCACCTGGCACCCAGACAGGGTGTTATTTGTTGTGCGAAATACCGAGGCTGTCTATGTCTGAGGACTCGGTGAGCAGGAACGAATTATGCTCCAACAGAGCTGCCTTTTTCCTCCTGATGATCAGGAGTGAGCATTACCCTGACATCCGTGAGCAGCTCTGCCACGCTCACGGAGGTCAGTGGAGCACACAGCAGAAGACACACAGTCAGAGCCAGGATGGGGGTCACTGGGGTGTTTTGGGATGGTGCTGTCTGCAAAGCTGCTGTGTGCACATAGGGTTTAGAGACTTCTGCTTGGCTCCCCACGGAGGAAAATGCTGCAGGAGATCTGAGCACCTGATGTGACTTTCTGGGTGCCCCAAATCATCAAGGTGTGAGTGGGAAGCTGGGGTGCCAGGGAGGCAGGGGAGCACAGCCCTTCCTGACCTTTCTGCAAGCCCCGAGCCTGGAGGAGCTCCTCAACTACCAGACTGGTTCAGGGTTTGGCTTATAGCTGTGCTGGCCTTGACCCACCATGGACCACAAGTGTCCTCTGGAAAGGCACCGACCGACGTCATCTGTGGCTGAACCCTGCCTGGTCACCCGAAGGGTGATTGCCAAAAGACTTGCAAGAAAACCAAGGTAATGCTCTGTGATGGCTGATTTAGGCATTAATATTAACTGCTCACACTGCTGGTGGTGCTTTGCAGCAGACCCCAGTTTGACCTAGCTGGGTGTTTCCTTTAGACTTTTCTCCTGCTGCCAAACATCTCTTTTTTTTTTTTTTTTTCCTTTTCTTCTATTTAGTTTTTCAGTATCTCGTGTCTGAGGCCGGTTGTGTTTTAACACTGGGCTTATGATACTGCTGTGCTCTGGCTTTGGGAGGAGGAGATGAGTACAGCAGCAGCACAGGGATGCTAACAGCAGTGGAGAAGGCAGGGGGCAGTGGAGGAGAGCAGAGGCAGATTTTCAAAATCCATATAAATAGCAAAAATAGATTTCCAGCAAACGCTTCCAGTCCTGCAGTATTAAGAAAGTGAAGCACTAGAGGATAAGGAAAGCATGAGCAATAACAGCAGGGATTTAGGAAGAATAAATCTTGCCAGACAAACCTGATTGCTTTTTCTTTTTGATGGAATCACAAAATTAGTGGCTGAGCAGAATGTGGAAATCCTAATATATTTGGATTTAGCAAAGCATTGGATATAGTGTCTCGCCAAATCTTACTCTCAAAATTAGTTCAGTTTACCTTGGATATGATGCTGCCAAATGGACTGAAAACTGGCTTAGGGCCCTAAGCAAATAGTGATGGGCTGTGTTTGGGGAGAGGGGGAGCTGCAGGAGCAGAGCTACTAACTGGCTTTTTTTTTTAATTAAAAAAATTCCACCAACAACCAAACAAAACAACAGAAAATCCCCCAAATAATAATATTAGAAATAATAGTAGTAATAATACTACAGGAATGTGGCCTCAGTTTGAGGCACCTTATTACAGGAATATTGACAAACCAGAGAGATTTTGCAGGCAAGCAAGGGGGGAAAAAAAGCCATTGGAGGGGTCAGATTACCCTTAGAGGGAGGTGGGGGCTGAGAAAGTCCCAGGGCTGGAGGCGTTTGGGGAGGAGCAGGTGGTGGCCTGTGAGGCCAGGATGAATATTTGGGCTGCTATTGGGACCTGGCAGAGAGCACCTCAGTGCCTTCGCCCCCGCGCAGCGGAGAATCTCTAAGCTGCCCATTTCATGGCCCTTTCCAGATATTATCGAATAAGTGGGGGAAAATATTCACCGTGACTGCCAGAAAGAACATCCTTGGCCCAGGGAACTGGGCACGTTTCCTCAGGGAAAATCTGGAGTCTCGGAGCAAGCATGAGGAGATGGTCCTGGGTGATTTGGGTCAGAGGATGGGGATTTTCCTGGGTCGTGGGTTTGGGTGGAAAGCCAAGAAGTGGTTGTAGCTGCCTTGAGGTGCTGACTTCTGCAGTATCTCTCTGTACCTCACAGGCATTTATTTGTCATCAGGGAAAAGGCTGGGAAACTGCTTGTGGCAGCTGGAGTGCAGATGTGTTCCCTGAGGGAGGATGGCAGAGTCCCTGCATGTTTAAAGGCTTGTGGTGGCCTCCCCAGCCACTTTGCAGAGGTAGGGCAGGATACCTTGATTTCCCTCGAAGGATTTTATATGAGGAGCTGAGCCCTGTCCCTAGAGGTCAGGAAGGATGAAGACTTCCAGCAAACTCATCTATGGAGGTGTCTGGCATGCTGAGCTCTTGGAGTCTTTTACCACTTTTTTGGGGCAGGAAAACATTCTGAGTTGACATAACTGTAATGCTGCCACAAGGAGAAGAAAGGTGTGTCCATCAGCAATGGGAGCATCTGCCTTGCACCAGTGAGCCAGCATGGCGGGGCAGGAGTTTGCTGTGCTGAGCGAGAGTTCGGGAGAAGAGCCATGGAATGGAGCTGGGAAGGTGTCCTGGAAGGTGGGGTGGCCTTATGTTGGTGTCTTGCTCTTCCTGGGGGGGAGCACAGGGTTTCTTCACCACCACCACCATGGTCTTTCAAGTGGTTGTCCCTTTGCATTGCTCCCTGCCCAAGGCTGGGGGGAGCAGCGGGATGGGGATTAACCAGGCAAGGTTCAGGAGGTATTTTTAGCTGTTCTAATTGTGGCAAATAAATGCCATTCTTACTTGTTGAGATTGAGCTACGGCTAAATCACAACTAGTTCTAATTATGATAATTACCGGATTTCAATATTTATAGAAACGGGCGCTTCCTTCATATCGGCGGCTGCCGCTGTGCTCTCACCTTCACAGATCGAAACCTTGGCTCATTATCACTGTAGCTATTTATTTACTTGCACATTTTTAACCCACAGATGGCAACATATGAGAGATGTGAAATGATACGGGCCCGCCGGAGATGTTGTAGTCTTTAGGCAGAAGCTGCGGGATGAATAGGGAAGCATCTCCCAAGGACCTGCCGGTTGGATTCTTGCTTTTTGGGCACCTTTGAAAGATGTTCTCAGGTCTTCAAGCTTGCCCGTGTGTGACAGGACTTAGCCCCCAAAGGGTGGAGGTGTCTGTGCATATTTTTGCATGCATTAGCATGGTGGATTGCTGCCTCTGATTGCTGTGTGCTCCAAAACACACATGCTGTAACTGGGACAGAACTTAAAGGTGAGATGACATAAACTGCTTTAATCCTGTAACACTGGACTTGGAGGAGCTTGTGGAAAGAGGTCTGGGAAGTTCCTACCTGCAACAGCAGTGTCTGAACGTCTTGGTTTAGCAGCATCCCTCTCCAGCCTTGTACTGCAGAATGGTGGGCACTCTTTGGAGCATGTGGGTGTAGAGCCATGTGTGTGGGTGGCATGCATGCCTGTCCCCCATGCCTGGGATGGGAGTGCAGACCTCCCTGGGCTGTATCAAACCAGCCCTGCTGGGTTGATCTCAGCCTGCAGATCCTCACAGGCATCCAGACCCATGCACCCATCGGGTCTGAGACTCATGCCTTGTGCAATGTGTAGAAAAGATTCACTTATTCAATTTGCTATCTCTCCAGTGCCATATAAGCTGTATTGATAAATTAATCTTATATTGTTGTGACTAAACAGCCCTGCAATTTTTTACACTGTGCAGTCTAATCTGTCTTGACAGCTGTATCATTAGTTTATATTTGTTGTAATCTTATTCGCTGTGTTGGCTGTGGGGACTTTTTATTTGAGGCTCTGTGGTGCTATGCAGGCACTGAGTGCAGCTGATGGCTCTCTGCTGGGCATCTCAGGGTACTGTGGGGTGCAGCCACTTGGGTGCCCTCCCCAGGAGCCAGCCCCAAAATGTTGCTGTGCTGCTTGGTAGCAGCATCCCTAAGGCTAACCCAGCCTTGCCAAAGTGTCCCTGCTGCTGAGGTTCTGCTGGGGAACGCCAGGTTGGGGCAAAGACAGTGAAAAGGTGGATATTGGGAGATTTGCATCTTAAGGCATCCTGAAAGGTTTGCTGTATGATGAGAGATGAGTTGTTTTCTCAGTCTGTGCCTTAGTTTTCTGTGGTATGGGATGGTCCCTGCTTCATCACTGAGATCACCTTTTGGTCACAGTGGGGAAAAGGGCTGTGGAAGCATGGACTGCACAGCCTGTCACCCATACCTTTGGAGATGTTGTGTGAGAGATAGTGATGCTCACTGGTGTAGTGTTGCAAGATGGAAGTGGCAGTGTCATGGGTGGCTGGCTGCACCTCTGGCTCAAGCCTGGCTTTGCTGTCCCTGGTCTGAGCAGGGCCAATTCAGGCGTCCCTCTTGCTTTTGCAGAAAGACCCTTTGCTTTACAGGCAGCTTTGCATGCAGCTTCTTCCAAAAACAGCTCCCCAAAACTGTGGAGCAAAATGTTGTGGGTTTGTGCAATGAGATTTCTGCCAGCAGGGAGCAAAAGAGACTGTGTGTTCCCTGAGTGTGGGACAAAATGGTGGGAGTGGGAAGCATTTTGGCTGCTGCTTTATGCTTTAGGTTTTGAATCTGCCAAATCTTCAAGGGAAAGGACAGTTGCTGGAGTGCAGGCTCTTGTTTGCAGTGTCTCTGACCAAGCCTGGATGGTTCAGTAACAGCTCAAGTCCGTCCTTCTCTCTCAAGTGCATCCTTTTGGGAAAGCATTTGGGATGTGGCAAGACTGCAGATGTGATTGACTCCTGGGGTACATGTGCCTCTTGTAGTTTGATGATGCAAATTATTATTTAGACCTTTAATTAGGCTTGTGCACCTGTAAGGACTGGCAGGGTCTAGCAGTGCTCCATGCTGTGCTTGGATCCACCCTGGCAACAGTAATTTGTCAGCCCAATGGTCATTCTGTAGTGCCTCATGGAGCCATGATAGTGCTGCCCATATGCTTCCCTCTTTGCAGACAGGACAGAGAGCAGAGGGTGGGATGTGCTGTGTGACAGCCCGAGCGTGCTGGGCTGGTGGGGGAGGATGGTGAAGCTTGGTGAGATCTGCATGGTGTCATCGATATTGAATATAGGAAAATCCCTGCTCTGGGAGACAGATGGTTGGAGAAACATCTGTAGTCTGCTCATTGCCAAGCATGCAATGATTGCAACTCATTGTGGTGGTCCACAGTGTGTGCTGACAAGGATTTAGTGATGTGACTGTCCACCACACAGCTCAGAAGCTCATTGCTGTGGCACCAGGGTGCATCAGGGTTAAGCTATTGTCTGTGAAGTGATCTCAGGTTGGAGATGGCTGGGGACAGCCCTTGATAGTGGCAGAGACCTGTGTTTGAATCCTGCAGCTGGGAATGCCTCCTGCTGTCATTGCTAGGGGAGCTGCCATTTGTCACGGGCTGCAGCTGGTGACAAGGTGATGGACACCAGCAGCTTGAAAACAGCTACTCGGCATGGCTGGAGGCTGTGTGCACTCCCTGGTTGGGCTCTATGCTGTTCACAGGATGTCAGGTCCTCTCTCCCAGCTGGGTGTGGTGATGAAGATAGGGGTCCTTAGCGCTTATCCTAAATCCAGGGTTAGTCACAGATGCACTACCTCTGCCAGCATGGCAGTAGCACCTCTGAGTCCACGGAGCACTGCTGGCATGCTGTCCCCTCCGGTGGAGAAGATGCATTTCCCATTCAGTTGGTCTCTAGTGCTTGGAGACCTTGCTCCAAGCTCTAGTGGTGAAAGATGATCTTTCACCTGCAAAGACCCTGCTAGTGTTTTCATCAAGGAATCGGCTCATGGTGTAAAATCTGAATGGTCTGTGGTGTTTTGCTGTTTATAAGGCTGTTGTCCCTTAGCTAGCATGAGGATGTCTTGATTATTTTTTTCTTGATTTATCTCTGGGTGAATTACAGGTCTTACTCCCAGATGGGTCTTACTCATCTATCAGTGCCAACTGCTGCTTTGAGCTTAGGGTATCCCCTGTGCAGCTTGGGATAAGCTCCAGTGCTGCCAGTTTCTAGGCACTGGTGTCAACTGGGAGCCGCAAGGAGTCTTGGCTGGTACTGCTACACTCCAGCCATACTGATGAGACTATTTCCATAGCAACCACAGTCTTTTTCAAAGGGGAGATAGGGGAATGATGTGAAAAACCAAAAACAACACAGCTGAAAACTGTCATAGGCAGAAACTGTTGGTTCATGCGTGTGGGTGAGCCCAAAGGTGGCTTGGGGACTGGTGGATATCCTGCAAGCTTAGTGCAAGGCTGGCACGGGGAGACTGTGAGTGAGGGCATATTGATGACTTGATGCCAACTGTATAGGTTGGTGACACCTTGTCCCAGGAGCATGAAGGCAGCCCTTCTCCATGCCATTGCAATATCTACAGAGGGAGAAGGAGCTGGTGTGCAGGAGGGCTGTCCCCCACCAGCTGCCGTTCCCTTTAAGCCCTGGCCTGGCACGCGGCATGAGGTCTTGGGCCCCAGCTGCTGCAGGCTGTGAGCGAGCCAGCCTGCTCCCCGGAGGGTTGCCCAGGGCCAGCAGCAGACAATGTCTGTATTCTTTGTGAACAATGAGCTTTCCTTCTCTGATAACCCTCTGGGCTTGTGTGGTTTGCTCTGAGGTTGGGCTGGTGCTAGGACCCTCCTGGTTCTCCAGCTGCCCAGGAGGAGAGACAAAGTTTGAGTGATTCTTTGTAGAGAAAATATATAAAAATCTGACAACAACAAAATCTCCCTGGA
This sequence comes from Podargus strigoides, assembly GCA_028020825.1. NCBI lineage: Eukaryota > Metazoa > Chordata > Aves > Caprimulgiformes > Podargidae > Podargus > Podargus strigoides. Next base: position 8,379,391 of record CM051663.1, on the reverse strand, counting down.
AGGACTTTGTCTGATGATCTGCTTTCTGGCTTTGAAATTGCTCCACAACCCTGCACAGTGCCAAAAAGACATGTGTCTGGTTAAATACATATTCAACCCAAGTGGTGAAGGGCAGGCGGTGTCAGGAGGTGCATCCTTACTCACTGCCTCTCTGCAGTGGCAACTGAGCAGGGCCTCTGGATCCCTCAAATGTTCCTGTGAGATTTTGTACCTGCCAGTGTAAAACCAGCCTCTTGGAAATGCTTCAGAAATAGGAGGCTCATTTTCAGGAGCACCAAGCTGTCAGGCTCATCATGTCTGTGCTCATGGCTCATGTGAGTGGATGTGGCCTTGGGCTATGGAGAGGGGTATGTGTGGGCTGCTGTGGCCTGGCTGGGACTGGATGTCATTGCTTCCCACTGCTGTGGCCTTAAACCTCTATGCAAAACCCCTGCTAGCAAAGGGTGGGGATATCAGTGCTGGGTTCTTGAGTTGCCACATGTTGGCCAACTGGAGGAACTCGGGTTGTGTGCTTCTGCCTTGATTCTAGTGTAAAGAAAAACTTATTTGCTTAATAGCCAAAGCAGCTCAACAGCAGTGTGTTTGGATAGTGTGAGCTCAAGGGTTTCACCCTGCCTTTGGCATTGGGGAAGGAGGTGCCTGTGGAGGGTGAAGGGCAGGGGATTGGTTGGAGTGGCTGGTTTGGGAGTGCTGGCAAGCCCTGGCTGTGACCACTGCTCTCTGCTGAGGTGCTGGGTGACATCTCCATAATTCAGTTATGTCTTTACCTAGAGGAATGGCAGACTGAGCTGTGATACAAGATAGAAACCATCCCCAGATTTGCTGTTTGTGTAGCTGGATCAGCTCAAACACAGCAGCCTGGTTAGCAGCGTCTCTGGCTGTCAGTGTCTTCTCCTACAACATTTTTGCAAGGTGCTTTTTTACTTTCATATGAACAAAGTAGAGTGTTGGGAGAGGAGCTTTTAAAGTGTCTGTTCCCTTCCTGCTCTCCTTTCTTCCCTTCCCTGCCTCCTTCTGCCTGTGTCATGTTTATAGGCGTGCTGGTTAGCTCTCCCTTTTCAGAGCCAGCTGACTCTCCACAAAGTATCTGTTATCCTGGGAAGCCTAGAGCTCTGAGTCACTGTGTCTGGATGTGTGCATCCCTCAGCTCCTAAGTGATGCTTCTGCTCTTACACCTATGCAATCAGAGCAAGCTGGTGTGTAGGAAAAGATGGAGGGGAGAAGAAAGGGGAAGGTTTTTTTCCTGGCTTGAGAGAAGGGGACTAAGCCCTTCTCATGGGTGATGGAGGAGCCCCTCTATCGCTGCTGGGGAAAGTGGGCAGAGCTGGCTGTGATTTGTTTGCAGTGCAGATACAGGCCTGGGAGGTCGTGGCAGTTGGCTCCAAATACACTCGTGGAGAGCTTGCCCAGACATTTGGCATTATGGGGAGCAGCTGGTGGGCTGGGCAGGCAGATCTGCTGTGCCATGAAGGTAACGGGAACCTCGGCAGGTCTCCTTGCAGGTTGGAGCCTCTCTGCCCTTAGCCATCCCAAGCGGAGCGGCTGGGAGCCTGGCGTGTGGCCAGCCCAGCTGGGCATTGCTGCCCGATTGTTCAAGCTTCGTAAACATCTGAGGAGCCAAAATGCTGGAGGATCAAAGTTCAGGCTCCTTGGGAGCTGTTTGGGAAAACAAACACTTTGTGGGAGCAGGATCTGAATCCAAGAAAGATTGGCTCTCCCCTCTCTTAAGCAGTGGTTTTCCCCGTGTTCGGGGTGTGTGGGAAAGCTGGAAATGGGATAAACTGTGCTGTGGGGGCGGTGAAGCTGCGGGGGAATGGAGGTGGATAAAATGGGATGGGACACTGAGGGAGGGTGATGGATTCAGCTGCTAACTAGCCATGACCATGCAGAAGCAGAGAGGCGCTTTGGCACCTGCAGTTTGCAGCTCTGGGCTCTGGTTTCTGTGCTGCTTTTGGGATCCAGGCATAGGAGCAGTGGGAAGGACCTACCCAAAAATATGCAGCTACACTGAAACAGGATTTGGGATGAAGATGATGTAGATGTAAAAAGCTCCTGAATTTAGACTCCTGTGGAGGCTGTGGTTTTAGAAAGTGTGCCTGTGGGTTTGTGTGGGTGGGTGGCAGTGGGCAGGGCCAGGAAAGGCAGTGGGTCTGGGCTAAGGACCATAGCCCCCTCCTGCTGCAGTACTTGTGCAGCCCTGTCCCCAGCTCTTGCTCCTGCCTCCTCATTCCCGGCACTGTATATCACAGTAGCAGCCAGTTTGTGGGAGATTTTATTTTCTCCTTTTCCTCCTCCATCCATATTCCTGTCTTCAAGCACAGCATGAAGTGCAATGTATGCATGTGGCTGGCAGTGCTCCTCTTTGAGTCCTCGCTGAGCTAATATGGTCTTATCAGGACATCATCTTGCTTATAACCAATGTCCTGTGCCTTTTGGGGGCCCTTCTTTCTACCACATGCTCTTTGGCACTACTCTATATCAAGAGTTATTTGTGCCAAGCTGAACTCCAGTGATCCTGTCCCTTTAGTCCATCTTCTTGTCTTGCTAATGTGTGTAGGCACTGTGCTTTCCAGGAGAGAAGCACAGCTGCTTTTGGAGCAGAGCTTGGCAGCTCTGTCTGCCTGTATGAATTTATATAGATATATTTTAGTTTCTGAAGAGCCCCAGACCTGGTTGGAGATGAGAGTGTGAGGGAATCTGACCTCCAGTTTGAAGTTACAGGGAGGGTTTAATAAGGCAGAATATGATTACTGAAGCCAATTTTGGCCAGGGTGCTGCTTCCTCTATAAAATGCTGTTTGATCTTTAAAGACCACAAAACGCTGCACACTGCTGGCTTTCCCTGCATATGAAATCCTATGGATAAAAGCATCCTTTCCTTTGGCATGGCAGGTGCCTGGGGAGCTGCCTGAAAGGGGGAGCTCTTTTGATCTACCGCACCCCGTAAAGCAAAGGGTGCTGCCTCACCTTGAGGTTTGGGCTCAGTGTAAAAATCCCAGGGGAACTGCTTTTTCTCCCCTTGAATTGCCCTCTTGTCCCAGCTGGCTGCACGGGTGTTTTGGAGATGTGATGCGGTTAGACATGTGCAGGTTGACATTAGTCGTCCTGAGCAGGAGCCTCTGCTCCACATACCCCAGATCCATGTCAAATGGTGGGAACCACCTCTTTGGGCACAGAGGACCAACTTTGCAGGCTGTCCTGATGGAGAGTGATGAAAGAAATGCCCTTTTGGGGAAATAGCATCTTTTTAGAGTCTACCACCCAGAGGAAAAGGCGAGTGAGCTATGGCTGATGCTGCAGACAGGAGGTGAGCACTTGCTCTTGCTGATGCTTCACTCCAAGGTGATCGCATTTTTGTATTTGTCTGTGGGACTAAGGTGCTCCTCCTGTCTTGTGCTCTCTGACTTTGGGTGCTGTCTGAGACTGTGCAAGGGTTGGATAGTGATAGGCAATAAATAAGAAATAGGTGGGTAGAGTACCTGCAGCAGCTGGGAGGTGCTGAGGTGACAGGCAAGGGGCCACGGCCAAGCTGGGAGCCCAGCCTGTACACAGAGGGGTTCAGGGTCACTGTCCCCCCAACCCTGCTCCCTACGCAGGAGATGTTGCAGCCCTTTAGAGTTTCATCCTGAAGCTTTTGGACTGTTGCTCATCTCTAATAAATGAGGTTTCGTCAGCTCTGGGATGATTTTGGACAACTCAATTCTTACTCAGGACCCCAGCGCTAGATTCTCCCAGCACTAACTGAGTAATAATGATGGGATATAACAGAGAGTATTTATTGTGATGGCAGTTGCGCTGCTGCCCACAGCACTTCAGCTTTGCCGTCCCACTTGCACCTATTTCTTCCTTTCTGAATGCAAGTGACTGGTTATAACTCTTCCCACACTAAAAAATCTTGGATGTAGTGTACAATAATGGGAACATACTGCTTCCTGGGTGCTGCAGCAATCTGTCCATGCTGGGTCCAGGCAGCCCATTGTCCTATAGTAATATTGACACATTGTCCCTGGAAGGGATGCTCTCTGCTCCATAGGTCACTAGCCAGAGCTGGTGTGGGATGTAGCAGCTGCCCTGGGGTGAGCTGGAGGCTTGTGGAGATCAGAGAGGGGAAATGGATGAACAAATAAACACAAGGCACAGTGCACCCTGTGCCTGAGAGGGTCTTATGTCCTTGAGGACAAAAGCAAAGTGAGGTCCTGGTCATGTTGGCACTGCTGTCTGTTTTTTGAACACAGGCAATTTCCCTCTTTCCTTTAGGTACAACTGTTATGTATCCTTATGGGTGCCAGGCAGCACAGCTTAACTGCAGTGCCTGAAAAAAGCATGTATTTCAGCAGAGCTTAAAGCTGTTTCTCAGGGTATCTTCCACAGAAGGGTGTCTTTATATGGCAATTTTGTTAGATAGTGCAACTGTAATGGATCTTCTGTACCTCGTGGTTGCTCCTAGCCAGCATAGGGCCAGGCATATGCTGTTGGGGTGAGCGTGAAGCTTGTCTGGGCTCATCTGGCAGATGTCCTGTAGAGGAGTTGTCTTCTGAATGCCTGATGCCCTGTGAGTTGCTTATGATGTGTAGCAGTTGGGTTTCTTCAGGAAGACTGTTGAGACACCATGCTATGGTGGCTTGCGCATGGCTGTATCGTGCCCACACCTTCCCCAGCCAGTGAGGGATCAGGGTTTTTTCCTTTGCACAGCCTTTCTGGAGGGGACAGTTTGGATCACTGGGTTTGATGTGACTGATATACTTGCCTTTCCCATACATATATATATAATATAATTGTGTGCATGTCAGGGTGCTGCCTGCTTGCTAGAATGCAACTTATTCACTGCCCAGCATCCAAACATGAACAGTGGTGTTCTCATGGCACAGCTCTAACAGGGATGTTTCATCTGCACTGACAGTGAATGGAGCTGATGGCATCCTGATGAAAAGCCACTCTCCTCTGGTCTGGGCTAGATACAGATTTGGGTAGCGTGTGTGTGTACCCATGCTATATAATACATGGTGCTGTCGACCACAGTGCTTGAAAAGCTGACAGAGATTAAATAAATACCCTTGTTGTATGGAGAGGGTGAAGGAAGGCCAGACACATTAAGTAGCCTCAAGCTAATCACTTGGTAAAATAGCATAAGTGGCGGTTTTTCACTTCTGCATCATGCATGTGGGACGAAACCAGCCTGACTGTGTTTAAATCCCAGTGGATATTCTAGCCTCCCTTGATGCATTGGCCCTGGGCTGGAAGGGGGGCACGTGGAGCTGTGCAGGCTTGCCGTGTGGTCTCAAGAAAGTGACACCAGGCTGTGTTGTCAAACACCTCCTTGCATGGTGTCCTTCTGGGAATGAAAGGAACCATCATTCCCATAGGGTCAGTGGCTGCCAGTCCCCGTCTGGCAAGTGAAGCAGGGTCCTGGCACTTCTGGAGACCAGCTGAAACCTAAACCCTGTGACTTAGTAACCATATAGTCACCAAAAAGATTGTGATTGCTCTCTGTGTGATGCAGGAGCAAAGTCACCTGCTGCCTTACTGACTTCACATGGCACCCTGGGATCTGCGAGTGAGAAATGATGCTCATGAGCTGTGGAGCTGGCAAACAGGGCTTCATGCTTCATAAATTTGCTATTAACTGTGACACAGCACACAAGCTGTGGATTTGGTCCTTGGTCTGACTTCAGTGGTCTACAGGCTTTCAACAAGTTGTAAAGGCATGGTTGTAGGTACACGGAGACTGAGATACAATGTGGAGTTGGCCTCCTAAAGTTGACTTTTGTCAGACTAATTCCATATCTTCCTTTGGAAAGGTAACCAATTTCCTCAGCAAAGAGATGACTTCATGGTGAGAGGTTAATATGATGTTGCATTACATCATAAGTAGTTTGTTTTTCTAGAGAAGATACAGCATAGCCCAGCTATTGTAGGTATAGAGTTGGATAATGGAGAAGTGGTGGTGTGAGGTATTGAAAGAGGAGGTAACCACTGAGGTTTCTTGGAGGTGATGTTTGCTCCTGCTTACATTGAGAACACTGGCACAAAAGGCCAGGAGCGTGCTCATGGTCTTTGCTGCTGGCACAGTGCTGGGGCTGTGGGAACATGAGGTGAGGTGTGGATGGCCAAGAAGAAGAGCTGCAGTAGCAAAACCAAGAGAGAGCCTGTAATGCAGAGTGGGATGAATGCAAATGTGGTGTAACAGGGCTTTTGCTGCCATCTGGGAAATCATGTCAATTGGAAACAACCTGGTGGATAGAAGTGCTTGGTGCAATGCTCTGTTACAGGGTGAAAACCAGCCACAAGGCTGGTGGTGCTGTGAGAAAGGCCAGTGTGGTCTCAAGCTGCAAGTCATGGTGTATCCAGTGTTAACTGGGGAGTTCCTTGTGCGAGACCTCCTGGAGACTGCTCTGCATTTTTGGTTACTCTTATTCAAGAAAAAGGGACTTAAATAGGCTGATGAAGAAAACAAAGAGCCATTTTCTATTACAGTGTCTATCACAGTGCTCCTTCTTGCATAGGTTAGCAAGTGTGAGTGCCAGTTGTTGTGTTGGGTCTGAAACCAGAAGCAAAATAACCTCACCAGCAGGACTCTGCCTGAGCAATATATCTGTATTGCGTCTGGAACTTGAGTTAGTGTCTCTTCAAGGCACTTGAGACAATTTGCCTTGCACTTCACTGCTTGGTACAGACGTGCTGCCTTAGAAGAGTTGGCCTCGTGTAACTTATAAATGATAGCTGGGTGAGTCTGGCTCTTGCTTGTAAAGGAAGGAGGAGGAGATGCTGGGAAAGGAAAAGAGCTGCTTAAGCAAAGACAGTTTTGGTACATGAGAAAATGGATGTAAAATGCTTGTGGGTAAGAAAGGAGGAAAGCAGGGGAGTTCTGGTGTAGCTTTTCAGTATGAGTTGGGAGGGCAAAGCCGTTGCTATTCCTAAGGTGCACTTTGATCTGTCTGTGAAAGGCACGGTATAAAGGCAGCTCTGCAGTGCAAGGAGACTTGGACTGGCAGGATGCTCCAAACAGACAAGAAGCATGAGAAAGAAGGGAGTATTTAAACACCCTCTTCCCTCCATCTCCTCCCCTAAAAAAGTGAGTAATCTCATCTGTGTTAATGATGCATCTCATATGGTCTTGATTAGAAGCTGGAAATGAGTCTAGGTGGACATGTATATGGTGAGGATTTGTGAAGTATGGTATTGGTCTTGAAGCTATTGCATCTTGCAGAAGAACAGCTTACCTTGGTAATAACTAAGGAATGCCACAGGAATATATATTTAGAGATGTTTGCAGGGAAGAGGGAGTAACCCTCTGACTGTAATTCTTACCTCAAGGCCTGATTGCAGAGACCAGGGCAGGGCTGGGAGTTGTCACGTTTGTATTTGACGTGAACCCAGCACCCATGTTCCTGCCAGGTTGATGAACCAAGGCAGAGGACAAGGGCAGGTCTCAGTCTTCAGCAGCACTGGGAGGATATAAGATTTCTAGGGCAAGCAAAACCCTGGAAGGAAAAGATAGGGAACTAGCTGAGATACTGAAGGACATGCAGAGGGACTTAAGTTTTAGGGGTGGAGTTTCTTTGCTTGGTTGGTTTGCTTTCCTGTGCAACTGCTGCCAATTTTGCAATCACAGCTTGACTCCTTGAGCTTTCTGAATAAGATGCATGTCTGTTTTGTTTTTAAAGTGGATTCAGGCGAACCCAGCCAGCACAAAGTTACACTATTCTTTCCAAAGAAAATTATTTTCCTGGTGTATCTTTGGGATGCCTGTGAACTAAGACTGATTTGCCACTTCTAGGAGCCAAAGGTGCAGCTCCTGCTAAGTTGAAAAATCAGAGAAGAAAAGAAGAGCTGTTTCTGGGAGCCCCTGAGAAAGGGAAGTGTCTATGTAGCTTAAAGGACTCAAAGTCTCTTGCTGACCTCTGCTCCTAATGCAAGACGACATTATTTCCATGTATTACACTCTTTGTAAAGCAGCTGATGGGTTGGGGGATTATCCTGTATGTGTGTATGTATGTATTTATTTCCACTGTTGCTTCTCTTGTCTCTCCCTTTATGGGTGTTGTGTGTCTATGTTAAATAGCATACCAAAGCTTATCTGCCTGAGAAAGCTAATGGGCTCTGTTTGGGTAGCTGGAATACAGGTTGTGGAGTTGTATTTAGTCCTAGTGTAATGTCACTTCTGGCAGCGCTTGGCCATGGGGGGGCCCCAGGACCCTTGTACCTCACTGCTGAGTCATCAGAAAGTCATGCCTGCGCATGTTGCTGGGAACAAGCTCAGGTCTTTTTCTGCTTCTTCTAGAATGCTGCCCACATGGCTTTGAGTGTCAGGTCAAAAATAACCTTGACTTTTTTTAGCAAACACAATCAATAAAACAAGAGCCAATCTGGCCACCGCCTCCCTCCCAGCTCTGGTTGCTCCATAGCTCCTGGCTCGGGGCTGCTCTGTCCCTCCTTGAAGGTCATTGCTCAGATACTGTAGCTCAAGCATACCCTGGTGGTAAACCCACATCATCCTATTCCTGCTTCTTCCCATGTCCTTTCTATCTCTTGGAGGACCCTCTCATTTGGGTTGTAGGAGCTTCAGGTGGGAAATGTCTTCAACTTGTGTTTCTAGCCTTGCTCAGTCCTGCAATCTTGTGGCCTAGGACCTGAACTCAGTCCTGCCCTGTCTCCAAAGGGTTTCAGCGAACTGTTGGATCTCTTGACCAGCGCCTCCCAGTCAAGAGGGAGGACCCTGGATGTTGGCAGGGAATGCTAACTGGCTGTAATAATGTCCTGTTTCTCATTGTCTGGGACACAGGCAATCCAAACTGACGAGCAGGTCATTGAGTATGAACCGTAACACTGTCATGCAGCAGCTGGTTGGGAGCTTATGCTGTGTCCTTACACTAACCCCTCGGGGCATGCAGACAATTATGGAACATGTGGAAAGCAGAGGTGACTCTTGTGGGTCTCTGCTTTTCTTGGATCTGCTTGGTGAGAGCAGAGAAATATGCTTAGGTTTAGTCCAAGCTTTTTATTTTTCTTTCTTGAGCTGGATGGTATTTGGTATATGGCTCAAATAGGTCCATATACTTCTGTCATGCTAATTTGTCTGTTCTTGTGCAAGCACAAGGCGTAGTGAATGTTGAAAGAGGAATGTGTGACTCCTGTGACGGCTCTGGAAGTGCTCAAAGGTCCTTTTTCTGCTTACCCTTGGGACCCCCACATGGGGTCCTGCAGCCTTCTTGCCTAGAATGGATGGTTCTCAGAGCTAGCTTATCACCCCAGCCCTGCATCACTTGGAAATGTTTCCCCTCTCCAGGGCTGAGCACAAAGCCAACTATTACATCAGGACAGATGTGAGCTGGGGTGCATGTGTTCATAAACTTTGAGGTTGGGCTTTTTACGTATTGTTTAAGGAGACCAGCCAGATGTTTCTCCCACTCAGTGTTCACTTTGAGAGAGGACCACCTCCACCCGCTCTCCAGCAGAGACACTTTGGAAAATGTTTGTGCTTTCTGGTGGGAGGGTGTTTGTGTTCAGTCTGGGCAAAAGCCCAAACTGGCCAAGGAGTGCCTGAGGGGTGAGGACCAAGCTCTTTCCGCACTGTGCAGCGTTGCAGCTTGTTAGCAGAGGCCTGTGGCCACAGCGAGCCAACCCACTGCTGCCAGCACTGTTCCTGTGCTGCCGATAACAGGGAACCCCGTTCTCTGGGGCTGTGGATCTGTCACCTTCCCCCAGCTCTAATATTTACTGAATAACGATCCTGCAGTGACAGATCTATTTCTGGTTTTGCTCTCTATAACATACCTGCCAGAGCGCCCTGGGCGACTGAGGAATTTATTATAAAGGCATGCTTTCCAAACCAAGTTTGGTACTCTCCTGCTAGCAGCACTTCCAGCCAGCAAAGACTAGGACCCTGTTTGTCCACCCCAGTAAGAGACTGGATGAATATGACTTTTTAAATTTCCATTTAGGCTCCAAGTTTCTACTGAGATGTTTTATTTGCTTTCAATCGTTTTGCATGAGTCGTCTCGATCTTGTCTTTGTTTCATTGATGTGCAGAGAGGTACATAGAGGGGCAATGACTTGGCCAAGGATGTTGGTTGGAATGGTTGCATGTTCCATGCTCAAAACTGTGGGTAAAACTGTATTATTTGACTTTCCCAAAATGCTGGGGAAACAGAATAAAAAGCAGCATGAGAAACTGCTTGTTTTGGCAGTGTGAAGTGTGCCATCTGTATCTGAGGCTGTGGATGCTGAAGCCTGAGCAGGTCCAATCCCCAGACCTGTTGCAAGAAGGTTTTGGCTGAAGGAAGGTGGCAAGAGGTGTGGGGCTGGGTGATAGGATGTGACACGCTCTCGCTCTGTGCTGTCCCCTGCATGGGCAGAGCAACTGGTAGTGCCACAGCTGAGCCTTTCTTTCTTCTCCACAGACACATAGAGAACTGGAAGAACTTGCAGACGCTGAATGCTGTCGACATGGAGCTGTACACGGGACTCCAAAGGCTGTGAGTATGTCCTGTCTGTTGGGGAGCAGAACAGCACTGGGCAGTCCCCTTCCTCCAGCAAAGAGCTGTGGCATACCCCGGGTGCTGAGCACAGGGTTTTAGAGCAGTTGTCTGCCTTGACTCCATTGCTGCTCTTCTGCATCTTTTTGCAGGACAATCAGGAACTCAGGACTACGAAACATCCAGCCACGCGCCTTTGCCAAGAACCCTCACCTACACTACATGTGAGTACCCTCGACTCCTACCACCTTTTTCTTCTCCCTGAGGAAGGGCAATATCCAAAGTGCCTGTGGGGGGGAGAGCAATGGGAGGGAAGGGGAATGCTGATGGGAAAAGGGAGGGAGAGGTGGTAAAGTGGGGGAGAAGGAAAAGTGTTTTGGGCCCCAATGCAGGATGAGGTGAGCTCCTGCTGGACAGCTGATGGGTTCCATGTCTAATAACTGGCCTGGCTTTGATGGCCGCTCTAAAGAGTGCTTGCTCCATTAGCAATCTTGCGGCAGCCAGCAGACAATTCCCTTTCTGCAGAGTCTGGGGGGTGGCTGCATGCTCCAGCACAGAGCCAGAGCCTGCCCTGCTCATTAGCTTTTAACCAAAAGGTGCTTTTCCGGCACAAATCCTGGGGCATAGGGCTGTCAACTCTGCTTCTAATTAACTTCTTAAACTGGTGTCTGCAGCGGGCCTGGGGTAGGGACGTTTTGTACCAGGGTGCCTATTATCACGGGACGTGACATACGTGTCCAGCTGCTGGGGCATTGTTAGCCACCAGCTGCAGTCCCCTGGGGAATTCCCGTGTCCTTGAGGCCAAGGGCACTGATTTCTGTCCTGGGTATGTATTTACTTTTCCCAAGGTGATTAAGGAAAGCCTGAATTTCAGGCCAGTGTTGCAAGGAGCTCCATGGCTTGAAAGATCTCATTAAAGTGACTGTGTTGGAGATCAAACCCCTCTCAGCTCCAGTATAAATATAAAAGGTGAAAAGGGGTTGATGAGAACCCTGGCCTTGGGCACGATCTGATGGGCTGGATGGAGAGTGTGTGTACCCCTGCTTTTTGGAAACCAATGCTAGTGGCTTCTTCCATGAAAAACAGCTGTAGTGCATCTGTTTGAGTCTGCGGATGCATGCAGCCATCAATAAAGGTGTGTTCCTGGGCAGGGAGATAGATGTGACCTGCAGAGCAGGGTAGATTCATCTTTGGATGTCTGCTGGAGATGATGTGAACTGAAAAACCCCAAAAACTTCCTTTTTGGAACAACCATTACAGTTGCTAAGTGACGGTAAAGTACTTCCTAAATAGGAGATATGCAGTACTAAAGGGCATCAATAGTTAAGGGCCACGGAGCCTTTTTGAATTTAAAGAAGTGGGTATTTTTTCATAAACCCTTGTAAGGCCGACCACTGGGATTCTCCTCGTTTCTGGGCTTTGTTATTTTGATTTGTTGTGTTTGTTTGTATTTCCTGTAGTTATTTGTTACAGGGAAGAGTTCTCTCTAAGTACCTCTCCCAATTGTGGGTTTTTTTTTTTTTGGTAAGGGAGATTATTTGTCAATTTTGGAGTTGCTGTTTATGTATCTAGCAGATAAAATAAAGAATGAATGATTCCTGACAAAATTAGTTTGTATGTCGTAGGAGTTTAGAAGGCCACATACTCTCGTTTGGAGGCTGAATGTGTCGTTAATGTGTACACATGCCATTGCTGCTGCTTTCTTCAAAAGTGTTTGTTTTTGTCTTTTGAGATTGGGGAAAAAAACCCCACATCCATCTTGTGTCAAGAGTTAAGGTTGGTATGTGGTGATGAAATATGTGTTTGTTTACTGCTTAGGCCATGTAAGATTGATCGTGTTCTTAACATCTTTCTTTCCTTGCCTTTTGAAGCTTGAGGCAAGTATATTATTTGGTTAGTGTTTGCCAGTGGGTTTTGAACAGCAGTTCCTGGGACCTGTCAGTGTGGATGTTTGCAAGGTGGATGTCCCCCATGGTGGATGGAGACCTGGTGCTTGCAGGGGTGGTGGCTCCCTCCTGCTCCCCAGAGGCTCTTGGGCCATGGTGTCCCTGCTCCCTTGCAGGCAGGCTGCTTTTTCTAGCATTCTCTCTCCCTGCTGGGGGGAGCATGGTGTATTCTGAGGCTTTGCAGAGCCTGGCAGGCACCTGGTGCTGCCCAGGGTCCCCTCCATGGCTATGGCACCATGCAAGTGCATTGAGGTGCCTCCTCAGCTGCTCAGCAGCTGCTGCCTCCCAGGGAGCTCGGCTTGCTGAAGGCCTGACATTTTCTGCAGCTGCTGCATGTAGGAGCCAGGGATAAAAGGATTAATGGAAATGTCACTCTGCTGTAAGTCATGGGCTGCTGTAACCAGGTACAGTAGCTGACAGGAGCAAGGGATACTGTCCCAGTCTCCCAGTGGTGGGGCTGGCTGCAGCTTGATGGGTGTGAGGCTGTGGGATGGTGTGCTTAAGGCTTGTTGAGTTACTGCTACATGTTAATGTTGCTGCCCTGGTTTTCCGTCTCCTTTGCTGACTGTTTGGATCATTGCAGGTGGAGTTGAGTCAATAAGATGGCTAATGTGTCTAATAGAGAGGTTTCAGTGCCGGGGAGGGATGGCATATGGTGGTGGGGACCCTGGGCTTGACCTTTGCAGGGTGCTACAAGCTGAGTCTGAGAAACAGCAGGCATTTTTTCATGTGAAGCTCATGTGCCAACTGTGAGGACTCAAAAGCTGTTTTCTTCCCCACTCTCCCCATCCTGGGTTAAATTCCAGCCTCCTGCTGAAGTGAGTTTTTTCCCCGTGCCTTTCATCAAGGTTTCCTCATCTCAGATGGGCCAGATAGCTCTGCCTTCTCCCAGCAACTTCTATTTTTGGCCCTTCCTCTGTGCACGCACTTGTCTTCAGAGCCCAGCTGTGCAATCACAAGCAGATCACTTATCCCAGCTCTAATTGCAGGAATACAGGTTTGTGGGGGGTTGTTTAAGATAATGGTTCTGGATGAGGTTTGACTTGATTTATTTTTTTTTAAATTCACCCCCTTCCCCATGACAGAATCAGACAGGAGAGGCAAGAAACCCATGAAGGGGCATGTTCAGCATTCAACAGCCCAAGCAGTAGACATCAACGTGCTCCAGAGTACAGCCTGGTAGAGTCATGCCTGTCCTTTAAGGTTTGAAATTAGTTGTATAAGAACAGGGGTCTTGAGGCCAACCTAATCAGTGGAGGAGCAGTGGGTGACTGGGAGCCAGAGATGTTGATCTAGAAATAGCTTTGGATCCCTCTCCCCTTTCCTTGAATGAGGAGAGATAGTGCTCCATGGCTTGTCTGCTCATTGGTGCTGTGAAGGTTATTACTGCTACAGAGGCAATTCAATATATAACAGTGGGTTTTGAAATATGGATCGACCGCTTCTGTTGGCAGTTGACTCCTTCCAGAACAAGTACTGTCTGGATGTTGAATGGGGATGGATGTCATCCAGTATCATTTTGTGCCCTCACTGGAGGTCTTCTCGCTGGGCAAACTTGGATTGGTGGGTTCCTGATCCCATTTCTGTGCAGCTTTCACAGTCCTTTGGCTAATACAGGGATGGTCCTGGGGAAGACTGTGCACTGGATGTGAGGACCAGCAGGTTTAGGCTGTAAAAAACTGAGCCCATGTAGCCAAGAGTTGTGGAAGTCAGTGTTAGCAGGCGACGGATGCAGGTGAATGTGGGAAATGTTTGGTGTTGACAGAAAACTTCAGCCTTTGGCTTGAGACTGTACAAGAAGACTTCAGGATGATATGGTTCCTAAATTTGAGACATATAAACCACCTGAATATTTATTTAGTATGTTGCTGTGTTTAGCACAGCTTATTGAGGAGAAAGTCTTGCATGCTCTCACTCTTCCTGTCCTTTTCCTAATAACACTGTAATGCTCTGGCCAATTTATTTGAACTTGCTAGAGGATTACAAGTCATGAGGATATAAAATTCCTACACTTATGATGAAAATAGGCAGAAGAATAGTACAGAGAGGTTGTTGTAGTGCCTTGTGGGGAAGAATACAAGATTATCACGTTCCTCAGTAGGCACTGGAAAGTCCACAGGAGAGCTCAGCTTCACAGTGCACCAGGCATCAGTGTGCAGGAGAGGACAGGACCTGTTTGCTGCTGGCCAAAGTATCCAGCCATTGCTGGCTGTGGGTTGGCAGAGCTGTGCATGTAGGAGAGAACGCTCCCAGCAGGTTGTACCTAGAGCTAGACAAGTTGACATCTGCAGTGTTGGAGTCCCCATTTACTGGGAATCAGGTGCTTAAGAGATTCTGGTTCCCTCTAACTGCTTTCCTGGGCGGCTGCGTACACAACCAGCCAGTCAGGAGGCACCGCCTTGTATCTGCAGAGGGTAATTGTGCACACCTTATTTATTGTGTAGTAAAGAAAACAAATTAAGGCTGTGTAATTACAGAGACAGGCACACTTTTAAATAAAGCTTAAGTAGTCAGGTTTCTATTTAGAAAATTAATAATTGCCATTTCTGTCTGCATTCAGAGGCTCCTCTTAAACTGTCTTCCAGAGGTTTATACATGCTTTAAATTGGTTTGTGGGCTGGCCAAGACACAGCTCCTGTCAGAGCTCTCTCTCAGTGCTGCCTGCCAGAGTAAGGATGGGGTTGAGGATCAAGCTTTCTTCTTCCAGTCTTCACCCAAGGGTCTTAAAGACAGAGGCCCTGGAGTGCTTTATGCTGAGTATAACTGATTTTTGAGTATGGTATGGTCAGATCACCTTCTGCTCCACAGGCATTTTTTTATGTGTGTGATCCTGTCAGTCTTCCTCCAAAAAGTGAGGACTAGGGAAAATCTGGAACATGCTGGCAGGAATACGTAGGGACCTGCTTTGCCTGGCGAAAGACTGAGCTGACTGATCTACGGTCTTACTTTCATAGACAAACCTGAACTGTGATTAATCTGGAGCCTCAGAGAACCTCCACTGTATCTTGTGTTGCTTTCTGGGGATGGAGTTAGCTTTGGTGTCCTGGTTGGGTTCATGGCAACTGTGCAGTGTCATATGAACTGGTACCCTGCTACTGTATGTAGTTTGTAGCTTTGACATGAGAATTCTCAGAGAGGTGCTATGGTTTTAGGTTTTGATAGGAAAGAAACTGGGCAGCATCCCCTGAAAACTGAGGTGGCTGAGGCAGCACAAAGTTGGTGAGTTGTTCTGTGCCCTCTTCAGTGCTGTTTCAGGGTAGCACTCAAACTCTCCAGAGACTGAGGCCCATGCCCTTTTGAAGGGCTGCAGGCAACCATCTTGCAAGTCTGGCAAAGTTCACCTTTGCTCTGTGTGTCTGGGAGCTTGGTCGAGATCTTACCCTAAACAAAGAAATAAACAAAATATCAGACACTGAATTATTGCAAGTATAGTACGGTTCCCTCTCGGTCATGGCTTGGGGGTCATTTTCCCCTGCTTTGTAGTTAATGATCTATTGCCTTGCTCTGACAGAGCCATTCTTTTATACAAAGCAGGGTTAAATTCTCTCTCTTTTGCCCTCTTCCTGTAACCAGCTCCAGGCCCTGTGACTGCCTGCAGTCCTCCACTTGATTCTGGATGTCCTATTACCCTTTTGCCTCCTTCCTGATGGTTTCTTCCTTCTTTGTCCTTTCATCACTGTACTGCTGTCATACCCATCCTGGCAGTCTCATCCTAACCTGAACTGTCATGTGTTAATTGCTCTTGGTTTTCTGTCTATACTCTCAAGTCAGTACAGCCTAACAAGTCCGTGGCACAGCTGGGGCACAGTATATGACTATATGTGAGCTCTTGGCTCACTAGGAGGGTGAAGTGAAATGCATTTACCTAAACCACCTCCTTGATAGTTTAATGTGTTTTATTTTGCATTTACAAAAGACTAAATAGGAACTGAATTTCTCCATGAACACAGGCAAAATAAGAAATATGAGAAAGTTTTAAACAGCCTTTAATCTCTGTTAGGTGAATGCTTCTTTACTATCCCTAATTAGGCAGCCAGCCTGAGTACTCCTTGATTCCCATTTGTGCTCTAAGGCTGTTTCTGCTCCAGCCTCTCCTGAGAGCAAACCACTGTGTTGGGTTTTACTCAGGGAAGCATTTTCTCCCATCTGTATCTAGTTCTTCTGTAAAATGCTGGGCGTGCTTATACCGCAGTCACTAAAATAAACAGCAGTAGCATCTCCTCTGCTTCCATAAACTTTCCTGTTCTGCCCCCCATCTGCTTTGTCCCCTGGCTGCCAATGAAGCGCAAGTCATTGCTGATATGCTAATCAGTAGCGGTGGTTTGATGGCATATTTATTCCCAGTCGTTATCGCAGGTGACTGATAAGCAGTTAACTGCAGCTATTCCTTTTTCTGCAGTGGCAGAGGTAGGTCGAGCCATGGTGCACAAGGCCAGAGGAATGACCAGATCTTTGCAGGACTGTGGCTTTCCTTCAGGATGGGTTGAAATCATTTGACCTGCCTTCAGAGGGTCGAGTAACTAATTCCTGGCTGCAGGCTGCTTCGCTTGGCTGTGGAGAGGGTTTATTGTATTGTAATAGGAGGCGGAGTGGTTAGTTTGTCTTCTAGTGAGACCTGAGAAAGATAGTTTCCAAGTCAAACACTGTGCATGTCGTGGCAAGGCTTGTCCTGCCTTGGTTCCCCATCTGAAAACCTGGAATAATAGCGTTTGTTTTTTCCACTTTCACTTGATCTGTTTGCAGCGTAACACCATGCATAGTGTCTAGTGAAACCTGGCCTTCAAATGTGGGATGCTGTTGCAATGTAAGATGAGTCACAACAATGCTATCACAAATATTTGTTGTCTGCTTGGATTCTGATGTTATTCCTAGCACTGTGGTACCTGGGCTCTCAGGATTTTTCTCTGGCTTTGTCTCTCGTTCCTTTGAAATGTTGAGATGTTCTTTCCAACTTCATTGTGTGCATATGAGACTTATTTCCTTTTCTGAAGTTTGATGGCAGGATGAGTAAAAGTTAAGTGACTGCACAAGTAATCTCACCTAAGATTTTTCTTTCTGTGATACTGGTTTACTAACAGTGTGATTGCAGAGCTGGTTTTCCCTTTTTGATGTACAGGCAATGAGCATCAGGGCAGAAAAATAGAAACATTAAAACTATATGTTATTTGAGCAATGAGATACGACATGGCATGAATGATGGGACGTTAATTCATGATGGTGTGTGACTAAGCAAGAATTTAAGTGTCATAAGTTAGGCAGTTGTGTATTTTATTGGAGTTATAAAATTTTATTAGAAAACTAGGTGAGAGGGCGGAGTTTCCCACCAGCCTCTTCTTCTCATCCATATTTGTGAAGGGATGAGCTGTGAATTATGTTGGATGCAAGAGACTGGGATATTTACAAGGTTGCCAGTAGGAGCCAGAGATTTGTCTTCCCCCAGAGCTGCAGTAACCATGACTGTGGACTTGCTAGTGACCGAGGACGAGGATGTTTCATGTCTGCTGTCCTCCAGCATGCCATGAGGTCATGCGTGGCCTTTCCTGGGACTGTTCCCCAGGCAGCTCTGCTGGTGCCCACGGGTGTCCGTCCCACCGTGGGGCCGCGCTTCAGCACCATGGACAGACCCGGCAGCCTCAGCATCTCCCTCCCTGCAGCCCTGGCTTCCAACCCGGGGCTTCCTGCCTGAGGCTGAGCTTCCCTGCGTACCGGCCTCCAACACAGACCTGGCCTCTCTGCCTGCCACCCTCCAGATTTCCAGGCCTCCCTGCCTCTTGCTCAGCCCCAATCTGCAGCTTGGCCTCCTTTGCCCTTCTCTTGGAACAACCTCGTTCCCCTGCCTGCCCCAGCCAAGCACCCCAGGGCAGTGAGTGCAGCAGTGGCCGTGCACACAGGATGGATCAAGCCATCAGGTGTGAGCCCACCAGGAGGATGGCCAGCCCAGTTTTACTACCCACTGCACCTTTACTCTTGCATCTCTCCTGCTATGAAGCCAGTCTGCTGGGAGCCTCTCTGATAGATGAAATATAAACTTTCTGAAGTGCAGTGTCTCCTGGCACTGGTTCTGTTCTGCAGCATGAATGGAGTTGTCTTGCAGCACCACTACCTGTCTGCTGTCTGTGGGTTTCCCACATGAGTAGTTCTCTGAGAGAACTGCCATCCAATCTCACTGCAACCACAACCTGTGGGCTTTCGCTAAATGTTTGTTGTATCCAGTTGTGCATGTTGACAGTGGTGGGTAATTTGTTGTTAAAGTCTTTTCATTTGAAAATATTCTTCACAGTGACCAATATTTGAAGATAAGGTGTGGGTGAAACATCCTGCTCCTCTCAATACATATTGTACTTAAAGAAGAGAAGGAAATGTATAGTTGTGTTTAGAAATTCTTGTGGGTTTTGATAGATCTGTCAAAGATAAAAAAATATTTCTGCTTTTGGGATGGTTGTAAGTGAGGAGTGCAGCAAGCAGGCTTTGCTGGACTCTGACTCTATTAAGTCACCAACAGTTCCCTGTCCCCCTCAGCCAAGTGTGTGTGGGGCTGTGATGAGGCATATCATACCACTGCTCAGGTGTAGCTGCAAACAGGTCTTTGCTCGGAGCATTGCTCCCCCCTGTCTGCTCAGCTGCTGCAAACAGGAGTGTTTCTGCCCAAAAAGCTATGCCCGTGCTCAAGTGTGCTCCCAGGCATCTGCTGTCTCCCTGCTTTGCATCCACACCTCTGGGCCCCCGGAGGGAAGCAGCAGCCTGGTGCGAGGCAGGTCCCGGCTTGAAGCTGTCTGTCTCCTTGGCTGAGTGTCTGCCTTGCTGTTTGATGAGGCATAGCTGGAGCAAGTCAGCCTCACCTCCCACTGTGGCCAGGAGCCTCCGTGCAGCACAGGAGGTGGCAGCTGCCATCTCTGCTGGCTGGAAATGTGGTCCCTTCAGTTCCCTGGTCCCCTCGTGTGCACCTCCCCATGCCAGCCCACTACCCCTGCATGCTTCCCAGCTCTGGTCTGTCGTGGTGTCCAGCCACTGCTCCTGGTCCCCCTGTGCTGCAGATGCAGGTAGCTCTGCTCCTTGCCGAGGTGAGGTGAGTGCTGGAGTCTAACAGCAGACTTTCTTTTCATTAGCAGGGGTAAACATGGCTCTTTGGCAGCAGCCTGCTTTTCTGAGCCCAGGAAGACTATTTTTCCTTTTATCTATAATTTAGTGAAGTGTCAGGCCACAGAAGTTTTAACGATAATAAGCAGCAGAGGAAACTTACTTATTCACTGCAAAGGTGGGTTTCATTCCAAGGGTGTGTTTTTGGTTTTTTGTGTGTTTTGTTTTGGGTTTTTTTGGTTGGCTGCTCATGCAACTTCCTTTCCAGTGTGTTCAAGCAACCTTCCCTGCAAAGGTCACCACTGCAGTTCCTGCTTGATTCAGTGGCTTTCCAGCCCCTCTCCCACACAGGACCTGTGGGCCAAGCAAACTGGGAGAGGAGAAGCAAGGAAAATATAGTGAGGTGGGGGTATTCATGTGCTTGGTGAGGTGTAATGGGAGAGAAGGGAGTCACGAGTTCCCCATCTTTCACTTTCTCCTGTTGCTGTGTCTCTTGCATCTGCTTCCCAGACCAGCCTCAGTGATGGATTTGACTGCTGAGGAAAAGCAGGGAAGGGCTTTTTTGGGCTTATGTGTAGCGCTTGCCTTCTGTCAGCCTATGAAGCTGCCAGTGGTGACTGGAGATGAAAAGTGGATCCATGTCATGTGGGAGGATCAGGGCCCCTTCCTGAGGTGCAGAAAGGCAGACAGCAGAGCTTGGGGCTGGTCAAAGATGAGCAGGGGATGGAATGTGGCTGTGGGAGGCAGAGGGACCAGTTTGGAGAGAGAGTTTTACGAAAGGATTGGAGCAAGCACTCGTTAGGAAAGAGGGTTGAAATGGAGAAGGTTGAAAAGGAGAGAATGGGATGTAGAGAAGGTGATGGACAAAATGGACCTGGAGAGGAGATGGGGGGGTTGACTGGGGCAGGGAAGCAGCATGTGTCTGGAAGCTCTGCAAGGGGAAGCAAGTGTAAGGGAGAAATGGGCTTGCTAGCAAATACTTGGGAACTGTGCCTCTGAATTAACCAGAACCTTCCTCTCCCTCTTCGATACGGCTTTGGAGGCAATATTAGAATCTTCCTAATTATTTTTCTTGGACGAGTTTTGCGATCCTGATGATATTAATTATTCTTAAAGGTCAACAGCTCTCACTTGAATCCCCTTCTGTTCTATCATGTAATCAGTTAATTAATTGGAAACCATTTAGCAGTGTCTGCCGAGAGCTTAGCCTGCTGTATGCCCTGTTGTTTTGCTGTTGCTGGGAGATATATATATATATATGTGTGTGTGTGTGTGCGTGTATATATATATATATATATTAATATTTGTACCCCTTTCTTCAGAGGCTCTGCAGAGCCCTCGGTACTGTCCCATCCCATGGCAGCCTTTGGTACCCTCCCCAAGGCAGACAAATCCAGGGCTTGGACACAACTTTTTCTTTTCTCTTTACTAACCCCCTGCAAGAGCAGTATTTGAGATTGTTCAGGGTTCATTGATTTCTGGGCATACAAGTAGGTGAGGATTTTTTTTTTTTTTTTTTCAATATAAATTTGCTGCAAGAACCCTCTAACAGCTGAGAGCACAGCCTGAGTTCAGGAGGGAGCAGGAGGACCAGACCCTGTCCCAGCACCTTGATGCATTGAAGTTGAGGCTCTTGTGGACCATGTCCAGCTCTTCAAGTGCCTGCCTGTGCATTTGGGGGTGAAGTCCCAGCTGGAGTGGTACCTCCTGAATGCCTGTCCTTGCTGCTTCAGTGTATTCAAGGCAGAAAATGTGCAGGAACCTGGGAGGGCATATCTTTGAGGTCTGGTGTCACTGTGTATTCAGAGACGCTGGGAAATACCCCTTAGGCATGGTTCTCTTTCCTGCACTGTCTCCTTGTGCTATACCTCACCACAGCACAGAGCTCTTTGCTCTGGATCCACTGGAAACCTGTGAGTGGGAGGCTTTCCTGAGTTGTTCTCTGCTCCTAGCTTGAAGAAACATGCAATTTGAAGTGAACAGGCAGGATAAAGCCAGCCCCTTGCTGGAGCTGTCAGCTGGCAACCCTTGTTCTCAGTCGGCACACATCTCCAATACTATTTCTGTGTGCTGAAGCAGGAGAAAATCCCAGTGTTAAATTCCAGGACGAATGGATCTAAAATTACTACAGTTTGGGAGACATGAGATGGTATGGGAGAAAAGCAGCCCTGAGGATGTCTCAGTTGCTGGAGGGCAGTTGTAGTGAAGGGCTGCAAGTTGATTTTCTTTTCCTTGAGCAGAAGACTGGCATGTTCCATGGATGCTGCTGGACTCTGCCCTGCAGGGAAGCTGGCAGGCAAAGAGAAAGCAACTGCAGGTTTGACCCAGCTTTTAACCTTTCCTCGAGTCCTCTGAGAGCCCAGATGTCATTGGAGAAGAGCAGTGGAAACTGCACAAAACAAGGGAGAGACAAGTGTAATCCAGAGGGTCAGTTCCTTGCATCTGATCTGCATCGAAGCATAGGGGACAATATTAGCTGCACCTGGTGATGGCATCCCATCTGTACCATGTGCTGAACCAAAACTGTGAGCAACAGTAAGCTCTGAGGAGTGATTTGTCTCCAAACAAAGCTTCATGCAGCTGGGAGATGCCTCAGAAAAGATGACTTGGAGGGTGTGGAAGCATCATGGGATTGGAGATGGCCTTTAAAATGGCCTTTAAAGTGTTTCAGGATGGGCTGGGATGAAGGCAGCAGCAGGAGATGGCTTAGTGCGTTGGCAAAGGCAGTGGGAGGAGAGGCGTGGGGCAGATGTGCCGCTGGCACCGGCTGCTGGAGCCCTGTGATGGAGGCGTGGTGCCTTACGCCTTCCCGCTTGCTCTGCAACTTCTGTTTTGTGATGCTGTTGTTTTAAGAACAATGCAGGAGACCAGCCCCTTCCACCTCCTTCAGCTCTGTTTCAGTGACAGCTGGGATTTTATGAATCAAGGTTGTGCAACTGGGAAATACAGACGGGTGGTGATTCCTTCTCTGGCATCTCACCTGCAGGGCTAGTGGGTGGCCATTGGAGTGACAGAGTGTCTTCTCATGTGTCACCAGTGATGGTTTCTTGCTCTCCTCTAATGTAGGATGCTTTGAGTTTGGCAAATTATTGCAAATAAATCTAGAACAAGAAGTAATTTGGGGAAAATGAGATAATATGATGAGACACGCTGTGTGACAGAAGCCTTACAAGGCACAGGACAATACCTGTGGATATGAGAAAGGAGTTAGTTAAAGGAAGTTTGAACCTCAGAGGCTTCTTGATTCTGATGTGTTTGGGGTCAGTAAAGACCTGGGTGTTGCTAAGGGATTGCTTGAGGAGCAGAGCTGGGCTGTAGGTAATGCCAGACCATGGCTGGAGGACCTCTGTAGACTGTCTAACTCCTCTGTAGAACCAATACACAAGTCCTGGTGCTGAGCCTGGGCAGGGAGCACAAACAGGAGAACTGCTGGCAGCTATGGTGTCTCAGGCTGACCTGTTTGACACTGTGTCCCATTCTGCTAACTCTGTTTTTCGGGTGTGTGCAGGCTGGAGGTGCTTGGCAGCACCCAGTGCTTTTGCAGGCTGTATCTCAAGCACGTCCTGCTGGGGCTTTGTGCTGAGCTATCGGAGATTTCAGTTGAGTCTAATATTTGTAGAACCTGATTTGTGGGAAGGCCTGGACTGCCACAGCTTCTGGGACTTGCTGGGGTAATTTTAGCGCATTCATTAAGGGAGGACAGTACATTTTTTCCCTTAATGAGCAAAGCTGCTTACTAAACAGGAAAGGGAGGGAGGGGGAAGGGCAGGGCGGGTGATGGGGAGTGTAACATTGCTTTTAGAGGTCACTGGAGTTATCTGGCAGGGACAAGCAAGCCCCAGCGTGACTTTGGGTTTGAACCAGAGAAACACTGGAAAGTTTTAGCAGCTTACTTGCTGCAGAAATGAAGCCTGGATGGAGCTACACCTACAGCAGCATGTGAGGCTGCTGACATTGCCCTCTCCTGGGGCCACCGGCATCCAGCTAAGGCTGCAGTGAGCTGTGAGATGATGGGATGCATCCATTCTGCCCAGAACACAGGGGATATTAAGGGAGTTCTACATGGTGCCACCAGCATAACCAGTGCTGGGGACCGCAGCTGAGGATGCGCATCTTGCCTCTCATTTCTGCCAGGCAGTCACTTGCGCTCCCTCAGCCCCAGTTGCTCTGCACAGTTAATTCCCCCCTTCCACCAATTGCGATTTTCAGAGTGGCACCGTGTTATTAAAATGTGTGAAAAACTTCTCCCATGCAGAAATAAATGTGTCAGGTTGGAAACAAGGGTGAGTGGAGCATGGAGGTGCATGGAGGAGGGACGGATGTGGAGGGTCCCTCCCGAGCATCAGGTTTTCTGCCATTACATTGGGCTGAACTTGCATAATATAGCTTGCAGTTTAATTACAGGGGCTCCTGCTTGTTGGTGTCATTAAATGAGGTACCTGGCTTAATTTAGCTGAATAAAAATGGCTTTAATAGCGGAAACATTTTTGACTGCTGGGTAATTGAGGGAAGAGAAAACATGCCATCTCCTCTTGCACCAAAGTCCATACATTCTGGGCTGCATGGATCCAGACTCCTCTCTTGTCTCACACCCACTCACCCCTTTTCAAGCACAGGAGGAGGATAGATAGAGGGAGAGAGCAAGGGCTGTGACTTTACTGTCACTCAGTGATAACGTCCTGCCTTTGCAGTGTGTGTTGGGTTGCTGGTGGAGAAGGCTGGTGGGGATGTGGCATGATGAGCCACCTGCAAAGGAGGAGGCTTAGATGTGTGGCTGCTGAAAAAGGAAAGCGAAGTGGTGCTGAGCGTGAGTCATAAGTGGGTTGCGTGTGTGCTGCTCTTGACCTGGTCCAGATGAGCTCCATCCAAACCCTCTTCCTTTCAAACCTGCTCTGGAGGCAGAAAGGACTCTGGCAGCTGTTTCTAAAGATGGTCTCTGTGGAAAAGAGAATACTGTGAGTGATGGAGAAAATGTCCCATGGCAAAGAAGCAGTTTGAATGTGCTCCAGGAGTGCTGATGCCAGGTCTGTCCTGAGAAGTACAGGCTCCTGTCTGCGACTGTGTAACACACAGGGAAGGCGTTTTGCTTCTCTGCCCCTGCCTTTCCTCGACGCGTGATGTGCCATATTTTATTACCGGTGGAGCTCATGCATGGGCTGTTACAAAGGTTGTCTGGCATGCTCTGCTGCAGGACTGCTTCCACTTTCCTATAACTCTGCCAAATTTTAGTTGCTCAGGCTGAAGTTTTCTGTGTTGAGTGGCTGTTCCTGGATGAATTAAGTTGTTTTGGATTATTTCTTTCTAGTTTCAAATAAAAATCTGCTCAGATATTGGGGACACTGGATGGTGGAGGGAAAATGTCTTTTACTCAAGCTAGAAAGTACTGGTGATGCTCCTGTTACAGAATACCCACATCCTCCTTTTGTGAAGATGAAGAAACTTCACCAAAGGGCATGTTTTGCTTGTCAGGCTTGGTTTTGCTCTGGGATATCTCCTTATGTAGGCAAAATGATTCTAGATCTAGTTGGAGAGGAGAAGTTTTGCAAAGGATGTTTGGGAGTATATCAGGGACATGAGGAGAAGCAGCTCTCATTGGGACAGTGAGAGGATGTAAAGGCAGGGAAGTTCACAGGAAATTTGGGCATGGATAAGGAAATTGGGGCTGAGAAGTATTTGGGAGTGGCTGGAAAGCAATGGGTAGTGTGATTCAGCGTGCTGAGGAGAAGCAGCTGGGTGGGGAGGAAGGCAAACGGGTCATAGAGGAGAGACCTTGCACTGCTCAGCCATGGGCACAGAAGGATGGAGGGTCAGGTCACTGTAAAAGATGGGAATTCAGGCCTGACAACAGACTTTTGGCCTTGGAAATGGTGATGGGAAAGCAGAACAGGCAGCTGGAGCTGGGAGAGGACTAGTCCTGGCTGGGAGAGACTTGATTTTCCCTGATCCTCCTCATTTATGCTCTACAAAATACTGGGAAACTCAGTGTGCATAGCCAAGGTTTGAGCATGGGGGGAGCCTCGTGAGTGCCAAACAGGAGTTACAAAGTGCAGAAATTAGGTTCACCCATGGAGCTGTAATTTAATCTCCTCATGTGCATGTACTGCAATACTGTCTCATTACACAATCACATGCTATCTTCCCTGGGAAACCTGCCCCATCCTGTGCACAGGATGGATCTGCTCTGGGGAGAAATCAGTGCTGCGCACTGAGGTTTCTCCGTGGGAGCTCCGTCTCTTTTGTGGCAGAAGTTGGCAGATCTACCCTATGCACAGGGAAACCCAGTCCTGGCATGTCCCCCTGACCAGCCCTGCAGAAGCTGGTGGTCAGGATGGATTGGACACTGGCTCTGCCCTTTGAGAGCAGAGTCTCCTGCCAGATGTGCGCAAGTGAGGACCCATCCCCTCTTTGCCTAATGTTTGCTGTGGTTTGTTGCCTGGGGAGGAAGGAGGTTGGAGGAGTTGGTTTCTAGGGACTGCAGGAGATGAGAAGCGGAGCACATCTGCCTGACAAAGCTTCTTGCATTAGTGAGGATGCTTCCTTTCCCCATCTCTGTGTCCTAAATGGTAATAACACGATCATGCTATTTTTGATTCCCTTATTTGCGTGGAAAGCCTGTTGTTTTTTCTCTTCTCTTTCAGAATCCAATTTTCTCTTGACATTTCTGCCTAATGTAGCAAAACATGACCTTTGAGAAAGGACATTCCAGCAAGATTCACTCCCTCCTCTGCATCTCTGCCTCTCTCCCACATCTTGCTGTCTCTCTTGTATCCCCTTTATGCTTCCTTATTCTCCCTGGGTTGGGGGAGGGAGTTTACTGTCTCGCTTTTCAGTAGCAGCAAGCTGCTCCTTCCCCTCCTACTTTTCATCTGTCTTTGCAAAGTTTCCAGGTGCTCAGTGCTCCAGGGTGGAAAAAGAGGGAGTTTTGCAATATTTATTTTTTTTCTCCCCCCTGCTTAGCTTCACCTGCTATTTTTGCTGCTTTTCTAAACTTTATCAGAGGCTGGAAGCAGTTTGTCTATAGCCGTAGGAATGGTGGTATCTTAGTCATGTGAAATGAGGTACCTGTGGTTTGCTGTGGTTTCTGCAGCAGGATAGTCTGATGTGAAGCCGAGCCAGAATTTAATGATGCAGCGCTGTGCCATCACGGTGTTTGGGCTTATTCCTGTGCCAGGCTCGAGGAGAGCCTTTGGGACGATGGTTTGCTGTGTGAGCTGCAGCACCATTCCTACTCATAATTGGAGGGTTTGGGGCTTCGTAGAGTTGATTGGTGGCAAGTGGGACAGGACTAGAGTTGCTTTTCCCTCCCTGGTCTCTAGGCAGCTGGGCTGTGCCCTCTGCACTTGCCCACCACGTGTCCTTGCCTGACGTAAAGTGATGAACAATTCTTTCATCCCAAATCCTTGTGCATAACACCTGCACCAGCAGGAGCCATTCTGGGATTTACTGTCTTAGTTTTAGCTCATTTCTGCAAATTAAACAGGGATTGTGGGGTGAGCCTGGCATGTCAGGGCTGCCTGCTGTCACCTCTGTGCCACCTAGTCCTGCACCTCCTCTCTGGCCAGCCGAGAGTTTAATGAGCCTCCAGGTGGTACCTCTGACCTTCATTGCTCCTTCCAGTGAGCAGGGCTGAGGCAAGGGGTCATCTGCAGCCTTGCACTGAGCTGCCCATAGCCCGCCAGGGCATCTCACAACAGGGAAGGAGGTGGCAGGGACAGGGCTGGATTCAGCAAAGGATGTGAGGCAGCACCTCCTGTGTTTTCTGGAGGCCAGCGTAGATATGGCAGGATTTGAGTTTCTGCTCACCCCATGGGCTGGTCCCTCCATTGGTGGCTCTCAGGTTGACCAGGTATCCCCAGGAAGGCTGCCTTCTATGGAAAATTATTTCATTACCATCTTCTCAAGCAAGGCTTTTCTCTTTCTCTGTCTTCTCTCTGCATAATCTGCCCCAAATGTTTCTTCTATTTTGCTTTTAGTACTACTTTGGTTGCTTTTATAGTCTTTTATCCTCTCTGGCTTTCAGCTGAAGAGGTGATGGCTGCTGGGTTGAAAAGCTCTCCCAGGTAGATGAGATTTATGTTTTTGCAAGTTTGGGCAGATGGAGAGAGGGATGGGGAGCTGTTGGTTGCTGTAGCAGTGGTACCCCTGGGTGCAAAGAACACACAGCCATTCCGGGACATTTCAAGCGCAGAGCTACTGCAGATCATATGATAACACCTTGGGTAATCATCGTGCTGTCACTTTAACCTGACTGTTACTATTTTTAACATGCTGTTTGTACTTCATTTTTGTTCAAGGTATGAAATTAGACTTGTTCTTTCTGCCTATGGTTGGTTGAGCTCCAAATTCATGGGCAAGAAAAAGATAAATCTTGCTCTGTTTGGATTTTTTTTCTTACAATGGCATGATATAAACCATTTCTCCCTTTAGGAAAAAAGAAAAAAAAAAAGAAACGAGAAACTTCTATTTGGGTTCATCCTCATTAAAATCTCTCATTATGAAACCTGAACTTGGGCCCTAAACTGCTTGACAAGACTCCCTGTAGAGGAGGATGATGAGCTCCATGGAGGTATAGGGCCATGTACAGGAGGAATTATTTACTGCGACTTCTTTTTCTTTTTCCTGTTAATTTTCAGAGACCTCTCTGGGAACCGGCTCACCACTCTGTCATGGCAGCTCTTCCAGACACTGCGACTCTTTGAACTGTAAGTCCACCCTGCAGGTATCTCCTGGGAGAAGAGGGGGAGGTTGAGTGGAGAAATGATTTCCAAATAGAGTTATTTTGAAGGCTGTGAATAATTACCTAAAACTCCAGTGGGCAATGCCATCATTGGGAGGGTTTCCTGGGTATGGGAGCACCAGAGCAGAACTGCTTCTCTTTTAACTTCACAACAGCTGGCTAATTAACGTTGGGATGATGAACAAGTCATGCTCGGGGTAGTAAATGGTTGACTAACTCCGGGAACACATTAAAAATACTCACTAGGCCAGATTTTGAGTGAATCTTCACTAATACTTGATCCTTATCTATCGCAGGGTAGGGCTAACTGTTTTTTTTCCTTAGGTCATGGATATGTTTTATAAGACACCCCTGCTTTTTAGGAGAATGACTCCCTTGCTCTCCAGCAATCAAGGCACCTCCCAGCTCCTATGTGGGAGATGAGATAGTGTCTCTCCTGGGACACTGGTGGCCTTCAGCCTGCTGAATTATTGATAGTGTTCAGTGCTGTGCTTGAAGAATAAGTGGACATGAAATCAATGGAGCGTTGCCCTGATGACCTGTTTTGTTGAATTTTAGAAATAGTTTTTTGGTGGGTATAAAAAAATATATAAATGTAGGATTTTTCCCAGAGGATCTTGGGAAGCTCCATTCATCCTCACTGATGATCAATAGAGCTGTAAGCTAGAAGTGACTTATGAAAGAATAAAGACAGTCTTTCAAGTGGGAGTAAGTGCGTTATCACTGGTGTTACTGCAGTGTATTTTATTTCTGTCAAATTGTTAAATGAAAAATACTAATAGTGATATTAGAAAATAGAGAAACGCCCTTATGATGGGGAATCTGGCTTGCAGAGTTAAAATGCTGAATTTGGAATTTGTCTCCTCGCTGATTACAGCTCTAAATATTTTTTCAAGCCTGGCTCAGGTTTCAAGTTTAATAGCATGAGTCATTTGTATTCTTAGACCTTTACTTATTGTCATTGCACTGTCTGACAAAACTCAGATTGATGGTTGTTACCCAAGAGAGACTGAAGAGTGGAGGAGCAAATGGGGCTGCAGTCCTGAGCTAGAGGCGCTGGCAGGGCCTGGGGTAACAGTGAGCCTGCAGATTAATGGGAGTACTTCCAACAGGGCTCATTTTTATGTGGCTTTGTTTCATTTGGTCATGTTTTGTTTCTTCAGGCATGTCCCAGGTCTACCAGCCCAAGACAGCCTCAAAAGACCAATACCAAACACAAAGGGAATTCAGATGCTGCTGTTTCAGCAGCAAAGTGTACCTGATGAAGAATACATCTGTGGTGTCCTGCTGTGATGATCCTGACAGGGAAGCTGGTGTGCTTGAGGTGGCTCTGTCAGCAGAGTCACTTGGGGCCAGCTCTCTGCAGCCTAGCAATCAGGAAGGAGCTTAATTACTTGGCTCCAGTTGGAGATGTGCTCAGAGTAGTGTTCTTGGAGATAACAAGTCCTGATTGCTGAAAGAAGTAATGCAGATAGAAATGTGGGAGATAGCAGGGCTAGCTGGTAGGAAGAGGGGATGGGGGTGAGAAAGCAGCACCGATGTGATGTGTGGTGTTCACGGTGTCCCATAGTGAGGCTTGGTGCTATGTGGAGCTGGAGCCTTGGCCTGACCTCTCCTGCCACCATGCTCTGAAAGGGGTCCTAGCAAACCACCCCCTGGTACCAGCTCCAGTGATCAACTTAGACCTCCAAATGCTTGCCCACAGGGTCTGGCTTGCTGTTGGCTGGGCTGGAGTGAGAGCCTGGTCAAGTTTATTTTTTCTGAAGAATTGCTTTGTCACTGGTGCTTTCTGACAAATGTTCCCCTCTGTGCTCCTTGTCACTAGGACTCTCCATCCACATGAGCACAGGTAGGGTGGAAAGTACCAGAGTAACATGATGATGCTGTTCCACAAAACATTGATAAAAAAGGGGTATTTTAGCTGATACACACTAGGACATTGATGTTAATGGGACAGGAGGATGTGCCTGCAGTGTCCCTCCTGGGGCCATGAAACTGTACTGCTGAACTTTGGATTTGTTTGAGAGAAGACTGCATGGAGGTATAGCCTGAGCTGTGGGCTCTGAATAATCATTCACATAAAGATGTTGGGAATTAAGGTAAAGACATATGTTATCTATTGTGTGGTGGTCATGATCCTGAGTGCTAGAAGGGTGGGACCTGTTGGTGAGGAAAAGCAAATCCCCAAGACGGGGAGAAATTAGTAATGGACGCGCAAAAGTGGGAAATATTGTAATTCTTTTTTCTAGAAATGTAGAGGATGGGTGAGTTGAAGACATTTTTTTGGCACGCTGAGCTCCAAGGAGGCTTCCAGAATCTGGGAAGGAGGCAGAATACATGGCCCACATAAAGTGAGTGTGAAGCACTGGCGAAAGCTAGAAAGAGAGTCTGCAGACTGATATCAGCCAAGGACTTGAACTTGAGCCAAAACTCTCTGGAAAGGAGGAGGGTGGTGAGCAGCAGAGACTGGTGTGAAGACAGCAAGACTGAGGAAGGCAGGCTGGGCAGCAACACTGGTGCATGGGCATGGAGCGACCAAAAGACCCCAGGGACACATGGATACTGGCAAGAGTTGGGTCTTCTCGAGAGGATTAGGTCTGTGGAGAGGGTTGGTGGGACAAGTGGGTGCAGGTCTGCAATGGTTCATCAGAGACACCTTATATTGAGTACCAGTGCCCCACTGCTACCAGGAAATTGTGGATCCAGAGGTGAGGGATAGTCGTCAAAGCAGAACAGTGACTTGCAATGAGCCAGCTCGGAGCAGCGGAGCACACGGGAAGTGATCATCTCCAGGGGAGTGTTGGGAGAAGAGGAACTACAACCGATGTGACATGGAGATTGCCAGAGAACATGAGACCTGACACAGCCACTCATGATGAACAAGGAGGAGGAAAGAGCAGAACACTAATGGGAAGATCATACCACGCTGTGAGAGCAGGCAGGTGGATGGGAACTTCGGGCTTGAAATAGCTGCCTGGCTGCACTCAAGGCATTGCAAGTTTGGGAAGATGGTATCGCTTCAAAGCAGCATTTCTTGTCTTCTTCAACAGAGCTGAGCTTTTCCCCTGCTAACTCACTGAAGAAAGGATGGCAGAAATGAAGCAGACTTCCAAAGAATATTGTCTTTTTCTCCTCCTGGTCCGAAGCAAGGCTTGAAATGGTTTCCAGTAAATCGAGCCCTAATTCCCACAGCATGGGCTGACCTTGACCAGCAGGGCTTGGGCTAATGTGTACACAACTCTCTTAAGTCTGGAGCTGAGTGTGTGCAGGGAAGCGTCTGACACATGCAACAGCTCATAAACATTGGACTTAGAGCCTTTCTTATCCAGAAGTCACAGCTGGTTTCCTCTGTCATGTCCTTGGCTTCCTTTGTCATGTCCTTGGAGAGCTTTGGGCTGACATTTCAAGAAATTTCTTCCCGGAAAGACCTAAGACTCTGGATCCAATTACATCTTCGGCTGTATAAAACGTGTAGTCCTGAACTTCTTACCGCTTTGCCCGGCCCGTCAGCATTTCTAATACTAGCAGTCCCTGCCAGCTTGCCCTGCAGTAGATTTCTGCAATGCTACAGCAAGAGGCTTTGGTGGGGATGTGGCACAGCACATCTCTGTTAATGTTATGAGTCCGACTTAACATTGTCTGTGCCTCTAGCTTAAAAACTTATTGCTGCCAATAGTCACAGTAATAGAGTTGTAGCTAGACAGTGGGTACTTGCCTGTTCTCTGCATTAGCTAATCCAGCTATCAGACACCACATGTCGCTCTGTGTCCGAGTTCTTCCCTTTCTATCCCATCCCTTTCTGGCAGAGGTTTGGAAATAACCATTCTGGCTGGACATCCAAGAGAAGTCCTGGTTCTGGGAAATAAATAGAAATGAAAAAAAAAAAAAGATATTTTTTTTTTCTCTCTCTGCTTGGGCGTTCTTTGGTTCTCAAACTTAGGGAAACAGTCTCAGTCCCAAGGCAGGAAAGTGTTTTAATTGCAAGTGTATGAAACCTTGGCAGCAGTTTTCTGTGAATCAAAACAGACAGAAGTGTGGCAAGGATCTCTGCTGCCCTCTGAGAGGCTTTAGCTGCAGACAGTTTTTGTGTCAGCTGATGAGTGGGGAGGTGTGGGACAGGGCGTGTGTCTCATTAACTCCCTAGCCTGAAAAAAAGCTTGCTCTGTGTGCATGTGAAGTCCTGCCTGTCCCAGTACATACTGGTATGCTGATGGCATCCCTCTCCCGCACTGGCCCAGCCTGGTGTAGACTGTCCAGTTTTGTTAGGTACAGCTTTCTGGGGGGAGCAAAGCTGGGCTCAGCCAGGCGCTTGTAGCATGGCTGTCTCTGAAGAGTTGTCTTGGTGCCCTCATGGCTCTAAGGTTTCAGCTCTGTCATTGTCCCCTCAAATGGCAGTGCAGGACACGATTGTCCCAGTTTTCCTCTGTCCCAAATGCAAGACCTGCAGTGTGTGTGCTTGGTGATGGGGTTGTGCCTGGAGCACACCCTGCTGCAAGCCTGTGCTTTGCCCAGGTTCGGTCCCTTTTTGGGCCAACTCCTTGGTGCAGAGAACAGCTCTGCTTGTACAAAGAGAGCTCAACTTGCTTGCAGCTCTGATACCTGCTATTTCTCACAGGTGTTTTCAGTTTTAATGAGGCCTTTGAAAGGTGTGGGAGCATTCACAGCTCCTGAGGGCCTGTAACCAAGTGATGCTTTGGCAACACTTCCATGCTAAGGCTACGTGTGAAAAATGTCCTTTGGATTTACTTGTCCTCTCTGGGAGTAACCTGGGCTGGATATGTCTCATGAGGAGGAGCACCTTGCCTTAATTTTCACTGCAGTTTTGCCCATTAAGCACACGACAGCAATGAAGACCTTGGCTGCCCTGCTGTGCCTTTCAGTGCCAGTTTTTGTCCTTCCTGCTGTGATGGGAGATGTCTCTGCAGCACATGTTAATGTCTTCTGGCCTGACAGTGGATTTTGGCCAAAGGACACCTTGTGGTCCCTGAGGTGCTTCTCTTTGAAGAAAAGAGAAGCGGAGGGTTGTAGGTAGTAGGGATGTGTTACAGAAGCCATGGGAGGAAGCGTTGGAAGGAGCTGCAGCTCCTAATGATCCCTGCAAGCCTCAAGGCTGGACCTCTGATGGGGTCTGAGGAGAGAGATGGAGGTTGTGGTTTTTGTGCAGGCACAGGACAGAGTGAGCATGGAAATCTCTATGCACTTCACTGGGAAGCTGGCTAGCAGGGCAGGCACCAAGCAAGGAGGGAAGGCATCTCCCCAGTCTCAAGAGTGTTTTGCAGTGCATGTTCTGGAAAAGAGATGCACGCATCTCTGCCCCTTTTACCCGCAGCGCCATGCCAGCTTGCTTGTGGCACTTGGCACACACAGCCAGTGGTGGGAGTTAATTTGTGCAAAAGCCCCTGTGGGGGTCTCGATTAGAGCAAGTTACATCACTGATGTTGGGACAGGTCGTGGGTAAGCTCTGTCCTAAATCCTGCTGCTACTGTATTATTCATGGACCTTCATGAATTAACAATAGGCTAGGAAGGCTGTTGTCTATTACTTACAGAGCTGCCCTGAAGTGCTAGAACAGCAGCTCTCCCCAGCAGCTTTGTTTCGTGAGAATATTTGCAACGGAGCAGAATTTCTTCCCTATTGCCTCTGAGCTCCCCCAGCTCCCTGCCAGGTTCCAGGGTACAACTCCAGTTACCTGACCTGCCACTAGCCAAGCCCATGGCTCTTACCCACATGTCATCCCATGTGCTGCTGGTAGCAGTGACCTTGGGAGAATCCTGAGGAGAACGTGGATTCCTGGCCGTGCTGAAGAGGATACAAAGTGTGTGCAAGGCACTGGTAGTACTCATTGCAGTGTGCAGGGAGTGCCTCGTCAGTAGAATCCCACCAAATCACTGTGCTAATCTACTCTGGTCTGTTAAATTTAGTGCTTTGGCCTTTGAGTCGCTTGTTTGAGCCTTGTACCTGTCTTGCAAAGGTTTAGGTGCTTTTGACAGGAAAGGAATGAACTAATGAAAACCCACAGTGAAGTTTAACTTAGTGTTTGTTCTGAAAAGAAGAAAAAAAGGTCAAATGACATCTTGTTCTATCAGAAGATTCAAAGTGGCATCATTAGGGTTCAAGTTTAACACCCCTGGGTGCTATCAGATCTCTTCCTTCTCTTTTTGCAGTACTGCATGGATGAAACATCAGCTGCACATTTGGAAGGTTGTTTCCAAATCCTCTTACTCAGTGGAATTAATTTTGTAAAAGCAAGCATTATTTTTGCAGTAATGCACAGACCAGACCAGCAGCTTACCCCTGTATGATAGGGGGATCTAGATGTCATGTCAAGCAATGGTTTGACCTTTGGAGATGTCCTTCTGCTTTGGGGTGTCTGAGCTCACCTTTTGCACTACTGGCTCTTCTACTCCCTACTTGATTTTGCTTCACAGTTATATGGGAACATGTTTTGTTTGTTCAGGCTGTATATCCTGTTTTGCTTAAGTTATTGTTGCAACCCATGTTGGTAACTCAGTCTCTCCTGGCTGAGCACTGAGCTCTCCTCCCTGCTGGGACCTGCCCTCCTTGCATCTCCAGAGAGCTGCGGGGCTTTAAAAATGTAAATGAAATGGTTCATAGGTTGGAAAATCAATCATAATAAACATTCCCGGGGTATAAACTATGTGAAAGTGTGTTTTAAATGAAGTACATAAAAGGCAGTGCTTTTTTTTTCCATTTCTCCTGGCCAGGTCAGCAGGGTCTCAGTGCAGTGCTGTTTGATTTGATTAAAATGCATGATACTCTGCACATTAGCTCGTGTCCTGGGTCACCAGGAGGCTGTATTCGTACAAGGTACTTGGGAGAAGAGCTGCCAGCTTCACTCAGCGCGTGTGGGAGCTGGAGCTGTGCTTTGCCCAACAGGGTCTTGGATCTCCTCTGAAATAGGATTTGAAGATGTGAATCAATATTTAAGGGCAGTGGGGAGATGCCTGCTCCTTTGCTGAGGGCTGAATGTTTTGGCTGTCTGGACAGCACTACTGTGGAACTGAGCTGCAGATGTGCAGATCTTGCAGTGAAAGCTGTTGCGTGTATCTATCTGTGCTGCCTTGGGAAATGTAAAACCTTGTGTGCGTGCGTGAAGGATACCGTGTGAACACATGGATGTGTAACTTTGGTCTTTCTGGAGTCAAGAGAGACATGAACAACGTGTGCCAGAACACCCCAGTCAAATACTGCGAGGAGATTCTCCCCTAGCTCAAGAGGGCCCTATGCACCTTCATGGTGGCTGTTCTCCTTGGGGAGCCTGGAGCCATGTGATGGCTTTAGTTGTCCTTCCCCACCCCACCATCCTTTCTCATGCTCTCTCTGCCCGTAGGAGACTAGAGAGGAACCTTTTTAACTGCAGCTGCGACATCCGCTGGATCCAGCTCTGGCAGGAGAAAGGTGAAGCGCACCTGCAGTACCAGGACCTCTACTGCATGAACATGGATGCTGCCATTATCCCTTTGCATGAGATGAACATCACCCAGTGTGGTAAGGCACAGCCTCTGCTGGGATCCTGGGTCTGAGTGCAGGGGGGGCCAGGGGGGTGCCAGGAGTGACCCCTACCCTATCTGACACCTCTGGTTCAACCATTCGCTTGAGGAATCTGGTGATGCAGGATCCCACTGTGTGGTCAAGAACAAGACAATTGAAGCTGATTGAGGGTAGTTTGTGGATTAAAAATAGAGTATCTGCGTAAGTGTGGGGCTGCTGTTTCTGTATGCATGAAGGTACTAGGTGATTTGGGGCATTTCCTTCACTGAAATGCTATTGCTTGACAAAGTGTGTGATGAATCTACATGATGTCTTGAAAAAGGATGTTTCATGTTGCTCTTCTTCTGCCTAACAAATCCTAGAAACAGCATATTGTTAAAAGACACTTCCACCTTATCTTTTGTAATTACTCTTAGGGCATACATGTCTGTATTCATTTCCTTTTGTTTTATTTTGTCAATTGAAAGCCAGTGTCTGTAGAGAAAAGGCAGGTGTGACTTTATATCTTTCTGTTTCCTGCTGATGTTTAAAAGAGTCCAGTGGTCCCAGGAGCAACGTGAGGTGTGTTCAGCAGTTATCCCTTTTTCCTTCACCTTGTTCACACGTCAGGTGCCTGTTGGTGTCAGTTTTTGTTCTGCTGTTGCCATAAAGCATCCTTTGCAGACAAAAGGTAAAGAGCTGTACCTTCATCAGAACAATTAAACTGTCTATACACAAGCAGCTGTCAAACTTGCAGGCTGAGAAAAGGAGGAAAACCAGAGGTTTTCTTTTTTTTTTTTTCTTTTTTTCTTTTTCTCTGCTCAAGGAACTTGGGTTAGTTTCTTATAGCAGTAGTAGACAAACAGTGTGCACATTTGGATTTGCATGTTCGGGTCTTTTTCAAATTCACAATGTCCCTTTATTAAGCTCTGGAAATTGTCCAAAGCGTGGCTGCATGAGGATGAACTAAAAAGATTTGAAAGACCGCTGTAATTTCCTCCCCACATGGGAAGAATAATCTGCAAGGCTTAGAGGAAAAAAAAAAATTCCTAGGTATTAGAGATAGGAGGAAAAGGTGACTCCATTGATGGTGGTATTAGACTTGAGGTGGCAACAGGGTGCTGATTTGGAAACATAAATATGCAGGGCGAGCACATGCTCTGACCTCACAGTTTCCTGCAAGGTCAGGGAGCCATGCTGGTGTGCTTTCCTCCACAGGAGGGTCTGTCTGTTCAAGCATTAAGATGACTCAAGGGATGTTGTAACAACACCCCATTTGTCTTTACCCTTTGTTACTGAGGGTTGTTGTGTCTTGGTATGGTCATGTTTGATCTCAGTTCCACCTGGAGAGACCTTACGTGTCCCTGCCCTCTCTCTCTCTCTGCTGATTCCTGCCACCTATGCAGATTTACCAGGCCGTGACCACTGCCTCCTTTCTTCTGACATCCCCCCACATCAATGTAATGTAGCTTTCCTCCTGGGGTCACTCCCTGATGGCAATGAAAGTATATGTATCCCCATCCATGGCTTTGGGTTGGCATGATGGATGCTGCTGCCCTATGATGGGAGGGGAGCACTGGTCAGTTCCCCCTGCCCTGCCTTCCCACTTTGCTTCTGTGATGAGCCCAGAAAGCCTTCCACATGCAAGAAGGCTGACTGCCCTTCTTCTTGCAACCAGCACTGCCTTGTTTCATTTTGCAAGGATCTTTGGTGCCTGTGGCAGCAAGTAAGGACACGGTGTAAATCTGAGCTACCATAAATCAGTGCATCTCTCTGCCACCACTAAGGAAGAACAAGGGCACCTTTTATTAGGAGAGCTGCAGTTAATATGAGGACACATCCTTGGTCATCTTCTCTTGATTGTTATAAATTAGAGAGACACTTTCCTTGCCTGGACTGTTAGGTACTCTGTGCCTTGTCCCTGGCACTGGGAATGCATTGGATCCTCTCTCAGCACACGCAGCTTTCCCATTCCAGGTGACTGCCCTCGAGAGTAGCTTCTGTGGGAGAAGAGATGGGGAAGGGGGGCGTTGTATGAAGGGAAGTGCAGCCAGAACTGCACACAAATTTGGATTTGAGTGTGATGGGAGGATCTCTTAATCTGGCACATCTCCAGTGTCCACACTATCCCTTATCTCCATGCCTCAGCCTTCCCTTGGTAGGGCAGGGCCATGCTGTTGCCTCAGGCTGCTTACCCCAGGGTGCTGGAGGCTGATTTTGGGAGACATCTTGGCAGGATCTGGGTCCACATGTGTGCACCCTGTAGCTGGTTGTAGCAAATGCTGCTCCACACCTGAGTACCTTGGTGTCTGACTCTCCTAGACCTCCCTGAGATCAGCGTGAGCCATGTGAACCTGACGGTGCGGGAAGGGGAGAACGCTGTCATCACCTGCAATGGCTCAGGCTCGCCGCTGCCCGATGTCGACTGGACAGTGGCCGATCTCCACTCCATCAACACGCACCAGGTACGGGCCACGGGACCTTGGTGCTGTCTGCACGCAATGTGGCAAGGACAAGGCAGCTGCTGTGGGTTCCCCAGATCTGTGCATGCAGGGCAGAGGGTCAGGTAGATGGAGGAGACTGCTATGAGAAATGTGAAGTGATTGTATCCAAAGGAAAATCGAGGCTGTACCCTATCTACGTGAGAACATGGGAACTGCCTGAAGGCAGCAAAACCTTTTCTCTCTATGGCTGGAAAGTAAAGATGAGAGAGCTTCATATCTCAGTGCTCCCTAATTGAATTAACTCATGTCTCCTCTAATGAAACTACCTGTTCACAGAGGTGGCTGCAGTAGCTGTAGCTGAAACAGGCACTAAGCAAGCTTTTCTAGAGGCGAGCTGTGTTCGTCAGTGCTACAACAATGTGGCTTTCCCCCTCCCAGTAGTTCCTCTTGTAGGTTATATTGTACTTAATCAGATAAGGAAACCCCTTCCCTCACCCAGATCCTTGTTATCCTTGGATTTTGGAGACCGTCTTGCACCTTATATGGATCCTCATCTACTGTAGGCAGGAGCAGGGAGGAGAGAAGCCAACAGACACTGATTTCTGTCTGTATTTTTCTCTGCCATTTTTAGACCAACCTCAACTGGACCAATGTTCATGCCATCAATTTGACTTTGGTGAATGTCACCAGTGAGGACAATGGGTTCCTGCTTACCTGCATCGCCGAGAATGTGGTGGGGATGAGCAATGCTAGCGTGCTGCTCACCGTCTACTGTAAGTAGCAGTGGAGAGACTTTCACCATCTAGAGGTTGGAGGGCTGCCCTGGGGACTGTTTGAATACACGGATACATGGCCACTTGCTACCTGTGTCATACTGGTTCTGTGGATGAGTATTAGGAGCTGAGCTCAGTGAGGAGGAGATGGATCCTTGCACAGGTTTCTCTTAAGGGTCTGTATTTTTGTTTTCCTGCTGCTTCCATTAATGCAGAAATGAGCACTAGAGCAGGGGAGGAGCAGAAGTGCCACACTGGTGGTGGACATCCTTCCACCCATTTCTTGGAAGATCCATCAGAGCAAGGAAAAGCTGTAGAGAGGCTATAACTCTGTTTACAAACACAGATTTGCACAACCTGATGCTATGTAAGAGGTTAAAGGTCACCCTTGTTGAAGCCGGTGTAAATCTTGCCTCTGATTTCAGGGACACTAATGCTTCCTTCCAGATCTTTTCCTACAAAGTTAAACTGCAAAGGCCGTGTAAACACACACATGTCAAATTTCAACTGTTCACTTTTAGCTGCAAGTAGCTAAACTTTCTCTGTGCTTTCTAATATAACTTAACACAAACCTGACCTTAAGAGGAAGTTTACACAGCTTTGTGCTCTCAGGCAGCTGAGATTTACTATATGTTGCTATGTTTGTAATATTTGCCCTTATTCTGTAGTCTGAAAATCTGTCCCCCACCCCTAACCCTGCCAGGTAGAGCAGAGACTCATGTGGGATTCTTGCTAGTCTTGATGAACCTATGTGTGTTGCAAGTCCAGCACAAGAGCCACAGTAAAGACAAGGGGTCACAGGGGATTGGAAGGAGGAGATCAGATGCTTTACTACTTTCATCTTCCTCCCAATAAGTACTGTTGATGGATTGAAGAATGAACGTAATTAAAGTCCACATCAGCTCAGAGGTGGTTGTTCAGCAGGGGGTGTTTTTTGCACTGTTTTAGCATCTTTTCCTCCACACCTTAAACAGCACCATGCCAATGCCTATTTTCACCCGTGTAACCCTCTAAGCTGCTGACAGTTTCTGCTGCCCCTGCTCTTGTTGCCTAAACCCATCACTCAGGCTGTTATTTTACCCTGAAAAGATCTGGATTTGTGCGTGTAGGTGGCTGCCTGTTTTGAATCCTCCTTGCCAGGAAGATGTGAACAAGCCACATGCAGATCTAGGCTTGCTACTGGAAGGAGGTGGCTGGTTCAGGGTATCTGGGTGCTCGTGGGGTGCTGGTTTTCTATCCCTTCACTGCCTGAAAATGTCGCCATCTTTTCCAAAAGATGGGCCAAAGTTGGTGCATTGTTTTTGTTCCTTATAGATGCCTTGTGAATTGTCAACTGGATGGTACCAGGAAAAGGAGAGTTTTAGGGAAGACCTACATCTCTTTGTGTCCTTTGTCTTTGCACAAAACTCTGTTCTTCTTCTTCAGACCTTGCCAGCCTTGGGGTTTTGGACCTTAAATGTAGGCGTTGTAAATGGGGTTTTAGAAGCGATGTCAGAGCAACATTTGAATTCTTGGGGTGTCCCAAGGGGAAGATAATGCATATGCAGTAAATTGCAGGTGGAGTCTATGCTTTTCTTTTCCCTCTCCCACTCTGCTCCCTTTAATTAAAACACCCCTGGAGGGTGTTCGTCGAGTGAGAACTCCTTTGGGATATTCAGGCAGTCAAAACCCCCAAGGACAGGCAGTCGCTGAGGGATGTTTGCTTCCACAGCTATGCAGTCCAAAATTGCTCACTGTGACTGGAGAGTTCCCATGGGCACCTTTCACATGTAATGTAACAGTGTTACCTCACAGTGTCCTCCTTAACGGGGATAGGTGGCCTCCCTGTCATCCCTTGAGGGAAGGAGAGCAGCAGTAGGTGTGTGGACCAGGTGACTGCAAGCTTAATTGTTTCTGGGTTGGTGAAAAGGCCATGCCTGTGGTTAATTTGTACTCCTGTGCAGAGGCCCAAGAGAGCTGGCTATGGCTCACATCCTCCTTCTGGGGAACGTGGAATAGTTCTTGTGACTTAGATGTTTGTTTGCAGACATCCGTGGGAAGAACAGAAGGAATAAATAATTTTGGAGGTTATGTTGTCAATAATCTTAATTTCCATGGTGCACAGAGGCATGATGTGGGTGGAAGTGTGCTGTGAGCCTGCCATGCTTCTCTCTGCTAGATCCCCCTCGCATCCTGACCCTGGAGGAGCCAGTGTTACACCTGGAGCACTGCATTGCGTTTGCAGTGCATGGGAACCCACCTCCCACCCTTCACTGGCTGCACAACGGCCAGGTTCTCCGGGAAACAGAGATCATCCACATGGAGTTTTACCAACAAGGGGAAGTGTCCGAGGGTTGCCTGCTCTTCAACAAACCCACTCACTACAACAATGGCAACTACACAATTGTGGCCACCAACCAGCTGGGCTCAGCCAACCAAACCATCAAAGGACACTTCCTTGAAAAGCCCTTTCCAGGTAGGATATTCAGTTTATCTCATTAGGGTTGCTTGCAATCCAAAGGTCTTACTATGGTCCAGCAGTCATCCTTGCACCTAGACAAGGCATTGATGACCCAAGTTGGCCTTTGTCTGAACAGCGGGTTGGAAGAGATGACCTCTGGAGG
This sequence comes from Podargus strigoides, assembly GCA_028020825.1. NCBI lineage: Eukaryota > Metazoa > Chordata > Aves > Caprimulgiformes > Podargidae > Podargus > Podargus strigoides. The sequence continues at coordinate 8,337,846 of CM051663.1, read as the reverse complement.
CCTCTTCTGACCAGTGTGATTCTCCTACTCAAGTGTGCTTTGCTGTTATAACAACTCTTTAATGCAGAGAGAGAGACTAACTGGTTTAGATGTTTTTGTTGTGTAATATATTCTGCAGTGGTGGGTTTTTTTTTTAAGATCTTTAGGGTCTTCAGTGGGAATTGGATGGAAGTTTGGTCAATTATTTTAGATCTCTGGGGTGCCCCAAAGAGGTTGCCCAATTTTTTGAGAGAAAGTATTCTTCTTTGTGATTGCTAGTTATAAGCCAAAGAAAGGAAAGCCCTTTAAAGTGCAGTTCTTTCCTTTTTTCCTTCTAGCTTACATTTGTGAAATGATTGTAGCTGGATGCAGCAATGTCAGGATTGTTTTCTTTCTAAATATGACATGTGCAATTTCAGGGTGACAAGTCTACAAAAGATGTGACGGCTCAATTAGTTGCTTTGCTTCAGTTTGTTGGGATTTCTTAACTGATTGTTTGGAATTCACTATTGTACTCCCTAGTGATTCAGGGCTTAACTAAAAAAAAAAAAAAGGCATTTGAGGACATGAAGATTCATCTCTGGGGAGTGCAGTAAAGACTTTTGTGGTGACTTGTCTGCTCTATAGCAGTGTGGAGGGTCTTGGTCCCCTCTCTGTCATTGCAACACCACATTGGCCATCATGGAGTTAAGATCTGTGCACGCTGCTGCCTCCAGGAATGATGCCATGAAAAAGTGGCAGCTCTAAATTGGCCCCTGCAGCCCAAGAAAATCCAGCAAAATAGGGCATTTGCTAAATATAGAAAAATACCAACGGTACTCTCATTTATTATTTATATCACACCATATATGTACACAGAGTTTTCCCGCAGGTCAAATATCGTAAATGCAAACCCAAATCTCTGCCTTGAAGATCTGACAGTTGAACAAATGAGCTGATATGGATGGGAGTGGAAAATCTGTATTCTGGCTTCAATGATGATACCCTGTTTGACTATCTGACCTATTTATGTTTCCTTCTGTCAGGGCAGAAGAGCAGCTTATCAAATGTAGGTGGGTGAGGAGAGGCACAGGTTTGCAGTCTCAGCTCTGTCAGGTCCTATGTTTGTGACTCAATTTCCCCATCTGCGAAATGGGGACAGCTCTTAAGTAGGTGGTGGACCTCCAGAAAATCTGCTGTTCAGTACAGCTGATTTTGGAAGTGGATCTGAGCTGTGCTGTGATGTGGGAAGGCATGATGATGTTTGAAAAGCCACTTGTGTCAAAGGCTCTGGGAGAATGGGATTGTGTGAAATAGATGTAAAATACTGCCCTTGTGAGTGTATCTTCACCCACGCCTTGTATGTGTTGTTGTTGTGGAGTACTTACAGACCCTGAACCATCTCTCAGCAGAAACTGACCCATTTCTTTTATAACTTCTGATCTGAAGTCCTAAGCCATTCCTTGCCCTGGCAGACCCTGTCAGCCCAATGCAGGATGTAATTTACTTTCCTTGAAGTTCGTTGCTCCATCCACCACCACAGCTGACATTAACACTCAGTGCAGCTGGCCTTTATAATCTCCCATTTGAAGGCAGATTTCTCCAGAAAATGCCACAAATTGAAGGTTCCCCAGTGTGCTTCGTTCAATATGCATGTTGCCTATAGCTGTTCACATGTGCATGGGTTTTGCTGTCACTACCCAGGATGACATTGTTAGTCTTAATTAATGAAAGTGTAGTGCCCAGAAAACTTCTTATCAGCATAGAAGAGGACCTCTGACCATGTTTTTTTAGAAACCCCCTGGTGTACAATCTCTTGTTGGTACGGTGCCTCTCATGTTGAGAGGAGAAAGGTGCTGTGAGAAGCTGGATGGGAACTGGGAGATATGCCCCATGCCATATCCTGCTGCTCTGTGATATTGTGGCTCTAGGAGCCAGGGCAGTGGCTCCCAGGACGGATTTGTGTCATCTCCTCATAAAAATCTCACTGCATGTTGTCATTGGTGTCTCTACCTCTCCTTGTAGGTTATCATCTCCTTATTTCATCCACAAAGGTTAACGTACCTCCCCCCTCCTTGATGACTGTACTGTTCTTTGGGAACTTCTCACACAACTCAAGATGGCTGAAATTTCCTGGCTATGTTTTATGCTTCAAAAAATAGGGTTTAGTGGGAAAAAATTTGTGGGTTTTTGTTGAATTTGCTTTAGTCCAGCGGAGAAAAATGGAAAGGGGAAAATGTAGAAGCAGCAAGAGCTTTACAATTAGACTCTGTCCTCTTTAATAGGGAAAAAAAATGGTCTCCAAATGAAATATTTTCCTTCCCCAGCCCCCCCCCTTGCTAGAAGAGCCAAGGAAAGTTACTCTTATGCTTGACTTGAAATATAAATATTTTTTCAGGTTTTTTTCCCCTGGTTTGGAAAGCTATGTTTGTCACCTGGGGTTTGTTTTACACTTGTCTTCCAAACCTCACCCGTACTTCAGCGTGAACATTTCAGCATCCTTCCAGGAGACCTCTGCCAGAAAAGCTGTGTAAACTCCAGTTAATATTGGGCTCAGTTTCTTACATGGCCGAGTGAATTGAAAGCTGACGTTGTTCTCATGCTATGTAAACTGAGTGTCACTGAGAGCTTTAGACATCATTGTCTGGGGCCTTGGCCGCCTTTGGAGCTGAAGGAGCTTTACTGAATAGCCTGGAGCATTCAAGTGGCTGACAGCAGGGGCTGGTGCAGCTATCTTGGGAAGAGACAGACATAGCCTCCATGTCCAGTTCAGATGCTCTTAGATTTTATGAGCAGCTCATAAAAGGGAGGTCAGAGGAGATCTCCTCTAACCCTCTGCCCCAAGCTGGGGTCTCCTCCCTGGGAGCTGGTCCTCATCCTTGTAGGACTTTGTCCTTGTGCAAACACTGCCATACAAGGCAAAATCTTCTGTCCCCTCCGCCTCCATCCTGCTGAGCCCTGTGTGTTTGTCGAGCTTTGCTCGCCTGTTGTAAGCAGGAGTGTTTAACAACCATTCAAAAGTTTTGTTAGCCTGCTGCTAATTGTTCTTTACTTTGGCCTTACAGTAGCATCCTCCCCACCTCCTGTTTCAGCCCAAGACCCTGCACAGTTACCCCTGTGCTTTTTATCTTGACATCCAGCATGTCCTGCTGGCATATGTGCAGCAATTTCCAGTTACAGTTGCTCAACAGATCAAAACATGAAAAGTATTGGTTTCCTGGGCTCTTTGGGGTGGTGGAGTGTGTCTGAGGTGGGTTGGGAATGAGACCACTCTCCCCTTGTTGTGCTGCTAACTGTGTTGCTTCTCTCTTTGTCCTTTCCACAGAGAGTACGGACAACTTTGTCTCAAGTAAGTGTCTCCTTGCCCTTTCCATACTGTGTGTTTTTTGGTTTTGTGGTTCCCTATGACCCTCTGTGACTTAGGTGCTGCTGGAGGAAAAATCAGGAAGCCAAAATCAAGTTGGTATAGGTTTCCTGGCTTCCCTGTGCATGAGCAAGATGTCTGGAGAGCTTTTGATCAGCCAAGCAATGTCTAGAGCCCAGGAGATGCTCATTTCCCTCTAGTGACATCCTGGAGAAGGTCTTGTAGTGGATATGTCAGTCTTTGAGGTCTTAAAAGGCAGGGCTGCAGATAAATATCATGGAAACTCTAACCAGTTGGTCATGGTGTAGCAGAAGGGGTCTTAACTAGATGCAGGATGACCAATTCCCAAAGCAGTTGTGTGTCATTACCCATTTACAATATGCTTTGTAAGTGTAGACTGGGATGAGAGGCAGGACTCAATTTCTGTAGTGTTTCCTCAACAGATTCTTTCTTCCAAAGCAAAACCAAAACCATCCAAGTAACTGTTTCTTTGGATCAAGTCCTGCTGGAGTCAGCCATGTGTTTTAACCCTCCTTAGCCTAGTATACTTCTGAAACACTTAGTGGAAAGCTTGAGGTGCAGGTCACCCACTCTAGAATATCAGGCACCCAAATGTTTCTCATTTGTATGGTTGGAATGACATCAGCATTGTCCTGGTCTGTGTTTTCTCTGCTGATGTGTGCAGGGAACTCTGTGATGGTTGATTTTTGTGCCTTCTGGAATTGGAAGTTGCAGCCTCTCTTGGGGTGAACTGGATCTTGTTAGGTCAGGCACTGCCACTGGGCATGTGCTGGTGCCTTGGAGTCCCATGGGAGCCACACTGAATCTTCTGTCTTTGGTGTTTTGGTTTCAGTCGGTGATTATGAAGTGAGTCCCACCCCACCGATCACTGTGACCCACAAACCGGAGGAGGACACTTTTGGGGTGAGTCCTGTCCTCTTCTCTATTTTTTTATAAAACTCTCCTCGGTTTTGCATGCATTTCTTTTTATTGATGACTCTCTATTTACATTCCTGTGCTGTTCTTAGATGTTTACAAGGAAAATCTCTTCCTTTATGACTCAAGACAACAATAAGAAGGATTCTGTGGCTTGTGTCAGGAAAATAAAATACTGATCTGATCCTCTTGGGTCTGCTGTGTGGAACCAGGGAGCTCTTTGAAACTAAGGCATCCTGTGAAGTCGCTGCTGGCAGGGTCAGAAATTCTCACTCTAAAAAAGTATCACCCAGAGAACAAACAAACAGGCAATTGTCTGTTTCAGACTATTATTGAGCTGTTAAGTTTAGCCCTGTGAGGGACTCGGATTTAGCTTGGTTCAATTCTGTCAATACCAGTTTGCCCTCTCTCTTGCTCTGCTGGGCATGCCAGAAATGAAAAAGGAAAGAAAGCCTACGTCTTTCTCAACATTGTCTTTCTATTGCAGAATCCAGGTAAGAAAAGAAAAAAATGTGTGTATAATACTGGATGGAAAAAATTAGCATGTTACACAATTGCTCTAATTCTATGGAAATTTTAAGATCTTGAAACCCACCAGGTGTTAACAGAATGAACAAAACTCAATCCACCTCCATTTCACTTCTCATCCAACTGAAATTCTCCTATAACTGAAATGAAAGATTTGAACAGTGAGACTGGAGTAATAATGTGCACTCATTATTAAATATAAAGCACAGAAAACAAGCTGGGAGATGAAAATAGAGTGTGGTAAAATAAAAAATTTAAAAATATCGTAGCTAATATATCAAGGGCAGAGAAAAGGGTTGCAAAATGAAATTACTTTTTCTTGGTTAAATGATGTATTTTCTATTATAGCAGAATACAGTTTTGTAAAAGGAAGTGAAGTCTAAATGCATCACAAGACCCAGTACAGGAGAACAGTTGGACAAATGCCAAAGAAATTGTTGTTTACATCCATGCAATAAAAGTATCTCGAGCAAAGACTTGAAGGAATAAATATTCATAAATATTAAAATAAACCTGGGATTGTAAACCCTTTAGGGCAAGGAGGTTTTCTTTTGTCTGCTTGTATGCTGACACAGTAAAACCACAGTTCTAGTGAAGGACTTTGGACACTGCTGTATAAATATTTACTACTAAAAATTACAATAAACAGGGAACCATTAGAGGCCTTAGGAAAACCAAATTATTTTTTTGGGCAAAACCATTTCTACTTAATTTCTTCTGTTTTATTTTTGTAGTGTGTTATTTTCTCTCATTCTTTGTCCTGAGGGATGTTTGGACAGAGACAGAGTTGCTCTTTCTAAAGAATTTTCTGCTGCTCCTGTGTGTTCCCAGCTCCGTTTAGTATAGCTTTAGTGTTGCGACATCATGGCACAGTGGTGATGTGGTGACGAGGTACACTGAAGGGAGAGGCCAGGCATTGGAGCAGGGGTCCTCCTTCCCTGCAGATGTATGTGGTGAGAGACTGGGGAGAACTGGTTTCGGAACAGCATTGCTGATAGGGAGATCCCAAACCTCCCAGTCCTGCAAACAGCCTGTGATGCTTCCAACCTGTGCCAGAGCCCTTTGCGTTCACTTGTATTTTCCACACAGCTGATATCCATGGGGCTGCAGCAGATGATATGAGCCAACAGAAAGGTTAACTGGGCAAGGAGGTGCTGTATTTACAGTCTAGACTCCTAAATTCCTCTGTTTTGAATCTAAGGCTTTTTCCTTTCAGGTTTCCATAGCGGTTGGGCTGGCAGCTTTTGCTTGTGTCCTCTTGGTCATCCTCTTTATTATGATCAACAAGTATGGCCGGCGGTCCAAGTTTGGGATGAAAGGTACGTGCAGTCACTTTCCTCTAGCAGGAGGCACCTTCCAGGATTGCCCGGCTCTTATAGCACACGTGGAAAGGTGTTGTGGTTTCATTCCTATGTTGTCAGTATTGGTGCAAAGCTTTCTAAAGAGAATGTTGTCCAGCTCTTGTCTGTTTGTTGAGAGAGCAATGGAGATATACAGGCTGGTGATTCTCATCTTTATGTGCTTCTGCTGGGCAGAAGTATGCATGTGGTTTCCCTGTCAGTACATAACTGCATCCACAGGTTGCCCAGAAGAGCTTTGAGCCTGCTCCCTCCAGCCACACATCGAGGGAGTTGTACTCAGTAGAGCACGTTCTTGGATGAAGTCTTTTTTACAGACCTGACAATGCATGGGTTTCCCCTTGCATCACACTGGATGCAGAGCTCTGGGTGTGAAGGGGGGACAGAGGGATGTGAGATTGGTTTGGGTTTGTTGGAAAAGCAGGTGCGCCCATTCTGTGCCTGTCTGTGAATGGGTACCAAGGTGCTGCTCTAAGTTTGTAAGGTCCATGCTGGGAAATCAATTACTGACCTGTCACTCAGTGATGTGGAAGGTCTCTTTCTGCTGCCTCTCTGCTGGAAAGTTTCCTCCTCTGCATCATGAATAACCACTTTAGGAGCGATTTCAAGTGTCCTTGGTAGTGACTGGAAAGCGAGGAGGTGTCTAATGTTTGCCAGGCAGAACTGGTCTCTCTGTCCTATCAACACCAGTGCTGTGATGTGATAGAGCTAATGCCAGAAGAAAGCAGATGACTTTCTGCCATCTGCTTTTTGTGACTCTGCTGGTATCTCCAGTTGGGCAGCGTTGGTGGTGCCCAGTGAAGGCTGGAGGAAGAGCCTTCACATGACAAAGTAGTTCCCAGACTAATTGGTGGCTCATGCATACAGTGTTTGAAGCCAGGCTTTGACGAATATGAGCTGCTTCCAAGGCTCCTGAGTCGCAGCCTGTTTCCTGGCTTTGCTGGGGTTTGTGTTGCAGGACAGGGTAACAGGTTTGGGAACGTTTCTTATTCTTGTCGAGGGCTTTGTTTGCTTTATGGAGACATTTCCTGAGTGTGTCCAGATGGGATTCTGGCTGGATTTTCCCCTATGCATCCTATGGAGATGGAAGACAGGACATTTAATTAAATAGCAATCTTCTACACCAACTTAGCAATATTTAGTCCATATGTCCAATGATAAGAACCATCTGGTAGGGTGTACTGACTGGTGGGTGGAGTAGAGGAATGGAAGACATGGTTCCTGGGATCAATTCCCAGCTCTTCTACTGACTCACTTAGTGTCCGTAGGCAATTAGCTGTCTTAACCTCTGTCTCTGCTTTAATTTCCCCATCTGTAAAATTGGGATGATGTTACGTGCCTTCTGGAGGGATTTGTAAGAACATTTTGGAAGTGCTTGGGCATTTGCCACTGATGGGGCTTAGAGATAAAAATATAAAAAGGAAAATTAACTTCTGACCCTAATGGAAGAATCAAAGAGGTGTGAACCTTATGCAAGTAACCAGTCCTGGTGAACACATGTGTGTGCATGTTCGGAGGTGTTTGGATAAGTGTGTTACTGGATATTCTGCATTCCCAGAAACCAGAGAGGTTCTGTGATGGACCTTTGTGTGTGCAGTCTTTGGAAGGCAAAAATGTTTAGCCGGAAAAGCCTGCTTTCCTCCTCATGATGATGTATTTCTTCCAATTCTGATATGAAACCACAACCCCGCAGAGTTTCTAAAAGTTTTATTGATGACATTGCTTGGAGAGATGGAGGTGATAGAAATTAAATACATCTTTAACACCAGGGAGATAATTCTTTAATGAGTCACAGGTGTCACAGGCACCACCATGGGAGCCTACTCATACTGCCTAAGCTCTGCTCCGTCTTTGAGGCTGCAGAGCATCCTGCCCTGCATATGGTCTACCTAGCACATGTCATACCCACTCTGAGCCTCCTGCTTTCCCCCAGCGTCTCTTCTGCCTACACTTTTTTCTTTTGCCATAACACCATTGTCAACTGCCACACCACCAGCCTTTGCATCTTTAGTCTCCCTTCTTTGCGATAGATGTGTTACCAAACCTCACCACTTTCGTCCACAACACAAAGGAAGCTCTTCCATTCTCCTCCATTGGTGGTACCCTGGCTATGGCGCCTGCCCTGGCAGCTTTAGCTGACTTATTTCTCACCCCTGCAAGAAATGTCACAGTCCCCTTCACGCTTTCCAAAATGCAGTTTCTAAACTCTCCTTCATTGCTGCTCAGCAGGTCCATGAGTCCAGACCCTCACTCTCTCCTTCGACTGCTTTAGGGTCTCAGCTGAGCTGTTGAAGATGTTCCCAGTCTGGCAGTGATACCTTGTTGCTTTTGTTTGTGCTGGATGTCTCTTTCCCTGGTGCCTCCTCTTTTATTCCACTAATGGGCTGCTGTTCCTTTCCTTCTCCCTGAAGGCTTCCTGTTGATGGGGTGATGCCCTTGTCCAAATCATCAAATCACTTTACTGAGTGGTCCTGAGCTGTTCTTCCAGGGGCTCACATACAGGTCCTACCTTATTCTGACACCCTGTATGGGACAGCCTAGCTGGCAACCACCTTCAAATCCTCTTTAGCCAACACTTTCCTCTGGATCCCTCATTATCAGTTTATTCTTGGACAGGAGCTATTCTGTATGGCACCCAGCATGTTATCATTTACTAAGAAAAAAAATATCCAGGCCCTGAGTCTTTTTGGGAAAGTGCATCATTCCCTGAATCAGGAGCTGTTTGTCGCCAGCTGATATGCTGCCACTTGTTGTTGAAATCCCAGCTTGGCAAGCCTTGCAGGAGCAGGTTTTTCCTGTTTTTTTTTTGTCATGGACACAGAACATTGTGTGCTCGTGTTGGACACATTACCCAAAGCACCTCGTGAGTCTCTCTGAGCACATCTTTTTTCCTTCTGCATCTCCCAGAGTTAAGCAGATGGTTTATTTCCGAGAGAGAGAGAAGGACTTGGACTGACAAGGTTGGATGTCACTTTGGGCTGGAAAGTGTCACTGGGCCAGCCTGCTGGGTTGCCCAACAGTCTTAAAAGTGAACTAATGGGCTACCAAGTATCCAACATCCCAGCTGCCTTTGCTGAAAAGAAAGCCACTGCATCTTGGGGCACATGCACTGGGAGATGATTACGAGAGGATGGTGTGTCCACACTTGTCCTCTTCTGGCTGGTAGCACATCATCGGAGCATTGCACAAGAGTCCTGGCAGAGCTGTTGCTCTGGTTATGACCCGGCTACTGATACAGCCAGCAGCCAAGTGGTGGAGGAGCCTGCACTGCCAAACACGCTGTCAATGAGCTGGAGCAGTGGCACCAATAAAAGCTCCTTGTGAAGGGAACTCTGACGTGCTGTGCTTCTGGCCCCTTGGCATCCCTCGGCTGAGCTCATGGATGGCTCTGTGCCATCCCCCTCGCCTTTCCTTGCTCCCTTTGGAGAGGGCATTCATTAACGTGGGATGGTGGAGGTCAGATCCCCTTTCTGGCCGGCTGCCTATCTACTTTGGCTCCTTTAGCTGAGGGGAGAAGGGGGTGCTGAAGCAGCTGAGAGGGTCTGGGGGATCACTGTAGCTGGGGTGGTGAAGGCGACAGAAAAATGGCAAACAAAGCACCTTTTTGTGAAACGTGGCATTACATGGGCAACACGGAGGCAGCGGAGGGGAAACTGCAGGGAGAAGTGAATGCAAAAACTGAGAAGCATTGAAGTCACAGACATGGGCTGCAACTATTTGCTGACGGGTGATGTATCCAGATGGGGAGCTGAGATGGTTTTTAAAGCCTTGTATTAGTGCAGGAAGAAGAACAAGATCTAACAGACCAAGGAATTGGAAGTCAGGGCCCTTCTGTGTATTGCCATGTGCCAAGGGAGTGGGTTTTACAGGTGGGATGGACTGCATGGGAGTAAGGAGCCCAGCATCCTGCGCTCAGTCATCTCTTGCTCCATCTCTGGGCTGGGTGTCCCATGTTCCCTGACCGCCCACCGGAGGTGGAAGGTTTTACATCTGACCTTCTGGGGTCAGGCTTGTCACCACAAGCCTCGTAAACCCCTGTCTTCCCATCAAAGTTTAATCCCAGCAGATGACAGGAAATGAAACTGCATAATATAATAAAAAAGCCACACACAAGTCCTGGGACTAACAAAAATGAAATTTCATAAAACAATAATAACGGCACAGAAAAGTCCTGGGACTAACAAAATGTTTGGATGGCACGGCAGCGGAGGCCGTGTAAATGCTTAGGTTGATGGACTGAAATATATGGTCCTTTTGCTTGTTTGCTGTTACATTTGCAGGTGCCTAGGGATAAAGGATGTGTGCACATGCATATTTGTGTGATGTATTCCTGGTGCTGCACAACTGAAAAAAAAAAATTGAGTTTGCAGAGATAGGGGGAGAAAGATGCTAGAGGAAATCCAGAGACAGGGCCACTTGTCGTTTTGCTGAGATGAACTATTTTCCAGGTTCTGAGATTAAAAACTACTTATATTCTCCAAATGATTTTTTTCTTCCTCGGGTGGAGACTGTGCCAGCTAATGGTTCAGACTTACAGTTGGCAAAGTGTCAATTTGATTTTTAATCTGATTTCCTGAAGAAATAAGGCATGTGATCGTGCAGCCTCTTTGCATGCCTGCAGGCGTGTGTGTACAGCTCTGCTCACCTGGTTTTGCCTCTCCCTGCAGCGGCTTTTGTGTCTGCCTGCCAGTTCTTCCCTGAGGAGAGGAGAAAGGACCTAGACATGCCTTTACAGGCATTGTGGAAATAGGAGGGCTAAATAGAGGACGATAATTTGGGTGATGCCCCACTGATGGAAGTGCCTTGAGCTTTTCTGGGCATCTGAGAATCCATATGGAAGCTCAGCCTTGGACAGAAAAACAAAACACAGAGGACCAGGCTTTCACTGGGTCTGCTGTGGTGGGTGGTGTGTATGTCTGTACACAGGCATATATATATTTTCTTTCTGAATAGGCAGAAACAACAAGGAGGTGGGGAGAGAAATGAAAGAACAGTAAATAAATACAGCCCACGCTTTCTGTAATGTTTGAGGAATTGCATCGCTATCAGTTCATTTGGTGTTTGTTCTAATAGCCTTGATCAAAGTGCTGGCACTGCTGATGTGCATGTGGATGTCAGAAGTACTTGCAGAGCTGTTCCATTGTAATTTAGCATTAGTTAATAGGTACTTAAAGTAAAGTGGTTGCCTATTTGATTATGATTGGGGGTTATTAACATTTTTTTCCATAAACAGATGGTAACTGTCCGCTGAGTCGATTGCAGAACAATTCCAGGGTTCTGATTCAAGAGGACCAGCTCCTGCAAAGATATCTTGTGTGCCTGGCTTTTTGCTTTTGTTGATTTGTTTTTTAATTTCTCTTTTATCTATTTTTTTTTTTTTGCTTTCCTCCTTGATCAGGCAATTATCTCTGCAGCTGTATAGGGGGTGGAAAAAAAAATATACAAGAGCCATGAGCTACCTTTCAGATGAGGCTTAGTTCTGACCCGTGTTGCCTTGGCCAAGTTTGGCTATAATCACGCACTGGTTGTTTTTCCCTAATTATTTGTTTGCAGCTGTACAGAAACGAGCACTGCAGCTTGGTGAGCCTGCACCTTAAGGGTTAGTTGCTCAGGAGAAATCTGAGATCAGGCCCCTTTCATTTCATCCCCCTGGGAGCCTTCCGTGTAGTGGGAGGAAAAAGAGAGAGCCAAGTAATATCAGCCAGCCTGGCATGGCTATGGGGGAGAAACAGTCATGCGTGAAAAGCCATGGCTAACCACAGTGGCTCAGGGATGTATGGTGAGCCATGCAAATGTACTGGAAAGGGGAACTGATTGCTGTTGCTTTCTTTGAGCCTGGGTGTGTGATGTGCGAAGCCCAGTGGTGCCAAGGGACTGAGCCCCCTGAAACATGTGAGCGGAGTGACCACGTGGGGCTGTTGGAGGTCATGGCTTTTCCTTGTTGGTATCCTTCTGTTTGTTTGAAAAGCCCCTCTGATATACTTCTTGTGTTTGGTATTACTTGGTTTTATTTGCCTGGGAAGTGGATTGAAAGGGCTTGTGGTTTCACTAGAGCTTCTTTCTATAAATACCTGTTTATATTCTGCTGAAGTGCAAGCTGTGCTATTTATTTATTTAGTGCCTTCAAGGTGATAAAGCATAAAACTCTTTGGACTGATAAGTGCCTCACCCTCTGCTAAGCATGCAGTCCATGACTAGTGTGGTGACATCAAGGGGAAGCTGCTGTGCAGCTAGGCAGCCCAGGGCTCCTTGGCAAAATTTTGAGAGATCCCACCTTTCCCCTGGGGTGCTGTGACAAGCCACCAGCTTCTGTGTCTCCTCTCCGTGAAGGCAGATCTGCTCTCATGCCGGCGGTTAATGCTCACATCCCTTGTTCTTTGGTCCCAAGTGGTGTTAGGCTGGTGAAGTCATTTAAAGATGGGCTGGTGCTGTCACTTGATGCTGCCTGAAGGAGCAAGGAGCCACCCTTGGCTGAAGAGATGCATCAAATGACCCTGCAGGAGAAATGGTTAGCAGAAGATCAGGATTTATTTAGACCTAGAAATAAAACATTTTCCCACTCCCAGAAGTATTAATAGGTTATTTATAAAGGCAATGTAAAGTGCTCTGACCAGCCATTATCTATTTCCATTGCTTTTATAAAACCAAGGTGTCTATTTTAGGCAACTACTAAAAGCAGGTAAAAAGAAGTCAGATCTGTAGTTTTTCAGGTGACCTGAGAAGCCCCAGGCCTCCTTCACACAGCGATCCTGCAGGCTTTTCCTCCCCATGTGTGACCTCCCTCGCTCGTGGGTGCACACGTTGGCTCGGGTCACCAGCTGGGTGCCATACCCTGGGGGCACCGCTCGCACCAGAGGAGCCCTTTGGCACAGTCAGTGTTTGCCCGGGGCAGTTCTGTGTTAGCAGGTGTCTCACTGCTGACTTTTCACAAGTGATTCTCACATTGCAGTGTCAAAAGCTGTGCGAGTGACCCTCGTTTTACCTGCGATTTGGTGTGATGTGAACTTCCAGCTGAGATAGCAGAAAGCTGCTGAGATTTTATTGGGTTTAATATTTTAAGTTTTCCCCATTCCAGGCTCAGTGCCTTGGCTTTTCCACCAGCAAAGCATTAACAAATGGCAAGGCTGAGGACTCTGCTGCCTTTGGCACTCTGTTGCCTTCTGCCTTTGCATATGTGGTGGACATAACCTTGAGGAGGGAAAGGGTGAGAATGAGCTGTGGTTGCTTCCCCTGCACTGAAGGATCCTGGAAAACATCCTTCATCCACTCACCATTCAGGAGCAACAGAGTTGAACCTGGCTTGTAGTTCAGGAAAGAGACCCAGGGGATCTCATTGCCTGTGGCCATGTAAACTGGCCACAGGACTTTGGGCTCTGTGTATGAGATACTGCTGCCAACGGGATGCACTGAGGGGCACCAAGTGGACAAGTTACATGCTGGGAATGTACCAGCCAAGTCATCAGCCTTCAATGAGATAGTGTGCTCCACTCCGCACTATCTGTATTGCAGGATCTCCCTCCTTCTCTTGGGCTTGCAGCATGAGAAGAGCGTGGAGCTGGTGCTCATTCCATCCTCTGTGTCTCACAGCCTCTTTGCTCCCTGTGTTTGTGAAAACCTGCTAGGTGCAGAAAAGCTTTTCTTCGTTATTTTACTTAGCCTCAGCCTAGCATCTCCAGAGTTACCAGCCTCTTCTGGAAGGAGCTGTTTCACACTGGGACCCTTATGCTGCAGCCCAGCATCCTATACACCCTGGTGCTGGGGTGGTTTTGTGGCTCTGCTGGATAGCCTCTGATCGTGCTGAAAAACCTCACTTTGTGACCAGCGAGGGGTTTTCCCTGCAGAAAAGGAAAATGACATTTTTGATCAGAGCCCTGCTGCGAAGCATGGCTTTTGGCAAAGTGGTTTCCCTACATCTGCCTTTGACACCCAAGCCAAAGTGGTGCAGCAGCTTCAAAAACTGCAGAGGGTGAGAAACCATGCAGTTATGACAGAGAAAATGGATGAGCTTGTTTGGATTTTGGATTAAAAATTTTTTGTCTTCTCAGTCCACCTGAACCAGCTATAGGAGGAGGTGGTGCCAATAAAGATCTCCATCTTCTGCCTGTCCCAGGGCATGCTTCATGTTCCCCAGCAAATGGCAGAGTCTTTCCAGCCTAACACAGTCAGGAGTCAGACAAGAGGCTGTGAAATTAGTGTAAAGGGAAAAATATTGTTTTCCTTCTCCCTGGTTTTCCTTCAGAGTAAGGTTCATGCAGCATGGACTGAGATGCTGGTGCTGTGGTAGCTCTGTGGCGGGCACTGTGCCAGCGAGGCTCCCCGGCAGCGGTGGCATCGGTGTCCTGATGCAACGCCGGGTGCTGGTGCAGAAGCCTGCGGTGCTGAGACAGCTGCTGGGATCGGGGCAGGGGAGAACTGGCCCTTTTGTTGCTGACAAGACGATTTCATCTTGATGCTCTAAAAGCTCTTGTGACATCCGCAATTTTCCAGATGGATAACGAAAACCTGCGAGCAGGGGCGTCTCGACAGCTTTCGAAGCGCTTGCCTGTGGAGCTGCGTCCGTTGGTTTCATATCTGCTGACAGGGCTTAATAATCATTACACTAAGTGGAGACGGCACTCGGGGAGGCAGGTAAAGCTGCTGCTGCCCTTGGGCTATGACACGTGTCTTGCCATGCAGCGCAGAGTTGCAGATCGTGGATGTGGAGCTGTGTCCTGATGGGCTGATTTCTGCCTCTTCTCCTCCCAGGCTGCGGGGCTCTGCAGGAGCTGCTGGCTGGGTCTGTTTGCCTTCTGCTCAGGAGCCCCTTGACACCCTCTCATGGCATCCAGGGATGCTCCTGGATCCGGCCCAAGGGGCTGCAGTGCTTCCACAGAGCTCCAGCTTCAGTCCTGCTTTGCGAAGAGGAAATCCTAGCTGGAATTTCCACAATCAGCATGGTTTGTGTGAACAAGCAAAACATGTCTTCATCCAGAGTGCTCATAGCAACAATGTGCTTTTTCTGATTGATGTTGGGGGTAATAATTAGTGTGGTCTTACCTATTAAGCTATATTTTTTTATGAATGAGAGTTGTCTGATATTATAAAACGGAAAGAAAACACCATAATTTTGAGGTGACAGCAGTCTCGGATCAATATTTATTCTTATCAATTTCTGAATCGATTCTCTGACTTTTTTTCAGTTCAGTTTTGGGTAAATTCCCATGGTTGTCCCGGTGCACACACAGAGCGGTGGGATGTTGCAGCAGGGCTAAGTAGCCAGTGAGGGGGGCTCCAGTGCAGTGGGGCAGGGCAGACACTCTGCCACTGGTGGGGTGTAACACTGGGGAACCAGCTGCTGGAAGCTGTAAGGAGGATGTGTGACATGCAGGGTCCCTGCTGCGTGGATATGTGCTGCTTGGTGCTGGTCACCAAAGGTGCTCTGGGGCAGGACCTGGGGCAAGGGCAGTTTGCTGCCCTGAAGGGCTACTCCGTCTCTGTTTATTTAAGTTAATACATTACATGCTCTTACACTCCATCCCCCTGGCTTCAGCATTGCTGGTTGTCCTTGGGGTCATTGCAGCTTTCAACACCTGTTTGTAGCTTGCTGTCACCATCAGCCCGTTTGGACATTAAACTGTTTTCCAGGTTTCTGCCTCCCACTAAATTGGCAGTTTATCTCCAAAACTTGTTTTTCTTTAATGTTTTTGAAGTTTTCATCTTGGTTTTCTTACTTCTGCCCGTGTTTGCTGGCTAAGGGATGCTTTGGTGCTGCTTGACTTGACAGAAGGTCGCAGGGATGGTGAGAAGGAACCAGCTCTGCAGTCGTTGACATTATTACAGTCCCACCCTGCCCACTAAAGAGACATGTCAACAGCTTAGCTAATTCAGTGGGTTTGTTTCATTTCCAAATAAAGATGTTAAACAAACCCAGCCTTAACACCAGTTCCTGTGGTGAGCCTCTCCAGCTTAAAGCTTTGCCATATTTGTGTCACCCCAACTGGCACTAGCAGGGAAGAGCCATGTAAATCAATTTTACTGTTGTTGTTAATACTATTGTGTGACAGTGCTCATATCCAAGCCAGTTTGAATTAATTTTTCAAGGAAGTTTTTTTCTGAGACACTATCAAATATTTTACTAAGCTCGAACGTATTACAGCCTTCATTGACTAATTTTGTAATTCAATCAGGGGAAAATAAGGCATTGAAGGTAGTTCAGCATGATTTGTTTTTATAGACCAACTGCTTTATTCTCTCAATTCCACTATCATTTAGAGTCTTAAATAATTTTTTTCTTAATATTTCCTTTGATTTTTTGCTATAAATTTAAAGTTAAGCTTATTAATTTCTTCTGCACATCAACCAGGAGAACAAATTAAAGTTGTGTGCATATACGTGTATATAAAAGAAAATATCTACAAATTTACAGTACATCTGCCTTCTTGACAAGTTTCTCTGCTCGGAATTAAATTGGTAGCAACATCTGGTAATGAGACTTCATGCCTTTTGGGCTGCTGAGTGCTTTTGGTGAGTATCCTGCTGTAGACTGCTGCAGGTCTGTCCCCTTGGTGTGTGGGACCAAGAGAGGAAATATTGCTGAATTTTCCAGTGAGATCTTGATTAGCTGTTTTGACCTTTATTTCATTTTCACTTTTTTTTTTTTTTTTAAGGGTATTAATTCTTCTGTCTCCTGCTTGCTCTCAATCTCCCTTCATCTGAAGTCATGATAGAAATTGAAATTAGATACAGCCTGATTTCACTTCTGGATGTCTGCAGAAATCCCTCTACACTCTGCTGCTGTAGGACAGCTGGATTTTAGATTTCCCCGCCCCTCTTTTACAATGTTATTTAGTTCTTAATAACAAAACATATGCTCTTCACTGTATTTCTTTTCCATCTAAGTTTATTATGCTACTGGAGTATTTAGGAGTGATTTGAGCTTATTCTCTCTGCTTAAAGATTTCAAGTAATGCTTTTTGGCTGCTACTGTCTATTAGCATGATATTGGAGTTAATGGGATGTCAGCATGTGCCAAAACCCCTCATCAGCAAAGCACATGTATTCCACCCTGGCATATTAAAACTGAAGTTGTAAGGGCAAAGAAGGGCACCTTCCTACCTTTTGATATGTATAGGTAAAGGCATTGATTTGAGTTCTGCTGAACTCCCTGTGATCAGGTCACACCAAAATAAGTCACTTCCTCTTAAGTGCATCCCCACAGAGAAGCTAAAATCTGTGTTGGGTTTAGGGATGCTTCAGCAAAGGACGTCTCACTTGGGTGTGCTCCTGTCAGAGCTTTGCTAGGGTTTCACCTGGTGGTTTTGGGACCAGTCGTATTGCCAGGCTTTTTGTTCATCTGCTTTTTTTTTTGTTAAAAGAGGAGTGGTGCTATTATATTTTCTTGATTGAGTCTTACAAACACATGCTACTGGGCCTGTGAATGCCTGCCAGATAACTCTCTTCTAAAAAAATTATTATTTGGATGAGAACAAAACTGGCATTTATTTACCTGCTACTAGACTGTTTGTGGAAAGGTCTGTAAGCTCTCTTTTTGCTACCTATCTGCAAAAGGTACTTTAGTTCAAATTCCTGGTTGTTCTGCTGACCCATGGTGCAGCAACCTGCTTTGATACTGGCCTTTCAAACCCCTCCTGGATGCAGGCAGGGAGGCAGTGTGCTGCCTGAAACTGTGCCTTGAGGATAAATCCTTGTTTCCAACCAACAGCAAAAATCTATATTTTCACTGTATCAGGCTTTACCCTTAGATTTCTTAATTATTTTTTATTTTTTTTACCCATATGCGGTTCTCCAAGCCATCAGGCTTTTGTGCAAATTCATGATAACTTTACAGGTCCTTTAACATCCTCCATTCTTAGCGGAGAACCCTTCAGTCTTGAACCCAGCACTTGAGAGCTTTTCCCAGGAGCCATTTCCAAGCATTTTACTTTCAGCTGTCAGTCCTAAGCTGGCACATATGCACAAAGTCCTACATTCTTTGGGATCTCTGAGCTCTCTTCTATGGCACACATGCCTTCTGAAAGCTTTATGGCCCCTGCACTATGAGTAGCTACAGTGTGTTTTGGAC
This sequence comes from Podargus strigoides, assembly GCA_028020825.1. Taxonomy (NCBI): domain Eukaryota; kingdom Metazoa; phylum Chordata; class Aves; order Caprimulgiformes; family Podargidae; genus Podargus; species Podargus strigoides. Next base: position 8,319,641 of record CM051663.1, on the reverse strand, counting down.
AGAGTGGCACTTCACAGTGTGCAAAGGTGTTGTGAAATTTGCAGTTGGAAGATGAGAAGAAATGGGGATGTGGAAGGATGAGGGAGAGGTGATGCAGCAGCCCAGGTGCTTATTTGACAGCCTAATAGTTCATGTCTCCCTTACCAAAGCAGGTAGGGAAGGAGGAAACTCTCTCTCCAAGTTCTCTGTGCATGTGGAGCACAAGCATGTTGTGTGCATGCGGGCATCACAGGGGAATAAAGGTAGGGAGATGCTTTATGAAGTTGTTAGTACCTGGTGGTAAGTGCCTATTTATCTGCACTGAGCTGAGGAGCCCAGGAGCGGCTGGAGGGAGGCTTGCTGTCAGGCAGACTCTTTAAGGATAAATAATCTTTGCTGGAATTTGTGCTAATGGTTTTTCTAAGTGTGCTGGCATGTCTTGAGTGGTGGAGAGAAGGGAAGGCAGTGCTTGCATCTTTTTTTGGGGTGTGAATGGGGAAGGCAGGAGGAGGGAGGAGGGAGCAGCAAGCGTTTCCCATTTTGGTTAGCAGTGTGGGAGATGAAAAGTTGGTGACTGAAACTTGATTTCTTTTATTTGTGTGGTAAGGAGAATAGCTATGGGAGATGTGTGACCTATGGATGTGGCTCCACTGAACATACTGCAGTCCTTGAGACTTTTTATTAAAGCATGCTGCCTTGACAAGGAGATTTGGTTGATACAGAGTCCAGCACTGCTCTGTCAGTTTAAGTTATTGAGAAAGTACATACAACTGTCTCAATCAGGTAGCAATAAAACCAAAGTAAAATACACAAGCTTGTCTCTTTGGAGTCAAAGGCTGCCCTATGCTAGCGCAGAGCAGGGGGAACTGCGTGGCAGCCTGCAGTTATTAATCTCCTGTCTCCATTGCGCTCAGATCAGGTTCAACAAAATTATCTCAGCACCTTCCTGAATTACTACAGGACTGAAGATTTGAATTTTAATTCATCAGTCCTGAGCTTAGAAAGAGATGTGCGCACTCCTGTGTGTGTTTGGAGTGGGCAGGAGCGCTGCGGGCAGCGTTGCCTGCCTTCATGCCTTGTGCTGAAGCTGTTTAGGTGCAGGGGGTCAAACACATTTTGGTACCAAAGAAAGTCTTCAGGATATCAAGATGTAATCCTCTAGAAGTCATAGGCTAAGGAAAACATTTCTAGTAAATATTAACTCCTAGAGGACAAAGCAATGAGCAGTCCTCACCAGTTTGAGGTAGTTTATCCCTGTTTCTGGGGCATGTCACAAATGCACAGATGAGGCTTTTGCTGTGGTTGTGCTTTTCCTTGTGCTGCAAACATGGGAAATGTAGGGTGGAGGGATGCTGCGTGTGCACTTCTGGAGGAGTGAGGACCTGGTGATGCACCTCTGCTCCAGCCTTCGCCAGCTCTGGCAGTAGCTCCAAGCCTCACGATCTTGGCAGTACTTTTGTGGGGGGGCTTCTCCTATCAGAGCAGCTGAGCTTTACTGAAAAAGCAGCTGGTGGATAATATTATTAGTGGGTACCTGTTGAGAAGACATGTGTGCCAGCGTTTTTCTAGCATGGGAGTTTAAAAAGTAGCAAAGGGCCTTAATAGACAAATCCTACCGAAATTCCTCTGACATCCTTCGCCAATCCTGGGTTTAATGTCTAATGAGTGCTGAGGTATGTATGGGAGCAGGGGATGGTACTTAGTAAAATGTTTCATCAACTAGAGAAAAAGGGCTTTACTCACAGTTACTCAGAACAGGTAAGTTTGTATGGTCTTGATGAGAAGATCAGGACAGAGATGGGTTCCCTACTGTGACCAGCAGCTGAATGTGCCTCCAGAGCATGCAAGGGTGAAGGACCATCCAAGAAGAAATGATGCCTTGTAGACCATTAAATTACCAAGGCTGGATTTTCATTTACCCTCTGCTGACAAGTCTGCCTTGGATAGTTCATCAGTTTGATACTGGAGTAGCTTTTGCAGAGGCTTAATGAGACTAATCACTGCAGACTCCCTCCACAGCCATCCAGGAGGGATGGGATCCTCATTAGGCAGCTGCAGAAGCATTTGGAGCTGTGTCTCTCTCACCACTGGCTGTAGAGTGAGCCTCAGGGACATCCATCAGACTTGTTAAAGGCTGGCAGAGCCAAAGATGAAAGCTTCTGGCGCATGCTTAAGGTAAAAGCATCCTGCAGTGCTGTCCTGAGCATCTTCCTTGAAGAGCAGGCATGTGTATTGACCACTCTCATGGCTTCTGTTCAGCATGGGCTTGCCACAAAGTGGCATGTGGGGGTCTGGGGAGAAGTCTAAGCATATGCTCAGTGTCTTTTGAGATGTGATTTCCTGGCAGATCTCTCTGGCATCTGCCAATGAGAAGTGCTCTTTGTTGGATACTGTTATTATTAAGCTTCTTTGTTATCGTGTCAGCTAGAAGAGATGAAGTGTGAAGGAGGTTACATTATCTCAGCCTTCTGCAGGCAGTCAAAGGAAAAAAAAAAGGAGGTTGGAGATGTTTTCAGAAAGTGAACAGACAAGGAGAAATGGCCTGGACTTCAGGAAGATTTGGAGAGTGGTTAGGGAAGTTTTGAGAGAGTGGAGGAGAGAACATGTCCAACATGGGTGGGTTTAAGGCTTGGATCAGAGAAGTGTAGCCAGATTTCCAAGAGGTTTTGTGTGCTGTGACACTGGGGGGCCTAACTCTCAACATTTGTCTGCTCTGAAGGACAGTCTCCCTGGAGAAGCTGGCAGAGAGCTCATGTGGACCAGTATTGCTGGCCATGGGGCAGAGTGGCCATGGTGGCCCCTGACCATGCTATCCTCCATCCTCTCTTTCGGGAGCCTGCTTTGCTGGCTGCTTCATGCTCCCTCCCTGCTTCACCCCACTGTTACACATTTGCTCTGGCTTTCCTCTTAATGACCCTGTCCCTCGCCTGGGGATTTAGCAAATACCCTTTAGCACAAGCACTGAGCTGCATCCCCAGCACTGGGGAGGCTCGTGTGGTACGTTGTTCACAACTGAGTTATGTGCCACTGGGATATTTTTCTCCCGACAAGAGCAGTATGTTCGGATTTTCCGCTTACTGCCCTGCATGCTCTGTTTTTTCCCCGAGCCCGAGTTAGTTACAGCAGCTTTCAGCATGCCTTGTGTTGATCATCGTGCTGGCGGACGTGTGGATTTCATGCAGGAAAAGCTTACTTTTTTTTTTTTTTTTTCCTGGAGAATGAGTGAATTAAGCCATGTGTTTACTACCACTTGAGCAAAGCGGTCCCAGGCTGAGCCACAAGCTACACGACTGGTGTTTAAACTTAAGAAAGCAAACATCAACACAGAAACTAAGAGAGGGAGAAGGAGTCTGGGTAATGGGATTACATTACTTCCATGCTAATATGACCTTGGAGATGGCCTGCTGCTCTGCAGGGATTTGGGGAGTAATACATTTGATAGCATCATCTGAGAGGGTTTGCATTTATCTGCACATATTTATATCCAAGCTTACATATTTGTGTGTATGTGCATGGTGTTTATTCTTTCAGTTTATCCTGGTGTGTTTTATCTATTCATTTCCAGCTCTGTGTGACCCAGAGATGTGTTGCAGGTGATGCTGTGGGATCCTCCTGCAGTGGGTTCAGATGCTGTGCAAGGGGTTAATGCCTTCTCCTTTGAACTGCCACCTGAAAAGCTAAATAAAAAGCATTGCACCCCTAAAAGTCAGTACACAGTGGCAATCCTCCCCCAGGGACTGGATCTTCACTCATTAGTCTCTGTTGGAGACAGGAGAAGAAAGAGATTTAAAAGGAAGAAGCTGCTCTCTATTAATGTGCCCTCTTTGTGGCATTATTAGTGTGGAGAAGAGCAGCAGCATCTCTTTTATCTCAGCTCTTGGGGTACCACATTGAGACGCATTGATTGCTGAGGTATCCAAGGCCCTGGCTTTGAATGGAGAGATTTCCAGATCAGAACCAGAATTTTGGATACCTGTGGGTGGTCAGAGTGCTGTGGTGCTGGGCATGCTATAAATTATTAAAATCAATTTTTTATATTCGGCAGTCACAGCAGAAGTGAGTTATAATGAAATGGATCCAGCAGGTTACAGACAGGCAGTGTAGGGGAGTGGGAGAAGAGCAGGGTTTTCCCTGCACAAAAGCATCTGTGGAGATCTGCTTCTCCGGGTCAGGATACCCAGAAATGTGTGTGTCGGGGGAGCTCACCATTCCCTCTGGACCCTGCAGAGCTTAGCTTTGTTTTAGGCAATAGCAGTATTTTTTTTGCCTTTTCCCCTTTTTTATGAGGTCACTTTTCTTTCTAGAGGATGTGTGCAAATAGCCTTAGTGTATCAAAAGGAAAAAGGCAAGTTCATTGTTTAGGGGGAGGGACAGCCTTGGGTGATGTGGCAGCCTTCTGTGTGAGGGTGGCATTTGCTCAAGAGGAGAAGGCAGCCCTTCACAACCTTCCTCTGGAATAAAACTGGTGTGAAGGGAATGGGATGACAATGAGAGTTGTCATGTAAGCTTTAAGGGCTTACATGGCTATTGAAGCTGTGGGGTGGATGTGGTTTTCTTTGAGGCTGCTGGAGCCACTTTATGGCACCTTCTGCTGATGGAGAACATTGCCAGCCAGCCCCCATCCCGCATCCTCGCTGCAGCTGGCAATTAAAATGTCTACTCCAGGCATAAAAAGAGTCTATAATAATAATGGTGAAGTTAATGAGATTTCAGGTGTCTTTGCAAACTGGTCTAGGTTTTATAAGTTCAAAGACGTCTCGTGTTGCAGCCCCTGTGAACTGGGGAGTTTTTTTCCCCCAAGTGCTTCAGGCTGAAATGAAGGTTGAGCATCCCCGACCAGGCAGCCTGCATGGGGTATGTCTCATCCCAAGGGAAATGAATATTGGTCAAAATGTGGTCCGGAAGGAACGAGAGCAAACTTGCAAAGCATTCTGCCTGACGCCTTTTGGAAGGAATTCAGAGAAGAGCAACTAAAATGATTAAGGTTCTGCAGAGAATGTATTGTAAGAAAAGATTAAGAAAAAGAAAAGCTAAATATATTAAATGCAGCTAGGCCAGAGTGAAGGGGAAGCGTTCCCCAGTGGTGCATATTTAGGAGAGTCGAACAATGGAGAAGTAAAAAAGACTATTTAGGATGCTGGAGGAAGAACATGGAGTGTACAGAATCGACTAAGCAGTTGGAAACCTGTGGGCTGTATATCTAGATCCCTTTCCCAAAGGAAAGAAGTAAGGGGAGCGTGGAAGAGTCTCTGAAATTGATGCTTTGACCTCTGGAAACTTTTGAGTTGGGCTGAAGAGGGGCAGACAATAAGTGCTCGCCCTGTGGCGCTTGGATGTCCTCATTGAGGTCCCTGCATGGTGGGATGGGGGTATGGAAACCTTCTAGCCTTGTTGGGCTTCTGCTATCACCTTAGAAAGTGTGGAGGGGAGGCTGGGCATCCCGTCACCCTGAACTGCCTTCTCCCTTCCCTGCTGCTATGCCAGTGCATGAAATAGCAACCTGGAAGGTGTGATAGGGACGACTGGCTGCAGTCTCCCTGCCTTGGCTGATTAATTAACTCTTCAGATTAATTTCCTTTCTGATTACCGCTTGATTAATTCCGCCTAACTCTGTGAGACCTCCTCACCACTTAATCCTCTTTATAAGCCCTCGGAGTGTGATGCTTGAAGTAAACATCAAGCAAAAGAAAAAAAGCAAACACTCTGAAACGCAAATACAACAAGGCTGCTGGTGGGTCCCCCTCCTGCGTGGGACCCCCCACTTGTGGACCTGCCCCGCAGCACCCTGCCCCAAGGGCTCCTCCACGTTCCCCTCTCCTCCTAGTGCCGAGTCTCCCTTTTTGCGTCGGTTCTCCAGCGTGTCTGTAGCAAATTGCACAGTTTCACTTGTTGAGCCTGATAATTAGTGACAATATCCCAGTAATTTGCAAAGGGGGCAGGAGGAAGGAGCTGTGTTCAGCAGCATGAGAGGATTTATTTTTTCCCTTTGCTTTGTTAAGGGGAGTGTCTGGACTCATAAAGCAGCTTTCGATGTATGTATGAGCACAGGATGCTGCTGGCGTGGCGTGTTGAGCCAGGTGTGAGGGCTTGTGCTGTCTCACTGCTCGGACCAGTGCCATGGGGGTCTGAGAGGTGTGGGGATGGCAGGAGCCACCATGCCTGGAGGAGAGGGGCAGTGAGTGGGGATACCAGTTTGCAGATGACCAGTGGTGCAGGTGAAGGTGGTGGGACTGGAGTGAGCGGGGTGATCAGGATGAGTCTTGTCTTGAGTCTGGATAAAATCTGCATGCAGAAGGCAGCAATCCTCATCCCACTGGGGTTTCTTAATTTAATTTTTTTTTTTTTTTTAATTCCTGGCCATCCATTCCCAAAGTCCTCTAGATGCTTTAATAAAATATAAGTAAAAACATAGCTTATGGTGAGAAAAGAAATGCAGCCAAATGATTTCCCCAAATAGGAATGAAAGCTTCCCCACTGTCTTCCCTGCACCAAATAACCCAGTGCATACCCCTGGGAAATGTAATGTTTAAAGGGCAACAGCCCTTTCTTGGCCATTGTTTTGGAGGCATATTTTGTGGTTGGAAACAAAGTTGTAGTATGCACCAGCTAAGTCCTAGTGAATTTGTTTTTCTTGTGACCTCAGTTGCAATGGACACAGCAAGAGTATTTTACACCCAAGAGCAAAGCTAGCTTTTTGTTTCACGGCTGTACAGCATGTGTCATACATAAACGTGACCTAAACTAATGAATTTGGCTGGGTCTGAACTGCCGAGTGCAAGAAAATAAGAAAGATGGTGTGTGGATAGAAGCAGGCAATGATTTATTTCTATGTTGACGGACAACGCGAACAGCTCTTGGAGGTTTTTGGAGCTGATATGTTCCCAGCCCTCAGCCTTTGCTGTGATCGCCTCGTGCAGCCCTGCCCTATGCTCTCCTGGGGTAACGCTACGGTTGCAATATTTGAATTGGTCTTTAGATCTGCTGGAACCAAATGATTCTGATAAAGGAGCTAGAACTGTATACATAGAATATGCTGTCCTCGTATACACAGCATTGAGTGCAACCCTTCAAGATTACCAAGGCAGAGTGCACAGGCTGGGGCAGGCTGCAGCTGGTAGTGTCTGGCCACGAAGTCACTTGGGCCCAAGCTTGTTTCCTCTATGTCACTGCTTATAAGAACTATTAATTTTGGCTGTGCAAGCTGTGTTCTAGGTGGCATATGATGAATTACAGCCGTACTCTGCTGCGTTAGTTTGGACATGCATAAGTCTGCAAACCAGGCTGGAGTTATCTTTGGTCCAAAATTCCAGCTCCTGAATTGCAGGAACAGATTAATGGTCTGTTTTGGCTATTTCTGAACTTGTGTGTATGATTTTTTGATATGTTAATTGTGTCTGTCATTAGGAAAAGAATACCTGTTATTTGCCTTTTAATCTCTATTATTAGTGCTTTACTGCTGGTGGATCTCCAATTCCTACAAGGAATAAGGGAGAGTAAATTGGAATCTTTGATCTCCTTTGCTTCACCTCCCCTGTCCTTGCGTTGTCTTTAGGGCTACATTTCCTTGGCCACAAAAAAGTCAATATGAAAGAAAGAAGGCAGGGGGAAAAAAGACCAGGACTTATTTTTTTGTGTTGGTGAAGGGAGAGTGCATATGAGCAGCAATAACATCATTGCATCAAAAAGTTGCACACCATGTCTGTGGATGAGGGACGTTCCCCATTGCAGAAGGAGTGGGAATTGTTTTCTCCTGGCATCTGTGGTATCTGCTCTGTGTCACACTGGGAGGGGAGGTATTTGTGGGCAGCTGTATGGGTACAGGTCAGTATAGGATTGCAGGTTGTGCCTGTGGACATGCTGCCTTTGAAAATCTGCGGAGCCTCTTCTGAACCCATTTGGCACCCTAGCATCACCGCGGCAGAAGTGATGGATCACACCCTGTGTCCAGAGAGGGTTGCTGAGCCCTTTGGAGGTGCAGCACCTCTGTCATGGTTAGAGCCTCCCAGGCCAGGGGCTGGTTCCCCCAGGCTGGCAGGGAACTCTGTTGCTTTGTCTGTCTGTCATTACTGAGTAGCCCTGGTGTCACATTTTTGGACCTCGTACCGTGGCTCATTCTGGACTTGGCACATGTGTGCAGGTGTTACTGTGTGGGGAGCTTAGCTGGGTTTCAGGATGCTTTAGAGGGAGCCTGTCCTAAATCACGGCAAGTGTGAAGCCTGGAGGAGGGCAGCTAACAGTGGGAAGTTTCCCAGCAGTTTGTCTGGGCTAAGAGTGTCGTCTGAATCAGAGGAAATTAACTTCTGAAAAGGGGAAAAAGGAAACACTTGGATATTCTGACTGTAACCTGAAAACCTAGCCAGAAGCAGCTGGAATGGGACTTGGTGGAGCAGCGCTGGCACACTTTTTTGGTTTCCTACGCAACTTGGAAACGGGAGCAGGAGAGAGATAAAAGGCAGATCTGCAAGGAAGGTGGTAAGTCTGGGGGAGAGGGGGGAATTTAAAGGATGGATGGATTTCAAGCTCATGCAGAGGATCTGAATATGCACATAAATTATTTTGGAGGGATGAAACTGTAGTTTTAAAAAAATATTGCTGCCAAAATCCTCAGAAAAGGTGCTTCAGTGCCCAAGGAAATGTCTCATTTTGTAAGGTGACCAGAGGGCAAATTCACAATCCTTCCAGTACCGCATTGTACCAGAGCCTCCCACACGCCTCCCTCCCTCCATCCCTCACCCTCAGACGACTACAACTGTGTAAAGATGACTTAGCACATGAAGGATGTGGTAGGATTGGATCCTAATCAGATCATTACTGCAGCAGTGAAGGAATATAATTTTACATCCACGAGTCACCACCTCTTTCAGTGTGTTCTTTATTTATTTATAAAATATATATATATATGTATTCTTTTTTTTGCTGTGTGGTCAAAAATGAAACCACTCTGTGTAAAAGGCAGGAGAAGTAAGCCAGGTTTAGACAGCGTGGAAAATGCTCTTTTCTTCAGAATTAAACCCATATAAAGACACCAGACAGTTTGAAATCTAGTGCTGAGATAGACAAATGCACGCATGTCTTTGGTGCTGACCAAATAATACTCCCCTACATCCAGAATCCAGCTACTGGACTTGTATGGCTATTTAGCACAGTGGGCTCTTGTGGCCAAATGATGCAGATCAGAAAGAATGGGAAGAAGTGAACATATCTAAAAAAACCCAGAACATATCAAAACCCACCACCGTTGCTGCTGTAACAGTGTGTGGCGGCTGGCTGGCTTAAGACACAGGTAATTGCTCTCTGTATTGCACATTTAGCATCTGGTCTAGTTTCAGCCAATGGTCTGCAGTGCTGTGGGCGTCTCAGTCCCCAGATATCAGCTCTCTGAGGGATGTGGGGCGGTTTGTTTTGCTCTCTCCTGCCTCTGACCTTGCAGGTAATCCCTGGGTGTTTTCATCAGCTGCCTCAGAAAGCATTTTAGCTACAATATCATACTAATTCCATAAAAGGAAGCTAAAAGCTGCATGTGTGGCTAAGTAACATTGTATGATGTCATTTGTAGTCTTAATGAAATGGTTGAACCATGACACGTGCAGCCTTTTAGCAGACAGTGGGTGCTTCTATCGCTTATTTTTGGGGAAAAACTCATTTCCCACATAGTCTCAGAAAAGAAAGTTTGCGTGTGACGTTGGAGAAACTCTAGAGCTGTGAACACTTGGCAGAACTTTATTTTTTAGAAGTCCACAGATGGAAAAGAATTCCAAACTATCTGCTAGTACGCAGCTACGTGTGAACGGGAGGACCACAGTTGCGTGAGCCATCCACAGTGGCAAGTGGTTGATTCAGACTGATTCAACAGCCTTGCCTAGTTTGTGATGCAGCTTTTGGGATGGAAATTGTAGGCTTTTATGCAGAAGTTTTGCTCTTCTGCAGGTAAGCTCCCAGACTGTGGGTCAGTCCTGGACCATCACGCCATGGGGTCTTCTCGGTGGAAGCCTGTGTACATGGAGCTGTGTCCATGTGTGTGCACCATCAGATGACAGAGTTGGAAGGGGACTGTCCTGCTAATGGAAGCATGGGGTTCTGTGTCTTAAGGCAGGTGCTAGAAAAGGTTATGGTTTTGCTTGTCTGTTTTCAAAGGGTAGGAGGAAGAGGCTGGAGAGGGGAGATCCTGCTGGAGAGCTCAGGAGTGATCTGCTTATATAGAGCTGTCTCAGCAGCATCACTAATCCCTACTTGAAATGCAAAATATTTCTTCTCCTCTGTTGTGTGATTGTTTTATATGCTTTTCTCAGCAAAATCAATCAAGAATTGATAATTTATAAGCTCTTGTTTGCCTATTTCACTCTTCAAGGGGAAAAAAAAAAAGAGAAGGGTAAAGTAGAAGACAGTGCCACAAGTAAAGGAGCATGGGGGATGCAGAGCTGAGCACCATGTCCCTTTTCTCTGGGGTCTGAGAGTGCTCATTGCTCGGGCTGATGAGGGTCTATGGTGCTGACCTGGTAAGGGTCTGCCCTTGCTTGCCCACTCAAGGCATGAGGATATGAGCTATGAGAACACCTGCAGGAAAAAACAGGGGCTCAACCTTGAGAGGTACCAGTTATGGCCATCCCCAGCAAAGTTATCCAAATGTGAGCGAGAGCAGAGTGTTGCTGGGTTTTTGCATTTCTGCATGCAGAGTGCTGCAGAAAGAGGGAGATTCGACTCGGCAGGCAGAAGGAGAAAGCTGGGTCAGCTGCCATCCCAGCTTACACCAAGAAAGAAGTACCCTGTGGCAGCATATTCCACACTTCTAAGTTTGAACCCTGCCTGCATGCCTGCTGTCACGTGCACTCCCATGCACGCAGGGATGTGTCCTCCTGCTTGCCTGCCTACCTTCCCCCAGCCGCTGCTGCCCTGTGGGCACACGTCCTGTCTCTGTCCCACCCCACCACCTCCACACGATCCTCCCTGAACTGCAGTGAGGACACAGGAGGAAGGAGACATCTCCCTTGGGAACTGCCCTACTTTGGGAATGCTGGGGGAAAAAAAAAGCTCTATTGTCTTAAAATAGAGACAAATATTGTAGCCTTATTGAAAGCTAAATAGAATAAGGAGACACTGCTTAGATAAATAAGTGCTGTGGATAAATACTTACTGTAAATAATTATGTAGACAGATGGGTGCACAAACAGTCCATAGGTATGGATGATATCAGGATGCTCTTGTAGAATAAGAAGGATGCACACTAATTATTTTGCCCTGATCCTGCTCCGAGCTGTTTGTCCCTTCACTACTCCTCCTGCCAGAGCAGTTGTTTTCACGGTGAGCTGCTGCTTTTTCTCAGGAAGGCTTAATTTCTAGTCTCCATACCCTGTAGCTTTCCAAGCATTGCATCTCCAATTTGGAGAGCAGCCTTGGAAGAGAGAGCTTAACACAGCCAGGAAAATCCATTTTTGAAAACAGCCTGACTTGGACCTGCCTCCAGTTCTGCTCTTTGTGGGTTCCTGATCCAGCAGGATGAGGGGAGCTGAGCTATGGGGAAACCAGCCTCGGCGACTGCCTGCGCCTCTCCAGTTCTTGGGTACCTGCTGGAGGCGATGGCATCTGTTGTGCTGCCTCCTCTGCCTAGCGGGGTTTCATCCTTTAGCAGATGGTCTAGAAATGCAAAACAAAGTCTCAGAGTGGACTGTTGACATCCTTCCTTTGTAGGCTGCTCAGAATTTGTTTCACATAGTCTATATTTGTCTTGGATGTTTCAAATTGTGCTTTGGAGAATTTGTCTGGGAAGGGTCTGGAGAGCTGGATGACTCCCAAAGCTTTCCTGTTACAGATATCCCTGTTTTCAGCTCTTATGCTTCTACTCGTGACCTGAAGCAGAGGCACAGCAGTTGCTTAAATGGAAGGATGTGAGATTTTTGTGGTATCCTAGAAAGACTTGGGCATTCAGCTTGCTTCTAGAAATGGTAAAAGTTAGTGTGGGCGATGCTTCTTCAGAGCAGTTGTCTTCTCCTTTCTGGCAGATAACTTTTTACTTTATCTCCTCTGGCTTTCTGGTATAACTGAAACCAGTCTATGCCTCCTGATTCAATCAGTCTCTTGAAAAATAAGCGTTACTAAGATGGGTCAATAGCTGATATGGTTCAAAGTGTAGCCCATGGTGGGTTGAGTGATTCTGAAAGCTTTTCTTTACCTGTTTCTTATTTTTCTGGTTGCAATTTAGCATGGCTCAGCAAATTCTTTTATTACCTACCAGTTTCTTCTTGTGCAAGAAATTTTGTATTCTCACCCACTGATGCCAGCTTTAAAGGAAAGCCAGCAAGATTTTGTTACCACTTTACCAACCACCTGCTTGTTAGCAGAGAACGGGCCAAGACTTGACCATGCTACTGAGAACAGACTCTGCTCCCACCTTCAAAGTTGTGACTGGTTTTGAGTGAAGGGTAAAGACCACCCCAGATTTCCCCTTTCCAGACCTTCCTATGACAGGCTACTGGCAAAGATGTGTTGATTCTTAGAACCACCAGAGACTGTGCTGAGAACTCTGTTAAATATAGCAGAACCATGCAACACCCCCGCGTGCTGGACGTTCAGTCTGTTCCTTGCTGTGTGCTGAACGATGAACATGGTGAAACAGCTTGTTACTGCTGCTGTTAGGCAGAAGATGCTTGCTATCTTTGTGTGTCATCCTTGTGAGAAGTACATTGGGGCTGGACAGCACACATGCATCCCCTGGTGAAGATTCATCTCAGCCATGGAAGAAAATACTCGGCTGATTTACTGGGGAAATATCAGAAGATGGGATTTCTCTATAGAGCCCTCAGATGGGCAGTGACCAGTAGAAGTCCCTCTGGATCCATGTCTTGATTTATGCCTGTTCTTTGGCCATTCCCATTAGAAAATATGCTTTGGAAGAACTCAGTGCCTCCAGTAATATGACTTGAGGGTCTTCTGGTCCCATCTTGCCATGACTTAATCTTCCCCCCTCATCCCACCCTTCTCTCACTTTTTGCAACCTCTCAGTTGCAAACAAAATGAGCAGCTCCCTGCACCGTGCTGCTAATGGGGCCGCAGATTGATAGCTCCTGGTTGCAGAAACACTTGTCATGGGCTTGACAGGTTGCTCAAGGTTGCCTGATGTTGCAGGGTGGAGGTGGAGGGAGGGAGCTGCTGAGCTGCGTGCTCGTTGTGCTTTATGGCCCTCCTGGTGGGACTGGTAGGCGGCCTGGCATAGCAAGTACTCAGGGCATTTACTAGGAGATTTATGAGTTTGTAATTTTCAGAGGCCCTGAAGCAAAAGTGTCTTTAATTAAATTTTGACTCTCTCTCCTCTCCCCACCCCCCTGCTGTCCCCTGCCTTCTCCCTCCCCACTCTTATCCTTGCCTGTGGTTTGTTTACTGAGACCCAGAAAAGCTTTCGGAGAACAGGTAGGAGTCTTTGAGGGTAGCCAGGAGGAGCTGAGGATTGCAAAGCAAACAAGCAGATGGCAGATATGGCAAAGCAGCCCCCGGCTGACTCTGCCAAGCTCAGATAGAGCTCTGCGATGCAGTTTGAGTCCCACAGTAAGAGTTTCCTGCATCCCTCTACTCCGGACACGGACTTGGCAAGATGTCCAAGAGATCAATGGCCAAGCTGTGTTCCTGCATTCTCATTTGCCCAGTGCTCGGATCCTGGCATTGCTTAGGGCTACCTGGAGAGCAGGGGTGTTGGGGACGAGACAGCCTTATGTTGTGCTGTGTTTCCCTTCTGTTGCTGACATGCATGTGCAGCCATCGTTCTGGAGTGGTGGTCCCCTCTAGAGGGGAAGCACAAAACCAAAGGAAAACAGGCAGCCCCCATATATTATTGGTTTGTTTTTCTTTAAAAGGAAGTTTTAGAAAGATAAGATGAGAAATTGGCCTGGTGTTTGTGGTATACTCTCAAAGGAATAGGACAAGTCCACCAGGAGATGCTGCCTTGACATTGCCTAGGACTTCCCCCGTCAGCAGTCTTATTTTGTGATCCCTCCCCAACCACTGAGTTGGGGGCAGTGTCCCTACTCAGCCAAGCAATGTCAGCCCTGTGAATAGATTTCTATCAACCCACTCAGCCCTAAAGAGCTGTAGTTAAAAGTCTCTGGAGATATAATTGTACCTGCATAACAGCAGTGATGATTTCCTTGAGAGGTACAACGAAAAGTGGCCCCATTCCACTACTTCTGCAGGGACTTGATAGCTGCTTCTAGAAAGAGGCTTGGATATGGTCCAGGTGCCTCTACCACCTCAGCTCTCCCTGCCTTGTTCTGCTTTTGGTCACATGCTTGTGCTGCCTGTACACTTGAGCTATGGTCTGTAGGGTGCTACCAGCTTGATGGGTGCTTCCAGGCAGGTGAACTTTGGAGTGGGTTTGGCAGGGTCTTGCTGCAGGATGCTCTGGCAGCCTGAACTCTTACCTTTTGTAGTTAGATTTCAGTCTGAGTGGTTTTGCCTTTCCGCCAAAAGTAATTCTGCTTCAAAAAAAAATAAAAAAACAGAAAAGGAATCTGTTCTGCACACACAGAGAAAATAAAACTATAGATGCAAGAGAGGAAATAATTATTTTCCTCTTCTGCTTTTGAGAGACAAATGGTTGCACTTAGCCTGTGCCTTCTTACTCGTGCTTGTTGCTCTCATTGCTATGGCAGGGCTTTTTACAAGGGACGCTTGGCCTGATGCTCAGCAAACACGTGCTGCTCCCAACCAGAAAGCCACCAGTCTTGTGCAAGCTCTCTTTTTCTTTTTTTTTTTCAGATTTTTTCCCCCCCCCCCCCTCATCACCATGCTGTGGGTGAGGATGTTGTTTATCCCACTCACTCCATCCTGCTCCATCAACGGTGCAGATGGAGAAGTCGCGTGACCTCCGCGCATCTTCAGGTCTGGCTTCCCAGCATGGATGTGCTGTCGTGAGCTACAAAGCCATCAAGAGAGGGGTGTGTTTTGAGGGGATGGGGTGAGGGGCAGGGAGACAGCACTTAGTCATGGAGGTAAATGCCAAACGCCCCATCTTTCTCTGCCCTTGTGGTTCACAGGCTAACGCAAGGCAACTTCCCTCCCACCTGCCTTCAGGATGTTGATGAAGTAGCTTGGGGGTAGGATGTGGACTATGTGTAGGGAAACAAGGATTTGGCTGATGATAGCTTTTACGCTGTCATGCTTTAAAAGCTGGCAACTGAGGCTGCAAGAACCAGCAGAATCAAAAAGATCCTGCCTTAATTATCCGTTCATATTGTCAGGCCATTGCTTGTGCCAGCCATGCCTGGGGCAACTGTTTTGATGCGCAGTCTCTTATATCCTTTCAAGAGTCCTTTTTAATAGGGTTTCCCCCTTCTTCATACCTCTCTTCTGAGTACAGGAAGATGTTTGTTTTGATTTGGCAGCTTCCAGGGCTGGCACCATGTTCAGATCCCTCTGATCTCACGTGGAGCTTCATATGACTTGTCCCCCATTCCCTGGCCACCCACTGCAGCATGTCCATCTGGATAACTCCCACCCTTCATTTCTTTTCTGAAGCTGCTCTATTTGTACGGCTTCTTCACTGGTGTCTTCCAGTCAGAGTCCAGTGCCCTAGTTAGCTCTTGATGTTGTGAAGGACAGAGATGGAATGAGGGGGTGATTCCCATGGGGGAGTTGGGAGAGATGTTCTCTGCTCCAAGCTCCACACTCACGCTGGGCACCAGCTGCTTGTTTCTCAACTGGAATCAGTAGATACTGCATTTCTACAGACCAGCCTGCTTTAATTGACAATTTACACTCTTGCTGCATAAAAACTCTCATCTTGAAAAGCTTTGGTGTTGGTCTGACAGGGTGGCAAATGTCTGAGGCTTTTTAGCTGGGTGCTGGAGGACTTGCAGAGCGGGAAGGTGCTGGGAGGTGCGAGGCAAGCTCCTTGCAAGGGCTATGGCAGAGCCCCCGCCCTGGGACTGCCAACCTGCGGTGGTAGGCGGTGCATTTGGTAGTGCCTGTGTTGAAATGCAAGCGGCATTCCTCGCTGACCTCCGATGGGAGCTGCGTCCATGCCTGTAGCTCACCGGTGAGGAGGGGAGCGTGCTGTGCTGTTTAGAAAGGGAAATTTCCTCAGGCCTTGGAGGAATTAATCATTTTATATTCTGGACTCTTGCCTTCTGACTGATGTATCTGAATTACAGATTAACTGGCAGCATGGGGACAGAGGAAGCCATTTCAATGAATAGCTTTTTAATTTATTAAAGGGGTTGTTTGGACTGGTGGATTGGCAATGAAGCGAGTTCTCCAAGTGGGGAGCTGTTTTCTGTCGCCCTCCACATCTCCCAACCTTTTATCCCCTGATTATTTTATCTCCCTATTCACAGGACTCCTCTCAAACTTGATGAGGGTCCCAGCAAGGCAAGTGGAAACCCAAAACCAGTGATACTCATTGCAAATGAGCTGTCAGCTCCCAGAAAGCTGTAAATTTTGAGCCTTTCTTTAGGGGGGCCACTTCTGTGACTTTTAAGCAAAAATCACCACCTTTATGACTAAGAACTATAAATTTTGGAGTAAGGCATGACACCAGTGTATTGATGCTGCAGTTCATATTGGTTGAACCAAAAAGCATCTGTCCCTTTCCAGTCAGTTCTGCCTTGAGAATGTCATGGGCTTCCCCCCTACCCTGTAAGTCTACAACAGGCTCTTGAAAACCTGCAGAACCTTGTTTCTTTAATGATTTTCCCATTAGCAATTGTTGATCCCTGGACTTGCAGCAAAGCTTGACACCTCCAGCGCTGTTAGTGATGTGCGTCACGGGCTGCGGAGCATCAAGTCTGCCCAAACCCTGGACCTGCTTCCTCTCCTGATTGCTCAGCATGAAGCAAAAAGGATTTGTTTATTTGTTTGTGGATATTTTTGACATGGACTTCATATTCCAGAAGTCTTATAATATTGTGGGAGCAGATTCAGGATTTAAAGCATTATACAAGATAAATACTTTTTGATTCTGTCAGCAACACACTATTTATCTTGGGATGGAATAAATCTGAGAGAGTGATATCACTGCTGGAGATCATCTCAAGGAGGGCTGTGGAGTGGGAAAAAAAAAAAAAGAATTTACTTTGAGAGGGAGAAGTTTTAAATTTTTATTGGCCTCATGCATGAACTAAGCCAAACTATGGTTGCAAGGATTTTTTTTTAATTGTTTTTGACCATGTAGGGATTTATCTTTTGGCCTGAAAGTAAACAACATGGTTTGGATTTTAAGTTTGTATCTGCAAATTTTCACCCTGAATGAATGCAGTCACTCACTCACTGGCAAGGACTGGGCACATGGGGCATCTGCTGGATGTGAACCTGGTCAATTGGCATCTGCAGCCTTGATTGGCTGCTTGATGTTTTCATAAAAATTCCATTTAAAAACAAAAAGGTCAAAAGTTGACCAAAAAACAACAACTGAAAACTATTTTTGTTTGAAAAATTGTGAGCGCTATTAATTACTGCATGAGAACCAGATGGTGGTACTGACCAGTTTAGTTTCATGATCCAAGCAGGATCTTGAAAAAAAACCAAGAAGGAAAACATAGAGCAAAGACAGACCATATGTCGTGCCACGTACTTTACATTTTGAACGCTCCTTCCATTTGAAATCTCTGAGCAATGCAGAGCAGGGCATTTATTTATTTTTTTTAACGTGTGATTTCTTTTATCTTGACAGAGTATTAAACCAAAATAAGGAGGCCTGAAAATTAATGTCCTGTAATGACAGCAAAATCCCTCGGTGTCTTGGGAGTCTCATAAATTGGATATTTGGAGAGGGGACGCACAGCTCCCTGAGCAAGGAGAGGCTCCGGTTACTGCTGGAGAAAATAAACCTTCTCGGTGCAGGGGCAGCTGGGCTCCGGGGAGAAGGTGCTGGTGTCAGCACGAAGTGATGTGGCTGGAAGATAGCCTCGTCAGGCTAATTGATCTGGAGCCTTTGCCTTTCCTGCCAGGGCTGCCTGTCTCCTTACCCATAATCCCCACCTCTTTGATGGTCCATCAGGAATATGGGACTTGGCCCAGTTTTACGTCCATCCAATAACATTATGAAATTGATAGTGACACTTCCGTTGGCACTAATTTCAGTAAGAGATTGGAGCCAGAAGACAAGCAGTTTTCTTTCATGGCGGCTAAGCTTTCCAAGTAGATCAAGATGACCCAAGACTCATCTTGCAGCAGCCAAGGTGTGGGAAGGGAGCGGTGGGAGGGGGACAGAGGTGGCTGATGGACCTGGGCAAGGAGCTAATGAAAAACATGCCCAGTGCTTGCCCTCGGTGTGCGATGGTCCTGACTGGTGGGATGCTTGTGCAGCAGAGCTGTTGCTGGCAGGGCTTTTTCTCCATGGTTGGTGTTTATTAAGCAGTGTTGGGCACCAGTCTCAGCAAAGGTCAGGAAAACCCTTGGGCAGGAGGGCAGTAGTGGATCCAGCTGTTGCCTCTGAGACCTTCAGTGGTTCTCACTGGTTTGGGTATTTCATGGCACAGCCACAGGTTCCTGCATCATTGTGCTGTTGGCTTAGGTCAGCAATCCAGTAACAGTGTGGACATACTGGCGGTGGAGCTGCCAATGGAGCTTCTCTCTGAAACATCACTAGTGATCCCTCTGTGCTGAATGGGTTAGACACCATGTCCCGAAACTTTCATCCAACTCTGGCCCCAGTGTTGAAGTTGATGCAGTTGCTGCAGCCTTAACACACACTGTGTTCATATTCTTTGCTGGCTAAATTGAGAATAAGACTGAGGCATAGCTTAAACCACCTCTGCTTTCCTCTCCATCTTGAGCTGTTCAGCCAAGGTGTGGTTTGATGTGGGGGGGAGAGCGTCACCTCGCTGCTGAGCTGGAGTTTGCAGAAGATGACCCCTTGATGCCTCGCCAGAAAGCCCTTTCTCCAGCCTCACACTGCGTTCACACGTTCACCCGAGCAAGAGCTCGGGGAAAATGTTTATCAGTTTGTCACAGTCTTACTCTGCAGTGGCTGGGGGCCAGGAGAGAGGATAAAAGCCTTGTACTGATGATAAGTTGGAAATGCAGAAAGGAAATGCATCTGCTTAGTGCTGAGCAGGCAGCCATGCTCCGGGCTTGTGTGTTTGCATGGGGTCATCCAGCCCGTGGATGCTGGGTGCTCATGAGGAGGAGAAATGCCACCAGGGTCACATGGAAACCCCTTGGTGAATGCAGCCACGGGGTCCTGAGGATGTGGGGAAAGCATACACTGCTGCTGCCTTGCCCGTGTCCCTGTGTCAGTGAGGCTGTCCCCATCAGTGTGCTTGGCAGCAGATCTGAGCGTGCCTGGATGCCCATCACCCCTGAGCAAGTTGCCATCCACTTGGGAAGGGGTGTGAGCAAGCATCTCCCTTTCAGCAAGTGACCCAGGGCTCAACAAGAGCGTGTTAGCACTGCTCTTATATGGTTGAGGCACGTTGCTTTGTATCTGCTGTATGGAGCAGGGGAGAGCTGTGGTTTGGATCTGCAAATCACAAAGCTTTCCACTGGAGGGGCTGGGAACCAGGAACTGGCTGCACACCGGCGGGCTGGGAGGTGTGAAGGTGCTGGGGCCTCCTGTAGACAAGCTGTAGGAAACATCACAGTATATGAAGTGTGTCTTGTGAACAGAAGAGATTAGAAAGCTGATATGATGTTATTCTGATTGATTTTGCTGTTGTATTTATACCTGGAGGTAAAGAGCAGACATACTGGAAATCAATCGGCCCTGTGCTCTTCCCCACTCCCTCTGCAGCGCCGTCTGAATGAAATTCTTATATCATTTTTACGGTGTGTCTGTGGTAGGGATGAGTGAGCCAAGAGATTAATAGACACCACTGAAGCCACTGCCTAGCTCTCATGTCGTAAAGTCTGCACCACTCTGGAGGTCAAGGTGCCCCTGAGGTGACAGCGTGGTGACTTTGTTTGGAAAGAAACAAGAGGCAAATCTCTAGTCAAGAGGAAGAAGGGGGAAGGTGAACAAGTGGAGGATTTGGGGCAGGAGGGATGAAGCCCAGATCTGGAGCTGAGTGCAGTGGGATGACAGAGACCTGGGGGAAGAAAATGAGGTTTTGGCTTCAGATAGAGCTGGTGCCATAAAGGTGGATGAAAATGATGGCCTTTTATCTGGGAGATAAGGCAACAGGGACCTTGTTTTGATGTCTCATTGCACTTCTGGTACTTAACAGCTGCCCATCCTGCCCCATCAGCCCTTCCTGAGCCTCGGCCTTGGGGCAGGAGGACTGCAGCAGGGCCATATGGGGAGTTCAGCTGTGCACAGATGATGCATCCCCAGTTGCCCTCATTCCTCCCATCTCATCTGGGCGCTTGTTTCTTTGCTGTGGGAGCTGCTGGTGCTGGCTCTGCCATGCCAAGATGCCATTCTCGCAGGGATAGATATGTTGGACTCCGGCTGGCTCCTCACATCCCACAGGGACTGTGCACGCCCAGCAGTGGGAAAAATCAGCTTGTGACCTGCAAACAGGGGAAGACAGGTGTGGAGAATGGTGGAAGGTGACTGGGGATGGTCTCAATGCCAGCACCAGCACTGCCAGATGAAATATCTTCTTCCTCCCTACAGCAACAGTCTAATAAAACCCACTTTTCTTCCTTTCCTGTTGCCTGTGCTACTAACTAGTTGTTTCACCTGACCTCAGTGGTAAAAGCCTTGTCCTGCTGGCAAATGAAGCTGCTTCCCAGTATCCATGTGTCCATTCCGTATTACATGGAAGAAAGAGTTGGCTTAGTCCATACTTAAAAAGTCAACAGATGCTCACGTTGCAGCATCCAAAATGTTCTCCTGGTTACCCCTGTGCCCTGTTAGCAGTCCCTTTCCTGGTTATATGCTTTCTGAGTTGAAGAGGTTTGGTGCTTCTGGGATGGGAGCTTTAAGCCTAGATGTAAAGATTCCTGCTTTGCCTTCCTGTGGATGCTGGCTGGCTTTGCTGTCACACACGGCCCTGGCCTGTTGCATCCCTCTCTTTTTAATTATCAGATTGACTTTTCATTTTACTGTAAGCATTTTCTGTCACTTGTTCTGCTGGATTTATACATTTGTGCCATCATATGCATTGACTTTATTTTATATCATTTGATCTTCACATTTCCATTCCTGAGTATGAGTGCTTATAGGATTCGTGTATAAGCTCAATAAATAAGCCTGAGACAGGGAGGGAAGGAGAGGACATGGGAGGAGTGAGAGAGGTTTGTTTAGGGATCCTCTGCACCTGATGGAGTTAGAGTGATGTTCCATACTGGGACTGCCAGGGAGGCTGGAATGGGCAAGAGGAGATTGCACAGGGCTGCGGCAGCCCCTCCACCCTGATGCATCCTCTTTTGCAGCAAGAGCTGCCTTTTCCCCCTGCAAACACCTGAAAAAATCGGGGAGAGAAGGAAAATTCAATATGTAAAGAGGGAAAGGGGCTTTTGTAAATGGCAGCATTTTAGTAGGCCCTTTCATCAGGAAATAAAGTGCTTTGAGAATTGCTTATGTAGGGATTGCCTACTGACATGGGATCTGACAGCCCTTCTTTATACGGTAATGCATCTGCAATTTATAAGAGGGTGGAAGATGGCAGCAGGGTGGGGGAAGAGCCACATATCCAACCTGAGCAGAGGTGGGTGCAGGGTCCCTGGGCCTGTCCCTTGTTCCCTTTCACCCTGAAGGTCAGTGGGTGGGATCTTCAGTTCCTCAAGATGGTCAGGGTCCCAAACTCATCATCTTGTTCAGGAGCAGGGAAAATGCATTGCAGCTCGGCCATTTTCTCCTGTCTTTACTTCTACCGGGGCTGGAAGCTGAGGATTTGGAGTAGACCCTTTGAGAGCTTAAATTTATGTTCTTGGGGTCTTCATCTGCGTGTAAAGCTCCAGGATATGACTTTTTGTATGTGTTGTGTCCCCAAAAAGCTGATGGAAGAGCCTGCACCCCACAGGCCATGGCAGAGGAGGGGTTGACACTTTTGCACACTCTGCAGCTGATCTCAGCATGGTTCAAGCAAGAGATGTGCTGCACAGGCCAGCCTCTCCAGCGATGCCCTCCAGCTCCCTTGGCATGTTATAGGGGTTACACAAGGATTTTGGGATAACTCGAGGTGAATTTGGGTCAGGGAGACAGAACTGAGCTGTATGGGTGTGGGAAAAGCTACTCAGGCCTGATTAAGGTGGTGGTGACAAAGCAAGCACACAGAGCTGGAACTGGGGAGGTGTCAGGTTTAAGTCAGGTGGTTTGTACAAGTTGAGGGATCTGCTGTGGCTTGGGGGAAGGGGCACTATGTGGACCATCCTGTGGTTGGGATTAGCAGCCCTGGGGATGAGGCGAAGAGGCTGCTTCCTATCATGGGAGAGCAGGGGATGGGCTGGAGCCCACGGCAGTCTGACTCCAAGCAGGTCCCATGCAGGCCCCAAGCACTGACTTGGCCCCATGCTCACATCTGCCAATAAAAATTTAGAAATTGATTTCCTTTTGTTTGCCTGACAGGACAAGTCTCTTTATGAGACAGTAAATGCAATCTCGCTCTGAGCATAGCTAGATTTTTAATTGTATTTGTTGTGCTTTCACTTATTGCTTTATGAGTTTCAGTTCCCTTCCTTGCTGGTGCAGAGATCAGCCCTGAGGGATGATTTGATTTCAGCTCCAGCAAAAGGTTGGAATTTTTTTAAACTTTTTTTTTTTTTATTTGGTTATTTTCCTGATAAGCTGAAGTTTGGGGTTCGTTTTCTATCTGCATTAAAAATAAGTGTATGTGTGTATCTACAGCTCTGAGTCATAAAGCTAGGCTGAGAGATCCTGCCTTGGAATTATCTACTTGATATGGCCCTGTGAAGAACAGCATTTAAGATTAAGATCAGGGAAATATGGAAGTGCCAACAGAGGTTTGAAGTCAGAGGAGAAAGGGATTTTATATATAATATATATTGAAGTTTAATGAGATCTGCTTCAGCACGTGCTATACAATGCATGATGACCCACTTTACTAAGAGAGCTTTTTTTTTTCTAGTTATGGGTCATATACAGTTCCTAATTAAGTAGGTTAATTATATGGCTCCTTTATATTACACAGGCAAATGTAGATGGCACAATTAGCTCTTGCAGTGATCATTTTTGATCAAAAAATGGTGTTCTGAGAGCCAGCTCCCAGAGGCATGGTGCTGAGAGGGGGATTGCCCTGCAGCACTCACCTCGTTCCTCTCTGCTTCAGCAAACTCTGTTTCCATCCTGAGCACGTGGCCAGGGACGTGGATGGAATTGTCCTTTCTGAAACCACGTTGGAGAGACCATGGCCCATCCCAGTCCAGTACTGCACCCACGGTGCCTCAGGTGCTGCCCAGATCTGGTCTGCAGCTCTGGTAAGATCCCTGCTTGGACCTTCTTTGGAAGCATCAAAGAGGGAAGAGTGCTCCTTGCTGAGGGCTGTTTGGTTGCAGGTGAAAAGTGCTGCAGCCTGGGAGGTCTCTGAGCAGCATCAGGCCCTGTAGCTAAACTGTCCTTGAAAGAAGTTTCTTTAACCTTTCCCTTCCCAGCCTGGCAGTTGCTGAGCCTCTGCAGCATCCCCGGGTTATCTGTTCCAGTGCTCAACCATCCATACTGCTCAGTATTAGGGAAACATTCAAACCTTAATCTCCTTCAGTGCAATTTAAACCTATTATTTCTTGTTTTATCCCCAGTGGACATGGAGAATAGCTATTATATTTCTCTTTGCTGCAACCTTTTACATATTTGAAGGCTGTTATCACATGTCCCTTCAGTCGTCTTCTCTCAACACAAAGCATAATTCTTTCAGTTTTCCCTTGGAGGTCATGTTTTCTACACCTTCGATCATTTTTGTTGCTTTGGAGAGGTTAAGGTGATAGCAAGCTGGAGAGGTTTTTTGGAATTTTTTTCTCCTGTCTGCCTTGGAGCATTCATTATATTACAGATGTGTATGAAGTGACCATTATCTTCTCTAATCTGTGGTTATTTATAAAGTACCCTATGTTCCTGAGCCTATGTTTTATTAGAAAGTATAGCTCTTAGCCTTGATATATAATTTGCTATTATGATATGATCATGCAAACAGAGGCTTACTAAGCTATTTATTTTTATTTTTTAAATTTTTCTTAAGTAACAAGTTGTCCACATAACACTGTGAATGAACCAGGTGATTCACAGATGTGGACTATATCCTACTTCATAGAGCTTCCAGATAAACAAATAGATGAAAGAAAATACCAAGCCAAACTCCCATTTAGCCACAGGGAAGTGTTGAATAGAGAACGATAGGAGACTTTCTGAAAAGCAGAGATTTTTGGGAAATCTGGAAGAGTATTTGCTCCATATTTGCAGAGATTATAATATCAGAATCAATGCAAAGCAAGAAGAGCTAGAATGGATGGGGCATAGCCTGACCAGGAGGCTGGAGGAGAAGAGGATGGAGACGTGGCTAGGAATGGTGGTGTTTGAATGAGGTGTCTTTCTTGGGAAAGAGGAGTTGGCTATAGAGGAGATATGGAAGGGAAGACAACATTCCTCCTTGTGACATTTCCAAAAGCAATATTTTCAAGCTGCCTTGCTGTTCTTTGGTTATCAGATTCATTTTGATCCTAATTTTCTGTTTGTTGACTCTTCTGCTGGCGTTGCAAAGGAACAGGTTGGCAGTAGCTGTACTGCTGGGCTGGAGCAGGGGCTGACCACCTTTTTACAGTACAAAATGGTCGTCTTTTCTATGTCCCTCTGCCCATTTCTCTGTCAAGTGGAAGGTAAATCTAAATCTTAAGATCTGTACTCTCTATTTCTTTTTCCTCCATTTTTTTTCCTTTAACCTTACCTGGAAAGTGCACTGCTGAAACCAGTGAAAATTCTTCCAAATGAAGCCGTTCTTCAGCATTATACATCAGAAACTCAACCTCTGCCTACTTAACAGCAAAAAATATATTCTATTGCCAAGATAGATTAAAAAACTTGAAGTCTAGGTAGCTACTTTATTTCCAGGAGTTACTAATGGCAGTATGTATTTTGAGTGTCAGAGCAATAGTCACACCTATAGATGTGACTGGTGACTGCTTCATATCAATGATATTTTTAAAGTTTGTCTTAGGCTTGTGGAGTGAGTCTGGCACTCGTCTGAGTCTTGGAGGGGCAACAGAGTGTGCTTAGAGGGAACTGGATCTCAGCTATGATCAGCTAGAAGAGATGGGAACAAAAGAATGAAAGTGATAAAGAGCCATGACTGTGTTGTAGGAGTTAATGTTGTCCAGATTTCTGCACCATCCTCCCCAAGTTAATAAGAGAAACTTGGAGAAGTTCTCCACTGCGAATTATGTCTTTAATCCAATTATATTCTGTGGAGGATGTTGGGGTGAATTGGCTGAATTATGTGTTAGTCTATGCCAGCTCAGTGCCTACTGTCATAAGAAACACTGCTGAAAGCTTGAAAGTAAGTGCATTGCATCCATTGGGTGTGTTCCTTAGGACTCTTGACAATGTGATTTATTTTGTTTTTTTTCAAGACCTAGAAATGCAGTCAGAGGCGGCAAACTGTCCCTGGGATACTGCAAGGGTAGAATATACTTTATGTGGTGTACTGTCCCTGTGGTGTCAGGACTGCAACTGCCTTGGTAGTTCTTGGAGTTTCCCACTTATGCAGAAATGCAAAGAGGTTGAGATGGTCATGGAGCATCAGAGTTTGGCTCTGAGGCTTTTGAGGGCTGGTAGATCTTGTAAGTGCCTAAGCTTGGCAGCATTGGCTTGAGATGGATGACTAAGAGGCTGAGTCCATTCACAGCACCCAGTGGTTGCAGGGCAGTGTATGGCCGAAGGGACATGTGCACCATGCAAAACCCAGTCCTCCTGGCTTGTGTGCAAAGACTTGGCAATGTGAAGACTTGGCAAAAGTCATTCAAACCAAAATTGCCTATGTGTTTTTTGTGTTTGAAGAAATACAGTGTGCATAGTCCCAACAGAGGCATCTTGTGGCAAGAGCTGAATTTTGCCTTTGTGTGTCCAAAGCTGCAAGTCACCTGGACCCAGGGAGTAATGTGAAAAAAAAAAAAAAAAAGCCAGAACCTGTCAGAAGGAATTCACAATAAAGCAAGAGACTTTTTTCCTTGTGACTAAAACACCTGTCATGGCTGCTAGAACTCTGCTAATTACACAATAACTTTATTATATCCTGCTTGGAAGAACAAATGATACTGGAAGCTCTAAAAATGAGCAGCCTTTAGACTAGATTATTACAGGCAGAGTGACTGCATGGAGCCAGTGTTTGCCCTGTCCTCCCAGAAGCTCCCAAGAATAAAATGGCTTGAAGACTTCCCTCTTTGTTGTTAGTGCTACACAATAAAGTAATTGTGCAATTAGTAGATTACTGATGGGAAAGAGGCATTTTCTATGCAATGCAGGTAAAAGGCTTCTCTGAATAGGTTTGAAGCCTCAGTGCAGCATCTCTGCTCATTTTGGCTTGAGCTTCTGGTAGCTCCTGGTAGCATCCAGACAGGAGAAAAAGAGCATCTCTAGTTGAGTATGGTTTTTCTTCCCATGTGAATATATAAGGGGAGTCCTCATGGAAGGTTGCAGTCTGGTCCCCACATTGCCCAACCCCTCAGGATCCTGTGTTTACACAGCATGAGTGGCTGCAGCATGGATTAAAGGATTTCACCTCGTGATGGAGGTGTTTGTGATGTTGGCTGGCAGAACGAGTGAGAAAAGATTGAAGTGGGGAATAATGTATTAAGGCCTGATGTCCCCTGAGGTTTCCGGCTTTGGCAGCTGATAGTAAAGGCTGAAGTTAGAAGTTCTAAAAATAAAATAAAGCGCAAGCCAAAAATTGGGGTACAGCTGAATATTGTGAAATACCTCTGTGTGGGAAGCAGGCCTTGGCTCTCAGGTATGGATGTTCTTTCTTTCATCACTTTATTTTACCCATAGGAACAAGCCTGCCATTGGTTAGGGGAAGATTAGAGCAGTGATACTTCTGGGTGCAGGCACTTGGGTGTAAGGAGTCATGGCTGGGGCAGGAGGCTGAAGGAGCTGGAGCCTGAGTGAAACTGGAGAAGGGGAGACGAGTGACACATTGGGCAAGAGAAATGGTGTCAACATGGGTTTGGAGTGAAATAGATCTTCTTTGGGGGTGATGTTTCTCCAGCCTGAGCTTGGTTGTGTATTCTGCCAAGCTCACGATGCCAGAGTGTACAGGTACCACAGTGACTGATTTATCTTGTGTCCTAGGCAAGGACTTTGTGCAGCACTCATCTCTGCTGTGGTGTCACTTGTAGCTACTTTAACCCCTGCAGGATTGTCAGCCTGGTACCCCAAAACCAGGAAAGCAAACTTGAGGTGTCTTTGTTGCTGTGTGTGCTGCCTTGGGATCAGCCATCTGCCAGGAGTGGTAGGACAGGCATCCTGTCGCAGGGCTGGTGGTGATCCACTGCCAACCCACAGTGATCTGTACCCGCGTGGTCAGCAGGGCTCACAGGCTCCCTTTCCACTGTTGTGCCTGACGCTTGTGTGTGGTGTTTGCAGGTCCTGTGGCAGTGATCAGCGGAGAGGAGGATTCAGCCAGTCCCCTCCACCACATCAACCATGGCATCACGACGCCCTCATCCCTGGACGCTGGCCCGGACACGGTGGTGATCGGCATGACCCGCATTCCTGTCATCGAGAACCCCCAGTACTTCCGACAAGGTCACAACTGCCACAAGCCAGACACGTGTGAGTGCCCAACCCGGCTGGAGACCCCTGCCAGGGCCAGGGGATGAGTTGGGAGGGGATGGGGGAAGGAGGGCGAGGAGGAAGAGGTTAAGAGGATGAGGAAGAAGAGAAGGAGGTTTTTGAGGAGAGTGGGTCTTGGTATGGTCCAGAAACCAAAGTGAATCTCAGGTCTCAGAAATCATGACATACATGTAGGTGCTTCCAGAGAACTCTTTTCACCCTCACCTTCACCTCCCTTCACCCTCCCTCCGCCACCCACCAGCCACCTTCCCCCCTTGCCTGAAAGTGCCATTTGAAGCTGGGCTCTGCCTTGTTTGCTCTGAGTGTGAGGTCCCAGGTGTGACCAAGAGCTGCCTGGGAGTGTGGGGATGGATGTGACCCCTGCCTGGCTGGGGAAAGGATGTGCCTCCCCTTCTTCCTCCAGCAGTTTCCCAGCCATGGGGCTGCCTCCTTGGCTCCCCAATGGGCCAGGGAGAAGCTCAGGACATGCGACCATAGGTGGGGCAGATGCATGGAGATGAAGAAGAGGAGGCTTAGATGCTGGATGTCTTGTTTTCATGGGCTTCTGTAAAGCTTTTGCATCTTCCCTGTGTAAATCTGGGTTGTGAACTGGGCTCATTAGACTAGTAGGTGGTGATCAAGTGAACCTCTCTGTTTTGCGTTCTTAAATTCTGAGCGTAAAATAAGAGCACTGGGTAAAAGGATGCTTTTTTGGGAGTCCCACACCACTTCCCACACGAGCGGTGAGATGCAGCCCTTCCTGACATGTAGCTGGTAGCTGAGTTCTCCCAGCCTTCTTACCAGCTCTGAGATGCAAGCCGAGCAATACAGGAGGTTTGGATAACATTCCTCTCCTGCTATTGCTCATCCTGTTGGTGTGTTTTGATTCCAGGTAGAACTGGAAAAATAAATCTTACAAAAAAACGGGGGGAAAAAACCCAACTTGTGCTCTCTCTGTGACCCAGCCAGAAGCAGGGAGTGCTGCACTGGAGTCGCCTCTTTTCTCCCCTTGTCTGCTGCTGACTCATGAGCACAGGAGACATAGCAGCCCCTGGAAACAGGGAGGAGGCTCATTTCCCAGCCTGCAGAAACTCATTCAGCATTAAGCACTTGGCAGGAGTGTACAGCTCCTCATCCACCACTCCTTCTGCCAGGGGAAGGGGAACTGCAGCTGCTGGTCCCATGGAGGTGGCTGTGGGGCAGCCCCTTTAGGCACTGTGAGCCCGTGCCCGAGGCGTTATCGCTGTGCTTCGCCTGCTGGAGCGGTGGGGTGTACTGGATGAATGCCGCCCATCTTTCCTTTGGTTTTCATTTAATGCGCTAAATTTGGTCTGTTTGTAGAGAGGGGAGGAGGAGGAGGGCGGTGATTAGGCAGGAGTGGAGAAGCTGAATGTAGCGTGGTTTTTCTGTGCCGTTAATTATATATTTTACATTTCTTATAGCACCTCGTCTCAAAATGATTTACAGACTCTGATGGCTTGGGAGGTGGGGCTCCCCCGCTTTATTTTTTTCATTCCCCCTCCTGTGCTCTCTCGAATCTCTTTAATCTATGCGCCGACCGTTTCCATACGCGGGCACTGCTGCAGCTGTGCCGTAGCAGAGCTTAAACCTCAAAGGATTAAGTTGTGCTCTGAGCGTTTGCCCTGTGGGGCTTGTCAGAGCTGGGCGGGTTGCAGGGGCTATTTGGTTAGGATCTGAAGAGTTCACAGAGATGCTTGGGAGTGGCATCTGGAACTGCTTGTCCTGTGGAAGGTGCCACAGGGGAGAAATGCAGCTCTAGTGACAACTGCCATGTTTGGAAATTCACAGCAGATTGCCACCTCCGACCTGCAGGTACACCAGGGCTGTGAGGCAGCGGGGCTGAAACCAAACCCCATATACAGGCACTCCCTTTGGGTGTTTACAAAAGGCAAACCACAGCTGGGTGCTGGCAGGCTCAAAGTCCTTATATTTTTTCAATTTCCTTGTCATTCACAGGGCAAAACCCAGGCTTTGGGACCTCAGGCAGGGTTTAATTTGGTGTGTGCCTTCTGTTTTAGTCCCCAGGACTTTACTTGGGCAAAACTTCTGACTTCACTGGTGGCTTTGCTTGAGGCTGGAAAGTTTCATAATTCACCTTTTAAATTAACCATGCTTTGGGGAGATTTTGCTGTAAGGGGTTTGTTTGATCTGATGTGCTCTGCTCAACTTAAGCCTGAGCTGGAGAATATTTGTTGCTCCTGTTCTCCCCATGGTTTTCATGCCGAAGGGTTTTTCTTTCCCCCTGTGCAGAGCTTGGACACACACACTTCTTCATTTTGCTGTCACTTGTAGAGATAACTCCTCTAGACTGGGGAGTGCCTTGATACTCAACTGAGCCTGTACTGATGTGAACTGTCACCTCCCTCCTGCCAAGCTGTTGTCCAGCTGAGAGCAAAGGTGCTGCATGGCACTCTGCATTTCTCCTTTGCAATGAGGTGTTGCTAGAGCAACATCTTCAGCAAGCAATTTCTCTCTCCATCATGAAGCTTTTCTCCTTCCTTCCTTCCTCCTGCAAGCATCTCTGTGCTCTTGGAGGTTGTCTGGGTTGAGGACATGCCGATACCCATTACTGTGCTACTGTGAGGACAGCAAACTCTATATGCTTAATGCAGTATTAATAGTACATTGATGTGATATAGATTTCTGTCACCCTCTATACTAGCAAACATCGCTTATCACGCAGGGATGACGGATCTTTATTCCCAGCCACTTAGCTCTGCACAATAGAATTGCAGATGAAATATGGAGAGCAGCTCCCTGCCCATGGAGCTGCAGCCCCTCTCTCTCCTGCTGTGTGATGATGTCCTGTGGGCTCTTATTAACTTGTCCCCAAGGAGATAGAGGTGTGTTCCTCACTGGGGATGTGATCTCCTCGCATTGATGGGTTGGAGGGTGTAGCTCTCACCTCTGAAAACCAGGGACAAGGTTGGCTCATGGTCCTCTTTCCCTTCTGGTTGAGGGCTTCTCGAAGAGCTGTGGAAGAAACTGCACCGCCGTGTTTTCTCGTGATGAAGCATTGAGTCTTTGAGGAGAGGCTTGCCCCATCTTTATGCTGTAACTCCATGGCATGCTGGGCAGCATTAGGGTTTACACCCAATCCTTGTTTCAGCCACCCACAGCCCTACATGGAGGATTAAGCAAAGAGCTTGGCAGTGGGGACAGTCCAACCACAAATTGATATCAGAATAATAAGTTAAAACATTTTTTTTTGTCCTGATCTTTCACACGTGGAAGAGAAACCAAGTGGCATATCTGCTTGGCATATGTCAGCAGGAGGAGCAAAAAGTTGTGATGAATTTTCGTCTCTCTATGTTTGGAAATAAAGAGATGTGAGGAGAACAGGACTTGCTGTGGAGCAAGCACTGTGGACAGAACATGTGATGAGGAGGTAGGGTGTAGGACCATAGCTTCAGCCTATGGTCAGGGGTTTTGGTAATGCAAAACAAGATCCAGCCTACCCTCATTTGTGTCCAGAAAATGACTATCAGTTCTTTTTGGAGGAAAAGTCAGCTCGTTACAACAGATAGCTCCTGATCAGTGAGAAAAAAAAGGGAGTATCAGCTTGAAATAAGTTCATGAGGCTGTTGGTAGGATGTCATTTTCATACACACAATTCTTGGCAGTAACAACAACTTTTAACATTAGCTTCATCTCCTGATGTTCAGGATTTGAATTTGCAAAATGGGTAATTAGGAGTAGCTGAAGATTTTTGTGGTGAAAGACTGGTAATATTTCAGAAGAAACATTTTGGAAGATTGTTTCTCTTTAATAGTAGTAATTTATTATCAGCACGATGCATCAGATAGAGATTAGTTCCTGGATCTGAGCTCTCAAGCTTTACTCAAATGCCACAGCACAGTTTTGCAGTTGCTCTGTTCCCTCATATTTCTTGTCTGAGCAAAACCGTCTTCTCAAGAATGACACAAATCAGAGAAAATATCCAAACCTCGGTGGAGAAAATGAATCTGGGGAGCAGATCCTTTGCAGATCCCTGTCTGCCACTCAGCAGTGGATGCTCAGTTCCCACCAGCTCTGTGAAGCTAGACTTTTGGGGCAAGTGGTTTGATTTTGGTGGAGGTTGTTGCCAGACACGACTGGAGCTGGTTGTGTTTTCCAGGACTGGCTCAGTCTGGGGACTGGGATGCGTTCTCCACACGGGTGGAGCAGCCATCCTTCCGTAGAGTCCTAATGAGGGTTTTTTTCAACCTCATTTATTACATGCTGCCCTGACATAATTACATATTTGAAGTTAGTAATTACACGTATTCGTGCTAATTAAGTAATTAGATATAATTACACCAACTGTAAATACATGGTAATCGGCTAAAAAGAAGTACTTCAGAAAAAAACAAGGCAAATCACACAATAAAAGCGCCATCAGCACTCTTTCACTCAGTACCCTGTCTTTATCTCGGATTGCAATGGAGTTTAAAAGGAACAGTACAGTCATTTCAAAAATCATATTTTTTAAACAAATATATTTTCTTACCTCTGCTTCTAATAGGGCTTGAAAACAAAAATGGCAAGGATATTTACCCTTGCCACTGTAAATTCTTTTTGTTTGCCTGGTGTGTTTTGTTCATCCTGGGCATGGGAAGCTAAAAAGTATGCAGGATTTCTATTTTTGGTCAGTTCATGTTCCCATTTTTTCCAAAAACGGCAACAACATAAAAATAAAGCCATAAATGCTTGCAGTTTATTTTGGCTAAAAAAGAAAATTGAAACTGTTGGTAGTGGAAAAGAGAAACTTTTTTTTGTTCTTTCCCCCCAGGATTAAGAGGATTTGTCAAATGTTATTTTCATGCAATACAAATATGGAGCCCAGTGTGAAGTGACAGTGGCACTCTGCTGCCCAGTGCCCAGCCTGGGGCCAGGCTGCACAGGCCTCAGTCCCTCCCACAGGTCTCTGCGCTTTCTCCAGTTTCTCCAAGCTTCTCTTTTCTTTTCTCTCCTCTAACATGAAAGCCCCAGGCACTTCTCCAGCAGGACTCAAGGCCCATTACTTCTCTGAAGCAGGCACTTGTGGATTGAGACTCTTCTGCACTGGGGCTCCTCACTGTCTTACGGTCTTGTCCTTCTCAGTCAACATGCATGTGATATTTTTAGGGGATTTAATGAGGACCTGTGAGTAGCTGTAGACTCACTTATATGTGTTTTGCTACTCTATTCTGTGTCTCCTCATTTGTCCTAGCAAAGCCTGTGTCCACAGACTTAGGTCTGTGGAAATGGCTGACTTCAACACTCATCTACTAGCAGGTGGAATGCATCGGAGGCTCCTGCAATAAGCTTCTGCCTCCGAATTTCCCTTCATTCTGATTTGCAGTTGCCTCTTATAGAACTCCAAGTGCAGATGTGAATTACCTGCAAAAGATTTGGATGCTGAAGAAACCCTGCAGGTTCTGACTGGCTGCTTCCAGAGCAGATGTTTTGGATATCTGAAGAAAAGTGTGAGCAACCAAAATTACTGCTTCTGTCCCCTGCTGGAGTAGAACTGAACTTCCTTGTGCTCAGCATTGCCTTCTCATCCCCTTGTCCAGGCTCCAACGTCTGGCTACCAGGAGAGATCCCATGGCCAGTGGGACTTGATCCAACCTGCTCAGCTCTTACCAGCTCTCTCAGGTGTTTTTTCTTACCTGTGGCTCTTTCATGCTCTGCGTCATTTTACCCAGCTCTGACAGAGCAAATGGAAGAAATATCCACATTTTTCCAGAACTCAGAACTCCAACCTGCATTTGCAGAGGTGGAGTACCCATTGCACCTATTGCACCTGTACTTTGAGTTGTGAACTCATGCTCAGTGAGTCAACCTTCAGACCTTCCTGTCATGATGGTGCTACAGAAATGAGTTTTTCAGGCTTTCTTGGAAAGGCTGGCAAAATCCATGGTGTATACCTTGCCCCTCAGCTAGCTCTGCAGATATTGTCTGTGTGGTTGTACCAAGAAGAAAGAAAAGCAGTGTGAGAGGGTGGGAAACATGGCTCTACCTGGCCCCTGCCTGCTTTGGGAGAAGTCACTGTGCCAGCAGTGTAGCCGTGCCTTGCTCCAGATGTGATATGCACCCAGCTTTGTTTGCACACAAGCTGATCACCTCCTGCAGCTGCTTGGGTTTTAGATCCTCTCTCTGTTACTTTAATGTGTATTTACTTGAAGGTATTTGTACCAACGTCTGAGATCGAAGTGGGCAGAGCAGGCTCCAGCCCTGATGTGGGGAAGTGACACAGCAGCATAGCTGCGGTGGGTGATGACACGTTGGGCAGGGAAGTTCCTGCTGATGAGGATCCAGTAAGAAGAGAAACCCTTAAAACAAGTAGAATGTGGCTTTGGGCTGCTGCTGTTGCCCTGCCTCCAGGGAGGCTGCCCTGGTGATGGAAATACTCTTGGATACAGACTTCAAGGAGTGGGCAGGGAAGTATTTTCTTATACAAAACTGCCTGATCCTCTGGCCTACAAACATTCTCCTCTGGACCATATAATCCTGGTGTCTGTGGGGCCAGCAAGCAGGGTTGGCATGCCTGGAGTGATTTTGGAAAGGGAGCCCATGATGCATGAAATGTCAAGCACTTAATAAATCAGATGAGTGGAGGTGCTGAGCTGGTGTTGTCCTGGATTTGGAGTGGCCCTAGCACAGCAGCCTGCTCTTGCTGCCTGGCAGCCTCATCCATGCATCAAGTGGGTTGGACTGGATTGCCCAAGACGTGCACTGTTTCATGGAGGATATGTACGTGCACTCCTGGTACTTTGCCTTGCATCCAGCTCCCTGCTCATCTCATATAGGGGCTCACACACCCTTCCACTGCTCTTGCAGCATGCCCTGGTCCCCGTGTACACACCACCATCCCTGCATACGTGGGCATGTGTTCCCCACGCACTCACCCATGCACCGTGGGATGGGCATGGTATAAAACACTTGCTGAATTAGCTCTTCTTCATTCTCTACGGCTCAGCTCCCTGCACAGTGACACCTACACACTGATCACCACCGCCTCACTACTGATGCTACTGAAGCACACGTGGATTTCTGCTGAGTGCTCTCACAGCTCTGCCTTTTCTCAGCAAAGCCAGGGATACCATGATGCTCCTGACCAGGCCTGTTGCCTGAAGCCATCAAAGTTGGTTGTATCTCCAATTTCTAGTGGGTGTTCTGAGCTTGGCAGCACAGGCGTGCTTTTCACCCGTCAAGACTCGTCGTAGCAGGATGAGAGGAGTGGGATGACATGGGGATAAAGCAGTTTTCATTCCCCACGTTATTGGCTATGTGCCCAGGTATTGGTGCTTCTCCCTATCCAGTTGCACTTGTAGTGCTCTTGACCCCACAGTGCTCTTAAACGTGAAGGAAGTCCATGCCAGAGAAAGGAGGGCTCTGTTCATCAGCCAACACTTCTCATGCCCCTGCAAGACAAGAGGTAGTGACACAGTGTGTGACCTGAGGCTGTTGCAAACTGGTGTCAGGAGTAACAAAAAGGGTTGAAGAGTATTCTCCTAATGGCTCATTGATTGTGTGAATTTTGCTATGGGTTGCTTTAAAAATAGCTGGTGTGTGTATCTGTGTGTGGGTAGAGCTGTGGTACTGATTTCTTTTAGCCATCAGTTAAACATTTGTCTTGCTTTTAAATGAGTTTACTGTGACTTATAATGCTTGGCTGTTGGGAAAGTACCTGAAGCTAGGGTACCTCTGTTTCTGGGACAAGGGGAATGTGCTGGTGGGACCTGGCCATGGGGTATCCCTGAAGGTATCAGGAGCTCCCAGAGTTTGCAAGGACATTGTGTTGTGACTTTTTAGTCTAACCAGGCTGGTTTTCAGATTTTAAATCTAGCTCTCAGAAGTGTGTGGAGACTCATCGTTGTCAGGCAGGAGCTGTCTCTCTGGTTAAAAGATTGCAGACTCTCATTGTTTGTTCATGGTCCAGTTAAATTACGATTCCTAATTAAAAATAGCTGCTATTGTTTAGGAGTTGGAGCAGTTTTGCATGACCGCACATACAGCGGGAACATTATTAGTAGTGCTGCCCTATGGGGACAAGAAGTACAGCCCAGGATCTAGCAGAGAAGCTGTACAGCAGTAGAGGTTAAAAAAATAAAAACCTGCCTTGAGTGCTGCTTTTGGACTAGGTAGCCTAAAATACCCCATTCAGTCCTGAAAGCTGAGGAAAGACCCATGTAAAAAGATATTCTGCCTGAAGAGCTTCTCATGTCAAAAGGGGCTTTTGTTTCCCAGCCTAGTGTGGTGGCTGGCTCTGAGGAGATGGTGTGCACAGACACTGATGGCTCGTGCCTCCCAGCAGCATGGGGCAGGCACAGCCGCTCTGCTCTCTGTAGAGTGTAGCTCGATTGCTTCACATATGATATGACAAAAATGCAGAAATTGTTGGTTTTGGTTGCTGAACATTTCCAGTCCACCTCAGCATCCTTCTAGCTGTCTTGCTGTCAGTTGTGGGTGCGCTCAGGAAGTGGGTTCATTGCCAGTAGGGTCAATGGGATGGAGGAAGATGTGCTGCTAATGGAAGCACCGCTTCTGCTGGTGTGTTCCTGAAGCCCTGACCTGAAGCAGCTGTCTTACACCATGGTTAAGTGGAAAGCACTAGCCTCATTGAACTCGACATGATTTACTGAAGTGAACAGACCCAGCTGAGAACTCAGCAAACTCAGTTCCGTGTGTAGGTGATGTAAGATTTGTATGCAAGTGTCTCGAGGTGAAAAGTACGTTGAATTCACAGCACGTAAGGATTGCTCTCGATGCTTGGTCTTGTCTCCTATTAAGGCAGGGTTTATTGCATAATCCATTTTTAGATTCCTGCATGCTTATTCCTAAGCAAACTGCAAGTTACCTAATGCTGAACCCTGCTTGAATCTGTTTTTTGGGCCCCCTCTCCCTGCCCCTACCTGGATAGATCTGTTTAAGAGACAGGAACAAACTGAGATTGAGTGAAAACATGAAAATTTCTGTATGTACATCAGCAATCAGGCTGTCATGCCATCTGCAGCTAAGTGTGGTTAATACGGGATGCAGTACTCAAACTAAGTGATGGCTTATAGCTTCGTGTAGACTCAGCTTTTCCTGATGTTAGTTCCAAGTTCCTCTTTGTTGCTGATGTTGTAGCAGTACCTGTAGTTCTCTGTCACAGCTGTGGGTCTGTAAAAAAGTCACACATTTCTTTCAGCCCTACTAACCTATTTTCCTCAAAGAATTGGAGCTCTGAGTCTGGAGGTTACTATACCTACCTTTTCTTATATATTATATATTATATATATATCATATATATATATGTTTGATCTATTTGAAATGTACTGTTTTATAATGTTTAGATACCTGTTCTTATCCTGCTAATACATTTTAACAGGTTTTACATCATCCTTTTCCTTTCTTGTCCCACTACCATACCTCCTCTTTTTTCCCTTTGCAAGGGAAAAGGGATCTGGGTTTTTTTTTAATATTTTTTTTTCCTACAAGCATCTCTTAAATTCAGAATGAGCAGTTTCTCTGGCTCTCATAAGCGTGACTAGGAGACAAAGCAGCTACATCTCCTACGTATGTATGGCAAATTTGCAATTAGAAGAAAACACTCGAACAAAATGACTTCAGCCCTTGTCTCCCTTTTGCCCGCCCTTCCACCCCTCCACCTCTCTCTTGCAGGATTAAGCTAAGCTAATCCTCAAACGAGCAAGATCTTTGAGAAAGCAAAGAAGCAAAGTAAAACCTAGGGAGGAGAAAGAAAAATCCTTCACACTCAACACTAATAAGGAAATTACGGGTGTCGTACATTATGAATTGGATGAATTTTTAATGGTTAGAAATGCAGTTGATTTATAATGCATCCGTCCTGGGCTGCAGGGCCTGTCGACAGCTAATAAATAAATGGCAGGCCCTTTGTATTAAAAGTATCAGTCATTTTACATCTTTGCACTGTAATTGATGTGGAACGTTGTGCAAAGGGAGATGTTGGCCATCAGGTATATACCAAAGGACTTCATGCTTCAAGCCATTCCTGAGGTCTTGATATACTAGGAAGTCACAGCCCAATCTTCAGGTCTTCTCT
Organism: Podargus strigoides; assembly: GCA_028020825.1. Taxonomy (NCBI): domain Eukaryota; kingdom Metazoa; phylum Chordata; class Aves; order Caprimulgiformes; family Podargidae; genus Podargus; species Podargus strigoides. The sequence continues at coordinate 8,281,965 of CM051663.1, read as the reverse complement.
CAGATGGGCCACAGCTTCTGCTCTATCCCATTGCTCACAATCCAAACCCCAAAAGAAATAAAGGGTTTGGAAAAGAGCGCCATGATTTTGAAAGGTCATTTTAAACCCAGCTTAGGGTCCTGTTTGATGTGTGTGATGCTCTAGGACAAGTTAGTTGTCCCCAGACAGCAGGAGAAGCTCCATCAGAGGTAGTTGCCCAAAGCTTCCTTCCTACACGTGGAGGTAGACAGGGTGCTTTGGGTCTGCCCCATGTTACACACCTTGTTCAGGATGGGGGAGATCGTGCCATCTGTTCTCTTGACGTCCTGGCTATTGATGCAGCCAGGGTGAGTCTAACTCAGAGATCAGCATGAATTCATACGAATCCCACCACAAATGTTCACTGATGGCTGTGTTAAAAATGAATTCTGGGCAAATTCCGGAGATGTGGTGGGGTAAGAACTGTCCTGTTCTCATGTCAGATCCCAGCAGAGCCCAAATGTCAGGGGAGCCTTACTGAGAGCACAGCAGGCAGCTGAGTATTTCAGGAATGGAGTATATTTTATCCTCTTCTTAACAAGGAGAAGTAACCTGGTGTCTTGCACCTCCACTATTTCCTGGAAAGAGGCATTTCTCCTTCCAGCCCATCAAGAGGGCTGCCAAACATCTTTGTCTCCATTTTATGATGAGGAGAGGCAGCTGGAAAGACATCAGTTTGCTCAAGGTCACACTAGGTTGCTGACAGCTAGCAGTCTGGCCCATGCTCAGCGTGCTGGATCTTGTTGCATGTTTATGAGTTGTCACCTGAAGTCCTTTCACAGACAGTCTTTTGGAGTCAGGGGTTGAGATGCACAAGCAAGTTCTTGGAGCTGTCAGCTGTATATTATGATCCCACAAAATGGCAGTTCAGAGCTTTTTCTGCTCCTTTCCAGAGAGGTTAGATCAAATTCTCCCTTTCCGCCTTCATGGCTACAGTCTAACATGTTTCTGCTTTGCTCTCTTGACTAATTCTGAAGAGATCTTTCCTTGCTGACCTCCTAGCAGCTTTGCCAATCTCATCCCACCTAGGCATTGCCTCCTGGCCCTCTTGGCTGGAGTTGGTTGGAGGCCAAGTTCTGGGATTGGAGGAAAAAAGCAGTTGTGTTTTACCTTGGCTTTAGTTCCTGGCTGAAGGAATTGTGCAGAGAGCCTGGGATACGTGCCTCGCTGCCCACGGACAGTGCCGCTCTCCAAGATGCAGACTTTCATCTTGACCTGGAGGAAGGAAGCGCTTATTGCCTTATTTATTACATTTCCCCATAGCAGTGTAAATACTGTATCCGTGATAGATATGGATCTTATGAATAATATAGAGATTTGAACTAAGTAATTTCAGTGCTTTTCTAATACAAAAGATCCTCAGGGTCGAGTAGTATTAATGATCTGTCTTGACACGGCCTCTGCAGAGGGCGATTGTAAACCCCAGTTCCGTGAGAATTTGAGAAATTGGGGAAGAAATCTTAATGTGCTGTTCATCCTCTCTGTTCCCTTTGGGACACTCCAGAAAGAGTATCCTGTCTGCTGATTTTTTCCTCAGCTTTCCCCAGACCCTCCAAGGATGGGAAGGCTGAGTGAGTTTTGGGAAAACAAATCCCTTTTGTAGGGAGGCTGGGCTGGGTTGTCAGAGGAGGCAACTTTGGGAGGAAATGTAATACAAAAATCCTAGCATCTCCCTGTGGTCACTAACAGTTCTCCGGACATTTCTAGAAGAGTAAAATGATTAGTTACCGTAAAATAGCTAAATTTAAGCAAAGATAATGATATTCTGTCTCTCTGCTAATGTGAGTCTTGTCTCTTCTCTGTAGTTTTAATTTGAAGCTCTCCTTTCTACTCTCTGAAACCCTTGTGCAGCCTTCTTATTAAACAGGTGGCTACATTATTACAAGAAATTCTCTATAAAGTCCTTCTAATATAAAGTCCATTCTAATGCCTTAGAATCTTTGGGGATGAATTTAAGATATTAATAAGTATTAAGATTTAGCACCTAATACTTCTTTGCAGTGACGTCACTGGGGGTGAAGGGGCAATGGATAGGAATTGTGGGGTGTGCTGTGGGTCGTTTTGTGCCTTGTGTCACTGGTTGCAGCCAGCTGGTAGCCCAGCTGGCTGGTCCCTTTCTCCCTGCTGTAGATGCGCTGGGTACCGGTGTTACAGCTGCAGATGTCTAAGGCTTCTTTAAATTAGTGGAGCTGTTCGAGGAGGTTATGAATGCTGTTTCAATTTATTTTTTGTCCTCCAAACATAGTCTCTCAAGCCTTGAATCAGGCTGTTAACCTTTTTCATTTCTCTCTTCCTATCCACATTCCTCTTTGAGGTTGTTTCTTTTCCTCCTTCCACCATCACCCTTTTAGCAAGGTTGGGGGCAGAGGAGACCTGTGGACTTGGTGGCCCGTGTTCTTGTGTTGTCAGTCCTGGGGGAATAGGTCTTGCAGACCTCAGTGGGCTGTGTCATGTGAGGAGCGTGGGCTGAGGTGTTTCTCGGCTACAGGAATGGTAGCTCATTAACACCCTGTGCCCTGCAGATAACTTTTATTGATCATCAGCTGCTTAATCAAAAACTCTATCACAGTTTGCTTCGATTATTCTTTTCCATCTCTTCATCTCCGGAGAATCATCCTAGCTAAAGTTAATTTACTCATTATGCAATTGGGAAAGCACTGCCACAGACTGCTATGTAAATCCTAGTTTTAGGAAGGTTTGTGTCCTCCTTTCTGCATGTAGCAGGATGAATATATTGGGTGTGTATTCCTCAGCTTGATGGGGTGAAAAAGGCACTGGGAAATTGTGTTGAGCTGAGTTTGGACCTGCCTGGGGTGGCAATACTCGCCTCCCAGCTTATGGTATATTACATCCTCACAGTCTGGTATATTGATGAACAGCACTGCTAACCCTCTCTCACCTTTCCAGAGACATGTGGTGGCCTCCACATCACCATAAATACCTACCAATGTGTGTACATGGACCGCTGGAGATCTCCCTCCCCTCTCACAGAGGGATGTTTGAGTTGAAGCAGCTTTATGGAGTTGTGTCTGCTGTTGATCACTCTGCAGTTGGGTGATGAGTGCTTTCCCAAGGGAAACCAAGCACTCAGGATAGGATATGAGAGAGCTGGGTCCGGGGGTGACCTATCTATGGGTACACCGAGGAAGAGGGCATGGACAGGGGATGTCTGAGAGATTTGAGCTGAGAGGGAGATGGGAGGAGAGCTGAACGTCAAACAATGATGGCAAGTCTGCACATCTGGACCACGCATTTGGCTTTTATTTTCTGATGATCTGTGTGCAATGTATATATAGACACAAAAGTGGTGACTTACAGCAAAAGTAGGACGTTAATTCCCCTATCTAAACAGATCTCAGGACTCCTGAAATCAGCACCTTGAGTGTGTTGCTGTTGGGTATTTTGCTGATGCAGTGAGGGCCATGGCTGGAGATCTGCTCTGTAAACAGTGGCTTTACTCTATTGGAAACCATCAGAGCTGTGGGGATTGGGAAGGGAGGAAGCTGTGGAGGAAGTGGCAAAGACATTTCCCAGCACTTGCCATATTTTTAATGACCAGCTCTGAGAAGTGGCAGGCCAGTTTGAATGGGGACACAGGACAGGCTTAGGAGGGAAGCCCTGAGAGAGGAGTGCTGCTTGTTCCTGCCACACCTAAATTATCTCACACTCTGGTTTTGCCTCATGTCCTGATATGATTCATTTGCCTTTTGTCTTTTAATGTTTGCTGCATAAAATCATTCTTCTTGATCCTGTATGCTATCAGGGCTACATATTCCGTGCTGGTTATGGTGTTGCAATGACCTAATTTGATTGTGGAGGGTCGTGTCCTGTATAATGTTGTCTCGTTTTCTCAGCAGTCGATACAAACTTGATTTTATTTTCTTTGAAACAAAAGGAAGTGGGGGCAGGAGCCCAGCATCCATGGCCAAGCTTACACCTGCAGCTCTTACCTTGTTGCTTGGCTGTGAGACTGCCATGGCACACGTAGTTCAGCCTGAATGGGACCTGAGGGCTTTTTTTTTTTTCTGCTGGTACTGAAGGGGACAAAGAATGGAAACTACAGCAGAGAAAGGCCCTTATTTGTAGCTGCTGGCATCTCTGATTTGCCTCAAGGAGTCATTATTCCAACAAGCTGGATGCCCTCTTATCTCCAGAGGGGAGGGCTGGCTCTGTCTCCATGTGGGACCTGGGTGAGTGTTTAGCTTTCTCCTGTTGTCTCCAATTAGGTGCTCGGTCCTTTGTATCTCTGTGTTTTACCTGCCTCAAAGACCCTTCACCTACCTTACGCCTCTGTTATTTACGAGTAGCTCAGAGGGGAACAGGAGGGTCTGGTCTCAATTTATGTGGCTTATTTGCATGTGAAATAAGTATGTCATTTCAGAAGTGGTGGCATCAGCCTGGGTCTCCTGGCCCCGCTGGTCTCGTTCAGGATGGCTTCAACAGCTCTAAGAGTGTGGTTTGGTGAGCACTGGCAGGGCTTGCTCATGACCTGGAGGTGTCACTGTGTTTTTGCAGAGCTCATTCAGAAAATGGTGGCTTTTCAGCAGCTCATAAAGGAGGTGTCAGCCCAGTGTTTGTTCTGTGGGGAAAAAGAACCTGCTTTTGCAAACGAAAGATTGCATCAAGCGCTTAGGTTGGGCTCATGGGCTATCTCTGCCAGCTGGGATTGCTGGTGTGACAAATCATTCAGCTGATGGTTTCGTTGCTATTTTCCTTATGGGTACTGGACTTTTTTCCTTTGTTTTCAGGGTATTCCTCATTCTGAGCCTTGCCTCCTGCTGTCCCATTGGGTGCTCAGTGGGCTTTCAATTCAAAATGGACTTGTGGTGAGAGAGCAGGAGCCAGAGAGGCACTGGCAGGCAATGATTTTGCTGCAGGTAGGAGTTGAATAAGTGAGTCAACAGATTTATGTTCCTGGTGTGCCACCAAGAAGACTTCCTGGGCTTGGGTGAAGGATTTAGTGGTAGCAGGAATGGGCCAGGCAGTGGAGTGGCAGTGATCTGTGTGGCTGGGCAAGGACCAAGGGAACTGGGATTGTGAGCCTTGGGGGCAGGTTGGACATGGGCCATTCATGTGATCCTCCTTGGCAGAGTACCAGGTCTCCATGGGCCAAATGCCTGGCATGGTCAAGCCAATGTTCCTGATTTGTTCTTGGTTTTGAAATATTTAATCAGAAAATCAAATATGAAGTCTTTAAGAAAAGGCTGGCACACAGCAACTGGCTGAGTGTCGCAATCAATGTATCCGCTGTGGAATGTTTCCTGCAGAAGTATTACATCCTCTCTCATTTACTTGATGATCTTTAGGGTGAATCAATCAAAAGATGCCGCACACAAATAGTTCAGCCTGTGATCCTGTGGGTGTCCATTAGAGAGTCATTTGCTTTGTGTTAATGGACCTGTTGATTAACAAACAAACCATTGCTTTTTAAAGAGAAAACAGTTACTTGATGGAAATCGTTGGCATTCACTTTTCTGCTGCCCCACCTCCCCTATGTACAGCTCTCACTCTGTGCCAGTGCAGGTGACTGCTACAACAAAACTCAGGTCCTCATGACTGGAGAGAAAAACACTTGCATCTCACCCACGCAGTTAGCGGAGGTGGACCTTCTCCTGGAGGTTGGAAAGGACAGAGAGAGACTTCTTTGTACTCAGCAAGTGATTTCACCACTGTGTGTCTCATTCTGTTAATTATGTTCTCTGCACCCGTCTGCCTTGGTATGTTATGTCCTGTTGGACTCCAGCAATGCCCAAGAAAGATCTTCCCGGCGCATCCCCAACTGGTCAAGACTGGGCAGCTCCTTGAGGAGTCTGTCTTGGGTTTTACACCAGACTGAGTGCATGGGAGTTTTCAGCTGGGTCTGTAAGGCCTCCAGTCTGTTGGAGCAATATTGTGTTCATTGCCTTCCCTTGCAACGTCATTTTCCTGGTCTCTAATTTTCTGGGTGAAAATTTGTCCGTGTTGCCATGTTAGTTCTTGCTTTTCTGATGCTAGCATGGCGTGAACCCCAGCTGGCATTTTAAGCCGTAGATCAGGATGGTGCCCACTGCACAGATGTCCTTACCTTTGAAAGCCCCTGCACCAACCCGAGTGGACCCAACCCAGTGATGACCAAAGCTTTTCAGACAAGGAAGCAGCATGCTCAGTGCTGCCAGACCTCTGGTGTGGCACTGAAAATGTTCCCCAAACACAGCCCAGGACAGACCACTATGCTGAGCCATGTAATTGGAGAGGAAGTCATGCAGCAGGGCTGACCAGTCCAAAAGGACCAGGGCTTTGGCTGTGAGTTGTGTTCAGCCTCATGCTGGTAGTTGCCAGCAGCTGTTCTGGTCTCTGAGAAGTGTCTTTGTATCCTTGCTACCCAGCTGGAGCAGCCACCATTCAGTCTGGCATGCCACACATTGCTTCAGCCCACTGCAGAGGGGACCAATGTCCCTGTGTCACTTGTTTAGCTCCATCCTTTATTGCTACAAACCCACTCACCCAGAGCCATTCTTCCCACAGCTCATGGGAGTCAAAGTGACGAGGCAGTTAGTGGATTAGGGCAGCAGAGTGAAAACCATTTGGCATTTCTATCCTGATTCTTCTGGGTGCCTTTAATTAGCATGATTGCTCAGCACGCGATTTTGCCATGTTCTTTAGCTCCCCTGGTTAGAATAATTATTCCCCCAGCTCCTTTTGTTCCAATTCCTGATCGCTTACAAAGTCTCCTGTTAAAAGCCATTAAATCTGTAATGTAAAGTGAGAGTAAATGTTCAGCAGTGTTATGCTCTCAGCCCCACATGTGTGCGCTCGCGTGCTCTCTGGCCCCTCTCCCGCACTCCTCTGCTCCCTGCCACGTGCTCTGTGCTGCAGCATCGCTCTCTCGCACGCTTCCCCACTGGCCATCCCACGTGTCCTGCATGCAGCAGGTTGTGTGCACACTCTCCCTGCTTTCTGCTGGAGCTTTTGGTATTGCTGAGCTCGGTTTCTCTCTGTGCATAGGCTGCTTTTGACACTGAGGTTGAATTCAGGTCTGTGGACTGTCATCTTTTACATTTAGTTGCATATGCAAATATGAAAGTGCCATTAGAAGTGTATGTTTTTGCATGCTTTTGCCCTGGTGTGGGCAGCTCTTGCTTTAAGGAGCTGGGCACATAGAGGAGGACGTGTGGTGGCAGGCATCACTTCTGCTGACAGATGATGGAGAAGAGGAAAGAACTTACATTTAAGTAAAGCTGTTTCACTTTTTATCAGGCATGAAATCCTCTGGTGGGGGGAAAATGGGTTTTGGATAGTCACGATCCTGGGAGTTTCCATGTCGCAGTACCCCCCCATTCAGAGGCCTAAGAGCTCAGCCCCTTCTCTGTCCCTCATCTCTGCTGATATTTGATCAGCACATGCCAATGACACAAGCGGGGCAGACAGACACAAAAGCTCACACAGAATTTTATGGTGTGAAATAAGATTGGGCTAAAGTGCTTTAAATGCCTTGTATATTTAGGTGACTTGATGTGAGAGGGAGACTTACTTTCAGACCCAAAATGAAACTGGGTCAGAGAAGGGTCTGGCAGTCATGTAGTTTGGTAAGCTTGGACCTGACTGCTAGAGCAAAAATTCACCACCAAAACACTTGCTGGAAGAAGCTTGTAGGAAAGAAACCCTGGTCCTTCCTTCCTCCTTTGAATGAAGACTCCATATTCACAGCTGCCATGCATTTTAGGCTGAGGTCTTCACTTGCTGCCCTGCTGTGATGTGCCAGATCTTCCCCTCTCTGCAGAGCTCACCTGCTGCTGCAGGGTGGAGTAAGCATCTCCTTGCACAGCAGCCACCCTTGGTGCACTGCTTGGGGGGCTTCCCACTCACCTCATCTCTACTTTGCAAGATCTTTACCATCTAGCTCCCTAACATTCTGTGATTCTGTGATTCTGTGATTTCCAAGTGTTTCATACCTTCTCTTGCAAAACCATACTGTGTTTCACTTTTGTGGGAGCAAAGCTCTTTCTCCCCTCCTACTGACGGAAGGCCACCACAAATACCTTCCACTCGTTTGGTTGGTAGTACCCAAATTGTTCCCTGGAAGAACCATGATCCCAAAATGAACCTGTGTTCCTTTTCTTGCTGTCCCCTCTTCCCCTGGAGAAAGCCCAGCCCTCCCTTTGCCCTGGCGTGTATGTTTTAGAGCTTTCCACACTGGCAGGTACCAAAACTTGGTCTTGAAACAAAATCTGAAGGTGGGAGCTCTTCTCTGGGAAGATTAATGACATTCTTCTGATATATTTTGGTGTAGAAAGCAACTTGTTTTGAGAACCACCTAGTGGGGCAATTATCAAGAGAAGAGCCATGGTGGCAGCCTTCATTTCTAAAACATTCAGCAGAGTAGGATTGCTGGAGAGAGAGAGATGAAGGACAGTAATTCCAGACAACGCAGCATCCAAACAGCCTTAAAAATCAACAAAACCTCATTCCTCGAGGCTCCCTGCTGCTCTCACTGTGGTTTTGCCCTCAGCTCTTCCTCTTTCCATTTTCAACTCCCCTGTAGTGCTCAGTGCCTTCTTGCCTGCTGAGATCTCCTGCACTCTTCAGTTTCCATCCTCATCTTGTAAACTCCACTAAATCACATTTCCCCACAGGATGCTCCTCCCAACACTTCAGGCTCTTGGGCTTGTACTGCTCCTGGGCTTCCCGGAGGGCAGCTCTGGCCTTTCTAGATGACATAAGGTATTGCTGGAACAGATGGCAGAGTGAAGAGACTTGAGAGAGCAAGTATTTACTCTGGGCCTTGACAGATCCTCTGCCAGCCTTCTGAAGAGCAGGACAGCATCATTGGCACTGCCTGGGCAGGGAAGGTCTCAGATGTGGACTGCAGCAGTTGTGTGCTTTCCTGTACACTGTGTGTGTCTCTGTTGTTGTCTGCTCTCATATCCCATCCATTTGGCTTTACCAAGTGCTTCTGTCCCCTTCTAGATCCCGAGCTCCTGAAGAGGACAGGAGCCTGGGAGCTGGGTCTGTTCCCTGTTGAGTGCCCCTGACTGGCATCGGTTCCTCAGGGGACCTTAGAGAAACTGTGGTCCTGCTTCATGCCACTGTTTTGCCATCTCTGTAATGAATATAACAGCTCCTGCCTCCCCGGGGAATGAGTGAGGCATAACAAATTAATGTTTATGAAGTGTTCTCCAGCTTAAAAGAAGTTTGCAACAGGGCTGTTTCTGTTCTAACTTGGGGGCTTCCTTTGCTGGTTGGCTCTTTGATGTGGTGATCTGTGGTACTGGTGGATCAGCTGTACCATAATTGGAATTAATCAGCAATTAAAGAACACGAGCCCAACCAGATTCTTTCCCAGTGGATATTCATTTCTGGGCAGATTAGTCAGTGTTTTCAATAACTCTGTATGAAACGCTTAGGGTAACTGTTGCTGTCTGAAGCGACTGAGGAACAGACGCGGTGTCAGAGGGACGTGGATACCTGTCAGGCAAAGTGGAAATGAGAAGCTCATGTAACACTGTGCATAGTGTTTAAATTGGCAGCACTCTGAGGGCTGACTTGAAAAAAAAAGAAATTAAAAATTGACAAAAGAATTTATTTGAAAACCAAAGTGATGAGAATGATGTATTACTTGTTGGGATGGGACCTTTCATTCTGGATCCTGTGGGCTTTGTGGAGTGCGGAGGCAGAGAGAGTGCGTGGCAGTGAGAAATGGGGACTTGTGGTGGTAGGGAGATACTATTGTTCTTCCAGGCAGTGAGAACTGCAGAGGAGAAGGCTCCTGGAAGTAGTGGTGCAAGCACACAGAGGAACAGAGGCAGGGCAATAGCTTGATAATGCCCAGGATGTCAGCTACCACCAAACTCTTCAGCATTTTGGAAACACTTTCCTGCAGCTTGTTCTCATGGCTGACCTGTAAATCCCAAGAGTTTTGCCACTCACCTTTGCACGGCCATGGGTGTTGCCAGGGACAAAACAAGCCACCCTCTTTGCTCTCTCTGACCCTGTACGATTTAAATGAGGCAGAGACTAAGCTCTGCATGTTGTGGGTGAAACTGCTGGGTGCCCAGTCCTTCCCCCTTCCCTGGTCCTCTTACAAATAATTCCACGTTCTCTGGCTTCAATCTAACGAAAACAAAACCGATGAGGCCCAACTGATCTGGCTGCTTTCCATCATGCAGTGGGCCTCCGAGTGGCTTTAAATAGCTGCACCTCTGTGCAGCCTGGAGAAAAGGGTTGGCTGTGTCTCTGGACAGGAAGGGTAGCTTTGACTCACATTACGGGGCACATCAGACCTGAAAATAGCCTTTTTATTTTGTCCTTGGTCTTAAATAGATTTTTTTCTTCTTTTTTTTTTTTTTTTCCCCTTATTTTTTATTTTATACCCTGGTAAGTGCTTTCCTACTTTGGGGCTTTTCCTAAGAGGGATCGGTGGGGAATCTTGGAGCAGTGCCTCCTGAGCTATCAGGCTACATCGTTTAATATCTTGGAACTACTCCATCCATGAAGGAGTTCCAGAGAAAACAAACTTCTGATCCCAGCTCATATGGACATGGCCCACATTAACGGCGGCAACAGTAGAAATGCAATAGATACTGGAATTCCTCCGACCAAAGGTTTAATGAATCTTACATAGTCTCAAAGAGTTCACTGCATGGAAAACTCTGAACACTGCCCTTTTCTCAAGGAACACTGTTCAGCTGTTGAGTGCCTACAGTATTTTCCTACTCCTTCCTCTGCTCTAGTTAAACATGAGAGAAATTTATGTGGAAATGGGATCTTCTGGACCCATTTGCTTCTGCTTGCTCTCAGCTCGTCTCTTGCCTTTTCTGCCCTCAAAAACACACATTGTGCTGCAATCCCCTGCTCGTGATTTTGGGTTGTGGAGAAGATGAAGATGCCACCAACTGTAGCTAGAGCTCCATCTAGCATATTCCCAAAAGGTTTCCAGTGACATCAAGTTCCATTGAGTAAAGTGGGAGACTTTTATGCCTGAGGGTGAACCATGGAAAATGAACAAAGGTACAAGGTGAGCTGCTGTGGAGGGAGTTAAGGACCCTGCTTCCATGAAAATGAACAATCATAAGCATTTATGCAGCTCCCAGAACCTTTCTGTGAATCTTAAAAGAGCTGTTACCTACTTGAAGATCTACTTGAGGTCTGTGTATCACTGTGAAATTCATCTATGGGCTGAATTTTTGTGTGGTTCTCCATTGTGGTAAACAGTGTTGAGCTGGTGTAAATGAGAGGTTGTCTAGGCTCTTTGGCCTTACTTGGGGTGCTAGAGGAGATAATATGCTTACCTGTGGCTGAAAACGTCAGGGAGAGCTTCATGGTGTGCTTCTGCTGTGCTTCTGTGAACTGTTTTGTTGTGGCAAGAGAGGCCTCAGTGAGTTGCATCTCACCCTGATATGTGTTAAAGGGGAGGAAAAAAAAGGTGGTTTTGTATCATAGCCCTGCAGATGAACCCATCCATGACAAGAAACCTGGATTGCCGTGTTGCTTTGCCCTTAGATAGACATTTCAGTCCTGGCTTTGACTAGATGGATGGCTGTTTCCTTCGCTCTGGATGCAGGCCAGGCTTGATGGTTTTCATTCTTTCTTTGATGCTATTCATACTTCATATCTGTGCATAGAGAAAGATAAAATGTAAACTGTTGTTGGAGTCTCCTGTTGCTTTTCCTTTATATCATAAATTCTACTGTAACACAAAGAGAGATCAAAGCTTTGCTGGGCTGTGTGGATAGCAGTGTTATGTTTGGCCAGCTCGTTGCCCCTAATTTGCTATTTTTATTTAACCTGTTTTTGCCAGGCGTTACATGGCATACTGTTGCTTTTCTCATCCGTTCCCACAACAATTTCTGCTGCTGTTTTAGAAGCAGTTGCCATCTCTGGGTTTCAGAACTGGGCTGCACCACTCCTGCTGTGGCAGATGGAGCTGCTGTGAGGAGTTCTTCATGATTTTCTACATCATTCCCTCTCCGGTCTGTGTCACATTCCCTGCTGCTCTTTTCATGTGACCCAGGGCAGCCTCAGATCTCAAAAGCCCTAGAAGCATGGTCTATTTGAATGGCTGCAATTTTACTGAAAGGCAAACAGTGAAGGTGAGGTGAAATGATCTGGTTTGTCTCCTTAGTCTCTCAGTCAGTGGAGGCAGTGCGTTCCTTGCAGGGCACTGTAGGATGGATTTGATATGTGCGTGGGCTGAGACCCACTAGCCAGCGTGTGGGGAAATGCAAGACAGCTCTGGAGGACTAAGTGGATGGCCAGGACTGAGGACAAAACCTGATCGCATGGTTAGGTTGCCTTCAATTTTCTTATCCTTTCATTGCCACATCCTTCCAGCCTGCTTAGAGAAATGCCCCATCTGCCCCCTCCATCTCAAGCTGTTAGAGCTGCACAGCAAATCTGAGCTCATTCCTCCTTCCCTATTCTCCAACACTCTCCATACATTTATTCCACTACCATACCATGGCTACTAGTAGAGAAAGTATCACAATTTAGTTTTAAAAAATGCCTCACTAGAACAGGGGGAAGCACAAAGTTTAATCTGTCAGACCCTTCCCAATTTTGTAGCTCTTTGGAGATGCTTTTGTTTTGTATCTAGAAGGTGTGGGTTTTTTTTTTAATTTCCTTGCTATTTTCAGCCTTGTATATTGGAGTTTCCCTCCAAATCTACAATCAATATCAAAGATAGTATTTTTCCTTCCATTTTCCAGCTAGCACTGACAAATATGAAACTTCACAAAGGGATTGTTTTTAAGATTTCCCCAACTCCTTCTAAGAAGGTGAACGCTTTTCTTTAAGACATTTCCAAGCTAGTTTTTCAGGTGCTAATAGCTTTGATGGTAGAAAGACGACATTTGTCATAGCAGCATCCAAACTCTGAACCTGTTGAGATTCACCCATTTTAACCCTAGACATCTCAGTGAACATCATCCATCTCACATCTGACAGTGAAGACATAAATCTAGCAAGAGCCTTGTTGGTTTCTGCTCCATACAAGAGAATGGGGTTGAAGGTAGCAGTACAATATGGGAGACAGCAGTGAGGAAAGAGAGAAAATCAGTCAGGAGAAAAGCATGTTTTCTTTCAGATTCTTTGGGGACTTTAATAAATCAGAAGGAGAGAATGCCAAAATGACCAATGCTGCATTGCTTTCCCAAGGCAGTGGTATGTGTGTTCAGCCCCTAAGCTTTAGAAATGTAGACTGTCCTTCTGCCATGTCCCTCATCATCCCTCAATAGCAACTGCATGTCAGTTATGGGGTAACCCCTACTGCAGTCCAAGTCTGCAAAGCCCCTGTTGTCAGTGGAGAACCCTGCAGCTGAGATTCAGAACATTGCGCTAACAAAGAGCAAAGCCCTCTACGTCCCCAGCCTCAAGTCTTCCTGATCTTTCACATGTCCCTTTGCTGAGGCTGTGTGTCCCCAGTGGGTTTTTAGGTCTGTTGGATGTGGTCCGGCAGAAGTGGAATCGCCTTAATTTAGCAGAGCTAAGAACTGCAAAGAAAATAAAGCAGACAGGAATGCTCCTTGGAGATACTTGGTATAGACTTTCCCAGCTATCCTTTGGTGACCATAAAATATATTTATATAAAACACGATAAATAGTGATGTTCAGGGATGCCATGTTTATTTGTCTCCCAGTGACTCTGATAAGAAATGGACTTAGTTTACGTTGACTTTTCTAAGCATCAGCACTTTAAACTCTGCTTTGGCTCTGAGAGTTGAGCTAGGCTCTTTCTCACTCCTAATGATATTTCAACACTTGGAATTTGCCTATGAATTTTGTTTATGACACATGGACTGAAACTGAGCCTGGCTTACTCTCCCATGTGGATCAGCCCTTCAGGGCCACTGAGAATAACAGATAGTTTCTCCAAACAAGTTTAAACAGTTCCAAACCAAACAAACAGCTTTTGTCTGCATCCTTAGGTTTATCAAAAGAGGCATATGTTTGATGAGCAGATGGAATAAGATAGTGCAGGGAACAAATATAAATAGACATAAAAGAAAAAACAGAAAGAAGAAAGTAAAAAAAAAAAGTCTTCTGGCTGGTGTAGATTTGGTGCGAGAAACTTCCTGTTCTTAGCCTAGTGGAAAGTACCTTTCCTACTGAGATCAGTTCCCAATGGCACCCAAGCTGCTCCGTGCTGTTCTAGACCTGGGCTAACTTACCTGATCTGTTGAGGATCCTGTGGCCCTATGAGGAGCAGGAGCATTTTCCAGACTTTAGAACAATTGTGTAGCCGAGACATCCCAGTAATTTTCTTGGAAAAATCCTTTCGTCCTATGAGAAGTTGTGACAGATCAGAGAAATCCCCAGGATCCCACCATGCCTCTCTTGTGCCTGGCAACTCAGTGGATCTGTATTGGGGATTTTGGTAAGCTGGTGTAGAAGCCTCTTATGTCCACATGCTTGATCTGAGCTAAGTGCAGCTTCACTGCAGTCTTAGCAACTACCTTCAATGACCTATGCCTATTCCTGCCACATCTCTTTTCAGTCCATTGGGATGGCCCCAGCTGTAGAAATAATGTTACCAGGTATCTGAAAAAGTAATGTGAAAAATTTACCTGAAGGTAAATGCATGGGTCTTTTCTGTAAGAACTTGCAGGACTTAATACAAAAGATGCTAAGGGTTCAGGTCAGGAAGAAGGGAAATATAGGCTAAACATCAGGATGTGTCCTAATAGTGAACCAGAATGTGCCCTCCTTCTGTCAGACCTTGAGGAGAGGCCTGTGGGACTGGATGTCTCCGCAGAAGGATTCCCTCATGGAACTCCCATCCAGCGCTCCACAATAGGTTTGCTCCCTCCAGTCCAGCTATTCTCTGACAGGTCCTAAATACTTGCATTTATTTAGCTTCAGAGAATCTTGTTAATCTTTAATAGTAATTAATATCTAATCATTTTTATATTAGAAACACGCTAATAGTGGGTTTCCCTGGCTGGGATATCCCAAGGCAGCAAGCAGCATTAGGAAGACATGGTTAATACAGCCCTTGAAAATGTTACATTTGCCCAGTGAGTTTGTTGGGACTGAAGGAAGGAGCATGCTTATGTTCTCTGCTCCACTTAGTTTTCCTTTTTATCTGGACGATATTTCCGGCAAAGCCTAAAACTTCAAATTACTTTTAGAGAGGTGAGGTTGTGCGAGGAGAAGATGCCTCCAGTGTGCAGATTTTGGTTTATATGCGACAGCTGGAGGCTAAGGAAGTCTGTGGAGTTACGAGAGTCAGGTCTCCCTAGCCTTGTAACAGTACTCTTCAGCTTCAGAAAGGTTAAGCCGGACTAAATCAATCATGAGAGAAAAGTAGACATAGGAAGGATTCTCCATTTTCCTCACTCCCAGACTAGGGGAAAAGTGGACTAGGTAGGAATTAGGACTTTTCCACTCCAGATTAGTGGGAACCTCTGAAAGAGAGTTGTTCCCAGTTCTCCATCCAGACTGCTTGCATGCCCCTTGTCCTCAGAGCACTTGTGCCTGCACACACCACAGGAAATGATTGCCTGTTCTTTATGGAAAGACAGAGCGAGGTAGCCCTGCCTGGAGAAGGTGTTTTGGCTTTAATTTAACAGCAGCCGTTTGCTGGTTATTCATTTGGTTCTTTTTTAATAATTACATGTGTGTCGATATCTCTCTCTTTTTTTCTAGTTTTGCTCTTTTTTGTTTTTTCGTTTACTTTATTTTGTTTTTTTCTTTTTTCTGTTTTTTTTTTCCCTTTAGGTTTCAGAGAAATTATGTTGAATCCAATAAGCCTCCCTGGACATTCCAAACCTCTTAACCAAGGCATTTATGTTGAGGATGTCAGTGTTTATTTCAGCAAAGGACGTCATGGCTTTTAAAACCTCCTTAAAAGTCCCTGTTCTGATGTCAAGTTTATAGGCTGTGCCCTCAAAATGGTGGGAAGCAGTAAGCGTGGTCTGTATGGATTGAGGTCTCCTTCTAATAGGACTCTACAGCCCTGCCTGTACACACATTAAAGCCAACTGAAACTGTGGTTTTCTGTCACCAGATAACAGGGTTGTTCTTTTCCTCCAATGGTCGCTGTGTTCATTAAATACTCCTGCAAGGCACAACGGCAGCAATGAGAGCAAATAAAGAGAATTAAAACCCAATTGAAAGGAGTCATCCTAAATAACACAGTAAATAATTGTACTTTTGCTTTAAAATAAAACACAAAACAGAACCAACCAAGCCAACCAAACTGACATCTGTAGTCATGTCCTCCCTGCTTGGAGTTTTCCTTGTAAGCTTGTGTCTTCGCAACACCCAGTGAATGCCGCCATCACCTCTTATCTGGCATCGCCATGGGAGATCTCCCAGAGAAAGCTGAGAAGAAACTAAAGCAGAACGAAGACTTTTGGTAAGAACAAAGGCAGCCCTGCTCCCAGTTCTTGCACAGAAAATAATGTTGGAAGGAAAAAAAAACAAACAACAAATCTTCTCTGACAGGAAGAGAATGTGGTTATCCTTGAAGTGCACATATTCTAGGAGGCTTTTTTTGTTTGTCTGTCTGTCTGTGTGTGTTAGAGCGGCTTGTTGGATCTGACTATATCGTTGTTGTACTTTGGTCTCTCCCTGCTGCTTGAATGATGAGCTTTATCTGAGGAGCTGCCTGGGATTCCTGCATGGATGGAGAATCCATAGCGCAGGAGGATCCGTTTCCTTGCCAGGACTAGGGCAGTGAGCAAAGTGGAAAAGCATATCAGATGCACGCAGGGCCTGGTTGCTGGGCCTTTTCCAGCCCCCTTTAGCTCTCCCCTGTATTCCCACCCAACTAGAGATTGTAACCCAGTCACGTACCCAGAACCATCAGCTCGAGGCAGACTGACTGAAGGGGAGGAAAACTAAATATTCTGTTGCTTCTTCTCTGGCATAAGCAGGAATATTGATCCTGTTTGCAGGCCGATATTCATATTCTCTCCCTTTCTCCCATCCTACTTTTGTCTTACTCCATCCAAAGCCTCTCAGATGGAAAAGTAAACCCTTTGATCCTGTCCTCAAGAGAATCCAACTGCCCTTGCGGCAACTTGCAGGGCTTTCCTTGGACTCTCTGGACATCACGTGTATGGGAAATACAGATTTGCTCACACAAATTGGTGTGTGATTCCTATATGGCACATTTTCTCTAGAGGAAAAAAAAAAACCTTTCAAAAACTTCAGGTGTGGCCAGATCCTTTTCTGAGAGGAGTATTGAATCAAGAGCTTGCTCACCAGCCGCTCAGCTTTGCTTGCCTTCTCAGTGGCCCGAGACAACCTTATCACACATGGGATGTCTCTAAATCACCAGCCCTGAAGGGTCACTGCCACTGGGAAGAGTCATGGTCCCCCTTCACCAGAACTGGGCAGAAGCCTTAGAATGGGATGTTCTGCTTCATCCATCCTTTACGGGTGACCTGCATGAACCGCCCTGGAGATTGCCAGGCGGGTTTTTTATCAGCTTTCCCATAGCGATGTTCCTGGGGATATTCCATTCTCTTGCTTCTTCTCCTGATTCACTCGCATAAAAAGGTAAAGTGCAATAGAAGAGTACAGGAAAAATGGTAGCAGATTGCTTTAAGTTAACGGACATGCCTTAGGGGGACTTCTGTGTTGGGATGGGGAGGCCTAGCTCAGGTTGGATGGCTTCAGAAACCGTGACCAAAACTCTCAACGTTTCCTGCCCACATCGGAGCTGGAAATTCAAGAGATGCACCGCCAGAGAGGACCTGCGGCCATGTGTTATTGACACCTCAATTCTGCAGATTCACAGAGTGACGAGGAGCTTCACCAAGCATGTGAATCACTGGGTGCTTGTCTGAACTGAATTTCCCCATCTCCTAGAAGTCCACCCACCTTACCTGGGGATCTCTTGTCTGTCTGAACTGTCTCCTCTCCCTAGCACTGTTCAGGGGATTCTGCTCTCAACTGTACGTTTCAGTCGTAGAGATACATCCGTGGGCCTGGACCAGACGCCTATATCCAAACACCCTAGCAGAGGAAGGGTTGAATTTTACAGCTCAGGTCCATCTCTGCTTAGAAGAAATCCTCTGGACCGTACAGCATAATTTAAAGCAGTTCTCCCCACTGTGATCAATGTCTCAATTTGTTTAACTCCAATTAAAGTCTCTGATTCCTCACTGCTGAAAATGAAAGCCAGTCATGGCTGTTTGTGATTGGTGGCTTTAAGTAGCAAGTCTAAGGATGTTTTTGGTTTTTTTAAAATTTTATTTTATTTTTAATTATTGTAAATCATTACCTCATTTTCTGTCAATGAGACTCCTCCATCTTTGAGCATTCTTATCTTGCCATAACTATCATCCTGTGCTAATGGGAAATGGGATGGTCCCTTTTCACAGAGACTATAGGGGTGTTCAATGTCTAGTTTCTTAATAAACACTTTATTTTCTAACGAAACAGCTGCATCAGGTCTCTTCTTTGAAGACAAAATAAATAAACATTCAGAATGACACATCCTATAGTCTGCTCCTTCATGTGATGGTTCATGTGCGGGGAGTCTGGTTTGTTTGCTTCTTCGGGGGGTGGGGGTGGGGTGGGGTGGGGTGCAGAGGGTGGGATTTACAGTTGTGATGTGAACATTGCTCAGGTGTAGCTCTTGCTTCTGTCATGCTCATCAGGCACAAAGATGTTTGCTTGCCTGAGAGCTTAGCAGCTGCTGATCTCAGTTGACAACCTGTTGTTTTTTATAGCTCAAAATGGTCATATTCTTGGGCACAAGGCAGTACTGCTGGGAGATGGTGTCAGGATTTGCCAAGACAAGTTTCTACACTTAGTGGAAGGAGTTTTATCGGGAGCCTTATCTCTCAGGGAGCTTGACACTAAAAGATTGTACTGGCTGCAGTGCTCTTGTTTCAGAACATACTGTTGCTACATGTCTCCCTTCTTGGCTGTGCAAATTGCTCTCCTGTTGGGTGTTGGACTGTTGTCCCTTCATCAGGGACAATTAACCTCCTATTAAGCTAGTGAGGATATGTGTGATGTAGAGGCAGGTACAAGCGATGTCTGCACTCGGGTTACTCATCAGGAGTCCGTGTAAGGTTGGTTGGTTGCTCCAGGAGGAGAGAGGAGCCACTTTGCAGTATGTGGAGCTTGGCATGAGGATGTGTCTCAGTATTGTTAATAGGAGATGTATTTTATGTGATTTAAAGCTACTGTGCTCTCTGCAGGAGACTGTGGTCATGAGGCTGGGGGTGTGTTTGAGCTGATATTGGTGGATGGTGCTGGAATCCTCTTAGAAAACCTGGTGAGAGTTTTGATGTGCAAAATAGAAATATTTTTTCTAGCATCCTTCTGTTCTATAACTTCCTGGCATGACTTTCAAGCAAATGTCTCAAAATAATGCCGTGAGTGAATTTCTGCATGCTATTCCCTTCTAATGAATATTTCTCTAGAAGTGATTGGGTGCTGTGTTTCACAGGACTAGGTGATGGCTGAGATCTTTACCTTTTCAGGATGTTTGCAGTGCCCGAGACAAATGGTTGTCTCCTGTCCTTACACACAGGATAGGCTGCTGAGCTGCACTGTATTTCATCCCTATTTCCCTTTCCTTTCTGAGATGTGGGAAAGAAACATGGATGTTGGAAGCTCTGCCTTTTCCTCCCCACTGCTCCAGGGTCTGCTATCAGGTTTCACAGCCCAGAAACTTTGGAAACAGGGGGCTGATTAGCCGATTACTTAGTCGGCTGGTATCATCAGCCTTAGTTCACTTTGCTTTATATTTCATGGCAACTGATTCCTTACGTGTGAGTTCCCACATTGTTTTTGATGCTGTCAGTTCCCAAAGAGCTAGCTTAACTATGCCTGTGGGCTCTGACATGTATTGCAGAGTGGTTGGGTGCTTGTTTCTCCTTGTGCTTGCTTCTTGGTTGCTTCTGTTGCCTGACACACCCATGTGAAGGCTCCGTGGTCTTTGGCACACCTGGACTGTGAGTTGGTACTGATGTCCTGCTCTCCCTTCCTACATTGGCTTCAAATGGCTCTTGAGCTGTTTACAGAGCTTGTTACTGTAGGAACTTGGGGTACTGGTTTGGTGGTGTGCAGGCAGTGCAATGTATCAGCTCCTCCTGAAAAGCACACCCCTGCTGTCTCATTTCTTCTAGAGTGTGGAGCCTGCATGTGAACAAACAGAAAAGCAAAGTTTTATTTCCTTGTGTTTTGACTCTAAAAAGATGGAGTTACATTTCTTTTAGTTCATGCCTGGAGTGAGTGTGATGGGCACGGTATGATTCTGGCACAGTACCTTTCTGCATGATGGACGGAACGCATGGCCTGATGGGACCTTAGGACTGGACTTGCTGCAGGCGTGTGTTTGATGTGTGTGATGCTGTAGATGATGATTGCAGTGTATTGAGTCTCTATAGCTGCTTATCCAAGTTTCACAAGATGAGTTGTGATGTTTTTGCTGCTCTTTTATTTATTTAGTTGTGCTTTTAAGGAGTCAGCCTTTCTTTCTCAAGAGGCTGGAGCTTCTTTGAAGGTGTTAGTTTTCTCTGCCACCAGGTCTTTGGCCTTTCCAGTGTGTGCCTGCGAGCAGGGTGGTGGGGCAGAAGTCCAAGGAGCTGTGGACAGTCAGAAGAAGGTGCTTCTGCTGTTTCAGCAAGCTGCAGCAGTGCATCACCACTCTGCTCTGATTTGTACCCAGAACAAGCTGCAGATTCTCGGGGTTAAGCCCTGGCATTAGCAGAGGATTAAGAGGCCTCGACACAGTAGAGGAGCTAAAAACCAGAGGTCTGGAGGAGCAGCAGGAAGGCAGTAGGCAAGAAATCAATGTTGGGTGATTTCATTTTTGCTTAATGTTTTGAAGCGGTTCTGGTGCAGATTATGCAATGAGTCAAAGAGGCCTTATTAACCGTGTATTTACCAGGGCCTGCAGACCCTGACCAATAGACAGAAAAGCTTAACAAGCTGCAGAAAGTGCATATAGCTGCTTTGGAGGGCAAAGAGTGTGACAGGAGACCAGCATATGCAGAGCTGGAAAAGGTGCTTTACCTGGTGAAGCGATGTATCTTCCTCTGCTGTTGTGGTGCATTTTGCTTTGCCTATGTCTTCTGTGGCTTCTCTGATGTCTTCTCCACCCTCTCCTCATGACAGGCAGGCTCCTTGGTGGTGCTAGCCTGATGCCACAGAGCATCAGCCACAGGCCCCACATCTCTGGTGGCCTGAGCTTGTGCCACAGGGGTGCACTGCAGGCTGTAGGACATCCAACGTACATACCATGGGGGATCAGAGAGATACTGCCTTGCCTTGACCCCTAAAAAACAACATAGGAAACCCAATGGTAAAAAGTAAGTTACTTTTCCCAGTATCTCTTTCTTCGTGTTTCTTATAAACTGACATGTGGGGAAGACACAGATGGCTTAGGGATGCAGATCTGATGCGTCTCTGCTTCTGCTGGGAGCTCAGTTTTGTTGTGTCAGCTCCTGATGTCATTCTTCTGCTCCACATTTCACCTCCTTGGATGCACCATCAGAGTTTTGGGGGTTGTTTTTTGGCCTTTCTTATAGGCACTTGGTAATTGGTTTCCAGAGAAGTGGTGTCTTATTGAAATCAGTACAGAAATTCAAAAGTGTGTGTTAACTGAGGTTTTGCCATACAGTGCTTTGAGGTGGAATTCAGTCTTTGAGTTTATTGTGTTAAGAGCTAGAATAAATCCCAAGCCACACTCCCAGCCCCAGTAAATAAATGCAGGGTGATTCCTTTGCTAAGTGAAGATGATGATCTCTCCAGCAATAAAACAGAGTGCAAGTACAAGACAATTATATTTGAACTTTGATATTAATTTTGAACTTGTGAGGGTAACCGCTGACTAATCAGCAGGAATAAATTTGGGTTGTTCTCTACAAAGCCGAGGGATCCATTCCAAGCGCTGGTTAAATGGTTTGCTCTGCTGTTAGTGAGTCATTTATGACCTGTGCCCGATTCCTGCAGATGAGTTGACTTTTTGTAAGGATTTGCCTATGATTTCAGACTATTTGTCCTTTTTTTCCTGTGAAGATTTGCTTTGTGTTGTGTGACTGGCTGGCTGGTGCTGCTTTTGCTCTCAGGTTGAGTGAGTGAATGTTTCAGACAGGCAGTCAGAAATGCAATATGCAGAGATGCTATTCAGTAAACTGTTATTTGGGGTTGTTCTTAACCCCATGTTTCTGTTTCATATCTTGGGACTGGTGTCACCCCACCAGGTCTGTCTGCAGGCAAGAAAAACTGCTGTTCCCCAAGCCTTTGGAGCAGTTATGAGCTTGTTTTCAGAGCAAGTAGCCTACGTGGCTCCAGCCTGAATTTTGGGAGCAGCCTATGCCTGATCTGTACATGGGTCTCCGTCTCCTGAGCACAGTGTGGCTACTGCTGGAGGTCAGCCTCTTTTGTGAGAAGTCAGAAAGAGTCAGACTGGAGTTGCATTAGGCTTGGTAAACTGCCAGGATGTCTGAATAAGCTAATCATGGCCAGGTCATCTCTATCTTAAGTGAGTCAGAGATGTGTCCAGGCTGTTTATTAAGATAATTGGGGGAGGGAGGGAGGGAGGAAGGGAGGGATGTCTGCAGTGTGTGGATTAGAGCGGTGAGGCGGTGGAGTTCATTGCAACATCTGATACAAGATAGAAGGAGCTCCTGGTCTTACAAGCGGATGTCCAGGGACTGGTCCCACAGGGATTCACTCCCTGTTGCCAATAACAGGGATGTAAGGTGGCATCATGATAATGCGCTATGCACTTTTTAAACACTGCCAATGTGAGCTTTTCTTGCCAGGCCAAAGTGTTTGTACCTCTACTCAGATTTCCTCATGAGGCCTTGTTGCTTGGTAGTTTTAGAGATATTCTGGATCAACAGAGCATTTTGGTTTTGCTGCATCAGTGCCAAGCAATATTTGGGGATGATAGGAGCAGCTGTGCAAAGTCACTCCTTGCTTGGTAGTGCCTGGCCCAGTCCCCTGTAGGCTGCTGAAGATGGCTACAGATTTGCTTTGTGTTCCCCAAGACACTTTTGTTCATCGAATGGTGCCAGAGGGGGTTGCAAGTTTAAGAGTGTTTAAGCTCCAGTCATACGCTCAGCACTGCTAGAACAACTCCAGAGGTACACATCCCCCAGAGCCATCACATCTCACAGTGCACAGCCATTGCAGGCGGCTGAGAAAGGACTCGCTTAAAGACAGGTAAGTGTCATTTTCTTCCTTCCAGGGAGCTATTGTGTGTAATATGCTAAATTCAGACCTCTAGCAGGAATTATTTTGATGGATCTGCCCTAAATGCATAAAAGATAACTGACTGCATTAGACAGTATCAGTGAGAAACTGTCAGTCCCTGCTCAGAAACTAGCAGGGGCTCTTCTGCCAGCAGGTATAGCAGAGCTGTGGGAGGTGTTCAGCATGCCTCTTCATTCCTTTAGAAAGCTCAGGAGCACAGAACTGCAAGGGTGGCTACGTGATGGTAGTGCCAGTCTCTCATTTTCATCGGCTCTAAGCAAAAAAGGTTCTGGTGTGCCTTAACCCTTCTGTCTGGTGCCAGCAGAGCGAGCATTTCAGATGGATCGCCTCTTTTGCAGCCACATGAAACGCTTGGCACTCAATCCCAATAGAAGATCTATAGCCATGGCTTCACAAGAAGGCAGCAAAGTCCCTGACAATGCATCTTGGATGAAAATGCTGTCCTGTGACTAGACTGAAAGTTCAGTTTAATCCTGTTAACCGCAGGGGGGACTCCTGGGAGTTGGATACTGTTCTGTCTAGGTCCTTAAGCTCCTCTGCATGACTGTAATGCATGAAACAGCTAATCTCTTGCCAAATTTCCTTCCCTGGATTTAGTGTGTTGAGCCTCAATGAAAATGGGCAGATTTATATCAGTAGTAGTCCTACAAGGCAAGGAGAATATCTCCTGCAAAAAAAACCCTGTCACCCTTACGAAATAAAGACAACTCCTGAGCATAAAAGATAATTGTCAGGTACACCCAAATGGGTGCAGATGAACAATGTCCTTTCTGAGGAAGTTCTCTAAGACTCCAAAGTGCAAGGAAACGTGGTGATCATGAGCTGTA
Source organism: Podargus strigoides (assembly GCA_028020825.1). NCBI lineage: Eukaryota > Metazoa > Chordata > Aves > Caprimulgiformes > Podargidae > Podargus > Podargus strigoides. The sequence continues at coordinate 8,257,954 of CM051663.1, read as the reverse complement.
GATACAGTATAGACTGAAACCTGGCTCTTTGATCCTGAAAGGACCGCTAAAAACAAATGAGCTGCACAGGAATATATTTGGGTGAGCCCTTGAAGGAATGGTTCAACCTTTTGAGGCATGTCTCTGCCATTAGTTTATGGTTCTGTGAAGCCAGCATGGGGAGGGAGGCATCCCCTAGCTTACTGGACATAAGCCATGGAGGACTTTGCTGCCAACCTTGTCCTGTTTGAGACCTCTCCACCTCTTGCCTGTGCTTTTGTCTGTGCTCCCTTCTAAATAAGGATGGATTCTCATTGGCTTGGAGATTTCACCAGAACTTACCCTGGCCCATGCTTAGGTTCCCCAACAAGAAAACAGAGGATGGCCATCTCTTCAGATGGAAAGGAGGTTACTTTGGCATAACATCCTTGGAACTGCCTGCAGTGATGTTCTTGTCTGGAGAAGTAAGTACGTGTTTGCAAGTCATGGTGCAGGGATGTGTGTATGTTTGTGTTTGTATGCAGAGTAGGAATCAAATATTGATGGTAGAAAGGTGGTGTTGGATTTTGAAGGGAAGAGAAACAATCATTAAATGTGATCTACTGCCCAAGGCAGAGAACTGGAAGTCGGGATGGTAAAGTCCTCAGTGGATTAGGCTGTGATATGGAGGTAAGTTTTTGCTGCAGCTTCCCCATCTGTAATCCTGCGTAAATGATTTAAGTCCCTCACAGTGTACCAGTGATATTTGTAAACACTGGCTGCCAGGAATGAATGAGAAGAGCCTGGCTCTGGGCTGGTCCTGGGCACGATTCAAGAAAGCAATTCTTGAGCCCTCAGCAGCAGACACGTCTCTGTGCTGTAGAGACTGAGCTGGGGTCTCCTGCAGAGCTCGTCTTCCAGCTCAGAACAGCTTCTTGATCTGGAAAGAAGTAGGGAGCCACAAGGGCCCTTTCCCAAGGCACAACCCAGCCCAAGTCCAGGCATTGCACATACTGCTCCCTGCTCCCTCACAACACCTTGAATAAAGACTCTTTGTACTAGGAGATACAGATTATATATATTTTAAGGCTCCATGAATCATTCATAACCCAAAGATGAAACCAAGCATCAGAGCTAAGGAAAGGCTGAGGATGTGAGGCGAGGAAACTTCCATTATTTATTGTACTAAATTTTGACCTGGTAGCACCTTCTCTTCATGTTGCTTTGAGAAGCCTTCTTTTCTCCTAAAAATCTGAGATACTCTCCAACTTTCAGTACATAATTGTAGCAAGAACCTAATTAACTGGTTCCCTTCTTGTACATCTTGATGATTGGCCTTTAAAGGAGTAAAGGGTATGTCCTAGTGAGAGTGTGAGAGCACAGCGAGGCTGCTGGGAACAGCAGGGGCACATTCGCTTGGATGGAGAATGAAGAGTCCTACTTATGCTCTGGGGTCAAGCAGGGTTGAAGGGTTAACACTGGGTCTGGCAAACAACTGCAGGGAAAAATGTAATTGAATGGTTTGGAAAGAGAGGCAGCCAAATGTCCATAGCACAGGAAATGTGTATGGTTTATGGGATGGACACTGATGCTGATCCAGAGTGTGGCTGCATGGTTTGTGGTCCTGACCTCTTGACAAAAAGGAATATTTAGCAGAATCAGCCTGAATAGCATCAGAACTCAGAGCCAAAAAAGTGAAAACGCTGATGGAAGAGAGGTTGGTTGATTGTTCTTTGTGGTGTTTTGGTTTGATTCTGTAATCTAAGAGAAGGGCTGGAAGTTGAGATTTCATTTTATAAAATCATAGTTTTCTTTCTTATTTCCATTGTATTGCAGTAAAAACTTAGGTCCTGCCTGTCATGATTAAATAGCAAAATGTTGTACCACAACAGCAGGAAACGATCATGTTGCCTTGTTACTGCCTTTTTAATTACTCTGACCAATTCATTGGCAAGAGTAATATTATTATTGCTAAGGGCTGGAGATACCTTCCCTTTCCATTGTTATACGGCCCCAGGGCTTGTAAGATACGGCTTTGGCAGTAAGGTGAGACAAAGAGAACTTCATTTATTTGCTGCTCTTCATTTGTGCCAGCACAAGAGCTTATGAGGCCACGGTCTAACCCAAGTGTCTAGTATGATCCAAATTAAAAATAACCTCACTTCCACCCTTGCTCCCTCAAAGGTTATTTTTCACCCAGAACATTTGAGGGCACCGCTTTGCCAAACAGCAGCAACAGTACAAGGAAAGGGGAAGCTAGTGTTGGGGTGGGGGTGGCAGGCATCTGTGGAGATGGGAGGAATCCAAACACCCAAGCAGCTTTCACCATTAGAGCTGGCAGCTGATAGTTTGCAGCAAGCAAGTGCTGTGAGACCCAGGAAGGCTGCTGCAAAAACTGGGAGAAAAATGATTTGGAAACATGTGCTGTTTCTAAACATTTTATTTTTTAATAGAGCAACCTTTCAGGCCTTTTTTTTAATTCATAATAAAGAGCAGGTTGAAAAGAAGGAGAGGGCAAATGAAGGCAGTGAGGCTTGCTAACTTCCTTTAAAGTTGGAAGGTCACCTTTAAAAATTAATGAATGCAGCGTCTGGAGGAAGTTCCAAGGCAGCAGGCCTGGGGTTCAGCACTAGAATGGGAGATGGAACAAAGATGAAAAGAAGAATCCAGGTGGGATCTAGGAATAGCTGCAGAGCTGCAAGCGCAGCGTGGTGGGCTTGGGTGGAGGAGGTGTTTAAGGGAGTGTCTCTGCCCCCTCTCTGAAAGCTGCTGTTGTGCGTGGTGATGAGCGGAGGAAAATGCAGTCAGGTGCTGGACAGCCAGCTGGACTGCACAGGAGTGCGTGGGTTGGTGATATCGTTATGGCTGTAAGATGGAATTTGGGATAAAATAAAGGCACTGGCGGCCCATTTTGCAGTCATGGATGCTGAGTGACCCTAGAGATGTCTCAACTGCTCTGTCTGTGTTCATGCTGACTTTCCCCTTTCCTGGCACCCCTCAGGGAGTGAGAAAAGGGGATCACAGTGTGAGTCCTGGTAATGACTTACTGGACAGAAAGCTTTTGGCTGTGTTTTAGATGGTTTCCTGGCTCTCGCTACTTTGGTCCACTCTGTGAGCTGGTGAAAGTTGAGGTAGCACCACTGTGTTGTATGTGAGTGTATTCCCCTTTCTGCATTCCATCCAAACCAACATACTGAAGGCTCAAATATTGCCAAATGCTTGACAGTCCTCAGCTACCTTGTTCAGTTTTTAGGTATTTCCTCCCCAGAATACCCGAAAGATGAGAAGTCGCAAGGAAGGAAGCCTAATATTTGAAAAAGTAAACCCTCCCCGTGTCTGACAAGGCACTTTCCCTGGCTTTCGGTCAGATCCACGTCCATAGAGTGCAGCACCCCTCTTGTCTAGATGGCTAACCACGGCATGAATAAACTATAGGTATAATTGGTTTTGGTTTTGGGTGGAGCAGAGGAGGATCCCTCAGAAATAATGGCTAGAACCATTTTAGAAAAAGACAAAAATGTCCCCTACTACTTTATTGCGATAAAGATAGATGACAAAAGATGATCCCAGTGCTTGCCCTTCCTACCTTTGCAAGAAAACCACCAGATGCAGCCTGGAAACTGCCTGATCATGGAGTGAGCACATGGGCAGCTCTTTCTTCTTCTCTAATGGAATCAGGCCTATCCTCAGGGTTCCAGGTCTGGTCCCCAAATAAACAGCTTGGGTAAGCACAGGGAAATTCATTTCCCCCCACCCTCTTCCACTTGAGGCTGAAGGGTGAAATTGCTCCTGTGAAAACCATTGTGTAGTGTGTTGAGGGGACAGGATTGAAAAGGAGAAAGAACTCCTAAAAATCTAAAGTTAGTCTGTAAAGCTTTGGGATCTGCTGAGAAATGCTGTCTACATGGTGTTTTGTCCAGCTGTGTTGCTCCTCTTTTTCTGTATCAGTCCTATTTGCAGGTTTTTAGAGCACTTTTGCAATCAGTCATCAATCAGACTTGCTATGGCTAAGGCCATAGATTGGAGGCCATTTTCAGGAAGGGAAACTGAGGCAAGTGTGTTGCCTTCCCCAGGCTGCTGTGGCTCCTTGAGAAGCATGTGGGAGTGCGTGGCCAGACAGGGAACAGGACCTGAGGGGAAATATGGGGAACCTGTGACCCTGGCACTGGCCTCACCTATGTCTGCCCTGGGCAGAAGCTCACTATGACAGAGAATGAAATGATATTTCTTAAGGGTTTGTCTAAGAACTGAATTCATTTCATATTTGTGCCCTTGCCTTTCGTTCCCACAGAGCCAAGATGTGGGGGCATCAGACACATGCTATCTGTTGCTTACTAAGTAGTTTAACAAGCCCAGCTAATTACAGTGTACTCGAGGATTTTGTAGCTTATGAAAGCGGTCCCTGTTTGTTTGTGTCAGTGCTTTAATGCATTAATAGACCAATTAAACCTTGAGGTGTGTGCGTGCTCACAAAGCTTAACATACAGGAAGGGATGTTGATGTCTTTCATATCAACTGGGGCTTCTCAGGCTGTTTCGGCTCCAGCTCTGAAGGGATGTTTGTGGTTTTATGTTCAACCTTGTCACTGAAGGGACGCGCATCCTCTACATAAAAACATCGTTCAGCCCCCCCAAGTACACTGTTTTACAATGCTCTGGCAGACACGGGCACTCTCTGTTGTTAATGTTTCCTTCTTTCAGACAGGCCTGGGAGAGTTTCCCGGTCTTTATTTCCATCTCAGTGCTGATGATACAGACAATTTGTGCATGAAAAGTGTTGTCTTCTCTCCCTCAATTAGTCCCAAGGGGTCACCAGTGGGACCTCTGTCTATGACATTTGCACTTGTTTGCAAAGAGCCCTGCACATTCGTTAAGCCACATGGATAATGAGTGATAATCAGTGCGCAAGGCACCCAGTGTGACTCTGTGCAGGGATGGGGCTGGAGCAGGCAGTGAGGGTCAAAGGTAAAAGCCTCCTTCAGTGCACTTATAGTTCAGTGAAAAGAAGGCAATTGTGGGGGGTGGAGAAGGAGAAATGACAGATTAAAGGAAATTGAGAAGCTGTAATAAATACACTTGAAATTGAAGAGTATCTAGGATGCAGTGATTATATTCCCTGCAGAGCTGGAGTGCTGACGAGGGTCTGCAGAAAGGGCAGCGGTACAAAACCACTGGTCTTTCGGCGAGCAAGCTTACAGGGAATGCACAATGAGTTGAAGAAAGCTGGCTGGGGTTTATAATGTGAGTCTTTAATATACAGCTGGGAAGGCTGAACTAAACATTCAGTCTAGTAAAAATAAAGACTATAAAAGAAGGGATGAAAGAACTGACATACAGCAGGAATGTGAAAGGAGAGGGGAGGGAGAAGAAAGCAAGATTAAAAAAAAGGGATGGAAAGCAGCAGCCACATAGGATGCTGAGGGTGTATTTCAGACAACAAGGTCCTTTTGCACATGAGGGACAAAGAAACAGCACCTCACAGCAAGGAGGGGTTTGGAGTTTTGAGGAGAATAGTTTGCTGGTGTGGAAGATATAGAGGAGAAAGTGCTTATCTTGAGAGTTATATATGGAGAAGTTAGACTGGCAACAGAGAACGGAAGCCAGCTATATCAGCGATAAGAGAGGAGAAGGATTATTAAATATTTTTCATCTGCCAAAATTGCATCCAACTTTATAGAGGATGAAGAGAAAGATCTCCCCATATCAGTGGCCAGCTGTTCAAGGGCACGGGACAAGGTGAGCATCGTCTACAGATGAAGAACACGTTCTGTATTGTACACAACTGTGGCATGCACATGATTTTCCAAGATCTTCAGTGATATTTTAAATTGTCTATCTAAAATGGGGCAGATGGATGAGAGTTGGAAGGTGGTGGACATAACAGGGGCAAGAGACAGACCAGTAAGTTTAATGTTTGCTCTGGGAAATTCTTGGAAATCTTTTTAAACTTTAAGGGATGTTGTGGGAGAACACCTGGAAAATCGATGCACTGTGAAGGCCAAACTTACGTGGCTTGAAGTAGTGGGAAGTCACACTTGACTAATCTGCTGGCATTCCCCGAGGAGCTAACTGCCACTGTATGTAAGGGAAATTCAGTGGATATAGTACACTGAGTTTTTCAGTAGGTATTTGACAAGGACCAGCGTCAGAGATTAATGACTGGAGTTGGAAGGTCTAGGATTTAAAATAAGAGCCTTCGTAGAAACCTGCCCTAAGAGCGTGAAACAGAAGGGAGCTGTTGCTAAAAGTGTTTCCAATTGGAAAGAGGTTGAAAGTGATGTGTCCTGGAGGTCAGTCATAATCATCTGTGTTTTTCATAATGTCTGCTAACGATCCGCAAGGAAAAGCAGGAGCCAGCATCGTCCACACTGTAACACCATGGATGGGAGTGATTTTTCACCAGTGCTGCCTGTGGCCAAGGTCCCAAATGCGCCCAGTGCCTCTCCTGGTCTGGGAGGTGTTTGAGAGAGGAATCGCAAGTGACAGAAGAGAACCAGAGAGAGAAAGAAGAGCCTCTTTGACACTCCTGCCATACCATGAGCGACACTGGGGATATACCCACACCAGAGGAGATGTGGCATGGGGAGGCTGTTATTTATGCAATGGAGACACAACGCTATCTATAAAGAAAGGATAACTGGACAGCACAGGAATCTTTTCCTTCAGTGAACTCCTTCCAGAAATGAAGATGTGATTTTGAACAGCTTGGTAATTATTTTTTCCTTCATTATTTTTTAATTTTATCTGCTTTCTCTACAATTCCAGTTTCTGATCTGGAGACCTCAGGTGACTTAAATGGGAGCTCTGTTTGCAGGAGAATCGCAGCCTGGCTGTGTAAATGCAAGATGTCTGAGTGAAATTTTGAATTTTGGGTGCTCATCTGCACTCAGATATTGATCTGGGCGGGTTTGCCCATTACCTGCTTGAAAAATCTCTGCCCCAGGAAAAGGTTAAAGGTCTTGATTTAAACTCTGATTGATAAAGAAAAGACATCAAGGTGATCTTTGTAATACAAGCTGAATTTGGAGTCACTTTCCAAGCTCAGATTGCAACATCAAAACAGGATTTGCAGGAGACTGATGGATTAGATTAGTGGAAACTGGCCTCCAATTTTTCCATGTTACTATCCCAATATCTGATTCTGGCCCTCCAATTAAGACAGTTCAGGAAAGCAAGATATATACTCTTGTTAAAGACATTTTCTAATTAAATAAGACCCGTCACAGGCTAGTGAGGAGAAACAGCTAATGGCATATTGGACCTCTTTCTACCGTTATACCCCACTCTGTGCTCTGCAGCATCACCCACATCTACAAGCTGCTATTACCAGCTTTGAGGGGTCCTTTCTATGCCTCCGCATCCTCAGCTAACTGCAAAACATTATTTCCCTTCCTCTCCTCCCTCAGCAATCTTGGTCATTTTGGTCCTTTCCGTTAGCAGTATGTTCTTGCTGTAAAACTTCAGTATACACATTTAAATTTAAGCTGTTAAGCCGTATATGAGAGATATAAAAAAGTATATATATATAATCTTGGTTTTGTAGCTGAGGGTCCTAGTAGGTTTCCTTCCCCATGTGTCTTGAATACCAACTTAGCAATCATCTAGTCCTCACACATAGTTTGGTTAAAGCTGAACGTGCACCTTTTCACCATCTGCAATTAATCATGTCTTCTGAGGCTACTAGCACTGCGGAATGTTTTCTCGAGTCTCACCGGGCCCTTAAGAAGAATTAACTGGGTATTTTTCCCCTGATACAGACACTAATGTTTTGCCACAGGAGAAACCTGTAAGATTATTTTTTTCCCCCCATCTTGCATGCAGTGAAGTTTGTGATGTTTTTCTGTGAAAATTCACCCCAACCATCAGGCTCATAATGGCCTGAGATATTGCAGAAAGATGACAGACAGACAAATGGACAAAAATATAGAGTTTTATTACCCCGTGTTCTCCCCATGCTGGGAGTCTCTGAATCAATAAACCAAGATGGATTCTAATTTATAATCCTAATAAAGGCCAGACACGGGGTTGTACGATAAAGCAGTACCATCAGGAAAGGAAGGGCAGTGTCCTAACAAGAGCATGGGGTTCCTTAAATAGTCCTGGTGGTAAGAGATTTCCAGACTTGTCCAAGGAGAACTTTTTCTGGTTCACCTCTCACTCCTCTAAGTGTTCTGATTCTGCTGAGAAGAGGAAGGTGGTGTTGGCACGATGGTGCCTCTGCGTGATGGTGTCTGTGAAATGAGTCAGATCCCACCACAGAGCAGCTCTGGAGTCAACACATGGCTGAGCCACTGCCTTTCACGGGTTCTTTTCTACAAGATGGACCCAGAGTACCAGTGCACTCCTTTCTCCTGCCTAGAACTGCCCTGCTGTTACCATGCTCATTTTGCAGCAGCGAGGAGGACCTGAGAGCAAAGTTGGATTTCTCTTTGTGGGAAGAATCACCAGTCCAACAATCATTGCACTACCTTTGATGGACTCAAATGTAAACCAAAGGAATATAGGAAGCCCCAGCTACATGCAGACCCAGAGAGCTGAATGAGGACCAGCTGCTATCCCCATCAGATCAGCTAATTCCTTTGTATGATCCATCCTTCTCTTTATTCCTCTTTGCATAATTTGCTACCACATAACAATTGCCAAAATCGCCCAAACCACAGTAATTTTAGAGCCCAGCAGGCAGAGCTGTCTCACATTACTCCTCCTTCAGGAGTTTCCTTCTACAGGCGAGATGAAAAAAGGGATGGGATTGTGCAAACAGAAGTAGGGAGAAAGCCAAGGAAACTTCAGGCAGAAACAGAGCAAGGTCCATTCTGGGTGTTAGGAAAACATGAGTCCAAGGGAACACCTCATCAAGCCATAAGTGTTGGTCCTGAAAGAAAGGGAGTTGGAGGAGGCAGGAAGGAAGGGGAGAGATGGAAATTGGGCAAATTGGAGAGAGGCTTTCTAAGTAAATCATAACTGAGATCTGTCTTTCAGCACCTCATGTTTTCACTCCATATGGCCTCACTTCTGGAATTTTTTTGTTCCATGAGTTTGGCCACGTTAGCCACTCATTTAATGACCACCAAAAGAAGTTGTTAGTGGGAGAGTGACTGGGCTTGGGACAAGAAAAGACACAAGTACCCAGAGATCCCAGAAGCAAGAGCAAAAGGGAAAAAAAAGTGGAAGATGCTATGTTTTGTCCAAAATTGTCCTTTTTCTTTGTGATAATGGTGAGGCTGGCAACAATCAGAAGCATTTCCAACCTGCCTGGAGCTCTAGCTGGAAAATGCAGAAGACCAGGCCCTCTCACCAAATTTCCTGCTTTGAGACAGTCCAGAAATTCTGTCACAACAGATTTTCCTGAAAGTCTTTTCACACTTCCACATCTGGAGGGAACAGCACTTCTTCTAAAAATACTTCTTCATTTTGCACCCAACTTTGGGGCTAGTTCATACTCTGTTCATAGTGAGTTCTGCATGAGGCACCACAGCTATAGTTCAGCACTGAAACCACTTCCAAACTACACCTCTTTCTTTAATGTCACCTTTCTAATAGTCACATAGTCCCTACAACAAGTTTATGGTGGGGGCACACAAAGATCAGAAGCCATTAGGAAGACAATGACAGCAGAGTTGGACTAGGCATAAGCAGCATACGCCTGTGGTTAGATCCTTCAAACCATAGATCAAGCTAGAGACTGAACATCATTGAAACAGCAGTATCAAAACCCCCGAAATCCTTAAAATTGCAAGGAAAAGCTTAACACTGTGACCTTAACCCAATGCTGCAATATCTACCTGGGTGTGCAAGCAAACCACAGCATGGTTCTGAGGTTGACTGCTGGGACCAGGATGACATTAGCAGGATATGGCTGATGAGGCCAAAAAGAGCAATAGATTGACCATGGGATGTCTGTTGGTCAGAGATGTACCCTGCTGTGGGGGTAAGTACTGGTGGGGCTGAGCTCTCCTATTACCTGCTGCAGAAAGCACTGGGTGCTAGCAGCGGTGATGCACGGCACTTTTTGTGTCTGCCTGTCACTGTGGGTAGGAATTGCAGTCTAATCAAGGCTGTTGCAAAGATGAGGGAGTTTTTTGGTACTGCTCCCAAATTAAGGAGTGGGAAGAAGACCCAGCACAGGGATGAGGGTTGGGAGAAAGACTCCTGTCATGGCATGAGCCAGTTAACCGAGCCCTGAGTGACGTCCTCCTGCTGAGACATTGCAGGGGGACCAAAACCCAGAGAGTAGCAAAGGCAAAAGCTCAGTCTGGATTTACTGAGAGCAAACTCCTTCCTCCAAAGGACCTGACAGCTCTTCTCTGGCCTTGCAGCAGCTCAGCATGATTCACAAGCAGCCAGGGAGGGGCTGTTGCCTGTGCTGGGTTCTGGAGTCAGTCCCCATCTCTCTGCAGTGGAGCTTTGACTGGGGAAATGCGAGGCTTGACGCTGCCTGGAAGCAGGTGCTGCTGGGCTTCTGGCCCTGCTGGACCAGGCAGAACCATGGCAGTGAACTCGCAGGCTTGGGGAGCTGAGAGCCAAGAGCCTCTGAGACCTTGGGGGCAGAAGGTAAGCCTCTGTCTTCCTGGTGGGAGATGGTCTCAAAGCTGCGAGGCTGCTGCTGAGACCCGGTCCCTTCCAGCTTTCTTGTGATTATCCATCTCGGCAATAGGATGCTGTTAAGTGTCTGATTACTGCGTTGTTAAAGCCTTAAACCTGAAATCTGACTACTGCGTGGTCCCTCGAGGGGCAGTCAATCCTCCTCCATCTCTCCACCAGTAATCCCTCCCTTCCCTTGGAAAAATAATAAAAAAGAAAGACAAGTGATATCTGTCTGAGCACCGCTTTCCAATCAAGTGAAAACGAGCTGGAAAATCAAATCAGCTGGTAAGTTCCTGCAGAACACAACTCTATCTCTTTAAATCTCCCCTTTTGAAGTGGTGAACTGAACGGCAATAGCTGCTGATGTAAAACAAACCATTATTCCTCCTATCTCCTCTCCAAGCCCCTTCCCTGCAGACGCATGAGTCTGAGGGAGGCAGATGCTCTCTGAAGACTATTTTCCTCCGTTAAATAAATTCACTTTCAAATAATGTGTAATTAAATGTGTGGTATTGAATTAATGTTTTATTCTGAGTGCTTTGGCAGCAGGGGACTTAGGGGCCTGGCTGGTGGAAAGAAAACACATTCACCATAAAGGCTCGCTTCTCCTCTCTCTTTCCCTTTTCCTCCCACCTTGCCAAGAATCCCAGTCCCTGTTTCTAAGAGCTGCTGGAGTGTAACAGTGAGTGGGTGAGGACAATGCTTTGTGTAAGGTCCCTCTTATGATAGATTGCCATGGTGCTCTTGGGCATTTCACCCAACACAAAGACCTCTGCAACCCACTCCAGTCCCTCCTCTATCTCGATCCTTCTGGGCTTAGTCTTCTTCCTCAGAAGAGCCCAGTTGTGTAGTTAACCCTTGTATACAAATGGCAGAGCCCGAGTGGCCCCTCAGGATGTGAAGTTGGTGCTGGATGTCTAAGGAGTCAGACTGCTGATACTGGAGAAGTATTTGGCTTTGCAGGCTAGTGTCAGCCAGAAGTGATTTGAGAAGGTGTAGGAGATGATGGGAATCATCAGCCATTTTGAAGTCTTTTGTCTGGAATGTTAATAAGGTTTTGGTCCCATCAGTGGTGTTTTGTGTTCCCCTGAGAGCCAGCTGGGGAGGAATTGGTGCATACAGAGGCATGGGCAGGCATGGGGTGAACCTGCACCGCTTTGCAGAGGTGACAGCAACAAGGTGGACCTGGGTGTCTGTCTGAATCTGAGGGGATCTTGACATTTGCCTTGGGCACAAACAGGTTGGGCAGAGGCAGAGACTGGGTTGCGGCACAGCTAGGAACCCTCTTACAGCTATATACTTGCTCCCTAACTCTGACCCCAGCAGCTGCAAGAAGCCTTCTGAGCGTGAGATTTCTTTTGGGAAGTCTTCCAAGTCTCCATACTAAAGGACATTTTAGCCATTGACAACAGCATAGGTGAAGGGATTTACCTTGTTGGATCAAGGAAGGGTCCTGTTGATGTGATGACCTCTTGTTTGAGTAATTTCAGTAAGTCACAAATCTGCAGAAAGAGGAGATGAATGATGTCTTAAAGGCAAGAACTTGCTGCTGTGAAAGGCCCAGGTGTGCTGAAGGCTTCTTTTCTTTGTTGCTGCAGTCATTGCCAAACATTTGCTAGGGGTGATGTGCAGGAGCCATCCTCTTGGTGTAGTTCCCTTGCTTCGGGATCTCCCCAAGGTGGCTGTGCTTCTGCAGGACTATGCGGTGGTGTGCATCCCAGCTGAGACTGCTTAGCGCCCAGTAGCCATGGAACACTTTATATTGCTCTCTTCAGAAAATGATTACTAAGTAAGTGGTTGGCACTCAGATTTATGGGGCTGAAATGAATGAGAAGAGCTTGAAATCACATTTTATTTTCATTAAAGTATCAGGCGGTTTAAGCTGAGACAGAAGTTTTTGCTTAAAAAGTGTTTGTGAGGTGGTGCCAAGTGCATTTGAGCATTATTATTTTTCAAATTCTTTTCATGAAGAAAATGAGAGTTTGACTTGGTTGGGGTTTAAGCTTTGCAGGTACGTCACACCAAGTAATGTCACCTGCTTCCAAATGGTTTTCAGTGTGATGTGGTATGGGAGTCTGGCAGGCTCTGGGCTTGCATCTGGTGAGTTGTTGGTTTACGGTGTGATTGTGCTTTGCTTTTCTGTCAGCTCCTTTATACATGCATGCACACACACACTCCCTTTACACTTACCTTTACACTTACCTTTAGGTTCAAGAGCATTGGATATGTAGACTGTTGTTGCCAGCAGTTGCTGTGTGGCTGATATCAAAGCTGATGCTGCAGTGGAGATGCAGCAGCTCAAGTTACGGCAGCTCAGTGGGTGCTAATCCACTCGCTCCGTGCTGCTAATCAAATCACTCTGTGGAGCATGAGGGCTGTTTTGCAGAAATGCAGTGTTCCCTTGAATCAAGGCTGGTTGGGAGTTAGCTGGTGAGTGAAAAGCAACCCTTTGGGTTCACCTGCTTCACCTGCTATTGCAATAGCAAAAGCCAGAGGAGCTGACGATGTCCTAATTGCTGGAGGTATGCTTGGAAGCGGTGGATGTAAGGTATTTTCAAAGCATCAGAGATCTGGCTTGCAGAGCTTGCTCTTCTCCTGTTTTCTTGAGCTCGATTACACTGAATGTCTGCTCCTGGTGCAGAATGGTATTCCTGGATAATTTTTTTTAGCCCAGATTGTCCAGCTGAATGTGTGAAAGCCTGCTATTTTTTACCAAGGTCCATTTAGCAGCATGTACTGCATTAGCTCTGGGTCTGCCAGGTCAGCTGGCCAATAATGCTTCCTTCCCACCTGGGACCTGCACTCACACCTTGCAGCTGCTCCCAAGGAATTAAAGGAATGGTAAGAAAAAGCAAAGAACTGCAGAAACATAAAGTCGTTGTCTTTTCAGGTCTTTATGAAGGAGTGTGATCACAACTGTTTGATTGCATAATATAGATTCAGGTACCAGGGGCTGCCTGGAAGCAAGTTGCCAGCATCTTGGTAAGATACAAGACATGGAAAACAGTCTGAAGAGAGGCTGTAAAGCCAGTGGTGTGTATTGGTTTGCTGGGGGTCGAAAAGCCTGAGAAGGGATGCAGAGAGAGGGCTTACAGTAAAAGGGAGAGCATCCTTTGCATTTCAGGTTGTTTCCATTAAGGCTGAAGTAGAGATGGATGGAAGATGTGAGAAAGTCTCTCTCTATATTTTTCTGTGTGGACACACACAAAAGGCTATTAGAGCTGTCATGCAGAATTAGTAAAATTGAAATACTGTCCCCAAAGTAAAGAGAAAGGTCTGAGACAGATGGTCTTGTCCACACAGCCTGCAAAGAAGGGGGTGGGAAGGACCTTGCTGCATGATTGTGTTGGAGCCCAAGTGGCTCAGCCAAGGGCTGTGCCTGCTCCATGAAGCTCCCAGAGATTCAGATATGCTTTACATAAACCTCCATGGTTTGGAGTCTCTTTGAAAGGACTGTCAGAACTGCTTGGTGCTTATAATCATGACTCTTGAAGCTGAGTCCTTGAAAAGTGCCTTAGAGAGGACTTGGCAGAGAACCAGCGTCTGGGAACAGTGCTGAGCTGCCAAAGCATGTATCCAGGACTTTTCCCAGACGTGGCTCATGTCAGAGCTGAGAAAGAAGCCACCAGAAATGCAGGGCTACCTAGTCAGAGTCCATACAGAGATAAAGAAACAGTCTGTTTGTATCTCTGTTTTTTAAAATTATATGGGACTGATTCTCCCTTTGTTTATGTGTGCTTCACAGCAGTCCACAATTGAAATCAATATCCTTCACTGACTTTGATGGATTTGCGCCAGGCCAGGAGGGAGACTCAGACTGTGCAGCTAGCCTATGCATTATCTTCTCTCACTATGAGACAGGGCTATGAGAGCAGGACTTATCAGCCCTCCAGCGGCAAGACTTTTTGATCTGGTGCTACTCAGTCTGCACACTTTGCTCTGATCAGGTACATTGGGTAACTCATCAACATGTTTGGTTGACAACCAGGCTGCGATTGACTGCCTGACTTGAAAGGCACTCTGGTAGTTACATGTCTTAATGACAAGATTTCCAGTGTAAATGGTAAGCTTTGCTTATTTGATTTCAGTTGTCATGGAGCAGGGAAGCCATGCAGGGTTTATTCATAAGAATTATTTTAGCAGTAAGTCAAGAAAGAAGTGAATGAATCATATTGACTAACTGAGAACTTTGCTACCTTTTGTGGACAACTAACGTATAAAGAGAAAAGAGACAACTCCTTCGCATAAATTAGTTGTTACAGCAAGTGACTCAGCCACTACTGAAAAATGTCATTGTTGTTATCATTTACAAAGTGCTGTTGATGCAAATGAGGCTTTAGAAGCTTATGAAAATCAAGGCTATTACCACAAAGAGCCCAGGATCAGACTCAGATCAGGATACACTAGAAACATCTAAACATCAGTTTGAAAACGGGGATTGAAGAGCAAGAGGGGCCAGAAATAGAGAAGAAAAAGAGATAAGAAATGACATGAAGTGACAAATCGGACAGAGGGAGGAGATGGTGATGGAGAGGTGCAGGAAAAGACCTACCTCTGGGGAAAACAAGGCCACATGTGTAGAGGAGAAAAGAAATGGATAGAAAATTGATCTTGGTCTTTTCTAGGCTAGAAGAGAAAGCTGCTGATGA
The DNA here is from genome assembly GCA_028020825.1 of Podargus strigoides. Lineage (NCBI taxonomy): Eukaryota > Metazoa > Chordata > Aves > Caprimulgiformes > Podargidae > Podargus > Podargus strigoides. The sequence goes on along the minus strand of CM051663.1, from coordinate 8,242,764 downwards.
AGAGCGTAGCAAAAGTTAAAGATTTCCATAGATTTGCTCTGTTTTGCCAGTGAGCTACACATTGTTTGTGAATTAAGAGTCCAAGGACAGAAAACCCACTAGAACTACAGCCACCAGGTAGACTGCTGTTCGGGAGTTTGGAAGGAGGAGATGTGAGGAACTAATTTCAAACCTGGTGTAAATGATCTAGCTTAAGAAGTAGTTTTGCATTTTGCTGTAACTTAAGTACTGGCACTGCTCCTGGTTTACTCTGTTTGGAGTTTGATTTGTCCATTTACCTCCTACTGTAGTCATCTGTGTCCAAACACTTCATCATGTGCGTGGAGGCTTCAGGAGTATTATCAAACCATGGTTTTAAGGATGCTGGCTGTGATGGAAATATGAAATGCAGAATTTGCAGTGTCATTGAACCCACCTCTTCCTCACCTGACCCCTAGACTGATTTGGAAATGAGACAATAATTGGAAAATTAGATTCATGAAACGTACCCATGCAACTTTCTCACTTCTGCTCATGTGATTCAAATGTGGTGGTTATTAGAAAAAGAGTGTTTTCATCACACACAGTTTTTTGCTAGCTCTCTATGCTCAACCTGGGATTTGGAGGTTGTATCAGGGTCTTTTTGCCTTGACCTTGTCACAAGCAAGAGAGATTCTGCAATGTGAGTGTAAAAGATGGGTGAAGAGTCATTTGAATCGGTGATTTAAACTAAAATGTTCTGGCTTTTCCAGGCTCCATCCCAGGAGTCAGTGTAGAAGTGACCCATCAGGACATGGTAGATTGATGTATGAGAAAAGCAGAATTAATCTTGTTCCCTCTTCTTCTTTCCCTATGTCCCATGACTGTACTAGGTTCATAAGGTTAGCAAACTAGAAAATGTTTGTGTCAGGAAGAGGAGCAGACATGACTAAGGGACACATGGGAGCAAATATGGGGAGGAAGAAGTTGCTGTTTTTAGACAATCACTTTTCTGATTGAGTGCACTTTAAGCACAGATCAAGTCAGCCATCCTGCCAAAGGTTCAGAGGAGGTTAGGTAAGATCCCATCGCAGATCGAAAGCTGCAACCTTTCTGCCTTGACTCTTCCAGAGAAAAAGAAAGCTTTCTGCTCTGGAGGCAATTTGTAAAGGTGAGTGTGGTGTCCCAGATTTACCCTCTTGCTAATACTCTTGCTTACCCATGTGCTGCCATCACTGAACTGAAGTCATGGGGCATTTCCAACCTGCCACGTCGAGTGTTTTCTGATGTGGTTCATGTGTTATTCAGAACAATAATGGAGACAAGAGCATGAAACACATTCTCCATGTGTTAAACCTTGATGGACAAGAAGGAAGGTGAGGAATCTGCCCAACTTTCCTTCTGTGTCATGCAACAACATAGTAATCCTGAAACAAGGGCTGCAAGGTGTTTCATTTAAAACTAGAATTGCTTTGGTGTTGTGTGCTCACATCCTTCCTGTAGATACAGCACGGCCTTGAATGACTTCCCATCATGCTGTCAAGTCTGGTTATTTTCCTGTGAGGCCTTACTATGGCTCCTGCATAGATTCTTCTTTTGAATTGTCTTGTTGGCTTGTTTTTATAAGTTAATGGTACAAGGGGGAGGAAAAAAAAAAAGAGTGGTACTTACGGGAAGACAGTTTGCATACACCTTGTCGGCAGGGCTGGCTGCAACACAGGCGAGACGTATTAGCACACCACTGCCTGCCTAAAACAAATAAACACCAGCTGTTTATCAGGCAGGGCTCAGCTTCCTCCAGGAGGAGGTAAACAGATTTATGCAGATGAACCTCCCAGGTGCCCTTGCAGCACAGCATCTTTCATGGCTACTCAGCCTTCCTTATGAATTACAGCCAGGACAGATGAGCAGAGAGATGCAAGGTTAGCACAATAACGTAGCCGTTTGCACAGTGTCAGGCCGGTTTGTCATTGCTTTATGTTTAAAGTCCATATCTAATAATAATGTAGAATTAATAATAGTGCTGATCTCACCACAAATGGATGAATTTGATGTAAACTTCAGTATTTTAAGCTGTTTACATGTGAAAAAGCAATTTATTGTAACTCGCTTATTATTCCATTTGTGTGTAAAATACTGTGAAGCAAAATTTATGGCCATTTGAGGTTGAGAGAAATTGTGATCAGCAAAAGTACTTTTCTGACTCTACATTAAGATTGTCCAGTTGCTGTCAAACTGCTTAACTTCATGAACCCTTTTTTTAATAACCATCCAAGTTTACATTAAATCCAGCAGTACTCCGTGAGTTCTCTACTTCAAAAGGATCACCCCTCCCTCAGTTCAACTCTGTCTGCCACAGTATCTCCTTAAATTCTTCATATAAATTTTCCCTGAAGCTTCTCAGGTGGCCCTAACAACTTGCTGCGTAATCTGGTCTTGAAGACAGATGGGATATTATTTTAATAATGTAGACATAATTACACAGTCTGGATGCCGGCTCTCGGAAACATCTGATCATTTATTAAGATGTTGTTGGGAGAAAAAGTTGGGAGCTGAAAATTTTGGGCAAGACCCTGGGGAGATCAGAAAGAGAGGTTTGCTTCAGTTCTCATGATGTTACCACTTACTCATCAGAAGAGTAAATAATCTCAAATAGTATCATTGGTTATTCTGAGACAGTTTCCTTTTTAACTTTATTTTGCATCAAATGGGGCAATCAGATTGCAATTGTTACATTTCTGTTGGGATTCTGAGGTTTTTTTAAGTGTCCTTGGGCTCCTCTTAATGCAAGATCATTTCCCCACAGTTTACTTGACTGCTGCTATTCAGGAGACCAAGAATGCAAATACATGGTTTGTCAATACAACAAATCCTGGGTGCTGTAGTGATGAGTGCTATAGAAATATTTGCCGAGAAAGAGGAGAAAAACCCTTTTCCTCTACTCTATTAAGTAAATTGATACCATTTGAGCTTTTCTTAGATTAGGACTTTCCTCACCCAAGTGCATCACTTAACATTTCAACACAATATTTCAGATTTCTCAAGGTACTCCTTAAACACTCAACTAAACCAGGTGTAGAAAGCAAAGTCCACATGGGATTTGTTCTCCCTGGCTGTCACTGCAGATTTAAAACCAAAGTAATTTTGGATTTGACTACCATCCTGTACCTTAATGTTATTAATATTATTAATATTGGTAACTAATAGTTTTCAGTCTATTGAACAATTAATGAAAAGGTCAATGGGAATTCTCTACAGAGGCATCATTCATTACGAGGTCCATTGCTTATGTAGTCTCACAGCATCCATCTTCCCAAACAAGCAAAAGTGCCAGAGATGGCAGCTCCTAAAACCTGCCTGTGAGCTCCTAATTAAAAAGCTTAATTGCATGAAAGTCATTAGGATGTTAGTCTTCCAGTCCATTGGCTTTTTGATGCATTAAGTGGTACCTATGTTGTTGTGGGGCATATGTTCCCCTGGGTGGATGCAGGTGCCTACTTGGGTGCCTGGGTAGTAGGAGTCAGTGGTAGATTGTGATCACTGTTGGTGAAGCTTCCCTGCAGCCAGTTTGAAACCTGGTGTTAGTCATCTCCACCTCCTGCATCTGCAGTGCCTCAAGGGAAATGCATCCTCAAAAGAGAGTATGGAGACCCCCAAGCTCTCCCAGCAACCAGTGATGTTTAGTCATGACCCAGCATTTGTGGAGGTCCTACTAGTCACTTACCTACCCTTGTAGGTGCCTAGAACCTGGGTAGATCTAGCCTTTATGAATGACCTTGTTAGTTGAGCAGACCAATCTTCATAGACCTCCGCAACTTTGTTAAATTAATAGCCATTGCTCTTTTATTCTTACTGAAACCTCAGTTGCTATTCTCTGTCAGTCTGCGCCGTCCTAAATGTCAGTGGAAAGGATCATTGAAACTAATGGGTTGAGTTTGTCTGTTGTGCCAGTGATTTTATCCTGGGAAGACCTTGTTTCTGAGGGAACAGTTGCACAGGAGATGGCCGCAGGGTCAGGGTCTTGTTGAGGGGCAGCACTCATCGTGTCTAACCAGTTCCTGCTCATGCTCTAAGGTGCATGGGGATCAGTGGTCCTCCTCCCTTTGGGAACGCTTTGACTTGTGAAGGTTCAGCTGCAAAATTCTGTCTGAGTAGGGGTTTAAACTGTTCCTGATTGAAATGCAAAACTCAACAGGACTTTCTAATCCTGCCTGGCCTGGCATTGGACATGTGTGACTGTTGCTGCTCCTCGCAGGAGATGAATTATTGCCAGGATCATTCCAAAGAGATTCATTCAGGTCTTTGTAGCAGATTTTGCCCCAAAGGTTCCTCTCCCTGAGGACAAGCTTGGCATGAGCTTCCACTGAGAACGTGATAAACCTCAAGTGCTTTCCTTGCAGATGTTTTGCATGAGACTAGCTCCATCCCAGAGATGGCTGTGTTCTGTGGGTGGGTAAAAAGATCCCTGTAGATATTTTTGCAAAGTAATTTCAGATCCTTTGCAGCTTGCTAGAAAATTGAATTAGTTGTTTTCCATTCCCTGAATTAACCCTGATTCATTCTTCCCTCAACCCTCTTCCTCCCCTCCCTCCAACAGATGTCCAGCATATTAAGAGAAGAGACATCGTTCTGAAGAGGGAGCTGGGAGAAGGTGCCTTTGGGAAGGTGTTCTTGGCCGAGTGTTACAACCTCAGCCCCACCAACGACAAAATGCTGGTGGCAGTGAAGGTAAATCCCAAGGGCGAATGGCAGAGAGCACAGCAGGGACTGGCTGGCAAAGCGAGGCTGGATGAGCCTGCATGGGAAAGGGAAGCAGGGGAGGGCGGGGGGCCAGGAGCAGAGATTTATCTGATGCTGAAGATTGTGGTAAATCCATTTAGTCACACAAAGTTCCAGCGTTTCGCTTCAAGGTTGTCTGTTCTTGTCAATGTCAAAGCCTCTTTTCCTGCTGATGCAGCCAGGAGACAGACGGGGAGGAGAAGCTGATCTGGAAGCTGTAAACTCTCATGCAGCTGCAGCAGCGTGGTGTGGAGTCTACCTTCCCTCCAAGAGGGAGTAGGGCCCTTCTCTTGCTAGATTTTATCTCTGTGCAACATGCAGAAGCTGAAACAAAAAAAAAGGCCTTGGCAAAAATGAACACTTAAAAGCTAAATGTAACACACTAATCTGCTGGGATCAATTTGCTGCAAGATGGGTGAAGCAACCCAGCTCAGTTCCTGCTTGCCTAGCCACAGATCGCTCCTGGTTTGGTAATTTTGAGCCAACAGAAGTTCAGCTTGGCTTGTGCTGTGCTGTTTGCATCCTTGTGAGGGTCCTCATTGAGCTCTACCCCATCAGTGTGGCTTTGGGCAGAGGAGTCCACTCAGTGCAGAAATGTGCTCTCCTCTCAAGTGGCACTAGTTGGCAGGCACATGAAGTCTAATCCCTGGGAGCTGATTGACAGCTCCGACCTCCTTGAAAAAAGATCTGCATTTGAACTAATGGTCTACAGGGCGAAAGATTCCAGCACTCTCTCCAGGATGCTGGAGGCATCCAGTTACTTGAGAGTTGTTTTAATCATTGGCAGTTCAGTTCAAGCCTTTTTTTCACCTCATTTGTCCCCTTATGCTCTGGCCTTGAACTGAAAGATTGCACCTTTCACCTCTGAGGCTGGTTAAAGCCGAGGTAGCACAGCTACCCATATGATTAATTGCCTGATTATATGGCTGGTACCTGCCTATTAGTGTCATCCATCCCTTATCTGATCCTGTCTCTCAAGTCTCTGCTGAGTTTCATTTGCATGTAGGCAGAAACAGCATCCGAACTTGTTTCTGTTAATTGCTACTATGAGCTTACATCTCCAGAGTGCCTTTCATCCTGCAAGATCATACAGATCCAGCTTTGGACTAGGGCCTTGAAATCTGGCTTCTTGCCAGCTCTGGGAGGGGCAGGGAAAAATCCTTCATTTTGGACCACGTTATAACTCCAGGGGGGAGGAAGAAAGAAAGAAAGGATTTACATATTAAGTTGAGATTTGGCTGCATTTCCCAAAGATCTCATGCTCGCGACAGAGGCTGAGAACTACCTCCCTGGTCACTGCCACTCAGTGCTAGGGCAGCTGAGTCCACAGGCCAGAGTCTGCCTCTGCTGGGCTTTCTGAGACTCCTTCCCAGGGCCGAAGAAAGTGTCTGAGTTATTCAGTCAAATGGACACAGGTTTTCAGCGGATCTAAAGGTTGCAGCTCTGCATATAAGCTGAGTTTTGATGTGATGGCATGGACAAGCTTTCTGTTTTATTCAGCTTGCTTCTAAAAACATCCTAAGAAATGCACAAAAAACTATATTCAACAAAAGAATGTTGAGGTTACAAAGTCAAGAACTAGAAATACTGGAGGAGCTGGTATTCAGGGCAAGTCCTCTGAACAGGAATTTTTCATTTCTCTATGGACTGTTTCGTTGTGATGATCACTCCTATGCCTGAGAGCTCCCTATGTGTGAGTGCACTCGTTTTCACAGCCTCCCAGCAAGGTGCTGGGTTTGTATCATCACCACTTTGCAGAGTGCAGCTGGAGAAGCAGGGAAACTGAGCTGAAAGGATCCACTCAGGTGGAGGGTGGAGTTACTGACCTGCCTTTCCAGCCCCAAATGCAACAGGTACCAGACTCACATTGAGCCCTGCTGCAGCAATAAACACGCAGTGCTTGTGCAGACCTGGCCCTGATGCTGTGTGAGAGGGGATTTCCCAGGTAATATTGGAATGACTGACACTTTGGGACAGTGGCTGCAACCTGCAGACGCCAAATAACATGCAAGATGTCACACAGGAATCATGTGATGGAGGCAGATACAATCCACCCCAAACGTTCCTAGGAGGGGCATTTCAGTTGTTTTGGTGAGACATCCCTTCTCTTCCTCCATTCCTGGTCTTCTTTCCCTGTTCCACCACTTTGAGCTCCTTGTTTCTAAATGCTTGGCTATGCAACCTTATAATTTTTTTTTATATCTTTTTTTTTTAATGTCTGATATTTACAAAGTTACAGTCCTAACACCTTGTGGAAATGATTGCCTGCGAAGGAGAGAAAACTTGAAGTGACTGTAGCAACTACTCAAAAAGAGGGAGATGGGGAGGGGACTGTTTTCCTGAGGAAAAATAGGGTAGCATCAACATTATGAAGATATTAAATGACTAAAAATAATTGAGTGCCTGAGATAAGGATGGATGCTTTGCCATCTGCACAATGTAACTAACATCCATCTAAATATCTCTAGTCAAGCTATCCCAGAGGACATAGAATTGAAATAAAATTACGCCACGTGACTCGCAGTTTGGGGGCAGAAGAAGGAGATGGAGGCAGTGTCCTAAGGCTTGGATAAAAACCTTGCAGATCTGGTCCAAAGGGAAAAGCAGCTGCACTGGAGGGCTCAGTACTTTGCTGTGCATGGCATTGCACCCAGCAGTGCCATGGACCAGCCAGAGGTGCACTAGCAGTGTGCTCAGCCCCTTCCTCCACGCACAGCTTTCTGATGCTTAGCATCCCTTTTTGCAGATAAATTGGAGCCTGCACCTGCTGAAGCCACCTCTCCTGTCAGCACAGGGAGATTCAAGGCATGGGAAAGGGGGGCAGGTGTCTTTGTGTGTAGGTAAGGGGAGAGCTACCTAATGTCCCCCACCATTGGGAGGGGACTGGTGCACATCAGATTGAATCTGGGGGTAACTGGAACAAGTTGCCTTGAATCCTTTTTGACTCCTGTTAGGCTGAGGTTAAAGCCAGAATTGGTACTAAACAGTTCTGGGATGTGGAGGGTAAGGGAAATATAACCGAGACCAGCAACTCAAAACCAGCACTGCCTTTTCGTTAGTTTAAATGTTTGCCAACACCACGCTGATTCTCGTGGCCATCCCATCTTGTCAAATGTTCTGGACTTCAACTAAGTGCCCTCCCTTGATACCTTGGGATGACAACATGCTGCTTTCAGATCAGGTCTCTGATGCAACTGCACAATAATGCATGGGCAAGCCAGACTCCAACCCTGAGGAATCCTCCCCGATCACTGGCTGCACCTGCAGCAACATCTTCATAGCAACCCTGTGACGTCGGGCTGGTCCACACAGCCTGGAGCCTGCAAGCTACCCTGCAGTAGCAATGTGGAAGATGAGATATTCTCAATAAGGATACCCATTTCAGCATCCATCTGCCAGGGGAGCTGTTATAAACAGCAGGGAATAAAAACATGATTTTAAAAATTATGAGAAAAGACTTGACAGTGTCCTTCTTCAGAGGCAGTTTGAAAAATCCACACAATAACGGCACAGCCGGGCAAATCCATCTTCTGAATAAAGGCAGTGTAGTCAGCTGTTTCAAAATAAAAGACAGATAGCAAGGACTGGCTGGCTCAGGAATTTAATAATAATGAGATATGAAGCCATTCACCCCTAGGTCACCAGTACAAATCCTGCCCAAGCTGGGAATAATTGGAAGCTATTACCCTCTGAGGCATGTTTGCTGCTGCCTGGGAAATGAGTTGGGGAACCCACTGGGCCAATAACTGCACGAACAAAATGCCGAGGTGGTGCCACTGGCACCTACCATCAGCCCTCCCAGTGCAGCTGTGCTGGTGGCAGCAGTTGCTCTCCCCTCCCTTCCTCGTCAGCTCCTTTGCGATGCTGCAGCCCATTTTTTCTGGCTTTGCCTCCACCTGAGCCCACCCTGTGTGTATCTGTGCCCCTTCTTTCAGGCACTGAAGGACCCCACCTTGGCAGCCCGCAAGGATTTCCAGAGGGAGGCAGAGCTGCTCACCAACCTGCAGCATGAGCACATCGTCAAGTTTTATGGCGTGTGTGGTGACGGTGACCCACTCATCATGGTCTTTGAGTACATGAAGCACGGGGACCTGAACAAGTTCCTGAGGTATGTGTGAAGGAGGGTATGGGAGATGCTATACAGCTGCTCCACAACCTCAGTGTGGCTTGTTATAGATCTGTGGTGCACCAGTGACACCACTGCTGTATGGATGCTGGTGGGCTGGGTAATGAGAGTCAGTTGTTCCAGAGACAGCTTGTAGGAGATGATGGTCCTCACCAGATATGATGCTTTATTAACCCTTCCTCAACACTTCCTCTGAGGTAGTCCCTGGGATGGTCCCTGTGAGCTATGGAAACCAAACTTTTCTTCTCCCACCCCAGCAAGTTTGAAGCTGCAGGAAGGGTGGCTGCAATCCCTCTCTGCCCTGAGGGGACAGAAGGATGTAAAGCCATGGCTGTCAGCAGCTCCAAGTCCCATCCATCCAGCAAAGCCATGCCCTGCAGAAGTAGGAGGGCCATAAGCCATCTCTCCTAACGTCACCCAGCTCCTGGTTAAATAGCACCAGAATCAAAATATTCTTTTGAGACACTTGCTGAAGTCCTTGGTCTGGTTGGTGTCCTGGGTGTTTACTGATCAGTTCTGAAAAGACCTGAGAAATGTTGGAGGGGCCTCAGGCAGTGCCTGTTGAGTCCACCCCTGGTCCTTGTTCCTTAAGCCTCATCAGACACACATGCTGACTGAGGCACAAAATAATAACCTGTGGCACGACACTACTCAAGAAGCTAGGCAAGGCCTGACGAAGTACTGTAATTACCTTCCCTGCCTCTTGAGAGATGCAAATTGCTGGAGCCCTCCCCCAGTCATCATTCAGCCATTTCATCAGTGTGAGGCAGACCATTTGTGTACCTTGAATCTGCCAGTGGTGAGGGGCAAGAAGCAACTCTGGGAGGATGTTTGTGGTGCTGTTCTCTCACGATACAGAAATTACACTGTGAAACCTGCATGCAAGTGGAGTGGTACTTACCTTTTGAAATAATTAGTAGTTTTATTTCTCAGTATTTAGAAAATTGGACCCTTGATATTTTCCTGTTTTGACTGCTAAGTGTGAACATGATTGCAGTAGGAGCAAGAAGCTTGAGCACAGCAGGTCTGGATCTGGGGGCTGGGATACACTCAGTGATTATTTTCCCACTATCACAGTTTCTGACCAGGAAACACAGGTCCTTCCCTGAGGTTTTCATTTCTAAGCAGTCACCTACACCAGGAGAACTATGGGGAAGGACTCAGAAGGTTTCTTCTTTCTTCAGCCAAGCAGTGCCAACCTATCTGCAACTCCCTTGGGGCTCTCACAAGGCAGTGCCTGAGATGGGAACACCCCTGTGCTGGTTTCCCTCCTAATTTTGGCGTAGTTGTAGGTAGATTGAATAGGATTTTATAGTTCAGTCCCTGTCTCAGGCTCTGGATAGTTTACATCCTTTACACGGTAGATAGAACAAGTGAATGCTGATGCTACACTAGCTTTGCAGAGCTCCTCAGACCCGCATTCAGAGGTGACCCTGGGACCCTCTCTTGTGGTTCCCTGTCTTGCAGGGGTTCAGCAACCTCCCAGCAGCAGCAGACTGAACTCTGCCTACAGGCATGAAACCGTGCATTGGGCTGGAACGGTGTTTTAGCACAAATTGGAGATGCAGTGTTAAGGACATTGCCTCAGCCTCGTCACTGGAGGAAGGCAGTCTAAAATACAGCATGAGAGACCAAGTTCTTGAAGTTTTTCACAAGGAAAAACAGAAAATTAACCCATCTTTTTTCCTGACGGAACCAGTAACCTTATTCTCCTTAGAGGAGGTAGACATTACAGCTGAGGCATAGCCTCCCTCTGTGCTCTAATTGACCGCCCAGACAGTATAGTCCAAAACAGGTTCTCACACTGTCTCAGAGGGATGTCTCAAGACCACTGCCAATGCCTCGTGGAATTTCTTCATGCAACAGTGAGCTCCTAAAGCTGATAGCATGCTGAAGCCATATGCCCCCTCATTCCCACATCCCAAACCTGCCCTGGGACATGTCTGAGAAACGCTCATGGCCTGGGAGGCCAGGGCCTGTCCCAGTGTCACTGGAGAAGAAAACTTGCTGTTTTATTATCTTTGGCCTTTATGAAGGAAAATAAACTTTCCAGATGTGTGGTCCCTGGGATTGCAGCCTCCCATCATCCAGCTGCCTTTATCTGCCAGCTTTTCCTTCTCATGAAGCTATGGAGCAAGCAGCAATGAATTCCCTTCTTTGCTGTTGGTGTGTGATAGACAATGAAATCCCTTTGTGTCCCAAAGGAAGCTGGCTTTTGGGACAAAGGAGCTTATATGGGAACTCAAAATGCAAATGGGAACTCAGAACACCTGAGGGGACATTTGGAAAGGGAGTCTTGGGCTTTGTTTGTCAGATCAGCTATCTGCTGGTGGGAAACTTCAGAGGACAGGACTGCAAGGGTGTCAGAGAGAGTGTGTGGTGTAGAAGTGCCTGGCATCCCTGGCAAGTAGCAGTTTTTATTGTGGCATGGTTCACCCAGCCCTCAGCAGGAGACCGTTGCTCCCAGGCACTGGAGGCCAGAGATGCTGGGAATCTGTAACAGGCACTCAGGTGGGCTTTTCCCAGATTAACTGCAGAAATTGGAAAAGCAGTAAAATGGAAAAGGCTCACTTTAGACCCAGTTTCCTAGAGCAAAGCACAATAAATAAATTCCCCCAAGTGTTGTTAGGCCTTTGTGTGCTTCCCAGAGAAGAGAGAGAATTTTACTGGTCTGTAAAATAAACTGGTGTGGCAAGGGGGAAGCACTAGGATCAACACCTACCAGCTGGGCAGGAGGTGGCATGTACTGGGATGACTCTACATGCCTCCCAGGGCCCCTGCACTTAAGACCATTGCTGGTGGTGCAGCCTGCTCTCTGTATCATGGGAGACTGCAATTATGGTGTCCTGGCTAATAGAAAAGAGACAGTGGAAAGATCCTGGAGTGGAGAAATACAAGCATTGCTCTCCAGTGAGCACAGTGTCCCTGGGGCTGGAGACTGTGCATGGCAAGGCTGGGTGCTCCCTGGCACACCTACCTGCTGCTCGGGGGTCTGCAACAACCGCCTTCCCTCTCTGATCACTGAATATCTCCATCGCTTCCTCCCTTTCCTTCTGTCACTGGTTTTCTAGCTTTTGTTTTCTGTCTGTGGCAGCAGCAAATATGAAGTAGGGATATTTACACGTTGCCCTCACAGACCACCTTTGCAGTCTGTAGCAAGTTGTTGCAATTTGCTGTTAGAAAGACAATAGATTTTATTAGAAAAATTGCAGAGTTCTGATGTTTTTATGTCAGCCCCTCCAGTGGAGCAGCCCCACAGGCAGACTGTCTTGGGACCAAAAGTGGCATTTCAGCAGAGGAAGCCAGAGGGTTCATTTTCTTCCCTATGTTAGAAAAAGCCTCCATCACTCCATAACAGAAAAACCCTCCAACAGTTCTTTAACAGGGCATCCACACAATCTTATGGCCTTTCTGTAAAGCTGAATTAAACACGTTTGTCCAAGAAGAGATGGGCAGACCCCTCTCATATTCCCTGCAGGCTTCTTGATGCAACTAGATGTGCTAATATCATTCCTGTTAATCTCATAAATGTGTTGGTACTTCTTTCTGGACTAATAACCATGTGGGATGGAGAAAGGGGGGGATGAAGGTGTATGAATTATATACTGAGATATGTCCTATAAAGTAGGATGCTCAAAGAGCCAGTGAAATAAAGGTGTTGGCTGACCATTTTTCAAACATCACCTGTTCCCTTCAGACACAGACATTTCTTTGGGGTCCATTATTATATTTGAAAAATGTGGCAGTAATGAGATAGTAATATATCCTTCACTTCTCACTAGGAATGTTTACCTTTGATGACAACAGGTATCAGCTGCAGCTAAATATTGTGTAACTGCAAGGCATGACTGGTGCAAACTGTCCAGCACAGTTTTAGAAGCTATTTTTTGTCCTGCTTTGCTGTTTTTAGCTAACCTGCTCAGTCCTGACTCAACTTTACCTGCTGTCAACATCTGTTGTCACCACCAGGTAATTTCCTGGGGTAAACCTGTCTATGCATTGTTTAAATAAGACATCAAGCAGTCATTTCTGCATACACTTTTGTGCAGCTCCTCTTTGCCCTCAGCAGTTCTTCCAGGGTGCTGCTGCTCCCACTATGCCCACGAGCCTCTGAGATGCCTCTGGCAGCCCCAGCCCTGCTGCCTGCAGTGCTGCTCCCAGCCTGCTCATCCCACATTCACTGCAGCATCACCCACTTGCAGTTCCCAAAAACCACTCCTGTCTCATCAGTGCTCATTTCTGGAGTTCCTCTCCTCTTCCAGCTGTCCTTTCTACCAGGAGGGGACCTTCAGGGCCATGTTCCCAGTGAGTGGGCAGCAGGAGGTAGCTAAAGACAAGGGCATTTGAAAAACTATTGGTTGATCCCCAAACACCTGTATGTTATTCCCTTGGTGCACCCCCAAGCCCAACAGAGCAATTAGGGAACAGAGACAAAGGAGGGAAACAGCTTGGATCTTCTTGTGGGTTGTTCAGTCCCATGTCAAGAAGGAGGGAAAGCTCTGTACATGCAGTTTCAATTTGCTAGCTCTCCGTGGGGTTACTGCTGATGGCAGGGGGGAAATGCCAATAATCATTTCAAAGGGAACAGTATGAAGGGCTCAGAGGAAATGCTGTACTGTATCTTAGGTACAAGGAGGAAGGTCACAGCAAAATCTCTTGCTTTTCCCTAAATATGAGGGCTGTGGAAGAAAAGGGGGTGATATGTCTACTGCTGGGAAGGTCTCCAAGGTATAAGAATTAACTGGAGCAGACATGTGAATATCTGGAGGCTCGTTAGTTTTGCCTAGGTCTTGCCAGAGAAGAATGTCCATGTTACATCAAGCCAATGGTCCCTCTCTCCTGGCAGTCTGCTTGCAGAAGAGTAAGGATTGTAGAAGGATGTATGGCACCCACTCACCCACCAAATGTTCCCCCAGCCTCCTGTTCTCTTAAGCTTTTCTTTTTTTCTTTCCACTGGAGCTGTGTGTACATCCTCACAGTGCAGAGCTGGGGGCTAGTCCCCATCCCAGCAGGAACAGCGACTGTGTGGGATTCCTATCTCCTGGTCACTCGTGAGACCCAACTCTATGCTTTTTGCTTCTTCCTCCCTACAGGGCACATGGCCCAGATGCTATGATCCTCGTGGATGGGCAGCCTCGACAAGCCAAAGGGGAGCTAGGGCTATCCCAGATGCTCCACATCGCTAGCCAGATCGCCTCTGGAATGGTGTACCTTGCCTCCCAGCACTTTGTCCATAGAGACCTGGCCACCAGGAACTGCTTGGTCGGAGCCAACCTGCTGGTGAAGATTGGAGACTTTGGGATGTCAAGAGATGTCTACAGCACTGATTACTACAGGGTAAGGCAGCTCCAGCGGCAGATGCTCACAGCAAAGGGAGACTAGGAAATGTTACAGTAAATCAGTTTTTGGAGCTCTTAGGCTCGCTCGTTTGGTTATTCCCTCGCTGAAACGTGCACACAGATGTCGGTCAGGCATCCCTGAACACTGTCCTCACCTTTTCAGTTCTGCTTGTAGTTCAGTGCATGCTTGTAGTTCAGATATCCATGCAGATGCCTGCACACAGAGCTCTGTGATACCCCAGTACAGTCACATGATTTGGGATTGCTCTGAAGTCATTCCATTCTTACTTCCTTCCTATTTTTTCTCCCTCTTTTTTGAAGACATTGATAAATTAAAGGTAATTCAAAGAGATGATGAAGACTACAGGCTATGACCTCTGGTGTTAGATTAAAGAAACTTAATGCAGGGACCTAGAGAAAAGGCAACTGAAAGACTGACTGATAAGTGCATAAAAAATGGAAGAGGAAATAATAGGCAATTTAGGTTCGATCTCAAAACACTGGTTTTCAGCAGGGTCATCATTTAGACAGTGGAATAATCTGCCAGAGGTAGGTTGCTGAGGGCCCATCATTAGAGAAGTTCAGGAAGCAACTAGATAAAACTGCCTGGGTTTAGCACAGAGGCTAATCCTGCACTTGTCTCTGGGGATAGACTCCCTGAGTCAGGAATAATGCCTTTCCAGTGTTTTCTTCTGTGATTTGTGCTCACACTGTCCCCTTGTCTCGCACAGTCCCTTTGTACCTGTCTGCACTGCCCTATCTTCCCGGGATGGCAGCCTCCCTGGGGAGACAGCATGTTTCTCACCCTTCCTCAGCTACAGGAGAAGCTGTGATGTGCAGAGCTGGAAGCACGCTGGAGCAGGCATTTGTTGCTGGGCTGTCCACCAGCAGGGAAGGGCTTTTCAGGCTAAGGAGCAGTGGTTTCTGGCCTGATGCTTGGAGTAAGGCTAGTTTGTTTCTGGTTACAACATGGATGTTTGGCTTTGAGGGTGATTTCTGTCAGCTACCTGAAGAAGGGTTGACCTATTGTTTTGATCTGATTCAGAAAGTTTTCTCTATGTGATAGGCAGTTGCCAAATGGAGTTACTGTGTTGGGGAGAAGGAAAAATGTGATCAGATTTCTGCTGAGACATATCACCTCTCCCAGCCTAGGACACTGGCTTATTACTAAGTTTAATTACCAGTGAGGCAACCAGTCTTCACTGTGCAGTACAAAAGTCTGTGTTGGGAAAAGGCCTCGGTGCAGTTACTGGGCAGTGATGAGGGAAGAGAGGTGGCTATGGTCCCTTCACTGCAGAATCTTCAGGAGATGGGGAGGAGGGAAGAGAAGAGACCAGGGGAGGATGAGAATCAGCCCATGTCATTACCCATGTTCTTGCCTGACTCCTTTCATTCAACCATGTTAGACCTCCCTCAACCACAGTCAGTGTCACAGACAGTCCCAGCTGAGCTTGTGTTCCTGCAGTGTCAAGAGCTCTCTCTGCGATGGGAGAATTTGCTGTCATTGCCATGCAAAGGCATGGGCCCCCAGAAAGTGAGAATTGAGAAAGCCTCCATAGGCCAGTTCAGTGTTGTGGGATTTTTTGTCTTCTCTATGGTGGTGTCCAGTAGACTTCATCCTGTCTGTGCAAAATGCTTTGCTGAGGATTCTCCATGCTATGTCATGCAGTGTCATAAGGCTTTTTAGTGGACTTTTCTCTGCTAACACAAATTACCATGCATGACCAAAGCAATAATTAGTTACCACCTGTTTACCAGAGCAAGAGCTGAGCTTCAGATCAGCCCAGCCTTTTGTTCTTAGTTGATTTTTCTTTCTCTGTTTTCAGTGACTTTTGGTACTTTTAAAACTCTTGATCAGTAAGTCCATGCTCTGCATGCATGGAGACCTTTTCTCTGTTACTGTCTCAGGAGCAGTCCTAGCACAGTAAAGTGTTGCCTGTATTTACACTGGTGACATGAGGGGCAGAGGGTTTATGTGACTTGCCCAAGGCCAAAGCAGGATTCAGTGGCAGAGCTGGGAAACCCATCCAGACCATATATTCCCCCCAGCAAAGAGCAGAAGTCCAGGAGCCAAGTGTCCTTCATTCCTCCTCCAGCCACATTCCTCCCAGCATATGAGAAGAACCCAGATAAGTTCATTTCTCAGTCACTTTCTCCAACCACCTTGTAGAACATGTTTATCAGGAGAGGACATGGAACTGGTGTCAATATTCACTGTTCTGGTGAAGTCATGGTTATGTGACAGTCTCTGTCCTTCATCCATCCATCCATCACTATCTCATACCCATCCTCTCCTCTCCCTCTGCCTTTACATAGTGCTGCTGCATTTTTTCTCTGCAAGAACTAGTGTGAGCCTTGCTGTCTCTGGAATGGGAAATCTGTTTGGTTTCTATGTGACAACCTGCACTTTTAAGTTTCCTATGAAGAAGAGTAGTCAACCCTTTGAACAGAAACCTGGTTGTGACATTAATGAAACCTTTGATGCTGTCTGTTATCACATCTACAACCTGCCTGGTGAAATTCCCAAGTCTGATCCTCAGTGTTTGTGCACAGCAGCTCTCCCCTGTTGACAGCCTGCCATTCCCAGTGGCAGGACCAGGAGCAAAGTTCTGTTTCAGACGGTTTCTAGAAAACATGGATTGGTGTGTCCAAGCTGCAGCGGGGGGAGAATACTGTAGTTTGTAATTTTCTGGGAACACAGTGAAGGATTCCACCTCGAAGATGACATAAAGTGACAGATCTGGAGCTCTCTGCAAGCTGACTCACTTCAGTCTGCTGTGTCCCCATGTTTGCTCATGCCCAGGCCCCACGAGCACAGATAACTGGGCGTGTGGATGTGTGAGCATGTTCCAGGCTGAGGATTAGCTCCTAGACATTTCCTTTCTTTCTCATTTTTAATCTCTTAAAACAAAGAAAGGACTCCATCTGGCTCCTGCATTTATGGGGTGCAAAAGTGCTTTAACAGAGGTGAACTTCTTAATTTCCTGTTACATGTTTGGGTACAGAAAACAAAAACTTGCATAACAAAAGCAGTAGAGAGGCTTGTTTCCCCTCTCCTGCATCCTTTTCCTTGTGCATCACAGAAGGATCCTGTCAGCTGTTGCCTTTAAACCTTCTTTCAACAAGACAGGATGGAGAGACGATGGTTGTGGAGGTGGAGGTGGTGGGGAGAGGTGAAACAGCATCTCATTAGAAAGCAGAGGAAAGCAGAGGGACTGTGGAGATGGGGAGAAGTAGCCCAGCTTCTGTGTGAAAAGTAAAAGCGGGGATGCTGAAGAAGCATTTCTGTGATGTGTTGTGTAATGTGCTGTGCAATCTTTGGTGTGGGTCTCTGTGGGAAGGCAAGATGGAATGTATCCATATTGGAGAGAAAAGATTTGGGCGGATTTCATTTTCCTTGTTGTTTTCTTTAAAAAAATGTGTGAGTAGGTGATTTTTTTTTAGGTATGACTCAGGACTGTGACAGCAGGTGGTGGGATGCTGCAGGTCAGAGACATTGTGCCTCAGCCAAGCTGACTATGGCATGGAGACTGCAGCAAGGCAGGCACATAGTGCCTGCCCAGTGCTGTCTGGAGAGATGGAGGCTGTCACAGTGGCTGGGGGGTTTGTCCAGAGGTGGGGGCATCACTGTGGCTGGGCTTAGGACCCCTGGCTGCTCCCTCAGCCAGCAGACTTGGGTTTGGTTGCTCCCAGAGCCCTTCTGTGGCTCTGAACTCACCTATGCTCTGACAAAACCCAGATCATTTTCCTTTATTCCCCCAAAAGATGTAATTCAATTCCAAAACAAAATCATGTGGCAGCTGCCCAGGGAAAGGGCAGTATTTCTTCATCTTTAGTAGAGAACACAGTCTTAAATCATAGTCAGCAGTCCTTAGTAACTTCCAATAATGTCCTGACATGGGTGGGAACCCAGCAGTGTAGACAGGTTAAGTAAAGGGGAGATTTATGTAGGCATTAAACCTCATTAAGACATCCCTCTGTCCAGGTCTCCTGTGTCCTACCATTCTGGCATCCTGCCCCAAATCCTGGGCTAAGGGATTTGTCTCCATCCTTTCCCCAAGGTCTGTCCTGAGTGTTCTCCTGGTCACAGTTCATCACACAGAGGACACCTGCTTGTCAAAAAAAAGACATGCAGGATTTGCAAAGGTCTCTGAAAATATGTTTCTATTTCTAGCAACACAGAGCTAAACATAATAACAAAGAACGCTCCCTGCTTCTGTGTCCTCACCACTCTGGAGCGTTGTTTGGATTTGGGAGAGACAAGGTTTGCAGGAAGAAGTAATATCTTTTATTAGAACATATGATACTGTTGGAGGGGGGAAAAATGAATTTTAGATACACAAGCCCTCTCTGAGCTCTTTGTTTGTCTGTCTTTCCCCCCCGCCCCCCCCTTCAGTAGTATCAGTTGGTTTAATAGAAGATTAATATCTCTTCCTACGAACCCCGCCTCTCACATCCTTAGACCATCAAAACCAAGCCAACCTTTCTGCTATGACTTTGGCCTTAGGTCAGTGTTCTTTAAAAAGTCTAGAATCCCTCTGGCAGATGCCTCCTCCTCTGAGTCATGAGGGTTTACTCTGTAAACATTTTCTTTCCTCTTTTTCTTTCAAATGGCAATCAAAAAGTCATATTCTTTATAATTTTCAGTACCCGTTGTCGAGTTGCTTTCTGATGACCATCTCCCATCCTGACCATGTCTTACTTAAGTTCTTCTCTGGAGTTCAAAATTGTTTTCTTTCTCCTGGGTACAGTCAGTTATTTTTCCAGTGAAGTTTCCATGCAAGTAACAGATCAGCAAGGTTTACCAGCTGCCAGAGTCATGCTCCTGTGGAGGCTCATTCAGCATGGTAGATAAGCCTTACATTGAAAGTAGATTTAGTCTGGCTCACACTCTCCTAGATGGAGGGTCCCTAAATGATTGTAGCATCATCAAACATTGCTGTGTTCCCACCAGCTTTGAAGTCACTGCAGAGTTGTATTCTCCCACCAGCATTTTTTGTGCATCCTTGCCAGGGCTCCTTCATGCCCCTGTGTATCCTTCAGCTGTACAACACCCACTTTCATGTCCCCTGATGTTCTTTTGTTGCTTTGCTGTCCATCTTGTGCAGCAGGTTTACAGCATGGGAGATCAATCCTAGCAGAGGGAAATTTGTGCCCAGCCCTGTCAGGACCAGGAAGGAGCCCTGCAATGAGTGTGCTAGGGCTCTGCACCATTGCCTATGAAGGGAATGCCAAACGGCAGAGGGGAGGAAAACTCCCTCTAAATTTCTGTCTGGGATACAGTACTGACTCACTTCGGGGGCTAAGAGCTGCCACTCTCAGGTTTTAAAGAAGACCTGTGCCAGTGCAGGAGTAGTCAGCTCTGAACAGAGAGTGAGCCAGGCTCTATGTACCCAGACAGTGTGCTCAGGCTCCGTTATAATATGGCTGGGTGGGGGGAAGCCTGCTCAGACCCTGGTGGTGTTGACTGTTGTGTGGGATCTTGTGTAGATGGTACAATGTGTGGGCCACGTTCAGCTTCCAACCTCAGTACAATTTCCAGCACCCAAGTGCTATGCAGATGCTAAACAGTTGAGCATTGCCTTTTGTCTCTTCTAGCCCTTCTCTGAGGTGAAAAATACTATGTGCTACTCTCTCTCCATGCTTTCTACTTGGGTGCTGGGAAGGTTTCATATCTGTAAATTTATGTTCCTCTAAGAAAAGGACTTACAAGTGAAAAGTACTTTAATTTTCTACTGTATTGTGATCCTGGAGAACATGTCTTACTTTGTCATACATACTTAAGTAAGGTAAAAGTCTCATGGTGACCTGGAGATGTGACCTGGAGACCCCTAGCACTGATAGAGATGGGCCATCCAGGCAGAGCCATAGTCTTGCTATGTGCAGGAGTGCATGTCTGCTGTTGAAAGTATTTCATGCTCTTCTCAGCATCTGTTGACCCCATGTGTCTCATCACCTTGGCCCCTGATTTGTTATTTCTTTCCTTGTTTTCATTGCCATTGTCCCCTCTAGGTGACACCTCCATGCCCCATGAGGTGTGGATGGCTCATGCCATGGTGTCCTGACTGATGATTTGGGGGCAAAAGAACCAATTTTCCCCAGACTTGCAGTAGGACTGGAAACAGGGGAGGTGAGGGAACTGCTCAATGTGAGTGCATGGGTTAAGTGTCTCTTTGCCTGTCCTGATGTGTTCTGCGTGCAGGAAAAGTCAGTGTGATATTGAACATGCTGGTCTTTGATATCTCTGTGGCTGCTATAAAAACCTCTGCAAATTGAATTCGTGGCACAGTTCCTTATCTTCTGAAAGGAAGATGTAACAGCATCATCTTGTGTTTTAGCCAGACATTTTTCCTCAACACCTCCCCATTTCTACACTGAGGGAAAAACAAATGTTGAGTCTTGTTGTTTTTTTTTCCCTTCCTCCTGTTGGAAACATTAAGAGCCCTTCACAGAAAGCAGCTCAAGTGCAGAGGAATTAATTGGGGAAATTAGGTTGTGTTGTATTTCTGGCATTTTCTCAGAAATGGTAATTGCCCTAATTCTCCACCCTGCCAAGACCTCCACCCGCACTCTGTTTCCCCCCTCCCCTTTTCCTCACTGTCTACCTGTCTTTCTCCTGCTTGAGTTGCTGTTTTCATGCTGTTGCCATTTATTTCATTTCAGTAATGAGAGGGATGTGGCAGGTGAAGAGCTCTCACAATCTGGTGACATCTTCTTTGAAGCACAGGCACAAAAGAGCAGTTTGGTTTTGGGAAATAAATACTCCCTGCTGTGGTACTTGACCTCCCCGCTCACCTCTTCTCCTGCTTGGGATATGTTGCTGCTGCATTGCAAGTCATTTGACTCAGATTTTTTGTTTAATATAGTCTCAATATTCACGCAAACACTGACCTCCATGCTTAACCCCTCTGTGTTCCCCTCCAAACCACCCAATGCCTCACACACTTACTGAGAGCTAGTTAAACTTAGGATCTTTCAATCAAAGCTCAGCCCCATTCCCAGACATTTGAATTGAGGCATTTGCTTTCTCCCAACCATTGGACTGATCTCCAGAGAACTGGAAGTTCAAAGCCTTTCAGTTAAACTTCCTGATGGTTTTTAACTGTTGACCTTCCATTTGCAGAGATCATAAATGTAGTCAAACAGGAAGGAATTGTTTGTTGTTCAATATTTCCTGACCTGGTGGTGTTCATGGCAAGTTCAGATCCAACAGAGATGCTGCAGTGGGTAGTAAAGTGGTGGGACTCCTTGTCTCAGGAGTCCCCAGGAACTCAGAGATTCAGTTCAGTTCAGAAAGCTGGGATTGTTTCTCGACAAAGCCAAACTACCCAAGCCTGTCCATCTGTGCTGTGAAAACTCAAGAGAGCAACTTTCCTGCAGGGATTTCAGGAGCCCTTTCCTTCAAAGCAATTCCCTTCCCATAAAACTTAACTAGGGAAGGCAGGACTCTTCCATTTTCAGTGTTCCCTGGGTGCAGCCAACAGATACAGAAAGATGGGTGATCCCCACTCATCTTTGAGTAATTTTTTCCACCCCTTGACTTTCAAGCTGTCTTTTTTCCCCTGTTCTAATTTGTATTGGCCGTGTGTGGTTTCCAACTAGAAGCTGCCTGCATGCTATGTGCCCTTTCCTCCTGCTGTTCCCACTATGAACATCACCATTAGCCTGAAAGCTGTGAGATAAATGGAAAAGTGCACAGTGCCTAGTTTTGAGCCAGAGACACTCTCCTATGGTGGAGGTCCAGCCAAAACACGTTCCTCTGTGGTGCCACCAGAAACAAGGTGTTTTGTACAGGGCGGGCCAGAGGACCTGGTGGTTCCTGGGTTTTACCAAGGTGGCCAGATTTAAACTGTAGCTAGGGCAAAAAAGAAGGTGGAGAACCACATGCCAGTGAGCTGCATTATTTTAGCCCCAGATGGACCAGAAACAGTGTGTGTGCTCCTCAGTATATGGAAATGAACCATTTATGCTTTGGAAGGAGCACTGCCACTTAAAATTGAGGGAGACTTGCGTGGGTAAAACCCTCCCCTCTCACCTTCTCTGTTGTTGGACCCATTTCCCCACTGCATCCCACTGCCTTCCCACCTGCAGGTCCATGATCTCAGCTCTCCTTCGTCATGGGAACAGCCATGAGATCACACATTGGTCAGGAAAGGTGGAGAGCATCCCCAAACCTCGGTATGATCACAAAAGAACTGGAGGCAGAGAAGTTATAAGCCAGTTTAGTGGGATGATAAATTATGACTTGTGCATTTTTTGTCTTCTGATTTTTGGAGTGGAGTCGTGACTTTTTCAGTGAGATAGACAGACTTAAAGGTTTTCCCCTGTGTGAAAAGCCTTGCTTCAAGATAAACTGAAGACCTCCCTAGAAAAATTAAGATGCAAATATCTTCATTGTTCTCCTTAATTAAGATGCTTGCATGGAGAGAAACCATTACCTTTCTTTTTTTTTCTCCTGATTCCTACATGGTCAGAGTTTCTGCAGACTTACCCCTCCTGATCCCCTCCCTGTTTCATCGTCTTGCCTCTCTCACCGCCACAGTGAGCTCCTTCTCCACACCAGCTGGATGGAGAAAGCTCCTATTTGCAAGCATCTGTCTTTAATAAACAGTCTGTTTAGGGCTAGGCTGTCAAAGAGAGCATGTTCAATGTACAATCAAGGGGCAACGATGCACAAAATTGCACACACACACAAAATAGGAATCTTTTCTCTGTGTGTGTTGAGTTTTGAAGGCTTAAGTGATTCCACCTCTCTCCCCCACATCCAATTATGCAGGCAACACATGATAAGATTGCTAAAGGAATTAGTGAGGGAAATCTTTACACTGCCTAATCAATATTGTTCTGCTCACTACAAGGTATCTCCCCCTCTCTGGCCATAGCCATGTTCTCATTTGCCCTCTGAAAACACCAGTTCACCTTCTCATTATTTGAGCTGTTGTGACCAAGAGAGAAAACAGCAATATGTCTGTTGAAAATGTTTGTAGTTACAGAGTTTCTTCCTTGAATTTAAAATAAACCAACCCAACATAAAAGCAGTAATACAACGCCATGTTTCAGGGTTTTAAAGAGAATTCCTGTGCTGGCCAGAAAGACCTTTCCCCCATTACAATTGTATGGCCTTATAGAAATGGCCAGCAACGTTATAAGCAAAGACACTGGATGATATTTTTTCTGAGCATCACTGAGGCAAGATGCCAGATTTTATGGGCCACTAGACTGATCCAATATAGCAAATCCTATGTTCCACTGTGGATTCTGAGACCAAATTATCAATTAATGTGAAGCATTAAAAAATCCAAATCCCTTTTAGTTCCCTACAGTCATTAGTGACAAGATACAATATCTATAGCTCAAATGCTTTGCCAGCATCCCCTGGCAGCAAGGCAGAAACTCCACTCCTATTTTTTTCCAATACATACAAGGAAAACATATGAGATCAGTGTTTTTTATAGTCAGATTCGGCTGCCTCTTCATATTTACTTAGACGGAAGAATAAATCAGGTTTGGGTTACTCTCTGGGATAGTTATTTGTTATTGGAATAAATGCATGGTAATAGATCTGACAAAGGAAGATGTTTCTCTTTCAGCTCTGCGTTTGAGGTAGAATTTGCTTTGTTCTGCACTATATTGTATTGATGTTTTTTTTCCACTGCTGGATGACTTCATTTGCTCTGCTTCTTTCCAATGTCCATACCTCTGCCACAGCTGGCTTTAGAATGTGGTTTTATGTGATAGATCCCCCTTTTCTTTTTCCCTAACTGTAACATTGTAATGCAGAGGCAATTTAAACTACCATCATGAAACGATTTTCTAAGCCTTTCCCCCACCCATTTCCAACCTCAATTTTTTGGGAAGGGAGATGATTCAGTCATTCACGGGGCAATTCCCCAAGCAGAATGAGCTGTCAGCTACGTTTAGCAGCTCAGTTTTCACCTCTGGTGCAGGGTGGGAAGGCGCCCAGGGTGATGATGAGCTGGACACACCCCGAGGCTGTGTTTTTGGCATTCCCCAGGCAGCTGTCAGCCTGAGCTCCCAAGTAGCACAGCCCAAAGTCTCCCCCCAAACCGCCATTCTCACCAACTGCCCTTCTGTCTTGGGTTTTTGTCTCCTGTTTTTCCTGGTGGGAACACAAGCACCTTACTAGAAAGTCAGCAGACCCTATGCTTGTCGTTTACTCTTAATTTGCACACTGAGATCCCTACCCCTTCTCTTTCCCATTCCTCAAATCTTTCCCACTTTGATACACTGGAAAACATACTGCTGTATTTTCTGCTCCGTCATTTCCCTTCCCTTTTCCCCTCCTAAGGTTCAGTTTTGCAAGCACTGGCAGGTTGTGGGTGATCAGAAGCAGTGGGATCAGTTTTTTTATTTCTTCCCTGAACTTCTGACATTAATGATGAGACAAAGACTTTTGGGGAAGCACAGGATGATGTACCAGGTTCTTCACTGGGACATTTGGCCAATGATGCCCTTAACTCTGGCTAGCTTGAGCCTGCTTGAGTAAAGACATCAGGCCTGGGTCTTGTTCTGCTAGTAGAGGCAGATGGGTCCCTGCACTGTGCCCAGGAGGGCTGGTGATGGGCAAGGAGCAGGATGTTTAATACAGAGGAACTGCTCAAGTGTCCTGAAACTTCTCCCTGAGTCCTGCAAGTGATGTGGCTTCACACTCCAAGGAGAAGTTCCAAGAGGCTGGAGTCCCCCTTGACTCTCACCCAGTGCCAGTGCTTGCCCCTCACCCTCCCTTTATGCTGGTGCAGGTGAAGGTGTGGGGTGCAAGGTGGTGGTGACCAGGGCCAGGGGGTCTTGCCTGCCCCGTGCCCTTGCAGCAAGGGTTGTGCAGTTTTGGGATGTTGCAGCCAGTGAAAGACATACGGTTCAGTTAAAGACATACCCTTTACCTTCTTGTCCCCTTGCTTCATCACCCCCATCCCTCCCTCCCTCTCTCACCCTTCCCTTCTCTTTTGTTTGTCTCCTTCCCTTGTTTTCACCCATTCACTGTCAGGAAGGGCCGCGTCCGAAGGGCCAGTTCAGCGCAGCGTGGCAGCGACAGAGACTGGCACCGCCGGCAGCTGCAACAGTGAGTGGATCTCGACCCCTGGGGCAGCTGGAAGCGGGGGACTGGTGCCGCTTCAGCATGAAATGACATGTGGGATTGAGCGGTTTTGGGACTAGGTCGGGTCTAGTGCGTTTGGCAGCGAAGGGGCTCTCATGTGTGACGGAAACTGCACATGTTTCTACTATAGCAACTCTCCGGGGCTTGTCTGTGCGGTGAAGTAATATCGGATGAATGCAGAAGTCCTCAGTGCAATCTTCCTCTGTGGGTGTTCCGGCTGTGTCTGCACTAGTGGACAGTGTGGGCTGTCTGCTGGCTCTGACGGCAGCGAGCGCAGCATGGTTTGTCTCCATGCAACTAAACAGCCCTGATGCCTCCAAGCAGGGCGGCATTCGCACTGCTCACCAGCAACTGTCCTTGACTTGTGCTCTCCTCTCAACAGTTGTTTGGATGCTGTCAAATTGGCATGGACTAAAACCAGACCATTTGAACAGTTGGTCTGACACATGCCATCCCTGATGCCTTTTGTCTGCTAGTCTAGGCACAGCCTCGGTGTCTGTCCGGTTGGATGCTTGCCGCTGCGATTGAGTGGATGTCAACCATCACTGCCCCACTGCTCCTCCCATCCCTTGCCCAGTGGAGTGGCAGTGAGAGATCGGTGCAGGTTTGATGTTCTGGCAGTGCAAAAAACTTTGGGTTTGCCAAAGTGGTGGCTGGTGGCAGCTGTGTGAGCCAGCTGAGGGCTGGTAAGGCCTCTGTTCACCCTGCCCTCCCTCCACAGAGGTGAGCCATCATCCCGTTGTGCTCGCTGCATGCTGGAGCCTCTGTGTAGGGATGCTTAGCCTGGTGGGTCCCCAGCTGCCACAGCATTCCAGAAGCCACCACCAGCAAGCTGCAAGGCTATTGGAGGTTAGCTGTGAAGCCTATGAGAGGGGCAAACACTGAACTTGATTGTCCTGTGCTGTTTTGCTGCTGGCACACAGGAAAGTGTTTGATCCAGAAAGCTGGACAACATTTGCTTGAGTCTGTTTTGGAAGTGGATTGAGCTAATCCACCCAAACCCACTGTCTGTTCAGAGCAATTATAATCCCTCATAAGTTAAGGCAGGAAAGTGATGGCTTCCACACTTCTCAATAGCTTCCTTACGCCAACAAGCCCAGAGAAATGGGCATAAATACTTGCAAAGTATCTGTGACTGGGACGAATTACTGGAGTTCAGTTACCCAAACCTCCCTGTGCCATTGCTAGGTGAGGTATATGCTCCTGGCCAGGTGATGAAGGACTATCTGTCTCACTGCCCAGCCTTCTCCCAGTGTCACCACCACTCCTCCTGCCCTGGTAGCAGCATCAAGCGAATGCCACCGCAGTGCTAAGCAACTGAGTGGGTCTTCCAAAGCCCTCCCAGGATCCATGAAGGAGTAGGGCTCTGGCAGTTCCTGACTGTTCCCAGAATCACATGGGAGTGTGAGTTTAGATCTCACTGATTTTTACAGGGGATATGTCAGCGGATAAGAAGATGTGCCACCGAAAGGTGATTTTGTTACATTTATGCCTTTCTGAGCCAAAATTGAATTGTGGGGTGTGGATGGGAATTTAGTTCGAAGCACTGATGTAATTTTGTATCCTCAGCCCTGAAGGCAGTTTTTAAAAAATGATTTTCCCTTGTGCCCTGACACTGTTTTTTTGCCTTTCAATCATGTCCTTATGACAGAACAAATACTGGGGTTGACCTTTGCAATGTGACATAATAATATGTGACTTCTTTATAGCTCTTTTCATCCAAAATTCTTGGCACACTATGAATCTGATCCTGTAACTGCTTACCACTGAGCTTAGCACTCTGTGCTCCAAGCAATCCCTGGGGAAGCCAGAGGAGCATTCGCACACAGAAGTGCTATACCTGGTATTCTTTGCAGGATCAGGCCCTGGAGAAATGTAGTACATGTCTGCGAATAACCACATTTTGGAGAGAGAAAGCCTTGCCCTCTCCTTTATGATTTTTATTCACTATCGAAGTGCCATGCCCAGCACTAACATGACAGCTTCCCCTTGGCTAAAATGTCATGGCAGGTGATGCTTGAGTCATATTTATAGCTATCATCTACAACTATGTTGCTTCTTTTTAATTTTTTTTTTTTCCCAGCCCTGAAAGCTTGCTAAGTAATAAGCTCCCTTAGCTTATCCTGCGCCATTTGATCCTGCAGAAATCACAGCATTTTATCATATTAGCAAGTAGGAATTAAAGAATTAAAACTGCTCATGGGGGAAAAAGAAACATAACCACCTTTCCTGGGCATCCCTTCTGAAACAACCTTGTGTTGTGCCCTCAGGAACCCCAAGCTCAACCTCCTTGACTTGTCAGAGGATGGGAATCCCAGAGCAGTGAATGCTTGGGCTGAAATACACTTTCTGCTCTGCTATTCCTGTTCTGAAAGGGAGAGCCCAGTTAGGTGTATGGAGAAGAAGAAGAGTCCAGCAGTGAGAACCCAGCCTTGGACTGGGCTGCAGGTCCCTTCCATCCTACCAATGTCCTGTCACCACAGGAAGTTCAGTTAGTCCTTTTGTACCTCAGTTTCTCGTTGTTAAAAGGTGATCACTGCTCAACTTCATGGAGGAGATTCACATGAGAAAAAGATTGCAAGGGACACAGTCACTGTGGTGTTGGGAGACAGGTAAGTACCTTAGAAATACATAAGGAACCTGTGAGCAGAGACATTTGTGGTATTGGTTCAAGGAAAGTGAATTTTGGAAGTCTTCAGTAGTTGGAAAATGCAAAGAGGGAAGCAGGTAGGATCCTTGTGCCCACCTCTGCTTGGTATGTTCAGGATGGGCAGAACCGGGAGAGAGACCTGCTCCACTTTCTTGGTGATGGGAAGTGGTTACATCTGGGGATGGAGACCCACTAACCTTCAGCAGGTATCTACACGCTTCGCTGTTGTTTGCCATTAGTAGAGCACTGCATCTTCCCCCGCCCTTAAAAAATAAATTCATTAAGAGTAGAGAGGGCTGGAAGGGATTCCCTGGATCACCAAATCCTATTCCCTGTTGCATCAATCTCATCAGATTTATCCTTTTCATAACCAAGCACCACTATTAAATGTGCTCCTGAGGGAAGACAGTCCCAGAATCTCATTGCTTTAACTCATAGATGCTTCTAATTTCCAGCCTATGCTTAGTCATGGCCCGGTTGTTGAACAGAAGGTACCTGGCACAGAAGCAAGAAATTTAACACAGTTTTCTTAAAATAACCACCCAGAAATCCTATCCACAAAAAAAATATGCTGAGGTTGCAAAAGAGAACGTGCAAGGTCAGGTAATGATAATGGGAAGGGCAGAGCTCACACTTGCCTCTGCCTTGTAGTACAGACTTTACATAATCACCTGCCGTTAATCTTATATGATCCAGTTGAGGTACAAGGCAAAAGTACTCACAGAACAAAGGAATTTCTTTGCTATACTTCTCCACAATATTCATTGTCTAACCCTCTGTCTCTTTTGCTGGGTATAACGAACTCTGAGCTGACTGTTTGACTATTTTTCCCTTTCTTGGTAGGCTTTTCCATGCCATTTATTACTTTACTGTGCAAGTCATTACCTGCACAGCAGCTTTGAGAAGTCAGTGAGTTGCATTGCCCCATCTTACAGGTTGGGAAGTGAAAACACAGACCTGTCAGCCATATCAACCCATAGAGCTACAAGGGCAGCTTCCTCCTCCAAAATACCCCTGCTTTACTCAGTCCAGTCTTACTCATTCCAAACCATGCAATTGCTGCCCAGCCAGAGGAAAGGGGCTGGTGAGCAGTCTGCCTTGTAGCACACAGCGTGTGTTGCATGCCATGGAAATAGTGGGATGTGACCCATGGCTTGCTTGCTTTACATTCCTGTCCAGTTAGTTAGTTGGAGTGTGCAATAATGAGGCAGGGAAAGAAAGAGATGAGTATAAGCAGAGATGCAAAACTGCTGTGTTAGCCAGCACAGCACCCATTAGTTGTGACCCGTCCCGTAGAGAGCAATGGCACACAGAGTTATACATGCTCAGATCAGGTCACTGCCGCGTGGCGTAATCAGGCAGAGTGACTAAGGAGGATGGCTCACGTGACAAAAACAGGTTTGCAACTAGGACACCGAAATCCCATGTTTGCTTATTTAACTTGGCAGGTATTCAAGTTAAACAGGCATGGAGGGGAGGTGTCAGAGCTGATCTCGGTACCAGCGTGTGGGATTTTGACTTTCTATTTCAGTGCTCCTGTTTGGAAAAGAAGTGTACTCAGAACTACCCCCCCTTTTTTTGTATTTTAAGCACTATTTAAATGTCATAAGAATCTTACAGTGCACACCTTAATGTTCCTAACAAATTATAATATTTTATTAGTCTATAATCTGAAAATCATTACCGTGGTAACTATAAAAACCTGAAGCTCTCCAGAGGGAGTGATGTCAGCAGGTCTAAACTGTGTGTAAATATATTTTGTTGCCATAAAGGTATCAGAGGACAGACAGGCAGCCCCCAGCCTGGGGGTGACAGGCTGTTAGCATGGGACGGAACAAAGTGCATCTCCCAGTGGGGAGAAAGCAGATCTCATGGCTGGTTTTCCTGGAGTTTTGCAGGGAGAATGCCTGGGGCTGTGCCTGGCTGGTTTGGATGGTTTCAGAGGAAAGCGTTGGTGCTGTTCTCACGGCAAGGGTGAGGAAAGCGTTGGTGCTCTTCTCATGGCAAGGGTAAGGAAGCACTCCAGACCACTCACTCCATCATGGATGAGCCTCTCTGAACCTCTGGCCCCATCTTGGTAATGCAGACAGGGTGAGTGCCTGTTCCTCTCAGGCATCCACATCCTCCTGGTGCCTTTTTCCTCCTGCAGATGACTCTGGACGAGTCCCTCTGAATAAGCAATGCCTGAGGCAGGGCAAGCAGGGAGTGGCTGCATCCAGCTCTGAGAAAGCAACCCATACCTGCTGCCCCAGGCAGGTGGCACCCAGCGAGGCTGGGTGACAAAGTGGTCCCTGCTTTGGCCAGGTGACACCAGACACTCCCAGAGTGGTGGCTCTTGAACTGGTCCCTTGCCCTGTGCAGAACCAGTGCACTCCTACTGGTTACTCCTCACCACCTTGGGCAAGTGTCAAGTGGTTCAGAGATTAATTACCATTTAACGGGCTGTGTTTCCATCTCTGTGGAAGGCTGCAGTGAAAAAGACACAAGTACTGGGATAATTTACTCTGGTATTACACAGCAGATTACCCTGCATTTACAAGGTCACCAGTTACTATGTAATCAGACCTCCAACGCTGGGAAGTCCACAATAGGTTTCCAAACCACTCTTCTTCCCTGTGTCAGAGAAGCAGAGGGATGGCAGCAAACTGCAGACTGAAACCTCATTAGGTGCACTTAAAGCTGTTAAATAGTTTAAATTTCAAGCTGGGGGAGGTGCAATGAGAGGGCAGAAAAGCTGCCTGTACCTATCAGTGAGAGGGAAGAAAAAAACCAGAATAGTTTGTTTAGGAAATGCAGAGAAGCCAAAACAGAGAGTTTTGAAGGAGCTGCGTGTGCTAGGCGGCTGGATGATGAATGGCAGCAATGGCTGCTGCTCTTCAAGCTTCAGCAGGGGGAGCTCTGCCAGTGGTGGAGGACTCTGCTGAGCCACAGAGCTGCACA
This sequence comes from Podargus strigoides, assembly GCA_028020825.1. Lineage (NCBI taxonomy): Eukaryota > Metazoa > Chordata > Aves > Caprimulgiformes > Podargidae > Podargus > Podargus strigoides. The sequence continues at coordinate 8,211,856 of CM051663.1, read as the reverse complement.
GCCACTGGGTCCTGCCCTGTGGGATGGTGTCCACGGGGCCGTGTGGGATGCTGCAGCAGGGATGCCCCGTGGGTTAGGATGAAGGGTGGGCAGCAAGATACCCTACCCATGCCTTCTGCCTCCCTGCCTCTTGCTCTGGACTGCTGTCCTCTGTTTTTCAAACACCTACTCACGGAGCATTTCGAAGAATGACAAATGCCTTTGATTATCAAGCACAAATTCCAGTAGCAGCTCATTGCACCTCTCAGTAAGCTAATAAAGCACCAAACCAGTTCTGATGAATATAGAGCAAGTATTGTTGTAAAGGGAGGTTGTGCCCGCCCTAGGCCACATTGCATTTTGTCTTTATAAACCCTCTCCTCTTTGAACCAAACAGTCCCTTGTGGGGTGGCAGCTCCCCAGCAAGCTTGTGACTTTCAGTGTGCCAGTGAAACAAAGGCTTTTCTGAAGCCATCCATGTAAAGGACCCAAGTCAAAGAGCAAAGTGTGTGCCTCTACAGCAGCCATTATTTTAAATATTCTTTTGTTACCCACGTGTCCCTCAAAGAGCCCCCCAGAGAGTATCCATAAGGTCCACAGCTTCTGGAGAGGTGCAGAAGAAACAAAGACAGTGTGTAGCAGTGGACTGCTGAGAATAGAAAGATCTGTATGTAAACAGTTTATCTAAAGAATGACCAGAGCAGGGAGATGTGCTACTTGATTGCAAATATTTACAAAGTTGTGAGCTTGAAAGTTAGAAAAGGTTGAGAGAAGTATACAGAAGTTAGCAAAGGGATAATGCGGTGAGGATGAGGCTGGGGAAAATCAGTGTGGCAAGCAGGAAATTTCCATCATGTAGGCAAGATTTGCTTGTGATTTCCTGAGGGAGGCTATGGGTTGCCCGCTGGGATATTTGGATTGGCACCCATAAATACCTTAGCAAATCCTTCAGGGCCCTCATCCACAAAGGAACGAGGGCAGGATGAAATTTAATAGGGTTTTTTTTCAGCTTTACTCTTTGGGCTGTAAAGCTGTTTCATACACAGACATGTGTGTCGTTGCCTGTGCATGCTGCATGCACATACCTAACACTCTTGGACTAGAGTGGCTTATCCAGAGGCAGTGAAACCAGCCAAGGTTTTAAACCCAGCATCTGTAGTCACGTTTCTCCTTGAAGTTAATGCTCCAGCAATGACATAATTGAGGACTGTCCTGTCTGCTCAGCATATGTCTGCGGGGTCATTCATCCTGCCAGACACTGCAGAACATTAGTGGTTTCTTTAGACTCGCTTTCTCCTTCCGTCCTTCCTCTTGTGGCTAACCCTAATGGAGAGCTGGTGTCTAGAGACTCCTCTAGGAAAACTCTCCTGGTTTGGAGGCTGACCATCTATAAGCAGTCCTGTATTATGGCAAAAACCAGTCAGATGTATCTTACCGGGTGCTGGGTTTGTGAAATGGTCCCAGCGGGGCTCACTGGGCTGGAATGTCTGGCTGGCTGCAGGAAGGGGAGCAGAAGGCAACCAGTGATATCTGCAATGGCCCCTTAGTGCTCAAGGGCTGTAATGGCATCTGGGAACCTGGTTCCTGTGTTTGTGGGCTTGCTTATTTATTTACGTTTCAGGCTAAATAAAGCAGGAAGAATTTGAACGCAGTGGTTAAAATGCATAGGACTCCAGCAACTCTGTCCTACTCAAGGACATCTGGAAAACTTCATAAAGAATGGAGGAAACTTCAATGCACAGAAAGTCTCAGGTGGAAAAATAAAGTAGAAGAGAATGCAATGCTTGATTCCTTCAGATTTTCAGTTTTAGCTTGTTTCCAGCAGAATCCTGCAGCCAAACTCCAGCCTCACCTTCTGCAAGTGCCACCATTTCACCTATTGCTGGTTTTAGTTCTGCCACTTCCCAGTGCTGCTGCTGCACCCCCATCGCAGCTGTGCTCAGATGGCTGCAGTCACTCTTTTCTCCTGTACCTGTCACACTTTGTCATCATCTGCAGCCTCCTCTATGTGCCACACCACCTTTTGACAGGGATGCTTCAGGCAGGCATGAGAAGGGCTTATCCAGGGCAACCTCCCCTATTTTAGCTCTCAGAAAGTTTAATCATTAGCATCATATACTCAATGTGTCTTTACAGTTCCCTAACTCATGGCAGGGGGTGGGGATGGTTGTGGGGGAAGGTTGGGGTTTGCCTCTGCTGTGAAATGCAGCTCTCCATTCAGCAATGCCAGAGCTGGCACAGCTTTCCCACCGGCACTGATGAGTTTAATCACATCATTAGTAGGTGTGACACTGCAGCCTCCCATGATGAGCTCTTTATTTTAACACGGCTTGCAACGTGTTTGTCTGCGATGCCATCTGTGCCTGTGCTGCCTTCATTAGGAGAGAAAGCATATGCATCTTCTGAAGTTGTTCTATATTTCTGTTATGTTTTCCTGCTGAGAAACCACTGTTCAACTAGAGGGTGAGAACTCGTACCTGAAGGAAGCACCATCACCCAAAATGCTTAAAGAGGCCAAGTAAACCATTAGGAAGCACACCATTGGGAACTGTCCTCAATTGGCCTACAGAAAACTTGCTAGAAGGAACGATCCAGCTATTTTATTGCTGAAAGTTTTTAATCTTGGTAAAGCACTAAAGCTCCATCCTCTAATCTAAAGTACTGTACGTTTTCAGGAAAGCAAGGAGCAGATTTCTATTTTTAAAATGCTTTTAATTTTTGTACCTCCATACCTTGATTGCACATTGTCTCTGGGTTGCCTGCCCAGTTTTTAGATACAAAAGATACTATTAAGATTTGTGGGCGCAGATCTGAGCATCTGCCAGGGGAGGTTTAGGTTGGATATTAGGAAAAATTTCGTCACTGAAAGGGTTCCTCAACACTGGCCCAGGCTGCCCAGGGCAGTGGGGGAGTCGCCATCCCTGGAGGGATTTAAAGAGCTGTGTAGATGTGGTGCTGAGGGACGTGGGGTAGTGGTGAATGGGCAGTGCTGGGTTAATGGTTGGGCTGACGATCTTAGAGGTCTTTTCCAGCCAAGGCTATTCTGTGATTCAGTGTTTCTATGACCTAACCCTCCCCCTTAAATTCTCCATACTCAGCTATATATTTCTATAGATGATCCTTGGTCAACCAACAGTTGCTCTCAGTATTTCACTGCTGCTTAAAAAGATTCACAAATGACAAACAAGGCAGGAGCTGCCAGATCACAGTCCAGCAGCACGTAAAGAAAGGGACTGCTTCTATACGGAGCTCCCAAGCCCTGCGCTGTATTAAATTTCTGTCTGTATGCTGCCAAGCCTATGCTCAGTGAATCTGACATTAACAAGAAATGGATTTCCAAACAATCTAGCCTAATGAATTTTGAATATTATTATGATTAATGCCAAGGCAGTTGAACTGATTATCCAGCATCCAGAAGTTAAGTAATGGAGCCTTATCTAAATCATGTATAGTCGTCAGTCAGGAATGGCTCTGACTGCAGACAAAGACAGAGCATTACTGGTTACCCAGAGGGGAGTCACTGTCAGGACAGAGAGGGAGGGACAATGGAAGGGGAGATGATGAGATACCAATCTGAAAGCATTTCAGCATAGAGAGATCGCACAAGCAGGTACATTATTGGTCCTATTTCCTAAGCTGCATTTCTCAGGCCATTTTGAGACTTTGCTTTTATATCACCAGGTCAGGATTTATTGGGCAAATCTTTTTCCTACTTTCCAAAGCCAGAAGAGCTGATTTTCATTCTTTGCATCACCAAAAGAGCAGAATCTGACGGACACATTTCTTGTATCATGATGGTTTAACTTAGCCTCTATCTGATTAGCTTCTGAGCTATTAAACATTTATTGTAGTATTACCAGCACACTGCAAAATCATAATGCAGATCAGTCATGGACAATTTCTGTTGGCACATGCAGTCTTTGCAGCCTACAGATCCTCTTTGAAGTTGGAACCAGCCAACAGCTGTGCTGTTGTGTGGGTATTGCATGTTTCTGAGCAGGGGTGTCCTAAAAAAGTGTGATGTGGTGCAAGGGTCTCCAGCCTGGTGGAGACAAGTTGGTAAAGCCACATGACAAACTCTGATGGCTGTAGTTTGAATAGATTTAATGTCCTTCCCAGCCTCTGCTGTTACCTGAGCAGTGACCAGGAGAAAGGTGGCTTAGTTGGCAGCTTTTGAACAGCCCAGATGCGGTGCCCATGTTGTGGCTGTGGTGCAGAAGATGACAGAGGCCACCATCTACATGCACCTCTCTGCACAGCTGCCGAGTGCCAACCCAGTGCCAACCCAATGGGAAACCACTGGCTCTCCCACCAGTGAATCCTTCCACAGGGTTACCACTTTCCTCCACTGTCTGAGATCCTACCAGGAGGCCTTGGCATTCTGGGGAAGAAGAAGCTTGCAGTAGGTGGTCCAGTGGATCAAGAAGCTGGTCACCTCTTCTTCACCTGGGAAGGGTCTAGCAGCAACTGTCAGGACAGGGGTTTAGGACCTGCTAGGACCTGGTGATGGCCTCACTGACATCTTTACTGGGTACTTTGCAAACTATAGCTGCTCTGCTCCTTTGTCTCCCAAGCTGAATGAGGCATGGCTGAGGTTTCTTACAGTTTATGTCCTGGTGCTGGAGATCATAGCTGTTAGAGCATTTACTGATATGAAAACATGAAACTGGCCTTGTTTCTCTGCAATTCCACCTTATCAATGGGTGCTGCTGCTTTGAATTCTGGAAAGAAAAGGGGAGGAGTGAACTGTGGTAAGAAGCACACCAAGTAAATTATTGGCAAACATAATTAAAAATATATGTGCGATTACTCCTCTGTTTCCCTTTTCTTAACCATCCTCTGCATTACCTCTGGCATTTTTAGATGGCAGATAATATAACTGAGAGGACTCTTGGGTACAGGCAGCTCTTAGAGCAGCAGTGATTTATCTCGGGCCATTTTGAGGTAGCAGAATTTACCTCTAGGTACAGCCACCCCTCCATGTCTGCCCCCCCTCATTTGCATAAGTAATTGGCAGCTTGTTAATGGCTCATTAGGAATGCTGAAAACCGTGGGATTAAAACACACTCAGTGGAGCAGAGCTGAGGGGAAGGGGGAGAAAGGCCACTGTCCCGGTTTGCAAATTACACCGCTTGGTTCAACGTGATTCACAATTACAGGTCATAAAGCAACTAGGTTGTTAAATGAAGTAAGGAAAAACAATGTCAATGGTAGGCTTTATTTTTAGACCCGTGTTTAAACACAGTATGTGCATCTGGGGGGAACAAACAGTCCCTTGCCAAACAGTCCTACTGACAGCAGGAAGGTCTCACCCCTTCTCAGTTTCGCATTAACCCTGCCTGGTCAGTCTTTCCTGCTCCTGAGCCAGTCCATCTGGCTCCTTACATCACCTCATGACAGGGACATTTGGTTCCTTTCCCCGTACTGTCTCTGGGTAAATCCAACTGTTTCCCCTCTGGCAGCAGGTGACCTGCATCTCCCCTGCTTTGGGCAAGGCTGCATGCAAGGAGAAACAGCTACAGGTTGCTTTGTGCATTCTGTAAATCTCTGAACCCTCTCTATGATCCCTTGCAAATTACTGAGATGTCTTCAGTCACAGGCATGCAGAGAAGCAGCAAGTCCCGTGCTGCAGCACTGCCAGAGACTGCAATGGAGATGGTTAGGTGCAGGGAGTGAGGATTAGGAGAGGATCAGATCTGACATTCCCAGAAAGTGGAGCAGACACATGCAGAGTGCTGTGTGGTGAGGACACAAGAATTCAAGTGAGTCAAAATGTTTGTTGGAAACTTTTTTGGTTTTTGATGACTGGTTTTAAGCTTGTGTTCAGCACTGGCTATGACAGCAGGGACAGCAAAGGTGCAAGACCTGAAGGCAAGGACAGGGTTATGCTGAATGTTTGCAGTGATGACTTTTGGCTCACTTAGAAGAGGCTCAGCCAGGAGGTGGTACGGCCATAATGTCTTTCAGGCAGGAGAACACCTTGGCAGTGGTGCAGTCCCAGATGTAGCTAGCACCCTACTTTCTGGATAAGCTGAAAGGAAATTACAGATAAAGTACTTGGGAATCGCATTCAGTCACAACTTGTACGTAAATTCAGCTACCTCTGGTGTAAACTGCTTGGGTACTTAAGAGCCTAGTAAGATGGCAGTTAAAACTATGAAGCGCAGGACAGCTAATGCTCAGCAAAGCTCAGGTCTGCCTGGTATGTCAGAGTTAATCCCTCTGCTTTGCAAAGGGTGCCCAGGAATCTGTCAGGACTCACACAGGCAAAATACTGGCACATCTGATTGATAGAGAGATGTCTCACTGCTGCTGGATCCAGCATGGAAGGCAGGGAAGGAGTGTCTCCTCCTGAAGACCCAGCCATGAGCGTGTACTGCCCTCTGCCTCACCCCTGAGAAGCCACCTTCACATGCCCCAAACTGATCTGACAAACTTCGACTCACAAAGGCGTGATCTACAGCAGTTCTGTTTGTTGTTTGTTTTTCTCCAAGAGCTCAACTTAGCCAAACAGAGAAGCTTTTCCTGCTTCTTGCTTGCATTGCTGCTTTTTTTTTGTCCTTGTGTCCTCTCGGGTGACCCAACCACCTGTGGCTCTTACTCATACAAGGCTGTCCAGAACTGCTGAGTAACACATCCTGCCCACAGCAGGAATTAATGTGTCCTGATGGAGACATACATCTGGCTGCTGGGGAAATGTTCAGAACAAAGTATCTCCCAGGGATCACACAGCTCCTACAGCTGAGGTCTAAAGGACATATGTTCTGGTGCAGCCCAGCCTGGGGTGACAGCCAGGTCTGCAATTAAAGAAGATCCCAGGTCATCCCTACCTCCATCAGCAGGAACAGAGACAGCAATCAGAGAAGGTGTGTCTTATCACTGCATCTTGTGGATTGAGTGTTGAGTGGATTTTCCTGGAGAGAAACAGTGCCAAGGTCTCCACTACTGCTGTGTACAAACTCAAATGTCTTCCTGTACATAAAAGGAAAGTTCAAATAATGCTGCACTGTATGAAGACACCTGTGGTGGTCCTTGTGACTTTCCCAAGGCAGGAGCAGGAGCAGAGCCTCCCTGAAGTATGCCAGGAACAAGAAGAAAGCTGAAGGTCAAATGACCTTGAAAAGTGAATGTCAAATGATGAAGGAAAACAAAAGCAATTATTTACTTTTTATTTTATATTGAAGTTGGGAAGGAAACTACATAGAAAGGAAAATAAACCACAGCTTTAGAGTATGCCAGAGATCAAATTCTGTTTTTAGCTGAGATCCATGAAGCAACCGTCAACTGTAAGCATGGAGGGGGTGGCTGTAGGTCCCCTTTGAATGCTACTTTGGGCTACAGCCCTGGAGTTAGTATGTGAGCCAGGAGGGGGAAAATCCAGCTGCCCACTAGGAGCTGCCTTTAGCATGTTATGATCTGGATTCCCACCAGTCCAAAGTTCTCATGAGGGTTTTTCAGCCCTACACTGGTTTTGATTTCCATGGTATTTCTGTTACTGGCCCAAGCTGTGCATATATTGCACAGTCTTTGCTGAACACTGCTGCTCCACTCGCTACCTGCTGCTGTAATGTTGAACTCATTGGGGATAACATGTCATCTTTTCCCTTCCTATTCAGCTGGATGTCATTCAGAAAGCTGGGACAAGGAGATTTTTTTTTCCCCAGACACCAGCTTTCTTGGTAGCAGACAAACCTTGAGCCTTATAATACTACTTGTACATAGCAGTTATATAGCTTTACATCGTCAAACGTGCTGTACTAGCATTAAGTAATTATCTCTCTCCCTAATGGCCATTAATGCTGGCCTTTCACGAACCTCTCCCAGCTCCCCGAGGTTCGTACCTAATACAGCAATAAGCTTTTCAAAGGGAGTGGCTGGTTATCTTGCAAGTCTTGATGTGTAATGAGGTTTCAGAGCAGAGGCCAGGTGCCCTGGAGTATCAGAAACATGTAGTTGAGGACCGGATCATGCACTTGGGAGCATCCATTAGAAAGGGATGGAAACAAGTAGATTTTGAAACTGAGATTTTGAAATAGAGGTAGAAGAAGGAAGCTTTGGCCACTTGGAGGATGTGCACTGATGGTCTATTTATTACCGGGATAGTACTGCAAACTGCAAGAGCAAAGTATTTGGAATAACATGTCAATGTAGGCACGGGGAGTTGATCTAGGGAGAGAAAGTTAGAGAGCTAGAAATATCAAGCAAAGCTAGACAGCCATGGCAATGGGATAAAGAGGCCAGTCTGCAGGTCTATGAAGCATTAAAATAACAAGGAGAAAGGGCAAGCTTGGCAGCATCATCAGGTTTAAAGGGAGGAACAGAAGAGGATTTACTTGCCTTATTTGCTTGAGAGCAAATCCCTCTTCCAGGTTGTGGAGTGTGTCCAGGGGAGATGTTGCATTGCCGCTGTTCAAGGACATACCACCCTTAGGGGCCTTTAGAAGATGAACCTGCATGATGGTTGGGCTCCTTCATCCCTGGCTCCCAAGGGGAATGGAGGGAGGTGGGAAGATGACTGTTTTAGAAAAGACTCAGAAGTAGCATGCTCCTGACAAGCATCAGTCCTGTATAACCACTTATTTCTGAAACCTGCGAGGCTCAGCTTTGAGAAAACAGGGGCTTGACTGAAGCAAACTTTCAACTTCTCTCTAAAGACATGTTAATGGCTCATTCCAGAGCCAAGGGCATGCCATGTAAACTGTCTTTGCAAAAGAAAAAAAAATACAGCATCCTTTTATTTTTCCTTTTTTTTTTTTTTAGCTTGAATCAGTAGCATCATTTTGCTTTTAAGCTTTTGGCAACATCAGGTCCTGTAAAAGGAATATGTAGCTGTTGGAATCACGTGCAAGTCTATGCTGGCATAACACAGATCACAGCCACTACATGTTATGAAAAGGATTTCTGTCACTCTGGACACACTCTGCTTCCTATGGCATCAGTAGCACAATCCCTCTGTGCTCAGCTCTAAACAATTTTGCTACTTCATCAAATAACAGGGTACAGCTGACTGCAGACCAGGAAGACTCAACTTAGTGTTCACTTACTCTACAGCTTCAGAGCAGAGTATTTCCCTGCCTTCCTGCATCTGTTTTGTCATCTGTTAAATGGGAATTTTAATCCTAATCAGTTTGCAAAGGGAGCAGTACAGGATAGTCAATGGTGATGCTTTAAATTATAATAGTCAGCCTTATGTGCTAAGCTAGACATTGGAGTGGTTTTATAGTACAGTTTAATTGATGCCTGTTCTGCTTATAGCTAGTAAGTGAAAGAACATTTCCTCTCAAAAATGTGGCACCTTGTTTGAGATGCAAAGAATACCTCTGCAAAGAATACCTCCTTATCTATGAGCATAGCTGAGCCATATTTTGGGATCTACACATTTCGGGGTGTTGCTTGTTTTGTTTGGGTTTTTTCCGCTCAAAATTAGTTCTATTATTAATTATTACTGGATTAATTTTTAATAAAATATATGTCTCACATGACATAGAGGGCTGAGAGGAATGCTTTGGCATATGAGCTAAGCCAAGACTGCATAGTCACATTCTTGGGATAATTGTTGACTGTGTATGTCACTTGACTGGTAGTTCCTCACCAGCATATGTCTAGAGGAGACCAAAGACCTTGACTTTATTTTAGTTTATTAGAACTGAGATGGAATTACTGTCTTCTCTGCTCTGCTTTCAGGTCCACATTCTCAAGTGGTGTAAGTCAGGGCCCTCTCGTTTAGGCAAAACTGCTGTAATACTCTTTGTGTAAGCGGAGGACCTAGTTCATAGGTTCTGAACTGCTGTAAAATCTGTCCAAAAGGGAGTTAAGTGTGCTCAATACATTGTTCTACCTGTAACTGCAAATGATCCTGCAAGATTCAGGATACTGTGAATGTAGAGGGCTTTGCAATAAGTAATCATTTTGAGATTGCTGGAAAACTGAAGAGTTGTATTACTTAAAGGAGAACAAAATAAGCATTAGCACAAAATGTTTTTTGCAATGATCAGTTTTATGTATGTCCTGTTCTGTTGATAACACTTCCTCAGGGCCCTGCACAAGAAGGCAAAGCAACTGGGAAATGCAGGAAAGAGCTAAAATTGCAGCCAGGGTTTCAAAGGAACAAACAAAGAAAAGCATATGTCCGTTTCCATTACAGGAGAACGTTCTCGGGAGTTCAGAGCAGCAAGCTGAGAACATGCCAGCTGAGCCACTTCTAAATAGGAGGCGTAGAGTTCCAATGAGCTTTTTATCTTCATGTATTTCAGTTCTGAACACCTCTGCACTTAGGAAAGAAAGATGTTCCTGAGACCTTTAAATTCCTTTTATTTTTTTGTAAGAAGAGGTTGTTTCAGAGTTTCACACCCTGTTCCAACACACCTCCCCAGCATTGTCCCTCTTGCTTCTAAGCACTGCAGTGTGTCTCTGTACTGACCCTTCCCCACGCTAGTTCTGCTTTAATCAGGCCAAGAAACCTGTGGCAGCTTGGGAAAACTGGCAGCTCGGAGGAGGACTCTTGTTTGTACCAGAAATGTTTTCTTCCAAGCAAGCACAACAGTCTCATTATTTTGAGTAGCCATACACATGCTGGAAACCTGGATACAAGATACCTTCTCCCCTGATCCATCATAGGACCAGAGAGATTTCTGCCTGTTTGATTCAGATGCAGTGCTACAAAGTTATTAGCCCTTTTTTTTGGTGTCCATAATGAGACAAGCAGTCTTCCAAGGGGTACCAAAAAGCATTCTTTCTCATCACCAGTAAAACCTCGGACACTTTACCCTCAGCAGAAATGAGTGCTGGAGACTCACAGCCATACTGCTTCCAGCACCAGTTGTTCTTATCAATTAGCTGTTTCCCCACAGATGGTGCTTCTTATGTAGAAGGACAGAACAGATTAAAACTTATCCTGCTCAGAGACACTTGTTTAGAAATCTCTAGTGAATCCAAAGGTAAACCCATCTGCTTTCAAACTGTTTGCATGTATCCTGCAAATCTGCTGTCTACCTGCTGGATTCACGTGCCCTAGGGAAGGGTAGACCCTGACTGAGAAAGTGTTTTTCCCTGGTTTGGGAAAATACCCCAACAGGACTTCGCCCATGGGCTCTTCAATGTCCAAACTCTTCAAAGGAGCTGACTTTCCTGCCTCCATTAAATGCTAGGCATATCCCTTCCTGTAAGAGCCTGTTCTTTACAAACAGACCGCCTTTTTGCAGTGCGGTCCTGCAGTCATTTACATATTCAAAGCACTCTTTGAAAAGGCCTCCTGTAGCACAGTTTTATGAGCACAAAATCTCTCATGCAATTAGGTGATATGCAAATGCCTGTGCGTGGCTTTTAGAAAACCTTACTGAAGAGGGACAAACCTCACACTGCATTTCTAGTAGGTGCCTCAGAGCACTGAGGCCTTGCAAAACTCAGCACAGTACTTTGTTGATCAGCGTTTCTTGCCTTGCCTCCCGGTTAATCAGTGTAGGGCTGGAGTGTGCTCTTGGCATTTAGTCATTTGATTTTTTACAAGCCCATTTTGGGAGGAGAGGACATAATTTATCTTCATACATTTCACTCCCTATCCGTCATGTTAACCAGGTGGGATTGGCGGGTAAGCCCATGGGCGGGTGGGGAAGCAGTAGCCAGCCCAGCTTTTTTGAACAGCTCCTTGTTGTTGTAGCTCACAGGGAGACCCTGAGTTTGTCCACATCACATCAGGGCTGACCCCTTCCTCAGCTCTCTGATCACTCACATTTCCTTGTGCCTTTGCCCTCACCCAGGTTGGAGGACACACCATGCTGCCTATCCGCTGGATGCCTCCGGAGAGCATCATGTACAGGAAGTTCACAACAGAGAGCGACGTCTGGAGCTTTGGGGTGATCCTCTGGGAGATCTTCACCTATGGGAAGCAGCCCTGGTTTCAGCTCTCAAACACAGAGGTACCACAGTGCTGAGACACCTCAGCTGGAAACTACTTTTTAACATCTCTCCATTCCAGATTGCAATTCGTACATAGATGATCTCCTCCTTGGCACTCCCATGGCTTCACCATGGGAGAAGTGTCATAATCTCTGTTAAAGAGCTGGGGAAACTGAGGCATGCAGGAATTAAAGGGCTCTGCCAAAGCCACCTATTGGCTTATCCTCAGTCTCTCCCATCTAAGTCCCTGACATCCCTCAGTAACAGCCACATCTGATAAACTCTTGGGGTGTTGCCAGAACTGAGGATACCCAAATTACTGCTGGGATCTAAGTTATTGGCATGTCCTGCATTTCCTCTGCTCTCTTTCTTCTTACTTTATAGCTGAGGCTCTTACTGCAGTCTTCAGTTTATGAGAAAGTGTTTGAAGCCTGTTTTATAGCACATGTTTCTGTAGGGCTTTTCCCCATAGGCATATCTATTAGATGGTTTGGCCCAACTCATTGAGGGTGGGACCCAAGGAGATGGTTCGTGCTTGCTGTTTCTTTGAATAGCAAAAGTTGCAGCCCATCAGTGTAGGGCTGTACTGTAGAAATGTTGAGGGAAGGTTGGCTGGGATTAGCAGAGTGTCAGAGCTGAGGTTTGAGGCACATCAGCAGAAATGCATTGGAAGATTTTTGCTCAGAATAGCGGGGGATTTTATAGAAGAGGAACAAGATGCATTGACATAGCAGTGTGTGGGAACCTTGCACATTTTTATCCTACTGTGTGCCTAATGGATTTCAGAAATTTCACCTTTTGTAGTGAGAAATGCGCATTTTCTGCTTTCTGGATACAGATCCCTTAATTAAGTGAGTTGCAGAGATGGCAAATCCAAGGTGTTGCTTTACAGCTCTAATACTTGCCCATTCGTGTGCTCAATGGGGCCTGACTGTATATCCCAAAGTAGCACACGCAAACATTTTAGAGACACAAACAATGGGTTCCACAGCGACAGAAGTTATTTGTCACGCTATTTAATAAGCTGCTCTTGCATTTCCCTGAGAGGGTAAATACAAGCACACACAAATGAGCACATGTAGCTTGTGCATGGGTGATAGGCACACTGGAATAGACAGCTCAGCTGCTCCTGTGCTTTTTACCTCAGTTTCCTTCACAGGGCAATAGGACTGAGAATAGTCACCTCTAACCTTGAGGGAGAAGAGCTGGCTAAAATCTGCACAGATACAGCTGTGTTGTCTTTTCTACCATCCCTGGAAAACTCTTACTCTCCTTTCCCATTGCTGTATCCACTTCTTTCTGAGAGCTGAAGACTTTCACCCCAGACCACACTATCCTGGTGGGAGCAAGTCCTGGCTCCAGGCTGCCAGGACTGGACTGAGAGCAATCACCAGGCTGGCTGAGCACTGTGGTTGTTGGGTGTGAGCATTAGCAAGGCCAGGATGCTCACTGGGATGCTCCTGTGGCACCCACACGGTCTCATACCCCCAAAGCACTTTTAATAGGTTTGTTCAAGCCTGGAAGAGACCTTGCCTGAGCAGAGATACGGGGCAGGGCACCGCCTCATCTGAAAGCCTCAGCCAGTCCATTAACTTCTGTCCATGCCCTTCCTTTGTCCTGGAGAGAAAGGGCCCAACACAGGATTTCTGTGCATGTCCAGGATGTCCTGTCAGAAACCATAACTCGCCTCTCCCCACAGGTCACCGCTGCCAGCAGCTTTATGGTGATGCAGGCTTCTCTGCATGCAGGTCCTCATCTCTCCCCTCTGTATTTATATGCAAACAACAAAGCGATAAGTATCCATTGAGCTGTGCAGCAGGCCCATTACTATTCATAAATGATAAAATCCAAACACCCCTTGCTGGGTGGCTTCCCTCAACACATTGCTTGGGGTCTGTGCTTATCTGCAGAGCATGGCAGGTCACTCACACACTGCAGTGCTGGGACTCATCAACTCCAACCTCCAAGGTTGGCCAGTAATAGCAGCTCTCTGACAAATCATATCACCCTTCCCTTTGCATCCATTCCTCTGGTGAGCAAAACACAGACACTTAGGGGATGACTTTCCAATGGCATCCCTCTGAAGAGACTTCAATGTTGTCCTAAAGCTCACATTTCTCATTAGCAGCACCAACCTGTCACAGAACAGAGCGTTAGCGCTGCTAATTTTTTTTTTCTCTGTCACAGATGCGATTTGAGATGAAATTTCATTCTTTCAGCTACTTTTCTATGTAAAAATGAGACAAATCTGCCCTTGGAGATGGAAGTAGGAAAAGATGCTCTGAACTCTCCTGGGCTTTGCAATGGAAAGGACTCCTGCTTTTCAGAGAAGAAAAACATGGTTTCAGCTGTGCAAAATATTACTTTAGTTTGGGGGTTTTAAGGTGTGGTATTTTTTTTTTCCTTCTTCAATTAGTAGGAAAAAGTGATATCATAAATTAAAACTTCATTTAATTTGCTTTTGACCTCCTGTTTGGAGAGTGCATTGAGGCGGCTAGGTATGAAATGGGGAAGGGTTTTGGGAACTGCAAGACCACAGATGGAGACAAACTTTTCTGCAGATCTCTTAGCTTCTCAGCGCTCCTGATCACTATACAGTACCACATTAGCCAAGAAGTACCTGGGACAGGACACCCTCCAGGAACTGCCCAACTGGTCTTCAATGTCTCCTTCCTTTCTTTCTTTCTTTCTTTCTTTCAGGTCATTGAGTGTATTACCCAAGGCCGAGTTTTGGAAAGGCCTCGAGTGTGCCCTAAGGAGGTTTATGACATCATGTTGGGCTGCTGGCAGAGAGAACCTCAACAACGGCTCAACATCAAGGAGATCTACAAGATCCTTCATGCTTTGGGGAAGGCCACACCAATCTACCTGGACATCCTTGGCTAGCAGTGGCCACTTGTCAAAAGTCCCTGACCCTTCCTTCCGTCCTTCCTTCCCACTCCCCCTCCCAAGTCCTTTGCCCCTCAGCTCCCAAGCAAACATCTTCATATAAACTCAAGTGCCTGCTACACATAAAACACTGAAAAAAAAAACAAAACAAAAAGCAAACCAACAAAAATCCCACAAAACAACAACTTGTAAGGCAGTTTGGCTTATATATATTTATAGATATCTCTCTCTATATAACTTCCACACCAATACAGAAAGAAGCTGCTGTTACAGAAAATTTTAAGACTTAAAAAAAAAAAAAAAAAAAAAAAAAAAAAAGAAAGAAACAAAAAGGGGAGAAAAAAGTACTTTAAAAGATATATATAATTAAAAAAAAAAAAAAAAAAAGGAAAGAAAGAAGAAGGTATCTTTCCCACAAGCAATGAAGCAGTGAATTGTAACCCTGCTGTGAATATGGTTTGGGCTGCTGGGCAGGGCTCTAGACTGGCTATGGCAGCAATGCCATCCCGGGTAGGAGTCCCGGGAGGAAAGCCTTGCCCTGGTTGTATGATATGCACTGAATGTGTGGAATCAGTCCTCCCTTTTCGTCCTTGCCTCCATTCCTCCTTCGCAGCCCACAGGTAATGGGCACAAAGCCAGGGCAATCCTCCTGGATGAACTCAATTTTACCAACTCCTTCCCTCACTCCCTCTAAGTCCTTCCCCATCCCTCTCTGCCTTCCTGCCTTTTTTTCCTCCCTCCAACATTTCAGGACAATTTTTCTAATTTGCTGATTCTTAAATGTACAGACTCAAGGCTTTTGAACACACAGTCAAAGGATTGTGGCACCTACGGGTAAAACACACACCAGGAACCAGCCACCCCTTCACAGCCGGCAGCCAGCCGGACCCAGACCTCCCTCCTGCCCCGTGCTGGGGCTGGGAGAGCAGCAGGACCGAAGAGGCTGCGTGTGGGAGTCGAGGGGGGGTCCTGGAGACCCGGTCCTGAATCATCCCCAACCCATTTCATTGCTGTTTGTCCAGGGTGCCCAGCACAGTTGGCGACTTTGGGAGGAACAACCCCCCATCCCCACCCCTGCTTTTTCACCCCACCCTTCACATTTACTAGCAGCCAGGGGGTTGTTCCCCCTCCCTCAGCTGTCTGCACCAGGGCCAAACTAGTCCCTGGTGTAAACCTTCAGCAGACTGGGTTGGATCCCTGCTTCCCTCATGGGGATAAGGCTGCAGCGTGCATGCAGCTGGGAGCGTGCCTGCAGCCTGACTGGGAATGCCTATGGGGCCAGTTCATCCCAGAGCTCTTCCTCCAGACCCTCTTCCCTTTCCCATCCCTGCCCCATGCCTCAGTTCAAGCCTCAGGCACAAGCCAGCAGGGGGACAGGGAGGGGGACAAGGCTTGCAAGATGGCTGGGAACCTACCAGCACCTGCCTGCAGCCCCCTTGCCATTCTCCTCACGTCCCCATCCCCTGAAAGGATTGATGCATCTGCCTGTGAGCTGTTGTGAAATGCAGAGGCTGAAGAATAGCTCCACAGGCAGCCCCAGGAGAAGGGGGGGAAGGAGGGGAAGGTGCCTTCAGGAGCAGACGGCACAGCGGATGGCCGCAGTGGCCAGCCTTGCATTTCAATGAGGATAAAGGCCTGACAGACAGCGACAGGGGGTGGTGGGGACAGCGAGGGAGGGACAGAAGCATCCTCCCTATAGCCCATCACCCTCCAGCAGGAAATAATCTCGACCTGGAGAAAAGCTGAGTCAGATGCTGAATCCCGTCCCTCCAGACTGGGCTGAGAGTACAAAACCTTTCTGGTTCATTTTTTTCCTGTGGCTAATCGAGGATGAGGGGGAACCTCAGTTTGGCAGCTGCTCTCAGGAGGCAGGGATTGGGCACCACAGGCATTGTCAAGGCAATTTTGAGAAGACAACAACCACCGGCACAAAAATAGCCTTCTTGGATGTGGCACTTACCTGGAAGGGAATGCAGATTGGGAATGAGAATCTTGGCTTCTTCCCCATAGTCAGAGTAGTGTTCATGGCCAGGATGCAAGAGGAGGTGGGTGACTCTGACTGAGATCTGGTTATGGCCACCTACTGAAAGGAGAAGATTTTGCATCCTCTCCTCATCCCCCTTGTCTCTTGCCAAGCTCTACCTCCCATCCATGGGTCTGGCATGACCTGGCTTATGGTTTCAGACAGGGGCAGGGGACACTGCTACAAGGAGGTTTGTGGTGGCAGCAGTGACCGTGGATTTATTCTGTCCTTGCGTAAAGAGCAGTGCAAGCTTGGGGTGGGAGATGACGGGTGGCAGTAACCGTGTGGGGAGTAAGAATTTAACCTTCCTCTGCATGTTAGAGACATCTGGGCTAGCGGGACAGACTTGTGCCAATGGAGGCTGGACAGACTGCCGAGGAACAGGCACCAGCAGCTCACAGCATGGACACCAAAGATGGCATGGTGAGGGACAAGGGTGTATACCAGCACAAGGAGTCCACACACAGGAACAGCCTACCATGCCGACCCTCAATAGCATGATCTTGCTCCTGTGGGACAGGGCAGCTTGTTTTCCTGATCTGCCTACTTAGGTCCACCTTTGGAAGTGAAAAAGATTGTTTGAAAGGTTGATAACCCTGGCCTAACACCCTTTGTATGCAGGCTGCTCTGGCTAAAAGGACTGGAGATTCTGTACAAAGGGAGAACAAGCAATGGCTGTTAATAGCCCAGTGTCTCCAAAAGAAAACCCTTCCCTGGGGCTGCCTGTCTCTTAGCCCAAATGGCTTCTTGCTCTTGTGGCTCCCAGGCACTGCACCAGATTGTGCAAGGCCATCATTTTGTACGCCCCTCTCCCTCGCTTTCATGCTCTCAGCTCTCTTTTGGCCAATCTCATGGGCCTTTACACTATCAAATCACCTACAGACACTGTGTTCCTATGGTCAATGATATTCCCCTGTCACAATTCTGCACAGCAGCTACATCCTCCTTTCCTTCCTTCTTTCCTCCTTCCCCTCCTCCCCAGCACCACCCCCCTGTCCCTTTTGCCACTTCTTTGTATGGTCACGACAGTGAGGCAAGCTCAGGAGTCGAGCATAACACCAAGCCTTGGTGCCACATGTTTAGGAATAAGTGGTCTATGAGCGGCAAGGAGATGGGTCCACAGAAGATGTGAAGTGGCTGAAACCAAGGTTCAGGCTGTCTGTCTGCTTTATTGTTAGTCCCACCAAATGCAGAAACTGCCTTGTAAAAGGTCCTTTTGTCAAAGTTAATTGTGAGCTCAGAAGAGCAGGATAAGCTGAGGTTCTGCAGTGTGATGTCACCCTGGATGATGTTGCTGCTTTATACCACTTGACCTATTGGTGCTGAATGAAGGTTTGTTGAGCGGAAGGAGGAAGTTGTTTTGTGTTTGAAGACATGGCATGGCAGTTTTGGAGGGGAAGAACTAAAGCAGCTGTGCTGAGTTCCTGGTGAACACCCTGAGACCTCATTTCCAGAAACACCTTTCCCGGACCAGAAGTGGAGCTGCCCATCAGGACGGGCGATGGTGCTCTTGCCTGTAGGAATATGGGCTCTGAGATGGTGCTGCTGCATGTGAGGGGAGGAAGAAGAGCAGATTTGGAGTGAAACTCTCACAGAGTGCCATAAATCTGAGTGTGGGTACTGTTTGGAGGCAAAGAGAAATAAGTTCATGCTCATCCATTTCCAGGAGAGATACTTCTCATTGTCCTGCCTCTACTAAGAGGGGAGAGCTCTCCCTGCTGCGTGGGAACACTGATGGGTCTCATCCAGCTCTGGGGCAAGCCAGGACTAATTCCCAGCATTCCCAGGCAGACATTCCCACCACCCGGCCTCCTCCATCAGCAGTTTTCTCAATTGGCTTGTGAAAGGGAGCTGGAAGGAACACTGGTCTGAGCACTGCTGAGAAAGGGCCATGGGGTCTTTCCTGTCCCACCTGCATCCTGCTCCCTAAAAATTAAAATTGTTAGCACAACTCAGTCACCCAAGGGTGTCACTGAAATGATGCTTTCTTGGAGGTGAAGGTGCTATTTTGGTGCATGGTACAGATGGCAATCACATGCCAGGGCTGCAAACTGCAGGCAGTAAATGTGGCTCCAGCCTTAGGGGCTCACCAGTGACCTGTCTTGTCTTCTCCAGCCATTACTTCTCCTTCCACCCCAGTCTGTCCAATTGCAAGATGAAAACTAAAATGTAGCTATGGGAAGACACCCAGTGATCTGCCAGACAGAAAGTCCACCCTGTCTCCCACAAAGCTTACCCATCTGATCTTTTAAATGTCTCTCAGTGCATGTATTTTGGGGGTGAAAAAGAGCCTGGGCTGTCTCATTTCACGCCTGTCGTTGGGCCCACAGAGTGCTGGATTGTAGACAGGTGACCCTGGGTACATGTGCTGTACAGACAAATGTGAAAAATCTGGAATGCCTTTAGAGAGGCTGCTGGCTTGAGAGACATCATTAGCTTTGAGCTGCCTGCTTGTCCTCAGGAGTGGGTGGAATGAGGTGAGAAAATATGTGGGGAAATAAAAAAGCCAAGGAAAGGGAAAAGCTGGTTTTGGAAGGCGAGTATCTTGGGCTGGGAAATCGAGACTGGTTTCAGGAGTGTGGCATTGAATTTTAAGTAGCACAGTGGAACCAGGTGAAAAAAACAAAAGAAAATAGCAACATATTAGAACTCCAGGAAAAGTTAGCTATAACTCTGGGCAAATACTAGTTTAAAAAGGCGACAGAAACCAATAAAAGCAAGAGACCCTTTATCCAGGCAGAAAACAAAACCTCCAGGGTTTGTGCTCTTTTGTGATTATTTTTTTATTTTTTTTTTCTTCTATAGGAAAATGCAACTAAAAGAAGGCCTGAAAAAGTTTTTTTCAGGGCCATAGACAGGAGTATAATCCTACATGAGCTGTTTCCTTTCATGTGAAAGGCTCTTGTTTTCCAGAACTCAAATGCATGAGTTTGCCTGAGCTCAGGATATGGGTTGAAGAATGCAGACCTGGGCCACTGCAAGCCTGCGAAATCAGAAGTAGTTCTGAAAACTCAATCAGCAGGCATGCATGTGCCAGGCTGTGTGGAGACAGTATTTTGTTTTGCAATGTCATCTTAAGAAGCTTTTAAAATCTTTCTCATTTTTCCTCCCCTAGGGAGTCTACAGCCTTTGCCCAGTTGTGACTCCCAATGGTTGCACTGCTGCAAGTAGCTGAATTTTTGGTGCATTGTGTCCATCTTTGCTTCCTGATCTGGCCAGGAATCAGGTGAACCACTACAGGCATAGCTCATATCCCGTGTTTTCCTAACAACTGTAGGTGCGTTCTCTGGTCATGAAGGCAATGATGAAGGTAAACAAGCTGAATAAATGGGATCCTGGTTATGATATCATGCTGTAGTGGCTTCTCTGATAGCTGGAAGGCTATAGGCATCAGCAGAGCTCCTCTGCTATGAGAATCAGCAGACATGGGCATGCAGTGGCTTTCTGGTGGATGGTAGGGTTATGGAGCCTTGGCATAATAGTGCAGACTCCAAATGAATACCAAAAATAGAAAAAGAGAAAATTCCCCTTTCAGCACTGCTTCCCAGGAGGGACAAATTTGCTTAATTCTAAGGTGCCTTCCCCACCCCTGCCCTGATGTGACTCTTAGTACACATTTAATGTTTCGTAAAGTAGCTGCTAAGTCCTAAAAAATCTTTTCCCTTTGCCACACTCCTTGCAAGCAGGAATATTGACTTTCAAGCCTGGAGAAGTAGGTGTTTTCAAAACATCCATTCTGGCTGACAGTGTCATAAATGACACAGGCAGAGATGTCAGTCACTGCTCCAAGCAGAATGCGGGAGCATTGCGTCTCTCCTGTGCCTCTTATTCCTTTCCAGTACACTACTGAGCCATGGAAAGGCTCCCTGGGAGAAGTGATAGGAGTCCCATTGCTTGCAGCTTTGAAAAACTGAACCGAGGAAAGAGATAAGAGACCAGAGAGAAAGAAGGACACAATCTTACAGCTTTCTTCAGGGGCTGAGCTGATGGGTTGGTTTCATCTCAATGGCTTAAGTTTCTCACAGACCCAAACTGACAGGTCTTTTCAGACTAAAGGAATGACCACTGGTTCCTCCTCCCTCCTGCTAGTCCCAAAATTTTAGCATCTCTCCAAGGGGAAAGAAGTCACGACGAATCTAACCATCACTTCCTCACACCATCAGGAGATCTCTGTAGGAACTGATCTCCCGCCCACACAAACGACTGATCCTACAGCTGAAAAATTGAGCAGTTGTTCTAAGAGGGTGTTTAACTGCTGAACTACTGGCTTCTTAGGACAAGGTGCCAGCAGGGAAGGACCAAAATACCTCTAAAGAGAATTATAGCTCTGGGAGGTCCGAATGTCTTCTTGTGTGCTTTCTCTCGCTCTCTGCTGGTTTCCAACCTCTCCAATCTTTGCTGCTTGCTACTTAGATAGCTGAGTTTCTGCATTCACTCCCTTTCCAGTGCACACAGAGCTGGTGAAGCTGTTTGATTTTGATGTGGTAGGTAAGATAAGATTTCTTTCCCCCTGCCCTCTTCTTTTTCTCCCTGTGCGGCTCCTGTCCTTGTAGTTCTCAGGACTTGACTAGCAGAGTTTTTAAATGAAGTGAAGTCTTAATGTGAGGTGAATCCCAAGACCACAAACAGTTTGGACTTCAAACAGTGGGAAAATTGGCGCCGAATGATTCCACACACAAAGCAGAAAACTTTCATTTCCTGCAGGCAGGATGGAATTGACTGTTATATTAAGACTTCAGAAGGAGCACTGCCCCGGAGTAATTTCAATGCTGTCAGGCAGTGTTGACATCTAGATTAACCTCTGTGCAGTGAATTTTACAGCAAAGCTCATTGTAATGCATGTGGGGTATCTCCTGTAAATCCCAGCTGAAGCCCATAGTGTCCCACCCTTCTGCACAGGAGAAAGGGTCGGTGAGCAGTTGCTATCATTTTTGACCCCAGCAGAGAGTGACTCTAACCTCATCTGGGCCAGTTCTGCTGAAACTGATTTTCTACCATACTAAAGTGACAGTAGCTCCAGCCAGTTGTTTTTGGTTTTTTTTTTTTAATTCCCCGATGAGTTATACATCACAAAGTTGACATTTTTTTGCCAGTGACAAGCAGCTCCCTTATGTATCCACCCAGCAACACAGTCCTAATTAAAAGGCACTAGTTAACCAGTGGCAATTAGCTGCTTGCACTGATTAACTCCAATACACACAATCCCCACACACAATGCTCTGATCAGACGTGATCCAGGACTAAATGGCAGACAAACTCCCAGCTGATGTGAGACAACGGCATCCAATCTTACCCACCAGCCCACAGGCTCACTATTAACTCTGTCTACCAAACCAAAGTGGCATGAATTAAAGCAGTTCACACAGTTCGTTCAGTGCAAGTCAGAGGACAGTACAAAAGAAATCTCTTGACTCCTGAACTCAATGCTCCTGCTGTAAAGTTAGAAGCGTAGGCCAGACCCCAAGCCCTTTAGTCTTTTGCTGTAAGACTAGGTCAAGCAGCAAGAGTTCCCAGGAAGGAGCACAACTTCTGCACTCTTGTGTGAGTAGAGAAAATCCTGTCTGGAGTTCTCAAGATGCATATCTGAGATAAACTTTATAAAAAACCCACTAGCATCTGAAAAAAAAATGGAAGAGGAAGAGAAGTGGGTTTTTTTGGTGTGTGTTTTTGCCACATGTTCTTATTCATACACTGATTTTCGTACTGGGGCATTGCTTTGCAGTCATCTGCAGGAGGTTCTAGGCAAGAGACAAGCTATCAGGTGCTGAACAGATTAGCCACTAACCCCAAGGGCAAAATCTCAATGGTACTTCTAGAAATCTCTTTCAGAGCCCACCCATCCTCTCACGTACAGCTCTTCAGAGTAGGCTCACCATTATATTTGTGAAAGGCTTTGGACAGCCTATGCAGAGGGGACATGCCCATAGTTCCCCTCATCTTCAGATGGAGTTGTGTGCCCCTGGCATGTCTGTAATCAGGTCCATCAGGAAGATTACCTCAATCTAACATTTACTACCCCCAATCAAAACACAGCTGAAAAGGCTACCCAAGGTTATAGAGAAGGTCAAGCTGTTGCTTTGGACTGGAATTTGCTTTGGAAGGCATTTGATGGACCAATTTAACCACCACAGCACATCAAAATGTGGTGGCTTCATTTAAAAAGTAATCAGTATTGTATTTCGCTTTAGACATCCGTGCATTAGTGTTCTGCAAATATGATTTCCTCTTTGTTTGCATTATTGATGCCATAAAATGTTAGACACATTAAAGAAAAAAAAAAAAAGAGGCCAACCTTTGGGGTTTGGAATGATTCTGGCTGAATTGCAGTTGGGTTACTTTTCTTTTTATTTCCCATGGTAGTGATACACTGTTACTCATTCTGCTGTTGCTTTACGAGGAGTTCTCTGTAAGTGTGTTTATTCAGCCAACCATATTTCAGAAAACACATAAGCTTGATATTTTTTGCTGTATGTGGCAGTGTGTGTATGTGTGTTGTAGGGGGAAGGGAGGTGGAGCTATTCACAAGAGCCCTTCCATGTCTGGTAGTATGTTGGCTTTGTGCAACGTTGTGTGACTCCCTTGTGCTCAGGTGGCTGGTTTGATTTAATCTCAAGAACTGACTTTTGTGATCAGGATTTGAGGTCTTCTGGTTTTGCACTGCACAGAACCTGTCATCCACTTTCACCATTCAGCAGCCATCTGCTGTCCACAATGGTTCCTAGATGTCTATGCTACAGAGATTGCACAGCATTTGTTTCAGGCATGCAGGAGAGAAGTTTTAGCTCATTCTGGTCCTGGACCAATGGCACGTTTGTTGATTTGGGTTGGTTCCTACACTCCTCCCCACCCAAGGCTCCCTCAGTAGTGTTCCCAAGGCAAATACTATTAGCTGCTCAGTGCTTTTTCTCCCAGACCATTAAAGAACACTGGCCTTGGCAGTCATATGCTTTCTGCCTCACCTCTCTATAATGAATGCTAATCCACTGTTCCAGTTCCTGTCAAGCTGTTAGAAGAATATTCTCCCTCTTAAAATCTAAAAAATTCTCTTTCCAAGTCTTTTGTCTTCTTGAAAGTAAAAGTGAAAATATAGGGTGGAATTATCTCCCTTATGTAGGGATTTTCATCAGTGGTAAAATTTCTTTTCAGCTTTTCCTTCCATTGACAGCAAGACTTGGAAGCAGGGGGAGAAGGATACTGGGGAGCAGACTAAGGAAGGGACTCAATGAAGGCATAGGCTGCAAGGTTATCTGTCCACCTATTAGCCCTTTGCCAGCTTCGTACAGCAAGAAACCCCCAGCTTTTCAAAAGCAGCTTCCTGTCCAGCTCTCTTGTTTCTACTCCAGATCTCCTTATCTTCACAAATCCACCTCAGGGGTATCCAAACAGCCCAAAGAAGAGATGACAGGGGCTGAATGGGTGTGTAATTCAGTGTTGTTCTTCCTCTTCTTCATCAGGGGCAAAGATAGTGAAACTGACAGAACAGAAAAAATATTTTCCCCAACAAGAGTGATTCAGTTTCTTTTTAAACTCGGATGTTTAAGATGCCATGCAGCAGTACCTATAAATATGCCTTGAAATGTTGAATGAGCACAAGGAGTCTATTTGATTTTGTTTTTATGCCTGTAATTTCTCACACCAAGAATTCAGCTGTTACTCAGCTCCCAGCGGGTGGTTCTGATTGCTGGAGAGATGGTTGGGATTTATTCTGGCTGTGATCTGTTTGAGTCCACCCTCATTCTTATGTAGCTAGACTGAGACAATAGAAATAATCAGCAAGAGACTGAATTGTTGTTCCTGTGTACCTTCTTGAGCAACACCAGGCTAAATTTTGAAGGGGTTGAACACCCACAACTTTGAAGTCAGTAAAGGCTGTGGATACTGAGAGGCACTGAAGATTGCTATGATGCTTGAACAGAACAGCAGGAGAGAAGAAGATAAATGCTACAAGAAAAAAACCAAACATTATATCACAGATGATATTGGTTGGTTTATAATACAAGAAAATCCACTGTTGTACATGAGAAAAAACTCAGAATATTCACCCTGGCAACCAAGAACGTTGGCCATCAAGACAGGAGCAGCTCTCTATCCTACAAACCTCCTCTCATTTTTAATTTTCTTTTCCTCCTTCTTCTGCTGATACAGAACAAATCCTGGCTTATGGCTTTCTTGAAAACTGAAATTAAGGTAAGAGGCAGATTTGGGAGGGAAAGAGAGAGAGCAGATCCTGCTGAATGATAGAACAGCTTTGTAGCCTAGCACCTTTTCAGTAGCAAGTGTCTGGCGTGCCTTTTTTTTTTAAAAAAAAAAGAAAAAAATATTAATACAAATATAATTGGTGCAAGTAGTGTTCAGAATGAGGATAAACCAGCTCAGTCCCCAGGAATAACAAAAGAAAAGCTCCCAGTAAGCCGGAGATTTTAGCGGACGGACGGAGGTCTGGAGCCGCCTCGCTGCGGATCAGCACCGCGGACAGCGGCACCGCCAGCACCGCCCCCTCCCGTGCTCCTGCATCCTCTCCCAGCACCTCCGCTTCTCCAGGAGCTACGAACTCCACTTTGGAAGGAACAGGGGACATCATGACCACACTATTCAGGGCACGCCAGTCTCACCTTTCATTCTTTTTTTCCCACCGTTTTTTCTAGAGTGAATTCGTTAGGTTGTATCTGTTTTCAAGTGATGGAGGTGGGACGGGTTAAAACGCATAACAATGAATCCAATGAGAGAGAAAACCAGTTTTCCTCCAGAATTAAACTTTCTGCACTGGTGTTCTCCCTATGAATGCTCCATCCCTAAATTGGTCTGTGAAAAATTCCTCTCATCTATTGGGACAGTTAGATAAATGGAGAGATACTATACTATTAGCCCCTTAGAAAGAGAGTATTTATTTTATGGGCAGCATTGTGTGATTCAGCTTTGGCCATCCACTAAATTTACTGTTGGTAAAAGGTAAACAGACAAATCTCTTGGAAAATTCAAAGTAAGGGGCTTATAAATGACACTGTGGCCCCTGAAAGTTATTTCAACATCAATCCATAAAAAAAACAAAAAAAGCCATATTACTGTGTAATGGAGAGCTGTCAGAAAAAACGAGTCAGCTAAAGATGAAGAGGCATGCAGGAAAGAGCAGGCCTCAACAGGCAAGGCTCCAAATGTAGAAACAGTCATATCTCACATATGAAAAAGGCATGTACTTCAGTACCCAGCTTGCTCAGCCTGCATACTTGGGATTTCATCCCACTTGTTTTCCTGAATCACCCTGAGGAAGGTATACTATCATATTAGGGCTGAACATTTCCTGAACATGATCATCATGGTGAGAAACTATTGGGCAGAAGCTTGCAGGCACATTCCATTCCTGAAAAATTTAATGTGAGGAATTAAAACTAGAAAAGTAGGCCAGAAAGTTGGGCTATTTCCCCTCCACCAACACATACTCCTTCATAGAAGAGTTTCCTCTGTATTCCATCTGCCATGTATTCCCCAGCTGTGATTGGTGGTTACTGCTGTGGGACATCTGGACTGACGCCTAGAGACAGTTAAGACTGGAAAGTACCTGAGACACAGGACCTCCAAACTTGTAACAATACCGAAAATGAAAAAATTGAGGCCAGATTTCTGATGTTTAGGGCAATCTGGAAGTCGGAATGGATAATCTTGCTGGGGATTGCAAAGATGATTTAATAAAGAGCTCAGAGAGCAAATGGTGCTAAGGGAAGGGAACAAAGAAGTCCACTGGGACAGAGGGAGAGGAAGGAAACAGGCAAGGACTTATTTCCCAGTGAGGGTGAGCGATTGTGCAGGTAGTGAAAGTAAGATGTGAGCTGTCGTGAGGGGGAAGAATCCTGGTCAGGGAAGAATGATGGGTGTGAGGAAACAGTTAGTACAAAATGGTGTGTACTCATCTAAAAGAGTCATGGAGGTTTCTTCAAACCTTCAGCCTTGCTGGACTTCTCCTAGGCCCACCTGCTCTCCTTCAAATCCTTACAAATACCATAATTTTCACTGCATTTATTCTGCTCTCTGATGGCTCTGGTTTCAGTACAAGCAGGCTAGGTTGTTGTTTTAGTCCCCCTCACTCTCCCTGCTCAGCCCCCACACCCAGTCAATTCCCCATGTGAAGGAGAATTGCCTCTCCCCTCCCCTGAAATGTCCTTTAAATTTTCAGCTAAACTGGGAGCAATTTCTTGCATGAGAGCTTTGTATAGGTAGGCTTAAAGCAGAATGAAAATAAATAAATAAATACACAAAGTACCTCCCCCTCCCCCACCTTGTCTTAACAAAGTACTTTTTTACGTAAGTTATTTCAGTAGAAATGAAGGGGATTTGTGCAGGCAAATGATTGACATTGATTTAACATTCAGTGAGTGTTACAGCTCCCTCTGCTTCTTCTGGGTCAGGCAAGGAGGCAAGGTTTCCCCAGGTAAAGGTTCAGGATACACAACCTTCTTGGGCAAAGGCTGTCTTGGGGCCTTCAGGCTGCGTTTGGGATGGTGTTTAGGGGCTTGTGCAGCAGCATGATGTCTTAGGCAAAGAAACCACTGCAGTTTTCCATGCTGGCATTCCTGCCACAAGGAGAAACACCCAGCCTCCAGAAAACTGAGAGGGTAGACAACTTCCAGGAAACTACTCCCACTCCCAACTGAACTGCCCTTCAACAATGCAGGCAGGCTTGGCCCCCAGAGGTGCTTGTCCACAGCTCACTCTGGCAGGCGAGCTAGTACTGAGAGGAAGATGGGACTACATCTCAGAGGAAAGACATTTTGATGGTATTTTTGTTGTTACTATTATTTAAACCAGCTTATTTTAATCTCAGTTAATGTCACTGAAAGTCTGCACAAGCAGAAAACAAATCCCTTGGTGAAATTTGCTGAACTGATTTTTTTTTGGCAGACTTTTTTATCCTATACACCAATCCACATGTTTGCTTAATTTGGGGCATCTTTCGCATCTTTTGAATCCTATTTGCCATTTTGCAACTGAATTGATGGTTCTCAACCTTTTGCATCCTGCAGTCTCCCCTTCTCCAAATCAAAACTCAACATTTTCTCCTGCTGGGAACAACCCAGGTTACCCTTCAAGGGAGAACGTGGCAAGAGAAAGGTGGTTGTGATCTCTGCCTGCCTATCCCACCTCCACTGGCTCCAAATCAGAGGATGAGGAACCCTGATCTTGGTATTGGCCTGTTAGTCAGACTTACAAAAAGACTTTTTAAATTAAGGATTTGCAGTGAGGTCAAGGGACCTTCTAAAGTGCTGAGGTATTTACCCTCCCCAGACCTTCCCTTTCTTCCTACCCTGATGTGTCCCTTCCTCTCTCTCCAGCCTTGAAATGAAACAGAAAATTATTTTTTTAAAACTGTGTCAATAATTTATGTTTAGTATAAAGGATGATTTAATGGCATCACCAAAGGTCATTTTTTTCATCTCCGTATTACTGGCCCAGCCCCAGAGGCTGTGCGTCCCCTCTTCCCCATAACTCCACTTCCCTCCCTTTCATTCACCTCACACACCCCTCTGTCACCACCCCACCACAGCGTACCACGCACCAGAAACCTGCTCCAGGTTCAGCCAACCACCGTTGGAGAACAGATTTCAAACTGAAACCTCCACTCCAGACTACCACAAAACGGAACCATTTCCACCTTGAAAACAGTTAGTTGCTGCAAATGAAAGGCAGACTCATTTCTTGAATTACATAAGTTTTTTTTTAAAAGCCTTTTATACCTATTTACGTGTGCGCGTGCGTGCACCATGTGTACACAGTCATATCGGTGTGTACAGATGCACCCGGATCTCTCTCTCTCTCAAATATAAATATATTGTATGTTAGAGCTGTAAATATTCCTTGGTCATGTGTCTATGTCTTCTTCAAAGTATCATATCCTCAGTGTTATGTTAACAACTCCATTTATTGATTGATGAAACTGTGTGTAGACCTGTACCTTCCTGACATAGTTTATGTAGCTCTCTCTTCTCAAATAAAGTACAAAACTACCACTAACAAGTCCTTCTCTCCTTTTTGTTCCATGCTGAACACTCAGCTTTAATTAATCGTAGAATTGTTTTGGAAACCAAACCAAAACAATTGTTGGAAAAGACCATTAAGATCACCAAGTCCAACCGTTGACGCTGGCAAGTCCACCACTAAACTATGTCCCTAAGCACCACATCTACATGTCTATGCTGAAAATTAATGCAGTTTCCAGCTATCCCAACAGCGCAGGAACCTCCAGATGATGCTTTAGGACTCGTGTTGCTGGTCAGGCCAGGAGGTATAATGGTTGCTAATGAAATGTAATAATCTGTATGTGAAATGTTGTCCCGACTGCAGTAAATGAAGGTCTCACTATTGACCTGATTAATTCTTCCCGACTACTCCTAGGTACAGCCTACACCAACCGTAGCTCACTTCATCCTGGTAGAGACGACAGGAGGCCATGCTGCTTCTCTCCTCTGTCAGTGAGTCTCCACATCATTACATCAAACAACCCTCCCACCATGCAGAAAGCTTTCCTTGACTTAAAAGGATCCAGTCACTTCCCTGTTGTGTTGTTGGTTTGTTGTTGCCTGGGTTGCTCAGCACCTAAACTCAACTCCCCTGAGTAAATCTTGGGGCTGGGAACAAGACTTAGGATTATGGCAAAACCCACTGCTGTCACTCGCTTCACCTTGAGTCTTGACACTGGCTTCATGCTGAAATCACAGGGACCAGACTATCTTTACCATTGTAAGTTGAAATAAAGCCTTTGTGCAGATCTGCTTACTGGGCAAAACCATACAGGTGATTTGTGAAGTAACACTTAATTTACTGCAGCTGACACCAGACTCTAGCTGCCAGGAATTCGACTGACAATTTCTATTTATTTATATCCTGCTATACAATATCTGCCTTAATGTTGTAAATTTTTCTGATTGGAATTTCACGGTGTCTGCCTGGATATTTATTGATCATAAAATAACCTGCACAACCTGTTAAAGTCAAGGCAGGGAGAACGAATGCCAGAGAAATCACTCGACAGGATCCACGTACCGGTGCCCAGGTAACAGAAGATGCTCAGATGCTATTTTTACAGCATTATGTATTACTGAGAGTCAACCTTTTGAACCACTTTTATACTTCTTCCTGAAAGCCTCTTCTGAAATGTTTCCAAGAGTGTGGTGTTGAGTTCCCACCAGCAACTCCATATGGACTCTGCAACATGCCTTATTTGCAACTCCTCACCATTGCGAAATACCACCTTTACAATGAAATCTGGTGTTTTCACAACTGTTCACTAAGACAGCCCACCAGGGAAATGTTTGGCTCTTACGGTAGCAGTAAGATTACTTTTTTTTTTTTAATTATTATTTTTGGCAGGCAAAGATAGAAGCATAAAATTTCTGCCCACAGGGGAAAAAACTGTGAAACTTGGTCCCAGCTGGGAGTTCCCATATTGCCCAGTGATCACTCTCTTATTTCATTCACAACTTCAACTATGCAGCTTTCCAGTATCTCCAATAGATTTTGCCTCCTGAGTTTGGGCTTTTTTTCTGTTTGTGCATACCTGCCTCCCTGTGTGTTCTTGGTCATCACTAAACCCACCCTTTCCCAATAAATCTACACATCCCACCTGCAATCCAGCACACACTCACCTTCTCATCAACAGCCTCCCAGTGTGCCACCCCTCCCAACCCAGTGCACGCACATATATCCCACTACTCTTTTGCCTACTCCTCCTCTAGATCCTTAGCTATTTCTGCCTGTTGCTTTCTGAGTCCCAAAGCCAGGCTGCACCCTCACCCCGATCAAGCACAGCTCCCTTTCCTTTCTCTACATCAGAATAATAAACCAGAAGCTGATGATTTGCAGTTTAGCCACACTACCTCTTGCCAGGCAGTCTGATGGACAGGTTTCCCTTTCATTATTGATTTAAGGCATTTGTGTGATAGCCACCTTTGGAAATTTATTAAAAATGCAATAAAGAAGAAAAAAACCAAACCCTCACAATTTGACCAAGTTCCCTAGGAGTCACCTTGCGCTGCCCCCTCCCTGTACCTGTTGCAATTTATGTCTTTCCTACCTGAGAGGAGGTGACTGCATGAGCATGCTGAGGCTGGTGGAGTATCTAATGGGCTGGGAATAAAAACACACCAAAACAAACAGCAGTTAAGGCTGCCTTCAACTGGGCTGTCAGTCTACAGGCACATGCCCTGGACCAGACAGCATCCCTTGGTGGGTGAAGGAAGGACTGGATCCTCTCAGGGCTCCCTGTACTTCATTCCTGCCACATCCACCCTAAATCGGCCGAGGCACACACAGTAACCTTTTCAAGCTCCATAAAACCCATCACCAATTACCCTTTAGAAAGCAGGAAAGGCAAGCGGACCCCTGCATCCCCTCCGGGTGGAGGGAAGGGAGAGGTCCTGGCCTTCCCCCAGGTTTCAGAGACAGACAAAAGTTTAACAGCACGATGTAATCACAAGGTAAAAGCGCAGGGCAGCAGCGGGGAAAATGTTTTCCTGTTGAATTGTGGCTGCTGTTATTCCCAGAGAAAAGCAGCAGGTATTCAGGAGCTTCTCATTAGCCAGCATGATTTCCATCAGGCTGTCTATTAACATTTTGTGGCCTTAATAAACACCTACATAATTAACACAAAAAAGGAGCCCTCTCTAGGCTAACAGAAGTGGCCAGAACAAGCTGGTAATAGCACAGGCAGGCCGGTTCCTGCCTGGAAACTTCTGCTGGCAAAGGAATTACTCCTTCCATCCTCCTGGGACAAATTCCCTTGCAAAGAGTTATGCTTTAGTGTTTCTGTCCTCCTGGCTCAGTCTAGGAAGACAGCTAACTCTACTTTGCAGCTGGAAGAAAGAGCAGGGTAGAAATTGTCCCTGCAAGTCCCCATGGGAGATTCATCACACCCCAGTGTTCCCCAGCCCTCTGTCACAGCTCTGAGGAGCCATTTTTTTCCTGAAAACTCACAGGGCAAGAAATCCCTTGGGAACACATGCATGATCCCAGCTAGTAGACAAGCCTCAGGAGCAGACACAAAGTCCCTGCAGCAAGAAGATAGGGCTTATTATAATTTGGATTGTTGATAACCATGGAGTGCTCTAGCACTTCAGGTCCACTAAGAACTAAGGAATGATGGAGAAAACAGACACAGAAGTAAACCACGACCTTCCCAGTGCCTCAGTTGCTGGCCCTCCATGCCTTCTCCGTCCTGCTAAGGGCATTAATAGCATTTCTGAGTCTGCTACTCACAGGGTGAGCTCACAGGTAGCTGTGGCTCCTCCACAGCCCTTGCCTTGCTCCGCACCAATTGCCAAAGTTGCTGTTGCTAAGCCTGTGCACAGGAGATTGAGGACATGTAATTTTGACAGGGCTGCCTGTCCCCCCTCTCTCATTTCAGGCTCCTGCTGCTAAGAATATGTGTGCCCTTTATCATAGCTTTGAAATAGAGCGAGACACTTTGGAATTCAATTAGTCACACAGTTGCCACAGCAACAAAAACATATAAACTTAAATGATTTATACTGGCAGACACCACTTCAAATAGGAATAAATTTAATACAGAAGCTGGGAATGAAATGCATTGTACAATGAGAAAATTGTATTTTTTCTCTCCCCGATGATAAGCCTCGAGGTCTTAATGTAATATAGATGAAAAAAGATATTTGGGCAGAAGGCAGCGGAATACATTGTGCTGTATGTACAATGTCTGCTTGGAGAGTACAACACATAATGAGCATGTACATCTAATCACAGAGCTGCACTTCTGTTTGCAGCCAGCCACAGATCAAAGATTGCGGCTAGCAAATTGACTGCTTGGTTTCACTTTCTTTCTTCAACTCTTCTCCATCTCATGAAACCTTTCCTGTCAGCCCCCACCCAGGAGAAAAACAAATCTACTTTTATTCCAGCAACTTCTCCATCCACTACAGAGCCAGGTCCCTGCCTAGTAAAGTGAGATTTGTGGGTTTTTTTTCTAGCAGAAATGCTTTGATTCAAACATAGTTCTAACTCAAAGTAGAAATTAATTCCAAGAAACGCACAGGAAAATTGCAAAAGTTTGTGAGATCATCTGGAATTGTCATTCAAAGTGACAGTCATCTGCAGTAATTTTGCCCGTGAAAGGCTGAACACACAGTGAATGCCACCCTCCCTGCGGCTCTCTTTTGGCTCTGAGATTCCCTGGACAGAACTACAGGTACATGGGCTGTGAGATTGCACAGAAGATAATGCGCATACAGACCACTGGCATTAGCACATCTTTGGTACATCCTCAATCCACTGTATACAAATATATCTTTTCCAACCAGAAAAGGTTTCCTGGATGAAAAAGGGATGTTGGGGCATACAGGAGTCTTTTGGTTAGCTTCCAGCAAACAGGGATTGTCCAGAAGTTTTGTAGAAACTACCTCCTTCCTTTCCAAAGGCACAGCAACTGGTTTAACCCAGAACTGTGGAAAGCTGAGTGCTTCCAGCTCATCTGCCTCTTTGTTGAAGTGCCAAAGCCCACTGTTGTCAGACCTTGGCTGTGCCTGGACCAGAAGCAGCCAAGCAGTGCCTGGAGTGCAGAAGAAAGTGGAGATCCAACCACTGGCTCTTCATTTACACCTAAGTGGAAGTTAATTACTCTATTATCCTAGGAGACATTTTGGAAGTCATCACCTGCACCCACAAAGCCTGATCAACATGGACACCCTCTACTATCCATGGGAGCTGAGATTGCTAACACTGTTGGAGGGCTGATACAATGCTATGAGATCTTTCATCTCACCTGCTCAAACAGGCAGCATTTATAGTGGGAATAAGATCTTTATTTCCTGTCCAGATCATGCTTATAGCACTTTCCCCTGCACTTCACAAGAACTTAAACTAGATAAATCCCATGTACATTGGGATCCTTCGTGCAAAGGCAAGTTCTTTGGCTTCGATTGTGTATTAGGTAAACATTACAGATCTAAGTACAAGAGGGAAAAGACAGAAAAGCACCTTTGAGTGAAATGGAATACTTTCTTCTAAGTACAAATGAACAAAAACACAGGCTGTAGCTCTAAGAAAAGTTATGGGCTCCTCAATATAAAAAAACCATAGGGGTGAGTTTTTATGGTTTGTTTTGCGTAGGAGGACAAGAGTGATGCCCTTTATTAGAGTTGTCAAGCAAGGTAGAGAGTTCAGGATGCTTTGGGCACAAATTGAGATCGACATCTGCAATTCTCTTTGGCAGCTTTGGAAAGGAAAGCACACAGATGCAGAACAACAACTAAACAAAGTTAATAATGAAATAATATTTATGTAGGCAGGAAGGAAGCTCAATTGCCAGGAGAGTACTAAAGTCTACAAGTGTAAATACATACCAAATAAGTCAGCTTGATGAGATGCCAAGTTTGTTCAGCAGAGTATGGCACTTTACTGCTGAAGTGCTCCTACAGGAGGGAAACCAGGAAAATGTCTAACAGGTCAGTGGGTGAAACGTGTAGCTCCATCAGGAAACAATGCAAACAAGCTTCATGTCAGTAGGATTTAGCACTATCTTCCAAAGTACCTGTTGGTCCTGTGACATTAAAGCACCTGTTGGTCCTGTGACATTAAAGCACAAGTATTTTGCTCCAGAACTCTGTGTGTAATTGATCTAGAGCTCACTGCTCTCTTTGCATGGCAAAGCACCACAATTTATAGATGAAGGAGCTGATGTACTGTTTGCCCACTTGAAGGTTCTGGACTTCAAGCACAGACTCAGAAAACAAACTTCTTTCAGCTGGTAATGTTGACATCATGAGGGATGTGGTAGGGCAACTGTGAGGATTTGCAGGTTTTATGGCCAACATTTGACTATGAAGGGTCCAAAGCAATAAAGGAAATGAGTAGCTTTACAATATCTCTGAGGCTCACTCTCAGACCTGACTATTCACAGGGGAAAAAAAAACCCTACAAAACAAGAACAAATAGTAGAAATTATCTCTGGAGATGTTTAGATGGAAATCAGAGCCGTCACTATATTTAGAGCCCAGATCAGTCTTCCACAGAGGTTGCAAAAGGCAAGGTCCTAAGCAGCTGAAAGGTGGAGCTGGGTCAAAAGTATTCAGTCTGTGACAGCAAAAGTCTTGACTCATCTGGGAAGTCCCCCTTCATCTCCCTGTTCCTATGAATGCAACATCTGTTCTACTCTTTCCCTGCTCCATCCCTCTTTTGTATGAGGGCATGGAGAGCAGCAGGCTGGCATGTCCATCCCCGCTCTGCTCCTGGAATAGGGGATGGAGCAGTTCAGCAGCTGGCTCCTCAAGCCACAAACTACATTTATCATCATCTTTACACGCCTTTACACAGCTGGCTCTCCTGATGATAATGTGTTCTACAGTTTCCCTTGCTGGCGTGGCTTATGTTAATACTCCATTAACATTGCTAATCAGAGACAGACTTCTGGCAGCATCTCCAGGGGATGAGCAAATGTTGTCCTATGCCTTTTAGTTTAGGAGATCAGACTTTCAGATGAAATCCATTCCCAACATCTCTGATTTCAGCAATTAAATGAAGCTGCAACATCTGGGAGCTGTTCAATGCTGGATGCATGTGGTTCCTACTGCTCCAAAATAAGTCCTTTTAAACCCCTTTTTATGCCAATCTTCAGATATATGACATTTGGAACTTTAATTCACTTGGGAAATCAAAGGCTGGTTGAAAGACGAGATGGAATTAAATCAAAGATAAAAGGTACAGAAGATCCTGAAGGGCTTAAAAGTGCAGGGAGCTTCATCCCAAGAGATGAAAACCTCAGTATGGCAAACCTTAGTCACAAGAAATGAAAACAGACACATGATGCACATCATCCATTAGAGCCTCAAGCAGGTTCACATTGCTCCTTCTAGTTGCATTGTGGCTACTGTATTTCTTATTCCACTGAAGTCCTGCCTTCTGGAGAAGCCTCTGGAAGGAGACCAGCTGCCAGTTTTTTATTTGACCCTACTGCCTTTTGGCATTGCTTCTTTCACCCCTTCCCCAGCATGTTCCTAGTTCAGTTTACCCCATCCAGAAATGGAGATTTTAGTTTGATCTATTCCCGCTTACATTTCAGGAATACTTCCAAACTCCCTTTAGCTTTGCAAAAGGAGTCTACTTTTATTTGAATTAAGTAGAATCAGGCACCATGATATATTTGCTCTCAAGAAACGGCCTGGAAGTTCTAGCTGCACAGGTAAAAGGAAGGTAACTGCTCATTAATGCAATTTTCAAGTCACCTCAGATTTCAGGTGGACTGCCATTCTCCACAGGATTCAGAGAGTGTAAAATTAATGTTTTTTAAACAGAATGCAAAAGCAAAAGCCTACACAGTGGAAATAACTTTATTTCCAAGGAAAATATCATAAATGGGACAGAATGAAACACGAATATTGAAAAGAGATCTAATGCCTGTAAACCTCCCCAACTCCCTCAGCAACATACAACAACTGAGCAGGAGGATGATGCAATTTAATTGGGACTCTGATCAGCAAATTTATGCTCTCAATTGAACAGATGCATAAATCCATTTACCAGCCAAAATTAGGACATGATGCCTCTCTACTTTTCCCTCTCCTCTCTCCTCAGAGCATCCTTACACCTCAGGACTTCTTGTCTTACATGGAAGGCATTTCCAGCTCAGGAAGCAATGCTTTCCAGTGATTCTCAGTGATATATACAAGTAAGAACAGCTTGGTTTTAACAAGCAGCTGCAGACCAGTGACATCTCACAACAAAGCCAACACTCGCTTTTCCCAAAAAAAGGCCAAGCCAATTTACAGAAAAAGGAGAACTCATAAACCAACAATCTTCATCAGTATCTAAATGATTAAGTGGTATATGACTCATATCCATTTGGAAAGGCTTCTCCAAAGCCCTAGAGGCCTCACCAGAACCTATTTAGAGGCACAGCTCAGACATGCAGTAGCTACAGGGTTTATTTGAAACACTTCAGGAGTGTGGTTTCTATGCCCACACATTTTAAAGGTCTGCATTCCTATTTCAGCTAAGGATACACCATATTCATTGGAGACTGGGAAAACTGTGTGCATATATGCAAGGTCCATAGCACATGGATACGACCTTCAGTCACTGGCTGGAAGTGATTTCTAATACATCAGCTCATTGCTATAGTGATGTGCTTTGGAGCCATTAATTAACTCGCTTCTCTCTGAGGAAATGCTCATTCCCTTCATCATTCATGTCTACTTAGAAGAACTACAGACCCACAGAAGCTATGTGTGAAAGCGTGAGATTTGTGTGGGATGAATCTGAGCAGACTGTGGGCAGGTGCTATGAAAACTTCCTCATACAGAACTTCAGTGCAGCTCCATCGCACCCTATGGCACCAGACCAATGCTGCCAGAGCAACACCCTCTTGCTCTGCTGGACTTAGTTCAACTGCCTTCCCCCAAAACCTGTTGCTACTGGGACACCCCAAATCTCAGGTCCATGGTCTTTGGCTCTCCAGCCTCACATTTTGCATTAATGGGAAATGCCAGTTAAGGGGAGATGTATAATTATGTAGTGAAAAATATTCACTCACTCCTCATTGACATAAATTGCCATCTCTCTCCTATTTATTCATTATTCAGGGTTTTCACCAGCCTGTTTATGAATTTTTACCTTCTTGGACTAGACCTTGTTTGCAAGTAGTTTGATATCTGTCCTCCATATTCAGTGCCAGAGCATGAGTGAACAGCTAGTTCAGAGACACTGCAACTCTTCCCTGGCAGGATGAGGGTTAACTGCCTCAAGCGAGGACTAAGACCCAAAAACTAAAGATGATGTGTGCCTCCTATGCAGTTCTACAATATTAACTATTCTGCAATTCATTTCTGTGTTGTTTCAGCAGCTTCCCTCACTGAATCATCAGAGAGCAAAATTGTTTCAAAATAATAACCAGCTACGTGGAGGGTTATTTGGAGAGGGAAAGAACAGAGTTTTACTTTAGATTTACGTAACTGCCAACTCACACATTTCCCTTGCAGAGTAAAGTGTGCCTACACCTCTTTCTTCAGAGCCAGCACCTCGGGAGCCCACCCTCTCAGCCTGACCTCTGCCTCCTCGCTTCATGATGAAACACTCTCCCTTCAGTAATCACTTCTGCAAAGCCTTTCAGCTCAGAAAGGGGATTTTTCCAGGTTAGGAACAGTAATGAATGGATTTTAGGTAAACTCAGGCCCCACATACCCCATCTAATATTGGGGGCCTGCTGCAGGTTAGTGCTTCTGAAACCCATAATAGATAAGTCCTGTCAAAGCATATAACATCTCTGGCTTTGACTAACATCACTGCGCACTCTGAAGCAGCTCCATCCAGCAGGTAGAAAAGTACATTTCTAAGATTTCCATTGCACTTGCTCTCTCTTTTGCACTCACGATCTTAAAGTACAGATTAATATTTAAACAATCAGGGCTACAAATATCTTCCAACCTTCCTGGACAAGAAAGCTTCTGTATGGAAAAACAGAGTGGGGAAAATGCATAGGGGAAAAAACCCCTCTTTTCAAATAGGAATTTACTTTTCATTTCTACTCCCTTTGATATAACCAGGATTAACTGCATTTCATCCCCTTCTAAAGGACACGTTGGGTCCCCAGCTGTTTTTCCACTATCAATCCCTGGAGAACAAAGCTTAGGAAGTTAAATGAGTTTGGGAATCTCATCTTTGCTTTTAATTAATTTGAAACGAATGTATGCTAATAATGGTGCCACAGCAAGATTGCCAACACTTTCCCTGTCTGCATAAGGAAGTGGTGAATGTGGAAGAGCTTGTGATCTCACCAGCAGCTTTAACCCTCCCTTGCTGTGGCTACAGCCAAAACCTTGGGGTGAAATCGGGTCTGAAGGGTTCAGCAGTTGTCATATCCAAACACCGTTGATCACCTCTGCTCCAAGCAGAGAAGGGAACTAGTCCTATGAGTCCTGTCCTGCTGGCTCTTGGAGTCCCTGCAAGAAGAATGACAGTCAGAAATGCATCTTGTTGGGTTTAGTCTATGAGAAGCCAAACTACTGTTTCTCTGTTCAGAGCCAGAATTCCAGCTCTTCCTCTTTGTTTTACATGAATTATAAAACTACCAATGCACTTCAAGTTACTCACATGGAATTAATGATAGAAAACAGCCTAGTGATCTCCTTTTTCTACCATTAGCCTCACTCCTGGGCAGCAGCACTGGTGGCATCTTAGAAAGTTACTGCTTTGTTGGTTTTCCAAGGCAGAAAGTAGGGTTAGATTGTGATGATGATTGCTAGGTTGCTTCTGGTGCTGATGAGGTGAACTATGGCAGGAATGAGCGCTGGGCCAGGGATACTGAAAAGCTGTATCTGAAAGTGGAGGCTGTTAAATCTGAAAACAACTAACTCTTAACTTTGGCAGAGAGCTTACAGGGGCTGGGGAAGCCATTCTACAGAGACCATGACCCTAGCTGTCAGAAGTAATAAAAGCTCAGATCAAACCATGATATGGAAATGGTTGAGAGAAAGGACAGGCAGGAAAGTGGACTGGATTTGCTGATCTTACAGGGAGGTTCGCTTACAGTCACTCCTGGTAAATAGAAAATAGAATGAGGAGCCAGATCTGTATTGGAAATAAAGCAAAATGAGAAGAAAGGGTAATGTGAAAGGATTTGTACCCATGACTCTTCAGGTTGTCACCAAACAGGACAAAGAACTTATCAACACCAATGTGAGGTAGATAAGCAGACACTTCTTTATTGGCATGCGGAGGATATGGGGGGGGGATAACTCCACCTAGAGTATCCTGGGCTACACCGCCTTTAGCAGGGCTTTTATATATTTGATTTCCATTATATAAGCTATTTAACATAAAACTGCATATACTGCTTGCTTTCAATTGCTCATTAAAATTAACCTTTACTTTGATTGGCCCCTAATGATCTTTTGGATGACGTCACTTTATGTATATTCATTTCTAATAACAATCATTGGTCACCTATAGTCATGCTATAGTCACACTATTGATTGTAGCCTCTAACATTCAGATTAGGAGGGGGAGGAGGATAATGGGATCTTTAAGCAGCATAACTGGTCACTGTGACTTTAGCCACTATATGATTAATTATTGTATTGTTTCCACGGTGGTTGCTTAAACATAATATTTTACTTTTTTGACTATATAGTTTCTAGTTACAGACAATGTTGGGCCTCATCTGCTTGTACCACCTGTTCACTTTATGTACTTTAGCTGCTGGTGCCACCTGTTTGTTCTGTGTGCTTTCTGTGGTTACTAAAGCAAAACACAGCCACTCCCTCATATGATTCGATTAGGCCTAACTTGATTTTAGCTAAACTAAAATCATAAAATCATCAAAATCATCAAAATCTGATCAGATTGGTAACAAGGTCAGGGTCTTGGTTGAGGGTCTTCAGGATAGACCTTAAAGGACACTGTGGAGGGGAAGGAATCAGTTTAAGCAGAGCAGCTCCCACTGCCCTAGTTTACTGGGAACTGTTCATCCATCACAGCTCTGGTTGGCCTCTCTCATTCTCAGCCTGCAGCTTTGCAGGAATTAGGCTCAGGGCATCTGTCCCAGCAGTGCCTCCTTACTTGCATGCAGAACTTCTGACTCCAGCCTCCTCCAGGCCTTCAGTTTGTCCATCCTCTCAGTGCAGGTGTAAATAGAGAGCATGTATTGCTGTCCTCTGAAGGAAGGTGCTTGCTGCCAAAATGACAAGGTTCAGCACAAGAACGTGGGCTGCAGATGTAGATATGACCACAAATGGGAAGAACAACTAATTCTTCAGACCCAGCTACTCTGGACCCTGTGTCTGGTTATGCAGTTGAGGAGCCAGATACTTGCAGATATATATAAGCACAGGCTGTAACCCTGAACATTTAAAAAGACCATGCCCAGAGGAGACTTTTTGTTCAGTTAAGACTCAAGGCATTAGCACCCAGCCTGGCTATGATCTGAATTTGTGCAGGTAACCAGCCTGCAGTCTGAGGCTGACATTAGAGTGCCTTTACAGATTCAGAAAGCAATTACCTCATTTAAATTAAACAAAGATTCCTATAGCTGCTGTTGTGCAATTGCTTCCCCTCTGTAATTGAGCACCAGCATATTTACATGGGGGCTTTTGTGGTTGGGAGTAAGTCGTTTGCAAGATATTTTTACTGCTTGTGAGGGAATCTGTGAAAAAGGATGAGGCAGAACATCTTGGAATGCAAAGTACTGAGCTGGATTTTAACCACTACACAACAGCAAATGGGTTATGCTTGGCTTTTTACTATTCAGCTGGTAGCAATAAAACAGTGCTTGGCTTACTCCTTTACAGAGCCAAGCTCTTTATCTTGAAAGAACAATAGTGAAAAAAGGGCCTGTTAAAGGAAGGAGGCAGCCTTCTGAAAAGTCCCCTTAAGACTGCCTCGGAGGTGAGACTTAACTCCTACGCCTCCAGCCCCTGCGGCAGCAGCAGCTCTCTCCCCGGTTCCTCAATGCACCTAGGGTTAGAAAGGCTACAGTTCAGCCTTGTGTCTGGTTAGTGAGATAATCATGAACATGCCATTGACAGCTACCCATCTTCAGGGACAGGGAAACAACATCATCTGTTTCTCAGGGCAATGCTCAACAACAAAGTGCAGAGGTAAAGTCCTTCCGGGCAGTAACGGTGCGCAGCTTTGCCTCTGCATTCTGGGAGCTTTCCACTGATGTCTGCAGAAGTACCCGACTCTATCATTGGCAGCACCGGTATCTGGAAGGATGATGTTCACCCAGAGGCTCCTAATCTTAGCATCCACTTAAGGCAGAGAAGAGACAGGCCTTAACAGCAATGAATAGAAAAGGCTTCTTAAGTAAGACTGATGGGCACAGACAGATCCTCTGGTGCTCTGCTTCTCCAACTCCCAGATCTGTATCAGCATCACATACATTATATGGTCTTCTTACTCTTTGGCTAG
Organism: Podargus strigoides; assembly: GCA_028020825.1. Classification (NCBI taxonomy): domain Eukaryota; kingdom Metazoa; phylum Chordata; class Aves; order Caprimulgiformes; family Podargidae; genus Podargus; species Podargus strigoides. The sequence goes on along the minus strand of CM051663.1, from coordinate 8,170,170 downwards.
GGGCACAGTCATGGTTCAGTGTTTTAATTAGCCTACTCCAGACTATCTTGGCCATAAAGGCTCACAGAGAGAAAGATAAACACTATGCAGAAATCATGGTAATTTATAAAATATTCAATTAAAGAAAGCAAACAGTATAAACTAAGATCATCAGTGCTGATGACGAGGAAACCATCCTGCTGGGAGTCAGCTGCCTCTGGCCTTTGGCAGGCTAATGTATTACTCCTCTGCCTTTCTCGCACCAGAAGGGGTCAGGGAGAACAGGACCACCTGGGATGTGAAGTTACCCAATAGCTCCTCCAGAAAGTGGTTTTAGCAGCTCAGTCCAGGGCCCCTTCACCCCCTCAGAGATCAAAACACTTGCCTTTATCTCAAGTTTTCTTCAAAGCAAGGAAGGGCACAGTCCATCCCAAGCTCATTAATGTGCAGCAGAGTTCTGTTTCTTTAAAGCCTAGTCCCACCATTTGCCATTTAGATATCTGTAAAATGCTGAAATATAAAGCTGACTTTCAGAGGTGTCTCTTGCATCCACACCAGCTGACACTCTCAAGCCCTGCTGAGGAAGGACTATTATTATCTAATAGGATGTGTGAAATGGAAGAGAGGATGCTGGGAATGAGAGCAGCAGCGTGTTCTGCCCCCAAGGTTGGGTACACATCTGCAGGAAGAGCAACTGCTTTCAGAGCTGGATCTCATGAAGGAAATGAGAAGTGAAGAAAATCACAGCATTTAGGGATGGAAAGGACCATTTGCTCTCTCTCCTAGCCCACCAGTGACAGATCACTCCCCTGCACTTTGTCCTGTGTTTAATGACCCAAGCAACCAGGGCTTCTGTTTACTCTCTCAGGGAATGACTCTACAGCTTCAGGAATCTTCATCCTTCCAGGCACAACATGCATTTGCCCCAGTTAACTAAATGGTGGGGAAAGTGGCAATGAGGGTAAATATTGCTTTTTGCCTGTACTGCACCTCTGGAGTACTTGGGGCAGGCTTGTATTAAACCTCACCAGTGCATCAGCGAAGTCCTTCTCACCAGTGTGAGTCCCAGCTGAGAGATCAAGATCTGGGATACAGGGACTTGCCTCCTTCCCTGCCAGCCTGTGAAAATAGTCCCCTTCGTGAGCCCCAGGCAGCGGCAAATCAGCAAGCAAAGAGCCACCTGTGCTGCTGGCCCTTGGCATTTCTTCTGCATCTTTTCCCAGCCTTTTTCCTGCAGGACCAGTGTTGCTTTCAGAGAGGGAAAGGAAGCAGTGACCCTGTGAGTACTGCAAACCACCAAGCCTCCCTCCAGGGAATGGAGAGACAGGACCGCTCTGGCCTCAGTAAGTTGCACGTTGTGTTACTCAGATTCTCATTATCTCCAATGGAAGCTGTGATTTGTTTCTCAGTTCTCATTTCTCCTTGCACATAGATGCCTCTCCTTTTAAAGGCAGCTTTTCCTAGGAGCTCTGGCCTCAAAGGTTCCTTTTTCTTCACGTGTGAATTACAGATGTCACAAACACCTCCGACATGGTGCATGACTCCTCACTGAGGATTGAGGGGGAAAACAAGTCTTTATAGCATCCCCTAGGGATATCAGCATAGGACATACAAGTGTGCCAGTGATAAGCCCAACTAGACACTGGATGTCACCAGCACTCCACTGGAAACACAGAGGAGGGAGCAGGTATCTGGCAGTAAAAACCTCCACTCTTAAAGCAAGTGGTCTGGTTAGCTAAAAGGAAGAAGTGTTGGCTAGACATGAATTAACAAGGATCATCTAATGTACCTTAGAACCAGAATAAATCCAGCAAAAGAGACCCAGGTGAGGAGGTGAAGGAAAGGGTGAAAGGAGATTGCTATCCTAGCTTGGAGGGACAAGCAAGACCAAGGATGGTGTAAGAACCTCCCATATATCCAACAGTCAACAAGCCTTACCAATTGGCAAAAAAAAAGGATGATGGGATGGAGGAGGCTACCTCTCCCCCTGCATATCCTGAGTACCAACACATCTTAAAGCCTCTCCAGAAGGGCCCTGTTTGTCAGTACAAATGAGAAACACTTTCCACTGAAACCTGACATCTCCCAGTGAAGAAAGCCTACTGATATATATCAGCAGCTTGGTTTGCACGGTCACAGAAGACTTTCACTTCACCTTACCAAGCAGTTTTCTAGCTCAAGGCCCTGTGCCAGTATAAGAGAAGAACAACCTTGAGAAGATCTCAGCCTGACTGCTGCTCAGATCCCAGCATAGCAGAAGAATAGAAGACTTTGGGCAAAGCCTCATCTGGCTCCCAGTGAGATCCATGTGCTGAGGGATACAGAGAGGCAAGGTGCTTGAGGAGGAGAGGGGTTGCTACAGACATAGCCTGTATGCACCAGACCAGCTGTTCGATCCATGGTATCACATTCACACCGTGTGATGCTTTCTGGAAGGGTCCCCACCTCACAAACACGTTACACAGTTGTTCTGGTTGCTTCCCACAGAAACGCCTTACATTACAGCATGTGAAGCAGCCAGGGTAGACGTGATCCACATTGGGCTGCCAGACATGGATCTCCTCAAAGCCCTGTTAGACTGCAGGTAGGTTCCTCTGGTTGGAGATCCTGGAGAGCTTAATGTCCCAAAATATTGTGTAAAAAACAGGGATTCACACCTTTGTGTGTACATTGACATTTCCTTCTGGATGGAAAGAAACAGCTCAACTAGATGGAAAGAAACAGCTCAACTGCCTGTTGCTGACTCAGTCCTGCCAACAACTAGAATGGAGCCTCTTGTGAGTGGGCTGTGTTTTGGCAGCAAAAGGTGGGATTTTGATGCACACCTCCCTCCCAGCTCTGCAGCAAAGGTTTGGGTGGGGGCTATGGAACACAACATGAAGCTCAGGAGCACTGTGGCTTTATTCCAGTTCAGGAGGTGAAGGCTCCCAAAACACTTTTCCTAACATGAAGGATCTCCTACCTGACCGTATAATTACATCTCTGTGTCCAGCTGCTTTGTTTGGTTTCTTGTTTTAAGCGCTCCTCTGTTTAATACCTCGCTTTGCAGAAGCACTGAGGGAGACAAGCACTTGAACCGACTACCACCCTGCTTTCTCTCTCCATAAACGAAAGCATGGGAGTGCTTCACTGACCTTCTAAATACAGAGGCTTCAAATTAAATTATAACATTGCTGATAATCAGCAGACCAGGGATTAAAATGATTGGGGCCCTGCCAGACCAGATTTAGCTTTCATTAAGTTCTGCCCACAAATCAGGCCTACCCATACCTTTACTCTCAGAGTTATAATATGCACAAATGCACAGAGGGAGAGCAAAAACCAAAGTACTATTTAAAATTCTAATCCTTTCAAGGTCTGGAAATACCTGGGGTCTAGCTACCACGCTGCCTATCCAACATCTGCTGTTAGAAGTGAAAACCTGAAAGAAAGTCATTTACATGAGGGTTTAAGAGGGATGCAAAGAAAATACAAGAGCAGGGATGTAATCAGTAGCGCCAGGAAAGTCTGAAAGGAGCTTGTCGATCCCTATGAAATAGAGCAAGAGGCTTATTTAATTTTTTTTTCTTGCGTGTGTAAGTTTCCTAAACAGCTGACCTAAATGAGTTCTTACCACGATCAGATAGCCTAGGACAACAGAGTAATCCTTCTAATAGGATTACAGGCTGTGCTAAAGGGGACTTCAGGCTTTTCTGCTCTGCACTGTAATACGTACACATACACACACACGGATGTTGTGCCTGTTACCTGCAAATCCGGCATTTTCCCCGTTCCCTGTTTATCCTCCTCGTTACCCAGCCCTTCTCACTCCACTTCTTGTTTTCCCAACAGTTGCTATAAAGCAGTCACCAATCTTGTGCTGAGAAATGAGGAGGGCATAAATCAAAGAGCTGAAATTATAAAACTGGACAGATGGAAGCGTGGGGAAATTAGCATCCAAAAAAGATGGTTTCAGTAGGGTTCCAGGGGGACTGGTATTACCCGATGCCAGTCAGCCTTTCCAGTGCTGTGCAGGAAGGCAGCATAAAAACCCTGCCACTAAGATTTGCAAGCAACACAAAAGCTGGCAGAGCAACATACAGCAATTCAGCAGGAGGTCCCACAAACCTTTGCAGACCTCCTGGTACGCTGGACCTGTGCAAACCAAACACCTCAATAGAGGCAAACACAGAGGTATGCATCAGGGAACAAGTGAAGCAGGACAGATCTACCTACCAGCTGTGGGTGGAAAGCTGCAGGGAAGTGTGAGGGAGTTTCTGTGCAGCAAGAACAAGAAAAGAAAGCAATGCATACACACACACGAAAAAGAGGAGTTATTCCCTAACAAAGAAATAAGTGACTGTGAGCTCCCAGAGGACAGTCAGCAGCGTCTAACACAGCCTTTAGTTGCATGCAAAGTGATGGAGAAGGTGGCTCATAACTTTAGACTGCGTGAGATGATGCTAGTGTGCTGATAACAGCTTTCAAAGGTTGCTAAGAAGCACTTAAGAGATGGAGCTGGAGAGAATCACAAAACCCACCAGATGCAGTGGGGAAAACGCCTTGCTGCGAGGGACTAAGAGAAGCTCAATTTGCTTTATCAAAAAAGATAGTTGTGGGAGAGAGCAACTTAGCAACTTCCAACAGCAAAGATCTCAAATGTTAGAGATGTTTCTGCTCATGCGCAGAAAGGCACAGCAAGAACCAACAGCAGCTGAAAGATAAAGCCAGATGAACCCCAATGGGAAATCAAGCATACATTTGCAATAATGAGAAACAGGAAGAAATGATGGGTTCTTCTTTTTTTTTTTTTTTTTTTTTTTAATGCCTTCAAATTAAAACTTGGAAGATGCTTGGAATTATCCCTGGGAGGCATCCTTCTGCCAAACACATTCCTGCATTCAATGCAGGAGAAAGCAAATAAAATTCACTGGCCTGCTGTATTTCAGGGTGCAGCCTAGATCAGGTGGTAGTCTGCAGAGAGGTCTCTGCTGTAGGATGGCTCTGTCCTGCCTGCCTTTCCCTGGGGATGCTGGGAACGACTGTTCCACCCACTAAAAAACCCCCAAAAAACACCCTACTAAAACAAATGTCTCCTCTTGTGTTCATGCCTGGACACATAGAGCAGTCCAGTGTCTTTTGAAGAGTTCATCTCTTTTGAACGTGTACAGATCTGCATCCAAGAACATGCCCCTCCGCACACACCACCTCTCATATTTATGGCTTAGAACAAGTGTCCTAGGACTACTCCCAGTCCTGAAGGGGCACTGAAGTGGCAATGTCACACAGTGCTGAAGACTCACTGAAAGACCTGGGTCAGCTCACAATACAGTGCTCCTTCTTTTGGGCTTTTTCTGGCAGGACATGTGCCAGTCTTCAAAGAATATATGATCACCAACCATATCATCTCCAAAGAACCCTCTGCCCAGCTCCCAGGCACCACCACCTCACCCAAGGACAGAGGAGCTGAGCTCCTCCACTTGTTACCTACATACCAAATTGGTTCTACAGAGAGGCTGATTTTTATTTTTAAAAATAAATAAAATAAAAGAGAATTAATGAAAAGCAGCAGAACAGACACTGCATTTTTTTTTTTGCCATCATGGATTTCACTTACCAGGAACCAAAATGAGAACTCACAGTACAGCAAAGTGCTGTCAGATGAGAACTTACTCTCCAAACCAACAGGAAAGGGAAAGAGGTTTGAAAGATTTAGAAGTGACTTGTTGCTTGCCCTGGAAAGAAGATGCTGAAGCCCTGGGTCAGCAGCTCTCCTGTGCCTGTGATTGAGTAGGTGACATAATACAGATGACTGTGGCTTCAAATTAATTGATGTTACATCCCTTATAAATCTGGACTACCTGGCCAAAGCATAATGCTCTCAGAGTGACTGAGAACTGCTGAAATATTTATAGGAATGAGATATTACTTTGGACTAGCTGAAAAAGAGGACTGACTCCATCACTTCATCCTCTCTCCTGCCTTCCCACAGAAATATGAAAGCTGCCTCAAAAGAAGGAATCAAAACTTTTCTGTTTCCACTTTAACAAAATGTTATTTTGAAATCAGAATTAATTTCACTTTTTTGAAGTATGTAATCCCTGTGGGCTGCACAGCCTCATAGATGTGCCAGCAATATATACTACAACTAATATGCAGGCTAGCACCCCTCAGCTCTCCCACAGAACCACACACACCCAGCAGCAGGACCATACTAACAGAATTACTTCTGAAAGGGAAGACAAGGTGAAGGCATGGGATCCTTTTTCAGATGCTGCAGTAAGCCATTAAACACATTCACGTAGTTGAGGTTTACTCTAAAAGCTACCACATGCACAGCAGTGGAAAGCTTGGCCCTGAAGCTGATCCGTGCTTTGGGAAGGGGAAACAGAGCAAGAGGAGATTCGTTGCTGCCAAGAGAAGAAAGCACTGCTGGAGACCTGTCCTTCCCACAGCCCATCTCCTAGGTGAACCAAGGGTTTAACAAAGAAGGAAATGGCACAGAAATCCCTGTGGGGCTCTAGGCCATTCTTGTACAGATCTTTGTGGTGGGAAGGCAGAGGCTAGAAAAGCTGCAGTGATAATTAATCTAAGGAGGAGGAAATGAGAAGGAGAGAGGAAATGAAGAGAGAAGAAAACAGGTGAGGTGCTGAATGAAGAAAATCCAGACAGGAACATTCCCATGTGCACTTGGTGTGGTCCAGCATGTTAACCCACATCTCTCTGAGCTGGCCCCCACCTAATGTGCCTCCTTTGCATGACAGGCAAGTCCCCAGTCGTGGTCTGTCTATCCCCTGTCCAACCAACCAGGCATCTCCATGCTTAGAAGCACTTACTTGCTCACCAAACCATGTTTCTCTTATGAAAATGTCTACACATGATAATATAATTATAAAATATCTTACAAATAATAATAAAAAAGGAATCTCATCCATTGTCTTCCTGCTACCCTGTTTCCCCCTAGCACAACCACATGCTGCCTTGCATTGTGCATGCATGGAGCATCATGCAGGCTGGCCAAAGGCCACCAGCTCCCTCTTCACTGGTGTGTTTGAACCCTGGCAAGATAGCACCTCTCACCTTAGAGTTTGCTCACTTCTCAAGAGCTGTTTTTCACCCTTTTTCACCCTTTAGACATTCACAACTGCAACCCATCTCTTCACCAGTTGCCTAATAGCTATGACAGGGTAGGGAAAAGGGGGATATTTTTGCTTACGGGCCATGTGCAAAGCAACAAGAGTAATTACCCAGGGTCAAGTACACAACTGGGTCCCACACCAGGCTGCATTAAGTTCTTGTGTCCATTGTCTACAAGGTGGTAACAGCTTGTGCAGTTCAGAAGTGCATTCAGAAATAACCAATGCCCCACTTTTAGTTCCGACTTGTCCCAGCAGCTCTTGGCATCATAAGCCACTACTCTGGACTGAAGATTTATCCCATGTGTGTTAACAGGCCCAAGGTTTGTGAACGATCCCATCACTTTCCTTATCAATGGCAATGGCTACACTCAGCACAAGGAAAGGACCAATCTCATTTCATTGCTGGCCTGTTTGGGTATCTGGAGAAATCTGGTACCCTCTCACCCACATGATCAATACTAATTCAAGCCCAGATCTGGCCCTCTTCCTTGTTCCCCAGCTTCTTCCATCCCCAGACAAGCATCATTTCCAATGAGCAGCACTTGCTGTGCAACCAAGATCCAGGACAACCCTGGTCCTTTTCCAGCCCCAAGTCCCTTCCTGGTGGCTCCCATCAACAGCAGGTCGATTGCAGAAAGAGTTATTATTAGAACATCCCTTTCTCCATTGTCTGGGGCTGTACCACAGCTCTGAGCCACACAAAAGCTGCTGGCTCTGAGAATGACAGCGCTAGGTGAAAAGCTCTCCCTGCTCGGCTGTGTGATGGGTCGCACGTCCAGCAGGATCGGCACTTCAATAGCGACGCAGGGATTTTTTAAAGGCATTTGTTTATCGCGGCCATATGCCACCATTTGATTGCCTGAAAAGCCCAGGAGGGCATCTAAACACGGTATCTCCCAGAGAGTGACAGTCAGGGCAGTCATCACGTGGTATTAAACAAACACCTTCAATACCAATGGAAAAGACTACAAAAGAAGCATTAAAACAGCAGTTACATCCCTCTCTCACCCCGGTGCCTGTTTCAGCTTCTCAGCCTGTCATTAGGGACTGCCACAGGGGACCGTATCACAAACGAGCAGCACCAGCACACACAGGCAGAGAGCAACTCCTGCTCCCCTGGCACGCTGCCAGCAATGGGGTACTGCTACCAGCACCCCGCATCAGTCAGAGACCTCCCTTTTCCCCTAAAGGTGGTGATAAAACATGGGGAAGGCGATTTTTCAGTGCAAGAGAGGAAGAGCATTATTTTTAAGTTTGCTCTTGGATATTTTGTACAGTTCTGCAAATGCACCAGTTCCCAATTGCTCATGCTAGGAAAGACGTCACGATGGCCTTACCTTCCATGGGCTTGCTTCCAACCACAGCTTTTAAGGCTGGCAGGAATTTTTTAAACTCCATCCTGCCTCTGCAGACAACTGTCCACCCACCCCAACTCCAACTTGTTGGTATCGTTTTCCAAGAGAAATCGAAGACAGAAAAATGATTTTACACTAAGTTTGAGGTTTTTCCCTCTTCCTTTGCTGCTTGGATGGAGAGGCAAAGCCCAGAAAATTTTGAACCATTCAAACATAAAAACATATTCCTCATATGAACACTCTGGAATGGTTTTAAACAATGAAAAATTCTTCCTGTTCAAAACCTGCAGACTGTCAAAACTCCTCACAGAGCCATTTTGACAAGCTCAAACTATAAACCCTGTAAGGTTCACTGCCCATTAATATTCTTGGATGATTCTTTCCTCTATTTGATTGTCACCAAATGCAAACACCAGTTCTTCCAGGCATTTTCATGTCTTGTAATGAACAAAAAAGTAAGGAAGTCAGAAAAATAATCTGAATATCCAAGATCTTGCAAATGAGCACTCAGTCTACCTGTAACTAGATTGCCAGAATTCATCATCCTCCCTGACAACTCTGCAAAGGTAAACAAAATGTATTTTTACTCTGCTTTGCGTAGAGCTAAACAGAGCTTATGAGGGCGTCTCCCCCTCTCCCTTGCAGCATTACACACCTAGGCTTGTCCAACCAAAATGGACAAGGAACTAGTGTCTGTGCACCACAGCTGCAGGGATCCCCCACAGGCTGGCTGGGAAGGAAATATCAACAACGTCTCCCAGTTCATCTGGTCCCACGAGTGCTCCTAGAAGGAGCCCAGAGGCCCCACTTTGTGCACAGCCCTGTTATATCACCTGGAAATATTTATAGAGTACAATAGTGCTTTTTCCATATACTGTGAGGCACTGCAAAGATCTATGCTTGGCACTTATAGTATTTTTAGTCAGTGTGGATGGCTGCAAGGTGGACCAGAAGCACCACATATCCCTCCTTACCCAATGACCTGTGCTTCACAGTGAGATTTGGTTGACAGCAGTAGACAACACCATAGATCAGCAAGGCTCTGCACTCCTGTGCAACTACATCAATAAATGTACAGCCGAGGCAAGGGAGTACAGGGACATAAATATATATGATTAGATTCCCATTGGCTTGAAAGTTTCCCTGTGCAGTCTGCCTCTGGGCTGCATCTTCCCAGCTAAGTTGAAGAAACAGATATATACTCTGTCAGGGATCCGATATATTAAAAAAAGGGAGGTGTCCGAGTCCACTCTTATCTTCTTCATGTGGCTCATTTTTAACCAAGCTCACTCATAGGAGCCATCCCAAGGACACCTTCTCCAGCTGAGTAGGGGAATTGGCATGTCTGCACTGCACCAATGACTGAAAAGTGTAGGAATTGTGCAGAAAAAAGGCCTTTTCCTCTCGCTAATCTCCCAAAATACCGAGCATGACTGACTGCTGCCACTGTGGTTCCAATCCCTCTGCACAAACACCAGACTCTTTGCTAGCTGGGGAGAGCCACTGCCTTGATGCTCTGGGAATAAATGGAAATTTCACCTGGAAGAGAAGTGTATAAATAAAACCGATAAAAAGTTTTAGGACTCATGGAAGGTGCATAATGTGCTTTATCAGAGATATCAGCTCCTATGCTTAAACACTGCCAGTGGCTGGCAGGGAAAGAAAAATAAAAGGTCTCTTATAAAATTATTACCTTGTCACTTAAGTCAACAGCAGTGATACCATGATAGAAGCCAGCAGTTATGTCACATTGTTTTATCACTATAATTACATCAAGAACACAGTAACTGTCTGTGAGAGATAAGATGAGGGAAGTAGCTCTCACGAAGCCTCCTGTTCGCAACACTGGGATTTGCAGACTGGTTTGGGGTTTGGACATTACATTCAATTACTGTCCTTGAGCTCTGAAGTCACTGAAGAAATACAGCCAGAGGGCTCCCATGACTCCTGCTGAAGGCAGGTTTGGAGAGCTATCAAGGTCAGTCCTTAGAACCACAAAGGACTAAATTAATGGCAATTGGCCTCCAGAGGTTCCCTGGGCTTCACAGGCAGCCCAAACTCCTCAATGTCCACAGCATGTAGCCACATTTGCTGAGCAGGAATTGACCTCTCTCCAGGCAGAAGAGATACATACCTGGGACTGCGCCCATTTTGTAGGCCAAGAAAGGACTTGGCACGAAAAAGAATAGCAAGCCCGTGCAGCTCAGAGTCACAGCACTGAAAACTTTTCTCCTTACCCTAAAATGACCTGCGGTCCTGGATCTCACACACAGGCACCCAAATCTCTTTTACACCATGCCATGCAAAGTGGCATAATCCCTGGGGACCCCACTAACTCCCCAAGCAACCTGATAGTCTCCAAATGCTTCCTTCAAGTGGGTAAATTCTGGACGCATCATGAGGTTGTCATTGTTTGCTGTTTTCCCATCCCATCTTTCCCTTTTGGTTGGGAATTCACTGCAATGAGGTTCCTTCAGAAATCTAGCAAACTCCCTGCTCTTATATCATGCTGACAACTCATCTGCTTTTATCCCTCTTTCCCATGGATCCCTCTATTGTAAATTGTTCTGAGGCACCACAGCATCCAGCAGGCAGTACAATGAAGCCTGGAAAGCAGTGGTTGCTACAGCTTTTAGTTGTCAAGTGAGACTGTGAAAACAAATAGTAAAAATGAGTTTCAGAGAGTAAGTAGTTGTTTGGGTTTGTTTTAAATAGCAAAAGACAAGATAGGTCACAGATTATTGTAAAAAGAAAGGAGATGCCAGACCGGCTCAAAACCTATCTTTCCACCCCCCACCCCACCTTACTCAGAAATTCATTGAATCATACAGTTATTAGGCCTTTCACACTTGAACAAACAGGATTCAGGCAATAAGTACATACAAGACTCTCCTCCTGCATTCTGATCAGTCAGAGTGTTTTGATTACGATTTGTTGTCCTCTGCTTATAGCACGGAAAAAACCCTCACAATGGTATTCCCCCTTTCATGCCAGAGTTGCTGTTTTTCAGGGTTGAGTGGAGGTTACCCTGCAAAGTCCAACACACAGACACTGATGCCCTCAGTGGCAGCACTGATGGGATGGATGGTCATCAGCACGGTGGGCACATGCCTGGAAGGACGAGGTTGATGCCAAACTCATCTCCTACAGGAGATGTTGCTGACCCTTCAGTACTTCATTAATATCATTCTATGCTGCAGAGAAGTCTCAAGGGAACCTTGGTGCTGTGGAAGATGGATGTAGGGACCATCTTCTCTGCCAGATAGAACACAAAGGAAGATTGTGCTGGGGAAAACAAACCTGCTTACTGTTTACCACCCTTTCCATAGAAGTTTGAAATAAAATATCCTCTTGTCTGAAATGAAGAGCAACAGTGCTCTTAAGGATGATTTGTCATGCCACAGAACTTTATCACAGTAATTACATCAGGAACAAGTTTACCGGTTGAAAAAAGAAGAAAGACTACAAAAAGCAATCCACCAAAATAGCAGCAGTGTCACAGCTGAGAGATATGCAAAGAGAAATGCATTACATGGCAGCAGCTGAGAATAAATTCAATGTGGAAAGGGCTACGAGTTGCCAGACTGTGTTCAGAGCACCGGTGAGCATGTCTGCTTACAAGCATACAGTGGTTTGAAAAGATTTCCATTTGCATCCACATGTGCACTTTTGCTAATTATGTAAATAGATTTCCTTAAGGCCTTCAGAAAAAACACTGAAGCACCCAGAGATTTTTCCAGGTTCCCAAAGAAATTAGCCTAATCAAAATCCCCAACAGCTATGCAGGCTGGAACTGTTGTGTATCAAGAAAGGATTGTGCTTACTTGTCCCTTGACATCTCAGATTAACAGCACAATCATCAGACTCAATGCTTGACCTGTCAGCAACTCTGGGAAGAGACCTCTGTGGTTTTAAAGCCTTGTGGAAGCACATGGTAGATGCTAAATTGGGATCTTGTATTGAGTTTGTTCCCAGTATAGCAGGAGCAGACACCAGTGAGACAACATGCTTTCTTGCCTGCAGAACAAGGGTCATGTGTCACTGAAATAAAAATTATTCTTGAGGGGGAGCATCACACATCCCCTCTGAGATAAAATGAAGGTCATTACAGCTAATCCAGTGGTAAACTCTTGGCAGCAATATAATTTAAGGCTATTCCCTCTGCCTTGCAGACACCCTGGTGTCTTGTTCATCATGGAAGCCTCCCCTGCTCACCTTGCATGACCTGCCAGGCATGTGCTGTAGGAGGCATATATGGGAGGGAGATTTGGAGGGAATGGCTAGCAGGGAAAACTGCATGGATCATGATGATCCAGAGGAGATGCAGAGCAGGGAATGCAGAAGGAGGGACATTCAAGGCAGTACAGCCTGCTGCAGGCTGATGCAGGCACTAAGGCTTTCTGCTTGGCAAAGTCAGGCTCTGCAAAACTGCTGCATGTCACAAAGTGCTTGATAAACCTGAGTATTTCCACACGACTTTCACTGAGACCTGGCCCTGGTGTGTCTTAGGAGGTCACCAAGCAGAAATGAGCAAGAGTAGGACCAGAGAGGATGAATCACTGCCATCACAGGGACCTATCTATTCATACAGGTCATGAGTTTGACAGTCGTTTGCAGGGCATACTCTGCAGCTGTGCCTTCACCTTCCTATTGGCTTTTCTTAGGCCTGGAGCAAATTATCAAACAGTATATAACAAATCATCAGCCCAGTAATAAAGATTCCCCTCTCTTTGCAATGCCGGACCCTGATCTTAGTCTAAGCACCAGTTAGCAAACTCCTGTCTCACCTGCTGACTGCTATGATCCTGGATCCTTTCCAGACCAGCTCCAGGCCACAGCACAATACAGAGAAAAACACCCATTGCTGGGGAAATTGTCCTATTATTGTGACAGATGGGTTTGCTCATAGCCCTCCGGCTTGCTATTTCCCTGGTACCTCTAAATGCTGGTCAGCCAAGGATTCCCAGTCCTTCCCTAGTCAATGCCCAAGGCTGAACCCCCCTGATCTTCAAGGCACTTGGTTTCCGTGCCTAAACAGAGCTCAGGGTGTGCAGATGCAGACATTCATTCACTTTTGCAAGTGGCAGCTGGAGGAAGGCACAGAAAGACAGAATTCACACACAAGTAGAAATGTGATTAAACTGAACCCAGAGCCAGGGCCCAGTTTGCCCAGGAAAAAAGCCCAACAGCCACTCGTCCCCTCACTGGGAAGTTTTTGTTCATACTGTTCCAGGCAACACTTTAAAGAAAGCCCTTCAAAGGTGCTATAATTATTGACAATAACATTTACGTGCCCAAAGAAGCTGGTAGAGAAAGAAGACAGATTAGGAATGGAGTCAGGACAGGTGGGGGAAAAGTTTTAGGAACAAATTGCAAAGAATAAACAATTTGGTTTTGTTGTTGTCCAAGCTCCTGTTTTAAAAATCATCAACAGAACAGAAAAAGAAGCGTGTGTGTGTCTGCAGAAGGCAGGGGGTGTAGGAAGTAAATTCTCTAGCAAGATAGCTGCATTATTTATTTATTAAATACATGGTAGACTTGAGGTAGGATTTATGATAAAAGATGTCAAGTAAGTTGGGAGTGTAAACAACTAGCCAGCTTTCAAAGTACTTTAAAAAGAACCAGTCCCTAGTAATAATAAAATACAGATGAGACACCAATTCTCTAGTAAGTGAGCTTCAGTTACAGGACCCTGTGCCAAAATGTCTTGAGATATGGTGTGGGTAGGCTCCCCCATCTCCATTAGCAGAGCACTGTTGCAATTGTATCTGGGGTTCAGGTTAGGGCTGGAGTTCTTCCGAAATCCCTCTGCATCCTGAGAGCCAGGACAAGGGCTGATGTCAGGATGGAGCTTTATCCCTGTGCCTGTATTCCACAGATGAGTGTACACCAGTGTTGCTAAGGTCCCATCACCTCCAGAACAGGGCCGTTAAAGTATTGGACAGGTACTGCTTGCTGGGGCAGAAGGGAGAGCACGTTCTCCACAAAGATTTTTTGAGAGGCAAGAGGAGAGCTGGCTTACCCAGGCACCATGTGTGTTTTTAAAGCTGTCATATCAGTGTGTTCGCACTAGCATTCAGATGAGTGAACTCTAAAGGGACAGACACACCAGGATTGCACCTGCCACAAGACTGGTTTCTGCTTCCCCCCAAAATCAGATCCTCTCTAACACAGCAGATGCCAGGTTGCAGCCTAAGTTACAACTGGCTCCAGGACAGCAGGGTCCCTGTTCTGTCTGCATCTGCCTGTGGAGGACAGATTCAAACCTTATGAAGTCTTTTTGGTCTTCAGTGCTTTACAGTTCAAGCACTTAGCTTCTCCAGTCCATTGAACTTGTAAAAACAATGTCACATCCCCTATTACAACATCACTTGAACTAACCAACACTGTCCTGACAGCCTCTGGTCAGGGCTCAGACAGGCTGACAATATGCTTCTCGTGCACATCTTCCAACAAAAACAGAAGCTCTCAGTATCCAGGGCTTTCAAGCCAATACTTTCACTCAGGCTTTAATCTCCAAAATCAATTAAAAGCAAAGCAAATAAACCCAAGAGATCCTCTCCCCTGGGTTTCTTCCAGCTTCACAGGCAGAAGAAAAATTATCCTTCATAATATCACATTGAAAGCACGTACTGCAGATGGCTGTCACTCAGTCATTAAGTGCAGTTTTGCAATTCCACCTATTGCTCTACGAACCAGGTTGATTTGTGCATATTCGATGCATGAGTAACATACTGGAGCATTCTGCATCCCTTATAAAAAGCCATTATAGATAAAACAGAACCCTGATAAGGCTTCAAAAGTCCTGGGAGTGTATTGCCTTCAAAAACATCACCAGTCCCTTTCTGAGATAAGTCCTGCTTGAACCTGACTTGCTCCCAAGCTCAGTTTCACACTCCAGAGCTCTGCTTCTCATTGCTGTGACTAACACATCAGCTTGTCTGCAAAGCAAGGATGTACAATCAGGGAAGAGGTAGAATCCATCTCTTACAGTAAAATGCCTCTTTAGTCACAAACCAAGCAGACTTGTGTGATCGCCAGATGCAAGGCACAAGTTGTCATACCCCGTGGGTTTTTACATGACACTAAGCTGAGTCATAATGGAAATTTTAACTCAAGTCTCTACCTTTTTATACTGCCAGGTGTCACCTCCTGGGTAGTTCGCATGCAACATTGCAACATCGCAGTGTTGAGTCATCCCATTCATTGTATACCATGCTGTGACCAGTCTTACATTACTTGTATGGATATAAGTCCAATTAGTTTGTGAGTCACCATTCACAGATGCTGCTAACCTTGAGAGGGAGTATCTGTCCACCTCTCATCTGAAAAGATAGTGCCTCTTTCTTGTTGCAAGTGAATGGTCAGCTAAGCCACATTGCACACCAAGGACTGGAGGACTGAGGAGTGTAACCTATGAAGGTTGATAGCAAGACTTGTAGTTCATTGACAGTTTTTATAAAGAAAGGATCATTCTTCAATAATGTTTGTGATTTCTGATGATTTTGCGAAAGGAGCCACTAGGACTTCATAAACACTGCCACAGTAACACAATTCCCATGCTCCTTAACACATCCATGACATATTTCTGAGCATTCCCTTCAACTAGAGCTGCAGAGACACCAGCTTGTTAATTATACTACGATAAAGGGGAAATCTTGCAATTAAACTCCCTTTTTTTTTGCATAAGTTCCTGGTAGGCTTTTGATAACACTGTCTGCTGCCTCAAGGCAACATTCCCCCACACAAGGTTTCCTGGAGACCGGCTGCTATGACTAAGCCTTCCATCACTGTCATGTAATCATGGGCTCACACCAGGAGGTAAAGCTGCTCAGACTGTGGCAGCCATTGTAACATGAACTTTTCTCGAAGAGCATCTTAGGATGAGTTTCTCTATCTCCTGAAAGCTTCACAAAGCAGCCTTTAATAACTCTGCCAGCAGGAGCTGGTGGAATTTTTTTGCCCCTTCACCTAAGGAAGGTGAATCTCAAGGACCTATATTTGTGTCTTGGCTCTGGTGGTTTCTAAGGTTTGATCACTGGAAAAGGAGAGGAGATAGAAGAGTAAAGCTGGTAATTTCATTCTGCGCACATGCACACCAAGCCTCCCTGAGCATGCACAAACATGCAGATAAGTGTACAGCATATGCCGATTCCACTTCTTGCCAGTCCATCCCTATTCAAGCGAAGTCAGAGGCCATCAAGGTGACCCCAGAACAGTATTTAAGTACTGCTGTGCTTTTGCCAGCAAAAGAGCAGCTGAGCATGGAGGACAATACAGGAGCAGAAAGAACAAAAGACACAATATGGAGTATTCTGCTACCACATTTCCTCTTCTGGTTTAACAGTAGCTGTAGGACAGAGGGTTTCATTCTGGATGTTAATAATCCTTGTGAAGCAGCTGCTATGTGCCTCTGGTAGTGACAAGACAGCAAAAAGCCCACTGCATTTCTAGTGCCTAGTACGTGCTTCCCAGCAAGAGAAGGTAAACTCTGAAGCGAGGCAGCAGGACAACAGCAAAATCTAAGCCAAAGAACAGGTTAAACCTCCCCATATCCCAATGACACTAAAGACCTGTTGACTGTGTAATCCTACAAAAGATTTGACAGTAAAAGCACAAAAAGCATGTCTTGTTCCATCAGCCCAGCAAAGCAAAGACAGTGGAAAGAGGTTCCTTTCATGATTTCTGTACAGGGTTGCCCCAGACTGGCCCTCATCACTAGGGCAGCCATGGCTTTGAGGGCAGGAACTGAGACAGACTCATGGTTGGAGGCATTAAGTAAAGACACATGTAGGAGAGTTCAAGGAAAAGGACAGTTTTCAAGGGAAATATTTTATTTAACTTCTCAAATAGAGTAGTACTCAGAGTTTAAATGGTGGGCAGATGAATACATTGTCTTACCTCAAACATTAAATATTTAGCTAGTTCCATCCCTTGACTGCCTGACTTTTCTTCTACTTAGCTGAGTTAAAGTGCTTTTACTCTTTCTTCTGCCCTCTGACTCCCCACCAAGCAAACAAGCTGTTTTCTGAAGAGCCAGTATCTTCTGTTGGTCTCACCTGAATAAATTCTGAAGTTTAAAGCTGCTTCTTCCATCAAATCTGACCTCAGAGACAAGTAGTAAGTTGGGGTTGAGGAGAATGGAGGGAAAACATGCTTAATTAAATGAACTAAGAAATGTCAACCATCATGATCAGGAGGTGAATTTATTGTTTTCTGAAAATCAGGAGAAAGAGGATAGAGGAAGTGAAAGAAGAGATAAAGGCCTTTGGAACTGCACAAAGTGGCCATCAAGAGGCCTGACTAAATTTTCAATATATCCTGATAGTCATTGTAAAAGGAGAGGGCAATTCACTGCCTCAGAATAATGAGGAAAAACACTCATTTTGAATTGTCCATAAATGCCCTATACTTTGAGGCTTTGCAGTGCTCAACATTTAAATGGCACTTTAAAAAGAAAATAAAGACATGAAGGATGAAGGGAAGATGTACCCTTTGGGGTAAACACAGCACACTTTGGGAAAAGCAGGAAAACAAGGATCTTTCTATCCATTCAGCTTCCTGTAAGCATTTGCCCTATCAATAACTAATTAGCAATATAAAAAATAATGTTTCTAACCGTTGAAATTTGACTACATTACAGTCTGACAAACGTATGCCTAATCTATAACCTTTGTTAGTGCTACACAGGCTGCTGCTTCCACCACAGAGTGAGCACAGGGATGTCTGAACCAACACAGTGGCACTCACAGCCCACCTGCTGCGATCAGGGGTCTGTTGTACAAAGCACTGTACCAATAATAAGAAATACTCCTTGTTCCGTGAGCAACCAGCCAAACAGGCATGACAGAAAGAGGCAGGAGGAAGAGTATCATGATCTCTTTTTTTTTGTACAAGGAGCTGAGCCACAGAGAGGTGAGTGTGTACTTAGAGCTAATCTGCTGTGCCAGTGATATAATCAACGTGCCTTTCTTGTTTACCTGTACACGCTAGGAGGTCCTGATGCCTTTGTGATTCCCAGTGTTAACTGCACAGGCTCCCAGCCCTGTATTTGTTCAAGTTTGACAACAAGCAGCAAATCCAGCCCCCTGCCAACTCCCACACATGCCACTCCACCTGTGACTGTTAGAAAGCCAGCTAAATGAAAGCTGAAACACATCAATGATATTTCAACAAATATTCAAGCCCGGAGTCAGAGCAGAAATGAAACCCTAAATCAATGTCCAATTCTGCCCATGCTAAAGCTTTCTTTGAAAGTCAGCTCTTGCATCCTGCCCTGATGGGCAACAAAATTGGGCAGTGCTGGGATGTGCTGAGTGGAGATTTTCCACCAGTGTCACCTACCAGCTCTCTGCCATGGGATCATACAATCCCAGTTTAAGCATCCCTTGGAAGCACCACAGAGTGGGACAAGCTCCATTAGCAGGAGGTTTCCAAACATTTGAGGCATCACAGGTCACGCACACTGCGATCTACGTCTTGCCTATGAAGTGGGATGCTCCCTGCAGAGACACGCTCTGGTACAAATCAGTTTATAGGCAGCTCTGAATTTAAGGCACGAGAATGTCCTGCTCTGCTTGCCTGAAGGAAAAGCCCCTCCTGTCTCATCTAAGGACACAATATGTTACTTGACACTTGCAGGATGCCCTTCTATAAATCAGGCTCTATTTGACTTTTGTGGTGCAAACAGGCTCTTTGGCCATGACTTGAGAAGGGGCCAAAGTCATTAGACTTAAAAGGGATGAAAAGCACAACTTTCCCTTTTGTTATATTTGCACCAAGCAGTTCTCCCTCAGCCTGACCTAGTACCAGGAAATGATGGAAAAAAGTCTGAGCTGCACAATCCATCTCAGAAGACAAACCAGTCACTAGAGTCACCTTACCATATGCCTCCCAATAACCCCTCCTTCCTCTCCCATATCACACACATTGTCCAAGGAAAAGTAAAATGGACCACTTGAGATCTCAGAGATACACTTCCCCCTCGGAAAACAAAGGGAATTGTTCAATACAGGTCAGTCCAGAATCTAGGAACCAGTCCCCCTGCTCTACCTAGAGCTCCCTCCATGGTATCTAACCACATCAATAGCTTCATTCTCCTGGGAATACACGGGAGAGCTGATAGGTATAATAATATCAGTCTCACCTTTCATGCAATTACTGGAGGAGCTAGGGGCTCTTATCAAATTCAGCTCTACCTTTTCATCTCCTCACTCCTTCCCTCTTGCTTCTGACATCCTCTCCTGTAGTTGTTTCACTGTCAACTTTGCAGAGCAAGATACTTTACAGACAAAATAAGAGCAGACAAACAACCTCTATGTCTGAATGATTAGCTGGTAATCACAGATGTGGTCTTTGCCAAGTTTTTTTTGAACACAGAAGCCCAGCTCAGCCTTCCTTCACCCCAGCATCCCACTTCCAAAGCCCACAAATCACGTCAGTGTAAGCAACAGGTGAAAAACAAAATCCAGCTCGTATTGTCTGCCATCAAATGACTGCTAAATAATGCAAAGAAGTGAAAACAATTTAGTTTGGATGATTGATTATAGGGAAATTGCTCATACCTTCAAAGTGTGGCACTTGCAATCACATCTTTGTTTCATTTGTCAGCAAAGAAATTAAGTTCCTCATCTGGCACAGAGCCTGTGCTATGCCTCTGCCCTGTCAGCTACATTTGGCTCACTGTGTTGTTTTTCAGCTGTTTCTCACCCCACTTTGACATCTCACCTTGCCCCACCAGAGATGCCAAATAGCCACTACCTGGGACACAAGGTTGAGCTCCAGTTTAGCAGACTACAGTGGCTCAGCTCTTCCCTGGGGGAAGTTCTCCCAGCTGCTTGCATTAACCCCAAACATTCACTCCAATCAGCACAAAGTGTTTGCAGCCTTGGAAAAATCAAGAGAACACCCAGCACCTGAGAAGGTCTTCTCAAACTTGGATTTCCCTCCTTCACCTTTGTGCAATTATAAGCAGAGATATGACCTTCAGATTTTAAAAGGAATATCAGTAACTGCCTCACACATGAAACAGCACAAGGATGAAAGAAGTACATTTGTGTCTATAAAGAACAGAACACAGTCCCACTGGCATAAAAATACTTCTCTTCCCCTCAGCTCCTAAAATCCAGCAACAAAAGGGATCACCTAGTCCTGGACTCTGCTATGACAGGCAGTAGTTCTCTATAGTCCTTTGAATTAATTTAGCAAGCTCAATTTTAAAAACAAGTTCTGATTTTTGCCCCCAGCATTCCCATTATGAAAGGCTGTTTCAGAACATTACTGTTCTGACAGTTTGAAACTTTCTTTCAATTTTCTGCCTAATTTATGCCTGGCCAGTTTTATACTCATGTTGTTACACCAGTGCTGTTCTTTAGTTTAAAGAGTTCCCTTTCCTCCTGATGTTTGCTCCACAGTGATATATTAGCAGAGCTGTCACATAAGGCATGTTTAACCTAGTTTTATCCTTAAAAGATGAAGACTTTATCTAATTATAGATGGGTTTTTAACTCCTCAAGGAAGAGGCTGTGTTTTTTACATTGTGCTTAATTATAGATCATATGACAGAATAGCACTGCATGAGGACAGAGGCAGGATCAAATATACTTAAATAACAATTTGTCCTAATATTGTTTGTCTGGCGCTTTCTAAAATTCACTAAGAAAGGGGATGTCATTCCTAAACAGCCTGCTTCAGTGTTTTACTCCTCTAGGTATTAGAGCAGTTTTCCTAATAAACATCTTTAATCATCTTTATTATGAATTCAAGTACTTTCTTTTTCTTACACCAGTGACTATGGAAAATAGCTTATCATCAGGCTTTTTATATGTACTATTTATGTGTAGGAAGACTTACTGCATTTCATTTCCATCATTTCTCTCCTAAAATGAACAACTGCAGTGCCTTCAATCTTTGTTTATAGGACTTGTTTGCCTAACCTCTTATCCACCTGTTGGATTTTTTTTTCACCCTGGACTTGCCCTCCAGATTTCTTAATGGTTGTAGACAAAGTTTCACATCAGTTCCAGACACCCACACTTGGCTGAAGCTCTGCCAGCCCCAAGCAGGTTGTAATAATTGCCTCACATATCTGGCAAAGAGCACTCTTGTTAATACAGTATTGGACACAATGAGTTGTTTTGCAGCAGCGTCACAGGGTTTATTCATATTCTACTTGTGAACCAGCACAACCCTGGTCCTCTCCTGCTGTACTGCTGCCTCATTGTGTATTCCCTACTTTGTGTTTGTGTACTCTGCTTTGCCTGCCTAAGAGGAATGCTTTGCACTTGTCTTAATTTCACCTCTTTTGCTTTTGGGCAAGATCTCTCATTTGTAAAGATTGTTGTAAATGCTGAGCCTTTCTAGCAGGTTCCCATATTTACCTGCTACATGACCGGCAGTGATTAAGACCTCCAGACCACAAGGTTACCTGCTGCAGATACCTGCTGCAGAAGCACGCTGCCCTCCAGCACAGCTCAGCGAGGATACGGATACAATTTCCACACCTAGTTATGTTGCTTTTCCAACTATTAATCAGGTAAAGTTCTCATAGTATTGATTTTGAGACTACTTTCCCCAAAAGGGATTGAATGCCTTCTCCTGAGCAATCTTGTACCACAGTACCATCTAATGATATTCCATGACATCTGCCTTTCAGATCCCTTCTCCAACAACCTAAAGATTCCCATCCACCACATATCACTTCCTCCCTACTCTATGACCTTACTCATCTCTGCCAACACCCTGAAATCAGCCACAACCTTCAGGTAGGACCTCCATTTTCCTTGAAGCAGCCACATGACACTATTCAAAGTTGGTATACACTAACAAACTTTGACACAGATTTCTTTTAAGGACAGATTAAATAAGGAGTCAGAAAAACCTTACCTTCCAGTCATTGTGTCCCTGCAGCACAAGGTTCTCTTCTGCTCTGCTTCCTGGCAGCCTTCAGTAGTCTCTTCACCTGAGTGCCCTCCTTCCCACCTCCACAAAGATTGGTCAGGGCATTGCAAAGCTCTTGGGAGTCTCCCACCCTATCCCTGGCTGAGTAAGCTCAAGAATCAGGTCTCCAAAAAACATCTCTGTACCAGAAGGCAATCCAAGAGCAGGAGCCCTGTGCCCCAGCCAGTGCCTTTTAACAGAATCCTCTTCGTGACCCCAGTGGTTGGGGAACAAGCAAACTAAATGCTTTCACCACCCACCCGCTTTTGTTTGTTTGTTTGTTTTGATAGAATTCCAGTTCTCCCCACCACCTCACAGCTCTATTTTGGCAGGAAGGGCAGGGGCCTTTAAAGCTGGTGGGCTGTGAAGAGCAAAACCTTCCAAGTTACATTTCCCTGAAGGACATGGCACTGTCCTGGCATTCTTTCACCCGACTGTCCCAGGGCTGTTATCTCCCTTGGTACTGCACTGAGGTATGGGTGCACTACAGCCCATATATGAAGCGTGGAGAGGTTTCCTCGTCATTCCTTTTGGAGGCGATGAGACCAACAGACAGCTGCTGAGTGGCCAGCTTACTTAGGACACTAAGATCAGAACCAGAACGAGCCTTACAACACGTTTAAAGAGGAACATAATACAGGTTAAGGCTTGGCTGTATCTGCTCAAGTAATGGAGGAGTAAAGAGACTGGGTAATTGCTTTCTTGAGCCTCTTGGAGAGGCATTCACTGCACATTGAGAGCCACAGTCCTTCCCTACAGGCTATCAGCTGGTTATCAACTAAAAGATAAAAAAAAAAATATCTTGGGGCAGCTTGTTGCTGGTGCTCATGTGCCTGTAACACAGGAGAGCAAGCAGCATATCAGCAGAAGTGCTGAGCTAAATGGAGCAAAATGAAATCAGGTAGTGCTGTTGCTCCTTGTAAGAGAGTGATCCTTCAGGATTTGGCTGAATAGCTGTTCCGAACCACTGCCATGGACAGAATGCCGATTCCAAGCCCAGCTTTCTCTCCCGTTGGCATTTTCCAAGTGGCATTTTCTCGTGCTTGCTCAAGCATGGAGTGAGCCTTCCTCCTTCCCCGCCAGTGCTGCCTGCTCTCGTGCTCACGTCTGCTCCCCGTTCATGCTAACGTAGGGCAGGATCTCTCCTGCTTGCCAGAGTTGTGAAGCCAATGTAAATTACTTTTGCGTTTGCATTGAGGGAAAATCTTATTATCAACCTGTCAGATCTAGACAGCTGCCAAGATGCTTTATAAGAAGAATTAAATGAGGCTCAATCTCAACAGAGAGATTCTTGTCCCTCTTTGGGGGCCCCATGCAGGGCTCTGGCCTTTGCCAGCAGCAGCAATGTAGATCAGCAGTTTTGTTCTCTCTCAGCTGAACTTTATCAGTCTAAGCCAAGCATGTAGGGGAGACTGCAGCAGCATAAAACAGTCCACTATCATCAGAGTGGGTCATAAGAAAATTGTTTCCCAGACTTTTAGCCAGGGACATCCCAGAACAAACCGACAGAGGAATTACTTGGTTTCATCCTTGAAATGCAGATCACTCCAGTATTAGAAATTGGTGGTCAGCAGAGACCAGCACTGCCCCCAGAGCAGTTGACGTGCCAGAAGAGAAGACAGTACCCCTCACAGATAAAAGGAATGAAGAGGGTATTTTGCACAAAAGAATAAAATTATCTGCTTTGTAAATCCAGCCAAGATGGTGACAGGAAACACATCTTCCCCTCTCTGGCTGGGGGTAGGTTCCCTCCACACATCATTGGTTCCACATCAAAGTGGAAGTGGCAGTTCTGGCACTGCTGTAGCAGTGGTCAGGTAAGTTATAACCATTGTTTCTATGTGGTGCTCATTTGCTCAGTTGACTTCTCCAGCAGTGAGTATCCATTTTTGCTTGTTATGAGGCCTGATGAGTTCCCAAGCCACAGTTATGAGGCTGGCATTCAAATCCATGTGAAATTCAGCAACCTCAGGCTTCATAAGCTATGTGCCGTTTGTCTTTCTCTACAGGGGTGAAAAAAAAATATTTACTGCATACAAATAAAATTAATAGCTCCTCAGATCTCTTCTCACCTTGCTCCCCCATCCTCCAAAGCCTCTGCAACCTGCATGCTACCATGAACTAGCTATGCTGTGGATTTGATTTAATATGGTGACAAAGCACTTCGCTCTCTGAGGCTAGAGTCCCCCTGGGTATTCTCTGCTCTGCAAGGTTTCACCTATTTTGCATTAGCTTTGACCTAATTCTCAATGAGGTCATGCTGGTGGATCAGGAGGTGTGCAAGAGCAACTGTACTTCTCTTCCCTTTGAAAGGCTGGCCTGAAATTAAGGACTTAGTAAAGAGGAATAGAGATTGATAGTCATGCCAACCCCTTCAAAAGAGACAGGCCCAAGGATGGCAACATAGATCTCACAGACAACGGCAACAGGCCCTGCATGATCCCATCCATTTGGCAGATGGCAGCAGTCATGTTGAGAGAAACGGAGTGCAGATTTCTTGTTCAAATCTTCAATGAGCTCCTACACCAAATCCTAAAACAAAAAGGTTTCCAAATGGGATACATGAATTTTTTCACAAACACCTGGCCAGGATCTTAACCCAAAGGGACAGGAAAGGGATCCTTAGCCAGCTTTCACCAAGCACAAAAGAAAATAAAGAAGCAACAACTGAAAGGATTTTGGATACTCCATGTAGGCAATACTGAGAAAACTGGAGGGGAAAAGAGAAGAGTTTAGAAGGTAAAATTAAGATTGTCTTGAAAGTAAGCTGCAATTTTTTGCCATAGACCCTGTAAAGGACCAAAGATGTCCATAAATCCTCCTTTTTGCTCTCTTGATTGATTCAGTCCTGAGAAGGTGGATATGATGAGCCTGGGAAATTTCCTCAGCCATTACTGGTCAGATATGAAGTCAGATATGACTGACTGAGGTTGCTTGCCATGGTGCCTCTGGATGACATGGATGCACAGAGAAAGCATGACTTCAGCACATCATAATGGTTCAGACCAGAAAATCCACTTCATGTTATTATCCCTCCTTTCCCTGCTCCTACAGTCATCCCTGGTCACCTCAGCACCTCCTCCTCCCTGGAAGGAATGGCCTTCTCCCTCCTCAGAGCATGAAAACTTTTGAGACAAGAGAAGTGGCAGAAACAGAAACAATAGAGACATAACAGGTTTTTTCCCTCTCAAAATACTCAAATGGCAATATACAGCCAACAGTTTTTCTGATGGGAAAGGAAAGCTGTTATTTGAATACCCTTCTACCCTGGCTGCACTCCTCACTGCCTTTACGGCAGCAACAGTGGCTGCAGCTCTGTGGGGGAAGGTTTTATGAAAGTCAGAAGTGGTGAAGGCAGTGGAAATTAGGAGGTAGCAAGAGTGACTCCTTCTGTCATCATTTTCATCCCTCTCCTGTAGTCTACAAACAGATATGGCTATGCAGGGTCACAGCTGCATTAGCGAGCTCTTGCACAAATCATACAGAGGCACACACGCTCACACTCCCATGGAAACATGCTCCTGGCCTACGCCAATGATTTGTCTCATGCAGAACTGACACGTTTTAAGATCTAATTATTATAGCAAATCTCTAAAAGTCATGGAGCAAACTCTCAGCCTTTGCTCATCAATGTCCAACTGCTCCCACTGATCTCTTCTCTTGGAGCAGCAGTTTGTTAGCTGCAGGAACCATCTGTCATTTTGAGCTTAGGAACTAACAAACCAGAAGAGGTTCAGCCCAGGATTTGACATCTCCCTGCCAGAGGCTCAGATTTCATGCCCAAATCCGAGTCGGTGACATTCTGGGTATTTGGATTCAAGTCCCATGTAAGCCATGACAGACCATAGCTCTTGCCAGTGGGTTCATGGCCCAGAAGGTTACAATTTCTGCTGAGGATCAATGACATTTAAACTGGGATCAGGTAGCTGCATGTAGATGAGAAAATCCCACCTTCCTTCATTATGTTTGGTACATTAATAGCCACTGTCCCATAAATCCTGATACCAGGATGCCCTGCCTTGTCCGCAGTGGTGCTCTCAGAGGGAAGCATACCCAGTTTGTCATCTGGAAGAGAAGTCAAGGCATCTTGGATTCCTCCAGAGTTGCTGCTCCTTTCGAGCTGGCTGGATTTGGACTGTCTGTAAAAAGGAACAGTACAGCTACAGTTTTTACAGCCCAAGTCTAATAGGAAGCCTCCTGTTGCCAGTGTTCTCTCAGGAGTCTGCAAGACATCAGCCTCCATGAAAGCTGGCTGAATGCGTCTCCAAAATCAGCCTACACACCTTGGCAGCACAGCCTGTCACTAATCCCTAGAAAACAGCCCCCTTTGGGAGCAAAAAATAGATGCTATTTTTTAAGAGAACAAATTAATTACTTCTAAATTTCTGCGTATTAGAACCGTTAAGTCTCTGCTTTATAGCTGCCCTCAAATTAGCTTTTCACCTTCATTTACCTGTTTCCACATACATCGACGATGATAGAGAGTGGCACATCCAGACAGTGCCTGCAAATTAAGTGGTCTGTGAACTTTCTTAAGCCACAGATGGAGAAGCACGCAGGTTGTGTGCAGAGACTTGTGCCATCAGTTTATTGCTCACAGATGAGCAAGCCCGGCTGGAAAAAAAAAGCAATCATCATATCCAAACACCAAGGAATAAGTATTTGGGTATTTCAGCAAATCGAAATCAGATCCCTTTCCCTCGTTAAATCTGCCCTTTTCCAATGGTCATGGGCAGCACTGAGGTCTTCATAGCAGTTTTTAAACACAGCAGAATTTCATGCCCTGGAACTCTGGAGAGGAAAGGCAAAATAAACCATAAAATTGCTCTCTCAGCACAACACCCTAGTATTACCTAACAATATGGCTGCTTTGTATAGAATTCTTGTCCATTAAGTACTTCCCATACTTTTGACTAAAGCATGCGTATTTTCAGAAGCATGGAACTAATTTTCTTCCTCTACTACTTTTCACTGTACTTTCTGTAGTAGGGAAAAGGAATGAGAGGTAAAAGCCAAGGATGTTTCCATTGAAATCAGTGTGTTTGCCCCCGTGAGAAACTACATTGGATCAACTCATGTTGAGTCTACTAACCACCATGAAAAAAACCTTTTGCGAACACCATCTCCATTAGGGTCATGCCATCTGCCACTGAACTTAAATGAAAAGATATCTGGGATTTCACCAGAAGCTGAATCTGGTCTACAGCAAAAACCTCTTCCCATCCAGCTGCAGGAATGCAAGTCAAATCTCTGGGACCTTATAATCTTATTGTAAAATATCACTTTACCTGTTATACATCTTTCTTTACCTTGTGGCCCTTCGAGCCCACACCCCCAAAGATATCAGCTAAAACAGCCTTACACTTGTTTGACATTTCTGAGCTTGGTTGGAGCTCAAAGGCCAGGAGGAAAAGAAAAAAAGGAAAATAATTTCTTATTTGAACTTCAGTTCTGGCTCAATTACAGCCTGGGGCAAAAACACAGGTTGATTTCATTTTATCCCAATGGCCTATTTCTTCTTTAATATGCCACCCTCTACTTGTACCTGTTATGTAGATATATAGAAATCAAGAAGGCCTTAAATCTGCAGTCCCTCATTAAACAAGGCTCAGAGGCCTTTCAGACCAAACACAGACATCTATTTCAATTCATCCATGTATAGTGGGGCCTTCAGTGACTTTAATCAGCACCATGACACTACAATAAAGATTATAAATTAAAGAACATTTTTTGAAACCTAGCCTGGTTTCCCTATGATAAAAAAGCATAAGTTTGAAAAGGTGAAGAAACACTCACTGCACTGTGTTGTTATCAACAGACAATCCCTCTAGCTCAGCAGTCTTGGGTTTTATCACGCACACACAGAGCTCACAAGATAGTAATCAATTAAGCATTTTTCTAAAGCACTTAGTCAGAATGGGAACATCTGGAGCTGAGATTCAATTGTCCAGAACTAGCTGCCTGATAATTAATATTCCTTCAAATGGCTCTTCTATCAAGGTGTCCCTCCTTTTTCACCACCCATTCCCCTGTGGCTTGGTTACACTACTGAGTAGTTGTTCATCTGCCAGCCCAAGCCTTGTATAGAAATAATGGAGACTGAGAGCTGGAGAACTTATGTTTTAGCATTGCCTCAGGCACATCCACCAAGACTATGTATGAAAAACAGCACCTCACTTCAACTGCAACAGGAAAAAAGACACCTGAGGAAATATATCTGCATTGCATCCATAGGACAAGTGCAAGGAGGATGGATTCACCATCATAAAACTTCATGAAGATACACCTTGAGTTCTAATATCTGCATTTTACAACTCTAAAGGGTCACATCCTTCAATGTCCTTTGAACCATGCTCTGGTGCAACTCAGAAAAGCATCTTTTGCCATCACTAGTCACGCCAAGCCCTATGTCTCTGTCTAGCTTACATGTGCAAGTTCAGGCTCTTCAAGCATAACCTTACATCTATATAATTGCTCCATACTTAGTGGTTGCTGCTCCTTAATGCTTCCCTAAAAACCTGTCCAATTGAATTGCAAGTATTTCAATCTCACCCTGAGTACTGGGCAGCAGGGGGTTCCTTCAGCTGTCTGAAAAATGTCTTGTTTCAAAGAAACCTTGCTTTCTAGTTGCAGGGAAACAAAATAGCTAGACTGGAAGGAATCTTAGACCCTACATCAAGCAGGGACCTGTCCATAAATA
The DNA here is from genome assembly GCA_028020825.1 of Podargus strigoides. Taxonomy (NCBI): domain Eukaryota; kingdom Metazoa; phylum Chordata; class Aves; order Caprimulgiformes; family Podargidae; genus Podargus; species Podargus strigoides. Next base: position 8,141,080 of record CM051663.1, on the reverse strand, counting down.
CTAATAGATCATATGCTAACTATGGATAATGAGTAGCTGGATATCTTCAGCCAAGAAACTCTTGGTACTTCTCAACTTTGACTGAGTTTGTCCTCTATTTTCTCACCTTTATTTTTCCCCAGACCATCTCCCCCTTGCAGGTTTGGATGCACATTTAGAGCCTGTTCCTATCTTCACAAGTCTGTCCCAGGGAATCTTCATTGCTCTTTTCTTTGAGCTGTGCTCTGGGGAAGGGCAAGAAAAATCAAAATGCCCACACAATCTGCAAGTCCAACTATGTTTATTTGATTTCAAGTGCATTTCTGATCTCTTTAAGCTTTGAACAGGGAGAAAGGGATCTGATTCTATGCAATCTTATTCACACCTCTTCTACCACTGCAGAAGCATGTTGTTGACTTCTCAGCAAACATAGCCCCATTCCTCAGGGTCTCTGTATTGCTTGCTTAGCTGAGCCCCATCAAATTGTGTTCAAATCACACTAAGACAAGAGTAAAAAAAATCAGAATGTGCCCCTTTCATATCTGGCTTTTTTATTTATTTGCTTCTGGTAGAATTTATCATCCAGAGGAATTTCGTTTTTTCCCTCTGCAATTTGGGTCAAATCCTATCACTGAGCTCTGCTAAATTTGTTGCAATATCAGGATTGTTGTCCACAGCCTGGTGGGGATGCAACAAGTAAACATTACTGAGCCCCAAATCCAAGCTGAGAACACCAAAAGGGCTGTGGAAAAGAGCTGAGGCATCATAGCCCATCTCCAGGGAGTCTGAGGCTGGAAGGGGATGAGAGAGGCACAGAGCAAGTACTGCTCAGACCTTGAATGGGAAAAGAGCGTTGGAACAGCCCCTGCAAGCTCCACAGTTCTGGAAACTGACACAGACACTCTTCTGGACATCCTGCTCTCTCTGTTGAGAGACATGCTGGAACCATTGGTCTCTAAATCAGAGCAGACACAGGGCCAGGAAGAAACAGAGGATGACAATAGAAGGTCGAATGGACAGGGGAGGTAAAATCACAAGGAAATAAAGATAAACGAGGCTTTTTATTGCACCCATTCTGATGATGCACAGGTGGGCACATGACAAGGGCTGCTCTGACATGTAATTCAGGGTGGCTGTTGCTTAGAAATGTCTGTTTCACCAAGAAGAAATCTGCTCTCCTTATTTCTATCTGGCTGGAAAAGCAGGCAGTGTGGAGAAGAAAGTGGCCAGAAGGTATTACCTACATGGGCCAAGAGCTCGGAGCTTTGGAACAACAGCAAAACAGCTCAGGTCACCTTGAGGGACACATCTGTGGGCAGCAGCACATTTCATGGGGGACTTGCACTCCCTACTAAATTCAGAGCAACTACAGTTTTAAGTAAGCATCTTCAGCATGGAAAAGGACTCCCTCAAGTTTACTATCCCCAAAAGACACATCAGGCAGCAAGTGGGAACAAAACAGTTCCCTGCAGTAAGGACACCACCCTCCCTTTCACCTCACCTCATTCCCACCTCTCCTTTCCTCCCCATCTCCAAACTCAAGAGGAAGAAATGAGCTAAGAAGCCTTCTATTCCTGCTGCTCAGGGTTCAGTCCTCTTGTTCCCTTATTACACTCATTATCTTTCTCATTATTATCCTGATGCCTCAGAGTATATGTGGAATCTTGAGGACAGACCTCATATGGAAAACATAAAATCATGGAATCACAGAATCATTTAGGTTGGAAAAGACCTTTAAAATCATCGTCCAACTAAACCTAGCACTGCCAAATCCACCACTAAACCATGTCCCTCAGCACCACATCTACATGTCTTTTAAATACCTTCAGAGATGATGACTCAATCACTTCCCTGGGCATCCTGTTCCAGTGCTTGACAACCCTTTTAGTGAAGAAATTTTTCCTAATAGTCAGTTTAAACCTCTCCTGGCACAACTTGAAGCCATTTCCTCTCATCCTGTCGCTTGTTACTTGGGAGAAGAAACCAACACACATTGGCTTCTGGTGGGTCTCTCCACTCCCTGTAGGTTCCCCTGGTTCAGGAAACCCCTCTGTGCACCACTCCACTGTGGATCATGCTGGCACCTGAGCTGCTTACCTCAGCAACTGAGTGCTAGTGTCAGTTACACCAGGTTTAAATCTCTCCTGATATTTATATGTGTTTAAAGACTCCTCTGAGTCTTTAAATAGCTCAGTCAATATGTGTAGGACATACACCTTAGAGCATATGGCACTTGTGCTGACTAACACTGTAGATAATATCAATAATGATGCTCTACGGCACACATGAGCTGGGCTGCTCAGCCTTCCAACTGAGGAGTTCAATGCAGGCCTGGCTGCAGTGTCATATTTTTAATGTGTGACACAAAAACAGACAAGATGGAAGCCTGTTTGTAAACATAAACCCATTACAACTGTGCCACCTGGAAGTCAAGGAGATGTGGGAGGACAAAAACCCAAACCATTAGGTCATAAAAGCTCCAGGAGAAAGCCTGCTAGCATTTGATAACCCAGGTCTCTGTTCTACAAGATGCCAGTGCTCAGACCACCCTGCAATTTATGGAAGTGTTCAGGGTTTATTCCTGCAAATTGTTACAGCCAGTGAGTTTCATGCTTTTAGAGCAGGCTCAACAAATTGCCTCTCAGTAGGGAATAAGTAGTCCTGAAAACAAACCAATAACTGTACCTAATATCTCTGTGAGACTCTATTTATTTTCCATATCAGTTCTAGAGCTGAGACTCACTGTCTTCCTGCCCCTACAACAGTCTCACCCTGGAAGTGATTTTCATCTCTCACACAAGGGATACCTGAGCTGCAGGCTGATTTAGGAGCTAGGGTTTTGTGGTCTGTAGTGGAGAGAGGCTTGTGGAATATACTTGGCAAAGTAAATAGCACAGAACAGCCAACAGACAGTCTTCTCCCTTTCAGAGCCTCTAATGATCCTTTGCCTCTTATCAGAACAGCAAGGGAACAGACATCCCTCCAGCCCACAGCTGGCCCCTCTCTGAGGACCAGAAGATGAAACCATAAGCAATGAGTTACAAACATGGAGTATTTCTGAACTCATTTGTCTGCTGATAGGATTCAGGCCTTATTCCAACCTACAAATAGGATGTGCTTCACTAGTTTTAAATCACTCAGCAGGTGATAAGTGGTTAATGCCTGGAGCCCTGAGGTGCCTTCAAAACATAATTGCTTATTAAAATAAAACAATAATTAAGTGGAAGACACAGAACCTTGTGGTTTCTGAAAACTGGATCATTTTTTATAATGAATCTCTGAGGCTGGGAGCAGACAAGGTGTAGCCACAAAACAAGGGAGAAGGGCTGAGTGAGACCCGAGGGTACGCACTGCTCTGGAAGCTCGGGAAGGGATTGACACGACTTGAGAGCACACACAGGAAGTATGCCCCAGGATGCCACCACAGCAAAGGCATAGCTGCATTTGATGAGCAGGGAGCCATTCATGTTTTCACTGGGGGAAAGGAGAAACTTCAGGCTCAAAATGTGTAAAACCAGAAATCCATGGTATCTTTTCAAAGTTCTGGGAAAGATGAAGGGGTTTACTCAATGACAACTCCTGCCTTGTTGTGTGGCCATGACCTTGATAATACAGATGGAGGGTCACAGCTTCTGAGTTCCCTTCAGGCTCCAATTAAACTGTCTCAGTAACTGGCACCTAGATCAAGTCCTTCTGGAGCCAGTGTAAATCAAGTTTCTCATCCTCCTAGAACCATTCATCAACAACTGATCTTGTCTGTGTGGGGATTTGTATGCCAGAAACTCAGAGAGGACATCCCTCAGTTTTTGATATCTGAGGTGCTAGCTGGGTCCTACAGTCCTGCTTCCTTCTCTCCTTCAAGCATAGAGATCAGAAGTCTCCATCTCTTCTTCAGGCAAGATCTGCTAAAACTTGCCCACTCTAAGAGCTTTGGTTAGTCAGAATAAAATACACTGCATTAACAGTTCGGTAAGTAAATACTTGATTGTTTTCATCCTCTTCACCACAGTGTGAAATACATAGTTTTAATCATGCCTTTGGGCTTAATCCTGATTATTTCATTGCAAACTGAAAGAACATATCATTACTTACAGTGCCATTCTAGGCTATTACTCAGTCCTTCAGGTCAGCAGGTGATGAAGGAATCCTCCTGCGTTGCCAGCTTTCTATGCCCCAACCTCTCATATGGTGACAAACTCCTGCAGGCCCTGAGCTGAGAATTTATGAGAAAGCATCGGCCTAATTTAGGTCCTAAACTTGCAGCCCTTCCAGCTTTGCATACTCCTTGCAGATCTCATCCTACAGAAGAGCAGGGATAGACAAGTGAAAGTGTTACCTTACACCTTCCAAACACATTCCTTGCATTTTACAAGTTCGGCATCAGTGATAACAGGGAGCGGGTGTGACACAGGGGTCTTCTCTGTATACCAGGCAGGGTATCAAGCTCATCTTGTCTGTGTAGCAGCTTCAAGATACCTTATCTATATCCAACCCCAATGGGAAAGTTACCACATTACAAAACTACCTAGTGCTAGTTGGCCTTTTGTCAACAGCCTCAGCAGAAGGTCAAGGCTGGAGTGGGCAATGGAGAAGCTGTCTCCAGTTAACTCTAGAAACAGGTCCCCTCCTAAGCCAGGGTAAGGAGAAAAACCAAACTCTGCTGTCTGCCCTACAGCTGTCCCCAGAGCTCCCCATACTGGCAAGAGATGCCAGAACATTTTGGCTTTTAAACATTTCCACATTAAAAATGACTGCCAGCACTTCAACAGATCTCCGGCCTCAGCGAGCAGGAAGGAGGCAGCAAGCAGCTAAATGCAGAGACTATTTTTAACCTGGGCTTGTTTCTTAAGGAAGCAATTATTCATAACCTGTATGCATGCAGTGCATCAGATACAAGACAGGCTTGGCTGCAAACACTCATTAATGGAGATGCCAACTCCCTCTTTTTCGCATTGGGAAGCAAGGGCTCTTCCTGCTGTCTTACAAGGGATTCCAGGGAAACAGTGAAGGTGTGATAGTACATGCTTTGTGCCCACCTGCACAGTGTCTGCTGTGGTAGGAGAGGAAGCAAGGGCTTTGAGGCACACTGCAATTTTGACACAAGTGCTCATCTCCCATTTCATCCTTGCTCATGCTCAGAGCCACCCTTGTGGCTTTCTTGCAGCTCTGTAGGCACACTGTAAAAACACTGAGTCTTGTACCCTGCTGGGAAGTCCTCTTCTGAAACACAGACATTAGCTTAGCCTAAGGAGATTCACATTTCTCTCCAGTCTTTTCTCTACATGGGGAAAGTATGGTTTTTCTGCACTTGGAAACCCTTTTTCTGCAGCCCTCACTTCTCCTAGCGGTGACATCCTTTGCCATAATCACTGGTCAAATGCTTCTGGCCCAGCAAGGGCACAGATCACTTTGAATTGCAGTCTTGATAATCGGGTTTGGCAGGCAATATTTGGCTTTAAGACCTTTCTCATCTTTTTGATTTCACTTTTATAAAGTACATGTTCAAGGATTTCAACTCTGAAGGTAAAAAAAAGAGACTATTATGATCTTCTAATCTGACCTCCCACTTACATGTAGATGAAAAAATTCACCTGGTGGTCCTTTACTGAGCTCAGGAACTTCTAGTTGAGCTGGATTGCCTGCTTCAGAAAAGTGATCTGAACTTGATATGTTGGATTTAAGTAACACAGAGCTTGCCCCATCCCTTAGGCAACCGCTCCGGGGGTTCATCATCCCGTTGTTAAAAACATCCACCTCGTTTCTCAATTGGAAATCGATGTTAGACAAACACAGACACTGGACCTTCTTACATCATTTTCTCCACTGCTCTAAAAAGCCTCTTAGCATTCACTATTGTTCTGTACTTCCCCTGAACTGTGAACAAGCTACTCCTACTATCTATATGGTGTGCCATCTTTAGAGCAGAATACACATAACAGATATACAGAAGCTCTAAAATATACTGGCTCATCAACAGTCTCAGGCTGAGCAGTTTGGCTTTTCAGTGTTTTTGTGTTTGGAGAGCCTCACTCCCATGCCTGTCCCTAAGATCAGGTGGCTGCTTTCATGCCTTTGCATCTCAGCCAACTCAGAGGTGCTATGTGCCACTGATCTCATCCTAACAGCTCTTTTTCTCATGCTAAGCATGAAGTCCAGGTTAGCAAATGTGCTTTTGGTTTGTGTAGCCTAAACCTCCTGCTGTGTTTCAGGCTCCAAAAAGCTTGTGACACCATTGTGAAAACATTCGGTTTGGTTTAGCTGCTTAAAATTAGACTGGGAGTCTTCCTGTCCCTTGAGACGGATTCATGCACTGGGGAGAAGGGAAGAGAAAGAGACAAAGCTTAGAAGTCAGCCAAAACACTTAGGCTCTGAGCTTAGCTCACAAACAATCACAAACCATGTTTTTAAAATGCCACTTAAGGGCTGCTGGGATCCACAGGCCACTTCTAAGAGTTCACAACGGGTAGTTAAGAGAGCAAATAAAGTCATAAAATCTTGCAAGAAAATTCATCACGCCACTCAAAAATTTTTGGGGCCTCCATTGAAAATGGGGGTAAGACCCATTGATTACATACATAGATAAAACAACACAGCTGATGAGGAGCTTGTATTCCTTTTCCTCCATGACTAAGAGCATCTGCTTCTTAGCAAAAAAAAAAAAAAAAATCACACCTCAGTTAAGAAAGCATGGATGCTCCAGCTATCCCTGGAAAGCAATCAGAAAAATAAACATATCAGAACATAGGTTTTGCTAGTTGCTCACACCAGACCAATAGCCTTCACGCATAAACTCCCCCAGAATTAACACTAAAGAAAAAGAAAAACATCACAGGCAAGACAGAAGAAACAGTTATTTAAAGGCAATGGAAACCAGCAACACACCTTACCACTAAAGTCAGCTGGAGTTTGGGGTGAAAGCTACCAAAAAAACCCAACCGAAAAAGCTCCCCCTCCTGACCCCAGCAACTCTGAACCAGAAATATTCCTTCATGGGTCTTTTCAGTGTGCAGAGGAAATTGAGGTGAATGACGAATGGATGCCCAGCAGCTGGGTTGCTTTGCTGGTCAGGAAGCCCCTGGACTTGGATGAGCAGCTGTGTGCCCTCTTCCAGGCAGCCAGGTGGACTGTGATCAGCCCCTTCTCCCCAGATTTATTCCATGAGCTCTTCACTCCAGCAAGCAGAAATACGCTGTGTAATGGACTTGCTGTAGTGTGGAGGGAGATAGTACAGGTGGGATGGATTAACCAGAATATAAATAAAAAGCCTAAGGTGCAGCAAAACAATAATAATAAAAATCCACCTGTATTATGAGCTCTGAAAAATCTCTCTCTTCAGATACTGTGGTGTATGCACACCTCCATCTTTCCCATGGCTGGGTCCCACACTACTTGCCTGAAACTTCTTTTCCTGAAAAGAAATATGAGGCAAGTCCTTTTTTATTTAGAAAAAAATACAGAGCCATCTTCATATGAATCCATAAAACATAACTTTTATTATCCCCCCATCTGCTTTCCCACCGGATGGCACATGTTTGCAAAGCAGCCCTTGGAGGCAAGGGAAAAGAAGGAAAGAGAGAAAGTCGCCGTGAAGAAATCCAAAGTGATGGGAAGATCTTAGGGTAGCTGTTGTAATTTATAATCAGACCATTTAATACAGAACAGTAATGCACAGCTGCTGAGAAAACTTGTCCAATATGTTTCTGCAACGGCATAAAAGGCCTCTGAGGTCGTCTTGGCACCTACATTATGCTACAAAGAAATAGTCTAATTGCAGAACCTTGTGTAGTCTTCAGTATTAACCTCTTTCCCTCACAGCCGGCCAAGCAACACAGCCCTCTTGTTTAGAAAGCCTCGAGCAAGAGGACCAAGGGAAAACAGATTAATAAATCCAACTTGAAGAGTCTTTTACTGTTGATCCTAGATTTATATCTGGAACAATCTTTCTTTTCCCCTGAGCAGAGTACTAGTCCAGTGATGCAAAGCAGGACTCACCTTAAGGCTAACAATGTTCCCAAGCTCCCTTCTTCCATTCAACTTGCCAGTCTCCTCCACAAAGTCTTTGGCTCATTGTGTAGGGTCTGAACCCATAAATTCTGCTGACCCTTGTGTTCCCATGGTTTTAAGGCACTCAATGCCTTATGATTTCAGATTTAGAAGGACCTTGATCCTGCAGGAAAAAAGTAAGCAACTTCAAGAATGACCCACAACAGGGTGGAGAAGAGAGAACAGAGCCCAGGAGAACATTGCAGTGCTTGGGCAGAGTGAATGCACCAGAGTCCAAAGCTTTAATGCACTATTTAATCCTTGTGTGCAGGGGATTGGGCAGTGGTTCAGGCAGCTCTTGGGCTTGCTGTTGATGGAAACTATTAGTAAAGCAGCCCAGTGTCTCCAGAGAAGCCATAAAGCTTGGAAAGTAACTTGGAGAGATGGCTAAGGAGACTTGTGAGCAGGAGTTTCTTGTGATTTCTAAAGCATCATCATCACAAGCTGAAATGAAACAACTTCTGTCTCAGAAGTCTAGGAGGTATCTGCAAACCTGAGGTTACGTGCAAATGGGCCCCAGTTGACAGCCAGATCCCAGAGCAAAAAGCAGTGAGAGCTGTAATTTCAGTTCTTAGGGGTCTACATGAGAAATTCTGCTCTCAGGGCTTCCATTTTACTAAGCCTGCTTCTCTGGAAACTGGGTCTGAAACAGGCCTCAACACTTGCTCATAACTTCCATAACCTGCCTGGCATCCACCCAACACTAGAAACCCTCGCTGCCTCTCTTGAAATTTGGCTCAGACAACACAAATCCCAGCTTCAGGCTAAGTGAACATTTTGTGAACCGTTCAACAAGGCTGGCCTGAGTTCCAGTTTGCAGACAATTTGTTTTCTGTAGGAAGAGGCTGGCCAAACTCACCCACACAACATGGGGCCTGGTTGCTCAGCTAGAGTGAAGGTGAAGCTGAAAGAGGCTCTTTGTGCCTGAAGTCATGAGAAGTTTGGGATTGCTCAGATGTAACTGGCTGTTGACAATCTTTAAAAGCAATCAACTGCACATAGAATGTAGAGCTTGTAATTTTAGTTAGAAGCACACTAAATAAATTCAGTGAATTAAATAATCTTGTGTAAGTCGGATACTATCGTAACACAGCCCTACAGAAATGCCAAGTTTCTTAGTAACCTCCCAGAAGCCTCTGCAAGAAAACAAAAGTGCCTATGAACTTTGAACACTTGTTAATGCAGATGGTGCTGAGATTGTTAATCAGAGGACAAAAAGTTAGGGCTGAGCAGGCACCAGTCTGTCCACAAAGCCCTCTCCAATTACAAGCAAAATGGTCATGTCAAGGATAAAGCAAAGGGTTCCCAAGTACTAAATATTGTGTAATTAACAATTGCTATGAACCAGTGAGCATTTTGATTTGGATGAGTTTAGAAAAACCTATGTTAACAAAACCACATTAGAAATGGAAGTTATTCCAAGAGTTCATGCAATAGAAAGACTTAGTTAGACTAGCAGTTCAGTTTGGAAGAGCCTAGCTCTTCCCTGGTGAAGTTAGGTACCAGCCCATGAAATTAATTCAGTTGCATTGGGATAGTTATGGTGTGACACAGAAAATGAGAAGAGTTTAAATAATAAATCTACTAGACTACTGCTGATGTCTGTTTGTGGTCTCATGTTTGGGTTAAGGTCACCAGAACCATTTTGACCTTTATTTTGCTGAAGCTGCTCCCACTAACATACCCAGTCCCTTAGCTAAGCACTGTGGGGTTCTTTCCTTTCCATCCCTGCCTACTGCCAGAGTGGTGACAGCAATGGAATCCAAAAATTTTTATTTTTAAATTGGTTTGTTGTTCCATGGTTTAATATTTACTTTGCATTTGTGCTCATAGGTCTCATCTTGTGCTTTGGAGCCTGCAATCCTCTCTTGTACTCCCAGCCCAGTATCAGCCCAGCCTGGGACTAATTAGCTTCCATGATCTGGACTGACTGCAGGTCTGGTGTGACCATAGGTGCCCGTGCTGCTACAAAGCTTACACTCGCAGTTATTTTCCTAGCTACAAGAGGGTGACATTGTCACACTTAGCTTGGCCTTAATGCTATTTTAACCAGAAGAGGACATATTCCCTGCCTCAATTTTCTCATGGTCCTCATAAGGCAAGAGAAGTTAAACAAAGTCTATAAAGGCCACAGATTTTTGAGCCTGAAATTGAAAGTTCGAGGAGGAAGGATCCCTGTTTTACCAGCACTTCTAAAATTTACCTCCTTCCTAACCCCTGTATCAATGGGTTTATTTTAAACTCCAATGACTTATAGAATAATTCAGTCTACCAGTTTTCCTTTTGAAATACAGCTTAAGTCCACACATGTAGTATTTTATGCCTGGGCCATTTTCTGGGAGCTTCTATCAGTTTTGTCCTGATCGCTATTTGGTTCCATCATACTATAAAAAATAATTTAAATATTCACGAGAAAAGCATCTGTAATTCTTCACCTCTGTGAATCAAAACATCCTCATTTGGATGTCACAGCAAAGGTCCCAATACCAAAGGGGCCAGAAGAACAAGGGTCATTTTACAGATATTGGTAGGTGAAGAAACTGAAAGTAGGATTTTGTGGAAGCACTTTAGAAAAGACATGAAATATCCATGGGGAATTTATTAAAGCCAACACTGCAGCTATTCTGTAGCTTTTTGAGGCATACAGAGGATCAGGTCTTCAGCCTCTTTCAAGATTGTTTCCGCACTTGAATTTGCACTCGTTATCCTCAAAACTGGCTGCAATTACTATGCTGGAACAGGTTGGTTTGTGACTATATCTCTACACATCCAGGCTTGGGAAAACTAGATGCAAATGTGCACTGTTTCATTTTGCACGTGAAAATTGGAATTTTCTATCAAAACAGATGATCCTTACTGCCTCACCCAGTAAGTCAGACATTTTAGAGTGTGAAGTGAGGATCAGAAGATGGATCATCTAGGTCTGCTTCTAGTATTGATTGTATAAGCACCTTAAGTGAGTCATTATTGTCTTTGTTGTACTTCACTCTCGACATAGGAACAAGTTACTAGCTCTGTAATTTATGGCAACTTTTAGTTATCCCTGGGACAACTCTGAAGGAAAGCTGCTGCTTGTCTGAGCTTGTTTTCTCCTCTGTCCTTTCTTGTGTCCTTTTCATTTATTTTCCTCTTCTTTTTTGGGGGGCCAGCTAGATCCATGTGTTTTGCTTTGTGCACCATTGCCACAGCCACACGTTGCTTGTTTCCTGCTTTCTGGGTCTGAAGGGGTACAGATGAAGTAGAGAGCATCACTCTCCCTGCAAACTCACCCTCAGCCACCCAGCCTTGATCAAAGCAGTGTCTCTGACTTCCTGCCTTCCCAGCCAAGCCTGCAGCTAGCAGGCTTGCAGCTCTCCCACCCTTCCCATTATACCCCACTCACATATCTAAGTGCAACAAGGTGAGCTGTTTGCATGCCCTTTCCCTGCTATGTGCTTTCTTGCTGTGGTTGAAGCACTGGTTCAAATCTACCATCATTTCCCACTTTCCAGTTTCTACAGAAACACCTATGAAAACCCTCTTCCTAGTAGCATATACTGTGACATCCTTCACTTTGAATTCTTCCTGTATCAAGCTTCGGTGTGGCAAAGGATTCAGCTGATGTTTGAAATAATTTTCTGAACTTTTTTTTTTTTTTTCCGATCAGCTAACAGTGGGCTGTGGACCAGGCTCTTGGGTTGAATGGGAACTGATGTTTCCTCCTTCTTCCTCCTCCATTTTCTCCATATTCATTCAGGTGTAACGTGAGAGGCAAACAGACTCCTCCATCACTTTTGGTTCCTTGTGCTAGCATTTACCCACAGCTTTTCATTCTGAATTTATGGTAAACACTTTTTTCAAATGTTTTTTTCATGATAGCGGTGGTCTGTCTTTATCTTCCCAGATCAGATATGTTCATCCTAGCATAGCCAAGTCATGACCAAACCCATGGACCGTTAAAGTACCAATTCATATTTATTAGCTTGAAAAGTCTGTGCGTGCCCCAGCAGCTGGACCTGGCACATGGGCAAATGAACAAGGCATTTTGCTCCAGACCCCGCTCAGTCACCAGCACAATTTCAAAGTGTTAAAAGTCTGATATAAATTGTGAGCTCCCCTCAGTTTATATGAGCACTCAGAGAGTTAAGGCTAGCAGTCTATTCCGTGCCTTTTTTTTTTTTATAATGACTGTGCTTCTCAATTTCTATATTATTCACACCTCAACAAATCTTATTTCATTAGATTTTGGGAACTGCAATGGTAATTTTGGTGATTGGCTTTAAATTGGGGATAATACATGAGCAGACATTAACATAATGTCAAAACAATTTTGTACAATTGTTACTTAACCTCGGTCAAATAATTTCCACCTCCAGCATCCTCCCAAATGAACCTTTATTAATATGACACAGACAAACACAAGAGAATCCTGGGCTTTATGCAAGGAAATGATTAAACAAGAATGCTTATCAGAAATGATCATGCAGGGTAACAAGGCAGCAGGGCAAATCTCTGAATTGTCATATTCTCAGGGCTACATCTGGCCTTTAGAGGAACTACATGAATGAGCCCTCCATTGGACGCCCAGGCAAGGTGTCATAAATTGTCTTGACTGGATGACAACTAGTGGAAGCACAGCAGCAAGATGTTTAGCTTCTTGTGTTTATTATACACAGGTGATTTTAAAGCTGATGGATGGGTATTAATTCCTGTGGAGGCTGAAGATCTTTATTTCTATCTTGATGCCACAGCTAAACCTGAGAGAATCCATGTTTTAGGGCTGAGGGGAGTTAGTTCTCTGTGGTCTCTTCAGTCAATGGACAGACCAGAAAAAAGGCAAAAAACCCCAGGAAGAGTGATGTGTCAGGGACGTGTTGGTGACTCACATAGCCAGGGGATATATTTACTCCTACAAGGATTTGTTACCTTCTTGCTGTAAGAGGCTGCTCATATGAGCTAAGTTCATTGCTGCACAAAAGCCACATTCCCATCACATGCCATAATTGTCAGAGAATCCTCCTGGGCTTTCATCTCATTAACTGCCAGGGGAAAGTGCTAACGTCCAGCCAAGTACCCAACTTTCAGTCTCACTGGATTTCCTATGGCCTCATCTTGCAATTCTCAGAGCTTTTTCTACAATCAATAGACCAGCTCCCACTGGCATCAGGGGAGTGGGATAACTCCCTCATTACTGCAACTGGAGTGGAGGGGTGCTGGGCTTGTTGCAGTCATGCTGGGGGAGTGCCTGGCCAGTTACCTGCTTTGCACACATACTTGTCCAAATCATCACTTCTGTAGCACAGCAAAAACTGGAAACTGGCTGAAAGTCTGTGGCTTTGACCTCCAACTAGGATCATTAAAGGGTAAATGGAAAAAAAATCCACCCTAATTTGTCAACAGACCAGCTTTTATCCAAAGTGCCACCACAGAGATTAGTGCTCTTGGCAGAAGAGCTCCCCTTTGCCATCTAACTAAGATTCTTCTGACCAGACCTGTTTGACTTCAGTTTGCACAACTCCATACTCTTGGAGAGGAAATCCTTCCTATAACCTCTGCTTGGTGCAACACCTGGCAGTCCTTCAGGTCTGGACTGTGGAGAGGCTCCCATCAGCATCATCAAGCTCTGAAAATGTTAGAAAATGTTTTGCTCTATGAAGTATATCCTCTGTGTCCAGCCAGAGACACCCAGCTTCCTAAGAGAGGAAGCAGACAATCACCTTGCAGTCACTGGGAATGGATTCACAAATCACCTACTGCAACTAAATTCACTCGCAAGCACTTTCATTTAGACACCAAAAGTGTGAAATATTCAAGACCAATGATTGCCTTTGACAATGTTGACTTAAATTCATTCTGACATTTATTCCAAAAGTACAGGGCAAAGAAGAAAGGGAAGAAAGGATGAATAACTTTTCGTTTTGTTTCATTTTGGTTCATGTTTTTGTTAGAGTGTTGCTTTTTTCCCCCCACATAATCGGTCTGAATGGAACAAAATAAATCTGAGAAGGTAATAAACAGCTCATGAAAAATCACTTTTCAAACTGTTGCTAAAACAGCCTCACAACAGTTGGTGCTCTAATGGCTCACTGGAGGGATCAGAGAAAGCCATGAGCTTCAGGTTTACAAAAAGTGCTAGTTGTTAGCACAGTGCCATGGCTTTACATCAGGAAGTCAGTACCAGTGCACCAAGAAAGCATGAGGTACCTATTAGGAGCTGTTTGCTCCTTTCTTTGCCTTTTATCTCTGCCATTTTTCTCTGTAATACCCTGCAGTTTTGAAGGTTTTGTATTTTCTATGCAGAGTCTGAAGTTTATTGCGAGGTCTTGCAGGGAGCTGTTTCTGGCATGCAGCAGGTAGAGGATATGGCACAGGTGTTCTGGGGAGTCATCTGGACTAAACATCTGCTGAGGGGTTGGCAGTGATGTGAAGAACAGGATTTGATGCATGGAATGGTCTCTTCTCCATTGAGTTAATAAAGCCTCCTTTCCATTCAGAGGCCTTTTCTGTTTCAGACTGGTGTGACCAATGTATATGCATTTACCACATTTGCATTTTACCAAAACCACATTTCTTACTGAAAAAATAAGACATTTCTCCAAACTTTCATAGCAAAAAAGTGTTTGGTTAAGAAGTCCTTTTTACTGCCAAACCTCACTGCAACAACAAGCCCTCAAAGAGACCATGCATTAAACAAAGAATCACGTTGACTTTGCAAGCACCCGCTTGAGGAAGGAGGAACAAAGCATGAGTCACCCTGACGTACAGAAGTGAAATTATGAACGATAAACTAAAAATAAAATGCTTTCAAATATAGCTGTGTTCCTGCTTCTGACTGAGGAGCATATTCCTCCAGGGGAGGTGATACCTTCCTATCTCAACTGGGCAGCACTATCAGCCACATGCAGGGCTCTGAAGCAAGCAGCTCCCTAATTGCCCTCAAGCTGCAGCACAGGACTTTGAGCCTGCTTGATAACACCAGCCACACTCTTCCCAAGGGTGAGGCACTCTCTACGTGTGGCATCACCACTCTTCAGTCCTTTGAAGTCCAGACATCACCATTCAGAAGACACAGCCTTCGTGTCAACTCTCCCTTAAAAGGAGACATAGCATCTGGTGAGACTGTCAAAATGTTATGTTTTGAACCTGCACTGAATGGAGCCAAAAGTTCAGCATTAAATATCACCAAGGATAGTTTTTTTCTCTGATAGGTACTGTGAGTAGCTAATAAGAATACATGAGCCAGGCTGTCAATGTAGTGAAGCTCCTCCTAAGCTTTTTTAGTGCACTGGTATTTTACAATGTAAATTGCTTCATCCTGAGAGATGTCCCAGCAGTGTAACAATATGAGCATATAAATCCTAAGGTCCTTGCTCGGTTTGCACAGTTTTTACTTAATGTTTAGCCACCTTTCCTGAGAAAGGGCAGGAAAAAGCCTAGGCAATGACTTTAGCTCTGTTCCTTTACAGTAGCTCTTGATAACACTTCCAAGCGTATAGCAGCTCCTGCTGGATGTTACCAGAAGGGAAAGAAGACAAAACACAAGGTGGGCTCTTTTAAAACTTAATTGCAAGTTTGAACACCTCCCTCTATTTCTATTTTCATACAAAAAAGTGAAACTGCGACATTCTCTGTGTGTGCAATACATCACCAGCCCAGACTAAAATCCCACCACCAAGATTCTGGCAAATATTTGGAACTGTACCTGTGCTCGAAATGTGGGTCAGGCTGACATACAAACTCAAGCAACTATGAGTGAGCAGAAGCAGAGTATCAGAGACAACATTAGGCAGGACTGGATCCGCCTTGAAGCAGAGGAGGCGAAAGCATCAGCAGTTGGGTTGTCAGTGTGTAGTGTTGGCTCCCCTTGCTGTTTCCAGATGTAGCAGGCGTATGGAGAAGGTGATAAATGAGCACTAAGCAACCACAGTAAGTGACTCAGGAACATCTGCAGATATTATCACAGGATACAGGAGTCCAGGACACTTCTAAGGCTGTGAGACAGTCCTCAGCAAAGAAGATAGCTTTGCCTTGATTTTGAAGTCTAAACTTTGCTAACCTCCATGGGCTGGGAAGGGGATTGTTTTCAGATCTTTAAAAGGAATGAGGAAAGAACAGTGGTGTCTGACGTGTCTTTATTGCTAATGAGCTATTAGAAGTTGTTTTTGAGACACACTCTTTGCCCTCATTATAACTGTGTTCCCATAAGTTCTGCCTGTTGTAATGAGGAGAAATCTGGACCGATGCACAGTTTTAATGAGACACAGTGTAGATGTAAAACAGAAAGACTAACATCTGAAGCAAGACCTCAAAGTGGAGTTACAGAAACAGGCAGAGGATTTACTTCAACAGAGAAACCTGGGCAGGAGGAGAAGAAACAACCATTTTCATGTCACAAGCAGAACAGATAAAACTTCCCTCCCAAATCAAATATGAATTCAAGAGGTGATATCTAGAAGGACACAATTCACCAAGGGGAAAGGAGGGAAGCTGAAAAGAGATCCAGCAGCTAACGACATGTAAGAATTGAATGGTGAGAGGAAACGCTCTGTCGACACCACCAGTGAGGAATGAAACAGCCAGCAGAACATTCCTTTTGTTCTTGTCTCATATCTTTTCATGAAAATTAAAAGGGCAGTTTTCACAGCTGGTGAAGGACTTTTCCTCCCCCCCCTTTACTCTGCCATCTGATGCTGTCTCCACTTTGAAAACAGTAAATTTATGCCTGAAGCTGAACGGGTAAATATTGGACTCAGTTGCCTGTGGGTATTTTGCCATGAAGAGCAGCAGGATTTGATGAGAGATTTCATCAAGATCAAACCAGAGAATATTCAACCATATCTCTGATTTCACAGGAGACTCTTCTGAGCAACGAGAGGGAGCCAGGAGCCAGGGCTCAGCTGGGTACCCCAGGATGCTTGAGACAGTCTGTGCTATGAGGGCAAGAGAATGGGGTAAGACTGTCATTTTTTTAAACTGCATTCTCTGAACCCAGTGTGCCAGAGTGAGAGATATCCAGTTTGAACCCAGAGGGGAGGATTTCTTCACCATGCAACAATGTTATGATAATGCCTTGGGATGCTAAGAAGCAGGAGTAAAACCTGTGTAAGTTCCCACTTTCTCAACAAATCTCTGTCTGATGGTACTCTGCCAGTGCTCACTACTGTCCTTTGTTAGCATCATGTGTCTCCTAGGAAGATCAGAAGTGAAACATTGACCAAGAGTGACCCTGAAACAGTTTCTGTCAAGCACCAGGGCAGGTTGCTGGTCTTGAGACAAGTAGGGAAAAATCCCCATTCTTTCAGGGGTAACTGGGGCTCTTTTCTAAACCTGGATTTACATCAGGGCAGTGCTATTGCTTTCTTCTTCTGCTTTGTACCTTCTCAGACTCATGCCTTCTGCTTTGAGCTGTGCATAAATGAATTCATGTGGGAAGCACTGCAGTGGTCATGTTTAGAAGATAAGTAAAGACTAGAGACTTCTGATATTATCATCAATGAAATCTTAAACACTGTGAATATGATACAGCTGGCTCAGGATCCCAGCGCTGCCTGGCTCATTCAGACTCTGGCTGTGATTCAAAATGGTTTAGTTCCTATGCATGCCCCTGAGATTTCTGTCCTAGGATGACCATGGGCTTCAGAAAATCCCATGCATGGAGGGGTTTATTCCCTGAACCCTCAAAACAACTGTCATCTCCCTGATTGTACTAAATTGTGACCACATTTCTGTAGCTTCTCATTAGGAGAGAGGAAGGATGAACATTAAATGCAGGCTGCTTTCTGCAGTACTTGGCCAGCTGCAGCTTCAGTCGCAGAAGTCTGTTGTGGTGCATTTCCCAGCCTCTGTGCCTCCCAGGACTCGCTCCTCACTAAGAATTGCTCTGCTGTGACAGTGTCTCTTGTTTCGCAATAGGACAACTAACATGATGTTTTCACATGAAGAGGAGTGCTCTGTCCCTCAGTGTAGTGTTTGGGAAATCTAGGATTGCTGTGTTTTATTTTTGATCACTAGATGTCAAGGATTCAAACAGTTCTGAAGGGTTTTGTTATTGCAGATGCTGTTGGTTTGGGATGTAAAACCATGCTCTGCTTTCCTGTATCCCACCTGGAATGAATTAGTGGAAGCAGACAATGAGAATGTTGCTTTTTACTAATTTTTCCTCAGCAGTCATCAGAGCAGCCACTGGCAGAAAACTGGTGCATACATTGGGGTTGGTGCATGCATGCCACAGTGTATGAAATAGGTGTGAGTGCTTGCTTGTGTAAAATGTATAGAGTGTGGATCAGGCAACTGAGCATCAATATGCACATGATCAAGGGATGTATCTGTGTGTGGGTGCCTGAAGTGCCTCTACATTTTTGTGTGCACCTTTTATTTGTGTGCGTGTATATATCTGTTCACCTGAATGCAGCCGGGAGGAATTATTATAAGAGTCACTTTGAGTCTAAGAAAGGGTCACTATTACTGCCTGTCAGAGTAGATATGTGTGTTCAGAGAGAAGTGTGCTTCTGAAGGCCAAGGCTTTGTTTGAGTATGACTGAAGGACTGAAGTGCTGGACAGCATTTAAAGCCTGCATATGGCACAGAAGGGGTGAGGTGGGGATAGACTTAAGTCCAACTAAATAGAGAGGTTGTGCAACTGTGCAACATTGACTGTATTGTATGATCTAGGAGTATGTGGCATCCACTGCCAAGAGGGACTAAACTGCCCTTGCCCCTGTGACAACTCCCCTTTAGCAGTATCCTGACCCCCTTCAGACCTGCTGGAATGGTATTCATCAGCCCTTGCAGCGTGGTCTGGCTGTTGGTACCCATTCAGTTCTGGAATATTTCCAATCTTGGCAAGAAGCTGTTAAAAATAACGGAGTGGTGGGGAGGGGGAATGCATCACCTGATTGATTAGCTCCGTGAATCACAGAGATGCCAGCCTGTCAAAGAGTAAATCACTGAAGCTGTCTTTGATGTCTCCTTCGGTCAAGGACACACCAGCCTGCTGCAAATGTCTTTCCTTTAATGTGCTTTCTGTCCTTCTATCTCTCTTTTAGAATTGTGCATGTGCATGCAGGGCTTTTTTTCCCCCTGGGTGCCTGCAGCTGCCATACCTTGTGTTTTGATTCCTTCAGCAATTACTGGCTAAGCAGGGTTTGGTAGGACAGGCCTGCAGAGGAGAGATTAGTAAGGAATGGGAAATGCAAGGAGGGGTATTAGAAACCCCTCAAGGGATCTCTCTCCCTCCCACCAGTGCTGTCCCTCACTCTGAAAAATACCTCACACTGCAAATAATCCTTCCTGAAGGTAAAGGGGACCTCCAGTTAATCCCATCTTATGGTAGCATCAGCTGCTGGAGGAGAGGAGAAATGTAAATGGGGGTTGCTGCTGGCAGGAAGATGTGGTCTTTTTGCATTTTCTGAAGAGCTGTTGGTTGTTTTTTCCCATTTCCAGCATGGCTGGAGATTCACTAGCAGTCATGTAGTTCTGAAAGACTGTAATAAAAAGCTAAGTGATGATGCAGCTTTTGTGATGGAATTTCAGCACTCCCAACAGGAGCTGAAGCCAGAAAGCCGCATGGAAAAAACAAGGTGCTATTCAGACAAAACAGAACAAGTTAACCAAATTCCACTGAATTTCAAGTCTGAGCTAGTTCCAAAGCTTCGGAAACTGTTATAAGGCACATCTGATCTTGCTGCCAATACACACCACATCTCCTATCACGTGCCATCTCGGATGGAAGACTACTCCCCAGGAATGAACTGCTTTTCCTTGGTTTCTTGCCAATGCCACCTGTCCTGCTCTGTCTAGGTAAAGAAACACAGTGACAGCAAGCATTGGCGCAGACAGGGAGTCGGAACTGGGCCAGGCTGGGAGATGGCCTGTTAGTAGCTGTCGCTCGCTTGGCTGGGTTGGTTTTGTGGTGCTGGGAGAGAGTTCAGCAGTTGAAGGCTTCTGCCAAGATTTTCTGCATGACAGCACCCTCCTTACTGCAGTCTGTGGCCGGACCGAGCTTCTTCGCGCGCTTCCCAAGAATGAGCCTGTAAAGGAAAGGAGTTCTGACATTTCCAGGCTGTTCTCCTTGGAGGTCCCTGCAAACACAAGCTGCTCCATGCCCCAGTGCATGTAGCCTGTGTGTTAACAGCAGAGAGGTTCTGGCCACACAGGAGGAAAGAGTGAGGCTCTGGTGCTGCCTTCCGAGGAAGGAAGGTAGTCTGACCCTAAAAATGCTCCCAAGAGTCTTGCAAGCAGAGGATGGTGCTCCCAGAACATACCTTGCTGTCATTCCCTCTCATTCTACCTCCCGAAAAGTGACTCAGGGAATGCCGTCACTCAACAGGCTTAGGACAAGTCCAAAGTGTCAAAACAAATGAAAGAAAGCGCACAAGGGTTGAAAAACAATAACGAAGGTACTAGTGAAGAAGGGTGAGACGAGCAGTAATGATGGAAGGATGCATTATGCTAAATGCACTAAATTGTCTGGCCTAGTTCTTTTTTCAAACCACTGTAAATGTCTGTTTCTGTCGTCCTGGCTGAGGTTTTTGCCACAAATATTCCTCATGCAAGAGTTTCCAAATTACAGCAAAGACAGCTCATTGGCTGGTCTTTGGTAAGGTACCTGAGAGGAGATTTGAGTCTAAGGTGACATTTCTTGTCTTTGAAACAATTCCTGCAGGGTTTTGCTGAAGCACTTTTCATTTGCTGACAGCGTTCTTGAACTGTGGAGACCAGCACATGGCACAGCTTTCCAGTGTGGATACCTGCCTGTAGTTAACTCCTTCTCTTTGTCTTCAGCCCATTACCTTAGAGGACAATTAACACAAATTCCAGCCTGAAATCACCCATGGACATGTGTTTTCACGGGGTCACTGCTTTCCAAGAGAGCTAGAAATATCACACCTTAGAGGTTACATATGGAAACTCTGTACGTGATTTCTCTTTTCATTCCTCATCACCATTTTGCACTCTGTCAGGTTTAAATCCACTTCACCTATGCCAGGCTCATCCTGCATTGTTCTAAATTCCTCCTCAAAGTGTCACTCAGTATCTATTCAAATGCTTCATACGGCAATCTTGCTATCATTATCAACCAAACACAATTTTCTTTCCTCTCCTCTCCCCCAAAATATATGATCTTAGATTATTAGATTCTGTTTCTGTGGAACAAAATATAGAGAAAGGTGATGAGGCATCTTATTGCCACCTCTGAATTCCAACTGGGTTTCCAGATATGCAAGATATTAGGCCATCATTAAGAATAGGCACATATCCTTCTTAAAGTCTTGGTTGCCAACGTAGAGGTGACCACTGGTGGTTTTTGAAGGAAGTAATACTGTTGAACTTAACAGGAATATAACTTGCTGTGATTTCCTTGCATGTCTTTAGTGAGGACCCCCTGACAGGATGGATGCTAATGGCTGGATTCATCTACTGGACAAAAGGTGATTATTAGAAACTTGGAAATGATGGTTTAACATTACAGTGTATGTGTAAGTTCTTTATCTTGGACTTGAGATCTTAAAGATCCTCGGAAAGGTAATCAATGGCACTTTAGTGCCCTTTGAAGCTTTTATGCACAACACTTTGTGCCACATTGACTTCACTATTTTCCTCCAATTTTAAACAAAATTACTCCAGACCTGCAGTTAAGATGCTGTAAATGTGGTGATCTGTCAGCCTCATTCATGCAGTGTGTTGGGGGCTCCCTTTCTGCAGTAAAATCTGGGATCATCATTACATTTTCACAGAATCACAGAATGTTAGGGATTGGAAGGGACCTCAAAAGATCATCCAATCCCCCTGCCAGAGCAGGAACACCTAGATCAGGTCACACAGGAACATGTCCAGGTGGGTTTTGAATGTCTCCAGAGAAGGAGACTCCACAACCTCTCTGGGCAGCCTGTGCCAGTGCTCTGCCACCCTCACTGTGAAGAAGTTCTTCCTCACATTTATGCAGAACCTCCTATGTTCCAGCTTGCACCCACTGCCCCTTGTCCTGTCATTGGATGTCACTGAGAAGAGCCTGGCTCCATCCTCATGACACTCACCCTTTACATATTTATAAACATTAATAAGGTCACCCCTCAGTCTCCTCCAAGCTAAAGAGATTTTCCTATGCTCTACAACATCAATGGACTAATCATTTAACACTTGTGCTTGTCATTCTGGGAACTGATACACTGCACCATAAAAGAACACGATGGGATTGTCATTGACCTGCCAGAGAGGTCCCGTGCCTGAGAGTAAAATTGATGTAACACTAAAGTAAACTGCCCCAAGGCTCTGAATGGGCAATATTGTATATGCTAAGTGAATGAGGGCTGGATGTTCAAACAGCTTCTTTAATAATGCAGAAGCAATTTCCTAATTTTAAGCCTGCACATACATTTAGGGGTTGACTTGGGACCTTACATAGCCACGTTTTTTTTTTCTTTTTTTTTTTTTAACTACAGCTTTAATGTCACACAGTCATATGAGCTAATCAGTGTCAGAAAGAACTGCATTGGTCCAGCCTGTAATCGCCTTCATGAGAAAGAAGAGCCATCACAAACTACCTGTAGGAGATATTTGTCACATTCCTTGGTGTAAATACTGGAAACACCCAGCTATAATGCCAGTGGAAGTGGTGTGAAAGCCAATTTAGAACAGAATAAAATAGCTATGTGCAAGATCTTTGAAAAAGAGATTGTAAATGTGCAACATGAGACAGGGAAATTGTTTTAGCTTCCTTATGATTTTAAGCTGTATTTCATTTGCCCTGCTACCATTGCTATCACAGCAATAAGAACATTATAAAACTTGGCAGAAGTAGCTGAGAAGGCTTCTTATCCCACAACACCTAAAGACTTAGTATTCATAATCCTTAAAATCCAGAGTACCCCAGAAATCCCACTACCTTTTATGCTCCATCCCAGAATCTGCCATTCAGGCTTTTGCCATTGGCCTTGCCTATCCCACTCTGCAATGCTTAACCTCTTGCTTTTCTGTTGACTTCTCTGTATGGAAAAAGTCAAAGGCATTTATACCTCATGGTTATAAATTAGAGAACTGCATGTTTAAAAATATATCAAAAAGTATAATTTATTCATCTGCCTGGGAGATGTCATGAATCTCTCATTCCTCCATATCTTATATCCAGACAAGCTCTTTCCTGCAGCTGGTGCTGTACAGGCAGTTTTCCTTGCAGCTCAAAAGGCTGAAGTCAACCTCACCTCAGAGGAAAGCCTCTTCCCAAGCACAGCCTTGTGACCCACCTGCAGGGAAGGTGACAAAGAGTTCAGGGATCAGAGCCCCAGTGTCATGCATGGCCCAGGTGGGACTTGGCTGCACCGTTCCCTCTCTGACTGGGAGCACTAAAAGTTTGGCAGGAGGTGTGAAATATTTAACCAGGCTGCCACTATGTAAAAATGATAGAGTGTGCCTGAGCAGAACATCTGTCAGTGAGGTGGCAGCTGGCAGAGCCCAGCAAGGATTTTCTGGAGAGAAATGGGGCATAACTGCCTAATAGAGAACTGCAATGCTGAGCTGCGTGGGAGGGCGAGAGGAGCATGTGTGACCGAGAATGTTGCTCACTCAACAAAGAGCCAGAAGAACAAGCACCCCAAGGAATCCCATTTAAGAGGGCAGACGTGAGTGCTGCAGTGTGAGAGAGGAGATATGGATGAGTGCAGGATCCTGTGTGCTCAGCAGGGAGATTCCTCATGGCCCAAGCAATGGTCTCCGATTGCCCACAAGCTCTTGCTGACTTTCCTTGCAGACTTTTTTTTTTTTTTTTTCATGTGCAGGGATCTAACTCCTGGCCTTTTCAGAAGGGGACACCTTTAGCAAGCTGATGTTTCACTGTGGGCCCAAGTTCTTGTCTTGGTGATCTTGCTGCAGATGAGGCTGAGCAGCCACTCCATGGGCAGGTATCTAGGACCTGGCCCAGAACAAGGCAAGAGTTTTGAAACCAAACATCCAGCATAGTATGGGGAGAGGTGGATCTGATGCTGTTCTCCTCTCTGTACTGCTACTGCTTTCACAGAAACTATGCTTGACCTTCCTCAGGAGCAGATTTTGGGTAGCGCATCACCAGCTTGCTCCTTGCTCCCTCCAAGAAGCCACTTTTCCCAAAACTGAGCTCACAATAGAACTTCCATGAGAAGGGACATCTGTGCTCAGGAGGGTATTACAGAACTCCAGGAGCTTCCCACAATGGCACACAGTGGTGAAGCTGGAAGAGGGATGGGTGCTGGAAGGAGGCGAACAAGGAGAGGCTGAAACCAGCTATGAGAGGGAGCAGGATTCTGAGTGTTGAGGAAGGGTGTTCGCAGAGCTTCAGAGATGAGACGGTCTGTGGAAGTCAGCCTGGTTGCAAAGTTCTTTAAATACAACAGGGCTTCAGCTCACCATTTCAATGCTTTATCTCTGTGCCAGGGTAACTTATGTGCACACACATGTACCCACATACCCACTCTCTTCTTTCACCAGGTAATGCAAACGTTAAGAAATGCAGTAAATAGTTTCCCCATCATTACCACTGCCAACCTGCAGATAGTTTTGCTGGCTGTTGAATTTTGAAAACAAAATTATGTCCACTTTTTGCACTAAGGTAGAGATTGCCAGACACCGAGAGATTTATCCATGATGCAGGGGACTAGAAAGGGTTAATCAGCCAGGGGTACATATTGTTTAAGATCAGGAGTGTGGGAGTGAGACAGTAGGAGAACAGAGTTGGACACAACTTCTTTGCATTCTCCCCCACGCTCCGTTTGGAGGGTGTTTCAGGGACAGGCTGTGAGGAATGCACACTATCTAATCTGCATGTATAATGTAAATATGCACATTTTTATTTGCTCTCTCCATCTGCAGGGAACTTGCTGGCATCAGAACAGCCATGCAGTCTCATAGCAAAGTTTCCTTGTAAAAGGAAAGGAACAGACTTAGCAAGGCTGCTTGCTCTCTGCCTCATGCATACTGTGCAAATTGGTGCACAAAGTCCGTCCTACTCACACCTTCACAGGTTTGCTCTTTGCTCTCAGGACCTTGTGATAAAAAAGACTGGACTGTGCTTCTTACAGGCAGCTGGTTCATTGCCTGAGCAGGAAAATCAGCTGGAGGGAGGGAAGAGAAGAAATTGTGCTTGGCCAACCTTAAATGATCATTTAAACCAATTTCTGTAGCAAAGCAGAAAGTTAAAAAATAATTAATATTTAAAAGAGGACAAATAATTTTCATCTTTTGGAACAGGCAAAATTAAATGGAGGCAAATTCAAGGATGCTAAGCTTTTCAGTATAAGAAAATCAAAATGTTTCATTTGAGTTGTCAAAATAAAACATCCAGGCTGTATGTTTTGCAGTTTTTGCCCTGTTTGCATTTGAAGCAAGCTGAGTAATTTGTAGATTGACTAAAGCAGCCTGATTCTGCATTTTTGCCTAAAAAAAAAAAAAAAGAAAAGTAATTTACATCAAGAGCTGTTACCCAGGTCCATTGTGGCCTTCTGAACAATGCTTATTACACTGACTGGGGAGCAGCAGCAGCAGCTGGAGTCGCTTGCCCTGCCATCAATAGCTTGCAGCGCTCGAAGTCCTGGCTGCCCTATAAATCCTCTATCTCCTGACTGGCTGAAATATCTGACTCTGCTCTGCAAAACATTTTGAACTCCAGTCACTCCATATCAGGGAGAGGTGTTGCTGTGCAGAACCTAAGGGTGCAAAAGCATGAAAGTTTGCACAAAGTCATCAGGATGTAGTGAAAAGTTCCTTTATAATGTCTTTCAAGAACATAAATCTGCCTTTCCATGGATTTTAAAGGCATGACTGACTCAGAAAGGATTTTAATCAGTTTTCCTTATTGTTCCACAGCATGCATGTGTATTTGTGTGAGGTAGTTGTGTGTATGTGGTTGTGGCAGTATAAATATTAATAGCACAAGGGTGAGAATACATGTGGCCCTCAAATGAGGTTATACAAACACACAGCTGTTGCGCTATTTGTAAATTTATAAAGACACATTTCCATCAAGAGTGTGAAAGTCAAATAAGCATGCAGAGAGAGAGAGCACATATGCTTCATAAACTGCCCAAGAAGTCTACAGGAATTACATGGTGCTACTAAAACCCCAGTCCCACTGAGGTCAAGTGGAGCTGTCACTGACTTCAGTGGGAGCATGACTTGGCACAGTGCGCTTGCTGTGATTTCCCTGGATAAGGCAGATCAAGCTACTGGAGAAACAAAGATCACACTCCTGTCACAGTAGTAAAAGTGCCAGTCCCTTGTGGCTCACTGACATCTGAGCCTGATGGGGACGATGCAGCAGGGTAACACCCCATATAAGAGTCTCCAGTCTTGCATCCTGCTGACTCTGCTATTGATGGGAAAACAGGATCTGGATAGAGAGATGCACAAGGAACAAAGCAGCTCTGCAGTCACCTCCCTGCATTCTTCCACACACTGAGCTCTGCTAGAGAGGGGCACTGGTGGTGCATCAGTGATGCCAACAAAAAAACCTTGCTTGTGTGTTTGAAAGGGTGATATGTTGATGATGTGCAGGTCAGATCTGTGGACTGCCACACAGCCTCACTTGTGTGGCTTTAGCAGCTGCTTGCACTCGCAGTCTCCCCAGGGAGGTTTTGTCGTCATTGTCAGACTACATTCTGGATGACAGGAGTTGATGGGTCTAAGGTTTCATCCCATGGACAAGGTGGAGCATGAAAGGAGATGAGAGAGACAGGAAGGTTTCAGGCACAAACAGGAATTGTTTGGCCAGTGAAATGGGTTAACAAATTAAAACAAACTCATTTTCTGGGGCTTCTAGAATCTGAGGTACAATATTACATTTTTCTTACTACCGAAGATGCTGCTCAAACCCCAGCAGCAAGTCTAGCATCATTATTTAGGTTCACAGAATTACCTTGTTCATTTTAGCAGCCTTTGAATCAGGGGCATCTTCCCGGGGACTATTCCCAGCCTGCTGCAATGGAACAAGTCCATGCCCAACTCAGATAAAGTCTCAGACATGTGGATATTTGCTTGAACCTTCTCCACATTATGTATACCTTCTGTTTTGGTAGAAGTGGCTAAGGAGGAGCTCATGAGAAACTATACCCTAGATTTCCACAGGCTTCCCAGGGCAGCCTACCTCATTGGAAGGGTGTTGTGCAAAAATCTGCTGGTTTATTTTTGGTTTTGTATGGTCATTGATGCTTTAACAACTGGGTCAAAATGTAGTCACCCAGTCCTGGAGGACATTCTTTATGAATACCAAAGCTCCTCCTTTCTAGTTTCTTCATCAAGGTGTCTAAGTTGATAGAAGGTTGCGTCCAGACTCCCTGAGTACTCAGTGAAGGCATGTCCAGATGGCAATTCAGACCTTAGGTGAGCTAAGGGAAGTGGGTTGAATCCAAGCTTCATTCTGTCTGCTCAAGAAACCTTGTCTTCGAATAGTCTAACATACTTTGTCCTCAGTGGAGGGCATCCATCTGGGGGAGGTTTTATGCAACAAGCTGGGTTGTAAATGCATGCTGGAGTGTGCTGCACACCAACCTCCCTCTGCAGACAAGACCTGATACAGAAACGAGAATAGGAGCTTTTCAGGTAATTGAATTTTCAGTTCACTAACAAGAACATTTATTTTCTGTGTTATTTTTGACCAGTTATTTTCAAGCCAAAAGTAAAGGAAAAAAAAGCTTCTTGGTTTGAGCAAAACACTTCTTTTGTCCCTTTACAAGAGGTAATATCTGGGTTTTGAGCACATCTTTCAAAATAAAATGGAAGGTAATTTCTAACCTAACTATATTTACAAAGGAAAGATCAAAATATTTTGTTTGAAAGTGGCAAAATGAAACATTTAGATTTGAATAACAAATTCAAAGTCAAAATGAAGTTTCTAATTTCCCCCTCCAGCCTCTGAGAAGGAGTCAGTGAAGCAAATATAAATTTGCAAAAATTTCTGTTACCAAATCTGCATTGCCCACTGAAAAAATATAATCCCAAAATGTCTTTCTGATCTAAAAATTATTCCACAAATACAAGAGATCAGGCAGCTGTTTCTTGGACACAGTGCAGAGCTGTTTCAGCTAAAGTTTCAGCAAGTCACCCCTAGGCTTCACAGCAACATCTCAGTTCAGTGATCACGAATCCCTCGTAATTTGGTACATAAAAATGTCCTACTAGTGCCAGAGAAGGAAGATAGTCACCTCATCCAGATCACAGTATGAAAGCAACCTGGGCTTGATTTATCATACCTTTCTTTAAATTGTTTGTGTTTGTTCCAACCAGCAGACTGGCCTTTGTTATATCTAGTTTCAATGTAGGGAAAATGGCCTGAAGGGAGTGATACAAATTTTATGGGAATGTTTTGTATTTTATCCCATGTGTTTCTTCCTTCCTTATGAAAATATGAGTGATTGAAGGGGGAAGTAGTGGTTTCTTAGACTAACACAATTGTGCAAATGGAGGTGCTACTTGTGTTTTATAGAGGAGGACTGGGGATGAGTTAGAAAGCCATGGCAGATGTTGATCTCCCTGTCTGCAGGGTGGAGGGAGCACCAATGGCCATTGGTCATCAGTAAACCATTTTCTGGATGCATAAACACACCAGCAGGTGGGTATGGCTGAGAAAAGTCTGGAGATGCGGATTCAACTGATCTATGGGCACCTACAGAATAAAGCCAGTCTCTCAGAATCCTCTAATGCATGCATCATCATGGACACCTCACATTGCCTTGCCTGGGTCAGGATTTGAAAGCAGACGGAGAGAAGGAACCGCTACTTGATGCAAGCAGGCCAACCCGCAGACGATCAAGCAATGCCAGCAGAACCACTTTTCTCAGCTGCCTCATCTCCCTCAACACCGCTCTTCAGATGTGTACTTAGCTCAGCTGGACTCTCTGGCCTGAAGCACACGCTCCATCATTATCCAGACAGGGGTTTTGAAAGCTACTCGAAATGCCTGTGATTGTGCACACATTAGGTGGCAATTTGCCAGCTGGAGCCCCACATTGCTGTCAGCAGGAGAGCAGGCGACCAGCGGAGATGGTGGCTCACCTCAGGCAGGCAAGGGGTGTGCATGCTCCTTCTTTGCCTTCTCCCTTCTGTATTGAAGAACAGCCTATGGCAAAGCAGGGTCACTAAACTCTTTCCTCTAGGCCTCTCTGAATACATTTGATACAGGAGAATCTCCTTGTGGATAAACTCAAGAGCTCCAGAGGTGAAATCTTTGCCTAGTTTTAGAAGGCTAAACATCTGAAATGCTTTTTGAGCCACGAGATCAGAGATGTAAAGAAAACTGTGTTATCACTGGTGAAGTTATTCTGGACTTACATCATTGCACTGATTTTTCCTCCTCTGTGCAGTCTGCAGGGAGGTGTGTTCACACATGGGGCCATCAGCCTGGCAACTTCTATGAGCTTTGCTCAGCTGATGCATGAGAGATGTGCTCTGCTTGGGTTTGGTGCTGATGTGAGCCATGGCCTGACCTTAGTGCCACTGTTTGGACAAGAATCCCCTATGATTTTTTCCAGGCATACTCTATGTAGACTAATCAAAGGGCCCTGGCTGCTGTCCCTCTGATGCCTGCACTTTTCACTTTGATTTTGCCCTCCTGTCACACACAGAGCTGCTAAGCATCCAGGCTGTATGATTGCATGTTCCCCACATCCCTTCATGATGGATATTAATCTGTTCAGCTGTATTTCACTCTGATTTCCTTCAGAAAACACTGGGTTGGAGCACAAGGGGAGATCAAAGGAGGTGTCATGCAAAGTCAGGCATGACCCCTGGAAGTGGCAGGAGTTCAGCAAGGATGGGGTTGTGGCTCCCCCAAGACTATCCTGGGACAGGCTGGGAGTGGTGTGTGAGAGGTAGATATGAGTACAAACACTCAGCCTAATGAGGAATCACATGAAAGGTGCCATCCTCAACAGGGAAATACATAGGGTTTTTGGGAAAGGAAAAGTCAAAGGGCAACTTGCATTGGTGTTACAGAAAGTCTTTTGATGGCTGAGAAAATTAGTAAATACTCTAAATGAACAAGAGTGTTTGGGAACTTGTCTAGGAAAACTGCATAGAATAAGTGAATTTGTTAATTGTTCCACACCAGGTTATTTTGTTTGGCTCCAATTATGTTCTTCCAGCAAAATAAACTGTTTCTCATCCTCTCCCTAAGTGAGCAATGGAGTAATTACCTGAAATACTGCACTTGAATAGGAAAGCCACTGACATTATTAAAGCTACAGCAAACTATAGGGTACTGCTGACTCTCACTGTTCTCCCTACAATATTTATCTATTGTGTAATTCCTGATCTAT
The DNA here is from genome assembly GCA_028020825.1 of Podargus strigoides. Classification (NCBI taxonomy): domain Eukaryota; kingdom Metazoa; phylum Chordata; class Aves; order Caprimulgiformes; family Podargidae; genus Podargus; species Podargus strigoides. Next base: position 8,110,802 of record CM051663.1, on the reverse strand, counting down.
GATACCTGCTATTCTCTGTTCCTTTGAAATAACAATGTCTGTCTTTATACATCATTTTTGCACCACAGACCTCAAAGTACTTCACAAAAGCAAGTATCATTATTATCATTTTACGACTGAGAAATCCAGACACAGGGAGGTTAACTACCATTGGACTACCCTACATTTACTCTTCTACCAACAGATCATCCATCTATGATGCAGGTCAAATTTCTGTCTTTCATTCCTGGATTGCTCTCTTCCCTGTTCATCCCAATAGAATCCAAAAGCTTATGCAGAGGTTTAAATTTATGTGGAGTTATGACACTATGTTCTGCTCTTTGTCTCCCTGTGGTTACTGGAAAATCTGCTATTTCTGCCTGATTTAGAAAGAGCTGAGAATTTCTTTTTCTATGAGCACAGATTACAAAAACAGATCTCGTTCATGTATCTCCCAAGCTCTGAAGGAGCCTGACTGTGGGAATCCAGTTAAGATTGCTTGCAGGATAATGGATTACAATGTTCATTATTTTAGACTCAGGTTTCCACTCCAGCATTGCACTTGGCTTCATAGGGTGAAATGTGGGTGTTTCTTTACATTGGAGTCTTGTTGGTCCATCTCTGCTCAACAATGCTTATGGTTGTGTTTAAAAATTCAGAGGAACTATATTTTACAGTAGTCTGTGCCTGACCCTTTTTACCCAGCGTCAGTTGTGGCAAGCGGAGAAAATGAATCTTTGCCTTTGAATATTTAAAAAAAGGGTTTATAATGGCAGCACTGACAGGCTTTCATTTATAGCAGCTTCAGTAGGACAAGGATAGTCTCAGTAGATTTGCAGATGCTTATTTGTGCCAGAACCTTCACCCTCCGAGACCTTTTTCTGTTAGTGCAATGTACACTTTGGTAGAAGCAGAGTAAACTCAAACCATCCTCATCAGAAGACCATTAAAATAGCTGCACAGGAGCAGCTGTCCCAACAGGGGTCAAAAAAAAGAGCAGAACAACAGGGCAAAAATTTATGATGCTTTCTTTACATCTTCCTGAATTCCTGTTGGTTTTAGCCCTTCATTGCTCTAGTTCTCCTGTGACACTCTGCGCACAGATACTTCTGAGTGCACATCATGAGACTGTACAATGGAACACATTGTGTAGGGTCCCTGCAAACCAAGGTCAAAGCCACTTGTACCACAAATAGAGATGACTACACAAAGAATTTCGAGAAAATTCTTAAGAAGAGAATAATTAGAGACATGGAAGTAAATGTAAAATGGGCTAAAATGTTAGATAAGTATTCCAAAGATATGGAGAGCACCAGACTAACTTGATACCCTTCTTTGGTAAGTTAATTATTTTCTAAACAGGAGAAATGCAGTAGATCTAATATATCTGGATTTCAGTAATTCATTTGATACAGTGCTGCGTGAGGAATTATTAGTTTTTGTTGGCAAATATGGGTGTTTAGCACAGGAACTGTAAGGCAACCAAGGAAACAGCTGAAGAGGAAACAACAAGAGGTTTGCTTAAAAGAAGGAGCATCACGTGGCAAGAAGGGAGTCTGATCTGGCTTAAACTTTCCTGAATACACTGTGTATAAATAGTGCACATAACATTTGTTCCTGTGGATACAAACCTGGAAAGCATTGCAAGTGAGAAGAGTTGGAGTACTGTAAGAAGAGTTAGATGATGGGATGGGATCCACTAGTATAGACAGCTATGTCATGTATTTAGGTAACAGTAGGAATATTTTTTACTGTGATCCATGGATCTGTCACCTGGCAATGACATATAAGTAGAAAATCATAGGTGTAACAATTGATGACAAGGTATCTATGACCCACTGTCTACATTTAGCCTGTACCCCAGGGTTAAACTGTAGTAGTTGTTCTACCACCCGATGACCCCTCCCCAGCTGAGAAGGGGAATCAGGAAAAAAGGAAGAAGCCCCGTGGGTTGAAGTAGAAACAAATTTAATGAAATAACAAAATTAATACAATCACCAATATAAAGTATACAAGGTTCTACTCACACCTCAACCTCATGATCAGCAGGAACAGAAGACCAAGACAGAGAACCGCCCAAAATACAAACTTCACCCTTAGTGAACTCCCTCCATTTATAATGAGCATGATCTAAGTGGTACCGGGTACACCTGTGAGACAGCTTGGGGCAGCTGCCTTGATTGGATCTCCTTCTCTTCCTGGGAAACCAGGACACCCACCACTATGATGTCACCATTAAAAAGTCAATGTGGGGTTTAAGTATAGCAGCTGGTATAGTTCTACTTGAAACAGAAAAGTACCGATGCTATCATGCAAGGTCAGATCACAGAATCACAGAATCACAGAATGGTAGGGGCTGTAAGGGACCTCTGAAGATCGTCTCATCCAACCCCCCCACTAGAGCAGGATCCTAGAGTAGATCACACAGGAACACGTCCAGACAGGTTTTAAATGTCTCCAGAGATGCATCTCCTGACCTGGTGTCCGATGGTCAAGAGGGGTGGATTCAAAGTGCAGCAGTTGAGGAACAGGACAATGTGACGGAGAGCTAGTCCTTCAAGAAAAATGAGGAAGACCTGGCTTGTACAGCCCAATAATTTGAAGACTGAGACAACTACGTTGTACCCTAAACACCAGGAGAGGGCAAAAGCACTTTAACCTAAAGGACAAGAAGATACCTGTTGGTAAAAGGTATTCATAAATACAGAATAATGAATGTCAGTTAGGCGACATGGCTTTTAAAATTCAAAGATGGAAAAGGATTGGTTGTGGCAAAGCTGTTTTGGGGAGCTTTGAACAGCACAAATATTCAGTCTGCAGTACTGTTTTTTATTCCCTTTTTAATCAGCACAGAAAAATGAAATCATAAAACAGTATGAATAAGGAAACAAACAGCCAGTGTCCTGGTTATATGTTCTATCAGTCCCCTGCTGGTGCCTTGGCTTGGAATAATTTGTGTTCATTCTTGGTGCCTCATATCTTACCAGTTCAAGTTGATTTCTAGCACATATTTTTGCATTGCAGTTAGGTACATTGAGCTTAGACTGAAATACAATATTCACAACTCCCTGATAGCTGCAAGATTCCCTTTAATATGGATTTCAGAGGGAAATCCTGCACCCCAACGACAAGGATGTATTATTCACCTTTTAAAATGACCTTGCCCTTCATCCAGACCTCAGTGGTCAATCTAAATTGTGTTGCTCCAATAAAATGTAGTTAGCTGATGAGGTCAGAGACATTATTTTTTCTTCCCCTAAGCATAGCCTGCAGCCTCAGTTTGTAGTGGGTTAGGTGGCACTGATAGAGTGATCTCTGCATTGGATAAACAGATTGACACGATGGGCATGAATAGTTTAGCAGGCTGGAGGCAGGGAAGCAGGAGTTTACAAGCAAATTGGTTTAAGTACAGATTATTTCATTTTAGCAGCATTCTGCTGCAGCTGTTTAGCCATTAGTTGAAGGGGGGGAAAAAAAAAAAAAAAGAAGATAAAACAAAGGAATAATCTTTGAATAGCAACAAAATAGTTCAAAATAGGATAAAAAACTTTAAAAGCCATCTTTTTTGAGTGATAGAGGACAAGAGGTGAGATTGACATAAGCAAGATAAATAGGGTTGGTTATATAGAGTAGACTCAGAGAATTCACACCCTATACTAATCCAGCATCAATTCAACACTCTGAACTGGGAATTCGTTTAGTAGACATTAGCTTAATGCAGAGCGAGCGGTGTAAATGTGTAAATGGAGTAGAACCGAGTTAAATCAGGATGGTCTGCTGTGAGTTTACAAACAGCGGGACTGTGACAGGGATTACACACTGCACAGGGCTCTGTCCCAGCTATATACAGCAACAGATCAAGACATTGCCATAATGTCAACACAGCTGCATTTTGGAGCAACTTCAGCCTTTCATTGGGGAAGGCATAAACTTCTCTACTCACAGTCCCTGCTATTAGGAACTTAGAAGCCATTTAAAGATTATCTGAGATGTTATTTCTATCAAGCACTCTTTAATCTTGGCCATTAGCAGCAAATTGGCTGTGAATAGTGTCAGAGCACCTTTCATGCTGAAAGACAGCTTGCAGGTGAGGGACTTCCTGAACTAGAGGTGATATCCTCATATCTAATAATCCCTTACAGAATTTTCTCTCCTTATTTGTTCAGCCACTTTAAAAACCCACATAAAAATACAGCATCCACAACATCCCATGGCAAGGGATGTTGTGCAGAGTACTCTGTTGATACATGTTTTGAACTTGCCATCGACTAAATTTATTTGATAACCCCTCATTCTCTTATTGAAAGAGCCATTGCATGAAAATTCCATGTTTGTATTTTCTACAGTGAAAAAACAACAGAAGGAAACAATCTCCTTGTGTGTCCATAAGTATTTAATTTTGACCAGGAAACACTGGCTTTGAGGACATGTCAGATAGTGGGTATCAAGTATCCCTCTGCTGCACAGCTGGAACAATGGGATGGCATAAATTAGGACATCTCAGAGACCTTTTATTTTCTGCTTTTTTTTCCCTTCCCTCCATTTCCCAGACTTATTTTGAGACTGATCTGCCTCACAATACCAATGTACCTTGCAGGTGTTTCATGTCAGCACTATTTCTGACCACATTGGCTGAAGTGCCCGTTATATAGGGAACAAGGCATATGCACAAAATACCCTATAATTTTTAGCTTGAGATGGTAATAACAGGAGCTTAAATTTCACTGGTTTGTTGACAATGTCATAACCTGCCTATGAATAGCATCATAGCATAGTCATAGAAGCATAGCTAATTGAAGTCCATTTTGCTGAAACTACAAGGGAATTTGGCCTCTTGTTTAACAGCATTCACTTAATTTACTGTGTTCCAAAGTAAGGATCAATAAGCAAACAAACAAACAAAAGCATTTGAGTTTATTCAGCAGAGAAAGAATTATGACATGAAGGATAATGTTTTCCTATTTTATAATACCTTTGGCAATAATATATTGAAATTGTTATGAAGCCATGATCATATCAGACATTGAGCAAAGAAACAACCACAACAAAACTCAATTTTACATATATTCCCTCATATGACAGACAAATCAATCCATTCCCATAAATAATATACAGAATCCCTTGAATAGCTCAAAATTCAATACACTTATTAGGATGTCACTAGAACCCTGGGAACCATGTCCATAAAAACAGAGGTGAAAAGAATGACCCAAGCTACACCATTTCAAAAATTCCTAGATAAGAAGTGGTCATTAAAGATCCCATCAGATTTTATTGGAGGGAAGGGATTTAACATACTACAGGGACCCCACTCTTTGCTCTCATGTTGGTCAGCTGTGTTCATTGAGAGTTTACTAATATGCAAGGCAGATGAAATTGGATGAGGATGTGGGCAAGAACTTGGATTAGACATACAGTTTATGAGGCTGTCTGAGCAAAGAAGATAGTAAATCTTTTGTAGTCATTTATAATATGATTTTTCACTGATTTGATAACCTTTGTGTCCTAGCAAGGTCATATATGTTTTTTTCAAAACATAAGGCCCTCCCTGTTGTCTTTCTGTCTTTCAGGCATGCTTATATCCTGGTGCCCCAACATGACAGTGCTATGGAACAAGTTCTGAGGGTCAAAATTAAGTTGGTTTATGCAAATAAAGGCTGCTGAAATATCAGATCTTTTACTGGTCATATCTGGAGGGTTTACATACAAAATGGCTTAAATGAAGATCACACACAGTGCTGTTCCAAAGCAGAGCTATTTCATACTTTTTAACTTCACCAGCCTTGTCTGTACAGAATTACTAGTTATCATGCATGCAAGAGACGGGCCTGTTCTGATTGCTTTCACAAAGGCTGACTCTGGTCTCAAATTGATATAAATCCTCATCTTTTGAAGAGAGGATTCCACTAAAGTTGCTGCAGACACACAGGTATTACATGAGGGTAGCAGTCCAGCTTCAATGTGCTTAGCCCCAATTTGTAGGTCACCAGCACACCTCTTGTCCTAAACCTTTACTGAGAGCATTGAAGAACGAAAGGTGTCTCTTGAGACAAATATTATCATCACTGCAACACAGTTCTCTAAACTGAACCTTAGAGCTGTAGTAATTTTGTCCCTTAAAGAACTGTTGCACCAGACTTTTACTTCTAGGTTCTTGCCCAGTCCTGGTCTGATCCTGTTTTGAGCATGGGCATTTCACAGAAGAGTTTTGGTGTTTGGGACGTTTCTTACATTGCTAGTAAAAAATCTCTGAGGGACATTCCTGGTAATAACTCATCCATACCCTGATACTGAGCAGTATGAAAAAATCCGTGTACACTGCAGGATACAAACCTGTGTCCTCAAAACCCATCATGTGCATATTTTGCCTCCAAACATCTGTTTGTTGATATTCCAGTAGTCCTGAGTCCAGAGAAGCTCAAATTACTTTTTTCTTCTTCCTTCATCACACCCCGTTCCTGGTGACTCGATCCAAAATAGGCCACCTTGTCCTTCAACCAAGGCTACCCCTGGAGTGAGTATTCTGCTTTTCCTCACCTAAACCTTCTCCAGTTTTACCTCCGCTCTTGCACAGGCAGAGGGGAGTGAAGGCATCAGCCAGCCCCACACCAAACGTGGGACTTTGTGCAGGTGGTGTGATTGAGAGAAACACCCAATTGACAGATTATTTTATGAGTTGTGCTGTGTGTTCTTTAAATAAAATCAGGGAAAGCTACATCTTATGCTAAGCATATGACTACCATAATAGTTTGTCTCATAACAAGATTGTTAGCCAGAAGGGAGAGGAAATTGTTTTTTTGTATGTGTAACTAACCATGCCTGGACAGAAGGGTGCATTTGGCATAATTCGAAACACTGATGTGTGTCAATGAAAGCTTCCCCTCAAGGCTGTGGGAACACCCCACTTGGTGCAGTTTGGGGAGCTGGAACAAACCCTGCATGTCGTGCACAGAAGTTAGAGTAATGAGTAAATTACTTGAATATTTTAAGCACAGATAAGCTTGTCTTGATAATGATAAGCATGTCAGGAGATCAGATTCTGCATCCTGGAGACGCTAAAGCAAATGAGATGATTCCTGCTAAGTAGCTACCTTGGGGAGAATTGCCTTATTTTTATTATTTTAAAATATAAAGCTTTTAAATACAGATTCAAGAGGACTGAGTAGAGCTAATGTATCAGGAGCACTGAATGCTGATTCTTCATCCTAATAAAAACACTAATATGAATGAAAGAGGAACAAACCATACCAGCGTACCTGGACAGCCTGTCTCGGTGGTTTGCTTCTGTGCTTTGGATTAGAGTTCCTCCTATCTTCACAGCCCATTTAACCAAATCCAAGTGCTTCCTTTCACTGCCTGCCATCCTAATCTATGTAAACCAGCTCAGTCAGGCATTTTTCAATGAATTAATACATATTAATGGGCATAATGTATAATACATTTATACTATTGCATACATTTTCTTGAAGTACAGTTTTCCATCTAAAGCATTTTATTCACATTGCTGCATGGTAGCTGCATCCACAATAATATCTCCAGTGATTATTCATTACAGGAATAATACAGCAATGCCAAACACTGTATTTTAGTGGCTTTATTATTTTTTTTTAATGGAATATGCGATTATATTTGTAGACTAACTGTATTCTTGTCATTAACTGAAGAAAATAATTTTCTGCTCTGGAATTGGGAAAAGCAGTGGACAGGTAGAAATCAGGCATCTTTCAGATATGAATATAAATTGTATAAATTGTTTTTAAGAAGAGATAGAAAACAGTAGATGTAGGGTTTGGACTAAGCTCGGCTCCATGATTTGGATGTAGAGACTACAAAGCTCATGAAATGTAGTAAATACTCATACACAGGTGCCAAATGTTATAAATTGGGCAAAACTGAAGCTTAGATTAGGTGACTGGAAAGTTGTCAAATAGATTCATAACTCATTCACATTGGAGTTTCTGCATACTTACAGACCTGGCAGATATCTCATCAGAGTTGGTGTTCAAAGTAGGATAGAACTGAGTCTGAATGGGGGACAATTGCTGTTAATGGTCAAACAGTTGCTCCGTGTAATGCAGTACATGTGCAATAAGTGGATGCTGGACATTCTCATGTTTCCTTTGAAATGAATACTGTGTAATGGAGGTGAAAGCAGGTAAAGAAGGTGGTGGAAATAGGTTTGGCTTCAAGTCACACTGAGTAATCTTTACTCTGGACTCACCTTTCTCCTCATGCCCCATGAGATGCCCTCACTCCATCAAGGGGTACCCTTGGGAACACAAACAGACTGTTTGTCGTGCTTCAGTCAATTTGCTGCCACAGTAGGAAAAACCAGAGATACAAGACACCATGTGGAACAAGATTGATGGGATAATAATGCATGTCCGTCTTTCTCACTGGAAAACTTCAGCATCAATTATTGTGTCAGCTGTAATTGTGTTGTCTGTTGAGGAGAGGCAGACAATGCCGTTGTTCTAACGAGGCAGGAGGCTCTGTCCTTTCCTATCATGATTCGATATCTCTCTGAAGGGAATAAAAGCATCTCTTGAAAACTTAGCTGCAACTAAACAGGCTACTAAACATAATTAGCTGCAGCAAAATAATTAGCAACATAAACACCTTCAGGCAATCATTCCAGTTACTCCTATGGAGGCAGTTTGACCTCACTTAGTGTCTGTTATACGTAACTTCCTAGACTCTTATTGATACTATAATGCCAAGACCTATGGGATCTGCCAAAGTTTGTTTCCATCACTTACCAAGAAAACAGCAGCTCTACAGTTACCGCGGAGATTAATTAACTTGTCAAATAATTAAGTAGAGAGCCTGTAATGGAGGTTCCCATTTCATAACTGATTTATCACTTTAGAAGCTTCCCAGATTTATCTTCTACTCTTATCAAGAGAAAAATATTAAGACATGGCTGAGTTGAGCTCTCTGTACATTTAACTTCCCTGCCCAGGATTTTTTCTGGTTTTGCCCTGGGCTTGTGAGGAATGTGGTAGTGGTGCAATAAATCCCATATATATTTCACTGGAACAACAAACTGCAAGTAATAAGTGAACTTTTAGGGCTGGATGACTATTTTCACTTTGGTGATAGTAGATTAGCATTGGCTGAATGACAAGATCAGATTTTTAAAATGAGCTGTTTCTGCAGTGAGTGTTAAAATTACTTGGTCATCTGCTTGTCTAATGATCAGGTCATGATTTTGGCAGACCCAGGTTCAGCTGCCTCCTGTGCTGTACAGCTACCTCGCTTTCCTGTACAATACTGGTCAAGTCTCGCAGGACCATGAGAGGTCTTGTGTATGAGAACCACATATAGAAGAGCTTAGCTCCCACTGCAGCACTTAAAGGCAGATTTTCCAATTTGTTTCCCCATTTAAAAGGCTGGAGTTTTCTGGGAAGCTGATACTGACTGAGAATATTGGGCTCTTTGAAAAACCATTGGTCCTTCATCATATCGTACCCCATCTGTGAAAGAGGGATAAACAGGATTGCCCAGAAGCCTAAGGGAGGTAGGTCTTATGGGAGATGGTGAGGTGTTTGGCAATGAACTAAGTACTGAGTGAATTAACACTTTTTATGTACACTGACTCATATTTGTTTCCCTTTAAAGCATTTGTGATACTTAAAGGGTTTCTAGGGAATTTGTGGCATTGAATCTCCAAAGTTTCAGTGGTGTATTAGTTATCTGAGATGGAAGGCAGTAAATAGAAATACCACGCACCATTCAGCTTGTCCCCAAACACAGAACTTCATGTGAAAGTGTGACACACAGGACCACGAAGGCTGGCTCAGTTGGTAAGATAAGCTCATTTTCATTAGTTTTCTTACAGGAATATGTATTACTTCTATGAATATACTGACATTTTCTTGGAGCACATGTGAAAAATCCTGCCTATTTGCATGCCAAAGACCTTTCTGGGAAAACAGTTGTGCTAACCTGTTTGAAGAAAGCATCCACCAGAATATTATAATCCTGGGTGAACAGAAAAATACATTAAGAAATAAATCTGAGACTGGATTTTGAGTCTGCATGTGTTCTGAGGTTACATTGGTCTGGGGCAGTTTATTCCAGTCTCTACTTAATATGAGTAATTGTTTTGTTTCAGGCTAGAATCTCTCGACTATCAATAAGATGTAGGTGGTGTAGTCAGCCTCCTGTGGGGTACTTAATGATGCATAAAACTGTTCAAATGGAAGCTGCCAACGTGATTTTGGCCCAACCTGTGACTTTAGTTTTGATGTATCTATATTATACACATGTACATTTGCATTTTTTGGCTGCAAGTGGAAACTTCAGAAAAGTGTAATATTGTCTGCACATATTTCTTTTGTCTCTTTTATGCACCTGGAATTGTATATCACATTTCATGACATGACTGCAGCTGTAAATTCCAAATCACCAGTGTCCTGTGATCCTTCCCCCAAAGCACGAGGAGACAGGGCAACTTCATTATGGAAATGATGGAAAAATGGACAGGGGAATGAAAATGACTGGAGAAGAAGCCCCCACCTTCAGTGCCTCTACAGATGTGCACGTGCTTACTTAAAAACACTGCTACCACTTCGCTTGCTGGGTGCAGTGCGCGCATACATGCGCCTTCTTACATCCAGACTCGCTGTGGAACATGTGGCAAATACAATTCGTGATTGCATCATGCAGTTATAAAACTCTAGCACATGAGCAGTGACACATGCATGAGGAGCACGGCTAGGACCTTACAGACAGTTTAGACCTTTCTGCCTCAGATGTGGCAAATGGTATGGCAACACAAATTAACTTGAGAGCATCTATTTGCCTTGGTTTTGGCCTTGCTTCACCTAGCTTTGAATGTTCTCCACTGAGCGTATCTGGATGGGAATTGACAGTGCAGATTGTTACCTCCCTGTTGCTTTCTCTTCCCTCAGTTTAGACTAGTGCATCTCACATTGAAATTGTTTGCTGTCATAGTCTATCACTTTAAGGACTCACGGAAGAACACTTTAATTAGCCCTGATGAAGTGGCAGGAGCCAAGTAAAGCCTGGTGGATCTCGCTCTCCTTCTGTTTGTGTTTCCTACCGTGTATACTTGTTGGCAGAATTTTAAACCAGGCTAATTGCTCTTTGTGGTGTCTAGACATCTTTAGCAAGTACTTCTTCCCTTTCCTACTACTGCTTACAATTTACATTTGCATGCTTCCCCCATTCACCCTGCACAGTCCCCAGACAGATACATCGCACAACACTTTACACTAAAGAAAAGAGAATGAAGACAGGTTTGGAGGAGTTTGGAAATTGCACCGTAACAATCATCCATGATGTCTCATGCACAGCTACACTGAACCTTCTGCAGTGGTCTGCTGAGCTCCTCTCACACCATGCAGTGGAGCACAGGCATTGCCCAGAGTATCATGGGATCGATCATTTCCCCTTTAGCTGGCTTTCATTTGCTCCCTCTGCCTGTGTGGGATATGAAAGGTTTAGTAAGCTGTATTAGAAAGCAAAATCCCCCTTCTAATTTGTCCTTCAAAAGAAGAAGCACAAAGAAGCCAGATGCCCAGCATATGACTTCGATAGATATCAGTCTAAGACAGAACAGATGATCACCCTGTTGTTAATAGATCCTTCAGGAATATTAGCAGACTGCTATAGCTTATGTTAGTCTCTTAAATCTCAGCTGCTTTTTCCTATGTATATGTTCCATATTCACCCTTCTCTTTCTCTTATTATAGATAAAGCCATCATTCAGATCCTCTTCATCTGCCACTCCATTTCAGCAATTTTCCTCAACTGATGTCTCAATGATACTCCTCCTCTTTCCTCCGTTTAGTCCATAGAAAATGTAGCATTAATAGACTTGCATCTAATATTCAGTTCTATACGAAGGGGAGGGAAAATGATTTATTTCCATGGGACCAAAAATAACCCGAAATCATTGCAATTCAATTCCTTGCCTGCTTTGCGTCTGCTTGGGAAAATTTGGCCCGTGGCAATTAGGAAGATAACTTGACAAACTAATTTTTGTGGATGAGCTGATTAGGATCTGTGGAGATGTTTCTGTAGGTGAAATGCTGCTTTGCTCCTCTCTTGGTTTGTGTTTCAAAATTCATCAAGTCCAGTGTAATAGTTATATTAATCACCTTGAAACTCTGGCAGGATGTCACACACTGTGAAGCCATAGTCTGCTACAAAATGATTGTTCAAACTTTCCTCCTCCAGAGAGGACAGTACACAGATATAACTGGGCAGAGGTTTAGGTCAGAGCTGAGAAGCTGTGTAATGTGTCTTCCATGAGTTCTGCTATGAAACAACTGTATTTGAAGCTAGCAAGTTAAGGCAGTTACAACTTTTGACACTGAACCAGAAATAGACACGTATGTTGATGTGACAACCTTTGAGTGCTGTGATGAATTAATACAATTTTTTTTTAATGCTGAAAAGTGTTCCTTGTTTTCAAGTAGCTCTGCTAGTTGAAAAAGGACAATGTGTACATGCTGTCCTGAAAACATTCAGGCAAAACGTTTCAGAATGACAATACACAGCCATAAAAACTTGTCCTTAAACCCCCAAATCCAATAAACAAGGCAGGAATACTTCCAGGGAGGTGCATCTTCTTGACTAATTTCTAGAGCAATGGCTCTGAAAACAGCAGATCCTTCCTTCTTGCTCCTTGCTTACCTTCCTTCTCACTCTTAGCAGGATTGGCATTCACTCGTGAAATGCCAGATCAGAAACAAATGCTGCTGCTTATTTATAAATACCTCCCCATTAAACACTCCTCATAATGACTGTGGAAAACAATGGGCCCTGGCTGACACTCTTCCTCTCACAACAGTTCATGGGCTTCACTGCAATTATTCCCAATGATAATTGTAAAGATAACACCATTTAAAATATCTAATGTTTTATTCAATATTTTGGTGAGTTTCAATTACTTCCAATTATAATTCAACAGCTTTCTATTTAAAACAATTATTGTCCTTTATAACCTGTTTCAAGTCAAATAAATAGTTTGCCTTTATTCATCATCGTCTTCTTCCATAGGTATTCATTCTAGATCTCCCTTTGGTTTTCCAGTTCCTCATTAACTTCTGTAGCCTTTCATTAACCCCTTATGTGCCCTCCAACTCTACAACACAATCAAGCCTCTAACAAAAAGCTGTCAGCGCAGCCCCTGAGACAATCACAATGAATTGAGCTCATTAAAAACCAATGTGGTTCAATTACAGACAACAAGATATAATTGTGGTTATTGAATAGTGTTGGGGTACTTGGAGCTAAGCAGAGGCAACTGGCATGGGCATGGGCTCAGGTATGGGCTCAGCCTCTACAAAATGAGGGTGTCACAGTGATCAGTGACTTCTTACATGAGTACAAGGCAAGTGAGGGCAATATTGCTACAGTCCATCTTAAAACAGGAATACTGTGGGGTAAGACCGTTATTTGTTTCATTGACTTTATGGGGAAATAGTGCTTGAAAGGAAAGGGGCCCCGTAAAATATGCTTGCAGTGATGTTAGCCTATGCTTTATTTTACTTTCCTATTGCTTTCTAACATAAAATATAATCATGCCCTGATAACAGGAACCCAGTATCCTGTGATTTTGAAAAAAAAATATGTTTGATCATAAAACGACTCGAATCCATGAAAAAAAACTTCCTTTCGATACAGGACAGGGAGAAACCCTTCATTTGCAAATTGTTGTCTCCTTGCAGTTCTTTGAAGGTGAGAGTTCCCGGTTCAATAGCTTTACACAACTGTGAGAGCTAGTGGGGAATAAAAAAGTTTGTTTTGTCTAGATGCAGAACAGCGGTGCTTTGTCCTTCATTTCACTCATTTTGGTTTTTTTTTTTCCCTTGCTGGAAAGCTTGCCACATTTAATAAAAGTAGGTTGGTTTTTTTCCTTTTCTTAAAAAAAGAGTCATTGTATTTCCCAAGAGACAGAAAAAAAAATAATCTCAAATATTTCAATTAAAAACCACACATTTTTAAACCTTTTTTTCATAATGGGATATAGCTGAAAATGAAAGCGTGTGTTCTTCTGTTTGGATTTCTTGCCACAATATTTTTATTTAAGTAGGATTCTTTTCCCACAAATAAAAAGGAAATACACATTAGAATAAAAACATCCGTAAAGCTTAAAAAAATTCATCTGGGATTTTTCATCAGAAATGGAAAATTAGAGGAAATCAAAATAGGTCAGGAAAAGACTTCCACTTAGCCAAAACAGTGCTTTTGAATTAATTTATTCTCAATCAAAACATTTCACTCAGCTCTAATCGCTGGTCTGAAGTCACCCTGCAGCATTCAGGAGGAGTTGATTTAGATGCTCCCATGGGTTCCCATGAATTGGAAAAATAATCAGTCAATCATCTTCCTGCTCTCACAGTTTGCTGTTGTTGAGTAATTCTCAAGATCATACTCTCCTCTTGCTGAAACGCTTTGTCTGGTTTATATTTTTACTTAGCAACAATGAGTGTAGTATCCACGGCTCAAATCCAGCAAAGCACTTCACACATATTCTTTAGTTAACACAGTCTCCTCGATGTTAATGAGGTATTCATGTACTTAAAGTTAAGTCCAAGCTTAAGTGATTTGTTGGACAGAGTCCTAAACTCTGGAAAGGAGAGGTGCTGAGATTTGTTTTGTGGAAATTTCCACAGCTTTTAAAGAATTGTGGCTTGGTGGCAGTCAAAAGTTGCATTGATTCAAGTAAATCAGTTTAGAAATTGATGAAGATCCACTTAAGCATCTTGCTTTCAAGGCTCCTTTCTAAGGTGCCTTAAAGCTAATTTGATGAGAAATGTTCTCCAAGCTGTTTAAGAGTGGGGCTTGCTCTGACTGACCAAGCTCAGTTAGTGAATGATTTGCTGAGCTTCTGCAGGCATCTGCAATGAGTAACAGCTTGTGCTGAAGAGTGTGAGATTTGTCCCTGAACACCCATAAATAATCACCTTGCTGAAGAGGAGATCTGAACAAGCAAAGTCAACTTTCTGAGTTTTTATACAAATTATATACTTCATAGCCATTTTTTACATCAAAGTGATCAACCTATTCTGTTTAAAGCTTTATTTCAGGTAATAGAGTCTGGAAATTACTATAATGTACTCTGCTCTAGTATTACTTACATAAAAAACCCCCCACCATTATGTGTAGTTGGAGGGCAAAGAAGGTTCTTCGCACCTTCTTGCACTTTGTAACCTTATGGAAACCTCTGGAAAGCAGCAGGCTGTATAAATGCAGATATACAGTGCAGTGATATACCTGTCCCTAGGGGTTGTCAGAAAATCCCATGTCTTCCCTACAGAGGAGAAAAAAAATATATAATTCTTGAAAGTCACCAGTGATTTGCTTCAGAGTTTTCCTGCAGACTTTACATGAAAAATGTATTTGAAATGTCAATTCAAAATGTTTCAGAGACAAGTTTTCCTGACTGGCAAAAGGAGATTTGTTACTGACAGTGCTGTAAGAAAAAAATATCTGTTGAAAAACATCAGTCAATGCCCTTGCCTTCATCTGGGAAGCAGATAATACAAAAGGATTATGTAATTGGATGCAGGTCAACAGCTGGGCCAGGTATACACCAAGCTTGGGTGATATCAGTAAATCACATCTAAACCAGGCCCAATTCTCACCTGTTGCACCTAACATGCACTTCAGCCACTTGGATTTGGGTGGGTTTTGGTACACATGTAACAGGTTGCCACACACTCTCAGTTGGTCCTTACAAAACCCAGTCTGTGCGTGAGTTATTCTGAGGCCTGTCAGGTACAAGAAAGTGGCACAGTACGTTTCACTGCTTGCATATTAATATCTTCTCTCTACAGAGACAAGCTATGAAATATCAATGTATGAAATCTTTAATTCATTGATTTCAGAATTAAAGTCTTTCTATTTTATCTCTGTATCTGATCACAGCCATCCAGACACAAGGGACAGGGGTAAGAAATCCATAATTGCCAGTGTGTGGTTAAAGAACAGCTATTCAAGATAACACACAAACATTTGAACAACGACAGACTGAAGTCAATATACCCAACCATGTTTTAATCGCTTCTTAATAAGTGAAGGATTTTGAGAGATTTCCTAACTCAATTGTCTTCTGCTTTGTCCATTCATTCTTCTACAAATCCTCTTCTCCCGGTTCAGGACAGAGTAGGGAGGTGATGGAGCACATCAGTGCCTCTTGCTGATGCTGGCTGGGCTCAGGATGTGTTGGAGTCCATTGATCAGGTCCCAGTATATTTCCATACCTCAGGATTAGACCAATAAAGAAGCTGTGCTGACTCTTTCCTTTCTCCTCTGCCCTTCCTGCCACTTCACTGAGGAGTGAGAAGGTGCATTTCAGCCTCTCTCATTAAGGTTCAGTCTGATCCCCAACTCACAGCTTTGCCACTGCGTCCTGCGCAAAGCCCAGCATCCCCAGGGCAATCCGTGCACCTCCATCACTGAGCCTCATCCCCCTCCTGCAGCCCTCCTCCCAGCTTGGGTGGCCAGGATGATTTGGGCTGCTGCCTGTCGGCTCTGCCCACACACTAGCTCTCTCCTCAACCCTGTTCAATGCCAATCAGTTCCTTCCTGAAATCGGTCTGCCTGACAGTCCCCACTGGGAGCATCCCAATATGCAGCCATTTATGGTTTACGTTAGCAATGGGGACAGATATTTGGTGTCTGTTCACCTGTGGCAGGGCTGCTGCTGAGGTGAAGTGATTAACGTATTAACTGCTGGAATAGCTGTCCATCCCACTCATCTCCATCAGAAGCAATTAATATGGATTACATATATTTTGCAAGAAGAATATCTTTCCTTTCAAACCTTGGAGTATCTCCAGAGAGAATTAGGTAGAAGACTGAACGAGCTAATTTGCATAAATTAGGTAAAATATGAATAGTAATTTGCATTCAGAAAGGGTCTCTTTGACTCTTTATGATATATTGGTGCCATCTGGAGAACCTAGCTATGAACCAGAGATTTGTTGGGCTGATTTTCCCCAGGCTGTTCCCACAAACTTTGCGGGTATGTTCAGAAATATTCCCCTTTCCTCCTATTGCTTGGAACAGGGTTAAAGACCTTTTTATATGATTGGCCTTTTCTATTCAATGGGGGACAATTTAGATAGCTTAAGGAGAAATATTTTCAGCCCCACTCCTTCCTTTATCAGGCAGGGAGATGTCTTATGTGATATTGGATTTCTCACACAGTCACAAGAAGCATGCTGAGCTCTGCCCAACTCTGTTGTAATGTCATAGTGATTGTCCCCATTGCCTCCAGCAGAATGTATTAGCTGAGTGCCACCCTCTTCCTCTGGTGAAGTTTAGTGCATAACCCCATTTTTACAATGGCTGACCTGAGGCAATTTGCCACAGGCATCCTTGCATCTCCAGGGTTCATAAATACTCTTCTAAGACAACGGACATTTTGCTGCCTCTTGGAGCTGCTGTTGCAGCCATCACTAAATACCTCTATGGATGGTTAAAGTGTTCTGGAGGCTCTCCTCCCAGAGCTGCTACTGTGGCTGAAGCTCATAGTGAGGACCTGCTCAGCCTCAGCATCACTGCTTTATACAGACAAAATCATCTGGCTGGAGCTAGAGCAGGCAAAGCGAACACAGTCAGGGCATTTATGAAGGAATGATGGTTAATGGTGTAAGGACCTTACATGCCCCAAGGTTTTAGGGTGGAAAGACAAAGGGTCAGAGGAGTTCAAGATGCCAGAAATGAGCAGAAAACCTCTTTAGATGTAACCTTTTTAAAGTAGGATGGTAAAGCAAACTGGCATCAGATTTTCAATGTGATTTATAGTATTCTTATACAATCAGAATTGGCACCAGCTCCCCCAAAACAATTATATCCACAGCTCTTCTCGAGACGAATGTGTCTGAGCTAAGAGACGAACACGAACTGGGGCATGAGTCACTTGCTCATGCAATTGCCAAGTTCACAGATTGAACTCTGTGACAATTCAAGTCTGTATTGGCTGCGCATGCTTGAGAGGCTGGGTTTGAAATATCTGATACAAGCAGCACTTGACTAAAACTGACAAAACTGGGTTAAAGGTAATAAGATCAGATTCATTCTAAATAAACACTTTCAGAGAGTATCTGAAATGTTAAAAAAATGGATAAGGGTTTAGTGATTATTTGATAATTGTATAAAAATAAAATTTTTATATCCTGGAATAAAATTCTGAGAGCTACAGAAAGCTCTCTTAGAGCTGCAGAATTAGGGGTTAGTTCTGTGTGACCTGAAGGTTGAGATGGTATGAGAAATATCTAAGAAGTTTCAGACTCTAAATCCCTGATTGTGCCTAACTCATTTAGGCCATTCTTTTTCTTTTTGAGAAGATAGGCAATAACTTTTTATGTAACTTTTTAAGTGTTATATGAACTTTGAATAGTAACTGGCAAGATGACAGTTTTCAGATTAAATGTTTTTTCTGTTGATGAATGTCAGTAGGTCAATGCAAACTGTTTGTAAAGGAGCTCAGTTGAAATTAATTTCCCCATTTGAAGAAACCATAATTTTTTCAAATGGCAAAAAGATCCTATTTTGTAATTTTCAACAGCTAAGTTAATTATGTTTTTATTTCAGAAAGCTCACTACCATTGACATGAAATATTTTCAAGATATCTAAATGAACTGTGCATTGATCTGATCTGTACTTTTTTTTTCAGATTATTGGTTCACAAACACTGATGAATCCAGAATGGGGAAAATAATTTCAAAATCTCGCAAATTCCCTTTACTGATCTAATAACAAAGAGCAATATTAATGAATGTCATAATTACAGTGATCGTTAGGATAGTTATTGGCAATTTAAATCAAACCTCTTCCAGAGAACAAGAGGAGGTGGGAAGGAGTGAGGTGGGTGGATGATGGCTTAGAAGAATGGTTATTGATTGAGTTGTTCATGGTGGATTAACTCAGGAAGGGAGAGTTAGATTTGTTTTAGCTTTATCTGTGAAGGGATATTGAATGTTTGCTTAATTTTATTGCATATGTACGGCATAACTCGATGATTACACACAATTTATACAAAAACCATACTAAAGCAATTATATACTCATTATGTTAGTTCTCCTGGCTCAGGAGGAGGACCAGATACTTCCTTAGGGTCTCCTCTGGCCCTGTCTTCTATGCTTCTCTACCCCACAGGCCAGCCCTTACAAAACTGGCCTTTACTGGGCTGGGCCAAGCTCAGAGCCACCTGGGCAGTAACAGGAATCTCTGTGCCATCTGAGGCACGGTCTCTCCATGAAATGCAAAGGAAAAACATTTTATTGTTACAGCAGTGCATATTTATGCAGTGGTTAAGGTGCTTATTTCATAGCTAGCAAATCGGCAACTAAACAGTTACCTACTTTTTCACCCATCAGCATAAGACTAATTAAAACACATGCCAAGATGACCAATTATCTTCCTGATCACACGCCGTTCACGCGGCAGAACTTCCCACAGTTCCGGGTTGTTATTGTCCACTGCTCTTCCAGTCAGGTCGGCTTCCTGCCACGTTGGCACAACTAAACAGTTTCCGGCACAACTCAGCAGTTTCTTATCTCACTTCCAGGGCCTGCTTCTGATCAAAGCCTCGCTGCTGGCCCAGGGGCTGCGCAGGGCTGACAGGCCAATGGCTGACAGGCTGGTGTCTTCTTGCCCTTTTCACACATCTCCCCCTTCTTTGTTCTCCATTAAGATCCATTTTGAGTCCAAGGAGCACTTGGGTAGATGGTTCAGCCAGGCAAGATGGGAAGCTCTCCTAGACTCTCCTTAGACTCTAGGACAAGTTGTATGCAAGGGGTTTTCAATGTTTTTCAATTTACTGGCATCTAAAACCTACTAACTTTCCACAAGTAAGCCTTATCCTGTAGTTCTGAGCCTTCCACCAAGTTTTACAGTTTTGGAAGATTTATAGCTGCCCACTGCAAATCTTTCAGAAATAACCCTCAGACCCCCAGACATCCTTGGGTGAGTGGGTTGAAAACTGCTGGTTTGTACTAAAAGACTTCCAAAGAAGTCCTGTGGAAGGGTGGTGTAGCATCCTGAGTGTGCTGACACTAAAGGGACAGGCACAAATCTCAACTAGAGAAAACAGAGTGGAGAAGTATTCATGGCTTTTAAGTCTGCTCACATGGGTATCGGTAGCAATGCAGCTCTTTTAGACCTGATTTACTTTATTCTCAGACAGATCTTACAGCTCTGTGCTGCTGCTCAGTACCATGGCACTGCCAGAGCTATGTGGTTTGAAGCCAGCTTGTCACCCAACTACCTCCGCGGGCACTGAGCCACTGCTCTCCTTCCAGTCCTGAGGGCCCTTTCTATGTGTTTTAGCACAGGAGGCTGCAGAACTCCCTGACAAGAGGAATCGACTTATTTGGGATAACACTGAAAAGTCCCAACTTTAATCTAAAGTTGGCTTGTTTGCTTGCCAGCTCTGTAGTTACATGTGGATGTAGGATTTGCCTATATCCACTACCTTTTTCCCCCTGGAGAAAGCATTTCAGCAGTACCGAGAAGAGTCTAATCAGATATTAAAAACAAAGTGAATTGCACTTGCTGTAGAATCAAGGGTAAATTACTAGTGCAATGATAGGGCCCCTTTCCTGTTTTAATCCATTTTAATCTCATTGTTGAGTTAATAAAACCTATTGGTTTACTAAATCAATGTAGGGTGTGATTCATTATTATGCGGGCTGGTACACAGATCCTAACACAAACTCTCTCTGCTATAGACTAGAGTATTACTGATCCAATGGAAGTTGGCTCCAGGGAAAAATTACCTCTTACCAGTTGTCATAGAAAGATAGTCACAATGGTAAATTTTTGCTTGTGCGAGACAGAGGTTTTATTTGACTTTGTTGAAGTTGACTGCACTTGAAATATTTTTACAAATGATTTAATCTACAAACAGAAAAGAAACCTCCCTTTGTTTGAATTCATATTGAATTCATTTGTGACCATTAAGCAAAACAGCTCTGTCCTATAATGAAGAGGGATTAGTAGGGAAACAAATATATTTGTTGGTTTTATACTTCCTTCTGCATTTATTAGAACAAGCCTGTGTTTCCAGTTTGCATTTCATTTTCTTTATGGCAGGCTGCTGGTGTTGAGATATAAGTTTAAAAGACAAATTTATATAAACTCTGAATTTTTGGGTTTTTTTCTGTCTCGGATCATATCATTCTCGCCACCTGTCTTCATTTAGGAGGGTCAATCTATATTTTACTAGAGAAACAGACGCCATTTTTTCATGCTGTTTCTTCCAATAGCTCTCTGAAAACGATGAGGTTCTATGAACTTAAAAAGTATCTCTATTTATAGCCTTGCAGATATCAGAGATTTGACAGAACTTTCTCTGCTTTAAAATCCCTTTTCAGCTTTTATTTTTTTATTTTTAGTTCTTGTAAAAGGACTTGGAAGGGCTTGAATCAGAAAGTGGTGGTCTCATGGGAGGTGTACACTGGTTTTCCTGATCAATAAAAAGCATTCAATCTGTCACACCCCATGTAAATGTGTGCTATACACTGCCACAAGTCCTTGCAAATAAGAATACATCCCAGGGTAACAAAACAGGGACTCTCAAGGACTTCATGACAGCTGTGAAGGACTCCAGGCTCTGACACATGATCAAACGAGAGCAACTTAACAAGTTACCAAACATCAGAAGAGCTGAAGTAGCAGTCTGGGCACACGTTCTTGGCTTGTGACAAAGATATAATAACGCAATTTAACTTAGCTGACAGTGAAACAAAGAGAAGCTACATCATATTATTTTGCATTAGCTCCAGGCAAAGAGCATATGTATGGACAGGTACGTTTGCTCCGCTGATGTGAAATAACATATTAAGACTCCATGACCTAATGTTTTATCCAAACCCTCAGATCTTCTCACTTCAAATATCTCAAGCTTTTACCATATCAGCCAAAGGCGATTCTTTGGCCAAGGTTGATCTGGGAAAGGCAGCAGTGGTACACCACCCTCTGTGCAGATTAATGTAATGCAAATAGATTGCACTGTGCTAATATGAGGTCTGCAGTCTCAATGACACCAGCACAAGGAGACATCGTGCCACAGGATAGACTCAAATCTTCAAGCTGAGGTCAAACATCTAAACATTAATTCAAACTCGTGTCAATCAAAACAGGGCCCCATAACAGAAAGAGGCCTCAGCTGCGCAATTGGAATGCTTGGATTTCAAGCTCCTCACAAACATTCAGGGATTTTTACAAACTTCAATGGCCTTTGTCATTTACTTATTTGGGGTTCCCTTTCCAGTAAATGGCACTCTGGAGGCTTTCAAAGAACAACTAGGAAAATGTAGGGAACGAACTTTGAACCAGGAGCATTTGGTCTGGGAATTAAAAAGCAAGAAAATGAGAGCCTGAAAATGGAAAAATCAATCATGAATGAGTTCATTAGGGCAGGGACAGTCTCAGCTGAGAGGGCCGAGCCCCTCTGAGCTCCATTTGTACATTGCTAGAGATTGCTCTGTTGTGGTTGTTGTTGTCCTAATTTCCCCCAGAAAGCCGTGTTGGATCTCAGAGGCTGGAGTCTTCCTGTAGACAGGGCAGATGGTAGGACTGGTCCTCACGTTGGAGGTGAGATTGGCTCCTTACTGATTCCCTCATCCATCCTGTTCCTTCCTATTATTTCAATTACCAGGAGGTGGGGGACAGCCACATGCAGTGTGACCTGCCTGGCTCAGCAAGCAGGTTCATGGGAGAAAAGAAGTAGGCAAGGAGGACAAGGACAGAGCTCCCACCTGGAAAAAATAGAATACAGATAACTTCCTTCATCTATTTGCTGCATTGGCACACCTTGGTGCTCAGAGGTCCTAGTGATGGATTACATACAGTAGAACAGGGTCAGTAAACTCTTCCTCTAAAATTCATCACTTAGTTCAGCATCAGCTGTGGAATGCAGTTGTGCTTCTAGGATGCAGTGCTTTTTCCTCCCAAGACATCTCCTGGAGAGAAGGTTTTTCCCATCTACCCTCTTGCTATCTTTCCTTTCCCAGTTTCCTTCTTGGATCAGGGGTTTCAAATCACCAGGTCACCCTGGCTTTTTTACAGCAATTGACCTGGCAAGAACAGCATCAGTGAAAAAGAAATTCCAACCACAAATCACTGTCAGACTTCAGAGATGTCATTTCTGCTACATAGCTGGAGTAGATATGTATGTACATAGGCCCACCAAAAGAATCTATTTCTCTGGTCCGTGGAGTATTTTCAGTTCTTGACCCGGGGTTATATCTGTGCACAGAGAGAAGAACAGGAAAGGAAGGGGGAGCAAGAGACAGAGAGAAAAAATTTGGACTTTAGTACCTATGCTCAGTGATACAGATATAAATATGAATTCAGTTATTCTGCTGAGAGTAGAAGTGATATGCAGGATCCAGGTGAGTATGACAGTGGGGGGTTTCTGAGGTTCCCCTGATTTTACACTTAGGTGAAATAATAATAAAAAGGCCCAGGTGGAAAGCTCTGACCATTCCAGTATGTCTCTGCTGCTCCCAGTGTAAAGCTCTTCCCTTGTGCACCCATGTACCCTGGAGATTAGATATATCTTAAAATAAGTCCCCCAGTGACTCCTGCAACACAGTCTCAGCTGACAGCCACTGCTCTCATTTGCTGTGGCTGAACACCCTGTGGGTGATGCTCTCTCGTGCCCAGCACAGGGCAGATCCAGCAGGGAAGAGACACAAACCCTGTTTTGTTTCGGGGCCAGGAAAAAGTCTTCATGCATAGAGCTCGTAGGCAGACAACTCAAATTGCTGGCACAGAAGTAAACTCTGGAGTCCCCGTGATACCTGGAGGATTGTTCTTCTTAACCTACTTGCATTCTATTTTACTCGCCTCTTATTTCCGCCTCTGCCACTTGAACTGCTAAGTTACAAACCTCTCTAGTAGAAGAATCTCTGCTCCATCAAATGGCCTCCCTGGGCTTTAGAACTTCATTAATTAGCATCTTTTAAACAGTTGGGTAATATTCATTTCTCCTTTTCAAAACCATTTCCCCAAGCCCTAATTTTAAAAAAGCTGGTGCTCATGAACATTTGAATATTTAAGCCTTTGGTTACAGAAAGACGAAAGAGGTATTTTGAAAGACAGCTGAGCAAGAATTACTTAAATGGCTGACATAATTTTGCGTTTATGTGTGTGTGTGTGAATGTGCAGCACCTCTGAGATAAAACATTGTCTTAAAGGCATTTCTATGTCAGTGTGTATAAGATCAGAATAAGTGTAAGTTGGGAGGTGGCTGTGTCTGTCAGGATAGTAACAACATCAGGGGCCCCAGGGGGAGGTACTACAATGCAATATGTTTAAGTGTAGATGACAATTTATTTCAAAACACACCAGAAAGAGCTGTGTTTGCATTCTATAGTCACACATACTGTTTCAGGTGTGATAGGTGAACTGAAAGTTGTCTTATATACTTCAAGATCATATCCTGAGAAGGTTTTTCTGTATTTTTTTATTGAGACTATAAAATTAGAGTTCCTTCACTCAGACTTTATAACTCCACCAGTTGGGGCTGATGGTACCAAAGGAAGAAGCACTGTGTCTGATTTCATGCAAAGCATTTATCTGATGGGGATGATGCTACTAAAATCAGGTAGGTATAGATTTTCTTTTTTTTTTTTTTTTCATTGTCATTAAAGACCTCCAGTTCAGCAGGGTATCTCTAGCAGGGGTTTCCTCACCTTGTCAGCAAGGTTCACCTTTGCCCTGGAGGAACCAGAGGGTGGCCTGGACTGCATCACCCTTTTTTTTTTCCTCCTGAGGCTGCCAACAGAGGTGTCAGAACGATGATGTTTTTTGTTATGTTGATACATCTTGACAAGTCCGGACAGGGCACAGACACTCTGATTCATATCTCACAAGCTAACAGATCAGATGGCAACGATTCCTGTCTTATCACAAATCTAAGGCTCGATGATCAGTGAGGTATAAGTATTTTTTCAGATACTTCAGCCTGCCTGGCATGATTTACAGCGGTTTCCTTGCTGAAAGGCTTTATACACTGTCAAACCTCTCCTAAGTCAGAGAGCTACCTATCAATGAACCGTTATTTGCTCAGAAAGCAGCTGTGTTTGCCCACTAGATGTAATGGCACAGCCATGATTTGTAGCTGTTGTAAAATGATGATGTTATTCACAACCCACCAAAGTTGCAGTCACAGGGCTTTGCTGATCTGTACCTACAACCCAAGCTAATATAACACCTTAAAAATAGATTGGAAAATTGGTTCTTCTTTTAATTCACCTTCTGTGCCCTGATCTTGCTGTTCTCTCTCTGCTGTGGCCATTGCTGACTCTGAAAGCATCCCGAGCAAACTTTGGGGAGCCAATCCCCACCACTGGCCAATTCACACACTGGTGATGGTCCTCACCTCTGTGGGAGCTCAGCCTCACAGTAAAAGACTCAGGTGAAAGAATAACCCATTTTTCAATAGTTTCATTCTCTGTTTTTGAGTCAGTGACAGACTCAGGCAACGGTTTCAATTCTTAAGCCATTTTCTTCTTAACAAAATGCCTTTTCAGGGACACTGAAGCACTCTCTGTCTCTCTTGTGCAGCAGTAATGCTCTGTGTGACAAGAATGCGTGTGCTGCACTGAGTCCTTGTCCCTTCTGCCAAATCATGGGCTTCTACCCACTTAACCTTAAGGAGATGTTCCTTAGCTGACCTCTCTCGCTGAGCAGTCACGGGAGGTCAACTTTGTACACTGACTTGCAGACAGAAGGCCATGGTGCTGTATTTGGAGGTCAGCATGTTGAATTTGGAGGAACTGCAGCAGAAAGATAATGCAAGAGAGCCCTCAGGCATCCATGCTAGGCCTGAGGGCATGAAAATGGCTCTTCATTCCTGTGCTCTTTCCTTCTAAACCACTGAAAATGTGTATGGTGCAGAAAATCTATATACAGCGGTCTGACTGCAAAACAGGGATTTCTATTCACAAACCCAAGATAAGTACATAACCCTAAAATTTGCCTCCTCTTCCCCCTGCTTCGAATTGCCTCTGTGATCTGGGCTTGTTTCCAAAGCACAACTTTGAAATTCCAAACACTGGGTGTTGGAATCGGAGGTTGGGTAAAGCAGAGGTTAATTTGGATTTGCTGCAAATGAACCTAAATGCAGTCCATGGGTTTGGAGCTACTAGTGAAAGGTTGAAGACTAATGGGTAATATAAAGGAGAAACTGACTGGGTAAAGTGGCAACAGCCACACTGTGGCTCTTCAGTTGCATGTGGATCACAAGCAGATCTGCCATGGCCTCTTTTTGAGGCAGCTCCTGATCCTGCAGTGGAGGAGCTCAGCAGAGCAACAATCTTTGCACATCGCTCCTCAAGCTCCCCTGCATCCATCCTACCCCAGGTGTGTGGTCCTGCATGTGAATATTTTGGTCTCTGGTTGGGAAAATCAGAAAATTATATACCCTCTTATAGGAGATTGAGCTTCTGTACCTAAAGTAAGAGCAATCAGCTGCCAGATGAAGGGACACAACAGCAAATGCAGCATGACAGACAAGACATTTTGCTGAGGTTTATGTAGGGTTTTACCATCTCCAATGTGGAAGCAGTGCCTTCCTTATTTTCTGCACTAGGTGGTCTTGTGCTTCTCTTCACTTGTGGTAAAAACATAGGATGATTTGTTTTAAAACTTGGAAAGTTCTGTCTTGTCCACACTCATGTTGCAACAGAAATCTGATCTTGAAACACAGAAAGAAAAAAAAAGGGAGCCAATAGGAATTTTAAATGCTCGAAGTAAAATATTTGCTTTCTCTATGTTATTTCTCTGCATCTGATAAAATAATTGCCTAGAAGTGGAGACCCTTCTAGGTGAGATAGAAAAGAGTGCATTTTGGGGGGGGAGATGCATAATACGTGAGAGAAATTATTACTTGTTCTAAGAACAGAATAAAACCCAGCTTCAGGCCTTCTTGGCTTAGGATGAAAATATCTTCTCATGATTTCTCTGCGTGTGTAGAAAAGTGAATCTTTTTATCTTGTTCTAATTGTATTTTTAGTCACAATTGCCTGTTACTTTTGCATTTCCCACAGGTGGAGATATTGGTTTCCACGGAGGGTTTGCTGTAGCTGTTCATCTCTCAAAACCCTTTGTGATATTATGAAATGCCAGGCTGCCAAGTAATCAGCATGTTTTTTCCTAATGAACACACATGCGCAGGTAGTAATTTGTTTATTCAACTCCTCGTGCAGGTTTGCAATTTACTCCAAAAGCAAGCAGCAGCATACAGAGAGACCAGCATATGGTTCAGGGGAGAGATGAAGTCCCTTCTCAGGGACTACCCGGGGAGCAGATTCAAAGGCCTCAGTCACTGGCAGTCTGTGACACCACCCGTGGGAATCTGTTTAACTTTCCCCCCATTCAAAGAATTTGAATATGAATTTTTAATTTCTTTATCAGGAAGCCTTTCCTGTATCATTCATGGAGTCTCTTTGTCAGCATGGAAATAATTCCAATCACCTAAGTTTATTTTCCCCTTGTTCTCTATTTTTACTGCAGTCTGATGAAAGTGGTTTGGTCAGCTTCCCATTTGTTAATAGGCAGATTCACTTTCTGATTTTCAGTCACGCACAACACAGCAAGAAAACAGCTCATGGGGGTGATCAAAACACCTCACTGAAACCATTTCTGCTTATTTTGTGTTTTGCAATTATTCTTTTTCTTTTTCCTTCAGCATCGTGGAACTATTGAGTCAAAATTAGGTTGCCAACATTGCTTAAAAATAGATGGACTATTTTAAATCCCTAGTCAGTGTTAGAATACATAGGCAATCTTAAAAAAAACCAAAAAGGCAAACATTTATCCTCAGAATCAGCATAACTGACATAGTTATTCTTTGTTTTATCTAACAAGCCCTGAATTTCAGATTGCTTGGGGTTTTTTTTCCACTAGTGCTGTTGAATATCAAGAGAATGAAAGCAAAGACAGGATGCCAGATTGCTGAAGAAAAAAAATTACTAATCCAGTTTCCTCTTCTGCTCTGGCCTCAGTCTGTTGGGAGGAGAGGAGTGTGAAGGTGAAAAGGGCAGGGAAACAATTTCTGAAAACCTGTGCAGTGGCTACAAGAGAAGAGCATGAAAACAGGTCTGAAACTCCTTGAAGTAATGTTTTATCCCTGTGATAACCTCACTCAAACCATTTTTCACCTCCTTTTTAGATTCTGTTACAAAAGAGAAGGGGGAAAAGAGGCCAGTGAAGAGGGATAGGAGAGATTTTTCTATTTCACAGTCTTTCCCAGAACTTTGGTGATAATAAAAAGGAACGGACCCATTCCCAGGCTGAACTTGGGGCTGTACGCTCCCTGAAGACCCAATTTACAGTAGATTTCAGTTTTGTGAGGCCAGAACCACCCTTTGTCAAGCAAATCCTGTCCTAGAAGCTTAAACAAAACTGATAGTAACATGAAGTTAATAGTCTTGCCACCAGGTGTTGCTTCCACATGGGGCTGTGGACACTGAGTAGCCAAAAAATAGTGGTCGCTGGTAGGGGGTAGAAAGACCAAGGTTCCTGGGATTACACATCATGTCTTCCTGCGAGAAGAAGGGAGCTGTGTCATCAAAACCTTCATTCCCTCATGGCAAAGACCTATATACCCCTCACAACTCCTAACTTGATGTGTTTTCAATGCAGTTTTACATGACAGATGGTTTGGGCCCCCTACCATTTACCTGCCAAAAGTTAATGTAAATGCTCCAGAACTTCGCAGAGGAAATGAAGGCCCAGGATGTTTCTGAAATCTGGGAGACAATTAGTGTGATTTACATCCTTGGCATTACAAGGAGCTTAAAATTTCTCTTGTTCCCATGAAACGTTATTGGAGAGGTGGGGGCTTGGGAAAATTATATTGGCTGAAATACATCAATCAGAATGCTTGTGAATAGTGTAGCTGCTAACACAGATGGAAAGCTGATAACAGGCTAAGAGGGTTTCAGATCACGTTGCTGCACAAGGACATGCTTTTACAGATGCTGGAACTGCTGAGCTAACTGCTTTTCATTTGAAAACTACTGCTTTGAATGGGCAAGAAATGTCTTTGCTATACTTGGTGGATTATGCGATAGGGAAAAAATAGAAGGGCTACTTCATGTGCCAGCGTATGAAACTGCCTCTGAGTATTGCCAGAAAAGGAGAAAAGCACAGGAAAAACTTCTCAAAATGTGGTTCTAATGAGGAGCAGGTGTGAATTTTGCACAGGCATAGGTTGCAGGGCAGCTCCAGGGGAAAGGCGACATACTATTGCGGTAACAAATGAGAACATGGAGCAGCAGAGAAGTGGGAACCTCTGGACTCTGAGCCTTAAGATTTAATTTGGTGATACATGACAAACTATTCAGTGCTTGCTGTTCTCAGAGATCAGTCACTGTCATTATCAGGACTGAGGCTGCATGGTGTGGCAGCAGGATTTCTGTGTATTGGGAAGGTCAAGGAGCACTGGGTACAGGGAAAATGCTGCTTGGCAGAGAGGAGCATCTACAGGGTGGAAAAGCCACAGTGCTGGAGGCTCTGGACTGAACAGAAACACAAGGCAGTGAAGACAGAAGTAAGGGATGCTGGTGGATTGGGGCTTATAGATTTCCAACTTTCCAGATTATTTAGGGAACTAGCCAATGTAACAGCACCTTTAACTTTTTAAAATATAATTTAACTTCACACATTTTTGCCTGGTATAACCTCCTCTTGCCTCTTCCCAAAGAGATCATTTCAGTCCACACAAGTGAGTCGCTATGGAGACTACAACCATGTGATGGCAAGACGTGACTCCACACCGCCGGAGCCTCACCGCTTAATTATTTATTAATAGGCTTTTATCCTTGTAGCCTCAAGAGATGTAACATCTTGTTACTAAGGCTGGGAGAGAAACAAGAAACAAAGGCACAAAAAAAGGGGGAGAAAACAAAAGCAATTACAAATTATTAATTAGAAACACTATAAACATGCCAGGAAACATGAAATAGGAATGGAAATTGAACTCCAAAACCTAGAGGTCAATATTGTTTACCTGAGGAAATACCTGGCTAGGTAGAGGAGAGACAATATATGGGAAGGTAAAGCGGCTCCAGTGTTTGCAGGGTCCGTTTGCTGAGTGCCCACTGCAATCTGCTGGGGGCCTTCCTGGAAACATGTGCACATTCTCGGGTGGAAATGAACCCTAACAACTATATCATCTTGCTCTGCCTTTAAAATCTTGACATAAACATTTCAATCACCCATATCAGGAACAAGGACCCTGGGGACAACAGGACTATGTGGCTTCAATGACTGGTCACCACTTCTGAATTGCTGAGGGTCTCTGGCAAACATTTGTGAAAAACTCTCACTGCTTGAATTTTTGGTGGCAAATAGAATCTCAATTCACAGGAATGAGTGCCAGTTTATAAAAAAGGTCAAGATGTACTGCAAGATTTCCTTGCTATGCACGTTTTAATCGAACAGCTAATCCAGCCTATTACAATGGAAAATAAGTAGAGACAAAACACTTCAAGTCATCTTCTTTGTGTCTCTTTATTCTTCTTTTCCCCTAGACATCTACAAGATCTACAGCGCTGGCAGACCAAGCACCATTTTTTCTGAAGTCTGCCCAATCTAATTAACCCAACAACTTTCTCAGGGATGCTTGTGGCTGCTACAATTGGTGACTTTACACTAGGAGGAGACTGAGAACAAGTTAGCACTTTTAGAGGGCTTGTAAGCAGACACAGGGGACATATGTGCCCTCTAGATAAATATCAGACATGACAAGACAATGCACTGCGTAAGAAAAATGAAAATAATTTCATAATATGTCTTCAAAGGGGAAAAAAAATTTAAAAATTTCCTTCAACCTCAAGCACAAAATAAAGCAAAACTCGAGGAAGCGCATGGCACAGAGCCAGGCAAATTTAAGGAACAAACCTAGCAAACAATGAAAAGTAACAGCTCTGACCAAAACCAACCATTAAATGTTAAATGCTGCTCTTGTAACTGACAACACCAACAACTTTCAAGGGCTGTTTTGCTAGCATGTGTATGTGTGTGTGGGGAACAGTTAGCCTCTCAAAGGGCTGACTGTAAATTTGTATTTCTTGTGTTTTGGTTTAGGGTTTGGTTTTGGGTTTTTTTTTAATTTGTTTTTGGGTTTTTTTGAATTTTTTTTTTTGGATTTTTTATTTATTTACAAATGTGTGGCAGCTGAAGGAGAAATCTAAAGCCCAGCTAATTACAGTCAATGAGGTTGGAGCACTTTGCAACTAATCTGCATGGGGATGAAGGACTGTAGGTATCATGTGCCTTCATGCCTTCAAAGCTATAGGGTAGGTCCACCTGGAAACATCTCTTTCTACCACACATGAATAAGGCAAAAAATCTTGTGGCGACTGGACAGAGAGGAGAGGCAGTGGGGGACCAGGAAGGTAAAGGTTTTGCTCTTATTGCAGAGCATTTTGAGTAGCATTTCCATTCTTTCCTCTTTCCCTTTGTTTGTAATGCACTCTCCAGAATCGTGATGCACTGCTGGCTGCATATGTAGCCACACAGTCATCTTAAGTGAGATCTTAGTGTTTATCTCAAGAATTCTGTAGAATAATTCTTCAGGCTTCTGACATATAATAATCCAAGAGTCTTTATTGCATTTTTCCTTGCCATTTCTTCCACCCTTGAAGGACAGTGCTTGGATCTGCCTCTTCTGCACAAAGGAGCCTAAGGGAAGTACTTCAGGTACAGAGAACTTGAGGCAACTTCCCAAAATTAATGTCCTGGTCTCCCCCTGCCTGGTACAGGTCAGCAGTGTACACCAAACCCATCCCCAATCACCTTTCTTGCTAGTGCTAAATGGAAACAGCCTTCAACACTTTTGTTCTTGTGAGCAAATCTCAGACCCAAAAGATTTGTTAATGGTGTGGGGAACAAGGACTCAGGATATACCTTTTTCCTTGCTGCTCCACTCTTATCCTCTTGTATGTCCTCCAAGAACCCCAAAGTCTCTGTCAGTTTGTCTCATCAGCCCCTGTTGACTCAGCAATGTATTTGTAAGGATTCATCTTTACCCATCCCCCTGGAGCTTTTTGGAAACAAGTCCTAACAGCTCTTGCATTCTCTGACAGTAGCCAGGTGATTCTCTAATTATATTTAGTACAGCAAGATTAAACTGTCATTAAAAATATAATTGTTCTTCAGTTTGCACTTATTTCTTAAATGGAGGCTGATCACAGCTCCAAAGCCCTGACTGGAACTTTGCTGCAAAGCCTCTGGCAACAGAAAGCTTATTATTTGCAAAAGAGGGGATCCTAATTGGAAAATAGGATGGAGAGAAAATAGTGAATCCCCAGTAATCTCCTTCCAAAACGATAATGCATGTGGTATAATGAATATTAATGTATCATATTTATGAAATGGGGACACTGGAAAGTGAGAGATAAGTTTTCCTTCCCTATACATTGTACTTGGCAAATAACACTCCGTGGAATTGTGTTCACCCAGCAGTCCTGCACACCTCTATCTCAGCCACAACTGAACTGCTACTAAACAAAAATGCACCCAAAATGTCCTTTATCTATGACCCTACAATAGTCACCATCTCATCTCTGGCATTCCCTACCCACAAGCCTCTTCTTGGACATTACTGATTTCAATCATACATAACATTCCTCACACAGCTCACCCATGCCTGTGAAGCCAGAAAGTCTCATGGACATGGACCGACTCTACTGAAAATAGACTGTTGTTCTAATTTCCAATATCACTAAACACTGGGTATCAACCTAAACGATCCTGGAGAAAGGGAGAAGTTTTATCTCTATTAACATTAAATTTTAATATCGTTCAACTAGATTTTAGAGTCAGATTTTTCAGCCCTTCCTCACCAGTGGTCACTCAATCTCTCTTGAAGACAAATTACTTGTGTGAATAGCTGCTAAGCCAAAAAAGTCAAGAACTCATAATCTAGCCCTTACTGTTTAGATATCAAATTCTAAGAAGTACCAGAGTTTGTCCTGAAGTCCTTGGTGGAGATGCCCAGATTTGCCTCCATATCGGGTAAATTCTTGTTTCCAGCACTATAACCATAGTACATAAAGTTTTCTAGGACAATTGCCTCTCCCTTAAGTATAGTCATTACCTGTTCTGGCAGACTTCTTCGCAATTTAATGTTGTAGACTTTAAAAATAATACCCAGAGAATTGAGGTTTATTGGGGAGAAATATTCTTTTATTTACTTGCTCATTCCCACACTAATATCTTCCTGCTATCTGCTTCCTTTGGAATTAAGTGGTTAACATAGTTACTGTGTAGAAATGTAGATTTCCCCTGGCACTCCTTGGAGTGGAGAAAGGATAATTTCAGACATTTTCCTCTTTAGGTAATGCATCTGCCAGAGCTATCTCAATATTTCTATAGGACAAATGAGACTGACAGCCTGGGAGAGCAGGAAAGGAAGGGCCATCACGCTGACAAAAGAGCTGGGTGAGACTCCAGGGGTCTGCACTCAGCTCTGGCCACAGACTCAGTGTGTGACCTTAAGAAAACCATTTAATCTCCCTATTCCTTAGTTCTCTACCTGTCAAGACTTTTATTTTCCTTCAACTCTTTTTCTACCATGTTGGTGTTAGTTACAAGTTCTTAGATATAGTCTCCATCTCATCCTGTCATGTTATTTAGCAGAAGGGAACACGAATCTTTGCAGAAGCCTTTAGAAACTTGAGTAGAGATAACAATAACAACAATGACAATGGGAAATAACATTCTCAGGACTACAAAGGTGATTCCCTGTCTTCTGATTTCAGTCCACATAATCCCCACACAGAATCAAATTTTGCAACCATCATGTATTCCCACTAGGATTACAGAAATGATTCACCTACAAAATACTCCATCAGTTAACACTCCTAAGATAATGATTTGAATGTAATGGTGGCTCTGGGGCTGTCATAGATCTTCACGAAGGTTGAACATGGAGTGTGACAGCAAGTCACTTGCTCTGGCTTTAAACCTGGTCCCTGCTACTTCTGACAAAACAAGGTCTCAGCAACCTTAGAGGTGGTGGCACAGATAAGACTTGTTTTGAATACATCCACGACATACTGCCATACACAGGACATAGTGGCATATGTCCTGTCAGGACAACGAGACATCCTGTTGCAATAGCTTTGTGATGTGCTTCCTTCACTCTACCTCCAGAAAATGCTAGGATTTGCATCCACATGTGTTATTCCAGAAAGCATCTAGCGTTGTGAGAAAACACCTCCCCCATTCTATCCAAAACCTTCAGCCACTGCCATTCAGGGCAATCTCTATATATGGAACAATTATTTTAATCAGGAGATGTGTTAGAAATAGGATATGTGCAGCTGCTGTGTGGTTCCCTGCACTTCCTGGAATGGCTGACTGAAAAAGTGGATTAAAACTGTAGGTGGAAGGGTAGTTGTCATGGAAACTGCATCATTGGAAGCTTCATTTCAATCTTTTCTTCCTTCTGATAGTTTTTTACCACTTGAAACAGATACCATTCCATCTTGGTTCTCTCTTGCCTTCATCAAACTATCCATGATGCCACAAGCCAGGAGTCAGGGTTTGGAAGTGGAATGAAATATGGGAAAACTCTGGGAGGCAGTTACTCTTACTGGGCTAACACTGCCAAAAGCCACTCCAGACCTTGCAGAACTGTGCTATGAGTGCATTGCTCTGGTGGTACCATCACAGGCATGTCCACCTGGGAGAGCAATACCCTCTGACTGCCCAGGGACTACCAGACACTTGAACAGTTCTTCATGGTCTCATGTTGCTCTGGGAGTGGGAGGAGAAACTGTGGGTTTTTTTTTAATCAGCTAGGTGTCTTTTTGAAATAACACACATATAAGAGAGGTCACCTTCAGGGTTGCAGCCTTGAGCACAGCAGGTGCCACTAGCCAACATTTTCTGTGAAAACTTACTTGTGCTAAGGACTAACTGAGATTAAGTGCCTTGGCGTATCTCTGTGACAATGAAATAAACCCAAATTAGTCCAGCTTCTGAGATGAAACAGTGCAATGCAATTCTAGATCTCCGAGATCAGAGTAGGACACAAAGCATGTTTTCTGCAGCTGGAAAGGAGAGGGACGCTGGAGGGAGAAAATTCACCCCAAATGCAAGTTAAGCAGGATATGGATATCAGTTTGCCCTGCTTCTGAAGGAAGGTCTAGCTGGTCTCTGGCAATTTCAGGATCATATTTTGAAGTCTTGAATGACAAAACTTTTGAATGCTTCTCTGAACCTTGCCAAGTTCACGCACACTAATCCTGTTTCAGACACGAAGTGCTGAATACCACAGAAAGTCCTTCCAGAGGACCTGAGGACATTTTGCTCTGCAATGTTGCAAGCCAAAGCAAAAACCTAAAAACTTCACTTCTCTGCCTCCTTGTCTGGTCTGCAGAGCTGATTCCTCCAGGCTGTACCAACTTGTGTTAACAGATTTGTCTAGCTCTTCTGGGTTTCACAGCTGCCACTTCAGGGCTGTGTTACACCATTTCATCAGGTACTGGAAGCGGCTCTCCAGACTTCCTCCGTTTCGTATCTGTGACGGAAACCTTGACAGACTCCAACTGAGATGAAGAAATTAAATGGTAGGAGTGAAATCCAGCTACTTTCACAACAGCTGCAATGCAATGGATCAATTTCTCACTGCGTACTTTTACAGTGATCCTACTATTTGTGACATTTCCACTACTTCATTAATAACATGTATTTCAGTGTTATTTGCACAGCCTCTGACAGGTCATCTGGCTATTCTGGGATTATTTCATAGAGGATTGGAAGTCTGAAGGTTCATTCTGGGTGTGCTGAAGCACAAGATTTGTAGCAACCCTTAAGCCTTACCATTCACCACTGAGATCTGGCTGATGAATTTGCTTGCTCAAGGGGGCAAATTCCAAATGCTACAAGATAAATCATCACATTAGCTAATTTGTTTGTTTCTTTCCTCATTTCAGGAGGACTTGGGGCTGGGAGAAGTTCAATTTAGTCTAGAACTCCTGAACATGGAAGTTCTCTTGCAAGTTCAGGCATAATACAATACAGACCTTAGCAATGCAAGCTTTCAACAGTATCTACAACATACCTTAACATTGTGTAAAAAACTTGTGTTGATGTCTCAAAGAAAAAAGTCTGGTTTTATTATGAGCCTTTCCCAATCTCCAAATCCAGATGTAGCAGGTGGAAAAGCACCTTAAAAAAACTCATCCCAAACAAGCAAAAGATCTGCAGTCAAAGCAGTAAGACTTCCCAGCCAACTCCACATGCATTAAGGACAAAGGTATACCATTGCATGAGGGAGCAGCCTGCTTGGCTCCCCTCTGTAGGGCTCTGTATGAGTACACACCCTCTCTCCCAGTACAACTCTTACAAGTTGCCACAGCATCCTCAGTCACTGCTGCTCATGGTAGGGATATTAGGGCTTCCTCATTACTGACAGAATTTGCCTTCCTTTACAAACCTGTCTGTCTCGTTTTTGAAACAGACAGCCCTAAACTCTTTGTACCTTCACTGGGAGCTCACTTTAAGTCCCAGTTCTGCTTCCCCTACTCTGAACTAGTTGCCCTCCTCGGACACCCTTAAGTGTCTCCTGCTGCAGCGTGTGAATAAGACGGACTATATACACGCGCCAGTAGTATCTCTGGCAGGGGTTATTGTCTACATTTAGCCTGTACCCAGGGCTAAACTGTAGCAGTTATTCTACCACCTGATAACCCCTCCTCAGCTGAGAAGGGGAATCAGGGAAGAAAGAGAGAAGCCCCATGGGCTGAAGTAGAAACAGATTTAGCAAAATAACAAAACTAATACAATCACCAACATCAAGTATACAAAGTTATACTTGGCCTCATCCTTAGGATCAGAAGCAGGACCAGAAGGTCAGGAGGGACAAACTCCAAGAAGAGGAACTGCACCAGTAGTGAACTCCCCCCTTCTATAATGAGCTTAATTTAAGTGATATGGTGTACATCTGTGAGACAGCTTGGGGCAGCTGCCTTGATTGGATCTCCCAGCTGACTTGGGGCTACTCATGACTGCCTGTATGGCTGGCGCATGAGTCTCTTCCTGGGAAACCAGGACAATCAGCTCTATAATCTCTTTCAAGCCTTTAAAATCTCTGACTGAATGCTTAGTCTGCAAAGGTAATGGTTCTGATATTGGTCTGCTCATGATATTGTTATAAGTTCAATACATTATTTTAACCTGCACTTTGTGCTGAGAACTATTCTCCCTAACCACATTGCTGAATTTTGTCTCTTCATTGTACAGAAATACAGAGGTGATTGAAACCCCCAAGAAGTCTGGTGTGACATTCAAGAATATATTTTGAAAAGTTATCATCAGCATTTTCCTTGCATAATATTGTTCTGTAATTAAGCAATACATGTGGCTTGAAAATCCTTAATAAATCTCAGCATGATTTATGGGGATCATTTGTTTCAACTTTTTGTTAAATGGCAACAGATTTGGAGCTTTTATTACAAATTGTTTTCATTTAGAGTTTAACCATCCTCTAGCCTCTGGATAAAGCACTTGTTTGCTGCATGACATTTTTTATCATTTAGGTGCTAGACTTAAAGCAAAAATAGAACAGAAGAACAGTCCCAGTGGAGAGAAGCAAATGAGTGAGGCAAAGGGGCGAGGAATAGAATGGACAGAGGAGTAAATGAAGAAGCAGATTGGGTGACTGATCCTCTAAGGAGTTGGAAAAATTGCAGTTGAGAATGGAGGTTTTAACCTCATACTGTAAAATTGCAAGTCTTGGCATTGTTTTGTTGCTGGCTGGATTCAAAGTGCAAGTTTGTGTAACAAGGAGATCAGCAGCTGCTTCTGATGCACAGGACATGTGGGCTCAGACCAACCCCAGCCACTCCATGGTATCTGTGTAGGTGCAGCTATCCTGAAATCAGGCTATCTGCAGAAGAGGGCTACTAGCCTAGAGGACAAGAGCACAGCCTCAGGAGTCATTTGCATTCACATTTATCAAGTGGAGCTGATAGTTAAGGTTCAAGACCGCTAAATATAATCTGAAGTGGTCATGAGTGAACGAATTACCTTCAATTTAACTTGGGTTTCTAATTTTGCTTTCCACAAATATTCAGAGAGCTCCAGTGCATCCTGAAACCCTAGAGCTTAATGAGCTTTTGTTCAGGTCATTATTCTGTTAAAAAAGAACGTGCAAACAGACTTTCCAGAAGGTGCATTGTTCATTATTAGCTCTTTTCTACCCATTACTCTGTTTTGGAGAAAACCCAAAACCATGTGATTTGAGAAACCAATCAAACCATGTCAAAAGTGAACAACTGGGACTAACGAACTTGAAAATGATTGGTCCAAATTATTGAGCAAATATAGCACTTAAGAGTAATGAAGCTACTTACACGGCACTGAGACCTGTTTCAGAGTCATTTGCCAACCAGACAGCAGCCTAAATTTGCAGCAAATGCTGGGCCTGATTCATGGCTGTGTTTTCTATCCCTGTGTGACTCTGGTGGCTCTATTGCAGATTAATGAATCGAGTTCATTACTCAAGATGCGCAGCCCCTCTGTTCACACCAGCCCATCACTTCCTGTTTGCAGAAGTTTGGCAGAACTAAGTTTGATGCTATGTAAAATTTAAGTTTCAGTTAGTTTTCAGCAGGTGCAAGAGGCAGCTGGTGGGACACAGGAACAAGAGCAGAGCTGCCACCCAGCTGCAATGAGTGCCTTGCTCTGATTTAGGACAATTTTTCTGTTGTTTCCTGGCCATGCCTATATTTTTTCTCCCAGTCCTAGTTTTATCTGAGAAGCAGAACTACAGCCACAAAGATCGCTTGGCCTGTTTTGGGTCTTTGGAGTGTTCTCCAGAGACATCTGCAGGAGGACACCCTCAGTTGAGGACTTTAGGCTCACAGAAATAACTTCAGAGCATGAGATTGCCAGAATTACCTGGCTCTCTCCATACCAACTTCAGATTTTCACTGTGCAAACAAAATCAGAATCTAAAACTGAATTAGGTGTTTCTATGCTGGTTTAACATTGGAAACTTCAATTTCAGCATTATATTCTGAGCAGCCTGTTTAATTGTCCTTAATCCTAAAACCAGTAGCTGATAATAACAATAAGGATTTTCCTATATGCGTGGCAGTGCCTGCAGTGGGAGGAAGGCTCAATGGCAGAGATGAACAGCCTTGACTTCTGCAGGTTTGCATTTCATGTCTGTGAAACACTGCAGCCAACAAGATGAACCCCGCTTGGCTAAGAGAGGGGGAAGGGATGTGGAAGGGAGAGCTCAGCTGCAGAGAGTTCAACTCCCAAACTTTCCCTTTTTTGGATGGGGAATGGCTAGAGCCCTGTTTTTCATGAATCAGAAACCTCATTGCCAGCTACCTGCACATCACATCCAAAGCCCTGTGGCTGGGATGTGGAAGGATTTATAAACATGTAGGCTGGACTTTTATTTTCTGATAATCGAGTTTAGTGTGACAAATAGCCCCATGAACAGGACACCCGCTGGCTCTCACCCTACATGTCACTTGGAGAGCCTCCAGCTTTCCAGTGCCTGAGGTGCTGGCTTCTTTCCCAGCGCTTCCCTCTATTTGCAGCCCTCCATCGAGTTTTCATCACTTCAGCCTCTTCCAAGGCAGTGACCCTGATGTACTTGTCACACGCTGTTCTCCAGATAGCCATGACACTTAGCAGTGTGCCCGAGTGCCAAGCACAGCTTAGGAAGTTAGATGCTGCTTCACTTTCTTTA
Organism: Podargus strigoides; assembly: GCA_028020825.1. Classification (NCBI taxonomy): domain Eukaryota; kingdom Metazoa; phylum Chordata; class Aves; order Caprimulgiformes; family Podargidae; genus Podargus; species Podargus strigoides. The sequence continues at coordinate 8,071,095 of CM051663.1, read as the reverse complement.
CCATCCCTCTGCTCCTTCTCCTGCTGATCTCTTCCTCCCTCTCTGCTGCTCCTTCCAGGGAAGCCTTGGATGAGATTTGGTTGCTCTCCACTCACTTCTCTAGCTCTACTACTCTTACTGGGCAATAACCAGCAGCCCAGTCAGCTCCTCTGAGAGTGAGTTTACCCTTCTGTGAAATGGGGATATCAGTTGCTTATTCTGCTAGACACCTCCAGGCTCAATGTCACCAGTTGTTAAATCATATTTAAAACACCTCAGAAGGGAGTTTCCACACTTACTGAGCTGTTTTTCTTACAAGCAGCAACAGCAGAATGTACTGAGGTGGGCAGATGGGTACATTTGCCAAGGTGCAGAATTCACCAATTTGCTTGGGTACTGTGTGAGGCATTTGCACCTGCAGGAAAGGTGCTCTCCATCAATGCATATGTGCACAGGTGTCACTGACACATACATGTATTAGTACATGTGACACACCCTCATATACTGCATCCAGGAACAAATGCTGTTGTGCATCTCACACATTTCCATGCAAGGCAGACTAATCACTTTCTGATTATGCCTGAAAATTCAGCTATTGCATTCTCTGAATCACTGCAGTCCAGTTCTTATACATCTTTTTTTTTTTTTTCCCCCAGCAGATGAAGCCATATGCTCATCCAGAGCCAATTACTCTTCTAATACAAGTTCTATAATAACCTTAAACAGTACCGAGTGGCATAATTGTTTGGTTTAATAAATACTTCAGAGCACTTTAACTGCATTGTAAAATGGCTTCACAAAATCCTGTTTCAGCTTCTTCCATTCTGTCTGCAATGACCCTCATCCTTCTGGCCATTTTTTTCTCTTGGAATTCTGCTGTAACATCCAAACAAGAACGTTTTGAATCACAAATGTGAGGAGTTAAGAATTCTTTTCTCTTTCTCTTTTAAATGATTTTTCATCATATGTTGGAGCCAAGTATCTATCAGGGTAAAATCAATAGCAGCTCCCAGAACTAAGAGAAAATGCCCCAGACTTAATACACTTCATGCACAGCCACTGCAGCTGTATATCTAAAAGGAAGCTAATAGAGTGACTCATTCTACAGGTTACTAATGTTTGAAATAAGCCCACTGCTAAAACGGTTAGGAACAACGTAATTCTTAGCATCACAACCGAAGCAGGACTCCTGCTTCTTTGCCTTTACAGATATATCAGAGCATCAACTATCTCTCTGGTCTCGTTTCTTAATATTTGAACACCCACTTGTGCTAAAATAGATATAACCAAACAATCTCCTTCTTTTTTTCTTCATTCCTGTGGGAATGCATGTGAAAACCTGCAAGCTGAGTGACAAGGACAGATAGAAACTGAAGAGGCATGACTCTTTGCTGGGACTTCAGCATCCCATTGCCTGTTCACATGAGGCTGGAAGCAAAGGTCAGTCAATGACCCTCTAGATTTTTTAATATTTTTTTTGTTTTTAATATTTCAGTGAGTCGAAGGGTCTGTTTCCCTCCCATCTCCCCTGCATGTTGTGAAGCAGTCAGTGAGTTGGGAAGGATCCTCTGGCTGACAAGAAGTGTTACTTAAAAATAAATTCTTCATTTGAGCACCAAAACTTCATCGAAGACCATCTGAGTGCCGCCCATGACAGTGAGTTTGCATGTCAGTGCAACCTTTGCTCTTTAGGACTGCCTAGGTCAGGGACACATGGTTCACAACTTTGTTCCCAGTCCTGCCATGAAGAGCAGGGCACAGCAGGACTACTAGCTGCATATCAATCAGGGAGCATCAGAGAAAACAGTGGAAAAACATTTCTTCTGTCTCTCCTAGGTCTTGCAATGTAATCCATCCAGAACACACCCTGTGTCCAGGAAATTGCAACCAAAAACCACCCGGAGACATAAATATCATGGCTGCAGCACATTTAACTAGTATGTAGATGGACAAAACAGCAACAGTATCACATATAATTCAGGAACATTAAAGAAAATATACTACTTGCTGGAAAGCATAGTGCTGCTCTCCATCTGCCTTATCACTGGATTCCAATGGTTGGGTGCCCACAGACCTTTTGCATTAAATTTTACATTGATTTTTATGACCAGTTATTACATGTAATGTCTGAGCACTCCAACTGCTTTGTCTCCTCCCTGGTGTGGTATGAAATAAAGTTCATGGCAGTGGTGTAATGGATGGCTCGGACCAACTCCAAAAGTGGGGGTTTATCAGCTAATTATTTGAGGGGAGTCAGAAAATGTGCTCTTTTATGTCTACATATAAAAACTGCATTAAGTTTGGAAAGAGCCGAAACATGTCATATCATGAGTTCCCAGTGCTTATTACTTCAGCCACATTTCTCTTTCCTCCCTTTCCCTTCCAGAGCAGCATTTCTAGCCTTTTGCTTCGCTGGGAGGAGGCCAATTCCAGCGTCCCATCACTCACAGCCCAAGGAGAACAGAAGTAGCTGGATGTGTTGGTGTATCCCTTGCTGGAGCACATGTAGGTGCTGAGATGGATGCTGGTAGAGCACAGGCCTTTTAGCAGCTGGCAAACCCAAAGTCTGCACACCTCTCTTTATAAGCTATAATGTGGCTTTCAAAATCATAAGAGCTAAGGCTGCCTTAGCAGGTATTTGGTAAAGACATGCTAATACTGCCTGCACTCTGGAACCTGCCCCACAGGGAAGGTGGTTCTTGATGGGATTCTTCAAGGGGAACTGCACCCTCACTGGGAAGGATTCACAGGGGATGGATATGCATAGGCTTCTACCGCACATTTGCACATTTTTAATTTTTTTTCCTTCAAAAGACTGCACCACTGAAAAAACCCAAAGTGTTGAAACATTTGCAAAATTGAGAGTAATGAGTTAAAAAGAAATGGAAAAATTCCTCCAAATTTCTACATGGCATTTACCTCTCTGGGGTACGTCTGGTGGCTCAGACTGGAAGGGGGATCAGCGTCATTTGATTGTTGTGGAGGGAATCGTGCCTTTTCTATATATCTCATTTATATCTATCTGAGAAGATCTGGCCCCATTGTCTCAAAATTGCTTTGAGATAGGACAGAATGAAGCACGCTGTGGATACATGAGCTATTAAAGCTATTAGTGATGCTGATGTTAGACAGTATCGCCTGTCGGTCTGCTTTACAGTTATAAATGTCTATCATTTAAAATACAATAAGGGGCCAGATGCTCAGCCGGTGTCTGACATACATCCACCAGGTTCCCACTGCTGCAGCTTTAGCATAAGTCACTGTCTTTCCAGGGAAGATAAATATTAAAAAAATTTGTTGTTGGTTTTGAGATCCAAGCTATGTCCCTGACAGCTGGATTCACTGTCCAGGCACCTCTCTTTGGGATGGTATTTCATTGCCTATATATTGGACTAAGATTGCAAATTGGAGTGGAAAAGAGGGTCCAAAATAATAAAATAAGACCTTTTAACTGCAAATCTTCCAGGAATGCTCGCTTGTTCAAAGACAGAAAGTTAAAATTATTTCATATTTAACATGTCAGGGACCAAGTAATCCCTTTTCTGCCAGCCTGGACATCTTACTTCAGCAAATGCCAGTTTAACATGGGTTAAGGAAGATGAAAAGCTCTATGAATCACAGTCCTTGGGTTCACATCACCTTTGTGTCTGCATAATGCCTCTGCACCAGCTGCTGGGCATTATCTCTGGTTTCTAATCCTCTAATTTCAGAGTTCTTTTCTATAGATTAATGCTAAAAACTTCATGTAATTAATATAATTTATTTAGATTTGCAGTTAAATCAGTGTCAGATATTTTTCAGCTCAGAAAGCACCATTATTCCTGTTGCTATTATTATTAATTGCTAGTCTTGGTCACCCAAATAGATGATAACAGATACAAATGTAGATTCAGTTCACACCAGGACACAAGCTGATAAAAGCCAGGAAATTCATGAGAATCTAATTTTTATTCTTTTTACTCTGCCTGCATCTGTCCAGTGTGACAAGTCTGTTCTCTCTGTACCTTCAATGTCCCTTTGTTGCCAGGTAGCTGATGTATTCAGTTTAGTTTGCTGTTGAACCACTCTGAAAAAACATACATTTAAATACTACATTTACTCATACGAACAATGCCATGCTCCTCATCCTCCTCCAGATCATTCTCAAGCCTAAAGTACAACCCTCATGTCCTTTTATTTTAAAATATGCTCAGCTGTGACTTCTGGACGTGAAGTGCAGTCACAGAATAGTCAATATGTGTCTGTGGCCATTATGTTAGGAAACACAGCAACATTTTTTCAGTGTATTTCAAAGCCAGGTGGTTACTACCACGTGACTGAAGTACTAAGGGAAAGATGTCACAGAAAAGTGTGTGGTTTGCCCAGGAATGTGCAAGCTCATGCTGGCAGCTCTGGGAGTGGAGCAAATGTCTCTCAACCTCAATCACAGGCTCAGATCTCATGTTTTACCAGCCCTGACTATTTTGGTCTCACCACCCTGCTTTCCCTGTTGCAATATCCAATATCAGATAGTTCAAGGTGCTGCCAAAAATTAACCCTGGCAGATGTAACTGTGTATTTGAGAATGGGAAGATGGGAGGTAGGGGGGGGTGGAAAGCCAATGCCTGGAAGATGGAGGTGAGCATCTTGGACCACGCAGCTTGCTTTGGGTTAGCACAACTACATTACGGGCAGGGGAGGGGATGTGCTTTTGCCACTGCCAGCAGATTTCCAAGGTGTGAGCACTGTCTGGGCTGCAGCTGCAGGCAAAATGAAAATGTATTCCTGAGAGGACTAGAGGAGCTAGAAATACTTATATTTTGGGAAATATTTAAGACAAAAAGGCACAAGTAGGTAGTGCAATAGTCTCATAAGCTATTGGCTTATGGCATGGCTTATTGCAAATATTTTACGCCAGATAAGTTTGCCTTTTTTGTTCGATTTTTTTGATTATTTTTTGATTATTTTTTTTTTTACTTTCTGCAAAATTCAGCCATTTACAACTGTCTGATGTGGCAGAAATTCTTTGCTTTACTGATGTTAAGAAGTTCTAGCAGCAATTTCATGGAAAAATTCTACAGTCCACATACTCTGCAGGAGGGGCAGGAATGTAATCAGCTGGTGAGGAGACCAACCTGTATCAAAAGAAAAGTTTTCCCTCTATCTCACCTACTGTCTTTTAGCCAAGTTAAGAGCAGTGAAAGAGACAATATCAAGCATGTGGAATGTCACAGTGCTTATATTTCCAGACTGTTTAAGAAATTGTAATTATGGCACAGCTTCATTTACAAGCACTTGATTTTACAGCCTTAACACCCTTAGTGCAATATTCTGCATGTAATGCAGGATGTCATTCTTCCCTCAGTGGGGCAGTATCTTAGATTTAAATGCTTAACTCCTACTCAGGTGTCCCAGAGCTACAGTGACCATGGACCGTGGGATGTCAGACCTGGCCATGACTGCTCCAGATCATTGTCAACGTGCACAGGCAGGAGCAGTGGGGGATCCTGGCTTGTTTCCAGAAAGGTTCCAGGGGTGGGACTGTAAAGCCCATAATCTGCCTACATTTTTCTTAAGTCTGAATAATACTGCTAGTCTCCAGCTTTTCAGTCCAATAAATGCATGCAGAAAATTCTAAGTGTTTTTATTAGAAAAAGTATGGGGGAAAAAAGAAAGAAAAATAGAAAAATCACGCCCCAAATGATAAACTGTTTATAAAAAAGCCATCGTTTTGGAGGGAGAGAATGTGGCATTCTGCACTTTCTAAGAGAGCATCAGCAGAGTAGGGCAGAGAGAATATTATCTCTCAAAGCTATGCATCATTCTCTTAAAATGTTAATATCCCATTTCTAGCTGAATAAATAAACCTCTACAAGTTCGATGCAACTAGTATTAATGAATCAGAGTGCAGACTGGGAAAATAAAGAACCAGACTCTGACTGCAAAAAAGCATCTTTTAAGGAAAAAAAAAAAAAGTCATTATTTAAAAATTGTTCCACTAATATGGTGCGAACAAAGGGCTGTTAGCTTGAAAGGACCAAACAGCTTTTATTTCGGAGTGCTTTATTTGCAGGAGGATTATAAACAAGATCTTCAGCAAACCCTTCGAACAGAGCATGCGTTATTAAAAAAATCACAAGCCTTTTTCCCATTTACCATTTCCTCAAGATGTTTTTGTTTTGTCTCCCTAATGCATTTATAATGAGTGTGCAGTCTCCACATAGTTTAACATCCAAATCAAAGATTGGATGGAGGCAGGCAGCAGCATTTCATGTCTTAGTTTTATGGCTTTCCTTGAGTTCCTAGTGCCACAAAACCCATTGCAAAGATCAAGATAATGCAAGATCTGATTCCATATATGCTCATGTTGAATGCAATGTTGAATGAAGACCCCAGGCTATTTTCATCATCCAAGCACGGAAGTTCATTATCTGTAACACATCCCTGCCTAGAAGCGCTAACCAAGGTTGTGTTAGACACTAAAGAGCCACCTGGAATTCTCGCCCTCAGGAAGAGCTAAATTGGATTAAAATGGAGGAAGGTGGTTAGAAGGCAAAGATGAAGCGATTTGTTAAGGGATGCAGAGCAGGTCAGTGGTACAGATGTAAGCCTGCATGCATTGATTTAGTAGCAGTGTCCTGATGGCAGTACCTTCAGGGACAATGCTGGGTGTTGACACAGGGGTCTTTGGGCAGAAAAGTGCCTTTGGTTTGCTTTCCCAACTGCACAGCTCCAGGAAGCTTGTATGGCTGTCTCCCACACTGAGAGAGATCTGGAGCCCTGCTCTGGCATCGTTTCTGAGTACGCTGCCTTCTCTGAGCCCCTTCCGATGTCCCAGTGCTCTGTCCATTGGATGGCAGTGCTCACTCCTACCAAAGCTGCCCAGAAACCTTGAGCCAGTTCTTAAAGGGTGTTGGGCTCTTGGAAAAGATGGTGAAAAACACAGCCATGGACAACTCCTGATCCCTGTATTTCACTGGAGCTTCAGTTTCCTTTTTTTTTTTTTTACTTCCTTGTGGTGTTTAGAATAGCTTATTTCACTCTCAAAATCACTGTTTTTACCAAGCTGCCGGCTTCCAGCTAGTGCTCCCCAAACACTGCAATTTCTGTTCTTTCCATCCCAGAGAAACTTCAGAAAAGACTGAGCAATTTCTGAAAGAGTACCCTGACATTTTGAAATTTCTCATGAAATGAAATTTCCCTTCCCCAAACTGCTTTTGCAAATTGCCTCATTGCAACGTTTGTTGGTGGATAATATAATTCATGTGAGAGCCAATGTGATGAGGCTGAAACAAAGTGCTTTAACCTTACCCAGGCAGAATGTTAAATAAAAGTCACATGAAATTGATACTGTCCCCTGAAACATTCAGATTTTCAGAATCAGCGTTTTCTCACAGCAAGCTGTTCCAGATCCCCTGCTGGCAGCAGGCTCAGAGACATGAGCTTTTTTCTGGAAAAGCTCTAAGAGCTGGGTATTATTATTGTTATTATTATCAACAATAATATGCAGAGAAAATGCAGCAGGAAAACAGAGGTAGGAGCATAGACTCTGCTACAGCTTTCTGTGTTCACATGTAATACAGTTTTGGATTCACAGGGTCACAAAGGAGAGGAGAATTCACCTCTACGAAATACTCCCCATCTCTCTCTGCCTCCCTGTTTCTATTTGTGAGTATATCAGGTGCACTCAGCTCATTCCTTTGCTCCTTGACGGACCTATTCACATGCTACCAATGCCTGAAGCAACATCAAAACTAACCCCTTAATGCTCCTGTTGTGCCTTTTGCCATTATTTTTTACCAACTAGATAGAATAAAAAGGTAGCACCAATGTGCAGGAGAGACAGGTCTTCGGACTGAGGTGAGCTCAATTAGCTAAGCAAGGTGGACTCATACAGTGTGACAAGGCAGTTGCTGCTTGCTGGCTGCACAGATTCATTCAAATATCTGGTTGACAAGTGCAATTTAAAAGCCTTCAGGATGGATGTTAGTGCACACACGCATAGTTGTGCACCCGTTCGATGAGCAATCCCATTAAGTGGCTAAGCCTCTTGGATAGTAGGGAGCTGTGGAAAAGAGAGTGGGGCAGGATGGGTTGGTGTCTCATGGCACGAGCTGTTCTCTCAGGCATTGGCAGTGGGTTTATAGCAGGGTGCAGAAAAATGGGCATAACTGTCTCTGAGGGTTTTCATCCCAGCTGGGAAGCCTGTGGCTGGCCACAGGGCTGCTGTTGCCTTCGCATGCCATTAAGTCTCTAGATGGTATCTATAAATATATTTTCCTTTAGAAAGGGTTATTGACACACATGACTGACATATATCTTTCCAGGCTTGGTCCTCCATGCATGAAATGTATTGTCTTCCCCTTTAAGGAGTTTACTGCTTCACTGACCTTTATATTCTGCAAAGAGACATTTTAATCTCCCACACTGCTGTGCCGCTAAGTGGTTTCTCATTTGACTTGTGCTACTCAATGGTCTTTCCATGTTGACGGGCTCTATTAAGTCACTGGGATTTAGCCTGAAACTCTTCTAAGCTGTTATTTTCAGTAATAACACTCCTATTTGTTCCCCAGGTTCGTCGCACCCACAGAAGGTGGGAGGAGATATGAAAGCACAAATTCTCATTAAAAGAAAAAGCCATTTTCTTTCGGAGTAAGCTACCTCAAGGCAAGTGGAAAGGGACAAAGCACTGGTTCCAGTATAAGCTAAGATGAGACTGGAAATCTTTAAATTAATCAATTCTCCTGTTGAGCAATTTCCCAAAATGGTATTGTTTAATCACAGCCTGTCAGGTCATCTTTATGAGACTACAGAGTATCTCAATATTTTACAGACTAATGTTGTAAATGTTCACTCCTATCAGCATTGTTTCTCCGTGTAGGTTTTATACACAAACAAATCGTGAGAGCTCATTTTTCAACCTTATTTTCCATATATAAGTTACCCATCGTGTGACTTATTTTCCTTGAAAGGAATGGGGAAAAAAAGCAAGAAATACCTTAAGAAAACTCTCCACGGAAGACAGAAGAACACGCATTTTTCACTGGACTCATCTCTTTATCTCGGAAAGGATGGGAATGGCCAGGCTGTATGTTTTGTATGCAGGAGCCGAAGGCACTAGTCACAGAATCACAGAACAGCCTTGCTTGGAAGAGACCTCTAAGATCATCCAGTCCAACCATTAACCCAGCACTGCCAATTCACCACTACCCCATGTCCCTCAGCACCTCATCTACACGGCTCTGAAACCCTTCCAGTGACGGGGATTCCCCCCTGGCCCGGCAGCCTATTCCAATGAATAGTCAGCTCACCCAGTGTGGGGTGAGTAAGGATATGGAGTGAATGAGCAAATGGCAGAGCCAGTTGGTCAGCCCAGGAGAACCTCTGGTCCCTCTACCCGAGAAATTAAAATGAACCTTTTCCACAGTTCTCTGCTGCTGCTTTATCTACTCTGTTTCTTGCCTTGGCTCTGCATTCAGGAGCCTTGAAACACCACAGCAGGGACAGCCCTAATGGTATTTCCAAACCTTTTTTTTTTTGGAAATAAGTATAGTTAGAGATCATGTAAGAAAACCCTCTGTGAGACCTTTGGCACAGGTGCCTTGTGTTGTTCATGTTCCTGTCGGTTAGAGAAGACCACAAGTCTTTGCACTTTCTCTCTTTCCCCCCTCATTCACCAGTTCCACCCTGTCTTCTCCCTCTGTGTCCATAACATAAGGCTGTTTTTATACGCCTGTACAGCTGTAGCATGATGAGGCATAGAGCTCCTGGTCTAGTGTCCTCAGGGACAATGACAATGGCTAGTAACAATCACCCAGGTGGGACAGGGATGGGACTGCCAATTTTCCTCGCCTGAAGGCTGAACCCTCTGCATCACTTAGTTAAAATAACCAGCACTGGTGTTTGCCAGTGAGATTGTTAGTTTTGGAGGAATAAGAAAATCTAATGACAAGGAAGTTGCCTGGGTATTACGCACTTTGACAACTCCTGACTGAGCAAATGTGCAAGTGAAAGCCTGTTCGGAGCCACTGACAAATAACAGGAGCAGCTGGAAGTGTCTTACACAGCAGGCAGCCACCAGCCAATAACGCCCAAAACTGGCAGAACTCTACCCAGTACTGGTTAAAGATGCTCTTCACCGATAGTGACACATGGAAAATCAAGTGAGGACTAGGCCAAGAACCATATTTTCCACCCAAATGTTGCTGTCCCCGTTTGGTTTTCTGGAGGATGCACTCTGTTTTGTAGTTTTTGACCCTAATGGCTCCCCCGGAGGGGGAGTTTGACCTCGAGTAACCCTGTGGGATAACTGGTTGACCTCAAGTAACCCCAGCCTGCCCACCCCCCCATAGGGAGTTTGACCTCGAGTAACCCCATGGGCTCATTGGTTGACCTGAAGTAACCCCAGCCTGGCACCCCAATGGCACCAGCTGGAGAAACATCTCAGGCTGGAGGATACCACAGGCCCAGAAACAGTCTCCAAATACACCTCTCTGGGTGAGCTTTTGTCCATTATTTTCTGCACTAGTCCCGATGAGATTGTATACACATAGAGTACAATAATAATATCAACCTGAGAATGACTAGGGAGAAGATTAAAAAATTTGGGCTCTAGCAAGAAAAAAAAAAAAGAGATCTCTTTTAACAACAAATTGTAACTAATTAGACTTTGAATGGGAAATCAAATGAAAGTGCATGAAGCCTCAATTTTCCATACAGTTGACGATCTGACCTTTTTAGGAGTGGGAAAGAAAATCATTTTTAATTAACATGACTAATCATTTCCTGTCATTTTCAGATAATTGGCTTTGTCAAAAAAAATGAGCTGTTCTGGGGGGAAGCTGTGGGGGTGACAGTGGCAGCTCCACTGCCATGTTTAACCTTTTAGATCCTGCCTGCAAAGGGAGTTTTGATTCCTTGTTATCGTGGTGAAGAGTGTCTATATGGAAATTTTGTGCCCTGCCCCTCTTCCTTTCCATATGGCTCATAGTTATTCATACACAGGGAGAAAAAAATATTTGACATGCTGCTAGACTTCTTTCACTTCGAAACAGTCCTTTATTAAAAAATGCAGAGGAAACAGTTTAGCTAATAGACTGTTTTCTGGTATATCTTTAGGTCACTCACGTGATCTAGGACACAGGGTCAAACCTTGGAGTCCTTAATAACATCTTCTCAAGCTAGCTGGGAATTTGGCTTGACTGAGTGTAGCCAACTTTTATTCTGACTGAAAGGCGAGCAATTGAAGGTGGCCAGAGTGACTGCTGCAGAAACTGGTTGGTTGTACCTACTAGCCCGAAATATGGACACCTGTAATATAAATCTTTGGCCATGAGATGTAACTTTGCTCTCTTTTAAGCAGCAATGAAACCTGGTGTACTGGAGGTTTTCCTAGGCAATTGGTAGGTTTTAATGCACACTTCAATGGGTGGGCAAAGCGATTGGAGAGAGACCAAAGGAAATCAGGAAGAACAAAGGTCTTTGAAACATGACCTGCAAGTAAAGACTGAACAGTCTGGGATTGTTCAGCTGAGAGAAGAGAAAATTCAGTGGGGAACTTAAGTTTTGAACAACATTAAAAAGCACTTAGAAAGGCTGTAATCTGTCCTCAGCTTTTAGTTAGTAGGGTAAGTAGAAACAGGAATAAATTGCATCAGGAAAGACTCGGAATAGATATCAGGAAAAGCTTTCAAGTGATGAAGAAAACAGAACACCATAGAGTCCCTGGTCATCTTTAAATGGGACAAACATCTGCCAGGGATGACATGAGGACAGTTTATCCTGCCCTAGGATGGGGAAATGGATCTGCTGCTCTGCTGAAGTCCCTTCCAAATGTGATGTCCATAACTGTACAGGAGATGAAACATTCCTGTTTGATATCAGCAGTACTGGATAAGGCTCCAAAATAACGAGCAGGTTTTGAAACAGAAGGAAGAAGTGAGAATGTACAAAGTGAGTAGCAGTGGACATTTGGTGTAAATGCAGGCACAAAAAAAAGCACCCTGGTTAAGCAAGTGGGTCAATATACAGACCCTTTACCCCAGCAAGGAGCTGGTGATCGTAGTGTGGTGCCTGCTTGTGCAATGCACTGCTGGACTGAGATGCCCAGTGCTTTCTCAGGCTCTTGGGTGGTTGCTGGTGCAGCCATAAACTGGCTCCTGATATAATTTGTTTGACTTGATATTGTTCATTATTTTTTGGCCAGCATGGATCATCAGTCCAGGCTGTTGACATTCACCCTGGTGACTCTTGAAATCACAGAGATGGTGTTCACCAACACAGGAAGGAACAGCTCAGCCTGCTGTGTATGTCAAAAATCTCCCTTCTTCAAAAAAATTGAACTCATGGTTCTTCTATTGCAACCCTACCACTAAAAATAAAACCAGAGATATTTGAGTTTAAACTGAATTATGCCATACAGAAGAAACATCTCTGACTTCAAGTTTTTCCAAACCCTTCTTTCTCCTATTGCTCCCACTTGCAAAGCATTCCAGTTTCAGGAGGATGACGAACAAGCAGGATAAATTCCTAAACCACATAACAACACCAACTCTTGTCCCTTTGTCTCCTTTAACTGACATATTCCATAGCTATGCAATCCCCTGTTTTACTGATATCGAAATCGTGCAGTCATTTCTATTCATGAAGCAGATCAGAACAAGTTCCACTAATGACTAAGAGATGTATTTGGGAGTGCAGAATTCTACAAATTAGCAATCAAACACAATAAAAAAATAAGAGATACTGCATTACAAAATGCACTTTGTTCATTTATTTTAACAAGTATCTCTTATTTTCCATTATTTACAGTGCTAGTTAGCGTACTCATAAAAGTACTGTGGCATATTGAGTTAAAAGTAATGGATTCTTAGTGCTGGGAAATCTCAGCAGAGCACTCTGCTATTAAACACTGGCAAAAAATGGGAAGAAAATGTTGCAGTGGGTTGTTTTCTGTGGGTTTTTTTCTTGCTGTGGAGGACTTTTTGATGGGGTGAAGATAATTGGGTCTGCAGATTAAGTGATTTAGGAATTAGCTGAGTTCTCACTGTGAACAGTTTTGTAAATTCCCACATCACACTATGTCTTCCAGCTTCCCTCTCCCTTTAACAAATCCAACTTTCAGGACCTTATTTCAGGGTGTCCTTCTTAGCCTGAGTTCTACGGCTTCCTTCAGCTGCTCATCATTTAAAGACAGTTATTTTTTTGACATTTCATTTCCTGCTTTTTTCCCCTTCTTCTTGCGTCTTTTATAGATGGTGATAAATGTGAATAACAATGCGTCCAGTGTGAAAGGCGGAGTGTAAAACCCAATTCCATTCGATTTCTCTTTTATTCTAACTTTAAGCCTCAGATTTACCCATGTCTCACTTCGCTGGACCTGTCACCTGAATTAAATAGAGACTCTTAAAACTGATTGCTGCAAGGAAATAGATCTTAGAAGCGTGAACATAACAGCATCTTAAACAAAATTTCCTAATAAATGTTGAACCTTATTTAAATTTTATTTCCCACCCCTGATATACAGAAGCATCTCAATGCTAATCAGAAAGGGAGAAAAGTGACCTTAATTTTGGATGATCTATTTTCAAAATCCTGTTGAAGGCAGCAAAATACCTTGATAATTTGCACATCATGTAAATGGCAGAGAAAGAGGGGTCAGCAGTCAGGGAATACTGAGACACACTTGTCTGCTTTTACGCATCACTGCTGACACCTGCTGCGTAACCGCCTGGCAGAGCCATCGTCCTGAACACAGTGAAGGAGCCGGCTCCTCAGGCTCGGTAAAGGGAGTCCCTGCTTTTATAGCAGGAGGGTCACCATCTCAAGTTTGTCCAAACGGTGATGAATGAAGCAGGTTTAGCAGTGAGAAAAAAACACAGCTGTCTAGGTTGCAGAGGAGAGGCTTTTTCCAGCTGTATACTGCTCTTTTTTTTTTTTTCTAGTATTCAGGGCTCTTGCCTGTTTTTTAATATTTGCTTGGCATTTTGGTAGCCTGAGGTTTTTTTTCTGCTATCTCAGGCTCTGAAATAGATGGCACTGAGCTGCCCTTGGACCCTGGCCAAGAAAGAAGGGAACATCAGCAGGGGATGCTGTAGTCAGAGCTGATACAGATCCAGAGCAAGGTTGGTTTAGAAATAGAAGTGACCATCTCAAGCAACAGTTGTTTCTTTAGCGCATCTTGTATGCCCACTGAATGGGGATGGGCCAATCTGCTTGATGGCTCCCTGCCAATGTGTGGGAGGTGATCTGGCAAAAAGTGTGCTTTTTCTCTCTGTTCCTGCTGTAAAATGAGGAGTTCTCACCTGCCATAAACCTTCATGCCGTAAAAAGCTGCTCAACGCAAGGAGATGCCCAGCAGTGTTATCGTAGTTATGTGATGTGACATAGTAAGCATTTAGGAGTCAGCTTACTTTGGTATGGTGATAGAATGAGGAGTCTGATAGACAACTTGTATTAACATCACAGAGCGTGGGAGGGGGTAAAAAAAGAAATAGAGAAGAATTTTCCCTTTAAACAAATACTTGATAAAAGAACAGAGGCAGGTAATGGATAGATTTGCTTTGTTAAGGAAGTGTCCATAGTATTTGCATTTTATAATTGTTCCTGTAAAGGTTGGTGTGAGCTGAATCCCAGCTCAGCTTTCTTGCGCTTTTTCTTTTCCTTTCTTCCTGTGTGGAGTGGCAGAATGCTAAATAGCTTCTTTTCCATCATGCCAGGTTGTCACAGCATGATCTCTAGTCATTCTTCCACTGAATGGCAAAGCAGATGCCACCCCAACTTCACCCCCAGCAAGGGTTTGGGGGGGAAGCCTGGCAGGATCTATCCCTGGGGACCGCCACAATGGCAACACAGTTCATTCCCCTCACCCTGAACAAAACAGACCACAAGTAGCACAATGATGCTCCCCATTATTAATCCCACTGTGATTCTAAGTGACGTGCTATTACTGTACACACAAAGATACGTGAAGGTTTTCTGATTTCAATTACGATCATTATCTCCTCTGAGAGATGGTTTTCTTTCTGCTGTTGGGAAATCTCTTTAGCTGATCTGCTCTGAAAGAGCAGCATACAGCAGTAAATAATCCTGTTTGTATTAAGTGTGCACTCCTGCTGGACTCCCCCCGCCTTGTTGATGTCCCCTTTCTTTGTCCCCCACTATGAGAGATGGCTGAGACTCTCAAGATGGGCTGCAGGCAGCAAGGATTCGACACACTCCACCAGAAACACCCTCTTGTGAAATACTCAGGAACAGCACCTCCTCTGTGAGATGGACACGGTGAGGAATGGGAAGTGGTGAGACTTGCTGCATGCATGCTGAGACTTGATACAGGCACAGGCAAGGGGAATCCAAGTGAAAATCCAAGTGATGCACTTGCATCACTGCTCCATTTAAGCCATTTGTGAAAAGGATAATGCCACTGCCAAGCTATGAAGTCATCCTCTCTAGTCTCCAGGAAAACCAGAATGTCCCAGTGCAGGAAGCTGACTGCAAATGATGTGATTTTGTACTGTTAGTTCTCTTCCACATTTAATTTACACTATCTTTTGAAGTACCTATGCCAAGTGGAATTCAAGATTTTCATTTCTCAAACATCATCACTAAAAATTTTACTCTAAAGTACATTTACTAGGTGTGAAAATAAGTCCAATATATTTGTCCCAGCTCTATCGAATCACACTTCAAATATTAGTGTGCTCATGTAGCCAGTCTCTGAGGGCACCACATGCAGTGGAAGTTCATGGAAGCGTTAATGCTCTGGGAACAAGAAGCATGCTGCTGCAATGCCATTGGGAAGAGCATGGTGACATCAGGCAGCATGGATTTTGAGTCACCAAACCATGCTTGGGGTCATCAGTGGGACTGTCACTCTAATTTATACACATCCTTCAGGGAGCAGTACTCAGCACGACGTACTCCAGAAAAGCAGCAGCTGAGCCCTGAGACTATCTAGCAGTTCTCCAGGAACCTCAGGCACAACCTGAGAGCCTCACTCGAGTTCCCAGGGGACAGACATCCGTGCTTAAAATAACCAGAACAACTCATCACCTCTCTGTTGGTCTCAGCAAGACAGTCAAGAGCTGAGCTGGCCAGGAATGGCAATCACAGGTAAAGCATGAGAAAGACAAATGACTAACTGCTATTACACCTGCACTATGGCTCAGGGGTCAGTCCACTGCGATCCATAGGATATGTCTTTTCCCTGATACTAAAAATGCTGAATATTCAGCATTCCAGATACTTGCTGGTGTTTATCCCGGTGTGCCAACTCTATATAATCCCACAAATCCAGTCACTTTATTGTCCTCCTACTTCTGGATATGAGCTTCCCTTCCCACCATGACTATCTCCAGAAACTTCTCTCTGACCCAAATTTTGCATTAGAAACACTTTAATTTGAAAATGACATTCTCTTCCTTCCTTCAGATATCCCTTTCCACGGGTGAAGCATAAGCAAAAGAGATGAAGATGCTTCTAATCCCAAGGCTGTCACTGACTGCCATTTCTTATGAACATTTTACAGAGCCTCCCAGATGCACATTAAGCTTGATGTGGACTCTCTAAATCTCAAGAACATTTAATAAACAGGGAATTAGTCTGACTAAGTTGTACCAGAGATGAATTTCTTACATTGATACAATCTCCAATGAGCACTGCACTTCATTTAATAAATGTATTTATTAAATACATAAAAGATTTGTAAACGGAGCTCTTGTCTTGCTGAACCTTATTAGCTTCATCCTTATTTAACATTTATTTTCTTGAGATGAGACAATATTTGTTAAATCTTGAACACGTCATTGCAAAATCCACCCGTGGTTTATTCAGTCTGACTCTAAATATTAAATTTCAACATTTGCTAGACCTGGCTCCTTGTTTAATCTACCAAGATCTCTAACAAGTGCTAGGAAAGATTTGCTAACTCAGAAATAACTGTTATTGAATCTCCAGTGGGTTTGTAAAAATCTACATAATATTTAATAAATCTGCCCTAAGATTTGCTTAAATCTGTTTAACCTCCATTAAAATGGGAAAAGGAATTTGTTGGAGTCCTTGTCGGATTCATGCAAAACTTCCTAAGTATATCAGATGTTACCAAAATCCTATTAAATTGCCATATGAGTTTTCTGTTTCATTTCTCATCATTGTTGATTATTAATGTATTTGTGCATAAATAGCAGCTCTCTCCCGCTAGGCACTGCATCCCTCCTCCTGTCCTACTCACTCACTACCCTCAGAATTCAGCTGTTGGTAAATTGTAAGTCATTGCTGGAGCTGTTCCCACCGCATTTCTGCTCCACCACCTTTCAGATTGCAGCCCATAATTTTGCAGACCTTTGCTGGGAATGCATAGATTGCCTTTGTCAATTTTATACATCTTCTCTAAAGAGACAGATTCTAAGAAAAAGTAATCATGCTGTATCAGTAGCAGAAACAACACTTACCCACCTCTTATTATCCCAACATCTTGCCAGAATAAGACAGACAGAAAACAAATATTGTACTTAGTTTTCAACCTGCATGCAGAGCATTTTTATGTCTCTATCTGGTTCCAGTATTTCTGTGGCAGTGATCCCAAATTATGGTTGGCCCAAAATCTCTGCCAACTTCTCTTGCAGATCACCGTGCACCCTGATCATAAAATTTCACTTGAAAAGAGAAAATTGAAAACAATTATGGTTCTGTGTGCTTCTGCATACCACTCCCCCTGGCCTCTCAGAGCCCAGTGATGGGTAAAGCACAGCCCGGGAACCCTTCTCCAGCACACAGGCAGTTTAGAAACACTAAATGGGTAGATGAAAGTAGTCTAATTTATTTGCTCTGTGTTTCCAGACTTTTCATTTCTTGACAGGTACCTTGAAATCCCCTCTTTTCCATGACAATTAATGCAGATTCTTTCTTTACTAGGTCTGACCTTGCAGCAGGTAGCAAAGGGTAGCAGATGATATGCTAAAACTCTCACTACCAGAGATGGAGGTGCAAACCAGCTCAAGGCTAGAGTGGAAATGAGCTCAGTCATCTGAATCCTGTTGCCATTTGTCAATAGCACGGAATATCCCACCATTTTTCTTGCTTGGCACAGAAGGAGATAGCAGGAATGCAAGAGAGGACAGTGCTGCTGGGTGCCTGTGTGAGGACTGATCACCTGAGCAGCAGGTAGTGTTACAGTGCAGCGAGAAGGGGCTTTTGCAGAATGGTACAGAAATGTAGGGCTGGGATAGCCACCAAGAGCAGCTGTTCTTGGAAACACACTGGCAGAGCTAATTCTGGTACATAATGGGCAGATTCCACTCTCCCTACAGGAGTTTCATGGCAGTACTATCAGACTCTCCCTTTATTGCTTATCAAAATCCTCTTACAAAAACATGATGCCAGTATATTATTTGAGTGCTCTGATATGACAGTGAAGAAGACCAGACAGGCCAGACACGATAGATAACTGTTGGCAGTTAAAGCTGCTACTAAAAATAAAGGAATGGATTTATTGAAGGGTTACAGAGAAAGGTTCTGCTTTCCAGCTGAACCCGTGTACAGGGCCCACATATTAAACATTTCAGTTTGAGCTCTAGTAAAATATGTAATTCACTACAGATTTCTAAGTTTGCCTGTGATAATTTGCTACTGGGTTCAGGCTATTCTGCTAGTGATTTATAGTCTTGGATGTTCTAAGCAATATTTATTGCATCAGATAGCAGAGCCAACTTTTAGGAAATGCTGGTATAGATGACATAAGCCTTGTACATTTGGAGATTTTTAAAATACCATTTATAGAGTGGCAGAATTGTGGGAAATTCTTGAGGAAAGCAGAAAGGAAGAACATAGACAGTGCAACTACAGACACTCAGAAGTGGTCAGTGATTTTCTGAGTGTCTTAAGAAATGCTACTACATCTATTTTTGGAAAAAGCTGGGCATTAGTACACTGAAAATCTGTCCTCTTCCACGTGAACTGTGGTGGGAACATGGAGATATACAATATATGTATCTATTTCTGGAAACCTAACCTTGTGAATTATTAATAAATAAATAAACAAAAGTGACAAAAAAGAACCCCATCCCAAAGATGATCTCAGACTGCCTATATTCTAACCCAGTTATTTAACATATAAGTTGCTTTATCCCGAAAAGAAATCTTGCCCCAGACATGCATAATTCTGCAGTCCCTCTTAATACATGTCTATTTATTGAGCCTGATGAATATAGAAAGTCTGGATACACAATTCTGAGATCTCGCAGGAGGAAAAACAACTCCTCATTCAGCCCTGAACAGGACTGGATTTGAGACACAGCTATGTAAGAATCAGTCTGTAATAACGAGCACAATTTAATTCAATTCAACAGTCTTGTAGGAATGAAAAACAAATAAACAAACCCTTCACTTCAGTAGCATTAGCATTTATCTTGAGGAAAGCCAGCTTCATAAAAAATGAGGCAGAAAATCAACAGCTAAGAGGGTAAGAACTTTTCCTGTGGCACGAAAATTATTGAAAAGATCACATTAGATGCTCACTAAAATTTATAGCATCAAAAACTGCAGAAGGAGCAAATACAGGGAAAAGGGCTATGTTTGGTTCAGCTGCAAATTGTTAAAAAAAGATACTTAAAGTTGAAGACGTCCACTGAAGAGCAGAAATTTGGCCAAAAAGAGGAAAACAGGAAGGAGCAAACTTAGCCAAGTTCAATGTAAAATTTATCATATGGCAAGGCAAAAAAGATTTTCAGAAACAACTCCCAAAAGGCAATTGGAGTAACAATTCAAGCATATCAGAAACAAGAAACCTGTCAGATATTTTACACTGACAGTTCATGATTAGGGTCTAATGGGTGCTCAAGGAAGAAAAGGCTATAGTGGAAAAGCCTCATAAATTCCTTTATCAGAGTTCACCAGGGAGGAAGTCTGTAGTTTAAGAGGGATGAATCTGAAACATTCTCTATTTGAAATGTGAGTATAACAACTTTCAGAATATTCTTTTTACAAAGTGAATGGTAATAACCCTTCCAGACCAGAAGATATTCTATGCTGATAAATGTAAAGTGATGCACATGAGAAAAATCAATTTTAATTATAAATACATAGAAAAAGGTTCCAAATCAGCTAGTGTCTCCCAGGAGTTATCATGGAATCACTATGAATTTCTCTGAAAAAGCCAGTTCAATGCTCAGCAGAGGTCAAAGAGGCATATAGAGTATGTTAAGTAATAATTAGGAAAGATTTAGAATAGAAAAGAAAAAACATCATTATACTGCTAAAATGACTCACATTCTGACTGTTCTGGTTGTGCCATCTCAGACTAAAATTCTCTAGAAATAGAAGGGGCATAGAGATTGTCTGACAAGTACGACCAGATGCGTATGGAGCAGGTCTTCTACACAGAAATCAAAAGGCTAGGGCTCATTGACTTGGAAAATAAATGAGTGGTGTATTTATGGTTATATAAAATCATAAATAGCATGGAGGAAGTGACTGCAAACAATTATTCACTGTTTCTTGTAAGGCAGAAATAAGAGGTACCGAATAAACCGATCAGGCCATAGATTTAAACAAACAAAAGGAAGTCCTTTTCCACACACAATGCATAATCAAACCGTAGAGCTCATTGCCCAAAGTAAAAATGGGTTCAAAAAGCAATTAGACAAATTCATGGAAGAAAAGTACATCAAGGGCTTATTAAAAACAGTGAAGTGGATCCAAGCTTCAATCTGGGACTCTTTAAACTGCAGATTACTGAAAAATGAGGAGGGGTGTTGGCAGGGGATTTTCTTTCTCTGCTTTTTCTCTTTCTTATATTCATTTCTAAGCACCCACTACTAGCCATTCTGCTCCAGCTGGACATTTGCTTTGAGACTGGAGGGTTCTTAGGCTGTTATCTTTCCTGTCGTAGAAACTGTACAGAAATCATTTCCAATAGCTGTCAGCTTTGCTTCTCTGAGGTTGCTTCCTTTCACCCCTTGCACGGGAAGGGCTGTAGGGGCAGAAAGCTGCTGCCTCTATGGGAAACTTCCCATATAAACCAGGACCAAAGTACAACAGTAGGCAGTGGGGTGTCTCACTGCTGCATTCTGCACTGGCTTGATGGATAAACCAGGAGCCATCAGTGCCTTCAGCATTCACGTGAAGTCAGGGGCTAGTGAAAAATCTGCTAAAGGCTGCCCTGGGATCGGTGCATGGGTGACAGACAGGGCAATAGGTGCTAGGTGGATGCTGACAGAAGAGCACCAAGCTCACTAGCCTAGCCAACACCCCAGGGATCAAACTTCTGCTGCTCAGCCAAAGCTGGTGCTCAGAAACATTCTTAGGATTGTCCACTCCCAACTGATAAATGACCACTAATTCACTTTGCAGGCCTTTTGAAACAGAGCTCCAAGGTCTATGTGGTGGGTCCAGAGAGTGACAAATATGTAGCGCTGGGGAAAGCTGGAAGCATCATACTACTCTTATCACAGTTGGAGCTACTTAATCGTATAGGGCTTTCAGTTACTAAGGTCCCGTTTAATTTAGAGTGAGAGTATGTGGTAATTAGCCTTAACCAGGTCATTGATCTTAGGGGAATATACTCTATGAGAACCTACATCCATCTTGCATGCTTGTGGGAGGGAATGGCTGATAAGCTTGACATCCCTGCTCATGGTATTAACGAGGCAGGTTAATGGTGACCTTCTGCTGGGGCCCTTCACGCCTAGCTGGCCATGGAAATGCAAGGGCATTTCTCCCATAAGCCTGATTATTCCTTTGGATTCAGTGGTATAATTGGACTGATGTGAGTGGAGGCTTTTTGTCCTTACCTGACTGTAAGTACACAGATGTTTTCCATGACCTGCCATACACTTCACAAATATCACTAAGATTTACGGACAGTTTCTCTAAGAACTTTGCGTCCTCTCTGATTCTACTCCTCCCTGGGGCAAAACCCCAGTCCCAGGTCAATGACTTGCTGCCGTAGTATGAGCTGAGATGTCACACACAGTGCTGTCCAGCTTTCCATGGGCTGCAAGGATGGAGATACTGAGAATCTGAGATGAATAGATTCACCTCAATGGCATGTGCCTTGCTTCAGGCGTAGAGGGATAGAGACCCTGAATGGGCACTGTTTCACACTTACATTTTCACAGCCAATTTCTTCAAAATGAGTGATCAAATTAGCCAAAGTCATTCAGCACTTGCCATTTCATCACATGAGCCACTCACTGTGACCATGTCTGTTCTCAACATTAGGCTCAAGCCTAAGGTCGAGCAACAATTGTCTTTCCCTATCACACACTAGGTATTAAGGTCTGTCCATCATTAACTCTGCAAGGATTCTCATCAGCCTTAAATTTTCAAATTTCTGCTTGGAAAGTCTCTCTTCTGGATTTTCAAGATTTTTCTTTTTCTTCTTTTTGTAAAGTTGGCTCTTTAGGTAACTCTACTCAGTGGACCAATAACTCATTTTCTCCTTACAGCCTTTGTGGAAGGGGAGGTGGGCTGGACCTCTCCCCTACCCAGATCTCCCACATCACATTGTTGTTATTGCCAGGTTGTGTTTTGTTTTCTTTTTTTTCTTTCTGGGTCTCCTGCCAAACATTTGTCTGCTTTGTCAGGTTTTGGGTTTTTTTGTTGTTGTTGTTTGTTTTGTTTTTTTTTTCCTGGGGAAAAAAAGCCTGTTTAATCTTAGCAAATGGTTTTTTTCCACTTCAATAGCCTCAAAATTTTCCCTGGAGAGCTGTAAGCCCTTTAAATATATTTAGCTTGCCAGATTTCTTATGTTCTCTCTCCAGGAAGCCAATTTTTCTTCTAAGCTCTTGAGAAAGGGCCAGTCTCATCTTTTCTTGTGATTTGAAGCTGTTGTACACTACCTTCCCTCTTTTCTCTTTTCTTTACTCAGTCCTCCTTAGGTTTAGCACTTGTCCCTGAGGTAGCATAAAGGCCAGAAACCCTTCCCAGGCTTGTGTTAAGCTCCTTATCCACTCTGGGTCTTTCATACTGTATTCATCAGCACATCATTCTGGTGTTTCATGACAATTGTCCCCACGTGCATTGCTGTACACCAGGCTGAAGAGACTAACCACGACTAAATGTTTCAATGGTTGTGTGCCCTGTCCTGATTCAGAAGATCCATGGGGGATTTTCAACATCTTCAACAAAGATGTTCCCAAGCTCCCCTTTTTCCTACTGACCCTCATCCCTGGAATGCTTGCTGAGTGTGGAAATCCTAGAATAAAATGGGATCCTGGGATCTGGCCAGCTCCTTATGACCCAAACCTCTTTTCCAGATAACTTGATTTGTTTCTCTACCGCTTGAGCATAATCAGACAAGGATACAGTGCCTAACAAGTCTCACCGCACACGCGGGGATGAGCCTGGTTCAATTACAAAAGGAAAGTGGTTCTGGTGTACAAACTGATGGCTAGACAGCTTGTAGTGTCTGTAACTGAACCAGCAAATGAGTTGTGTAATACGTGACCTCTGGGACAAACACAAGTCCCTTCTTCAGATGTTGGCAGGTTTATAAACAATACAAAAGAAAAAGAAGAAAAAAATAATGCAGCTGAAGTGTTCTGTGATGACATGAGGAGAAGAAAGATTTACACTGCTGACTGACTGGCTTCATGGTGAGATTGGAACGATGTAAGTAATGTATCTTCAGACACTGGGGAACAGGCAAGACTACTCAATAAAAAGTGCTGTTTATTTTATAATCAACAGTTCTAATGCAAGAAACTCCTGAGTTCTCTTATTCATGATGACAAATTATTTCTGGGATCAATGAGATTCCTTTTTACTGGCCCCCTATTTGACATATATAAAAATATGCACACATTAACGTGCTTAAATAGCACCCTTCCAGCCAGAAATTAAAAACATGTTTCACACATTATTCCATAAATATGTCAAGCCTGTTATTACCCTAAGACAAGATTTCATTAAGGCACTGTCCATCTGGTGTCACTCAGGTGCAGAGGGGATTTAATAAGCCAAGAGTGCATTTTGGAATGGACTATGAGTGTCCTGATTTGTGCTCTAATGAGCGGGTGTTCATCTCAGAGAGATGCAGGGCTGCAGTGTTCTAGGAATGCTGCTCTCACCCACCCAACCTGGGAATGGGGAATTATCCCCTGGGCTAGTCAGAAAAAGGAATTTCCGTCTTGTGGGGAAGGACAAGGTTTCTCTGGTTGCTTTAGTCATGAACAAGGACAACAAGTTAAAACTTTTTTTTTTTTCCCCCATATACCAAAATATTCTGAGAATACTTCCTTTCAGTCTTATCAGAACACTCAGACATGATATTGTATTGCTTGCAAATCCATTCAAATAATAATTCCAGTGCACTCATATACAGAAAAACATGAGACCTTTTGCACTTAAAATCTCAAGCCACTGCTTGGTTAACCTGCAGCTCTGCAGCATGACCTTGGGCCTGAACGCTAAAAAAGCAGCTTGAGAAAGAAAAGGCTCCAGGTATAATTAGAGCAGGAGCCTGTCTACTGAGAAACACAGAGCAAAACATAAACAGGATTAGCTTCCATGAAATCTTAACGGCGGCTGTGTAATTTATACAGGATTCTTTGGCTTGTTGGCGCCGTTCTTGCTTTCTGGGATCTGCTCCTGTTATCTCAGAGCAGGAGAAGTCCACTGCTGTTCTCCTGCCAGACCCGATGGCCTTTAGTCAGATTTAAGAGAAAGTGGCTGTGGGAAATGGAGATTAACACTCTGAGGACAGGTGAGATTATCTCGTAGAAGGTCATCATAGTTTCCATAAATGGAATATATATGTCTATGTATACGCACACTAATGTCCAGCAGATCTATAGCACAAGGTGGAAATGGAAAGCCTGGGGAATATTTAATCACAAGGACTTATGGTATGGGTCTGGGTGAGGCAATGAGCTGTGCAAGCGGCAATGCAGAGAAGAGGACTAGAAATTGCTAATGGAAATGTAAGGAAGTGACAGACCTAGTGTGTGGGTCCCTGTGTGAGTGTGCCTTTAAGTTCTCTTGAATGGAAGAATGAAAATGAGTCAACCAGTAATTAAAAATTCCTCACCCTATTTATAAAAAAAGGGTTTTTTCTGTGGCTATTCATATTATGGGACTGAAGCCATGAGTCCAAATGCTCCCTTCATTGATGTATTTGCTCCCACAATGCAATTTCTGTGGCCTAAATTTTTGATAGCCCATTTTTTGATTGCTGTGTTTAGGACAGGACTATTGTTCTGAGTTGTGGATGACCAAATTAATCATTTGTGTATATAAGGCACAGTGTGCATACTAAGTCTTCCTATTGTTTCACCTGTCACGACAGGGCCACAAACACCAGAGACATAACATCAATTATCAGTAGAGATGGACCAGAGAAAGGGTATTCAGAGGTGGAGCTTGACATGAAGCAATTCACATGGCCTGGCTCAGTAATGACTGCTCTGGTACCACAGCTCACACACAAACAGCTCATAAACACTCAGGCAGGACTTAAAAGAAAACAAGCAATTTCCCTAACCCCATTCTGCTTGGGTCCTCAATCTCCAGCAATGCACCTACAACCCTTCACTGAATTTCACTGTTAGCAGGGAGAGTCAACGGCAAAGGAAGGAGCTCTGTCAAGAACTGAAAATACACGTCTGCCTTCCATACCAGGAGTGAACTGTATGTCTGATCTAAACGGGAAAACCAGTTTTCCAGTCAAATCTCCTGTTAGCCTTCAAAATACATAAAATGCAACAAGCTGCAGGTTTAGCACAGAGCTCAAGCCCCTGGGTTCTGAAAATGCTGCAGACAACTTTTATTTTGATCTGGTGAGTATCACATCTGCAGGTGGCTGGATAGGTCTGGATAGCAGCTCGCAGACAAGTGTATTGCGTGTGCTGCATGCATTCAGTCCCTTCATTATGTAGCAGCTCCAGCAAACACCTGCTGATCGTGCTTCTCTAATTTGTTTTTCAGGGAGAAGGTTGCTAGTCACCTTCTATCTGTCTTTTATCAGCTACAGGTCTGCCTGGTTATACATCTGCCTTTGGAGAAATCATCCCTCCAGCTGGGGCAGGACATTCCTGGGCTGGAGGGGGAGAAAGTGAGTGAGAAGCAGGATTCCTAAGGAGCCCAAGATGGGGAATTTACTGAAGGACTCGCTTGCTATGGATTAGTGAGGCCATGAGCTCTGTGCCCTGTGCAACGTCATCAGAAACCAAGCATTTTCATTACAAGGAGGTGGCTTTCTGCTGTCCCCTAGACCCAGTTCTGCCTCTGTAGTCTCTCTTCAAGCTATTTCTTTTTCCTTAGTGCAGTTAGTAAACAAAGAGAGAACTTGAGGATTGGCTGTACAGGGGGAAAACCGAATCCTGAAGAGGGGCCCATGCAAACATAGCACCTCCTCTGGGATTCTTCTGATTTTCTGCCACTGCCTTTTTGCTCTTGCCCACAATGGATTGTGCCTAGTGAGTGTAAGGCTTTTCCATGACCTCTGCAGCTCACATGTGAGCTGGGTCAGTGGATCCCACAATGCCATAAATAGTGGGATGGGCATGAACCACTTGATAGTCTCTTGGCTGGAGCAGTACTGCTGCTGCAGTAATCCATATACCTGCTGGTGATGTCAAATGAAACACCACTTACCTTTTCAAGAAGACTTTATATGGGTTTGTGCTTTTACTTCTGAAATGAAATTCAGGAATAACCTATTAGTTATCTGTGCAGAGAAGAGCATAAACCTCTCTTTGGGGTGGGTGTGGAGGAGTTCAGTCACCTGGCGAGCACAGTGTGCATGCCCTCATTGTGAGAGATCACCTCCAACTTTCCTACGGAACCTCGGCACCCTTCAGCATCGATGCCCATCATCTTGACATGCCACTGAGGCTGCATGAAGTTTTGTACAGGAATAAGTAGGAATGATCTTAGGTAATCATCTGAGTCATGGTACACTGATCTTATCACAGTGAAGAAAAGATACCTTTGACTTTCCCTCTTCTGACATTCTGTTAAAAAAAAGCCTGACATTGAATGGCAAATTATCCAACCTCAGAAAAAGAGCAAAACCTGAGAGGTGGCAACACAACAATTGTTTTGTACATACCTTTCATCAGACCTGAAGACTGTCCTAGGGACTCATTTAAAGATCCTCATTTTCCATCAGGATCCAGAGGTAGGCAGAAACTCTTGAAAATCAGGTGGCAATCCTGGAAGGACAAAAGAGAGATGGGTTCCAAGCTGGATCATCTCCTGACTTTGCTAGCTCAGCCCCAGGCACTGTGAGCCCCTCATGTTGTCAAGGCTGGTGTTGTAAGAGAAGTAGGGGATGACATAGAGGAATGCAATAATACGAATGTGTAGAGGCATCACTTGTGACTGGGGCTCTTTGGTTTCAGCATTATATCACTACCAACCAAGATATATTTCCTCCCCAGGAGGGAATGTGATCTAAATAAGACAGGAAAGGAATAATAGGAAGTATTATTCTTCCCATGTTACAGATAGGCAGCTAAGGCAAGCACCTAACTCACACCTCTTTAGTGAGTCTGCAATAGAATTTGGTCTTAAATCTGCATCTCCTGGGTCCTATTGCAACACTCAAGTCACAAAATCAGCTCCTTTCCCTGTAGACTGGCTTTCTTCTCTGTACAAATGCTCAACCAGTGTTTAGGCACGGGCAGCTCACAGGACCAGCCTTTCTCATGAGGTTCTCAGTGCTGCTCACTCGGAAATATCTTCAGCAAGTTGGAGAGTAGGGGAGGGCCCTTGAAAAAACTGGCACTTAATCCCTCAGGTTTCATCTTCCACTTCACCTAAACAGTGAATTTCCACCTGAACCACACAAGTCAGCCACACTTCATTTAATGGTGACTTTTAATATGAGTCACACATGGAAGTAGCTCCATGCCAGTGTTTCCTAGTCTCCATCCACTAGAGACAGCTTAGTCACACATGCTCATATCCCCCCCCTCCATGCCAAGGAGTAGATTTGCTCTCATTCTTTCTGTCCATCTTTCCTGTCACACTTTTTTCCACTTTCTCATTTCCCTTAGATGAGAAAAGCAGCATAAGGACAGGGCATGTTCCACTTCTGGTTCCAGTGACACTGAGATTGTCTTTAGAACCTGGTGCCTGATAGTTCTGAGCTGTTTCCTGCAGTTCAGGCAAAATTAGAACAGGATCAACCATCATCTTGCCATCATTTTTTGAAAGTGAGTACATAAATGGTCTTTCGGGCAGATACAAATTCATAGAGCTGCTACTTACTCCTGTCTTTCCCATCTTTCTCATTTGCAAACCATGGAAAGATGCATGAAGCAAAATATTAGACATATCCCAACTGTAAGCTTTTATTTTTTTGTGCTTGTCAATCATAGCTTTGAGTGTGCTCATGCAATGAAAAGGATATCTAGTGAGAACTGTTACTGATAGTGAACCTCAGAAAATACTAGGAAAGATCTAGCTGTCTGGACATCTCTCTCAATCCTATCAGAGCAATCTGGAGTTCTAGCATCTGTGAAAGTGTGCTGGAAAGCTTTCAGAGACAGGCTCCCTCATGAGCAGAGGTGCATGAATAAGTGATATTTTTTTTTGTTTGCTTGCAGTTCTGGAAGATCAGAAAAGAGATTGATTTCAGGGTAATACAAAGTACATATTCAGAAAAAACCCCACATTCTCAACAAACAAAAGATAAACTTGCAAATTGCAGTAGTTCAATAGAAAGATTTTTGGTGAACTAAAAAGAAAGTTTCTTTCAACTTTTTTTTTTTTTTTTTAATATCTCCCAAAACAATTGCACTTTTTTTTTTTTTTCCTCCTCCAGAATGTTCACTTTCCTGAATTAAAACAACTGATTGAATTGACAAAATGTCTGGTCTAAATTGACCAACTGTATTTACTGTTTAAGAAACAAACCAAAACCAAATCAAACCCCTTACATTCAAGTAATTCAACCCCATCAGAAAATAACTTTCCGATGCCATCTCAGTTTTATTGTTTTATTCAGGTTGCCATTAAAATAACTAAGGTGAATGATTTCCCAAAATTGGCTCCAGCTTAGTTTAGGACATAAATAACTTCCATGAATTTGCCTTTATTTTACCTGAACATTGCTGTCAGCTTTTAGAAAATAGGCAGCATACTATCTTCCTTATTTAACAGAATTCTAAAAGAATTTGAATCAATCCCTTAAAGCAGAACAAAGCAATTAACAGGGCAATGTCAAAGACAAATTGTTAATAGAACCTGACCACTTAAAATCTCTTAATTCTGTGTCTGGCTGCTAAATATTGGTAAATCTAATCAGGGTTGGCAAGAAATAAAATGTTTGTGACATCAACAGTTCTGCCTGAACACTCAACATGGAAAAAGCAAGGCTCTTTATCATCAGTGTGGAGACATTGGTATCTTGGGGGCATGGGAGGCTTGCACAAGCATCCAGGAATTCAGTTCTTTATTCAGATCCTTGGCTAATATTCTCAGCACTTTTGAGTTTGCAGATCTTGGCTGAAAATCACATGCTAACATGCTCTTTACTATTATCAGGGCATGATATTGACTGTAGAGGTCTAAGTGGTAAACACCATGGAAACACCTTTTCCTTGGCATTTCTGCACTCTGCATGCCGAACGGGAGTGGGAGGAGCAGCAGAAATCAACACATATATTTTAAGTTAACAATATTCTCCACCGCCCTCTTTTTTGAATCAGAAAAGATTCTTGCTTCTGAAATTAAGTTAAAGGATTGGGGGGAAAAAATCAAGGAGATTCATAGTTTATCCTTTCCCAGCCATTGAATCTTGGCACACCACTGGGGCAAATACAGCTGCAGGGTCAGCACAAGTGAAAAAAAAATCCTGATCAGCTAGACTTGAAAAAATAAGCCTACTGAAAGCAGAGCCTCCTCATCAACACAAAGACTTCAGAGATCTCATTCTTTGCTTGCAATATGCAGGTGGTTTAATGGCATCAGCAGAGTTTGTCCTGCTTTGCCTGTTAATGTAATCGAGATTGCACCGCAGACCAAGAATACCCAATTTCCTAACACACACACTTTTGGCCGTACTCCCCTTTGGCACCCATGAGCAGAGGAAAACTGGAACCATGTGCTTAGCACCCTGCAGAGTGAAACTCCTAAATGATGTCTACATGGCAGGAGAGAAGACACTTATGGATAACTGCAGAGCTGTTCAGGATGAGCTCTGTTAAACAGAGAAAAGGATGGGACTGTTTGGACAACGTTCAGACATGACTCTTCTCCCCTGAGTGTGAGCCATGGACAACTGCTGGGTTTCTGCCTCTGTGCATGTCATCACCCACCCTTTCTGGCAGATCACATGCTCAGTGTCACAAGCCCCAGCCCGCCATCCCATTTACTTTGTGCAGCACTGGCAAAAAAACATCAACACTGGGTGAAACACTAGTCTGGATTGAGATCAGCTGCTGAACTCACCAGAGCCTAGGGAAGAGCCCACCCAATCATCTTGACGGCAGTGTCAGGACCAATCTGAGAATAATATTTGCCTTGCTCAAAGGATATTGTAATTTATTGAAAAAGAATGAGGATCTTGAGGTCAGAAATACTACAGCTTCTTTACAGGCTGAAGAAAAAAGACTGGCAAAGGATAAGAAGAATTGCTCTCTACTGAAGTACATTTTCTTTTCTTTTTTTTTTTTTTTTTGCTAGGTACCTGTTAATTAGGATAAAAGTGAGAAACACTATCTAACAAGGTTCCTGGGAGCAAACTGGAAAAAGCATTAATGAATTCAGCATTATGAGATGGTTCCTAAGCAACAGAACATTTCAGTGGAATATTAACCCTAGTCAGAAGGAGAGAAAAAAATGGTCTCAAGAATAACCTAAATGTCAGTGAATTAAAACAATGTCTCTACCATGCAGAACTGCTATTGGACATCTTAAGGCAAGCAAGGTCTGGGTAACGTTTGAATAAACTAGTGGCTGACAGTTTAATTTGCAGACTTTTTGGAATTTGTTTGCTGCTTTAGTATTAATCATAATTACATCTGTTTATAATAAAGCATCCTAGAAGGCATAAATTCTGTAACATTAAGTTTTATAGAAATACACTTCCATGAGTGTACCATCCATGACTACAGATTAGCCACAGTGTACCTTCAGGTAGAAAAGAGGCAAATATTGCAAAATAGTGGTATAAGAGTTAGAGATTTTAAGAGGTAAGAGTAACAATGTGAGGATTATGTAGATAATTGGCCAGCTAGTGTATAACTGGATGGGTCCAAAACATTACTCAGTACAAAAGCGGGATCACATACCTGAAAACAGGTTATCACTGGTGCCAAGTAGTAACTGAGCAGCTGACTGGAAGAATTTCCTTAAACCATGTTTGTTTTCAATCGTGTTATCATATTCCTAGAGAAAAATCACAAATCCACCACTCTCTGTGCCTAAGCAGAATTAAATTTCTTAAAGACATATGAAGGACACAGCTTTTCATCCTTAAAATGGTAAGACTTACTCTTTGAGTATGCAATGGAGTTTTTGAAGATGTACAAGTAAATCAATTAATTTGTTTATGAAATAAAATTAATAATCAATTCAGTCCCTTCAAAGAGTAGCATCTAAGGCAATTTCTTCTTTGTCCCAAATGATATGAAAGGACTGCAAATATAAACGCACGTAAATCAAGAACTTGCAGAGTGGTTATATTTAAATAAATTAATTTGATCACTGTATCTGAGTTATGTAATTGTATGGAAGTTACAAACTTTCTTCTGGTCCACAACCAAGGGAAATTCAGTTTCAAGCAAACAGGGAAACTGAATATTGGGGCAGGTTCGCTGGTACGTTTTGGCAGCTCTACCAATGCAAATCAGGTAGTGAGTGGCAGTTGTTGGTGTTTGTTGGCTGGTATCTCAGAGCAGTGGTTCACAAACTGTAAAGTCTATAGACTAGATGTCTCCTTGAAAGATGACCAAATCAAGCAAGTGCTTACAATGCGATATATTAAAAAAGGTTTTCAGTTTCATTAGTAAATTAGACTTAAAAAGACTGAAATTCAATACGAAAATCTGCCCTTAAAATAAATACTAAAAAAATACAATTTAAGGTAGATTCCGTATGACTGCTAATCTGGAGCACTATTATCTAATATCAGTCTCCTTGGGTTTCTTGGGTTTCATTTCTGATAGTTAAGGGAAAACAGAAAAGAAATTGAAAAGCATTCCCAGACAAAAACGAAGTTAAAGCAGAGTTTAAATTGCATCATGTGTGTAATGTACAGGTGAAAAATTTTTCAAAGAAATTGAAATTAACCCCCAAAGCAAATCTTGCAAAACCTGGTTCAGAATTATTCTACTGGAAAAAGAAAAAAAAAGTGATTTTACATTCAGGTGGGAAAAGTAAAGATGATAAGTGATCTCAACTCTACCTGCAGTGCTGATACTGGGGTGAAAAAGTGTGAAACATAACTGAATGTCTTTAAATACTGTCACTTAGAAGCTGATAATATTGAATATCTGGAAGTGTAACCACCTTCTTATTTCATGGCATGACAGTGGCCAAGCTTGGATGGCTCAATGTTTCTTTATGTGGTGTCTGAGCACTGGAGCAAAAAAGCTTTGTCCATGGTGGTTGAAAAGAACACAGCTAGAGGAGGATCTGCTTTGGGCTGCTGTATTTCTCATTTTCTTTTATTTCTCCTTCCTTGGCCTGTTGAATCTGTTTCCTCTTGTATCTTTTCTTTCTGTACAGTTATATGGTGGATAAGCAGTGCCCACCTAAAAATAACCTGCCTTTATTCAGTGCAAAGCATTAGCAATCTTGCCTGCAGGGCTGGAGCAGGCACTTGGACCTAATGGGCTGCACAGCATCAGGCATATTTCCCTGACTGACATTTACCTCCTTGTTTTGCAGAAGGCAGCGAGAGAGAAGGTGGCTCAGGTGAGGTAGAAGCCACCAAAGGGCAGAGAAAGAAATCCTGTGCATGACAGCATGCACTGAGCAGCAGGTTCTGCTTCACCAGGAACTGTTAATTGTCCTCCACGTGGAATTAACTCTCCAGTCAGCCCAACAACTAACGCTGCATCTAAATCTTCCCTTTAATGGGCTCTCAGGGAGCAAGCGGCGTGCAACCTGAACTGTGCTTGCCACTACATCAATCTTCCCCTCATCACTCTCACGCTACGCAGCAATCAAGAAGAATGAGCATTGAGTGGAACTGCTCACCCTGGCTGTAATTCCGGACCTTGAGCTGCTGCTCCAATGCTCAGAGAGGGGATTTCCTCAAAAAGGGAGAGTGCTTTGGCAAGAGCATCTCCCATAGTGGAGAAAAACCTGGGAACGGACAAGAGGGAAGAAGGGATGCTAGGCTGGGTGTCAGAAACCAAAAATGTCTTTGGGAGAGCAATAGAGAAAGCAGAAAGATCTACAAGTTTTCAAGCAGGAGGCTGCTCTTAATTTAAAAGGCTAATCAGATCCATTAGAGAGATGCTTTGGCTGTAAGCATTCAGGGATCAGTTCTGCTTCTGTGTTTTCACAGTATCCAGCACAATGAAATTCTAGAAATAAATAGCATTAAGAGTGGTTTGTTAGGGGAGGAAGTGAGAGAAGGAGCATACGGGGAAGAAACAGTCATTCCTATCAGTGGCAGGGGGGTAGCCTTTATTTCCATGCATGCCAGGGGATCCTGAAGTGAGGAAGAGGTTTGGTTAATTATAACTGGTCAGGCACACCAGTCGTTTGCTCAGGGATCTGAAGCATGTGTACACAACTTTGGGAATCCAGTAACTGCTTGTAAGAAGTGAAGGGTCAAGGTGAACAACTTTCACCATGTGTTGAAGGTTTGAATTGATTCCCATAAAAATACCAGCTAAATAGTCCAGCTGGCAAATACAAACTCATGAAATACTTTTGCAAACGGGGGGGGGGGGGAAGGGAAAGAGTTGATAGATGATACTGTTTACACAGAATAAATTCTCCATCTTTGCTAAGAATAAGGGTTCATAGCTAAGCAACTGATTTCACAAGAGAAGGGTGAGAAGTGAGCTGTTTCCCCCCGTGACCAAATTACACACTTTCCATTCACACATCCAGGTACAAGAATAACCTTTATGCAGATATTATTTTTTTAACAGTTTAATTATTATTTCTGTTTGCCTTGAGTAGTTCACAGAAATTCGGGGGATAAAAAAAAAAAAAAAGAAGACGGTGTAGCAACACAGAAAAAAGAAAGAAAAGCCGGGTGTTACTTTAACACTGACAACAAAAGTCACCCTTAGATGAATTAGTGATAAACTCCTGGGGAAGACTTCAGCACCATATGGTGATATTTAATATTAGTCACGTAGAATCGGCCAAATCAACTCCACATCATGGGATACCTGCGGGACCCTGTCCTGCCTGTTTAGCATTCCACTGCGGCCACCTGTGAAACACTGCAATTGTCTCTCCTGATATAAATAAATAACTCCAGAATGCCAAACAGAAAGAGGTGGGGATGGGAATGATAAATCCTGAGTCAGAGGCAACTGTATGAGAAGGAGAGGGGCAGGGCTGTGGTTGTGATTTAATGCTGCTAATGAGCCCTGACAGAGCGAGCCTCCAACAAACCCCTGTCGGTAGCATTGGTCTTGTCTGATGGAAACCAGGTGTTCAAGGTGCTGTATGGGTTCAGAGGCTCCGTGTCTCTGGCCTACTTTTTCATTCCTGAATTATTAGATAGAAAAGCACCTATTCCTTCACACCAGAGGATAACTCTA
The DNA here is from genome assembly GCA_028020825.1 of Podargus strigoides. Taxonomy (NCBI): domain Eukaryota; kingdom Metazoa; phylum Chordata; class Aves; order Caprimulgiformes; family Podargidae; genus Podargus; species Podargus strigoides. The sequence continues at coordinate 8,036,458 of CM051663.1, read as the reverse complement.
AACCTCCAAGTCAGTGTGTGTGTCCAGATTTGACTCACTGGAGCACAGGGCTCAGCGTGTTCCTGCTGGAACTTTGAGGTTTAGGCTGATCTCAATGGAGGATGCAAGGCAAAACCAAAGCTGGTCTGGGCTCTGCTTCTGTTTTTCAAAAGCTGGATGCGAGAAACTCACTTTATTTGAGAAATAAGCTTCCCTGTTTGTCTTTGTTCCCTGATGCTCACACTACAACTACTAATCCTGGCCAAGCATCCTCTCTCTTGGAGCATAACCCAAAAGCTGGAAGCCTTCAGCTCCACTCAGCAGGACCAACTGAATCATTCCTCTGCCTCTGATGGGACCAACACAAGCCCTCTCCAATTAGCCTTAAACCACCAATACACCCAGAGCTGTGCTGAGGAATGGAACAGAGGCTCTGCTGAATCTGTGCTTGTTTGCCATGTGTCACTGCTTCTCCCTCTTGAATACGATGTTTACAGGAAAATAAATTAGTAAAATCCTCTCTCAGCACCTGACCCACTCACTTTGCAGGGACATTCACTGCTAGTACACTGGTTTTGCCAAAGATTCACAAAGACGCTCTTTTTGGGGCTTGTTTATTTGCAAGCCCATTGACAGGGCATCCCTGATCTGTACTCTCCAAAACACATCACTACGCACAGTTGTCCTGTTTATCTCCCAAGGACCAATACTCCCAGAAGACTCCAAGGCCATGCTAAGGTGTGAAACCCCTGGAATACAGTCTGGTTTTGGTGATTTTAATTGTTTAATTTTCCTAAAATGAAAGAAGTGGTGAAGTAGCAGCTGCCAATGAAAATAAAGTCTCACATGCTTGACAGCAGGTGAAGGCTGCGTCCTGACTGAGACAAATACCCTGGGCGGTGGCTTAGGTCAAGCTCCACCTTATTACCCTCACACACGTGAACACCTCCCCACAAGCACCCAGCACAGATAAATGGCCCACGTGAACTTTCACGATATATATAACCACAGTTTTTCTTCCCTTGCCCTAAGTCAACTTATTCTTTGGTTTCCTACTGCCCTGAAGTCCATCAAATCCAGTTGCCATGGAAATGGTTGTGATATGCTTTCACAATATCGTCAGACGTGAGTGTATATCAAGAGCTCTCTCTACTGGTCTGGAATCACTGTCCCTCATGGCTCTAGATGGTCACATCACTATTGGTACCTGGAAGCTCTCAGAGGTACAGCCTGTGCTTCTAAGCATTGTCTAGGTCTGAAGCCTGGCTCCTGTTTTCAAGCTAGCTGGAAATACACAGATTACTGAGAAACTGTAACATCCAGCCTCTGCTTTCTCACAATCTGCTCGTCATTCAATAAGGAGTGTTTAGCTAAGAGACCAGGGGAGTGGTACAGAAAGGAAAACCTTGCCTGTGGTGGGACTACTAGAGAAAGCTCCAAAGCAAGACGATAGAAAACTGGGGGGGTATGAGTAATATTTTTTTTTTCCTATTTCAACAGTGCTGTCATTTTAGGAAAACTGGCAGTGGCCTAATCCCTTGCCCAAGCAGTGCTATTTTCATTTCACCAAATGACAGAATTCCTTGTATAGGTTGGGAACACGCAAAAGCCCCCTTTTCACATTTGCTGGTACAACCTGAGAAGGAATGAGATTACTGCATGGCTTTTCCCTTACAGAGTCTCAGTAATGCTTCCATGGGCTGAGAGTGCTTTGCTGCCTCTTGAATACTCCCAGGAGCAGCAGAGCCAAGGTTTATTATAGCATCGTTTGTTATTATTATCTCCTCCCTAAACCGTGGCTTTTTAGGAGACCTGCACAGGACAGAGTCTGCTACTAGATCCCAGAGGTGCTTTCATGTAAAAGATTTGCAAGAGCTAGTTCCAGGTTTCCCTTCCACAGCCTGGAGGTGCAAGGTCATTAACAGACACACTTTGTGTACCAACCCTCTGATTACCCTTACTGCTTGAGTGCGCATGATCTGTTTGATGAAAACCCACTGGAGAAGGTTTCTTTGCAATTGGCAGTCATGGAACACCCTGAAACAAAGCCAACTCTTCCATCCCACTTCTCATAAAGTCAGGCTCAAGGAGCCGGGTTCTCAGAAACACCCCTTGAAAAACATTAGGATTTGACTCATAATTGGTGTAATTACCGTATAAAAGGAAGAAAGTAAGATTTAATTAACCAGGCACTTCTGCCAAACTTGCTCTCTGCTATGCACACAGATGAAGAACTAAGCATGCTATTTCTCAGAAAGGGTTTGATTTTTTTGTAACTGTCATGGCAATGACATCTTTCTGATGGACCCAATAGCAGTGAAACACCAAAGACAACCACTGAGGTGTTACTAGTTGTCTGTCTTCCACTTCTTGCAGTGCAAACTAATTGCTAGCTTTCAGCAGAGCCCAAATAGGCCTTTTTTTACTTAAAAATAATAATTCCCAGAGTTGTATAACACTGTGGCTTTTTTTCTTTTAAGGTTTTAAATTGTTTACTTCAGAAGTGCGTGGCTGTTTATGAAAGCTGCTTCTAATCTACGCACAAATCATCCAAGGTACTTTCTAACCCCCAAGTCTGGGTTGAAGTTGCTTGGAGTCATAATTAATAAGAGACCTTTTGTTATCTCCAACTACTGCATGCTTTTGCTTTACTATATGGAAAGTAGAGAAAAAAAACACATCTCCACAGATAATTTAGGAGGAAAACATAGCAATTAAATGGTGCAATAGAAGGATAAGGGGCAGAGGGGACTGCTGATATTATCATCTGAAAATCTCAGAAAGACCAAGTTGACCAAGCACAGATTATTTTTCCCTCCAATCCAGATTCATAGTTAATAATTGACACAAATAATCAATTGGAACCATGGTGCAAATGCACACAGCTGAGGAGCCTTGGTAAATGATTCTCTTCCATGAAGCAAGGGGGAACATGGTTAACAAGGCTGAGGAAAAGGCTGAGGTACTTAATGCCTTCTTTGCCTCAGTCTTTAACAGTCAGACCAGTTATCCTCATGGTATTCAGTTCCCTGAGCTGGAAGATTGGGATGGAGATCAGAATAAACCCCTCGTAATCCAGAAAATAGTAGTGAAGGACCTGCTGAGTCAATTAGACACCCACAAGTCTATGGGGCCGGATGAGATCCACCCGACAGTGCTGAGGGAGCTGGCGGAGGAACTTGCCAAGCCTCTCTCCATCATCTATCAGCAGTCCTGGTTATCGGGGGAGGTCCCAGATGACTGGAGACTTGCCAGTGTGACACCCATCTACAAGAAGGGCAGGAAGGAGGATCTGGGAACTACAGGCTGTCAGCCTGACCTCAGTGCCAGGGAAGGTTATGGAATGGTTCATCTTGGGGGAGATCATGCTGCAAGTGCAGGACAACAGGGGGATCAGGTCCACCCAGCATGGGTTCATGAAGGGCAAGTCCTGTTTAACCGGCCTGATCTCCTTCTATGATCAGGTGACCCACCTAGTGGATGGGGGAATAGTGGTGGATGTTGTCTACCTGGACTTCAGTAAGGCATTTGACACTGTTTCCCACAGCATTCTGCTGCAGAAGCTGGTGACTCATGGTCTAGACAGGTGGACTCTTTGCTGGGTTAAAAACTGGCTGGATGGCCGAGCCCAGAGTGTTGTGGTGAATGGAGTTAAATCCAGATGGAGACCGGTCACAAGCGGTGTCCCTCAGGGCTCGGTGTTTGGGCCAGTCTTGTTTAATGTCTTTATCAATGACCTGGATGAGAGAATCGAATGCACCCTCAGTAAATTTGCAGATGACATGAAACTGAGTGGGAGTGTTGATCTGCCTGAGGGTAGGGAGGCTCTGCAGCGGGATTTGGACAGGCTGGAGTGATGGGCTGAGGCCAATTGTATGAGGTTTAACAAGGGTAAGTGCTGGGTCATGCACTTTGGTCACAACAACCCCATGCAGCGCTGCAGGCTTGGGGGAGAGTGGCTGGAAAGCTGCCTGGTGCAAAAGGACCTGGGGGTGTTGGCTGACAGCCGACTGAACACGAGCCAGCAGTGTGCCCAGGTGGCCAAGAAGGCCAATGGCATCCTGGCCTGTATCAGAAATGGTGTGACCAGCAGGAGTGGGGAGGTGACCGTGCCCCTGTACTCGGCACTCGTGAGACCACACCTTGAGTACTGAGTCCAGTTCTGGGCACCACAGTACAAGAAGGACATTGAGGTGCTGGAGTGAGTCCAGAGAAGGGCAACGAGGCTGGTGAGAGGTCTGGAAAACAGGCCTTATGGAGACCGGCTGAGGGAACTGGGGTTATCTGGAGGAGACCTCATTGCTCTCTACAACTACCTAAAAGGAGGTTGTAGTGAGGCTGGTGTTGGTCTCTTCTCCCAAATGACTAATGATAGGACAACAGGAAATGGCCTCAAGTTGCATCAGGGGAAGTTTAGATTGGATATTGGGAAGAAGTTCTTTACTGAGAGGGTGGTTAGACATTGGAACACACTGCCCAGGGAGGTGGTGGAGTCGCCGTCCTGGAGGTGTTTAAAACACAAGTGGATGAAGCACTTGAGGCCATGGTCTAGTGGTTAGGGAGATGATGGGATAAAGGTCGGACTTGATGACCCTGGAGGTCCTTTCCAACCATAGTGATTCTACGATTCTATGATTCTAACTTATTAGAGCTGATTGAAATCTTGCCATTGATTTTTTTTGGCCATCCTGGGGAAAACAGACATGAGGTCAAGCACACAATGGATAAGTGTATCACTAAATCTAGTCCTTCTGAGAGTTAAGAAGAAATGTCAAGAAGCTACATGGAAGTTTTAAGCACTCATCCTGAGATCTACCTGCTTCATAATGTTTCGTTTTGACAACAGTCAACCCCCTCACATCCCACATTCCCCAGTTAATGAGATATTTAGTCACTGATAAGAGAGCACTGTGCCAAATTCCAGCTCACAACATTTCCAACCTGGGGGAACAAAGTCAGGCAAGCGTGACTGCTTTCAAGCCCCTAAATTAAAATTTTTCAGTTGTTGAGTCTTATTTCTTCCCCAATGCATTTTTAGGTCTCTCCTCTCAAAGCCATGGACACAGGACCATTGGAAAGGGGTGTAGGGCATCTTGGAAAAGAAAAGATGTTGTCAGGAGCAGGTTGAGGAAAGATTAGCCCAGATTTATCCAAGTTGACCAAATTATTCTAACCTCTAGCTGTAACCTCCTGTACGGTCAGTGGAAAGACCTCCAGGGAACAATTTATTTTGTTACCCTCTGAAGGTGCTGGTATCTCTCAGTGAGTTAGTTCAGGGTAGTTACGCACTTCGACTAGGTACTTCCGTGGATTTACACCGACCATGGATTTACAAGGGTTAGGAAGGGAGAGCATTTAGCCACATATCACTGCTCAGCAGTTCAATTCCTGATCCCATATCAGGCAGGACAATGTTAGACACTAAACTTCAAGTGAGGGGAATTTGAGTTTGCACACAGATTTGAGGTAGGTACCATTCAGACTAGTAAAAACCCTCACTCAGACACTACAATTATTCTACAGAAATTTATGCAGGAGAAGTTTTTAGGTGTGGAGTAACAGCAAGAAGCCTCTTTGACATATATTTTGTATGCCTAGCTTGTGTGGCAGACTGTCCAAGTAAAGGCTAGGCACAGGATAATGGAACAATGTCAAAACTTCAGCCAAGATTAGCTTTTATCTGTGAGATACTGAGCACAACGTGTGAGCAGCCAGACACCCTCAAGGGCCACCAAGCCACTGAGAATGGAAAGCACAAGTTTGGATCAGGCCCATTTTTCCACTTCCTAATCCACTCCACCTGGCACAGCAAAACCCTCGCTGCGTGAGCGGATGGTCCATGCGTGTGAAGCCTGGAGGCACCTGCCGCTTCTGCTGTACCTTAGCAAACCACTGCCTGGGAACTTGGGAGAGATCCAGATTCCTCCAGCAACAACGGACAAGATGCTGCTTCATGTAAACCTCATTTGCATTTCTACTCTAAATCTGTTTCAACTCTACCATCCATATGTTTTATCAGAGAAAAAAGGCAGAGTAAGGAGAGAGGAAAGAAGCTGAGCATCTTTTCTCAAATCATTACATTCTCATTTTAACTCGCATTTCATGCTGACTTCCCTCCCCACCCCCCCCCCAAGTGTTTTCAAAACCTTCCTCCCACCTTACTTCTTCTGTTCACTTGTCTCAGATCTTCATTAACACTACAAACCCATCCCTGGAAATGTTTTCCCTTTGTAAAGACATCAGACTTAAAACAACAACAGCGCGGCATCCACTAGCACTGTCCCTTCATGAAAGATTCTGGCTGAAACTCAGATCTCTCTGGGTTGACCGATGGCAGAACCACATTGGAAATAAATAGACCGTGAACTTGGGGAGCAAAGGCTTCCCAGTGATCAGGAGAGGATGTATCAGTTTGAAGGGAGCAATTTAAACCAAAGAGTTGCTTCTTTGAACTCCCTGCATTGGTAGATGTGACAGGTTCAGCTGGAGAGGAGGGACAGGCACTGACTGCATTGCTAGGCTGTGACTTTTCAGCATTTGATGCTCATAATAATATTGCTCAAAAGTGAGCAAAAAAGGATTCTGTGAGCAGTGTGTCATCACCCAAACTCTGTGAGGTGGAAAACAGCTTTTTCTGGAGAGGTTGCATGAAGAAATCTAAGAGATTCTAAATGCTTCGTTTCTGCTTTCCTTTTAAACAAAATCTTTTGAGGTCCCATTTTGGAAGCTGACAGATTTTTCTTTTAAAGGTTAAACCAAAGCTAAAAATGAAATGCAAATTGTTTCAATTCAGCTCAAGTAAAATGGGTCATCAGATCTGGGAACATTTCCCTGTGCTGCCCATTTCCTCGGTTCAACAAACAGTGTGAAAACGGCAGGCAGTGCCTCAGCCCAGAGTTGCTGTGGAGTCCCTCATCTTCCTCAGCCAGAGAGGGAGTGGAAGTTTGAAATGAGGGGTTTCCTTTTGGAAATTGAATGATGACATCCAGGTCCCTCTGCTCAGCTTCTTCATCCATGGCTGAATTGAATAACATACCAGACTAGTCACGTATTTCTGCGCAGACAACTACAGAGCTCCATGGGGAGGACTGAGGGTTGTTCTCTGCTCTGTGGGGAAACTGGTTGTTTTGCCAGATGCATGGTTTTGGTTATTTTGCTTTGCATGAGACTAGGAGGAATTTTTCCCTGGTGTCAGCTAAGCTTTCCTGTCCCTTCTGGTGTGCTGTGTGGTCTGCGTCATCAGCTCACCTGGAAGTTTTATGTAACAGCCACACCACTGTTGGAAAATCTAGGACATGAGAGACATCCTCTGTCTCTCCTGCTGTCTTCTCTTCTGAAGATTAGCTGTGAGGGTTGCTTTATTTTTTCATCTTTCACTCCAGTTCACTAACGTGGGGTGGAGGGCACTGGGACATGTTCTTTGATGGCAGGCAGCACAGCCATTCTGCAAATATTTCTTAGACACCTATCTACCATATGACCGCCTCTGATGGAAAGGACAGGACTCGATGACTTGAAATGGTCCCTTCTAGTCCTATGCCTCAAACAGCTAAATAGTCTCTTACTGGTCTCGGAAATAAACCCTGCATCTTTCTTGGACTCTGCTGTTCTCAGGGATGTTTGTGAAATGGGTCAGTGCAGTGGCACAGCAAACTGAAGCTTAAGCGAGCAGAATTCCTTCCCCACCAGCCAGTTTTCACTAACTTCCTCCCGCAAAGAATTTAGTTTAGAGTTAATTGAATTAGAAAAGGCCTTCAAATACTTCCACAAGGGACTGGCTTCATTTTGGCCTTACGAAGCCAATCAAATCAGCAGAGAAGCAGAAAACCAGTCAATGACTCACATTAATCGTCTGGGAGAGCAAAGGGGGAAAAAAACCCCAACAAAACCAAACAAAACAGAAAGGCAAAAAAAACCCCAGACTGCAACTCTTAAAAACTTGGCTCGCCGCAGACATGAAACATGAGATGAAAAATTGACTCTGTGAATTGCATTATAGATTTTGAAGATGGGTCTGTTTCTGAGAGTCTGAGATTGAAAGTCTAGTACGTGCTGCTGAAGCTTACTACAGCAGGGACCGGCCTGCACTGGGGAGCCCTGAGAACACATGCAACGAGCCCAGGGCTCACTGCACAGATGTCAAAGGTTCTCTGCTCATGCACACTCTGCCCAGGGAATCAGATTTGCTGCATGCAGTCAAGCCATTTGCCCTTTGCAAGTAAAACAAGTCAAGCATGTGCACAGCAGGCACACGACACCAGGAAGGAACCCCCAGGGTCCACCCTCAGATTGAAGAGGGTACCTGAGCTTTGTAAGAGCGCTGTTATACATCTAGGAATTTTTTCCAGAGTTAAAAGCAGGACTCAGTTTTTCAGTCAGATAAATTAATGGAGAAGGTTTGAATTTTGCAGGTGAGTGTCCATCCAACCTTACAACAAGGCACATGGGGCATCCTTCACCATACTAGGCAAGTTCCTGTGGTACTTAGATGTAGCATCAATATTGCACAACTGGCACAATGTGCTTCACTGCAAATTTGCTCCTTCAGTTGCCATAGTAAAGGTACACCTCGGAGTGCTGCAGGCTGCAGTCATACGGTGTATTAAATCCTTGCAACTTCTCACCCAGATGAGTACAAAACACCTGCCACAGTCTGCCAATTCAAAGGCAGTGCTCCAAACTACCGTCATAACGGGAAAGACCGATTAAGCTACCGGGTTTATCTCACGGCCAGGCAAAGAATTTATGTTGGATCTGAGGCCCATCTTTGCATCTCTTTCAAATTTTTATTTTTAAGTGAGTCTGTTACAGAAGGCAGCAGACTGAAAGCCCATCTTCTTCCCAGTTTTTGTATTCTCAACACAATTCAGAGCTGGTAAATAGTTTTTAAAATTTACTGTCTCCTTTAAAAATGAGCTGCATAATAAAAAAAAATTCAGGAAAAGGATTGGTTTTGGTTATTTTTTTGATTCAAAATATTTCAGAAGATCTTTGGTACAAGAGAATTTTTATGGGTTTGGTTTGTTTTTCTTAAGGGAAAGCCCTGGTTTTCCTTACTTAGCTAATGAGTTAGTAAGGGTAAAAAATTAAATCACCTTTGTGAATAAGAAAAGATGTTTCAAAATATCGCAATAAAATTTCCAAAGTATCTAAACAAAAGATTTTTTGGTTCGGTTTGAATTTTTTTTCTTAAGAAACATATTGAGACATGATTTTACCTCCAAAAATGTAGGACAGAAGCACATTCAAAAGACTTGAATAATTTTATGGGACAAAGCCCTTACTTTGTAGTTGTACTACAAAAGCCCTGGAAGGTAAAAGATGAAAACAGAGTCCTGTATTTCACTTCTATAGTAACAAAAATAGTAGAAAGGGACAATAACGATATTATTTTATTGGTAGGAAACGGTTATGTTAATTTTAATGGAATAAATGGATACAAAAGATCATAGATAATAACAAAAGCAAGTAAAACACTAAAAATTCTTAAATGAAGTTCAGAGGCTTTTGTTTTGTCCTGTTATAGAGACTTTAGTAAGCAATGACAAGCTCCAGTGGCAAGCAATCACAATTAAAAATCATTTAATTCTTTTATTAAAAATGCAAAAAAGGGAAGAAATATCAGCTAAAAGTCTTTGTAGTGCAGAAAATTATGTAAAGCTTTCATTTTACAAGATCTCTCATTTCCTATTTCTTTAGCAAGAGCTTCAGTTGCACAAGATGACCGCTCCAGACAGTCTTTTAGATAGAATTAAAGATAGTATTAGCTGTCCTTTATGGGAAAAGGGAAAAAGCATTGTGAAACTTGTGTACTTGTCCTTGTTTTTGGAGACAAGGTTTTTTCCTTAAAAACAAATCAAGATCGATCACATGAGGAAACATGACAAAAGAGAAAAGAGCAGGAAAGACAGCAAATAATGAGACCTCAGTGCTGGAAAAGGGCAGGTGAATTCTTGGTTACCTTAACCTCTCCAAAAATGGGCAAAATCATACCACTGCTGGATGTTTAAGATACTGTTTTCAGCTGCCATTTTGTTCATTGTTGTTCTGTAGTGTTGTCACAGAGATACGGTCTTAGTTGGTTAAATCTTTTTTCTTCCTTTTGTGTTGTGGTTTGTTTTTTTTTTTAAAAAAACAAGACAAGGCAAAGATGGGAGGAAAGGAATAAGGCAGAGAAAGGAAAAAAGGAGAGAGAAAAGAATAAACCCAGCTCTCTGATTGCAGGGTTGCCAGTAGTTTGGCGGGGCTGGTAGAGACAGCACTGCTACTTGCAGCTTTCTCTAGAGCTCACTGTAGTGAATTTGTCCACCCCAAGCAATATGGCAAAGGCCTGAGTTGTCACAGTGACCGGAAGATCCTTTGACCTCAGCATCTGCAGTGGTAAAGCCTGTTTCATCTGTGCTCTTCTTTTCTTCTAACATCATAGGAAGATTCCTCAAGAATGGGGACGAAAGGCAGACTAACCTCTCATCACATGAAATCATCCAGCAGATGAAGAAAAACTAGGAATAAAACAGATGTTTCCTGTCTCTCAGGTGAATTTCCTGCCCATTGGGATATACCACAAACTGCCAGTCCAGGATATCCCCATGTCCTGGATATCCTCATCCCCATTCCCACAGCCTTGGAAAAGGCAAATGAGCCATGGCCAAGAAAGCTGAGGCCTTCCTGTTCTACCTTTCACTTGTCACTTCTCATTCAGATGATGAAATAATCTGATTAGGTAAATTGGGATTTGTCAAGATTCACTCACTATCCATATTTTCACATCACAGGCAAAGGCAGAGATTGCTGGCAAACTGTGAAGTGCACACTGAGAGCCCAGATCAACTCCCATAGTCCCAAATTTAATTCTGAAATCAAAAGATCTGAATTGTCTTCTTGTCCTTTTCAAAACTTTGCCTGTCTTCCTAGTTCTGTGAGAGCCCTTTTTCTCCAGCAGAATTCTGCCTGACCTGTCCATGCTGTTAGGTGTCTTTCCTTCCTCTCCCTTCAGCATAATAGATCTTGACCAGTGACCTTCAGCTTGATAATTATAGTTGTTAATTATACTTACTAATAACAAACATAGAGATTTTTGTGATAGACTAGAAAACCACACAGTCAGGTTCCCAATATACATAAAAATACTGCAAGTGAAGACATTTCTGCTACCAGGGGGAGAAAGCACTGATGCAGACACGGTGCGTGAGAAGGGCTGACTGGGTAAGCCATTAAGCTCCACAGATCTCAGCAGAGTACGTCTACATTAATGAATGACAAAGTGGCCCAAAAGTGGGACAGATAGATCAGTTTATTACATCTGTGTCCAACTGTGATGTCTTTCTGGTCTCAGTTCTGTGTAATTGTGTTTCTTAGCGTGCCTTGTTCTCCATGTATCTTCAAGCACATGGTCTGTAAAATCTTGAAGGGAAGGATCAGATACTGCATGTTTGCCAGGCATAACCTACCCACTGGCTGACACCATAGAAAGGACTGCACTTTATGGATGGCCTCCTAGGAATTGTCATTGCCTATTAGTTATGTGTCTTGGAAGGGAGCAGGAAGAGGGCACAGGGATGGTAGGGTCCATTCTTCAGCTCAATCACAGCAGTCAATTTACACTATCATAATTAAAACGGAAAATAAAGAAGTAGTAACATGGCACTGAATCCTCATCATCTTGCTTCAGAAGGGACTGCAGCTGCTCAGCAGTATAAACTGTGTATATACTGATTAATACATCACAAGAATTAAGCACACTTCTCCCCCCCTTTACTTCCTCTTTTTTTCCTCTTTGCAGGTAAGCAGAGAAGATGCATGACCCAGGTTTCAACCAGAACATTTGTGTTCTAGGGAGGTAGTTATTTTTGTTATTTAATCCTCAAACAGGAAGAAATAATAATCCCAGAAATGGGGATAGAGGCCAAAGTCAGAGGGAGCAGAGGCAGCCAGAAAGCACACTGAGTGAGGCACCGAGCAGTGAGCAACATGGACATCGTCACACAGCAAGAGTATTTCAGATGTAAAGAAAATCACTGAAGGACTCGCAGCCAAAAAAACCCTAAACAACAAAACAACCCCAAAACAAAACATTAAACAACTGGATTTCATAGGGGAAAGGGAACTTTCCTGTCCCTCAGCAGATATTTTTCTCTAAGTCAGTGCTATTCTCAGAAAGTCATGTGGTATTCAGGTATTCAGGCACCACAGTGCTGCTGAGGTCCCTTCCAACCCAAACCATTCTATGATTCTATGATACGTCAAAACAGACAGTAGAAGAGACAGAGCATTTTGCTCTGCAAACAGACAGTATTATCAGTTAGAGTTGTATTTGCAATGAAAGACTGTTACTCGTCCAGTGACTCCTACTCTCCACTGACACTCAGGAGACCCACACATTGTTCCTGGCTTTGTTGCACAGCCTTGGAAAAGTTGCTTTACTTTCTTACTCTTTTCTAGTTTCCAACTGCATAAAGCCTCAATGTCTTTGAATATTGACTCTGTTGTCATAGGGTGGAAGAGTTTCTTGAATCACACAGCTGCATGCAGGAGCGGGACTTTCTGTAATTATTGAGGTAGCAAAAAAAAAAAAAAAAAAAAAAAAAGAAGGAATTTTTTTAAAGTGCTTGATTGCTATTGACTGAGGGTTTTGGTTTGGTTGTTGCAAAACAAATTGAAGAATGAATTCCACCTTTCTTTTTGGCTGGATTTTGCTTTATTACATCTCTTCATTTCTATTTTGTTTTGATAAGACGGTTGAGGTTTCTTTACTTATCAGCATAAACTGGATAAGGACATTTCTGACTACTGTACCAGATTTCCATGAGCTGGCATTCAAGCAACACTTCTATAAGCTTCAGTTGACCCTTACTGATAATAAAACTCAAAATTTGTGGAAAACATAGGAAGTGAACGTTGAGAACTTGTTTAAAAACTTGAACAGATATTCACCATGGGAAACAAAAAAGGCTGGGCTGCTTTCATAGAGCTAATAGTAACTTACTCGTTTCTTGATTAAAATGAAAATTGAAAAGTGATTCCCAGCAGGTCTGTCTTCTCTTGCTAAGTTAATAGCAGGGATGCCATTACATTGAAAATGATACATTTGATGCTAAAATCTAGAAGTGTGTTCATTTCTTCAATTCATTCACTTGGTGAGGCTCAGTGATGCTCCACTTGGCTAAGACAATCTTCCTGCATTTGTCAGATGGAAAGAGAAGGGCAGAAAGAGCAACTCATCACTACGTGTTCTAATAACTGACTGTTAACTGGAGCCCAGGAGTCCGATGTTACGAAATGAACTTGGAAGGGAAACACAATAGTAGTCCAGTATTGTTACAGGTCAGCCACAGTGACAAACAGAGTGGGAGAAGACAGTAAAAATTACTTGGGAAAGACAGGGCAATGTGGGATCTCAAATGGTACAAAAAGAAGGAAGCGATCAGAAGCAAAAAACTGATGCATGATCAAAGCACAGGAAAGTTTACTTGTTGAAATGTATTCTTTACAATGAACTCAGTTCAGGCAAAGATAGAGGCTTTGGGATGTGTTCCTGGCACATGGAGCCCAGGAGTGATTTCTGTGACTTCCAGTGGTATCTCTTTGAGACAAGTCTTTAGTCTGGCAGAGGGTTTTTTGCCTCTCTTTGGTGCTTACCAGCTCATATTGACATTACTATTAATAGCAATTGAAAACCCTCAAAGACTTGGGTCCTTCACAAAGATCTGATGATATTTATTTCTTGTAGTGCCATTTTGCCCTTGCCTTTACTCCTTCTTGGGTGGAATAAGTTTGTGGAGATGAAGTCAAATAGTCCTTTACAGGGACCCTAATAACTTCTGGGAAGGCTCAGGAAGTTGAAAGGGAAAGATCCAGCTGCAAAATCATGTCCAAAATGCCTTTAGGTACCTGCTGCCTGAAATTCAGCTAATGGTTTCAAAAAGTCAAAGTTCTCCACTAAGTCCTGCGTATATCTGCCAGACTCTGCTACCCTTGGGCAACTAAAATGCCACACCTACGTTCAGATATTTGGTTTCATCTCAAAATTTTAGTGGCTTTCTATTAGTTATGTAAGGGGGATGTTTAATTTCAAGAGGAAAATTTAATCCCTGAGCCTGATGGAATGATGGATTATTGGAACAAGCCTGGCAAATGTCACAAGAATCCATACCACTGAGCTGGAAGACCTGCTCTGCCACGTAGAACATCAGCTGGGTTTCGGGCTCAGATCCATATCTGTTGGGTTTGGCCATTGCTCTCCTCCACAAAACAGCTGAGGAGCAGTACTGTGGAATACTTGCACTTCACAAGGGGAGTTCCAAGAGCAGGAGCTGATGGAGGGAGGCAGCTCACTCGTCTTAATGCAGAGCTCAAAGGAGAATTCTGGCTCCAAAGAACATGTGAAATTTGCAGCTCGTTGCAAATGTTTTCTGCTGATTGTGTCACACTCAGTTTCCTAAGGAGGAAAGCAGGGAACTCAGCCTCATTTGCATGAGTTTCACATCCCTCTCCTTGGCTGAGAACACACTGTGCTATTCGATGGACAGCTCCTTTCTGATTCACTGCTCTAATTATGTTTTACAGCCGGAATATGGTACTTATGTCAAAGCTGACGGGTAAAATTCTACTGAGAAGCAACAACGTTTTGTAGCATTCTCCCGTTGTTCATTTCCATGGCTTCCCTTCATTTTTTTCCCCTCAAGGCTCATTTTCCAGGCACTAGTCATTCTGGAGAGAAATGTTCTCACCTTCTTGATGCTTTCTTTCGTCTAACAGTCATATTCTTTTTTTATTTGTTTATTTATTGTACACTTGTAGGCATATGGTGACAGAAAGAAAAAATAACTAGAATGGTCTTATGATTTGTCTAAAGTAGCTGGTAAAGAGCTGGAGTATCTGCCTGCAGACAGACCTCCACAGTCATAATAACCCTTTTGCAACCATCTTCCCTTCTCTTCCTAGACAAAAGCCATCAGCAAGAGCTGGACAGTTATCTGTTGGTCCCAGCCATTGCTGGAGGGACTATCCCAAATTTAGGGGATCTACTCACTCTGTTTTGGCTAGTTTACTTTTGAGAGACTCAAAGAAGTCATCCCTCAACTGCAAATCTGGCCTAATTGTTCCTTATGCAACCAACTCACAGCACTATGCAGCCCTTCCCAGAGGAGAAGGGCTGGTGCGATTCACCCCAGTCCTACAGAAGAGAGGAAGAGGATGTTTCAGAAGACATGTAGTCATAGACAACATAGACTCCAGAGCATGAGTGCAGCTGGGCTTAACTTCACACCATTTTCCTTGTCTCTCATTATTTTATTCAGCTCAGCCGATATTGGAGCTGTACCTGGGGCTTGATTATTCCCTGGCTATTTCATGCTGCAATCTACAGCAGGACTCCACGCCGTTACTTATGGCCAGACAGATCCAGTATTTCTGTGTGTGTTTGGCAGGTACAGACAGGAGAGGGAGGGGAGAACATCCACTGCTGCAACAGCAGCAGGATCACAGCTTGGGTAACAGGGAAAAAAATAAAAACATGATCTCTCATTTAACTGTGCTAAATGACAAATTGCTTACAGGCAAGGCTGCCCACTGGGGAAACCAACATGAAAGTGATTGTTTCTCATTTCCTAGAGGCTGCTGACCAAAGGAGGAAGGGAAAAAAGGTGCATTTGAAATGCTGGTCAGGTGCTTCACAGTGCTCAACTGCAGCTATTTTCTCCATTTTCACAAGAACATTTGGTATAGCATTATTCTTAGTCCTTGGCAACATTCAAATGAAAAGAAAAAGCTCAGGTGACTGTTTCAAAGATAATTTTCTTCCATTGCTTAACTCCAAATTCTGCTTCAGCATAGCTTGAGGTACAGATGGTTTTCTTTTCTTTTTTTCTAAACTTAAACCTGCCAAACTTCGAGTTCAGAGATCTGTCTTTTCACACTGCACCTGCTGATGGTCCAAGCACCTACACTGTGCTGGAAGTACTTTTGCATCACCCCTTCCCTGCCAAAAAACACATTCTGCTGTTGCTAAGGAAATCTTGTACCCAAATCTTGGCAAGGGAAAAGAAATGCTTAATTAAAAAAAAAAAAACAAATCCAAACCAAACCAAAACTTTTCATTTCTTTGTTGTATTTGTTTGCTGTACCATACAGTGCCTATTCATAAAACATCAGCCTCATTTTCTTAGCATTATAGACTAATTTAGTTTGGAAGGCACCTCTGGAGATGACCTAGTACAACTGCCTGCAGAGCTAACTTCAAAGCAAGATCAGGCTGCTCAAGGTCTTTTGTAGTCAAATCTCGAAAGTCCCAAGGATGGAGAACCACACCTCTCTGGGCCTCTGTTTCAGTACTTCAGAACACTCACATCAATTTTTTTCCTTAGATACAGTCAGAAATTCCTTTGCTGCAGCTTGCGCCCACTGGCTCTTGTCCATTTATTGTGCACCTCTGAGAAGAGTTTGGCTCTTTCTTTTCTAAAATGTCTCTTTCAAAGGTCCATTCCCTCATTACCCAGTCATGGTGGAGAAGCAAGAATCTCCCAAGTCTCACATGTGTGAGTCTGCTCTGCTCTGCTCTCCCCTCCTCACATACCTCAGCCTGTTCACATTTTCTGCCCAGTTTTTCCCTTTATCTTTGCCTGAGATGACCCATCCCACACATCCCAGCATGACCAGACTGAGTAAGCCCATCATGTAGGAGAAGAAAGATACATGAGACAGAACTGAACAAAACATCAACACAGGTGTCCAGGCAAGAGGAATAGTCCCCGTGGCTCCCCCATACTCATCTGAACACTCGGTGAACACTCAGTTGGGACTGAGTGGCTGCCGACTGTTTTGCAAGCATGAGGAAAAGCCACAATTTCTCCATTTTACTGGCTCAGCTTTGTTCCACTTCACATACACATACTTAGCCAAAAACAAGACATGTAAGTCCAATAATGAGTCCAAATTCAGCAACAATCTAACCTTTTCCTCCCCACTGTGAAGGAACATTTGATAGAATTAACATACACTAATTAATATATTCTTAGTGTCAGAAAAGGTCTTTGATAAATTTTGATTGTATTTTGATGACTGATCTTTGCATTTCAGTTTCAGGATGCTTCACATTGTGTTTTTATTCTTTTCCTCTTACTCATCCTGATCAATACATTTCTAAATTCTGGCATGAATCCACAGGAGTATTTGCCACAGCTCTAAGCAGGCCAAAATCTCTGTACTTGACAACTCAAAACCACATTGAACTTTCTGGGATTGTACAATGACAAAGTCACATTAACAGCTTTGACTCCATTTTCCAGTTAAATTGCAGATAACCTTTAAATAGTCTTATGGAGGGATTTCTTCAGATACTATCACGCCAGATTTGTACTGAGAGATCATTTTGTTCCCTGAATAAACTGAGGTTACCGAGAGGTGACATTTCAACAATGGCAACTCTTCTTATTTCTTCAGTAATACATTTCGATAGAGCCTGGTCGGGGATGTACTAATGCACTCCCCAGATACATAAAGTACAAAGAGCTGGTAACAGCAGCTGATACTGAGGTGGGCTAAACCTGACTTCATGGCCCAAATTCTGGAAAGAGCTCTACAGCCTTTGTCTTACATTGTTTCATCATACTATTGTATGGTTTTATGTGCAATTGAGTATCAACAGGAGGAGAAAAAAATGCCAAAGGGAACAGTCTGTTGCTCTGTCAAAAATGTTCTAAAATGGTTCATTAAATAAGATAAATTGTTTTCTCGTTACTATTCAAACCAGTAAATAATGCATTTTTGAAGAACACTTTATTAATTAAAAATGTTTATGCCTTTACTAAACAGAGCACCACAACTCTTTCTAATATCAAAGACATTGTTATTTCTCTGGTGTTGTCATTTGCCTGTTAAATTATCACTAAACAAATCCAAAACATTAAATATTTACCCCTAGAGTCAAACTTAGTTGACAGAATTATACAGGGACCAGCTTTCCATGCCTGACATCCAGGCTCTTGACTCCCTTGAAGGAACAAGGCTGATACTTAGCATTACTTGTACCTTTTGGCTCAAAGAAAAATACCAGCATGAGAAAAGCAAAAATACCACAAGAATCAGGGAGACAGGCTTATCAAGCAAGTATTTGGGGTTGTGCATGTACCTGAGAAGGACCCTAGATCAAATTAAAAATAAACTGCAAAAATAGTTTTTGAGTGTGTGTGAACTTAGAAAACTAATACTGATTCTCACTGTTTGCACCAGGTTGGATCGGACGCATGGTCAGGGTATTTCTGCAGAAGCAGGACTGTGAGACCAGCTAGAAGATTAGATTGCAATCTCACCTGAAAGGACTTCAGTTTTAACCTCCTGGACATGATCTTAATATTTGTTATGCCATGCCCACATGGCAGTGCTGTAGCAAGGTGGGGTAAGAGGATGAGTGTAGCATTGATAGAAATTACTTTGGAGATGGAATTAACAATCATGACTTTTCCTCCTAAAGAATTGCTTTTCAGAAAAGTATTTGTCACCTTTCCAGTGGTAAATGGAAATTGCCTAGGTGCTTCACACAAAACACAATCCTTCTCTATGTGACATTTAGACTAAAGGCTGCAGAAGTTCTTACATTAAAAAAAATGGTGGAGTACTACTATGTCAGAGAAGTGAGAAACACATTATTCTTAATGTTACTCCCTGTTCCATGGCCCAGCCCTGCAAAAATAGAACAAACTGCTTCTGACCCCTGAAGGAAATGGCCATCTCTTCCCCTCATAGGAGATGTTTAGCATTGCTGACTCAACTGTTGAGAAATGAATGATCTTTTATGAAGGGAACTTCTGCTTTATGTGTATATGTTTACTGTTCTTAATAGAATGTTCCAGAAGGGGTTTTTGTGTGTCCTTCCTGGTTGATAAATTCCTTCATTCTCCTAGCAGGACCCAACGTGTCTCCTTCATTAAAGATCTGTTGTTCTATTTCTCTAAATGTCTAAAGGTTATGCTATTTGATGACTGCCACCAATTGTGTACAGCACAGTTACAAGGTAGGATTCAAAGGAACTTTAAGCTGATGGGCTGAAGTAAAAGGCCCATTTTTTCTGTCAGCACCATACCAGCTCCAAATCTAAGCTGCATCTGTCGTAGTGTGTCTTGTTACAAGCTACTTTCAATGGCTGAACAGAATGACAGGACTTACTGCTTCACATCTACAGAGTCCTCTGACATCCCTTTGGTATTTATGCAAAAGGAAAAGAAGATAAAGGGATTCAGTTTGGTACATGAGCGGGAGACAGTCTGATGTTTGCCTTGGAGATGTTTGGAGTTGATATTTCAGCTGTTCACGAATGCCCTGCAGCAGGAGGTGCTGACTCATGGCCCAATTTGAAGTCTGATCCCAGCACAGCTCAGAGATGTTATTCCACAAGAAGGAAATACCCTTCTCTGCCAGTGTGTTAAAGGTGCTGCTGAGCCCAGTATTTACTGCAAACAGTGATCCAGGAAAGTCACATGCAGAAGTGGGAGGTCATTGCTGCTCCTGGGAGGAACTGGAAGCTGGGAGCGTCTCCTAGACCATGCTGCCCCTGCGCTCCCTGGGGTCTTGGACCACAAGCTTTCCTCTTCAAGTGATGATCTGACATTTACCCATCTTAAAGCACAGGACAGAAAATGGATTCCCTCTTTTATCTACTGCTGTGACATGCTATCACCCTTTTTATAGGTTGACACTAAGTAAAGCAACAGAGAGATTAAGACATGAGGTAACAAATACATTCCTAAGTACAACAAAAAATGAGTCTTAAAATTTCACAGTGTGGCCTTTTTTACCTCTCTCCAAAATGAACAAAGGGACACATCCAACATAATTTGAATTTTGGAGCTCCCACTTGACTATTGCCACTGAAGAAAGCCTGTGAGGTGAGCAAGGGAGGTAATGTCATTAATGGAAAAAAAACAAACAAGGCAACATAGTCACTCTGAAGTTACAGGACTTTGACTGCTCTGTGCTGATTGCTTGAATGCTTTTTTGTGGAAAGCTTTTTTGTAAGGCACTGCTTCATTTCCAAAACGTTAAAAAAGCTGAGGTCCCAGGAGCAGGCAAGAAAATTAGAAATGTTCACACATTTGAAAGCATACCAAAATAATCTGTTTCCACTTTCAGGACAGAAATGCAGGGAGCTGCAGCAGTGTACCTCATTATGCTGAGGGTATCTGGGGCTTTGCATATGGGAAAAGGGGCAAAACCAGCCCAAGCCACATGCAATGACTACTTCATTATCAATGTGCTGTTACCTCATGATAATCAACTTTAGATTCTTAATAGCAAACAGCAAATCTTGCTGATCAATGGGATGAGAAAGCTACTCTTCACTCATTTTCTTTCTCAGTTTTGGGCCTATTCTGGTCCCAGACCCCTCAGTCTGTATGGCACATCACAAACTCACTTTAGTTACACCATGTTATTCCAGCTGGGGCTAGTCAGAAGACCTCTGTAAACGTTTACCAGTGCAAGTGCCAGAGCTCTTTCACCTCCCAGCTGGAGTCCCTCAGTACCATCAGCCTGGAGGGAGGTGGGAAGGACAGGAGGCTGTTTTGCTTTCCTGGCTGGGCAGTTATCAAAAAGATCCTAGGGAAATCAGTGACAGCCTTGCCTAAGGGATCAGGAGGACGATGAGCCTAATGAACTTGGTATGAACATCCCAAATATCTTCATGGTCTTGTTTCAGGTGTCCCATAGGCTTCTACTTTGATGATGTCCCATACAGACCTGTGTGCCTGACTTGGAAAAAGATGCAGGATGATACGAATGGATCAGCAGCAAGGGCCTGAGAGAGGTGACCTGTGCAATGAAGGATTTAGAAGGGGAAGAAGTGGAGAGAAAGGGAGTCAGGGAAGGTAAGGCAGCAAGGGATCACAGGGACCTGCTGGGGCTGTGATTGAGAGGAAAGAGGAAGCAGAGGTGACTGATTAAAATAATGTTGGCTCTTGAATGTGTCTGACATTTGGATGAGGCAGTGTCTCTAGTCAGTATTCAAAGCAATAGCTTCCCAGACTGGTTTCCTTCACCAAAGGAAAAATAGCTTTCCCTTGGATATAAAAGGAAAACCCCTAATTTGATTTTGGGGAGAAGTGCTTTGAAATTTTTTAAAATACCAAGTAAATTAAGAAGCTTAAAGGCAAGCAAGAGTCTAGCTGTTTCCCTGAACACCTCAACTACTGAACCTAAGTTAAGACAATCCCATCTTTTGTGTATCTCCCATTTGAAAAAGATGATAAAGTCAACTGGAACTAGTTCTGAGTAAAAGCAAAACAACCTCATCTCTGGGAGGAGGAAAAGTCCCTCTGAGCACACATTTCAGTCTTTGTTCCAGTTATTTATTCCTTTTGTCTTTCAGTATCCAGCAATCAAAGGAATTAAAAGGATTAAAAAGCACGCACACAACAAGTGATGGCTTAATACATCAAAGCAGGTGTGACAACAAGTGGAATAGGAGCCAGGGAAAGCGACAGCTTCAAATTAGAGCCCCAAAACCTACATGTGGAGCAGTCACAACACAACACACGGATTCCTGTAAAACACTATTGCAATTCAAAATGCAGCCTGGGATAAAAGCAGAGCAAAATGAACTTGTCGATGCTTCGGATGTCGCTGTGTCCTGTGACACTTCAGATTAGAGATCACCAAAGCACATCCCCTTCTGTAGTTAATTCCAGCACAAAGCTACTTGCCCATTAATGCACTAGGTTGGGCTGTGTAGCTAGACAGGAGAGTTTAGATTTGTCTGCCCACCCCCCTCACCTCTCAGGTATTGTCAAATACTCTTTTTCTAAAATAAACATGTTTTCTTAACAGTGTACTTCTTCCTGCCCCAGCTGCAGTTAATGGCAGAGACCCTAACCTGCAGTGACAGGAGTATCTCAGCACATTCCCAGACAGATTTAGCCTAATTAAAACATCCACTGAAGTAACATTCAAAAGCTACGTGCAGCCTTATAAATATCCCACATGGCTGCAAATTGAGTACTTTCTCACACTTACAGGAAAGGTTTCTGGCTTGCCATGTGCTCCAAAATGATCCACGACTACCCCCCAAAGAGCTGTAAATGAGAATAAATTAATGGGGGGTTCTGACGAGCCACACTGCTGTGGTCGGAGGTGGGGAAGAGGTTCAGGGCACTGCCAATCCCATTTTCAACTGTATCATGCTCAGAGCCTGGCAAAAGTCACATTTGTTGGATACAGCTAACAATCTAGTAGATGCAGGACAGTCATGGACAGCCTTCAGCACAATCAGCATGTCCTTGCAGATCAGAAATGATCACCTGTAGCTGAATATCATCACCCACCAGCAGGAAGCTGGCTTCTTCCCCACTCCCACCTCCTTTTGACTGAAGCATCACAACAGATTGTGCAGGCACTCGATTGTTTCAGTGCAGAGTCAGTCTGCCCAGCTCAAGTCCCTTCCCTCGGGATACATCGATGCTGTGTCACACTGCCGTGATGCTGCTGCAACCGGCGCTCCAAGGGGAATGCGATTCCCCTTCTGCACAAATAACCGAGATTTCAGAACATACTGTTCATTTTATATCAGAGCAAAGCAAAGAGAAAGTACACACTTGCTGCTTCAGAGCCACACACATACTCAGATGCTGCACTGGATCAGGTCCTCAGTGTAAACAGGATCAATAAGGTTCGTTGTTATGAACCACAAGATAGAATTTCAATGCCCTGATTTAAGCAGCTCCTGGTCACCTGGGACACAACGGCTGCTGATGCTGTTACAGTGGAACATCTTGTGGTTACTCAACAACATCAACACACTGCAATGCAGCGTGCAAGTCAGACCATTTGGCCACTCACAGAGAGTGACTGGTTTTCTGCCAGTACATCTGGCAATAGTGCTCCCAGTGACTATCACCAGCACACAGTACAGCAAGGCACCATCAGTACTGGCCAGCTTTGTTCTACAGTCAATACAGGAGCGATAAGTTTTCCACACACATAATAAATCTATGCAAAATGAATATTGTATTTGTTGCCCAGAGACATGAAAATTTTGTCTTCCCTCCAATTGCTATCTTGGAATCCAAACTGACGGGGGTAGGAAGCAGCAGGGGAGGAATCAGGATGCTCTGACTGAATGACAAGTTATTCAGCCTGTCATAACATCCAAGAGTAGACAGCCAGGTTTTCAATTAACTCCTTGTGCGTGATGGAGTCAGATACCTCTTCTATTAGCAGTACTTCAAAAGGCCAAAGAAACAGCAATGCTTGTTCCCTTGAAGTACCACAACTTCTCAACACACTCAAAGAGGTTTGCAACTTCAAATAAGCCCTGAATCAAAATTGGATCTTGATTACAAAGCTATTAGAAGGTTAAAAAAGGTTCAGGTTGAACAGAGGATATAGTTGAAGGTACATCTCTAGCTTTCTAAGGAGAGACAAGAAAAGGAATTCATTTCTCATTGGCAAGTGGCTCAACGTAATTCGCAGGTCTGCAGGTGAGAGCTGCCTCTGTTAGTGATGCAAGTAAAGTGCAGGGCTGTACATGGCTGAACAGGAGACATTTGAAGATGTTCTCAATAGGCATCTGCAAGGAAAGTTTGGGAATTACAGGAGATGCAATTTAGATAAGCCTCTGAGGGAGCCGAGCTGGTGATGGGAAGTAAAGGTTTCTGTCCTGGCTAGGTTCTTCCAAGGGAGAGTTCAATGGGGAACACCTCTGGTGCCTTTAGTGTCCAGTATGACATTGAATAATATCCTCAGGACAACTTTTAACAGCATAAATCCTTTCTACCACCATCAGCAGTGCAGTAGAGCTTGGAAACAAATAAAACTCCTCCAGTGGATGTGTCCTGTATCTGCGGGTCTTAAGAAGCCCAGTTCTCACTCATGATTGCCCCTCACACATAATCCTATCTCAGGCATGAAGTCTCCCCTCACTCCTGCCCCATCCCTATTTCTTTTCCATGTAACTCACATAAGACAAGAAAAACCCACGTTGTGGCTATGCCAGTCCTGTGCATGCGCTGACCAGCCATCTAGACTGATGCAGGACAGATAATAGTCATGGCAGTCCTCTTTTAGTAGGAACATGTATATCTTGCTCCTTTGCCTATTCTACTCAAGGGAACATAATTTATTCTGTCCAGAATGGCTGAAATAGGTGAATTAATTCAGAGACCACTAGAGGAAGACTGAGAGACTGACAGACAAAAGGTGAGGAAGCATGTGATTATGAATTCCTGGCTTCTTGGGAGACTAGGCTGAAAATAGCAATAGACTGAGAAACCACCAAAGTATGAGATGCCCTGAATTATGCCCTGAAGAGGTCTGTCTGCAGCATCACTGAAGCAAAGGTGGGTGGGAAAAGCCTTCTGAAAAATTGCTCAGAAAAGAAGTTCATCAGGGGAAAGTCGGTGCTTGCTATTATCTATCTATTCCCTGGCCTCAGGAAGAACATAATTGCATTTCAGCTTAACTGTAATGAAAAGAGGGCGAGATACTCCCTGTCTTTGATCACATAAGATGTTTTACCAGGGAGAACCACTGTCTCCCCCTACAGGGTGATCCGTATCCGAGGCTAATGAATCTGCTAATGAGGATTACTACAGCTGTCCATCTCCAGCTCCAGAGAGAACCTTGCAGAGAAAAGCATGCAGACTTCAGTTTCTGAGGGAGAATCACCATAGGACAACACTGGGATGCCGTGGGGCAACGTCAGCTATAGTCACAGGTTAACTGGAGGAATCCTGTGCTGATAAAATTGTATTACTTCACTGCAAAACTTTGATCTGTTTCTTCCCTCTCGTTATAACTCAAGGGAAGGAATCTGTTCTTCCTTCCCCCAGGCAACACTAATTTGGATGCAAGCAGGAATTTCTTTTGGTGCTGTTCCTGGCTCTTCTCTTCGACAGGAGAGCGCTTATTAGAGCAGATGCATAGAACATAGGAGACAGCCTGATCACATTCCCAGTGTTAGTCAGAGAAAATCCAAGTAAATGTCTGTCCACCCTGCAGTGAAACATTTGCCAGTCTTCCCAGGCTGTTCAAGAACAACTCAAGCTCAAACAGTGCTTTGAGGAACACTGCAATGTGCACTGCTGGTCTCCATTAACCCAATGAACGGCAGATTTAAGCACTGACTCTTCTACCACAAGCCCCACAAGAATCCCTTGGATTAAGTGTGGTTCAAGGGAAGAGCTTCTCACATCCTTCAGTGGGACCTAGGAGCAGACTAGGCAGACTAGCCTAGCAGCCTAGGAGTCACAGTCTCTAGCTCAGAGCAGAGCAGCAAGGCAGAATCTGGCCCTTACCTTGCACTGAAGACAGTGCATGCTGTCCTACATCTCCTGCTTGCTTACCAAAAAGAAATCTCCCCATTTTAGACCTGTTCCTGCTCAGATTCAGAGGGTGACCCCACTACTTTGCAGTGCTTCATGCCATCAGATCACCACACACTTGAGAAAATCCAGACAAGAAGAAAAGCAGAAAGAGGTGGCAAGGGGGTCAGGAGAGGCTGCAGTCTCACCTGTCTGTGTGGCTGGGCAGTGGGGTTTGTGATGCTCTGTTGCTGCTGTGCCAGAGCAAGGTGAAACTTCCTGCTGCCAGAGGAGGGAAAAGGAAAGAAAAAAAAAAAAGAACCTTCTCAGAGGCATGTTGCTGTTACAGAAAAAACGGATACCAGATCAAAAAGGTCTGCTTAAAGATAGTACATATGCCAGCTCCAGGGGATTTCAAATATTTATGGTTTGCTACATTTTTAATCTTTAAGAGTTCCAGGGATGCTGTGCATAGAAGATGATGCAAGCATATCCCATGTCTGACATGACTGTGGCTTGTAAATCACTGCAGCAGCGGGAAGGGCAAAGCAGGCTCACCCAAGGGCTTCTGAGGCTCACCTCGCTGCAGGCCTAATGGGGTTTTTCCCCATCTGAAACGTGTCCCTTCCATTTGACCCTGGCCCTGTTTCTGCCCCTAGCTATTCCATCTCAGGCAACACACACAGAACCTTCAAATGCACTCTCACTGCAGGCAGAAGGGTGCAAAGGAGATAACGGTGCGAGACAATCACCTTAGGCCCACTGCCACCACTCCAAGATGTGTTATCCCACCTCTGTCACAGATCATAAGAGAGTCCCCATTCTACTACATGGCCTACATAGATTTCTTGCCTTCCAGATGATTAATAACCTGAAGCAGATTAATATTTAAGATCACACTGGGGAGTAATTTGCAAGGTACAACGGAGGTTTTGCTTCTTCTGGTACAGAAGCACGGACTGAAGTGCTTTAGCAGGAGTTTGGTGTGTGTGCAGAACACCTTAGGCACACGCAGGACTAATGGCTCTAACACAGGTGCTGGAATTCATTATTATTTCAGCTCATGTCACCTTCGATTAGAAGAGATTTTAGGTATGCTTGCTTATATGCTTCCTTTTCCAGTGTTTCTTGAATAAAATAAACCTAACACCCAAAGCTGAGATAGTATTTCAAGGAACTCAGCAGCTGCTGTGCACTGACTGATGTTTGTCTCTTAACTTGGGGTCGAGCTGCATAAATTATTCATATTTTAACTGTCAGAGAAATTTAGGATCCTTAACCCATTTTGCCAACTATCATGTGAGCTGAGGGAGTTTGGGACAGAGAAGGTATTTTCTGGAGGGGAAAAGTGTTCATGCTCGCAAAGAAAATACAAGATGTGATATACTCAGATATAAAAATCTTCCCTGCTCCACTTTTCTTAGAAAGACTTTCCTTTTGCTCACTCTGAAGAGGCTGTAAAAGTCTGCCACATCAGCACAGCTGTGGAGGTCACCATTTAAATTGTCCCTCAATGATTACACCCAGGTCTCAGGTGCTGACACGTTTTCCCTGGAAGCCCTGGTACTATGCTGCATCTTTCCTGTGCTAGTATGCCCTGAGACAGCAGGAGCATCATCCATCCCCCCAGTGCCATCCCACGCGTATTACTGGAGCTTATAAACTTGTGGGCTACAGCAGGAGAGGAGCACATTAAAAGACTGGCCTGTCTACTTTCCAAAAATGATGGGTCTCATCTACTCTGAATGAGCTGAGATATCCCATGGGGGAATTTAAACATGCAGTATTTTTCTGTAGGGCACATAGAGATTGATAATTTTCCTCAGTTTCTGCCTGCTTACCAGAATCTGGCAACACTAGGCAGTGTAAGGACAGCTCATTTGAGCAGCAGTTAAGGGATTACAACTGGACTGTGTCTGACTGCGCTTTCTTTCTCTGTACAATGACCATGTCATAATTAGGACAGGAATGATGGTGTTCAGCGATGTGGAGAAGCGTTAAGCTGTTGAGCTTCTGGCACCGTGACCAGGTACGTGCTGCCAGGTTTCAAAGTTCAGCAGCTTTTAGGACTGGCAAAACTGAGGCTTCCTGCTGTGGCATGGCAGTGGAGGTACACTGCATTTCTGCAGAGCCAGGCTGTGCCATGAAAAGCTAAGAAGTGGGCACGGCAAGAACCATAGCACAGCCCAAGCACCACAGCCTTGCTGCTCAGCCCCTCCATCCCTACCCAGGGAAACACACATGGCCCAAACCCTGTCCCTACCCAGGAAGGCCCTGAAGCAAGATGCTTCACTGTTAAACATGCATATCTATGGTGGTTTCACTGGAATTCAAGTGTGCATCTCAGTTTAAGCAGAGCTGATGGAAATGTTATGCCAAAATGGCCCCTTCCTTATCAATCTGTTTGTAAGAACCCAGAAGTATTGTCTTAATGATGTTTTTCTCCCCTTTTATTTTTCCATCCAACTGATCTTTGGCAAAGAAAATGCTATTGACTGGTTTTTGCAGCGTTGTCACTGTTCTGCAGTATTAATTACTTATAGCCATATAAAAATGAGGCTAAGCACTAAACATTCATTTACCAAAGCCCCAACTCTACTCCCACACATGCTTTTTTATCTATTCTTCAGACCAATGAGTTTGCTGGAGAGTTTTACCACCAATTCTTCCCTCCTTGTGAGTACTCGGTCAAGTAAAGCATTGGTCAGGCATGGCCCCTCTAACATTCGAACTAGGAAATTATCATCGCCAACAGGAACTCCCTGAATTGCTCATATAATGCTGTGTAACCCTTCCAGCAGAAGTCTGGATGCCTGAAATTTACAATTTTTAGATGATCTCTAAGAATGCAACACAATGCGTTTGGTTGACATAGATTAAAAAAGCAGCTTAGCAATTTCAATATGACAATTTGTCAAGAAATAAACAGCAGTACACAAAACCCTGTAACTTACTGGCTATTCAGTGCCCGAAGGGAAATAGCTTTCCAGTCATTTTTATAGGTACGCGTGGGTAGGCATAGATTTCTGTGAACACATACGTACACAGAGAGTGAATAATGGAGTGTAAAAATATGTTTGGCCATATGTGTCACAGAAAGGGTATCCTAAATATTTTTTAAGCAACCTTCTATTGATAAGACTTTGGTATTTTTTAATTCTGCAGCATGGCTTTGTATTTTGTACACGCTAGAAACACATGGTATGACTTCAAAACAGCAGCTTTAATTTATCTGTGCGTTTCTTGAAAACAAGTAACTCTGCTTTCTGATTTCAGATGATCGGTTCATTTGAAAATATGCTAAAGATTTTATGGATTGTTAAAGTATTTTCCTTTTATGTCTACTTTGTTTCATGCAGTAGTGAAAGGTGGTATCAAAGGATAGAAAATGCACCCTTTTCTGTTGAGGAGACTACCCTGAGATTTCAGCCATAGTTTCACCATCCTGAAAGACAGACTATGAAAGATTATTCATCTGCCTTCCTATCTATCTACAGCAATATCATCTGCCTCTATGATAAAAGCCCCCTGGGAGGCCATGCTATGCTTATCAGATGTGGCAGCAGTTGAAATATCAGACAAGTAAGATAATAAATAATAAATGAGCCTATATATTTTAATCTGATGTAGGAAAATGTTAACTGTTAATCTGGATAATGGAGACTCTATGTCCTAAAATCCTCTACCCGTGAACTTCAGGAAACCTCTCACTGATAGCTTCAACCCTCACTTTTCTCTGAAATAAAGCTTATGAAGGCATCAGCATTTCTCAAGGGCTTTCTCAGAAGAAAGCACAGCCTCATACTAAATAGGCTCATCTGCTTGGGGCTGATTAATTAGTATTCCTCAACTGCATTTACCATCTCGAGATTCAGATCCTCTGCTTTGACAGACATCAGGAAACACTATTGGTTCTTCTGTCAATTTTGCCCAGAACAGCACCTTCTGTAAGGGCCTCTCAGTTCCTTCACCCTGCTAAAGCAGCAGAGGCCTCATTCTTCTAAATCAGCTTTTCTCCCATCTTTGCTTTAGCTGTAAGATTAACATTTGAAAGCAAGGTGCTGTGAGTTTTTAAAGATTCATGCCTAGAAGTTCCTGGAGGGAAAAGGCTTGGGAGCTACAGGTACAATAAGATAAATGGGAATGCCAGTTCAAACCAGGCTGTGGTTGATTATATCTGAAGGTTGCTACAGCACAATCACTGCTGAGATTCAAGCGATGCCAGTGAGCACAATGTCAGATAGGTACTCAAAACAAAAACCCTAAGCAGCAGCAATGCTCTTAGCCCCTGGGGACCTCTGCAATCTGACCCTGACCTTTATCTCCCTCATCCTCTCAGGGCAGGGACCAAAGTAGCAAGCCTGTGTACAATTTCCATGCAGTGGGGATGCTCAAAGTAGGCACAGGAACATAAAGCCAAGCATCAGACACTGGAGAACCTGATTTTGGCAATTCTTTAAACAATCGCATGAATGATGTTTATGTCACAGGTAGCTTTTGCTACATGTAGCATCCAAATACAGCAGGTGTTTTATTTACAACTGCCATGGGGAAATATAGTCTGATGTAATTCTTAAAGATCTGTTCGTATTCCAGTCAGCAAACTACCATTTACAGAATGAAATTGTTTGCTGTTTAAACACTGCCAGTCAAGGACATTAATTGCTGTGGGTTAAATTAAACTAGATGGCACAGCATTAAGATGTGAAGCCTGGGAGAGGGGTGAAGGAGGGGAAGAAGGAGGAGGGGAAGAACAGTCTTCTCTCATAAATAATGGGATCTGAAAAAGCATCTTTATAGGGCTCTGCAAAGAGCCAAGTTCAACTCCAGTTCATGTCCTACAGGTACACCAAACAGCCCTGGGGAAGGCAAATACTGCCCCCACCACAAAAGCAAGTGTTTAAGCTTCTATCAAGGTATTTATTCCAAGTATCTGATCAGCATCAAGTGCCATATCAGAGGCTGGCTGTCTTCCAAGATAGGACAGGCTGCATGACAAGGAGAGGAGATGCTTTCTTGCTGTTTTTAAATGAAGCTATAGTAATAGCCAGTGGTAGCAGGCAGGCAAAGGGGCAAGTCCTCATGGCAACGTTTTGATTTGATTCCTTGCAAGTCTCTTACACACAAAGACATACAGAGCAATATATTAATTTTATTTTGCGGGGCGAGAGGTAATTTTGGTCTGATGTCTTGCACTTATATTCACCCTGGGTGCCTTGCAGTAAGCTCCCTTTCTCAGCTCATGGGAAGACATGTTATTTATTCCTTTACATATGCAAGACCATTGTAAATAAATAAATAGCAGCTCTGGGCACATTTTTTTGGAGCCATCTTTAAAAACACTAATCGAAATGTAATGACAGGCTGGCTGCCAGCTTTACTATCCAGACTGTTGATAACCAGCTAAGCTTTCCAGCCACAAAATTAGCATCCCACCTGCAAACAAAACTGTCCTCCTGTCATTCACCCTGTCCCAACCCTTTGGAAGAAAGCAAAAAAATACCTCCAACCCCCAAAATAAGAGCTGTGCAGAAGGTTTTGAGGGTCAAGAAGTTATAGCACAGTTTAGATCAAGCACAGAATGAATTTTTAGTGTGAGACCAGCAGAGAATATCTGCCATTTCTGCAGGCTCCACCAGCCCCATCTCCTCTGGTAGTGGTTTTGGAAGATGTTACTGTCAGTTACCAGTGTTTGATCTGCTATAAACACCTTTATCAAGGCAGACATGACCTTCCCAGGATGACCTATTTGGTTCACTCCATGTGAATGGTTCACTCCATTCTTCCAGCCAGGAAGGAGGTGGGCTGTGCCTATGAGAAGGACAACAGTCTTTGTCTTCTCATCCTCCACAGAAGGGAGAGTACACTACTACTATTTGTTTGCAGTAATTTTAGGAGACACAAGCTGACAGAGCAGGACACTGGGACTCCGGCACTCAGGACACTCACAGACTCCCATCCAGTCCTGCCTCTATTGGGAAGCTCGGAGGGAGTAGTGTAAATAGAAGCACAGATAGAAAATGACCCTCAGCATTAATTTAATCTCTCACAGCTCCAAATATTTTGCTTTAAAAAACACCTTGCAGCACCCCAAATTAATTGCATGCCTAGTCAAATGAAGACCATAATTAGCAAATCAGGACCTGATTCCTCAGACTGTGCAGTTTTACCCCAGGGTAATGCTGTTGGCTGCAGATGAACTGACATACACAAGTGAAGGCCTGGGGTTTTAATCATTGTTTGCAAAGATGTAGTGGGGGCAGCAGTGACAACACCAGCAATACCTGCATCTCCCTCAGAGCCACCAACAGCTCCCTGTTAAAAAAATTGGCACTATGGGCTTTTAGATGACAGAGAATTAAGTAATTTTCTGACAATATTATACCTAAATCAGTACCTGAATTGTATGTTAAATAAATGCTGTGATTATTAGGAGCAGACTTGTTGAAGTTGAACCACCAGGTAGCTGATAGCTATCCTATTACAAACTCTAGAAGCCTCAGTAGAGATGTACTTAATAATTGTTTGGCATTAATTTGTCATGCAATAATTATCCTATTAAATCTAAATTAAACCCTCCACTCAGACACTTCATCTAAAGTGTGAACATAACAATTAAGAGAGAGGGGGGAAAAGGGGGATGATTTCTGCATCGTTTTCAGTGTAAGATTTCGTGCTTTTGTGACTAGCAGCAACAGCAGCAAAAGGGATTTAAGCTATTGCATTGAAAAGAGAAATCATTCTGAACTTGATACACACCAGTTCTGGGCCCCACAGCTCAAGAAGGACAGGGAACTACTCAAGAGAGTCCAGCACAGAGCCACAAAGATGATGAAGGGAGTGGAACATCTCCCTTATGAGGAAAGGCTGAGGGAGCTGGGTCTCTTTAGCTTGGAGAAGAGGAGACTGAGGGGTGACCTCATCCATGTTTATAAATATGTAAAGGGTGAGTGTCATGAGGATGGAGCCAGGCTCTTCTCAGTGACATCCAATGATAGGACAAGGGGCAATGGGTGTAAGCTGGAACATAGGAGGTTCCACATAAATGTGAGGAAGAATTTCTTCACAGTGAGGGTGACAGAACACTGGAACAGGCTGCCCAGAGAGGTTGTGGAGTCTCCTTCTCTGGAGACATTCCAAACCCGCCTGGACATGTTCCTGTGTGACCTGATCTAGGTATTCCTGCTCTGGCAGGGGGATTGGACTAGATGATCTTTTGAGGTCCCTTCCAATCCCTAACATTCTGTGATTCTGTGATACAAAAACCCATCTTCCTAAGGCACATATGGTGCACAGCTTAGGATAGCATCTTGCTACACTGTAAACTTCAATGCATTTATTTCTTTACCATAAGGAAGTTTTGTATTGAACTTCCTTTCAAAGGAACAAAAAGGAATTAAGAAAAATAAATAAATTTAGACAATCGATGAAGGCTGGGATTGCTCTCATCTATCTCACCAAATCAAAGCTCCAAAAACCAGGTTGATTTTTTTTTTTCCTGCAAGCTCCTCCTGCTGTCAACAGCCAGAGATCAGGCTCTCCAGAGAGATCTTCATCTCACCCACCTCAGAGCTTACATTTGACAGATAAAATGAGAGGAGAACAAATCCCATTTGAAAGCCAGACAGGAAGCCTGGAAAGAGAAAGACTTAAATCCAGTTCTCATGTCCTAAACTGAGAGCTGAGGCACAGAGCTGTTCTTCCACATTGAATAATAGAGCCTGAAATGCTTAAAATGTCATTAAGTAGCACTGCTGAGCTGAGGACTGTCTGTGGGTGTATAAGAGAGTTTTGAGCCATTTTTCTGACTGATTTAATTTTAGGATCAAGAAGAATGGCTTTTTAAAACCAAGACAAGGTCTCTTTCCACTATGGCTTGCAATTGCTCAATGAATTTCCACACGTGTTGCAGAGTAGCACAGCACATGACAGTCACAGGAGATTTTTCTTCATCAATCCAAACCATTCCTTTCACAGCATTTAGGTGTTTCTTTAAAAATGCAATCTCCTTCCCTAGAAGAGCATCCTTTTAGGTAAAAGCCCTGTTTAGCACTTTTTTGGTCATGTGTTTCTTAGAGACAGCAGTCCTTTATTTCCTCCAGAACCTCAAAACACATTGTTGTATCAATTTTACAGTGCATGATACTCTCTCTCCCTTCCCAGGCTGCCTAAACCAAGCGTGTCTTTCTCCGTGCCATTCTCCTCAGAGATAATTACCTCTTCACCTTTTTGTGCCTCTACTAACACTCTCTGCCAACTGCATTTTCCCACAGAGATGGAATTACTCATCTCTCTAACAAAACTCTGATGATTTCTCAAATTATACTTAGCTCTCTAGTCTGACACTTGTGTCTCTATTCTTTAGCTGTATCAGTTTGTCTAATAAATGTCTTATCTAGATCCTTAGACTATTACAGCTACAAACAACACAGACTTTTTCAACCAAAACATTTTCCTCTAAATCACCCAAAAATGTGACAGGAAGGTTCACTGTGAATTAAACTATTCACTGACTCTGTTTTGCTCCCATGAGCCTGCTTCCAACCACACACGTCAGCTTGGGTTTAAAAGGTTGGTTTAAAAGCTGCAGAAAGTAGATCCCAAAGGGGTAGGAGTACCTTAAAAAGGGAGAGCAATACACTTTGATAACAGGAACAGTAAGTAACTAGATCTCTGAAAAGTTTATTTCAAAAATTTAAGCACAGATTAAACTGGAAAGGAAACTTGTATACTCAGAGATGCCTGCCAATAACAGACTGAGAGAGCCAGCATAAACAAGGTCTGTTCAGGTACATGAATGGAACCCACACATGGTATATTTACCAGCTTTCTTTTAAGTGAATTTAGTACTGGTGAAAGTGTGAGGTGGACAGGCCAGAAAGCTCATTTCAACCCTTGGGGAGGGACGGGCAGGCCAGAGCAGCACCTGCTTTTTCACTGCAACCAGTCTTGGAGAGGCAGAACCTCCTGTGGACATCTCCACGCTCACCCTGTGGATCACTTAGTGCCTTGCAAGCCATGGACAAGCTAAACCCAGGTCATTATAACATGTCCTACAATACAACGTGAGAAGGGGAAACTCTGAAATCTGTGAAATACTCTGCAACAGAGACAGGGCATTTGTGCCCAGTCCCTATCAAGAAAGAATTGGTCTGTGCTCCAAAACATTGCTTCATGCAGGACAGCAAGGCAGCATTACCTCATTCCCATGACAAGAGGTCTTGGATCCATCATAACTACCCCATTTCCTCATCTGGCCACAGACAGGGAAAAACTACATGTGGAGCTGCAAAGGAGACCTCAATTTTTTCTCCAAGGCAATTTTAGAAATGAAGCAAAAGATGGTCATAGGAGAGTTGACGATGCAGTTCTCTGAAATATCTGTCATGGAGATCATTACTGTTTAAGGACCGGAGATTCATTACCGCTGCTGCCTTTATGGAGCTGGTGCCATTAATCCCCTTACATGAGCAAAACCACGGGGTGTGTTGCTAATGGCTTCCAGGTTGCTTTTTGGTTGGTGTGAAACCTATTTGATAATTAGTTCTCTTTATTAGTGCTGTTTCCATTGTAATCACTCCCCTCCCCAAATGATTTCACATCACTGGTTTTTTGTAATATTTTTTTTGTCATATTTCCCATTATCACTGCTGGAATCACATTGATAACATTTATTTAATCTTTTTCCATAGCTCTCCTGCACATTTACTGTTCCCATCTGCACACACATTGCATTGATGATATGAGACTTCCTAACCGCGTTAGTGTATGTGGACTTATGAATATATTGAGTGTTTAAAGAAGCTTTTTTAAAATTTGTTACTGGCTGGCTGTGTCCCTGCTGGAGTACTCTTGGGAGACCCAAGGAAGAACAATTGTTTTATCTTTCCTAACAACACTAACACTGCTGCCTACCCCTGTTCTTTCACAGGGCCCTGGAGATCTTTTATAGCATCCTACACTGGCACTGCTGTGCTGTTAAACCCTCATGAATGCAACAACGAATTAATAACACTGCTATATACCATAAACAATTGCTAACATCGAGGTAGCAGCAGCTCTCCTGCAACACCACCATGCTCAGTCAGTGGATAAAACAAAATTGTCTGGTTCTTCTTGCTCATGCTGCTCAGAAGATATTTACAGGCTGATTTCTTTTCCTGCCTTTTTTTTTTTTTTCCCTCCTCTCTTTTTTCCTTCTTTTTTTTTTTTTTTTTTTTTTTTTGTGGGAGGCAAACTAGGGCTCAAAGACAAATCCAAAATATCCTCAGGCTTTTCACCGCCTTATAAACAGTTAGTTATAGTCATTGATACATTGTTGGCATGTAGTAAACCTTCAATGGCCAGATTGCTGGTAACACTACATATCTATTATTGATGCATGTAACAGTTGTGCCTGAAGGCCCTCTTTGGGATGAGTTCCCCTTAATTTTAAGGCCTAGGCATGTTCACATTAAACAGACACTCGGTAAGTCAAAAAACTTAGCAGCCTAAACACAGAAGCTAGAGAAACTCAGTGACAGAGGTCACGGTGGAAGTGCATGGCATACACAGGAATAAGAGCACACCTTCTGCGGCAACTAAATGCTCTGTTTATAATTCAGCCACTGCTTATATTGGCAGGAGACTGAAAGGGAGAATAAGCCGAGAATGTAATTCTCAGCCATAGATGGCAAAATTCTGACTAGGACCTGCTAGAAAGCCAAAGTATTAATGAAAGAAAATAATTTCTGCTACTCTTCGCTGGTGATGTTCTCCCCTTCCAGAACAACAAACTCATGAGCTTCACCTTTAATTTGAAACAATGTGTGATATTTTCCAACACGCCTGCACTTGCACCATGTACCATAGGAGCAATGTCAGGGCATTCCATTGCCAAAGCTTCTGTCTTTTCCAGCTTTGAGACTGGATGATCGCTATGCAAGACCCTGCTGATACCACAGCCTGCCAGTGACAAGCAGGCACTGGATTTCAACTATTTTCTGTCCGGGGCACTGACCCTGCACAACTCAGCCTGCTTTCAGCCTTGAATAAAACCAACAAGCAACAGCTGTTGAGCCAAGCAAAACAACCAAGCTACATATGTCTAACAGAATTAGAGGAATTTGGTCTTTCAGGGCAGCTTCTTGACCTCCTGAGGCTGAAATAGCTAGGAATTCTCCAAGTCAACTTGTTAAATGCACATGTATATATATATGCAGGCACAGAGGAAGTGCCTTGGTAGACTGACCTTAGGCACTAAAATAAGAAGCAAAATATTTAGAGAAACTTTTAATACTGTGCTTTCTGTAAATACACACTGTACAAATTGACAAAACGCAATCTAAGGAGCTTGTGTTCTAGAAAAGCCCTTGTAACTGCAATAGGTAGGCAGAAATTTTAAATGAGGATAATGTGCCTGGGGGCTTATGGATCAGGCATAATGGCTTAATCCACGTTAACATGGTGCTGGTACATGCATAAAATTTCTGCTTGCTCTGATTTGGTTGAAGCATTATACAGAGCAGTCTCACATGTGAAAGATGCATGCACAGCCATTCTCCTTACACCAAGGCCGGGGGGTAAAGATGCAGAGTAATTTCCTGTAGCACACGCAGGGTTGAAATGCATTGAGAACCTGTGACTGTCAGGCTCTGTAGTAGCAGATATGTAGTAAAAGGCAGATAAATTTCTCACATCAGTGTTTCTGAGCTTGCATCTGCATGAGGTTTTTCTATGTGAAGGCCTGGTTTAAAAGTCCCGAGGCTCTAATAAGCCTAAGAGACCTCCCCTCCCTCCAGGAACCACCATCTCATAGAGTGGCTGGCAGAAATGTTGAATTAAGAATCCCTGGGTTATCAGGGTCACTGAGATGCTGGAAGAGGGTTCCCTCATGAGGCTGGTTTGCCTCAGCTCGAAGAGCTAACAGATGGGCAGAAATCATGAAACTTGTGTTTAGAGGGAGCCATGCAGATTGTGGATGTAGGGAATACAAAGACATGGAGGACTGGGCAAAATATGTTGCTGAGCTTGTTTCAAGCATTCCTACTCCAGACACCAAATTTGTCACATTGTTGAGCCACTCAAGTCACGAATACCTCCCACCATGTCCTTGGTCTTCAGTCTAGGCAATGAAGGTGCGAGATAAACAGCATATTTACTTTTTCATATAACAATCACAGCTCTTTTACTGGGGATAGAACTCGTGGAAAATGACTTCAGTAAATTTAAGATTCATATTCACTCGTCTCAACAATGCCTTCAAAACTAGAATTTAGAATATGGATGCTCAGGGGATCCCAGCCCTCTGTCAGCTTGCAGTTTATTCACGTTGATGTCCCCTTCCTGTAGCTAGCCCAGAGCAATCTTTCTCTTAAATAATCTGGCAATTCCTTCCAATTGCCTGATTGCTGAAGACTCTTGCCCATGTAGCAGGACTAGCAGCCCATAATACTGTGGTTTAAGGAACTTCACTGTTTACAGCTGGAAGAGTGAAAAAAAAGACATTGGAAATCCCCAGTGGTCAGGGGGGGGAAAAAAATTACTGCTCTAACACATAGACATTTGCATGCCAAGTTTCAGCCCAACTCTTTCGAGAAAGGTTTTGCTAATAAAGCTTGAATTTTGACATTCCTATGCATTAAAATACAAGAAGCTGGGAAGCACAGCCATCAGACTGTTACTAAAGTGTGGAGGGCTATGGAAAACCTGGATTTAACATTGAGTAGTCTCTGCAGGAGGAGCCCACTTCAAACAAAGACAATGTTCCCAGTGTGCAATTCTCATTTTCACACTATTTCTTATGTTCACTGCCCAACAAACAAGGTCACTAAGAATTTAACTGTGTCTTCCCAGCCCCTGCCTTGTGATAGGGAAGGCTCAAAGAAGAGTGTTAGTTATTGTTTGCTTCCCTTGAACATCCCATAGAGACTTCAAGACTATTTACTGCAGTTATTCTGAACCGACAGCTGATAAAGTTTCCATTACAGATCTTTAATGATTGGACATAGCTGGGGAAACACAGATAATTTACCTTTCCTTCAGTTGGTGCTCGCTGTTTCCATAGAACTGTTCCCCTTTCCCCTGCTCCAGCTCCTCCTCTCCTCTCTTTCATTTTGCCTATAAACTTGAGGGTCAGCTCTAGGTCAGGCATAGATAGAGAGAATGAGAACAGATGTGACCTTGCCAACTTTGGTTTAGCAGATGGTTTCTGGATAAATTGGATTAAAACACTTTAATTTGTCACCTCCAGAGCATATCTGTCCCCCCTGTCAGACACTCTTATTGTGTAGCCGCTTCCCCAATTCACCACCCTCGCACAAGGTGCACCGGCCATGCTTTCTTTTGCCTATCCAATTAAAGCAAAACCCAGTAATAGGCAGTGGAGCTCTGGAGGAAATAAGGTCTTGTTCTCATTTCAGAAGATATTTAATAGATATACAGATAATAACAGACAATATATAATTTTCTCAGCACTTTCACCTGCAAGTGTTACAAGAAACCATAGAGAGACAGTGCCAGCAACATTCACTTTGCTAACGGCCTCTGCTGCAAAAATCTTCCAAATGAAACTTTCTGTGGCCCTCAGCAGTCATCATCCACCCTCTGCAACAACACCCTGTAATTTCTGCCTGTGTTTTTAGTCTCCTCTTTCTGCCAATGGACAGATTGCAGTGCATTAACACCTCAGGCCTGTGCATTTAAAAATGTGTCAGTAGGGCTTGAATGACAATAACCTAAGATGAAAAGCAGCAATTCTGCAGAAGTCTACTGGAAAGCAGTGAGGCACCCCAAACAAAAATAAGAAGATAGCAAGCAAGCTTAATCTGCTCTCCAGCTACAAAATACAACTTTGTGGATTCAAAAAGGCCAAAATTTGCCTGTCTTTCCATATCCCTAGAAGAGTCAAATGTCAGCCACTTGTTCCTGACATTGGCACATGGTAAAGAGATGGCAGAGCCACCATTACTTGACTAGGTTATTCCTAAAGCCAGTTTAACTTAGTATTAGGTATAAACTTAAAGTAACATGTTTCTGTGAGTAACCAAAGAGAAATGAGAAACTGTATGGACTCAGGCACAATTCCATAAAGTAAAGATGATAGTAGATGCTTAGAAGACATTTACGTGATTGCTGTAGAAAACACACTTTTGTTAAGTTCCCTGTACTACATTTTACCTGAAAACAGCTACAGAGAAAATCCTTAGGAAAGTATTTTCCTTACACTGTTTCTGCCTTGCCCAAAACAAAGCAGCAGCGTTGAAATCTTGCAAGGAAGTTCATTCCCTTGAGGTTGCTAATCAGCATGTTAGACAAAAGTTTGGGGAAAGCTTCCAGCTAAGACTTCAAACTTTTATCTGAAGCAAACCAGACTTCCAAATTGCATTCTGGTTTTGCAAGACAAATATTAATAATAATAATAGCAAAATGAGAATTATAAATACTATTATTTTCATGCGCTTTATTAACATGAAGGTATAATCATGCTGGTCAGATCAGTGCAGTTACATCAGAGATGAATTTGGTCCATTATTCAATTAATTCTTCAGTGCACCCCTGCGGTCAAGGCCATACATTATTATTTCCACTTCTGTTATTCCCATTACGGACGTTAGTTCCAAGAATGTGAACCATTTATTCTTGAGGGTCCTGATCCTGTAATAGTCTGTGCTGGCAGAGACACCAATGCCCACACCAAATTCCACTACCCTGAATGAAACTCATCATCTTTCATTAGGACAACTGTTGCAAAGAAACATTACCTCCTATTGTGTCTACCCAGTTGAAAAAGCCCTTGCAATATTTGAGCTGGCGATAATTAAACAAAGAACCTATTTGCATTTACTGTAACTGGGGCATATTTAATTGACCACCCTGCTTTTGGGAACATCCCCTTTTCCACACAAATAAAGGTAGAGCAAAACACAAGCAATACTAAGCAGCAAAGCAGATGTGCTCTCAGTAATCAAACTGAAGAGATGTACAGTCAGCATGGGGCACTTCCCTGCCCACCAGCCAATGCAGCTGACTACTTTTATGGTAGTGGTAGTAATCTTTTTCCACTTTAAATAACCAGTGAAACAATTCTCCTTTTAGACATTTGATACACTTGCATTCATGTTTTATTTTGCATCAGGACTGTGCTTTTAAAGAGCATCTCCAGATTATTCCCACTTGCTGTGTTTCAGTTCACATGGTGGAGTGTTCTTAGCTGGATTTCTTTTGGGTGTGTTAACCAGATTCCTTTTGGATGACACTAGAAAATATGCTCCAGGAGCATTTAAATGCTTTGACTGCTAATGAGTATTCAGTCTGTAAGGCCAGACTAGAACTACTGGAGGGAAACCCACTGAAATATATACAGTGTGGACACAGAGTCCCCAGCAACAACTGTTTTGTTCTATGTTCTATGGTTCACACTATTTGCTAACACAGAAAAATCCACTGTCTTACACCCTTGACCCACACCTAACTCCAGTGAAAACAATACTGCACAAACCAGTGAAGCTATTGCATTACTGTTATGGAGTTGTTAGCATAGACACCTACCCATTGTGAGCCAAAGCAATATTCAAGCTCTTTCAAGACTGGTCTCCAAACAGCTATTAGATAGCCCAGGAACCTTAGCTGCAAACACAAAAATTCAGTAAGAAATAATTCTGCTTGCTTGTTAAACTACAAAAAGCAAATAATAATAGCAAGCAATGTAGGAATGTCGTATATTTTATTCATTAGCATTGCTAATATGGAAAACGTTGCTTCCCCTGTGATGAATCTTACTCATTACACATTGAATATAGAACACATTCAGAATGTTGTGTCAAACATACAAGTACATACCATATATTTAAAGTAACATGGAAAACTGCCAATTTTGAAATTTTTTTAAAAGAAGCTGTTTATCTTGCCACATATATTGTACACATATGTTCAATATGCTTCCTGAAGTACATAGTATATAAAACATACAGGAAGCCTTCCCCTCCCTTTCTATACTCCACCTTCTTTATGGGACATACTACCTAGATTGATGTTCTTAGTAAAAGACCCAAGGGCGATGGATTCATGGTGTGATCCCTGGAGCTCATTCTGCTCAAGAATGGACGATGCTCCCTAACATTTGGAGGCCTATTAGGTATTGCAACTGGCAGCAAATTGCCTCAGATAGAGCTATAATTTTTTTTATTACAATTCTTGCTGGAAACAGGTCTTCTAAGCAGAATGAAAAACAAAATAATGAGCCTGTCTTTTTAATCCCTGAGAGGACCTTAATTTACGTTTCCTTACTGTTTAGTTTTCATGGGTGCTAAAACTTGCACAGGGCCTCAGGGTCTGCTCTGTTCCATGATTAAGTGAAGCACAAAGCCAGAAATGCTGTTCTACAGTTGTTCAGTTACAATCTGCTTGCAAACAATAGGTCACTCCATAATGTACAAGAACAAATACATTTTCCTCCCATCATTTACTAACTCACACAAATGCTTTCTTATTTGCTGCCATACTACAGACCATACTACAGAACATGTAGATCAGGCTCTGCAATGGACAGGTCACCTGGATGGACATGGGATGCCTGACACCATTCCCAGCTCTGGCAGTAAAGCTCCTTGAGAATTTCAGTCGGTGTCTTCATTCTTCCTACTGTGGATTCTCTTCCCCCTTGCACTAATGAGGACTTTAGTCTTTTTCACAGAGTATTTGTACTGGGTCTGGCTGAGCCAGAATTGATTTCCCACTGTAGCAGCCCTCATGGCACTGTGTTTTGTGCTGGGAGCTAGAAGGGAGTTGATAACACACTAGTGGTGTGGCTACTGCTGAGCAGTGCTTACACAGCACCAAGGCTCTTTCCAACATTTCCCCCCAGTGGGATGGGGTGGGCAGGATCTTGGGAGGGGACACAACCAGGACAGCTGACCCGAGCTGACCAAAGGGATATTCCATGCCATGTGACGTCTGCTCAAGCATAAAGCTGGGAAAAAGGAGGAAGGGGTCAGGGTCACTCTTGGTCCTCTGAGGCAACCGTTACATGTATCACAGCCCTGCTTCTGAGAAGGCCCCACATCGCCTGCTAATGGGAAGGAGAGAATAAAACTGTTTTCTTTATTTTTGCTTCCACATGCGGACCTTGCTTTGCTTTGCTTACATTGAAACTGCTTTTGTTTTACCCACAAGGGTTGTTTTTTTCTCTCTTATTTTCTTTCCCCCTTTTTGCCCTGCTGAGAGAAGGTGGGGGGAAGGAGATGGGGGGGAAGTGATAGAGCAACTTGGTGGGTACCTGGCATTTAGCCAAGGTCAAACCACCACAGTATTCTTCCACTGACTACTTCAAAACAAACTATTCCACAAAACAAATATACCTCATATCCCCTGGAGGAAGTGACAGTTCGATTTAGAAGGTAAATGTTTATATGCTTTGATTTCTACATTTTCCCCCTCTCTATACAAACACACTTGTATGTATATATATAAATATACATACTCCTAAAAGAGGCATGAATCTAAGTTTTTACACTTAAAATAGCCACGGTGAAGGGAAGTATCAGGTACGAGCGTGCATGTAATCTCTTAAGTAACTTACTCCTGTTATTGTTTTCTTTGTAGATAAACAATAAAAAGGTTTTGGCAAACAAGGAACTTGTCCAACATAAACCACAGAGTGACATGCATCTTTCATTATGTTAACCAATGATCCTACATCTTGGACTTGCTTTGCCAGTGCAATGGTGGTTGAGATGGCTCCACATATCATCCACCCTTTGGGTTCATTGCCAAAATCTATTAATAATCAACAGGGCCCTTATTTTACTGATGTAAATAACAATACCCTGCTTAAGAACATGGAAATTCCAAAATCATTTGGTTAAACCATCAGTTTACTAATCTTTTACACCACATGGAACATTCAGCTGTTAAGACATGAATAAAAAATTTACTCTGAATGCTGCAACAGTACAGCCAGAGGAACAACTCTCACAACATGAATAAGTGTGAAAAACAGAAAAAAGCCAGAAGAAAAGAAAACCACAATAAAGAAAGAGCCAACAGTAAGCTAAGAAAAAAGCTTTCCCCCTGCTCTTTTAAGAAGTAATGCCAGTTGGAATAAAGATCAAGTTTCCCATTTACACTTCCCATGGCTTATTTTTCTTTTCGGATGAACAAAAGAATTAACACATGGAAGATGACATGCTTTCTTGCTGAATGTAATTGAGTGTTTCCCATGGAGGCATGCCATGCCACCACATTAATGGATTTCCATTTCACAGTTGCTTCTGTAGATAACCACCACCTTTGCCTTTGTATACATCAGAATCACAAGAGACAAAACAACTTCTTTTCTAGAAACAAACACTCCCCATAAGCAACTAAACATAACAAAGGAAGGTTAAGCAACTAAACATAACAAAGGAAGGTTTTGGTTGAAGGAAAACAAAGCAAACATGGAAGTAATAGCTGGAAATCTCTTTTCTAACCTTTACCAACACTGATAAGATACCGAAACATAGGATTTGTTTCGGCTTATACAAATAAGTGTTTCTTTCTAGAGAAGAGAGTAGATCTGTCAGAGAATAAAGAAATCCTACTTAGAGAGGCATATGTTTAGCATCAGGCATAGCCCTTCCCAAGCAGAGATTACATGAGAAACAGAGACGTCTATTTCTTCCTTAGTCATACTCAATTTCTCCAAGCTATGACTATTAAAATGAAGGCTGAGCCATCAAAGTGTCATTGAGCTGAGGACGGAGAATGAACTGAAGCTAAAGCAAACCACTCATTATGAACAAAAAACAAAGGCATTTATTTTAAGCAGAAAATTATTATATTTCATATTAATCTTGTGCCAAAATCTGACTGCAGTAGAAGGATCTCTAATTTATCTGTTTTACTTAATGCTGAATAGA
Organism: Podargus strigoides; assembly: GCA_028020825.1. Taxonomy (NCBI): domain Eukaryota; kingdom Metazoa; phylum Chordata; class Aves; order Caprimulgiformes; family Podargidae; genus Podargus; species Podargus strigoides. The sequence goes on along the minus strand of CM051663.1, from coordinate 7,992,315 downwards.
GATCTTTAGGTTTGATCCCTGCCTTATAAAATCCTTTAGTGAAGAGACAATGAACTAGATTATGGTCTTGCTTCTGGCTGTGTAAATCTCAAGTAGCTTCACTATAATCACACTGCTACAAATATTTACAGTTCATTGTAAACACTTTGAGAATTGTAGTGGGATCAAACTTTATAGAGGACAAAATATTTTAAATATTGGAAATGTAGATTTTGTACTTGCAAATGCTATCCACAGGACTTAAATTTACCACTGTAAACAATGCTTCCTGGTGTAATGCAAATCCAATTCCTTCAGACGAGACTCAGTAGACTCAAAGGGCATCACCTAGCTCCTTGTTTCTTCTGTGGGAGTTGGAAGGGACTCAAGATAGAAATCTCAAAGCACCATTGAATGGGATCACATGCAAAGACAGTGGGTTGATTCTGGTTAGGTTCTAGTAGGAACTGGGGAGATTGCCTCTTTGAGAGAAGGGCAGGCAATACTTTACTGGCATTTATCCACTGAGAATTTTGTCATCTCCGGTTCTTTCATTTCTTAAACATGACATGCATATTTCAAATTACATATTTTTACTTGATAATTATTTAATAAGATAGGGATGGAGTAAGCAAATAATAGCTCAAGAAGGAGCATTTAATTTCTAAGAGTGTCCTGAGAGATGCTACATTGAGGGGAGTCATAGCAATTACTTGCAAATTCAGTGTCAGACATCTCACTAATTCAAGAGTCAGGCAGACAATGTGCATTAGCACTAGAAAGGTTGCAGGTAGTGATAATCAGATAATGAACATCACAGTGGTAAATCTACAGGCCGAAATTACACAGCTGCTTGTCTGAGATTTGAAATGCAGATTATTTTGCAGGTTTACTCAATGAACTCTCGATCCTTTTTTAATGCTTTGCCTTGGCATTGTTGGGATGATTCCTCATTTGCCTCATGACCTTTGGCAGATATTTGAATTTGCCTTGCTGATGACAATTTTGGCTGGTAGGTGCTGAATGCAATGTACTTTCAATTTGCAGGGAATTTAAGGACAAAGAGCAGAGAAGCCAAGTTCAGCAGTCAATGGTTTTATGCCAGTGCTATTGGATCTTTCTCCATAAGTATATTTCTAAACAGCTGGATCTGACTACATATTAATAGTGTTTATACCAGGCCCTCTTGGGAGAGTCATATGCTTAAATAGAACTTCCAGAGTTAGTAAAGACAGAAGTCACAAACTGAAAAACAAAATGATGTGGTAATGTCCATGGATTAGATCAGTCTCCTGGTTCAGAATGTCATGAAAGATATGGAGCATAATAAAACTGTACTAATTCAGGTTGTGTAGTAAACAACACTTAAGACTCAGTGACATGAATTGAAAATGGAGGTAGTCAAGCCTTGGAACAGAGACCTTTTTCTGGTTTCTTTCATAAGTGAGGTCCTTTGTTTCACTACACCAAGGTATGACACTGAGTACAAGACAAACCTGGCTGCTAACCTTCTGTACTGCTTTTCATATTCCTGCACAGAAGCAAAACCAGTGACAGATCCATTCAGGAGTCCCTGACGACTGAGAGATTTCCTACAGAGCATTAAGACTTCTCCATAAATACAGGAATGGACTGTGCCACCCTAACTGTGCTGAGTAGTACTGCACTCCTGGAGTACTCCAGTTGAAATTATTGGTGACATGAATCAAAGTGGCAAGACCTGCCTCTTATCTGTGCTCACTTAAATTAAGTACTTTGTATGTGTATCTCTAATACAGTTGGGTTGTATATTCAGCAACAGTGACAGAGAATCCTCAAGTACAAACATGCACCAAGTGATCTTTCTGATGTAAAGGTTAATGCTAATTGCTTTTATCCTTCCCTACTTCTGGGTAGGAAAATATTTTTCAGATTTACTGTTCCAGAATGTTCTGTTTCAGGTTCTCACTACTTTGCCCCCACGATTTCCTCATTCTCTTCCTCTAAAGTTGCAAGCACAAATTACAGTTGTGATTAATTGCAACCCGAAATGCCTTCGATTGGAAAATAGTTACAATCTTGATCCTAAATCTTATCATTGCACATTGGTCAAATAGCAATTACCCTTTCTCTGACAGCTGTTGCCCTGACTACCTACCAATGCTAAGTCATAAGTCTTTCAATCATTTGCTAATAGATGGAAAGATTTCCTTTTGCTGAAGAGTGTTTTGATATTGTACTCTGTTCATCACCATCCCCCTGAATTGTGATGGGAAACTTTAAATGCTTTGAGATTAGACAGATGGATAGATAGCAGTGAAATTTTATCAGTTAATATTTGCGAAGCGCCTAGAGATTTCGGAATAAAGGAGGCATGAGAAATGCAGAGACTTCTTGTTATGTTTCAATGCATGAATGCAAAAAGAAGAAGAGAGGGCGGGAAGAATCAAGTCAAATAATATGGTAGGCCTCAGAAAATTGATCGCTTTAATCCATGACTTCCTTGCTCCCTACCATCTCAATTGGCACTTGCAGAACTAGAGTTCATTCGTTTCCTCTGAGATTTTCCTTTAAAAAGGATCTGAATGGAGCTAGGGATTTCTATAGAGCACAGGTAATTAGTGCTGGAGGACTCTGATTATCTCTTTATACCACTCCTCACCATTTGACACAATTCCACATAATAAGCTTTCCCTTGAACAAACCTGGTCTGAGACATTATCTCCTAGGAGGCTGATTCATGGTGTGTGGGGAAGAGCTTCAGCTTTCCATCATCTACAGACACTGGTCCTTTTTCTTCTTCACCTCTCATTAATGCTTATTGCAGAGCAGAAGAAAAATATATCGCCTTTAAAGAGAAAATCCATGTCCCTTACCATTTCCTGCTGGTAGGAACTGTGGGACAATCAACTTCTCATCTTTTTTCTTGTTCTAACTTCCTTTCTATGCTTCTTCTATCTTAATTAAAGCGAGAACAATCCACAAGAAAACAAGCTCAGGAAAGCTACACTGGATATATATCTGCATTCTAGTTTAATAAAAATTTAAAAGTTAGGGTATTAAATAAAATTAAATAATTTCCCCTAAACAGAGTAGGAATTAAAATAAAACCCAACAGCAACAACAAAACCAGGAAAGATCATGATCAATTAATGATGAATATTGCATTGCTTTGTGTTTGCCATGTATCGGTTCATGCCCAGAGAGATAATTTGGAAGAGGAGGAGAACTATTAGGGGTGTTTAGGGAAATACCAACAAAGCCCAAAAAACTAAGCTAGAAGAGAGAATAGCAGGCAACAGCAAAAGACCTTGAGGAACACGAGACTAATTAGAGAAGTTGGCCATGCGTTTTGTTATCACTCCATTATAATGAATGGAAATGAGGCCAGGGGTTGAACATCTCTGCTGAGGAACACCTTGGAAGCATGAGTAGGGAAAAAACTGATCTGCCCTTGTATTAGATATTTAAGTTCAGAGAACTTCAACTGATACAGAGCTGATTTCTAACAAAAAGACATAAAAATTAAAAATCGTTAAAGATCAGAAGTTCAGAAATCATAGTCAAAGAGGAACTGGGTAAATAAAATTCCCACAGACTTTTTAATTCATAACAGCCAATTGGGCAGGTGAGATAATGAGGGAGCTCATGACAGGAAGAAATAGCCATTAAACTTCACAGACACTTGTTAAGAAACAATTTTCTTGTTCCAATAGCTAGAAATGGTGCAAGCTTTAATACTTTTATTTGTATTTAAACAGGAGGCCACTTGTCAAATATTTGCACAGAATAAACCTCAGTTCAAAGCATTTGAATGTATGCTTTGCTTTAAATATGGTAGTAATCCCACCTCTATTCAGCCAAATACTTAGTCACGCTGTGCTGAATCATATCTCATCTGTCTTCTGAGATTCCACAATAAAAATTGTTGTTTTGCATTTCAGCAGTGAACAAAGTGATTCCTATGTACAGTTTGTTTGTAAAACACTTTGTCAACCAAATGGATCTTAAGCAACTGTGTATTCTTATAAAGCAAAAACACAAACAGAAAAAAAAAAAAAAATCCCACCCTCTTTCTAAATGCGAACGGCAGTAGAAAAACATGACAAACTGAAGCCAGCTCGACCGCCGATTCCTCTGGGAAAGACAAGCTTGTTTGCCACAGCATCAAAGACAGCAGACGGCCAGCCCAGCCTGCTGCTGGGATGACAATGCTAATAAACAGTTTGAAGGTGCTAAAGTAGATGACATGGTGCTGTTTGAAGAATCAGGCCTCATAAAGAGTGTCTGAGGACAGGCTGGTGAAAAGCACCTAGTGCTTCTCCTTCTAGCCATTTTTCAGAATGATTTTGCTGCTCCTGCCTAAGCTAGTGATAGAGACAGTATTTTTCTTTCTGTAGACAAAGACCTATTGTTTAATGCTTCTGAATGCTATGACAACTAGAAGGGTGAAAGGCAACCTGTAAGTGACAGTAAATGCATTCTCTCTCTTTTTTAATATCCAGTGTGTGTATCTGCAATGCACTGTTCAGCATGATTCTCCAAGGCTGCTTCAACTGACAGCTGGCAAAGTCAATCCATTGTCAAAGCAATAGCAGCTTTTACTCCTCACTCAAGAAGTTTTGGGTTCCTTGTTTCTACATTTTATGATGATATAGTGGCATCAGTCAGTGGCACAGGCTGTCTGACATGGGCTGGATGCAAAAACAAAATACATTCCCCTATCCAGCCAACTCTGATTTTGTTTGCCCTTGCTTTCCTTCCTTTATATAGCTTGACTTAATAGATCCAAGTAGTCTTCATACCACAAGAGAGAAAAATCCTGCCCAGTCAGCAGAGCTAGTTTCACATTTCTACTTAAACTCAATGTTCCTAAGGCACAATCAAAACAGAAGACAAATGTATGATAAGTATCAAGTCTGAGTGGGAAGACAGAACACTGTGGTATATAAGGAAGGAAAGCAGAACCTTTTCATTCCTCCTAGGTGAAAAACACATTGTTTTAGCACTTGAAGTGGAAATCTGGAGTGTATCACATAAAGGTATGCCAGACAGTACAAGTTTGCAATTGGCTTTGTTCCGATTTTGGAAGCATTTTGATACTGATACCCATCTCAGACTAGCAAATTTGACAGCATCTCTTGGTTAGATAACCTGCTGCTCCTTTGCAGGTCACTAGATGGTGATGGGGAATGTTTAAAAAAGCTCTTAATGCAGACAGTGAAGCTGCAGACCTTGCTGTAGTTAATGAGTGAGGGAACACTTGCTGCTCCTCATCACTCCTTTCAATTCTGCTCACATCATGTAATCTCAGACAGCACAAATTACCATCAGTGTGAGATACCAAGAATGCCTCAAAAACCACCAAGGAGTTCAGTATGAGAGCTGGAGACTGAACAGCATCTCTAGGCCATCTCTCTGGTGTATAGCTTTAATTAACAAGGTTCTATCTAAAGAATTTGTTGAGCTGGTTATTTGAAAGAAAAAAGTCCATCTGGGATTCTAGAAACAGGACCCATTTTAAATTATATTCCTTTTTACACAGCTTGGACACAGCATAAACAAATGTCCAGAAGGGAAAAATCTTCCTAAGACAAAAAGGAGCTGGCTGCTCTCCGGTGATCCTTTGGCATCATGCCTACCAGTATTCGAGAAGAGCAAAGCTGAGGAACAGAGATTCAGTATTGATAAGATGTAGCCATGACCTCTGAAGCACTTCCACCCCACAAACCACTAGAAAATCACTCATAGGCAAAGCCTTTATTCCAAGAAGGAGCCAGGGAATGGAAAGTTAAGCCTGCGACACTTTAAGATGAGTCTGTCTTGTTAAGAGGACATTTTGAGAAACAAACACAGAAAAAATATTAGGTGATACCTTTTGTTACAGATTTCAGAGGTGGGAAACAGAGAAAATCAGAAGAGCAGAGGGAACAATTTTTCTGTATCTCAGACACCCACCTAGAACTTGCAGCAGGAATTTCCAGATCTACCCGCTCTTATCTATTCCCAGTGGCTTAGAGCCAAAAAACCCTTCTCTTTTCAGGAAGTTTATATTTTATTTTTTTCAGTGTCTGCTCATATTAAAACACCCCAAATAAGAAATTTTTTAAGTGCTGAAAATCTGGAAAGTGTTCAAAGAAGAGCAAGGGGAAGTGAATTATGAGTGCTGGAGGGACTCACTCACAAGGAAAGATTAGAAGAACTAAATATGTCTAGCTTGGCAGAGACATGACTAAGCACGGGGGGAAATGATAAATATCTACAAATATTTGAAGGGCGTATACACTGAGGAGGCAGAGAGATTCTGCAGTGTGAGCCATACCAGGTGGTGGGATTAGGAGCAAAGGGATGGAATCAGAAAAGGGAAAAAAAAAACCCACCACAAACCAAAAAACCTCACAAAGCAAAAATTCAGCTGAAGTCTAGATGAAAAAAAAGAAGTCCCCATGAAAATATGTACCTACATCCCCCACACTGGGGATGTGGAGGTTTTTTCAGAGGTACAAAACTCAGTATATGAGACATGGGAAGGCTGAGAGAATGCTTGGATGCATGCAGAACTAAGGGAAATAGTTGTGCCTTGATACTCGGAGTCCAACAGGAACCTCAGTGGACAACAGGTGTCCCACCAACACTGTCAATTAGGGAGCTTCAGACAGGAAGGGAAAGTAATCGTTGTATCCAATTGAAATCATAAGAGGAAGGTTTGTTTGGAATAACTTAATGACCCTGAACTTGGTAGAGCTACAGGACTTAATCTAACCAGATATACTCCAGACAGATGGTCCCTGGGAAGCAGAAAGATTTGGGTTTGTTAAGCATTCAAGACGATGGTTGTGGAAAGCCTCAAAGATCCAGAGGGAGGACAAAAGCATCATATTCCTTCATCTTAACCCAGGTTAATCATCCCCCAGGGTCAAAGGAGAAAGAGAAGAATGGTGTTCATCCCCCAACTTAATTTCTTAAGCAAAGCAAACCAGCGCTCCCTTTAGCACCTTGAAAAGTCAGGAACTGGACATAGACAACTCCTCATCCAGGAAAAAAACAAACCTACTTCCACCTTCAAACATGGAGAACCCCAGACACTAGCACAGACATCCCTCTCAGTACATCTTTTCAAACCCTCTCCTGCTCCAATTCAGAACACCCATCTGTGAACAAGCGGAAAGACAAGGTAATCAAGAGATCAGCTTCAAAGGCGTGTAATTGAAGGTTATATTCTAGACCTAGTTCAGCTGGATTCCAGCCAGGACATGGAGCTCAATTGATTTAGAGGCACAAATGAACACTGCCTCTTCCTGCCAATACAAGAGGGGCAGAACTCTCTACTTTTGTCTTCCTGGAGCTGTGTCACTCAGCCCCGCTATCCAGAGCACTCAGCTGTTTTGCCTTGAGAAGGTGGCAGGGGTCCAAGGTAATGCAATAAAATGTTTTGAGTCCCTCGAGATGCATCTCTAGTGTTAAATCTCTCCCTTGGGCAATCTTGTGTAAACCAGGCAAAAGGAATTCCCACAAGTCTGGATACAGGAAGCATGGCAAAGGTCTTCTCTTCAAACTGGATTAGATTTAAAGTTTGGTGGGAAGCCAGAGCCTCAGCTTGTGTTTTCAGGGTGCTCCATGTCCCTCTTGAGGGACTGCAGGGACAAAGTCCCGCGCCTATGACAGGGAACTCTGTCAACTGCGTGATGCTCATTGTTTGGCAAGCAGAGCTAGTTATAGTAACACTGGACTGAACTTTTGCAGGAGAATGCAAACAGAGAGGATATTTGACCAAAGTGAAATTTCAAACCGATAACTATGTTCCTCTAATAACTGAACTGAACCCAACTGAAACAGGGGTGAAAATGGGGCAGCCAGAGGTCACAGCGGTTTGTGTGGTGATTCAGCCCAACTGGACAATAGTACCATAAAGGAAAAGACATATTTCCCTCTCTCCCTGCAGAAAACTAACACATTGCTATTTATGGCCCTTCATACTTGGAACATCAGCACAAAAAGCCTCAGTACAAGGACAATCCCATTTTGGCTGGGGAAAGCACAAAGGGAGAACTTAATCTTTGAGGGTCAGAGAAGGCAGAGGCAAAAAGGAGGGTTTCTAGGTTTTCCAGCATTGCAAGCACCACAATTCAAGCCCAAAGACAGCCTTTATTTCCACTAAGCCAAAACCTCTAAGTAAATGAGACTCTTAATAATATAATTCCCACCAGAAATTACACTGGAGAGCCATTACGAGGTCCTCCCACCCCAACAGAGTTGGCTGCCCAACAAATAGATTCTTATCATCTGTAAGAACCAAGTCCCAAAGCTCCTTGTTTATGAGCCAGCCCTAGACCAGAGCAGCTGCGATGACCTTTACATGCGGAAACAAGCACAAGACATCCCAAGTCAAACACAGGGAAAGAAATGATAACAGATACATTCTTCTCTCTGCTCTTCCTAAAAACATGATCCTTCTGCTAACAGTGCTCTCCTTACACTGGATAAAACATAATGACATACCTTGTTCTGAGCTTGGCACTGAGTAAAATAGTTGTTGAGTCTGCTGTAGAGGCAGGCTGGTTTTTGACTCCTCAGGAAAAGCAGGAGATACGGTTCAAGACTCAGCTGAGTCACTTTCAGGCAAGTCTTGGGATCCATAGCAATGCAGTTGTAATGGAAGAGTCAGGCTAGTCCTCACGAAACACCACAGATTCCAGTGTCCCAGCATGGCTGTAGGGAGTACGCACAGTGCTGTTGCAGGTCTTTTTATTAATTAACCAGATGTTTAACTTCAGCATCCTGGCTAAAATCCAGCGTGGAGAATTACATTTCCTTTCTCTACCTAGCCTTGACTCAACAGCTTCAGCCAGAGGTTTCCCCCCACCACACTGCTGGTGCAGTTGCTGCAGAGCAGGTGCAATGCATCACCCCAGAGCAAGCTGCATTTCAACAGCAGGTAAGAAACCACTCCTCAGTCTGCCTGACCCACAGTCTCATGGACCCTACTGTGTAAACATAAGGTCTTATTATCTCCACTCTCCACATGGAACCATTTTTATGGAATTTATTATTATTATTTGGAGCTCAAATTGAAACCCTCTGGTCATGTATGAACACTAAGCCTGCTCAAGGAATGCAGGAAGCCACTAAAGTGGTGAAGAAGCAAAGATTTATGAAAGGCAAAAAAGAAAATTTCTTTTCTAGCAACAAGCTTCACATTCCTAATCTATTTCTGCTGTTCTTGCTACTCTCTACCAAACTTCTGACAGGTCTTAGAGACTAACACTTACCATGCTGCAAGCTGTTCCTCTAAATCCTATTTTATCATAGTTTATAACCACCTGGCTAGATTCCCTGGGTGGTATTTTTCACTCATTCTCATAGTCCCCAAGAGTATCTGTATTGCCTATGCCACAGTCTCTACCTTCACCACTCCCTCTCTTCCCTCCAGCATCATCTCAGCTGTCTTTAACTGGGCCTCCTTGTATCTCTTCCTGGGAAGCTCCCCCACTTTCTGATACCCACTCAAATCACCACATTAGAGAGACAGATTGACAATGGCTTTCACCTGTCTCCTAAACAGCCTCACCCCCGCCCTTTGCTTCAATAAAACCTACTTCTCTAAGATCTTTATGAATGTATTACTTCCCCTGATAAAACGATATTAGGTGAGGATTTAAAAGGAGATCTGTGAAAGGACAAAAATAACAGTGACAACGAGGAGTCCCTCCTACATTTTCTTTCTGAAAGCTCAAAATGGCTTTGTAACAGTGTGAAAGTGCTTCCTGATTATTTCCAAACTGAGGCTTAGGAAAGCCCTAAGAGCAGACAGGAGAGGGAAGAGCATGGATGACAGCATTTGAAGATGAACATGCCTAAGGGATGGGAGCATAAGGAATATACAAAAAATTTCAGGAAGAAGGGGTGTGGAAGAGATGCTGTGGTCCCTGACACTCCCTGTCATGCTAGAGCAGTCCCAGTAGCAGAGTTACAAGGGGAACTCAGGGCTCCATTATTTCCCCCACACTAAAAACTTCCATCTGTTCCCTGAGGGGGGGCAGCCTATTAGTCCCTAGGTCCTTGTGGACCCCCTTTATGATCTTCAGCAAGATTTTGCAGCACAAGTTTCAAACACAACTTATCAATTTCCCTCCAAACTGTCAGACACATCTTCATATTTTACAGTGACTTGTCCCTTTAGATCTTCCTCTCGTAACACAAATGGGGCTGATGCCCCACTTCCAGACCCAGACACCCTGGGAGAACACATGGGCAAGACCTGGATGGATGCCATCACTGCTGCTCACAACCATCTCAAGAGCCAGCAGTGCGGCTAACACAAACCTCACGCTGTGTTCCCATGGCAACCAAAGTGTCACATTCATCATCTTCTCATTTCTGGGAAAAAAAAATCTATAGGTCCGATGAAGAAAAATCCAGGAGTCCCAAAGGGATTTGGTGAGGCTGGGCAGATTTTTAACATGATTGCTTGTACCCTCCACCCAGGAGGGGCTGCTGGGAAGTGCAGCACCCAGTTGAGCGACGGCAGATAGGCTTGAGCAGGAGGCTGGCCGGGATTAAAATATGTTCAGTCAGATACATACAGTTCATGTCTCATCTACTTTGTCTCACTTTGAAGCTAGGAACACATGATCAAATTAACGTGGCTGTAGAAGTTACTAGATGTTAGCAGAAGAGGTTTCAGCTTCACTCATCCTATCTCACGTTTGACACGACCTGGGGATAATGGTCGCTATCAGTTATCTTTGCTCAGTGCCACGCAGTGACTTATTAAACTGAGATAATTTAATAATATGGATGAATTTGGAGTTGTTCTGCCTGAGGCAGCAAAGACCTTTACATGCATCAAATACCCTCCTGGGCTCACTGAGCTGCCACAGCCTCATTGTCCCATGCTTTTCTCTACTGATATTTGTGTCCCAGAAACCAGATCTAGCTGGGTCCAACATTTCCATTAGCAGCAAACCCGTATGAGCTTCTCTGATATGAGTACACAGCAGCAACTAAAGCACTGCCATGCAGATTTGTACACGGGGGAGCTCACCTTTCAGTTCTAAGGCAAACATGCTACAAAAGGGAGTCTGGAGATGCATCACTGGCCACTTTTGGAGCTCTCTGATGTGTTCTTGCTGGAGGCATGAGAACATCTAAGGCTTGTGGATTCATTTCAATCACTTTAAAATCAGTTTCCCTAGCTGGTAGTTTATTTCTATGGGAAAAAAAAAAATTGTAAGAGGAACTTCCACCATGAACAACAGAACGGGGAGAATTTTAAAATGATGCTTAGGAGAAAGCACCTGCCTGAAAAGGAAGATCATGCCTGTGCTTGACAAGAAAATGAAAAGAGAAGCATGGAAGAGAAGAGCAACATCATACAGACAGTCCCTGGGTAAGGTAGGAATAAGTGTTTTTAACACTCCACTGTCTCTACATCCCCACACTGAAGCATGAGTCCAGAAAAGGTGCAATATTTAGATGATCTGGTATCATAAGTCGGTGCAGACCAAGGGGTAATATCTATCTCTTGACATTTGGCGGTCTAAAAAACTAAATGTCTAAATAACTCTAAAATCCAAAACATCAGTGAAGTTGCCATTAATCCTTAGTTTGAATCCTCAATTCTATCTTCATTTGGTTTGATTTTCCCTCCCTAAGCAGTTTAGTTGGCCCAGGAGTGCAGTGTTGAAGTCAGATTTTTACCTGTAACTGGGGCAAGCACCTTAGCTGAGAGGCTGCCCTTATCTGGAGCAACCTCTTCCTCCTTAAAGACCAGAGACCTCATGCAGGCAGCCTTTCATGAGACAGGCAAAGAGAAGCTGCTTATAGGCATTCACGTGTGTTTTTATGGGAGAAGAAACTAGGGGTTAAGGATGACAAAGGTCGAGGCAGGTGGTTCCATGGATGTAACGAAATTTCGGTCCTCTGCATGACATCTACAAAGGATAGGCTCCAGCAAAGTGCTTGATATTGTCCAAATGGGCCTTAGGTCTCCAAATGATTTGTAGCAACATCTCACTCAAGTCACTCAGCTATTTTACACATTTGCTCAACTTTTGGGAAGCCCTCTGCAACCAAGAGATGAACATCCTCGTTGTTTCCATTGCCCAAACCACAGCTCTGAGCCTCTGAGTTGAGGATAGAGAAGTAAATTTCAAAGCCTAGTATTTCCTTTCTGGACTAACCCAAGCTGGCAATCAGCTGTGATGGCAATACAAATGGAAATACCTAAGGGGCCACTAAGGTTCAACCTGGTGTTCTGTTATTCCACTCATAGGCTGGGAAACAAAATACTACCCTCAAGGTTAGGTGATTTAAAGGACTCCAACAGACTATAAGGGCCTGAAATCAGAAATAAAATAGTTATGGATATCCTTAATTAAACACAGCAGTGTATTCATTCATGCCTTGCTGAGTGGCATTCCTGCAGAGGGGATGAGTAACTGTACAATTTCTTCCTCTTTACCTCCGGAGTGGCCAAGAGGGGGTCAAGGCAGCTAATGAGAGAGATGTGCTGCCTGTTTGCTTGCTTCTGTGACTGGCTGCCCATTTAGAGGCTGCCAGGCAGCTGGAGTGTTGCAGCCAGGTTTTTGCAAGCATGTGAAAATTAACAAATCTCACTCTGAGCTGGAAAGGGGAGATAATTGAGAGAATTAAAATTTAAAAAAAAAAAAAAGGAAAAAATGAGGAAAAAGAAAGAAAGAACGGGGAGACGAGCCAAAGGAAACACTTCAAAGGCCCATAGCCTGCAGCCCTCATTAATGACGACAACAAAAAGAAGATGGGACCTTTACATTTTAATCAAAGGCAATTATTTTTTGAAAAGGTATTATAACTCTGCCATGCAGGAGCAGGTCTGGTTACAGCCCCCTACCCCCAGAGGTGCTGCCATGGCTGGCTAGCAAACAGAAGCAAGGGTTTCATCAATGATTTGGATGAGGGAATAGAGTGCTCTGTAAGCAAGTTTGCTGATGACACCAAACTGGGAGGAGTGGCTGACACACCAGAAGGCTGTGCTGCCATTCAGAGAGACCTGGACAGGCTGGAGAGTTGGGCGGGGAGAAATTTAATGAAATAGAACAAGGGCAAGTGTAGAGTTTTGCATCTGGGGAAGAACAACCCCATGTGCCAGTCTAAGTTGGGGACTGAGCTGTTGGAGAGCAGAGTAGGGGAAAGGGACCTCGGGGTCCTGGTGGACAGCAGGATGACCATGAGCCAGCAATGTGCCCTTGTGGCCAAGAAGGCCAATGGCATCCTGGGGTGTATTAGAAGGGGGGTGGTTAGTAGGTCGAGAGAGGTTCTCCTCCCCCTCTACTCTGCCCTGGTGAGGCCATATCTGGAATATTGTGTCCAGTTTTGGGCCCCCCAGTTCAAGAAGGACAGGGAACTACTTGAGAGAGTCCAGTGCAGAGCCACAAAGATGATGGAGTGGAACATCTCCCTTATGAGGAAAGGCTGAGGGAGCTGGGTCTCTTTAGCCTGGAGAAGAGGAGACTGAGGGGTGACCTTATTAGTGTTTATAAATATGTAAAGGGTGAGTGTCATGAGGATGGAGCCAGTCTCTTCTCAGTGACATCCAATGACAGGACAAGGGGCAATGGGTGTAAGCTGGAACATAGGAGGTTCCACATAAATGTGAGGAAAAACTTCTTCACAGTGAGGGTAACAGAGCACTGGAACAGGCTGCCCAGAGAGGTTGTGGAGTCTCCTTCTCTGGAGACATTCAAAACCCACCTGGACATGTTCCTGTGTGACCTGATCTAGGTGTTCCTGCTCTGGCAGGGGGACTGGACTAGATGATCTTTTGAGGTCCCTTCCAATCCCTAACATTCTGTGATTCTGTGATTCTGCGTGTTTCTTTGCCTGCCTTGTTTCTGCACTGCCTGGGAACATCAGTGAAAGGAAAGCATGAGTAAACGGGTGCTTTAGGAGAAATGCCTCTGGGGGAGAAGACTGAAAGCTACAGGAAACCGAAGGAATTAGAAACATGACTGAAATCTAAATTCCAGCTTCCTCTGGCTGATCTGTGTATGAACATTGCATGTAGGATGTTAACTTGAAACCCTAAGGCAGCTGAATCAGCACCAGAAGGCAGCCGGCAGGGAATCACAGGCACTGGGTCAGAGTGGCACATACTTGGGTAGATTCAAGCAGAGATGTCAGGACTACAGATATATAGAGTGACTCAGATGTACAGATATATACATATTTGTGTGTGACAGCAAGGCTACAAAGGGTAGGGGTGACCTCCTCGAAAGCCTAAGAAAGATGTTTTTCTGCAATCCCTCCACTCCATGCAGTGAAGAAGTCCTTGTCTGCACTGCTGAGGCAGATCCAAATGCCCACCTGCAGCCCATGGGGTGAGAGGTCTTCACAAGAAAGTTGGGTGGAGGACAAACCAAAGCTTTTGCTGGGATATGGGTGTTGGCGTCTTTGTTCCCCAGCGCATCTTTGCGAAGGAAGGGGAAAAAATGGGAAAAGGGAGAGGAATTTGAGCAGCACAAAACCTGAATGAAGAGCAGAATTAGGCTGAGTGTGTCACAGGATAAAGAAACTGTCCTCAGGAACCAGCATGTAATTATTTCATTTAGTGTAAGAGACAAGAGAGTGAAAAAAAGGAAATGCGTTTACAAAAGCAAAACCTCAATTAAAAAAGAAACTAAAAACAACAGAGAAAGAATAATTTATGAAACACTCTGACTTATTAACATAAAAGGAAGACCAAAGATGGTGTATTTAGTTATGTAGTCAGAAGCTGAAATTTTTCAAGGGTTTTTTTAAGGCAGTGCCACACGCAGCCACAAGCAGCAATAGCCTGTGATTCTGTGCAATTTCCATAATGGCACAAAAAATGAAGGCCTGAAGCAATCACACCTGGATTAAACTTCTCCACCTATCAAGGCCTGTATTTAGGGAGCAAAGCAATAGAGGGACATCATATTTGAATAGAAGAGCCATAACCTGGAGTAAAAATATATTTAAGCAGACCTTTCAGACAGAGGTACATTCTTGCAGGTGGTAACATGCAGAAATCAGCTTGAAAAAGAAGAAATCCAATTTTTAATACACATTAGAATCTGTTAGCCTATTTTACTTAAAAGCATCCAAGACGGTACACCACTCAAAAGCTCTAATGCAGAACAACAGGGGATATTTCACATGTATTGTCTACACAGGTAGTTCAGGACTTTCAAAGTCATGTAGTGATTTTGGATAACATCTGCAGCATTACTACAGTGTGGGAACTTTCCATAAACAAAACTCTTGGATTGGTGCAATTGTAGGCATTTTGGAAAAGCCCAGTCTCACTGAGAAGAAAGGGTCAGCCTAATACTGCACAAAGTCAGAGAAAAAATATCAGTTTATTTTCCCCAGAATTATACCAAGGGAAGCAAAAATTCTAGCTTCCAACATAATATTCTCTTGCACCCCAGATCCCATTTCTACAAAACTCCCTATGAAGTTTGCTAAGTATCCCTTGATCCTCATGCCAGCATTGGGCCTGATAATCCTAATAGTGTAGTCACATAAAGAGGGGTATATTCTGAAAATATTTAGGCATTTGGCAAAGTGTGCCAGCATACAAGCCACACAGGATTTGCTCTGTTGCATTTAACTTACAAACTTTCAACACTGACAAAACTTGATGAAGGAATCCTGTGCCTGCAGACTCTGCTTGCCGGTTTTAACAACTGTCCTCTTGTTGCAAACTTGGTTTCTCTGGCATCCTCGGACTATTGGGGCTACAACACCACTACCCCAAGGCTTGATACTTCTGACAAGGTGGCAAGGTAGCCGTGTCATGCTGCAAAGGATAATAGGCTCTCTCTGGATCCCTGTAGGTGTTTAACCAAGCAGCAGCATCTCTGAGCCATTTAAGATTTGCTCACAGCAAGCTACGCTGGAAAGAATTCAGTGACCTTCAGGACATTAATAGATCCAAAAACTCTTTGTTCCTGGGGAGCAGGTAGGGGACGGTTCACCATTTACGACCTGCAATTACTCTCCCACCCACCAGAAAATACTTTGTTGGCTGGCATCTGCAACAATTACCAGGGCATGAGTGGTGTCATTCCTAACAGGGCCAGACAGGAGTGAGCATCCTGGTGTGCCACTGTCTCACTCTCTGTCTCAGTCCCTCTGCGATGCTCAGCCTGCTGAGCGCTTCCCATCAACGGTGTAGAGTTGCCAAGCAACATTTGTCATGCCCCTCGGTGGGCTGCCGCTTACCGCTCCGTGGCAGCTCAGACTTTGAAGACAAGGGTTTGTTGTGAAGAGTGAAATAACTTTCCCTCTCTCTTTCTAGCTCCTCTCTTCCTACTTGATGAGGTGAAAAATGAATCATTCCGAATACGGCAGATCAAATCCTGCATTCGGTTGCTCTGGGGTAAATCTTGTTGAAAATTGTCTTTAGGGAATAAAATCACTGTTAGATGCCAAGGACTGGAGCTGCATACCCAGCACTCACATCCAGAATACAGCTCATGTCCCCACATGGTACACATTAGAAAAAGCAGCTAGAACTGGTCAAATCATAGATAAAATTATTGGCAAATAATTTATTCAGCCATAGTCACGAAGGAATTAATCTTCTCCATTATTCTCAAACATGACTCAACCAGTCCCTGGAAATAACACAGCTAAAGCCTCTTGCTCTGAGCTGCGAACCCTAAGATTTAAATTCTTATTTAATTCCACAGCTCTTTCCCTCTTGTTATTATGTTCAGCAGTGTGCTGCTGCTGTTCGTGTGCCAATGATACAAGGTTATAAGGCTTAGACAGTTCAAAATGTTCTCTCTGCATCAGTAAAGCTAAAAAGTACAAAGCAGCTCTTACAACTGAGAGCAGCCAGGCCATCTGGCACAGTGGCTTCAGTGTGTGCTCCCTGCTCCAGGGTTCTTGGCATCTACCTGGGTGCCAGCCACAAGTGAGAGTGTGTGCTCTGATCCCAGTTTCTTCTGGGATGTAGCCCCTCAGATCACTGGTATTTAGTGTATTTGGCTCTGGAGGAGTGAGGGTAGAGCAGAGGATGGGGTTACAGAGCTGGATGGGGGGAGCTCCTCCAGGGCAGGAGAGGCTGGAGGTAAGGGTGGCAGGAGTGTTGTCATAAATAGAGGTGTGCGAACAGGGAACTGAGTTTAAAGAAAATTATTTTGTATTTTCTAAAAAAAATAAGAGGATTTTTCATGGTATTGTCCCAGCTATTTAAGCAAAACAATGCCCTGGAAGTGTGACTGTGGGATATGTTCTTGAGGTGAGTTTAAAGCTAGGTGTCCTGTCTGAGCTGGTTGCTTAGCTTCACTCAGAAGTTAATGAGGCAAGGAAATACCTTTCCACATATCTTGTTAGGAGATGTAGAATCTCTGGAGGTGTCCATCTCTACAGCTACTCTGTACAGAGTAGTTCAGACCAGGTGCCTAACTTCTAGAAGGCTAACGTTCATGGAGATGAAACCTGGCATTCAGGAGTAATTTTTCAGCTAGTGTGCACCTACTTTACAATGATTTCATATAAATTATATTTCTTTAGTTCCTTATGAGAATGTAATGTCACAAAGTATTGAAAGCTCTCCTAAAGCAAAGACATACATTCTGCCTTATCCTCTCAGCCAATTAGCCAATAAAAGAAGGAAATTAGATCAGCTTAACAAATCCATGTTGATTGCCTTTTACCACCTTCTTATCCTCTGTAGCTGCTAATGAATTGTTTGGTTCATAATTTGTCAAGGTTTCTCTGTAGTCACTCGCTTAGCTGGCTGATTTAAATTTCCCGGCTCTCCCTTTTTCTGTCTTCACAAGCAAATACCCTATTTGCCCTTCTCTACTCTGCAGAATCCTTTCAGCATAGGAGAAGCTCTTGAAGTCCATTCCTAACTGTGCGCAGACTGCTTTATTTGCATGACCTGCAGGGGAATTTCCTCAGGCCCAACAATTTGAATTCACCTACTCAGTGTAAAGATTCTTTAATTTACACCCCTTTGTTCTGGCCTATTCGCATTCCTATATCATTATGACTTCTGTTATATATATCTAGTAGCAACTGTTTTCGTGATAAACAGAGATAAGAAGGGAATGATGATGCCATCCGTCTGCATGTGCTCTCCTTCTGTGGTACATACTGCATGCTTTCATTTCTTCTAGTGTATTTATAGGGTTTATTTTTCTTCCCTTCTTAGTCACCTCTAGCTCATTCTGTGCCAGGACCTTTCTGATTTCATCCACACGTGCTTTGGTATCATTCTGTTCTCATTCCTAGTCATCTGCTGCTACTTCAACTTTTTTAAACAGTAAATTTCTCATTTCAAGACATTAATGAGGTCCTCACACACCTTTAGTGCTTCACTTTTCTCCTATTCCTCTCCCTGCTCTAGGAGACCTTGTCATTGAACCTCTGCTCGAATCTCTAAGTCAGTGCTTGCTGGTGTGTATTTCTCTTTCCTTGACCCAACCTACCAATTCCCTGATGTTTCACAGCCAATTAATCCTTCTTCTGCTGTTCTTACTTTCTCTTTTCCATGTGTCTGGGAAGCTGATTAACTCATGGCTTGGTATACGTACTAAGGCTTTATATTCTTCCTGTTTAGCCCTTATACTCCTAGCACTTGGGCAGAGACATTTCAGATGTTTACCAGACTGCTCCACTGTTCTCCCAAGTGTCTCATTTTCACCTCTATTAAATTTCCCTTTTTCCCAGCTCACTAGCAATCTGCCTGGTTCTTGGAAGACCACTGTGCTGTCAAAAAATCCAAAGCCTTTTTATTGACATTGCCCATGCGTTCGCCTCAAGGATTTTTCTGGCCCACCCATGGCACCTTCCACAGTCACCAAAGGAAACACATTTGCCCCTGGAAAGGAGTTTGCAGTGATCACAGTGATGGTGAGTATTTTTATTTCAGCGATGGCAGATATATGATGGAAGAAGCAATTAATCCTTCCTGTTTGCCTCCTCTAAGGATATCAAATTGTGTTGTAAATACTGGTGATTTAACCCTCACTGTGACCCTTTTCACTGAAAATAAATATTAATAACCCCACTTCATAGATGGGGAAAAACAAGCACAGAAAAGCTAAATAACTTTTTATGGAAATGCTGAGGCAAAGGCAGGAAAACCTTGCAAATCTGTGCACGAGCTTCCAAAGCATACGCTGGAAACCATTCAGGCAAAGCCTTCAGTCAGGCATTTAGGAGCAAGGGGGCAAGAAACAGGGTTGAGATTGCAATTACGTCACCTGGTGAGGAGCCAGCCCTCAGTGCCCAGAGCTCACTTAGCCAAAGGCTATGTTACTTTACTGGGACTGCAGTTATTGCCAGGGCATCCAATGGATGATTGTTTTTAGTGGTAGATTTGTCTTTCCCTCCTGCTGACCCCCCTGCATGAGCTACGAGCAGCTTAATCAAAGGCGAAAAAAGCCCCTGATGCCAAAATAGCTGCCACACCATCTTGCTGGAGATCTTGCTAGACTGATAGCAGGGCACTTCTTTATGCCTTCTGCGTTCTCTCTCCCTCCTGCCTGTCTACCTCCTTCATTTCTCTCCCTCTCATTTTTTAGAAGTGAAATAAAAGAAGTAGAGCAACAAAAAGATGAGGAAAGTAGCCACAAACTGCATCAACAATAATATACCATGAATCTTCCAGAACCTGCCTGAAGATGTCAGTCCCTTGAGAGGAAACCTAAGGCCAGAAATGATACAGGCTTAACCATCATGAAAAGCACTCACAAAACACAGAGCTGAACACACAATGCAGCGCTGAGGATACAGACTTGGCTGCTGTTTATGGAGTGGGGATACAGTGGCAGATTCATTCTACAGCAGAGAGGGTTGTTTCTTGGTAGAGCTAATACTGACACATTTTCTGGGGATGGAAGAGGATGCACAAGTAGGAACAATTCTCTCATTTCTCTGCCTGTGTCTCCCCCAAGTGCCCCCTACTCCTATTCCCATCTACTCTCTTCATCTCTTTCCTTGCTCTGAGTCCTCTCCTCTGATTTATTTCTTCTTTCTTCAGCCTTCTCCTTCATCTTTCCCTGATGCAATTACATGTACAGAGTTTCTAGTTCCCCAGGCTTTTGTATATTATCTCCAGCTGGAGCCTTCTGCCTGGAAAACCATACAAGAGTTTTCAAACACAGGGTTAAATCCTGCTCTCCCGAAAACAGGTGTGAAAATCTCCAGGCTGTGAGGACCAGGACATGGGATAGGATAGAATAACAACCTGCAAGGAGATACTTTTAAAATTATGCAGCACAGATTAAAGAGGAATGGCCTAAAGAACCATCACCGTCACCACCCATCATTAAAGTGGAAAGCAGTGATGGCCACTACACCACACTCCTGCGTAGAATTACTCCAGTTGCCTTCTGAACTGCCAACAGCTGAAACCAGAATAAAGCAAACACCTGGGTAGTTTTACATCCCTATTTCTACCCCTCCTTCCCCCAAAACACACACCTGCTTCACTCACACCTTCCTGTATTTGCCATGAGGAAGCAAAGACTTGATTATACCTCACCAGAACTGAGGCTGGGAGCTGAGGATGAACAACTTGGTTAAGAGCACACAAAAGATCTATGGCAGAGCAAGAAATACAATCTGAGTGTCCCGAATTGGCTGCCAAACAGTCGCCTACTCATGCTTTGTGTCTCTAAGTGATGGACAGGGGCAGTGGATCTCATCCAAGGACAGATACGACAGGCGATAGCACTATCATCTGCATCTCTGCTTTTTGGCAGAGGAGAGAAGCAGCAGAGGAGAGGGGCTGCTCTATTTCTCCCTCCATAATCTGCTTCCTGCTTGCCTCAAAAACAACCCAGTGCACGGTTGTTTATTATTATTATCACTGTTATTTTCCAGAGTGCTGTAAAACCAAAGGGATAGAGCACTCTGACAGCCTCATAACAAACAGCAGATAAAACTAATTAGATTTTGTTCTTCCTTTAGTTTACTGACTTGATTATTTTTATTTTTATTGTTTAATTATTTATTTTTTAGCCCAGAGGTTTACACACACATGTATTTCACTAGACACTGGCGAGGCATCCTTAGGATGGTCTCTGATAGGAAAGGGCTATTGTGGTCAGGTGGGCCTGAGAGCCAGCAAGAGGCTGAGACAAAGGGTGCAGTGTGAGCGCTGCCCAGCGCTGCATCTTCTACCCATGTCATGTAAACCGTGGAGGGGAGGAAGGAGAGTGGAGCTATTCACAGCCGCTAAGAGAGTCAGTGAGACAAAAGGCATCAGTAAAAAAAGTTAATGTGCCTGGCAGGAGCCCAAAGCTGCTTTAGCAGAGGGGACTATGCGAGTGCCTCTAGGACACTGTCTCTTCTGGCCATTACGGAAATATTTGGCTTGTGTCTCAACCTGACAGCCTTGCTGACTCTTGAGGAATGGCAACGGTGGGGAGCAGGGTGACTTCCCTCTCCTCCCTCCCTTTTTCCATCGGCTCTTTCCAAAGTCTTTGGGATTAGCTAGCGACAGCAAGAAAAGGCACTGGCCTCACTGCTCAGCACTTAGCAGGCTGAAGTGAGGTGACGTGCCTCAGCACAGGGGACAACGGCTCCATTCACTGGGGAAATACCAAACCAGAATTACAAGTGTGCAAGAATAAACAAGGCTGGAGTTAATCTAAAGTTGTTTTACACTCTGTTTTATTAAAGTCAATGCACTTCCGTTCCTCTGTGCAGAGCCTAGTTCTGCTTAATTACCATGACTCAGGGAGAATTTTAATAGCATGGCGAGAGTGGTGCACAATGAGGCCCTCTCCTGACCTCTAGAGGCCTGTCAAAAAAAGAAGAGCATCCGCTCCTCGTAGAAGTTCCTGGAAGAAACGAGGCAGCCGACAAAACTGCTTCTGCTGGAGGTTTCTAGGTGGTATTGCCAACTGGTTTGTCACCCAACCCACTTGCTGTACTTCCTCTGCTCCCACCTTCTCAGCAGCAGGCTGAGCATCCTTGGGCTGGAGGGTTCATTGGGTCCTTGCTTTCTGTAGCATCCTCACCACTTGCTGACAACTTGTTTGGCACAAACATGGGGAGAAGAATCAGTCAGGCTTTTCATATTGCACAGCAGGATTTATGCAGGTGTGGTTGATGTGCATGAACACTCTGCTTCCAGCTCAGCTGCTGCACTTGGATTCCAGGCACTGAAAACACCTTAAGAGCTTTTGCCATCTCTCTACCTCCTGCAGCTCCTAGCACAGGGAATCTATGAAACAGTGGTACTGCTCATATACACTTGGCTCCAAACATGCACGAAAGCTACATCTCTGCTTTCATTATATTAGGACAACTCTTCTACAATCTATTGAATCAATGAATCACAACTAGGGAAGAGTTTTCCCACTGAACTGAATTATCCCTAGCTTAAGAAATTCAGAATGAAACAGCTTGAAGGCTGAGACTGGCCCATAGTATTTATAGCCAAAATATTGGTGTCTCATTAAGAAAAATGCTGATTTAAGATTTTTTTTTTCTTTTTCAATAAGTCGTACCATTGGCAAACCTCAGTAAGCATCATTCAGTTATTGTTGTGGCAGGGCATAGGCACAGAACACAGCATGGGAGAGAAAAGCAGCTCTGGATGTATACATGCACATCTACAGACCCATGTATGTATAATAATACTTTTTTCCCTGTGTCCTGGGGATATGCTGAATGCTGAAGATCTTACAGCATGGTCTGTGTATGCTGCAGGCTGGACCTAGCACAGTGTGAGTTTTTTGTCATGCATACGAATGCTGAATTTTGAAGTTAACTATGCACATATTTCATTTTTTGTTAATAAGCTTTGAAGCAATGTTATACAAACTATTGTAATGGGAACACCTGTTTTACCTTTTCTGTGTCCATTCCTGTGAGCCAACCTTTTATGAAAAATCAGTATTGCGTGCAACAGGCTGCACACTAAAGCAAGCAGAACAAGACATCTGTACAGAGACACACACCATACCTAATGAATTACTTCGGTCTAAGAAGCTCAGCTTCTAAGGACCCAAGCTGCATGTCTTTTAAGCAGTGACATAAAGCAAGAACTAGAGACATAGAGAACTCTTATGTGCTGGTGAGGACTCTAAAACACCTGGGTACTGAAAACCCAGCAGGACAGGAAGAAGCCATTTCTCCAAAGAGCAAGCTCCTGCTGGAAAATATGTCTAGGTAATCTGGGGAAAGATGTTCAAAAATGCATCAGAGAAAGCCTCATTCTGCACCAGGAGTTCTCTCCACAAAGAGCATAAAGATGAGAGGATGACATGGTGCTTTTACTTATGTGTCAATATTAATAATAATCATCAGTGCTAATGGAAGCCTTATAGGCTGTAACGCTACAACACACTATACACTCATCCTTCTTGAGCCTCATAAAGTAGTGACAGAGTTGGGAGCCTCTTGAATTGTACAAGTAGTTCCATTTGGGTTCAGAGCAATTCCCCATTTGCAGCAGCAGAGTCTAAGACACATGAGAAGTTCAGGCAATATGAGGTATGAGATGAGGTGATGTGGGCTTCATGCTTTAGGGATGTCAGGCACATGTGTGAGTTCTCAGTATGTGTTGGATTCTCAGGAATCAGGACCTATGTTTGCAGGCAATTTTAGGAGAAATCGTTTTTTTTTCCATTTGGAGATCAACTGAGAAGCTGTTCTGACTCTTTTGTGGGAGTCACTGGTAGATCATGCCCTATGTATTATCTACCAGTAATGTCTTCTACTATATTACTCTCTGGCACAATAGTGTACTGTTCCACAAACTAGGTTTTCTTAGTGGTATCATAATAAAACTAACAAAGAATAATCAGTCACAGGACTGATGCTTGGGCTAAATTCACTCTTGGATATTGACACCTTCACTAATCTATTGACAGAATATTGAGGGACCCCTGGTTACCTCAAGAGAAAATGTTTTTCTCCTTAAAATGTTCCAAATCCCTCTCACTCCCCATAGCTTTAAATAGTAGCTCTAGTTCCCCAGGATGAACTGTTGTATCTGTACTCTCTTAGCTGTAAGGATGCCTCACAGAGAAAATATAATTTCACAGCATCTGTGAAAAAAATTCTGTGCTTGTGCCCATCAGTTCAAGCATGAAGTGACCCAGCTGAGATTATGCTGGATTACTTCATTCCAGTGCAGCGAAGAGGTGAATTTAGCTCAGGTTTAGAAAGAACTGCTCTGTATTGTCACTGGTGCTTTCCTTACTATGGCACATTGAATTTCTTACACCATTGCTGAGATATGACCAGCTCAGAAATGTGCACAGTCTGACCCAACCTCTTGAACACACTGTAAAAATTCTGATCAGACAGAAATCAAGTACATGCTCTACAGCTCAAGATGAATGAATAGCAATGGAGAGCTCTGGCCAAAGGCATCAGTAACTGTCACTCATCCAGGCAAAGGCTGTTTCCCACAACAGGAGCCTGAAGTAAGAAAAGGGGAATCACCTCTGGTTCTTTGGTCTCAGAAGACCATTCCTCAGGTCAATATGTATGAAATCACATACTAGAGGCAGCTGTGAAATTGGGGATTATGTTTAGGAATGGATGATGTTCTCAGATAGTACCATCTGGGCCAGTGGCCCCTCGTTCTGCCTTGTGTACAAAGTGTAAGGAGTCATTCAAAATATATATATGTATACAAATTACACAAATGTACAGTCAACTTTCTATTCAGAACTGGAGCAACACATCTGGGAAGGATGCAGAAGCTGGCAAACAGGCAAATGTGAGCAGTAACCCATCTGCTTACTGCTCTGCAAGTCAAAGCCTTGTTCATGCAGGGCTGCTCTCAAACCCATTGTACAGCCCAAGCGTTGTTGAACGCAGAGCGGGAGCCGTACTGTTGGATGCTGGTTGGCTGGAAATGTAGAGCCCCCTGAGAGCCTTGGAGCTGCATGTCTGTTCTGTGGTCGTTCCCTCATCTTCTGTCTCTCCTTCCACCCACGAGAGGCACTCCTGGATCTCTTCATCTAGCTCCAAGAAGTCCCCTTCACCATCAGAGCAACTGTCAGTATTATAATCGATTTCTTCCACACAAGGAGGTTCATCATCAGTCTCCAGGCTGCTGTTGCTGCAGCTTCTGCAGAAAAATCAGAAGAATGATTGGTCGTCATCAAAGGAGGGCGTGTTCTGTAGGGGCAAGAGCAAGTAACAGGGAAATGCATTTCCTGGGATCAGTCCTGGCTCGGCTAACAAGGAGTGAGATGGCACTAAGCAAGATCCTGTATGTCTTTGTGTCTGTTTCACCATCTGTATAATGAAGAGCGATACTTCCCTACCGCACAGGAGAAATGATTATTGTTATCACTAATATTGCTATTGCTTATACGGAAACTGAGTGCTTTATGTACAGACAACACCATTTTTGCACTTACAAGGTTATAGAAGCTGAAATATAGTAGAGGAAGGTATTCAGTTTCCAGAATGTTGCTGGTTTATTCATCATCCACCTCGCTGTAGTTCTATATGTAGTGTAAGACCTAATTAATCCAGGTGGTTGAAGTGCTTTGGCATCTTTTCCTCCTGGCCTGTGCAAGCTCAGAGCACTGCTAACAAGAGGCAGCGCAAACAAAAAATGGAGGCTCTCGGGTCTTCAAGCACACTGGTTTCAAGGAGGGCAGACATACCAGGAGTGCTTGTGTTTTAGAAGGAGCATGAAAAGGCTTTGACAGAATGACTTCCCAAGGAAGGGCCAAACTCAGAGGCAAGTCTGAATGGCTGAGGAGAGACTCTAAGTGGATGTCACAGCTACATCATCTGGCTCTCAGGAGGGCTGTCTACGCACCTTAGCCTCCTGCCATTTACTTACAGGAATGGACATAGGCTTACTTTACATGTCCGCTTTCAATTCTTATTGTATTAGGTTAGACTAATGCAATATTTATGGCAGAACTGTAGCCTCTAGACTAGATGGCTCTGGGGGACAGAGTCTTTCTTCTACCTAGCCATCGAGTTCTCATTTGGCCCTTAGCCTAGGAGGGCAGCTGGGTCATTTTTTGAGAGCAGAAAACAGCCTGTGGTTTTGGTGCTTCCTGGGTCAGAATCTGGATGAATCAGGGGAATACTGTGTTTTTCTCCTCCAGGTCAATGTTTTCAATCAGACTCAAAGCAGGGGAATGTATTGCTTTGGGGGACTGGGAAAGGAATAATAATCTTCCACCACTGGGCCAGAGATTCTAATTTGTCCCAAGTTGGGAAGAATGAATGACTTGGCAGATGGAGCGTACACAGCTTTAATGTGTGGTCTGCTCATTTACATGTCAGTACCCGGAATAATCTTCCAGCTCTCAGCTGTTTCACAGCAGTGCCAGCATCTGAGGTTTCAGAACATACCAAAGGTGTAAAGTATTGCTTTTGGATGTATTGATCCCTTCTCTCTTCTGCACTCCAAAAAAGGCATAAGATTTTCCTAGCTTTGAGGCTCCAGATCTTAACTGTATACAGACTACTCTGCAAGCAGAAACAAGCAGTGTCAACCCATTTCTCCTTCTCTGGCTGATCTCTGGCTTAGTTTACTTCAAAAGCTGGGTAGAAAGGATTCTCTGAAAGCTTAATAGAGCTGTACAGCTTAAAAATAAATAAAAGAATAATTATGCACTTTTACAGTTTCTGGCTCCACTTCAGTCTGCTCAGAAATCTGGGTCAGGAAGAACTCACACTGAAACTGAGTATGTGACATGAAACAAAACAAACCAACTAAGACAATCCTCCCAGCATAAACAGCAACAAGCAGTGGTCTCTACTGAGTCTGATCAGGGGGGCTTCTTTCTTTCTTTTTTCATATGTAGGCATGGCATGAATTACCATGACACCAAATATCTATGATTACATTCAAAGCTGACTAAACTCAGGGGAACTAGATTTTTCATTTATAAGCTCTGCTCTTGCAGCTTGCAATCAAAAAGAACCAAAGCGCATCTACTTTCAGTACTGCACTGGTATGTTTGGGAGCAGCTGCTAATGCCATTGGGACAGAGCATAGCTGCCACCCAACTCACTGATATTTTACGGATGGAATGATTCAGTTTGCAATCCAGGAACTGAAGGTCAAACATTTGTATTAAAAGGATAACAATTTAGAAAAATCCCTATTATTACTCAAAGCTGCGAAACCCAGTAACAGAGGACCTTCTGATTTTTTTTTTTTTTGATAACTTAAATGATTTTAGGACAAGCACTTTACTATGGAGGGGAAATCTGAAAGACAACAGTCACAGAATGAAAAAGGAAAACACAAAGTTCCCACTTCCTTACAGTGAAGACTGAAGGGACAGTCTATATAAAGCAAGGATTTATGCATAAAACCTTTATAATGGACTTCAAAAGCTCTCCCAAGACTATCATGTTGCCTATATACGCAGAACACAAAACACCAAGATGGTGACAATTCAATACTTGGGCAGATATATCGCAGGGAGAGGTTCCCCACAAGTGGGAATGTGCCTAGACCATGTTTAGAGTTCAGGAAAGAAGACTTTCTTGCTAGTTTGTTCTGCCCTTTGCTCCTTTGCTGTGACAGTGAATGAGCAAGCCAATTAGCACTGACCTTAGTAGTGTTTCCTCCAATTTGGACTATACCCACCAGATCAATACCACCACCACAAATCACATAATGAGCTACCAAACAGCAAATAGATGGTACCAACTTCCTTTTGCTGCCAGTGCAAGATGTAATCACACTGGTGACATAAAAGTTGAAAGGCTCTTTATCACACTACCAAGCTCTGTAAACCAGCTATGTCTCGCTACTATGTGGACTCTGCCATCTCAATAATTCACCTTCTGCTGCAGGAAGATTTAAAACACGTAACAAAGCAATACAAATGGGCTAGTTCAAACCAGCAGGTTAGAGGTTCTTCTGAAAGAGGAGAAGTGGCAGCATGCAGCACGCGGGGAGCCAGCTAGAGTCCCACTAATGAAGCTGCCAAAGTCATTACATGCTGCTTCTCCACATCACAGAGACAGGCTCCTTTAGGAGAGAATGCAAATAGTGAAAAATGGTAATGAGCAGAAATGCCAGCCTCTAGACTATTGCACACCACTGCAGAAGGTGTGCCTTTCTTTACCAACAGAGTTGTGGGGTTTTTTGGATGGGGGCAGGGTCTTGGTATTATTGTTTGTTTATTTTTTTAATCCGATTTTTAAAAGCTGCAAAAGAATTTTGTCCCCCTCCCCAAAAAAAAAATAAAAAGAGAAAAACCCCAGGGGACATGAAACAGATTTACCAAAGAATAATGCTGTTGTCTTACAGAAGGTAAACAATGAGAAAAACCAATGACATTACATTAGAGAACTCCAAGACAAATATAGTCTATGAATACCACTGAACGTGAACGCAGTACAGAAGAGGGGGAGGGAAGGCTGGTAATACATCTACAGCCAACAGTCCCCCAGCTATCACAATAAAACATGTACACATGTTGGTTGATCTGCTAATTCAAAACCTACTGCCTTGTAGCCCTCATCTATTGCAGACGATGGGAGCCACAACAGCAATTTGCAACTTTATGATGTGATAAATAGAATTTCTTTGTTTTGATTTTTAATTTGCATATTTATTGAGGTATGACTTGATCTTAATTAGTTCCCCTTTTGTATGTGGGTGTGTTTGTTTGTTTGCTTGGGTTTGGAAAGCAAGCAAGCTTTGGTACCTTGTAAAATGATTCTGTTTTTTGGTCGACTGAACACATGGAGGAGAAGGGAGCCCAGTCCCTCCTTACATGTCAGCATAACTGGAGCTTTCTGGTACAACTGGAAAACACTTCTTTCAGGTGCCTCCTGCAAACCCCTCATTCTAGGTCAGCCTACCTATTAGGTCACAGCTGGACAGAAACCTTGCAAGTCAGCTGTCCTGATGAACTTCACATAAGAAAAGACTACAGTTGTGGTTGATAAACTATAGCTACATGCTGTACAGGAGGATGACTCTCTCTTCTATACCTAATTCTCCTTCACTTCTGCATACACTGCCAGGGCATGGAGAAAAACTAGAGGTGTTCTAAGTAATTTCTTGGGACTTTTTACCCACATTTTGGTTGTGTGGCAGGTCACTCACTCTCTGTATGTTCTACTGACTAGCTCAAAATAGAATGTGCTTTATTTTTTCTGCTGGAAAGAACAGGCACTGACAACTGTCCCTCTTAGGGAATCTGTGACTATTGTTCAGGGTTGCTGCTTGACCTTCACTTGACAGGCCTCGCAGTTGCAGTGCGTTAGAGAAGGAAATGGAACATTTACTTTTTTTTTTTCATATTGCTCCTCTCACTCATGTGAACTTTGCTGCAGTCTTGCCAGAGCAGAGTAAGGAAGTGAGTGGGTAAATTTTTCACACAGAAAGGAGGAAAATGCTAAGTCTGGGGACCACTGCTGGTCCTGGACATATCAATGACTCCCTGTGAAGAATGTATCAACAAACACACATATCTTCATCTTCTCACATCCCAGTAGCTGCATAATCACCCCGTCTGTAACTCTATTTTCTCCTTTCCCTAAACCTTCTCTCCATCATGATACATCCCAGTCCTCTGGAAGCTGCCCAATGCAGGGATATGGCTGTGTATAAAGAGCCAAGCATATCTCTGATACAGTTCATAGACCGAAATAAGGCAGGAAATGGCTTTCTTGAAATTTTTCAAGATATCAGACATTTCCTTGTGAGAAAACAGAAAAAAAGATTTATGCCTGACACAAACAGGCCAAGTTCTCAGCAATTACAGCATTCACCTGAATAAAATAAGGGTGTGCTTTTTCTCCACTCAAGCAGTGATTGGAGAACTTGGCAAGTTCCCTGACCACAGTTATCACCTGTGCAGAAGGGAATTCGCTCATTCTTTTCCAACAAAGTTGTACCGATTGTATGAAGAGTTATATACATGTCGGCAAATAAAGCATCCTACAGCTTTTAAAGATATGCTGCACTCTCTGCAGTGACCTGGGATTGCCTTGTCATTCTTTTTTTTTTTTTTTTTTTTGACATTAAAATTCCACTTATGTCACTGAATCTAAAAAGGTGTGTGGTCTTGCACAGTTTTGCTTCTGAGGAATTCATATGTTTTATTAAAAGTATTTTACAGGAACACTGCTCCTGAAGTCTTGTAATGAATCTAAAATGAATCTTAAGCAGATGCATTTGCAGTTATCCCAGAGTACAATTCTGCCTTTAATAGCTTCATAAAGTAGTATTTTAGGGCATAAATGAAACAACTATGATGCGTTTAGGTAATTACACCTGTAAGAAATACATTACAGCAACAAGATGCCAACAAAGACTTTAGTCTGCCCTTTGTATCTTGATTCACTTGCTACAAGGTGTGATGCACACCTTGTAATGACTTTCCAATTTCATCTGTTCAATTCAGGAGCTCCCCAGGCAGCAGCCTGGCTTCCCCTGCTGCCTGAGAAAAGCCAGACAAGGCTCTATTTAGCCCTCGACTAAATAGAAGGGAATCAGCTACGTACTGAAGCAAGATGGCTCCAGCTTAAGAAACTATTGCATTAGCCTCCTTTGTTGCTACACAGTGAACACTAATGATACCAACTTTGTAAGTTCCCATGAGATTTCCCTTTCCAAAGACTCTTTGCCAAGGACTTTTGTACCTTACAACACCTCCTCAGAAAATGTGTGCTAAGTCCAAGGCAATGCCAGGTGCCCTGGCTTTCAGGCCACTATGGCCCATCCTTTCATGAACAACATGAACATAATTAAACACTGCATTGAATACTGTTGGCTATGGCTGAGAGGTGTTTGGTCTTGTTTTTAGTGTAGGTTGTTTTGTTTTTTTTCCCTTCCTGCTGCAAATGGCCAAGAGAAAGGTGTAATTCATCGCTAAGACCCATACTAATTAGTTTTTCAGGACTTCCCAAGGTAATTATAGGCTGTAATATTTATAATTGATTTAGCCTGATTAAAAATGCATGTCTGGTGCACCAGGCCGATAAGTAAGGATAAGGCAGACAGAGAAGGGAAGACAACTTGTAAATAAAGGGAGAGCATGAAGAGCAAGAAACGGGCTGACTCCTGGACAATACTGTCCCCTAATGTTCATTCAGGCTTGCAACAATTTAGCCCTGGGTAGCATCTTACTTGCATCTAGCAGAAGCTCTCAGTCTTCTTAGGACTGTTTCCATTCTCATTATAGAGAAGATGGCTGATGACTGCTGTAAGAGCAGAGGAGATGTTCAGGACACACCTCTCATTACACATGGTTGGGAAACTGAAAAGCCTTGTATGAATATGAAGAACTGCATATAATTGGATTACATCATGTCATTGGTACAGCTTTGATCCTTCTGTGAAAGATTAGTTTGTACAGAGGACAAGCAGGCATTTTTTTCTCCCATTTGAAGGGTACTGGCTTGATATTACATGACATTCCTAGATTGCAGATATCTCAGTTCAAATCCAGACATGTCTCTAGTGCTAACCAGTAAAATTCACACGGGCTGCTCTTTAGACTTGCAGGATGGAAAAGCTGGTGAGAAGCCAAAGGCTGTGGATTCAGTCTTACAAACAATCATTAATTTCTTCCTAATGCAGAACCAATCTATAAATCAGTGCAGCTCGAACACTGCATCTTTAGCATTCTTATAGCTGTAGCCTTGTAAGCATTAATAAAACCCACTGACTTGAACAGATATGAGTCAGCCACAAAACAGAGCTATGACAGTTGGTGCAGACCCCAGATAAACACAGGAAATAAAAGATGGGTGACATAAAATAGATGGGATAATATCCACCCACCAGGCAGCACTGTCAGTGGCTTGGATTTCACTCTAAGTATAAAAAGAAATGCTTCCAAACCAGGTAACATTTTGGCTTTCTAGAGCTTAAGCTTCCTGAGAAATATGAGCAGTCAGGTCCCCCTGTATGGAAAGGTATTTAATAAGACTACCAGAACTCATTAGGACACTGAATAATGTACAAGTTGCTGAAAATATGATTTTGAAAGTGTTTGGGAGCTTTTCTCACAGTGTCTCTACCTCAAGCAATTTCTTCTCAAAATGATAACCACATTATTGATGATATTTAGCAGTCCAGCCACAGTAATACAGGAAGATTATTGGAATCCTTGTAATTGCTTTTGGGCGCTTCCAGTAATTGAGACATTGGCACTGTAGGGGGGAAAGAAATAGGAAAAGATTTTTGCCTTAGATGCTGAAAATTTGTACTGCTGAGCATAAATAATGTAAAGGCATGCAGGTTCTCCTGGGTTCTTTTTTCCCTTGGTGTTGTTTCATATAATTCTACTGACTTCATCCAAGTTTTATAATTGATTCTATATATTTAATTTCAAAAGTCCAAGTTCCATATGTATATATCCCTTAGTTCTCTCTGAGCGACTTAAAGGATTTGGAGTTTTGAAAGAAAAATGTTTTAAGATGGCCAAGACATGTCTAGACTGTGTTTTGGTTACATATCTGTTTTATGTACAGGGTATTTTTTGGGTCAGATAACTATGCATGCAAATATTTGCTTGCATACCAGATGACACCTAACTACCCAACTGAACTAATAACTGCTGTAAATTACTAAATTCCAACCACTATACTCCTTGGAGGAGAAAGCAATCTCTTGGCTGCTAGCTTTTCTTTGTGAAAATCTATTCGTAGCTGATTACCACTCTGATGTTTCAGAGAATCTATGATAGAAGTGTGTATATGTGTGTGCCTATGTAAATATGTCTATACAAGCACACATAATAGATAACCTTTCCTTATCTATCTTTCCTTACAGATAGATAAGTAATAGATGCACTTATATGTATGTACACATAAACTTGGACACCCACACACCTACACATCCACACAATTACATGGCTTGCTCTGTATTCAGAGCACAATTTTCATTACAAGACATAGCAGGTCTCAGGAGATACTCCTGCAGCTAGCTGAGAGATAACAATAGGTGACGACTGAACTTTGATGATATTGCACTCAAGTGGAAGCAACCTCAGCAAAAGATCTGGCTAGTGACCAGGGCAAACCAGTTCTTTGACTCTAGTCTTCAGGTGAGTATTGACAAAGTAGCAGGTCACCTGAAGGGGGACTTAGACCAGCTGTGTAGGGCTTAAGATATATTAGGATGGTCAAAAGGCAGGCAAGAAATGCTTGTCTAAAACAAACTGTTTTAATCAGCTATTTGCAAGCTTAAACTAAAAGCTAAAAGCAAGACGGTGTGCCAAAAGTTAAGATCTTGGATTCTCAGTAGAGAAATATGGATATATTTCTATTCCACACTAACCTGACTCGTTCGTGTATCTTTTAAAGTAATGAAGACTGTTTTAGAAATCCTCCTGCATAGCTCTTCCCCCCACCCAATTATGTGTTTTCAATGGGCAAACAATGACAATAATAAAAGTATTGAGGTCTGGTAAAAAGAATGATTCCATGGGGGGGTTCAACAGATGGTTTACCACTGAATTCTGCTTTCAACGAAAGCCTTCAGGCAAATCTCAGTTTAAGGGTCACAGAAAACAGTTTCTGGAGAAAACTGAAAACAGTTAATTTAAGGCCAACAAGGCAACAAAGCACTGAAGCCTAAGAGGTTCCAGCTGATGGGCATCAGTCAACATGGCCACTTCTCAGAGTATCTCCATCTCTACAAGGTCCTATGTTATCACAGATTTCTTGAAATGAATCCAACACAAATCTGCAAAATCAGAATCCGTCTAAAAGTAACGCATCTCATTCCCGCGATGTTCATCATAACTGCTCTGTGAAACTTCCTATAGTGTGAAAAGTTCTGGGACTAACACATAACCTTTTTTTATCTTATCCTTTCCTGTGGAGAATAGGTATGTTTAGTCAATATCGTAATTAGCAAAGAGAGGGACTCTGTGTGTGTGTACACCCATAAGAATGAAAGGCAGAGAAGGTAAGGTCAAAGAAATTTGTCTTGACTTTAAAGCAAATTGATGTGGGCTTTATAGCAGAAACATCTGATGAAGTATGTGTGATCATCGATAACCGATAATAGATCCTGGTTAAAACTTCAGTCTCTGCCCTCATCCTAAATCTTTCCCCAGACATAATGAGATTCAAATAAAACAAACATGAACACTTGTGTTCAATATATTTCAAAACATTCTGATCAATTATGTTTTTAACACCATATGGAAGCAAATCCAAAACCTTGCTTAACCTCACTCATTACACAGCTGATTTGCATGTGCTTTGGACTCCATTAGGGACAACAAAAAATGTCAGCTACAGCATATAAGTGGCAACTCTTGCTAATTCCTTGATCTTGCCAAAGCCCTGCCAGATGTTTCATGAAGAACAGAAAATATTTCATTATGCTCTCCCTGCCTCCTAAAATTTGTCTGTCAGGAATCGCAAGGATGAATTTTAGTGGTTTAGCACACAAGAAAAACAAGAGGCAGGGAGGGCTGACACAAACATAAAGCACCATTTTCATCCTACCTCAGAATTCCAAAGGGGTTTAAAGAGATACTTTGTGTCAGAAGGACCTACCAGCCAGGAGCACATGACTCCCAGTAAACAGAGGAAAGAAGAAAAACAACCACCATTTGCTGTGATCTAAGGAGACAGCGTTGCCTTGCAAAAAGAACATAGCAAAGCACACATAAAAGTTGCCTTTGCCGTTTGTTGTGCAATAGATCTCCTAATACTTTTCCACGTTTCTGTTAATAGGTTCCTAATAACGTTTCACCTGGATAACAGTGAGATGCTGTTTTCAAATGAAACCATTTGTAGCTTGTAGCATCTATCAATTCTCAGGGGGGAACAAATTTTAAAAGCTCTGTTAATGTATTTCCTGAATATTTTATAAAAATCAATTTTCAAATGCCTGCCAAAATGTTCTATGTCTTTTACCTGAAATTTGCAATTACATTTTCTTACTTTTTCTATATGTGAATTTGTATATATATATATATTTATATATGCATACATAAATTCCCACTAAAATTCTTAAGAGAATACTAACACATCACAGGAGCAAGCATATTCTGAGTGAAAGCTGAAGCAACACAAACTGATGAAAGTATTCATTTAATCAAAATAAGACATGTATTTGGATAGATGGGGCAAATTAGAGCACAGCTTGCAGAGCAGCAAAACAATCACTTCATGGAGAACTACCCTGAGCAGTTAACGTCACTCTCTGATTTACAACCAAAAATGATAAAAGGTCAGTTCTT
Source organism: Podargus strigoides (assembly GCA_028020825.1). Classification (NCBI taxonomy): domain Eukaryota; kingdom Metazoa; phylum Chordata; class Aves; order Caprimulgiformes; family Podargidae; genus Podargus; species Podargus strigoides. Next base: position 7,957,213 of record CM051663.1, on the reverse strand, counting down.
GTGCACAGAGTAAGTGACTGAGAAGATACATCAGACTGTGCATCAAGGGAAAATTGAATCATGAGGCTAAAACACTTGTGTTTGAAAGATACAGGTTCTATGCTCAGTGGGCTTGCAGTCACTTTGGGCAAACTGCTTTTCTCTCTTTGCTCCAATTTCCCAATAACATGGACACAGAGTCTCCATCACTCTACCTGGATGGCAAAGTTTTGGCACAGAGGCAGAGCCAAGGTGTGTCTGAAGCCCTCCACCATCTGTCTAGCCTGAATGAGGGTGCAAAGCTATTGAATTGCCTCTTCTATGTAAGAAACTGAAAGCAGTAAGAAAATAGGTGCTTAATAACCTTGGTGGGTCTGATCCAATACCTCCTCTCAGCAAAGCAAGATTTCAGTAAAAAAAATAGCAAGTTTCCAGATCCATTAGGGAAAGAAGTGAGTGTTCATGATTCTGCCAGACAGGAATGTAGAATTTAGCTGGAGGAATGATGAGGATGTAGGACTCCCGCTGACAGCAGGAGAGGAGAGAGGTGCTCAGTAATAGCAAGGATTAGCTGCCAGGTCATGTTTCAAAGAGAAATGTAATTCTTGCAGTACTGAAAACAACTGAAGGCATAAAAGTGAAGGGGAGATTATTCAGATGGGAAAGAAACTGTTTTCAGCTGCCAGATTTTCTGTACCCACCCTGGGCTCTGATTTTAAGCTCTCCAGCTAGCCAGTCTAGCAGAAAAAGCCAGCCATCCAACTCGAGGAAAGAGAGGCTGAGGGCTTGTGCATGCTGGTTCCACTGGACCTGAAAACGTCATTAGTCAGGAAATCTTGTATTTCCTGGCATTTGTCTTTGTATTTATATTTTTCATGCTTCTCATTTTGTCTCTCTGCTTCAGGAAGATGCTTATTTCACCAAAATAAAGTGACATCTGCTCTTCTCATGGTGGGTTCTGTCTTCCAGGAACTGAAACACCAGGAAAAGACCAGATCATGAGTTCTGGCTCATGAATTGTCCCCCAAGGCATTGAAAAAGCCCACAAAATTATATTTGCCAGTAGAAAGCACAAATCCAAGTGCTAGAATATACATGCACACGTTACAAAGGGAACGCATTTAGGAAGGTTATATTTATGAATGCATACAGAGTTCCTGACTGCTATGCACTGTGTTAGACTCTCTTCTCTTGCTCCTTCTGCATCAGATCAATATGGCATCATTTTCTCTACAGACCTTTTTGCTGCACCAGCTTTACATAGCCACCCCTGCAATAACTTTTCTAGTGTCAGTAACACACAATCCCTCAAAAAACTGCTGTATGCTGCTGAAAAACCTGGCCTCTTGGAATAGTGGACATAATAGGATGGTAGAGCAGGTGCAGCCAAGTCAGACTGCCATTGACTTTAGCCTGAGTTTGCCAGGTTTACAGTGGACTTTCTCCTTTTCTGCACAGCCAACCTGCAGATAAACTGTGTTAGATTTAATGCTGCATGATACCGGCAATTCAGTATCAAGGAGAAAAAAAAAAAACATCTCTGAGGCAAGATGGGTTATCAGTTTAGCTCAAAGAGCAGCCTATCAAGAAACACTGCCAAGGCAATTTCAGAAATCCATATTTTAGGTGTTACCTTAAGCCTAAAACTTTGTTGGAAAACATCATACTTCTCAGAAGCAGACTAGCAAAGTCTGGGAGTATCAAACCCAATATCAGTCCAGATGACAAAGTAATACACTTAGTGTAAATGAAGTGCTGTACACATGAAAGGTACAGGAAGGATGGCAACATTATACAGTTTTATCCTGCAAGGAATTGGAGCTGTTATTACACAGCAGTTTTCTCAGGGCTATTACACTCCATTGCTTTCCCACCAATCAGCTTCCCTTTCTGGGCTTCCCAACAATATGAATCACTTTTAAATAACAATGCATTCACTTTACATACAAGCTTTGCAGCCTGAAATACCCCATACTGTTTTCTGAGAGCAAGGGAAGCAGTCTGATGATTTGCCAGGAAAAGGTCCGATGATGTGCATGACTGGCATGTCCCAGCTGAGCCACTGAACTCCAGAACAGCATCATTCACTACGAATTGTGCAGCCATTTCTGAGGCAAGGAACAATGCCTCTTCAAATCTTGTTGGTTTTAGAACAGAATTCCAAATTCAGTGAACAGCCAGTGGAACAATTTTAAGGAATGCAGGATATAAGATATATGCCCTGTGTCAGAATTTGGCAAAGGTACAAAGTCTAGATCCCTAATTCTTAACAGAGTATTTCTTAGTTTCTGAGTAAGGATTGTTGTGCAATGACAATCATTTGGTCATAACTACAATAGCAGTGAGAGCCTCTGGCACTTTTCACTTCAGTCTGGCACTCTTCACAGGTGGGTACTATGGCAAGGCACTGCTGGAGGAGTGGTGCCTGCTTGTGTAGTTCTGGGAAAGCACAGGGCTTGGGAAATGGCAGAGGAAAGTCAGAAAGGCTGTGGACGCTGATCCAGAGTATCCTTTAGGCAGCCTTTTTCAGCCATGCTCCTAGCAACAGGTCTCAGTAAATGACAGCACAGATCCTGCTGGTTGCCTTTCTGTGAGGCATATGTGTTTACTGTAACTGTCTGCTATGAGTTAAGGAGAAAAAAATCCCAGAATTAAATATATTCACACAATTAGGGTCATGTTAACCTAAGCTTCTGCGTGTGAATTCATTAAGCAAAATAGGAAAATTATACGTCCAAAGATCTGTGATGACAGAGGAGCAAAGCTAAGCACAAGAAATTAATAGTTCTAGCTTCAGAGAGGTGCTTCCTTCTACCTTCTTGTGTTGTTCTAGACCTTTCCAATGCAAAAGAAGTCTGCAGAGATACAATCAAGGAAGAAGAAAAATACGAGCTGTCTATTCCCTTGCTCTTTCAAGGTCTGACCCCTCAGAAGCTTGGCATACCTCTGTCCCACGCTACACCCTATAGTCAGGAAATGCCTAACATTTCACTTCTTACAGAGGGTTTCCTTTGAGATGGATTAACCTAATACTTCTTAAACTCAGACCTATCAATTTCCTCTGTTGGAGACTTTGAATTTAGATATCTTTGCTGTACTGGAAAATATCTGCTGATAACAAATCATTATTATTACAAGTTATATCCTTGGAGATAGAAACTAGCTGCTAGGAAATATTGAAATGATGGGGAGAGAGGAAAATCAAAAATACTACTCTCACTTAACCTGATGGGGTTTTAATCACTTTCCCAGTATGTCATACCCCAGAGCCCTTGGATAACTTCCTGAACGAGACTCAATTGACACCTACCATGTAAAGCACTTGAATCTCTCACAATAGCATTATGCATCATTACTGGGAATGGATGGTAGAGTTCAATGCTAATTTCAAATTTAATTTGGTGCTTGAAGTCATTAAAAATATATATTTAATCTCTGCTTCTCCCCATGAACTAGTATTTGGGCCCTGAAGGCAGCGTCCATAGCAAACTAAAAGACAGTTCATGGAGTTCTTTCTGTGAGACTTTATAAGTGTGCATCAGATTGAATGATCTATAAAACATATACCTAATATAGTGCCTGTGATAGTAAGAACTGAAATCAAATAGTTTGTGGTAAGGACTGTTAAGTGTAGTGTTAAGGAGGTGCTGCAGGAGAAGAGCTGAGCTTAATGTGCCTGTGTTTCCATTGCTATGGACCTGCATACTGGGGATACTCAGGTCACAGAGAAAATGAATTGAGCAAACCAACTATGTCCTGTGCCAGATTGACTTTGAGGTGCATCATGAACTCTCAGAAGGTTCAGAGCACAGGCCAACTGTGATGGACAAGTAGCATTAGTAGTAGCCTGGAGGATGCCCATCAGCACCCTGAGAAGGAACTTGTCTGCTTCAAGGGCAGTGTGAGAACACATGTCAAGTAGAGACCAATAGCCCCCAAATGAGCATCCCTGAACAACCAACAAAAGGAGAGATCCTGTCAAAGCACAGGGTAGAAAGGTGGTTATGGATGTGAACAAAATAGTAGCTGGTACAGAAGTCCTTTCAGTGGAAATACAGAAAACCTCAGTCTAGAACACAGCAAGGAAATGAGCCCACTGTATATATATTACTCCTCAGGTAACCTGAACTCCAGCAGTCCTCAGGAACCACAACAGGATCTGCCTCCCCGGACAGGCTCTCAATTTGGGCAGCATCTGCCAGGTGTAGGAGTAAGCCTGACAGCCTCAGCAGGAACAGGCACCCCTGCAGATGACAACTCTTTGCCAAAGCCTGGTACAGGAGAACAGGATGTTCTGCATTGTTGCCAGGACACTCAGTAGCGGGACATTCGACTGCTCACAATAAGGCAGCTGAAGAGAGCTGGGAATAGAGCTCCCCGTGGAGGCTTGTGGGGTTAGCACAGCAGCATGGGACAGACTTGGTCAGCCTTGGGCCAGTACAACATAGTGGTGGAAATTATTCTGAGATGTGTCATCCATAAACAAGCCTGGATACAAGATTGGAAGCACATACTCAGATTGTGGCCTGTTTCCAGTTCTGAAATCCAAACACTGTATTTTTCCATTTACTTATCCAATATTGCTGCAGTACTTGTCTACCTGCTGGTCTGGCTTTTTCTGCCATGCTGTTGCCAGGCCATCAATGATGTGTCCATCAGGGAGAAATGAGCTTTGAATCAGGTGATAAATTGCTGGGTTTGCTGCAGCTGCTAACATCTCTTAAATGTTTAAACAATATGATCGTACACATATCTAGTAGCTGCTTGGTTATGTTTATTTTGGATGAGGTGCTATGCAGTTTCTTAGATGTGCATGTCAAATATTCATAGATGGCAGCCTACCGAAATATCTTTCTGTAGTATTTATTTATAGAATTTATTTATCAACAGTATCAATCTTTATGTGCCTAGCTGCAGTATTACTTGTTGCCTTATCCATTTTTCCCAGACAGTGTCTGTCTATCTTACAATATCCCTCTTCCTGCAACATCTATTCACGGTATGTCTGTCCAAGATATCTTCCCATGTGTGCTCATGGCATCCATCTCTTTAACTGTATATCCACTACATCTAATGCTCGCCATCTATCTGAAGCACTTGCTGTATCTCTCTACACCATCTCTTTGTCAAGTCAATGGTATCTGTCTTTCCATAGTGACTCTCTATCCCTTCCTCTCAGTCACACACAGCACCAGAATGTAATTACGGATTTTGGACCATAACCATAGTTTCTTTTCTTTTTTTTTCTTTTTTTTTTTTCTTTTCTTCCCAAATTGGGCTCATAAATCACTGATTAATTTATTTGTTTTGATGGAAAGGCTAGATGTGAGTAATGAACTCTGGAAGGGTATAAGTACCTTTGGGTCGAAGACTCTTTCCCAGGCTTATTTGCTTCCCTGCTGTGTATGAACTGTTCACTGCTGTGAGGACAGGGAGCTGCGCTACGCTGCTGTTACCTGAGAAACTCATCTTCAAACAAAGATGCTGTGGTGGCTATTGCCTCCCTGTTCTCCTCCCCTTTCCCCATTCCCTTTTTCTCCTTCTGTCTTTCCTCTTTTCCCTCCCTAACGCTTTGCATCCATTCCTCTGTTTGCCCCTTCCCTTTTTTTGCCTACTTGGCATTCTCAAGATGACAAGTGAAAGTCCCTCCCTATTAAAAATTCACTGCCAAATAAATATTAAAACAGGGGGAAAAATTCCATTTGGCTCTGTGTGATTTATTGTGATATGCAACACAAGGCCCAGCACAACAGGTTAAATAGGTTTCACAGCCTATTTACCCAGTTCTCAGAGGTATGAAGGACTTAGTCACCCTCAGCTTTTAAAAAGCCTATGATGGGGAGAGATCTCCTCCCCACCAAGAGCAGTAGTCTGAATTAGATGGAGAGTGACACGCTCTCAGGTCCAGGACAGACAGGAAGGACAGTAAAAAATAAAACTTCTTGATTTTTATTCTTCCTACTTTTTTCTCATACAGATGAATTGTGACAGAAACAGTACAAAAGATGGTCAGGTCACTTGAAAGTGATCAGAGTCTGTTAAAATGTCAGGAACATCTGAAAGAAAGGAGAGGGGGAAAAAAAAAAAAAAGAAGAAGAAAAAGAAAGCAAGCAGAGCAAACTGTGACAGAAAAGGAGGGAGGGAAAAACTTCCATGTCTCTGGTTTTGGTTCCCTGAGCAAAGACCCCAGCAGTTCATAATTTTCCTTCAGGCAGGGCCAGTACGGTTCAATGGCAGAATAAAATATGCATTAATTAATGAACAGCTTTACAGTTTTATGGGTAGATTTAACTCCCTTGTTTAGACCTTCTGGAAAAAAAAGATTGAGACAAATGAAAAGTAAGGCAACATGAATTAACTGGTACTGAAATGGAAGATGAAAATTATATTTTCACTGAAGACAAAAAAGTTGTTAACAGTTTATGGACTTCAGAGGGGAACCAGATTTCACACAAGGAGTAAAGAACCTCTGAAGACCTTCCCAGAACTAAGAATAGGGAGAGGAGATTCCCAAATGGAAGCAAAAATATTTGGGTCCCAGTGGTAGCTATCAGCTGAGGCAGTGATAGAACTGTGAATTGCCTGCCAAGGGCCAGCACTGTGGTGGACTGGACACCACTCCTCTGCACCAAAATGCCTGCTACACCTCAGAATTTATCCTATCTGTCCTTGCAGAGGGTTGTAAGATTTCTCTAAGTGTTCAGGATAACATCAGTCTATAGATATGTGATGTGATGTGTATTTCACAGAGGCAAGTGGAAATACTCAAAATTGTTTCAATTCAAAGCAATATAGAGGCAATAGTAAGAGAGATTCAAGTAGCAGATCAAAAAGGAATATATGAATCCCTGCTCTTTTCAAGACTCTTATCTCAGCCTGACCACCAGTTTGCCATGTGTTCTTGGCAAATTGCTGTGCATATTTGCTATCCCACCACAGTCTGCCACGTCTGTGTAGACTACCAGCTATGACTAGTCTGTGTCTCAGTTTCTTCATGGTGAAGGATGGGTATAACTACTTTCAGGAGTGACTTTCAGCCACATGACCAATCCTTAGGGAAGAAGTTGAGCAGAGGCACCCCTTAGATGGGAAGGCAGAAGAATAACCTATCCTTTCCTTTTCCCATTCTGGTTGAGACTACTTAATAGAGTTTTAAACATACAAGATCCGCGAAAGAGCCAAGTGCTGTGATAATTAGAGTGGGAGGAGTAAGCCATGAACATATCAGTAGGTCCACAGGAGATGTCTGATGTTAGTTTTCGTCTCCTAAAGAAGTAACCTACTGCAATGCCCAGACTCATGGCAAGGAGCACAGGAAAAACAGCAGTGGAAGAGGGAAAATGGTGAAAGATGAGAATGGGGGTCAGCTGCTCAAGAGGTTTTGCCCAAATGTCTCTCCTCATGTTCACCTAGATCATGGAGCGAAGACAAAGTATGCACTGATTGGAACAGGATGTGGAGACACTCCAAAGGTAGATCAGAAAGAACAATCCATCTCGTCAGACTGGGCTATATAATTTACTCATTGTGAGCAGATGGGTTATGAGGTCTGCCATCAGTGATGAATTATATTCATGATAAGTCATTCCCAGCTAATGAGGATCCATTATCATTAGCTGCTAAGGAAGAATAACGGCTTGCCAGGACAGAGTGGGGGTTTCACAATTTCCAGGGAGAAAATTCTGGGCTGGTAGCCACCTGGCAATTGAATTTTCAGGAAACTGAAAACTTTCCAAGATAGATACCTTCTGCTTACTTCAAATCTTGGCTTTTAATTTCCTTGAGCAGGTTCAGGAGAGGGAATGTAAGAGGAGGTGGAGGAAGAGAAGGAAAATAGTAGTAACCGTATCTGATAAGACTGTGATTAAATCAAGGTCTCACTCTAATTACACTGCATTTAAATAAACTTTGCCTAGTAAGTAATTGTAATTAAACTGCAATTAAACATGTATTTATATCACCATTTCCTCCTCTGCACAGCTGTCTGTTTCCACCTCCTGTTGTTGCTGTCTACCTGCCAAAACCTCTGAATTTAGCACGAGGAACTTTACATTTGCTTGGACTTCCTGGAGGAGATGTGGTGGGGGGCAAGATCTGAGACTCACCCCGTGCTCCCCCCGTGCAATGAGCTAAAAGGAGCTTCTGTTTTCAAGCTGTGTATGGGAAAAGAGATGCAGCTGATGCTGTGATAAATGGGATCTGAGGAAAAGGTTGTGAGGGGCAGAGATATGAATGAAGGGAAGGGGGTGTCTCTTTTCCTCTCACAGGAACTTGAAAAGGTATATATTACCCCCTTTTTAAAACTTCTTCACATTTGAGCTAGAAATAAAGCTATCCTTCTTGCCTTCTGCAGAACACCTTTGATATGTTTCCTAAAGCCCCAGATCTCTGTTTATTGCATCATGGCTGTGCTTTTGCATTGTTGTACACAACGTGGAGCAAAAGAGCTCACTTACCTGCACAGTACCTACAACTGAGAGTCCAGAGCTGGGAATTCAATTCTTGAGCTCTGTTTTCAGCTTCTTCAGAATATTCACTAACTTTAACTGTGTCTCGGTTCCCTTTACTTGCAACACTGAGATACCTATACATAACAATACTGCTGGTGGTCTTTATAGTTTACTGCAGTTCTGAACAATTGGATTAGAGAAGTCTGTTATAGAAAAGCAGGAGATTCTAGTTCTTTAAAATGGAGACTACATTCCTGTGAGGAATTTAAAGGTGGTAAGGAAGGGAAAGGAAAGCAAGGAGAAGCAAAAGAATAAATAAACAGCTAAAGGGAGAGTGGCAACAATGAGGAGGTGCACACATATCACAGTGCAAAGGATACCTGGGGCTAACAACAGCAAACCAGGTTCTCTGCCCTACCTTTCTCCTCACCAGAGATGATGGAAAACATCTCCATTTGTGCCTTTGCTATCACATAGCTCTAATTAAGGGACTGGAGAAATACCACCATCACCCTCATCCATTTGTGTTCAGTTGCTGAAAGGACACCATGCATCTCACTGACAGCTAGTCATTACAGCTTTGTATGAGCACCTCTCCTTCCACCAGAATTATTGAGCCCTCTGTTAAACACCTCAGACGAGACCTGTGCTACATTTCTGTTACTCAAGTGAGGTGAGCTATGGAGCCTGTATCATGGGAAATCACTGCCAGGAGGATAAGGGCATCTGATGGAGGAGAGACTGAATGCTAGACATGCTAGCAACATGATAGACATGTTGCTTCAAAAGATACACAGAAAAGGAGAGAATCCATATGTACACACACAGAGTGCCCAGAAGTGCGTATGGGCACAATGTAATATGATAATAATAATAAAAAAATCCTTATTATCCAAAAAAAGTTAATGAAATCTGTTTGGTTACTGGCAACTTCACTATGACTGCTGTGTTATAAGCTGTATTCACTCCCTCCCTCCCTCTCCTCCTTCAGCATAACTGGTCTCAGGAAGGTCCTTATGCCAGGTATTAGTGAAAAAAAACAGAACAGACATCTTAAGCTTGATTTTCTGGTGTGACAGTAGTCACCCTGATCTGGTGTGATCTGTCATGTCAAAGAACATAGATCCCAACTCTGTGACTCTCAATTTCCTTCCAAACCTTTCTTTAAGCTACAGACCTCAGTTCTGCTTCCAGAAATAGGAGACAAAACTGATACCACTGCAGTGACATTTATCGGAGGAAGAATTGGACGTTCCCTTCCCTGCAGACTCTTACTCAAACTCACTGTTTATTTATCGGCTAGTTCAGCAAAATTGTTCACTCATAAACTAAATGGTATCCTTTCCACAGCTTGAATTCTCACTTTCTAAATCAAAAGAGTGAAAACCCCCAAAGGCTGTCATCACCCACGGTTCCCCCACACAGCTCTGTGGCTCACATCCTTTTTAATCAGGAACCAGTGAAAGAAACGTCTTCTTTTTAAGGTACATGAACTGCTGCCCTCTCTCCCTTTAGCAACCTGCTGCCCACAGAGACCTACCATTGAGTCCATGATTACTTTCAGTTTGATTTAGCTCAACTTAGAGGTGCAGTCAAAGGAGGCAAATCACGTCACAGGTCAAAGCCTAAACCTTCTCTTCTCTTTAATGGCTCTGGGAGTGCCTTAGGCTTTTTGTTTTCACTTGCAGTGAACTCAAGCCTGCCAGTAATTTTGTTCTACTATTAGGCAGATGGAATAATGTGAACAATTATAAACTCTGTGTGCATCTCTGCCTTTCTACCTTAATGTAAATACATCTATTTGCAATCATGGATGGCCTTCAACTCCATTACAAGATACTCATGGAAACGAGGCTTAGAAAACAGTCGCCTGAAAACTTGGGACTCAGTGTCCAGTAGCATGGTTGGAACTGCTTGTGTTGGTGCAAGAGAATCACTTCCTGTGTACTCCTGTGCCTGTTTGTCATACATCTGTCAGCCATCAGATCCAGGCTGTGCATTGCAAGTACTGTGTGCACAACTGCAGACTCATTCACTTCCAAAAATGAATATTCACAATAAATTCTCACTCTCACATTGGCTTTGTTTGACTTATTAGAATCAAAATGAGCCATGGGTAGATTTAAAATACCAATGAGTTCAGCATCCCTTCCCTTCTTCATTCATTTGCACTAGAGTAGTAGACAGCAGCTAACAAAAATGTTTCAGCACGGGGGCTATTTTCCTCTCAATGGCCCACTAGACTAGTAAATTTTACAGTCTAGAGTGTGACCAAGAACTATTGCTAAGAAAAAATGTTTTGTGGTTGACTTAGCCATGGAACAAATAAGGACCTAGTTACTAGCAAAATCTAGATATTCTCTCTGAAATCACAGAGAGGAGGAGAGCTGTGAGGAGGAACGGAGAGAGCAGAACAGAAAGCCTACAAGGGCAGAGGCAGAGGGCTATGAGACATTTTCCTTCATTCAGGCTGCAGATGAGTTTGTGAAGCAGGAAGCAAAATGGAGAAAAGGTTTCTGATGCATCATGTCATCTCTGCTGTCACTCACAGGCTTTAATTACCCTTAAATCAAGTGCAATAACTTCCCCAGCCCTGAAATACGTGCTGTCTCCTTATACACATAATAAGGCCTACAGGGATTTCAGAGACTTTAGAGTTGCGTGTCTCATTGCTCTGATCCTCAGGTTTCTTTAAGCATAAAATCATCTGAAGAGCATTGAAAGGCACAACCTTACTTTTATAAATCCCTATTCTGCTTGCCAAACCTACTTGAGTCAATGAATGCCGAAGATTGTGATTTGTATTCTCTTGCACAGAGTATATTTGTGTATCGCTCTTTCCATATGTCATCATGCACTTGCTATGCTGTGTGTTACTCCAGTCATATTTAACCAAGGAAGCAGAAACAGAAGAAAAAATTCAATATTTCTACTTTACATGAGATTTCTAAGGATGGGCAAAATCTTTTGGAAGGAAAGAAAAAAAAAACCAACCCCAAATAAACCAGCTCCAAACACCTGTCCCTTCCCCAGAATCGACTCAAAATTGTTTCTTCCTAGGATAATTTTTATTTTTCTTCCCCCCCCCCCCCCCCGCTATCTCCAGTTCTTGGCCTTCAATTTGCTAACTACTGTGGCTTGCCATCCCTGGAGACATGTACAAAATGAAGTGCTGAACCATTGTAACAAAGCGTGGAATTAGTCTCAGGTAGTTTAGCCACTTAAAATTAGGCATCTAGTCTAAACTAAATTTTGTGGCTACCCTTCAAATCAATGGAGGGAGGTAACAGATAACTTGTAGCCACAGCTAAAGTTAATAGATTAATCATCTTTTAGCAGTGCCTTCATCTCTTCATGAACTACAGAAGAGGATACTTAACCAGCTCTGTTAGACACTCAGTTTTTACATACAAAGGGCTACGTTTTGCCAATCATCATGCTGCTGAGAAGGGATGCCCCAATGTGAGAAGGGACGCCCCAATGTGAGAAGGGATACCCCAATGAGATGTTTGAGCAGAGAGAGATGAAGGGTATTAAAATAGTCAATGTAGAAAGAGATGAACCTAAGCTATTAAATCCCTGCAAGGTGCAGTACCAGATCTGTCTGAATATCCTGTGTTCTGAATTTTGGATATATGTCACTGAAGTAGGGAAGGTCTAGAGCATGAAAAAGATACGCAGAAAAAACTGTGTTTTACTTAGGTATTTGCTTGCTTTTCTCTGCAAAGACAGTCAATATGTTTTACATTACACATGATGCAAAGTGAGAGCAATCCTACCCCAAAGAGCCTGTATAGGAGTAGGCTGGAACGTAAAAGTGGTATGGTAATACATCAAGTGGTAATACAGTGCTATCCTGAAAATCTCAGCCTGTTATCAAATTATGGTCTTGCTAAGAAACACGATGTGTGGTTTTCTGGCTCAGTCTTGCAGGATATTTGTTGTCCCATCTGGATATAGGGAGATGATCCAGAGTCCAGGTTGAGCAGCCCTTGAGGAGGAGACCTGAGATCAACATAGTTTAAGTGGAAAGCGTGGGCTGAATTTTTGAGTTTGTTATGTGAATAAATGAAAGAAGAAACCTGCCACCTGCTTAGGACGCACTTGAAAGTAAAGAAAAACATTGCAGGAGCTTATGATATTACAAAAATCATATTGTTCAGTTTGATTCTCATCTTGGAGGCATCCACAGGAAACATATCTACAGGGGGCATCTGAGAAAGGAAATGGCAGTGGATTAGGAAATCTTTTCTACTACTGATAGAAGAGAAAGCCCATTAGAATGTGGGGGTGTAAAATGTTTGGAAGAACACCGTTTTTTTAAAAAACCCTGTTGGTTCCTCATACATCGGAAGCCCCTGGCTCTTCTCTGTTGCACAAAACTGTAGCCCCTTCCCATGCTAAATCTAGTTTAAAGCTCTCCTTATATAAGTCTAGCCAGCTTGTTGGTGAAGACTCTCTTGCCCTACTTGGTTATTTTGTGCCCATGCCTGAAACCTGAATAAGAAGAGGTGTGTTGGGTATGGATGGTGATGCATTCATAGCACTGTGGAAGAAGTTCACACATTCACAGCACTCTTTCTATCTATCCGGTGCTACCACCTACATCACTTTATGAGCTTCTGAATAAGTTTTACCCAAATTAAAATAAACACTGCTGTAATAATAAACAACAAATGGTGAGCATGAAATATGACTGCTGACTTCATATATGTACCTGCCATAGAGAGCAGAAGAGATTTCCATGAAGCCTAGGAGACAAATCAATAGCTCACTTATGATATGGAAAGCAGTCTAATGAGGCTTGCAAGAGCTCATTGAATGTATAAGCTAAATTCATCATCTGGCAGTGCTATGGTAGGCACTGGTTCTGAAACGCTGCCACCTAAGCATTAACATTGCACATGCCTACCATGTATATCAGATCCCCTGGTACACGACTTGAATACTTCCATTCCCATTTGTCTCACTTCTCGGAAATGCTGAACACAGTACATAAAATCAGCAAGAGCAAGGAGCGCTCAGCAAATTTGAAAACAATGCCACAGGTAGGTAAATATCTGAGGAAGGAATGAGCTGCCAAACATCAGTGTCTCCTTTGAATATTTTGCCTCTTATTTTTACATATGCACATGTTGTAGAACCTGTTTATCTGTTCTCTGCTTGCTCAATGAATCTACAAAGCCTCCTGTGCCCTAGCTATGATTCATTTCTGAATAATTTCATGAAAAGCAAACAGCATGTTTCCAGTTCTACACACTTGTCTGATATTGCTGGGCACTTCATCATTTGGAGGCAATTTTTTCCCACTTGTCTCAGCCTTCCCTTTCTCCCCTTTTCCTCTCCTTGCATGTAAAACCATCTCCCCTACATTGTGACCCCTCAGAGACTGCAAATCATTCTAACTGGAGGAAAGGTTGAGGCCCAGCTTTGCGCTTGATGCATTTTGTTTAAGTTGCTCGTGCTGTTCCAACATCTGTCATATCCTCCACAGAAGTGCAATCAAACTGTCAGGGCTGAGTGAAGTTTTGCTGATCCAATCTGCTCCTTCTGTGATTCCTGTCAAAAGCACTGGGAGGTGGTAGATACAGTTGTGTGCTCTTTAAACAACAGATCCTTATTTTTGCACATTAGAGGAACTGTTATTGTTTTTCTTAAGCTCTCAAAGCTCTCTCTTCACTTGCAATCACAAACTGTGCTGCACTTCTCAGACTCTGCTGCCTTCCTATGGCTCCCCAGTTTTACATCCCCTCTTCCCATGTGAGGTCAGAACACATAAATATCTCTCAATCTTGCTGGTATCTGTAATCCCACAACCCATCTTGGAAGCACCCAGGAGGAAGTTACTTCTTGGATCCTGCATTATTATTAATGAGGTAATTAAGGCAAAGGGTTGTGGGGGAAGGGAGTCATATTTTAATAAGCTCCCTTCTGGATATTGCACTGTGAGTTGCCAGATGAATGTTATTCCCCGTTAACAATACCAAAAGGATCTGATATAAATTGATATTATCGATACTAATATCACTAATCACCTTGACTAATAGGAAGGGATGTTCTTTCATCATTTAAAAAGCAAATGCCTTTGATGTGCCTTAATAACTGAAAGAATTAAGAAAGAAATTATTCCATGCATGCTCTGTTAATATTGAAGCGTGTATTTTTAATCAGCTTTTCAGCACGATGCACCTTTTCATTTCTGACTGAAGCCTTAAACTCTTGCTATGAAATGGAAACTTATGGTTTTATCATTTAATAAAAGGAATCTGAATCTGAGGTGAATAGTATGGTTCTGCCCCATTTCTGTGCTGGCCTCGTAGCCTATGGCTTTCCCATCAAGGCAGAAAGTCGTCTAATTACAGCAAAGCACCAATGGAAAATGGAACTTAGGATGCCACTGTGCCCTCTTCTCTGATACTTATATTGGCTGGTGACTCCTGCTGCGATGAAAAAGCAGATTCAGAAACATTTTGATTCATTAAAGAAAGAACATTTTAAAAAAATTGAAAAACCCTAAGATAACAGACTTCGGTTCCCTAATACATTTCCTTCTTTAAAAATCTCCATCTCCAAATGTAGCTGGTAGGAAAACATGTTCAGCTTTTCACGATCTGACTTTACACCCTTCCAAAGCATCCCAGACAGGGAATGGATTATTGTCCCTTGGACGAAGAAGAAATCTTAAAGCCCTGTCATAGGGGAATCCAGTGCTGCATATAGGAAAGACAAAGGACTTGCTTCAACTTCCAGCTAGGATACTGAACTTTAAAATACACCCACACCAAGTAAAACTGTAGATTAATGAAAAATAAACTCTTCTCTTGAGTTCAAATGCCCAAAGTTCAGGGCTCTGAAAATCCCACTGGGTATGACTGTCATCACTAGGAGCTGCTCTTTTTGACCTTTATTGGCTTCTACCATGGCTGCTCTTTCACCAACTCTTTTCAGTTAAAGTCTGCAATGTGAATAAGATAGATCCCAAGAAGGCAGTCTCCCACAAAAATACAGAAAGAGCAATGGACACTCAGACCATGCTTCTGAAAATCTGTCTCATGACCTAAACACCTACTGTACAATAAGGAAGAGGAGAGAATAGTGAATTGCAGTGCTTCCATGAGACTGAAAGCTTAGCAGGCTGGTTCTACCTGGGAGGACTGTTGTAGCTACTGGTGACACAACTTTTCACATTGTGGTAACAACTCAATCTGACTCCAGTTGATGCCAAGATTTCTTTTGGGTCACATGTGTTGTATGATGGAATCCAATCATGAGCTTTTTGGCAGGTGCAGAGTACTAAGTGTCCACTAATTTGAATTCTTTTCTGAGAGTATACATCTTTGGGGAATTTACTGCTTGCTCATCTCTGAATTCAAGTAATATGGCATACAGGAAAACAAAATTGAAGGATGACTCATAACAGAAGCTGCAAATCAGAATTTTGTTGGTCATCGGACTTCTTATAAGCAGGACACATTAGAGCAGCTGAAGTGAAAAAGTAGTCAGGGAAGAAGCAGTTGCAGTCTATAAGGAGTAACCATCCCCTGAGGAAAAGTGTATTAACATTTTTGAAACAATGAGTTCCCATCTGTTATTTGAAGTTGAGCTTTTAACAGTGCACCCATCTTGCACTTTAAAACAAACTGAGTTTGAAAAGTGAAACAGAAAATAGGAAGCTTTGGGAAATAAGAATTTCCCACTTTTTTTTTTTTTTTTTTTTCAGGTTGGAAAAAGAGGAAATTAAATCTGAGTTGGCCAATTAGCCCCCACAATCCCCAAAGGCAAGACAAGATCTTTTTGTGGGAAAGCCTTGAGGTGAAGCCAATTCAATTAGTTTCCACAGCAAAACTGTCAAGACCCAAAAAACTAGGTGGAATAATGAACTGATTAAAACCTGTAATTGCAATTCAATGGAGGAAACCATTAATCACAGAGATGGCAACCTTCTCTCGTTTCCAGACTGTGCTCGGATGAGTTGCCAACAAAAGGAACTGTAGGATTAAAGGGCTAATGTAAACTGGAAAAGGAGCATCCTGGATAGAAATTCATGTAGTTCCATGGCTGACCTGAGGAAAAGAAAAACCTTCTGTAGACAATAAAAGAGTGGTAAAAGAAGGTACAGGCATACTTTTTTCTTATTCTTGATTCCTCATCTCTCAGGGGTTAACACCACACATTAGAAAAGCTCACAGCCTGAGTGTCAGTGGTGCATCAGACCACACTCACACCAAACTCAAAGTTATTTCTTTCACCTTTAATTTCTCGTGTTTCTAATATTCTCTCCTCTCACCCTTTTCTCTTGCCCACCTCTCCACTACAAGTGCTTTTAGTCCCATTGTCATAATGGTGACAAACTGCTTGTGATGTTCCCAAAGCGGTTAGTACCCTAAAGAAAAGGGTAGCCACTTTGCTAACTGCCAGCTCCTCCAGACACCACCAGCATCCCAACCCTCTGCTGACTCATCTGCTGCAGATGCTGTCATGGCACATTCTGCATTGCCAAGGGAACCAGAAAAAAGAACCTCACTTCTATTCAAACTAAACCTGATTTTAATCAAAGGTATTTTTATCTAAGTTTTTGGTGGTAACTCCACAGCTCAGCCCAGTCTTCATGCCATAGCTCTTCAACACCTTCACCAAACTCCTTTCTCTCCTGCTATCCCTTCAAGATCCAGCCATCATGGTCAAGCTCAAGAGTCCAGCAAAGTCAGTCACTTTTGTCAGCCTAGGTTTTCCCTTAGCTGACTCCTCTATATCCTGTCTCTAAAGGGAAGGGTTAGACTAGGGTTACCACTAAGCTGCTGAAAACATCAGGCCAGGCTGTAATGAGAGCATGCAGGATGACAAAGAGAAATGGGGTGGTGACAGGGAGGGTGAGAAGAGGTCTGAAAAGCCAATACTGCATCAAGTGTGCGCAGCAGATAAAACTGATAAGGGGATTAAATGCAAAGCATGATGGGAAAGGACTGCCTCATTTATGCCAAACCACAATGAAAGTTAGCAGAAGAGGAAAAAATTGGGCGTTACTTCATTTTCAGAACTGGTTTGTCAGTGTGTAATACTGTCCAACAGCAGGATATCATTTAACCTGAAATTCCAGTGAACCCTGCGGGTGTTGTAATTAACAATGTTACCACTAAGTGGCTCTTTTACAAACAAGGAAAGTTCAAACCGGGTACATGAAAATTGTCCCACTGGGACAAAGGGATATGAAGAAATAGGGTGAGAATGAGTGAAAGCTCCTCTTAGCCTAGCAGACTCTTCCCCTGGAGAGCTCTGAAGAAGAAAAGCTTAATTAATTGTAGCATCACTGAAGCTCTGCAAAGAAAAAGCCTATTAAATCATGAGCTCCATCCTTCAGACTGCAGTCCAGTTCTCATTGAGCTACCTAGGATAGTGCTCAGCGTCTCTAGTGATGAGGTTTCTGGAAATACTCACTGAAGCAGTTGTGTAGTGAACAGCAGAAGAGCTCTGATGACTTTGGGAAAGAAAAGGCATAATTGTAGATCTCACGATCTGCAAGACCCTTCTTAAGTAGGGGCCTTTTCTTAAGGAATTAAGTAGAGGACATAAGAAAAACAGAAGGTGGAAGAAGGGACAAATTCATTCTTCCCTCCAAAAATGTGTTTCCAATCAGAAGACTGTTCCCCACTTCAGATGCAAGAGCTGTAGAGTGGTTAAAGGTAGACTTTCTGTCTCTCTCAAATTATTGCAGCAAGCAGAAATGCAGCTAGTTACAAACAAGCAGGATCATGCTTTTGGACTCGCTGGAGACATACCGAACTACTCTGCCAATCACCTCACTTTAAGAATGAATAAATACAGCCTTGAATTAATGTGCTGCTTTAATGGACTGGCTTGCTCTCTCTAATTTTTTTTTTTTTTTTTTTTTTTTTAAATTCTCAAGCCAGCTGCAACTTCCAAATCTTGCTCTTAATATGTATAAGTTCATCATTTATTTATTAGTAACTTAATTTGCCACTAATGATCTGGGTGGAGACTTGCCTGTCAACTAACCATGTCAAGGGAGGGGAAAAAAAACCCAACTTGATTTAAAGGCTGCAGCTTCTAAGTTGCAGGACCAATGTGGGAGTTCAGAAGTGGGACACTAGCTCAAGGGACAGTTCAGAGGAATGAGTTTTTTTAGCATGAAGTGAGGGTGAATAGATTCCTTTGCCATGGGGAAATGAAGAGCTGCATTAAGCAATCCATACTCTGGACTGAACAATGCTTCCTGAAGCACCAGATGGGAGATAAAAAAAAAATAGGTTCCCTCATTTCCATCTAGAAATAACCTTCCCAGCATTTTACTGAGAGGAAAACTCGCTGCCTCCAGGCTGCTTTGAGGTGTGATATTTTCAAGGTGCTCTCTAAATTCTTAGCCTTGTTATACTGAATAATACCAACAGGATTCTCAAAGTAAGCTCCCAACAGCCTCCTATACCACAAAATTAATCTGATCTCATTTCCTGCACAGAAGCTTATTTCAAGCCTTTGATTTTTCTGACTTTACAAGAGTAGGTGGGGACAAGCTACCTTATGTTCATCAAGGATAAAAGGATGCACAGAGGCAGTACCTTGACACACTTATGCTGAAAATCCACTGTTCTGTTCACTTGCAGAATCTTGTTCACATAGCCAGATCATAAATGATACAAGAAAAGGGACCTGTGAGGTTGGACAGGAACCAGGATAATTCTAAGATGGCTGTGGAGTATATACTGAGCACTTAAAGATGAAACTATTGCACTGAGACAGATCTTTGGAGCTCTCAGACCACTTACACCCGCTGGACTACGCCTGGCTTTTCTGTTTGAGGACTCTGGCAAACCAGAAAATTCAGAAGGCAGCCAATGCCAAGATCCATTTTTGGAGTCTCCAAACTTTGCTGTTGCTTTCCAGGTGACCTCACCAGTCTCTCTGAAATCTCTAACAATCTGCTGGGTCCCCCAGAGAACGTCCTGGGATATGTTTACGCTTTCACTTTTGTTTTCAAGATCTTGGCCATGTTTATTGATTTATGCTTTGTTTCACAGCACTGCACTTCTGCTGAAGGTGACCCCATGTCTCCCCAGACTGGAGTGTTACTCTTTTGAGGTCATGCTCTAATGCCTGCCTGGCTCCTGTAAAACATCACTCTCTGAACTGCTCCTGATTGATGCTTTGGCCAAACATGGTTTGGAAATGAGCACCGACTGACTGCCTTGACGAGGGGAAGCTGGGGGTGTGTCAAAGTTCTTTGTGTTTTAAAGGTCAACACATCAACTTCTCCAACTAGGTTTCCTATGGCTGTAATTGCAAACATTTTGCTCAATGTATTCAAACAAATATACCTTGAAAAATCATGAATTGGCAGAAAAGATCTCCTAGAGAATTAATACTAGGGAAATGGAACTTTCTGCCTTCAGATCACACAAAGAAATCAACTTTTGCCTTTAGAACTCAAATATTATCTTGCCATTTCTCAGCTCTCCAGCTGCCTACTGGCTACAGATAGGCTCCAACGGTGCTAGCTTTCAGAGAAAGGATTTCTACAGATAGGCCCGGTGATAGATATTTGAACTCTATTAAGCTGTTAATTTAAAAATGTATTAAGCACGAGAGTCATGTCACCTTTACATTTAGTATTTAAAATTGAGATAAGAACCAAAATTTATTAATCCAGGTTCAAGACAGTCAGCAGTGCTGTCCAGCAGACACCACATCTCAAACACCACTGTGTTACAATACGCTGTACACATACCCACTTCGTACTGTTAACATCCGAATTCCCATTATTGAAAAACTCTTCAAACTAACTCAAACTTTTCCTTCATTCATCCAAGTAATTGCTGCTTGTGCTACTGCATTTAGAGAGTAAATAATTCCCTTCTCTGGACAATTTGTGTTTTTTCCTGGAAGGTGTTTATAGACTTCGATCACATGCCCTCCAGGTTCTTCTTTTCTAGACTACATCTCTCCTCCCTGTTTTCTCTAATCCCCCCCAGGGCATGGCTTTCTATGCAATTTTTTCTATTTTTTCATACCTCTCAGAAACTGTGGAGGGTGATAATCGCACAATATTACTAAGTGCTACAAAGAAAAGCAGAGTAGCTAACAGTGCTAACAATGTTTAGGGTAGTCTGAATAACAGAAGGCAATGTATGCCAGTGGTATAAAACAGTACAGCCCTACAAACATGGCACAAACTGTCTTGATATATATCAGCAAAAGAAGTGGTCATAAATACATCTATATACATCCTCACAAAATTTCATCATATGCTTTGCTAAGGACTGAGGGGCATTCATGAAGAACGACAGTGTCTTATTTATAAATTATGGTAGAGAGGACAGATAGGAGAATGGGAAAATCCAAGTAAGACTTTTTTTCAGGGAAAAAATGCTTTGAAATATAATGGATTCAGTCACCATTTTCATACAGTAACATAACACTGCATGATAGGATTATTATATTCATATCAACACATGACTTCCTGAAGTGTTGCAGAGCCATGAAACTGCAATGCCGAGTCATGTATGCCATGATGAATGAGATCTATGTAATAGATAAATTGAAAGATGTAGCCATAAAAATAGTCCTACTTCACGAGTTTGCTGGCAGGCCTCCATGAAATGCCACCTTTGGCTGCATACAGACTGCTAGGAGGAGGTGAGGCCAGGCAGATATTCAGGAGGGATGGAGCTGGCATGGATCACCAATTCCCAATGAGCATTGTCCAATGCAGTCCTCCTTAGACACATTTGCTGTTCTTCATGAAAGGAAACAGCAAACTTCAATCCCTTCCTACTGTCATAAATGTTTTCAGGATTTATTTCTACAAGTTAGAGAGACAAAGAAAATAAAGTTTAATTCTTTCCTATGTTCAATAACCTTCATAAACTGTCAGCATCTCTTTGGAGTTTTACATCTTTTGCATAAACTGACCAGATTCAGACTCTGCTCTGCAGGCATTTCATCCTGCCACAAAGATCACCAATGAGTGCCAGTGTCTTTGTAGTAACTTGAAAGTTTACCAAAAGCATCTTTTGAAGACCCATGACGTCTAGTGACCCAAGCATCACTTTCCCAGCATGCCTCAGAGTGTCACTACCTCTCTCTCCTTTTCTGAGACTTCACTCCCCATTTTTCAGCACCCCCTGAGGATTACAACACCAAACAAAACCCCAAAGAGAAGAATATGAAAAAGAGACATTAATACAGATAACATTCTGCCATTCTGTGCAAAAGTAGGTTTCATCCTCTGCTGGAATAATGTGCTCAGGTTTAGTCACTAAAAAGGCCAAGCAGAAAGAGACACAGCAGAGGGCAGCAACAGTAGATTGCATTATTATCCAGGGGTAAGGAAGTAACCCATTAGAAGGAAAATGAAAAGCTTTGGGATGATGAGGGGTAGAAAGCAGAAGAGGGAGAGTAGATCTATGAGAGCACTGCAGATATCGTCTAGAAAGACAATTACTTGTTCCATTTCTCTTTACTCTTTCCCATAACACAAGACCTGGAGGGCAATTTGCAATTATGAGCCACCCATTGAAAACGGACTAAAATGAAACACTATTTAGCATGTAATTAACCTGTGGAACTCACTCCCACATGGTATTCCGTGGACAAAGAGCTCAGACAGAGCCCAGAAAGGATTAGACACTACTAAGAAGAGGTAAGATAGCATATCGCGTTCCACCAGCTTGGGTAAAAATAAAATACAAAGACTATCAATCCTCCTGCTTCAGGGCCTAAGTTGTTCATTGTGATCAGCAGCAGGTAAAGCTCAGCAGGATGTGAAAGATGTGGTTCTGCCAATGAAAGCTTTAGTGCACTGCCCTTTCCTATGTGCTTCTTGTTACTTATCTCAGATGCTTATATGGCTCCCACAGTTCCAGTATGAGAGTTCATTACAATCAGTAACATATTCATCATCACAATAGCCTGAGAAGGTACAGAAGAGCTTTTCTCCCTATTGTACAGGCTGAACAAAGAGACTTAGGGACATGCTGGAGGTCATGCAGGAAAAGGGAGCAGAGTACTGTAGAGCACAGAGCACCTGCTCCATGCATCCATCCTGACCATGGGACCTTACTGCATCCCATACCAAAGAGCTAGCTGGAAAAGAAGACAGCACTTCCATTCACATGCTCCTTTCATAGATGTTTCAACACTGAGTATACTGGCAGTTTAATGAAATAGCATCCCTAGCAGGACCAACACAATCATCTGCATCAGACAAACAGTGAACACAGTTTCAGGGACCCAGTCCTTGGGTGTCATCTCCCAGCAGGTTTCTCTGACCCTGTTGATGCCCAGCACTACCCCAGCAGTTGGTTTGTCCTTTGGGATGAATTCCAACTGGCAGTCCTGGATGCCATAAGGTCTCTTGGCATGTGACACTTCCCTCCTGCTGTGACTTATCTATACAGTTTTTAGTACATGTAGCCCACTTAGGGTCAGGCCATGCAGCTGCTGCCTGTTTTATTTACCTAAGCAGGCCCAGTGAGCCCAATGGAACTACTCCCATGGGCTGTGCAATCTGGCAATCTTTAAAAATGACAGATGCACAGATACTGTGACTTTCCTCCATGTGGAGGTGGGTCACACATCTTTTTCAAATGGCTGTACGTGTACTGTACCTCTGTGGCACTTTTTATATTATCATTTATTTTTAATATATATTTAACTAACAGAGGGATTTATCAGTCAGCCTCTGATGATAAGAAAACTACAGCACTCCTTTAATGTTCTCATTTCTTCTTTTTATTTTTGTTTTAACCTTTTATTTTCTTGGAGCAGTTTTGCCCTGAGACGGAAACTTAAAAGGTCCACCACGATCTTTGCTGGAGAAAAGAGTCCACTTTGAAGCTGTGATACAATGAATACACAGGTCATTTTGAGAATAAAACATAAAGACATACCAACCATGAAAGTTTTATTTCCTTCTCAAGTGATAAGCATGTATGAAATAAAGACTTTTTTGTTACCTTTGGCCCACTGTGGAACACTTGTTAAAAAAATGTTCCTTGATACTAATCTCCAACTGGTGTTTCACTTATCTTGAACTCTCAAATGTCACCAGCTTTCAACTGGTGCTGTGAACAGCCCAAACTTACATATTTATAAAATGAAGAGTGCTATTTGAATCAAGTCTTTTTCTTTATTCCTCTCTTCCTTTATTTCCTTCCTTCCCTCCACTCTTTCTTTTTCTATTTTGCCACTACATTTCTGCTTTGATTTTGATTTGTAATAAAAAATCACCAAGAGGAGCAGCCATATACTATACAGAGTAAGACCATTCTTAATTTGGCTAAGATCCCATTAAACTAGCACATTTTCCCTTAATCTGATACAGCACAATTTTTTAACCAAATTTAGCTTGTAATAGGTTCTTCTACTTCATCAGGGTCACAGTCATCTTTTCTGAACTGGCTAGTGGATCCTGAACAGATGCCAACAGCACCCTCCACAGGTGAGGAAGGTGCTGCTTCAGAAATACAAAGACATGGGATGGGAAGGGAAAAGTGGATGCTCACAAAGATTAGGAATGGGGCCCCACTCCAAAGCCAAGTAGTGCAGGGGATTGGGATACACTTCAAATAAGGGAAGCATCAAACCATCAAGGGTGCAGTTCAGGTTGCTACTGAAAAAGATCAGTGGAAAATTGATTTATTAAGGGATCTTGTTACAAATCAGTAGATCAAAAATCTAATTAAGCACATTCCACAACTCATGTTGCAGGGAGATCCCATGTGAGTGCAATTTATAGACTGCTTGATCATTGGTTTGATGGGCACAAAAGATGCTCAGCCGAGTGGTGCACTGGACAGATGGAATGAAGTTTAATGATGACATCACCCCTTTGGGAGACAAAGGACTCAAATTCCACGTTTGGCAAGACCGCCAGTAATTGTCAGTGTTCCACATTACTCCTTAACCTGAATAATTATTAGATTATTGCCTATGAAGTTCACACTCCGTAAAAGTAATCTAGTTCTTTAATAATGCATCTAGGTACAGCACCAGTGAGCCAGCATATCATAAGAGGATAATTATATGGGTAGTTCTTGCCTTTCTACTAGTGTCTTATCCCTTAGATCTAAACAGCGGACACACTTGCTATAGTAATGCTCATCTGAGCATATCAAAGTGCTTTATAGATGTTCATTATGAGTAATTACCAGCTGGCACGTGTGAATAATTTACAGGATGGTAGAAGTGAACTTCCTACAGCTCTCATTTTGTTTCTCTGCTCTGCACTTTTTACCCTTCCTCTCCTTTGCTCTTCCCTCTTTTCCCAGCCACTGTGAATTGGGAATGTCAGTAATTTGAATATCTCCCTATATCATATCTATAGGGGCCTATACCTACAAATATGTGGCCCAAAATTTGGAAACAAAATCTACAGCAGAAGCCTAAGACAGAGATCCCTTCCCAGAACAAGCTGGGACAGTGGAAGGGTTTCTGCCTCCAGTTGCTTTTTAGCTTACATGAACTGCTCCATCAGCATTAACTTAGCCTTTTATTCAGTTAAAGTATAATGGTAACTAGTAAGTAGGTGTGAGCTAAAAGGCAGTAAGTGGGAGAGAGTATGACTCTAAAATACATCCCACTAATATGCTGAGAAAGCCAGAGAAATTAACAGACTTCAACTCATTAAATTCAGTTAGTCACTTGTGAATGTGTCTCATTAAGTCAAATACAGTTTAAGCACGTGAAGATCCTTTATTGATCAATAGGAAAAAAAGAAAAAGATGTTGTATTTTCAAAATTGGTGGGGTTTTTTCCCTTCATTTTCTGCAGAGGTTTTAAACAGTTCTGTTCATTCAGTTTTTGCCTTTCATTTCTCTCAGTTAGCTTTGGGATTCTGTCTCCCAGGGCAGTCTACATTTAACAGCCATGAACGCTTAAAACATAACTGAATTGTCAAAATTGTCATTTTGAGCAGAGGCTGGGATTTTTGGGCTTTGTTCCTTTTTTTCCTTTTCTTTTTTTTCCCTACGGTATCTTAATTCCATTTTTCATCCCACATCCTAAAATAAAGTTGACACTTGGGGAGTTTAATAATTGAATAAGAAAAGAATGGTGACCACTATCAGACACTCAGAAAGGGAAAGCAACTCAAAGAACCAGAAGTAGAAAGTTGTGGCAAATGGCTAAAGGTGTGACACAAATCCCAGTGAAGTACAACAGCTGAACACAAAGGAGAAAGGAAAAAGTACAGTAGCTGCCTACCAAGCCAATATGAAAAGGTTGAAATGTTAAATAGCTAGAAAGGAAAAAAGGGAGAGCTTTCACAGCAGGAAAAAGAAAGGGCAAAAGAGAAAGAAGAAGCACAATGACAACATAGTCTTATACACACAGGAGGAAAAAAGAAAAGCATCCAACGAGAGAACATACGGACAAAGAAAAATAACCCCAACCACAGATGGATTTCCAAGGAAACACATAGAAAGCAAACAACAATTAAAGACAAGAAATGAACTAAGTGAATTGCTTAAAATCTCCAAAAAAATATTAAAACCCCGAAACATTTTGGAAAAAAGCAAATAACCTTTTATAGCTTAACAAAAATGTTCATTTTCTAAAAAGGCCATTTTCTGACACAAGTTTTCCCATTCAGTTAATGTTGACCAGCTCTAGTTATGTATTCCAGGCCCCTAGGGCAAAACATAATCTATCTATGTGTGAAACAAGAACATCTTTGTTCAGACCTTAGGTCAACAGCAACCAAGGGACCTATCAGCGTTGTGGAGAAAAGCAACAGGAAGAGAACAGTAGAGGAACATTTGAACACACTTTGAACGTCAGGCAGTGCCCAAGCAGTCAAGTATACTGGAGCCAAATAGCCACTTTTAATATCCATAACTCATCATGACACCTTCAAAATAATGCAGTTTGTCTCCTTCCATGCCAATCATTATAATGTCTTCTGCTGGAGCAAGCTAAGTGGCTTCTCCAACATTCATCCATGTAGTAGCTGCGATGTCCTGTTTGCAGAGCCCTTTAAAGATTTCCAGGTCTGTAGCAAACTGATCTCTAGCAGATTGGCCAAATCACTGCAATAAGGAGTGAATAAGCGGCTGGATGGTGAAGGTCCATAGTTTCAGTCCAGCTCATGGAAGGCTTCACCCAGGTGGGACTGCAGTCAGTGTCTCTATGATCACTGTTTCTGCTCTGTACGTAAGCAGAGTTTCACCAAACCAGCATTTCCTTCCCAAGAGCCTGCACCTGACAACACAGCACAAAATCCCCACCATGCACTAAAGCACCCACCCAGGAGAATGGCTGGAAAGCTCAAGAACACTACACCGTTTCAAAGCTTTGAGTTCAGGCTCTTTTTTCTCACTACCACAGCTGTGCTTAGATGGAAGTATCACTCTGTAATCAGAGCCACCAAATGGTCGGATCAATAGAGAGTTATCAGCAATTAGCACCGTTGTAACTGCCGGGTACATTTTTTATTTATTGAAGTGAGCAAGTCAAGATGCCTGGGAGATAAACAGTTTCTGGTATATAAAGACATAAGGAGAAAGGGAGAAAAGGGACAGCATTGTTCCGATTGGAGACCACCCCTTTTCCCTCCCTACATTGCTCTCGCAGCTTCGAGGCATGTGTGCATTACATAACATTACAGAAACATCTGATTCACAGCAGAGGCCAAGTGGCACAGTAGGTGAATGCATCTCTCTTTCACCTTTGGAGTCAGAGAAGGAATAAGTTTGCCAGTCTCAGGGTATTCCCATGTGGATTTTTATTTGCTTCAGACCTATATGTTCCATTTCTTCATGCAAAGAAGTTTTCATGACTGAAAGAACTGGCAATGTCACGGACCAGGACTCAACAGGAATGAGAACGGCTAGAGGAGTAGAATGGGGGAAAACAGATATAAATCAGTGACTTGGATGCATTAGCAGAGCTACGCGAAAAGGCTGTGATGAGAATGGCTGGAAATATACAAGTTTATATTGAGGAGGAAAAGAGCCAAGGAGAGCTCTGTAGAGGCCTGGGACTAGAAGTTGTCACTCAGAACTGTGAGGCATAAAATTGCTGTGGTCTCTGACCAGCAATATCACAGCTTTCCCTCATAAACAAAACACCCAACATTTCAATAAGGAAACAAAATACGTGATAGCAAGTGTTGATTTTTAAAATATAGTCAATAGCTGTACGATATACCCCAGTCATTTTTGCTCTGTTGGTATTAGCTGTTTCTTAAGGTCTGATTGCTTTCAGTTTTGGAATGCATTAGTGTTCAGCTTTGGGGATCACCCTACAGGAGAGAGGCAGGGTGAATTTTTTAAAAAGCCTTCACATTTTTATTTCTTTTTACACTAGCAGTTACTATTCTTTCTCACAGAAACACCTCCCTGCTGGTACTGCTGATCCAAGTCAGACCTCACCCTGAAGGGCATTTTACTTCTAGTCTGCACGTCACATACAGCTGTGAGATCTCAACCATGAAAGGAAGCAGTAGGCACATCCTATATCCCTGCTGCAGCTCCCTGCCTGTCCGCTACTTCACCCAGCTGGAGAAGTTTGGCTTCACTGTGCCCTGACTGAATTAACCCAAGTTCAGGCAAGCTCAGCGTGAGCCTTCTCAGTTCCAATAATGAGGCCAGAGGGAATCACTTAGGACGCCGTCATAAGTGCAAATACATAACCTTTGAGTTCCTGGGGGTAATTTCAGCTCTGTTTCCATAGCTAATAAAGAGTCTATTGTGTACTGACTTGAGGCAATTGCAGCAGGATATTTCAAGTCAATCTCAACTAAGCCTGATAACTCCCCCCACCTCAGCCTCCCTTATTTATACCCAACAACTGGACATTGCAAGTCAATGACCATTGACAATACGACACATGGATCTATAGACCTAGCCAGTCTAATATCAATTGAATTAGATATCCAGACAGTTCTGGATTTGGCTACCATCAGAGGAGAGACAGATGTTCTAGATGCCAATAGACGTGCCCTTGCATCAACCTTGTGTAAAGCACCCTTGGCCTAAGGGAGCAATAGAAATCAATTAAAATTCTTTGGAGTGCCAAATTCTTCATACCTTTTATCAGCTGCTTCTGCTACAGGTGGATCACTAGTCAGAAGCCCTTTTATATATGTTTATACAGCAAACAGCTAAAGCTTTAAGGAATTAACAAGATGGCAGGGTGCTTTTTTGTTGTTTTCTGACAAATTCAGGGATCTCACCTATTTTTTCAAAGCCCACGGAACCAA
This sequence comes from Podargus strigoides, assembly GCA_028020825.1. Classification (NCBI taxonomy): domain Eukaryota; kingdom Metazoa; phylum Chordata; class Aves; order Caprimulgiformes; family Podargidae; genus Podargus; species Podargus strigoides. The sequence continues at coordinate 7,928,569 of CM051663.1, read as the reverse complement.
ATATTTGAAATTTTTCATTGATTTTGCAGTTTCCTTATCCAATCTTGTTTGCAAAAGCTCTTGAAATGCCTCTTGCACTTGAAGAGGGCATTTATAGTTGTCACTTTTGCCTACTCTGACCACCCATCGTCCACACAAAGAGTTTCTCCCTGGAGTTAAAGAGGACATCTGATACTTCCCAAGAGGCAGGTTTGCAGTAAGGATCTGCTCGGGGGGGAGGAGCAGAGACTCTGTGAGAGTGCACTTCAGCCATTCTGCCCTGCTTAAACATCCCTTCAGGGTACACTTTAGCTGACTGGGAGGAGTTCGGGCCTGACTATAGCTAACCCCAGGATCTAGTGCTACCAGTAGACAGGGTTTAACACAGCTGAGAATCAAGCCTTAGGTCTCAATACAGCTCAGCCCTACTGATCCCTGCATCTACAAATGTCAATTAGTTGTGAAGTACTTGAAGCAATCCGAAAATGGCAGAACATTTCCTACAGCCCACCCAAGAGCTGCACAACAGCAACAATTTTGCATTAAAGTGGGCCTGGGCTGCAGATGAGGTGATTGTTTTGAAGTGCAAGTATCCCAGTTTTAGCTCTAATATTTCAAACTATGAAATCTCCAATAATTCCCTTTGTAGACAAGCAAATTATTGTTCAGCCATGGGAAAGCACTGTCTTACCCCTTTCAGCTTCCATTGTCTGAGAGCAGATCATGGGAGCACTGTGTGGACGGGGCAATGGGACAAAATGCAAAGCAAGAAGAAATCTACTCAAACAGTAATAAATCTAAAAAGCACTCATTCTTTGTTGACATAGTTGATGATGCTGACAAACCATATCTCCTTTGCTTTTTCCACAATTACGCTATCAACCAGACTCCTAGAAGCAATAAAAACTCTTTATCTAGTATTAGTATACACTGAGATTTGAAATTACTTTGTATGACAAAATGCAGGTTTGAGTGCTCTCTCTGGCATACAGTAGGTCTGAGACATTAGCATCAAGAGATGCTATGAACATGTCGTGGTTGTTCATTGCTCTCAAAATAGTCGATGACCTCTGCTAAAAGGGCACTGTGATTTCCTGGTCAGAATCTTAGCTTAAAAGGGACGAAGTGCCCACGAGTTAGAGAATGGCTTGTTTCTTCATTACAAGCTCTTCACTCGTCTTCACAGTTAGAGAGACACAGGCCTGTAACTAATGACAGCAACAGGCTCACCAGAAACACTGTGGAACTCGGTGCTTTAGCATAACAGCAACTGCTCATCACTGAGTGGTGATTATCTTGTCACATGAGTGCTTCGTTCTCTTAGGCAGAGATGGTTAAGTTATCTGGAGAACGCCTAAAACACATATTTTTGAGGGGGAACTGTGAGGTGATGGATTATGGGAGACTGCAAAAATAGGCTCCGGAGTCATTAAGACTGACTGAGGTCTGATTACAGTTTTGCACAGCGTTAGGGTACATTTGAAGAGGTGTAATTTAAAGGCTCATTGCTTGCTTCCTACCCAGAATTGTGTGAGAAGGAAAAAACTACTGGAGTCTGGTCCATTTGAAATCACCTGTTTGTGTTCTACTAAAGAATAGTCTACAAAATCTCATGAAATACTAAGCAATGAAAATGCTTGGCTCATTCTGAATTGCTTCAAAGTGATCAGCCAGCAATTGGAAAAATAGAGCTGGAATAGATGGAACGTTCCCTGATATTTGTTTTTTTAACTCCCCTGAAGTAGGAAGCCTGCATTTTGTTACTCTCACTTTCCTGGAGAGAACTAGCTATCTTCTCATGATTTGCTTTATGCTGTTTATTTTCTGCCCTACAAAGCTACCACTACTGCATGCATGTCTTGCAATACAGGATCTCTATAAACCAAGAACTGGATTAGGAAAATGAATGTCACCTTCTGCCACTGAGAGATAGAGGCTGGAAAGAAGCAGTTTTCATTTCCATAATGACCCTTGTTTCTGGCTCTGCTCCATCACTTAGGAGCAAATTCATTCAGACACAGCAGCTAGGACTGGCAGAGCATGTTTGTCCAATTAACTGAGATGCTGGCTCTGTTCTGACCCAGATAGAGAGCTGAGCAGCTGATTTAGGCTTTCTGAGTATTCACGCATGTGGGCCAGCAGGTTCTTTAGTTTAACAATATATCATGAGGCAGGGAAAAATTTGGTTTTCACTTTGAAAATGCAATTCTTCACCAGGTTGGGATAAGGGCTTGGGGTGGTTTTGAGGTGTTTGCTTCGTGTTTTTACCGGTGGAGCTCTTGTTGAAGAGAGAGACAATTTTTATTCTGACTACCTTCCCCATCCACAGTGCCAAACAACACCCATGCTGACAGCATCTCCTTCTATTTTTTTCCTGCCAGGATCCACCTGCCAGCCTCTGTCATGTTACTGTTCATATTCTTGTCTTTTCAATCTTGGAGTCCCTTTTTTCATTCACTGCTGTCAGACACCTTGAGCAGGAAGCTGCACACCTCTTAAAAAGACCTCAAACCTTGAACATATCCACAGCCTGGTCATCAGGAAAACTACTACACTGAATAAAACTATCTTCCACTACAAGGAGTAGGCCGAGTCCCATAGCCATCAATTAAAACGATGCACTGATTACCCTGTATTTCACATGCAGACACACAATGCCATACATTTCTAGAGAAAAACTGTGTTTGCATGAGCAAAGGGGAAAAAGCTCCAAACTCTGTGATCATTTGTAAATTCAGTGATAACTTGAATTCCTCTTTGGGGCAATGAGTATCCACGGGACACTAACAAAGCTCTTTGCATCCTCCCCCACCTCACTTTGTCTTTCTCTAATTCAAAACCTAGGCCAGGAATCTAGAAGCATTTGCTCTCTTTCCCACTAGCACACTAAGTCAGACTGGAGACTCTAGAGGTGCTGGGACTACCTGTTGTCCATGCTGCAAAGCTGGTCCTTTAGCAGCAATCTTGGGAATACATGAAGAGGTCAGTATCCTTGCCTAGCAAGCCCTGGCCTTTCAGCAGCAGGTTATTCTCTAGCAGTTATAAAAGGGGGTAAAAAAAAAGGGCTATGAGATTTAGAGTAAGGGTTTTGTTTTAAATTGTGGGGGGTTTTTTTTCCATGAAACAGTGAATTTCCTTTATTTTTTTTTTAAACTCCAGACTTCTTGGCTGCTGGAGGTGGCTGACTAATGTGATGAGAGAAAAAAGGCATGACCAGGTATTTTAAGGGTGCCATTAAAAAAAAAATAAAAATACACTGTGACTGAAATCACATGAGTCCTTCTGAGATCAAGTAGAACATGCATCTAAGGAGATTACTTGAAAGGGAGGAAAGAAAAATAAAATAAATTGAAAATAATTTCATATGGGGTAACATCTTCCCTAAAAAAGAAGAGAAAGGCTGGGAATCAGAGAGAAAACACCAGGCAGTTTCCCAGCAATTCCCTTGGGAGTTGGTTGCTTTCCTGAGAGTCCTGATTAATTATACGTGCAAGTGAAGAGCTATAATATGGCTTCAAATAAAATAAAAAACAAAGCTTAATATGAAAAAGAGATAGGGAGAGGGAAGACAAAATGATTTTGTTAATCCAAGTTTGAACTAATTTCACTTTAATCAGAAGCTGAGAGGAAAATGGTAAACTCTGCTGCTTGTCACATTCAGCAGAGATGTCCCCACTGTCTTTAACTGATAAAATATTTCACTGCTGACCTCCAGTGGGAGGAGAATATTTCCTTTTAATGCTGTTGGGTGCAGTTTCAACAGATCTCTGTACTTATTACAATCTGCTCCATGGTCATCTCTCCATCAGCCTGAACAAATGGGATTTTTGTGAGTTTAAATTCTTTTATTTTTTTTAGGGCAGTAGGAGTATCTGGCTCTTATAAGCTGCAATGACCTCCAAGACAACACTAGCCCAGGCAAATCTGGGTTAATAAAAAAGACTTTTGCCTCACTGAAACAAAGGTGAAAAATCTTTTCAGTTACACTGATTTCAAATGGTTAAATACCAGATTTCTGCCTTACAAATCTCAAATGTTCTGATACATGGCCTTGAGTAATGTATAGAGTTCACAGAAACCATCTCCATCCTCTATATGGCCTCTTCCCCTTCTTTAGACCTTCTAGAATGCAGTCCACAGCTGGTGTTCATTTATAGAGTTTTATTTGGATTTCTCCAATAAAAAATGAACAACCCTGGTTGTCCTTGACTCCAGTTATCAAAACAAAAATAGATCAGAAGCATATCCCAAGAGCCAAAAGGGTATAGATCCTCCCAAGCACAACATAAAAGTCATCATGTGAGCAATCCCTTCCTGTCCGCACAAGCAGATGCACTGTGTGCCTTGTATTCTGACAGCAAGTCCTAATCCCAGCTATTTGGGATGGAAATCTCTTCCACTGCCAAGTGACCTTCATAGGGAAGCTCAAATGCCTCCACTGAGCAGAGCTCAGGTCATAAAGTGCAAAAAGAGTGCCTCTCTCTATTCTCAAGTAGGACATTTCAAATAACTTAAGACTTCAAGTGAGAGTTAACCTTTCAGCTGAACTTGAATATTAACAGGTAGGCAGCTTGTGTCCCAGAGCACCTGTAATATAGGCTGCCATGGAAAGGGATACCCTCTACACCAGTGTTGACTCTGACTGCATATGGATGGCCCAGAGGCTGCCCTGCAGCAAGGTCTCACTGAAGAAAAAAACAACAAAACCCAAATAATTCATCTGAATAGCCATCTTTAAATCTAAAATAAATGGTAACCACACCTAGTTACCATCCATCAGCATACTGCTATAGGGTCACATGCTTGCAATACAGGATCCAACACCCTTATGAGACAGGGCAATGGTACTTTAGGTGGGAAAGGCACCATCTCATCATGATTTCCAGTCCTTTCCATTTATACCAAGGCATTCTATCTCCTACCTTTATACTATCAGAAACTTCTTATATAGGGGTAAGAGGTCAGTTATTTTCTCGAAGCACCACACATCACCAGCTCCAGTGCAGGCTTGCTGGATTTTCAAGCAAGCATCTCTGAGACTCACCTCAGACTTACAAGGATATTACAGACATTGTTCAAATCCCTCATTAACACTCCCATTTACTGTGTTTCCTGTAAAAATAAGGAAATGACAGGCTACAATTTTGCTGATGAGTATTGGCAAATTATTTCCTCTCTCCTCTTTTTGGACCCACCCGTCTGTGCTCTCTTGCCTTACCCATAAGCTGCGAGCTCCACTGGGAAGAAACGGCCCTTCTGTTACAAGTTTGCATATTGCCTAACACAGCAGGGTCCCAGTTCACAACTCTAAAATTCGAAGATGCTGCAAATACAACTACTAACAACAGCAAACACAACCCATTTCTGCTCCTGCTCACTTGCAACTGACTGTGTGTTGCTGGTGTGTTTGTCTAAATCTCATTTTACAGGAAACCTAGAGGCAAGAGTCATCTCTCACCTGCAGAGATGAGATCTCTCTTTTTCCTGCCCATTTCCCCATGGCAGCAGACCCTGGCTGCTCTTCACCAGTTGAAGACCAGATGTGCCACTGGTCTGATGCCAACTGACAACTGTTATGTTTCTGTAAAATAAGGGCACTGAAAAAAAACAGATTAAAACCAAAGAAATTCTCAGGGACCAACTAGAAATAGGGCAGTTGGATACGAACAGACATTTAAGAAGGGATGGACTGAAACCACCAATCAACCTCAAGTAGGTCAAAGAGCTATTGCAGGCTCACACATTCCAGTTGCAGATGACGGGCTGAATTTAAAGCAGTGGCCTGAAAGAAGAAATCATTACAACGCATGCCTAAACTCCTGGTCAATTTGCCTTCAGAATTAAGTGGTTTAGACTCTGTTTTTATCAAACCATACTTCCATGCACAGCACTGTGACTCTCACTGTGGCAGCACAGACCTGACATCTGCAGTCAAACTTCACTCTTTCAAATGCATACAGAGCTATACACTGCAGAGTACGAAACCTCAGTTTTCATCAGTTAAGAACATTGCTGCTTTAACTTTCTTCTGACTCCCCAAATAAACTGACTGTCTGGATTACTGTTGCTAAGCAAAACTTTATAGTATTTAATGTTCTGTCTTAATTAGTAGCTCTGAATTTGGATCTTTGCAGATGCATCTCCAGTTATTCTGACCAGATTAGGGTTGGCAAAGCCATTTCTCCTTACAAAACCACTTGAATCTTTCTTCTCATTTTAGAATGACTTCTCACTCTCCTGTTTATGGTTTTCTCATCTAAGGTATGTGCTATAGACTGGAACCATGAGCCTTTATTATGACCAGCTTTTTAATACAACTTTGTATTTTGCTCAATGTACTAACACAAAGATCTACACTGTGGGGTTTGTCTGCCTGTTTGTGATCTCTAGAATAGCAACAGAATTGTGCTACGTGACCCCTTGTATCCATCAGGACTAGCATTGCAAACAATGTCTAACTAGAGACACTTTCTCCTGCCATCCCTCTACAGATCACATTATTACTTTCATTTTATAAATAGCAATTCTTCTGCACTTTTCATAGGTCCCCATCCATCCAGTACATTTTGAAGAACACATGTATTGACATGTGGTATAGTTTTAGCTGAAGAAATAAAATCCTATAAAATGGGCTTTGTTTGTACAATACTTGAAGTTAACATCACCAATCCTTCTCCAGCACCAATCTCATCACTCAGGTCAGATTTACAACTGTCTCACTGTGCACATGATGGTAACAGGCCAGTCATAGCAAGAAAGGTGACATCTGTCTGGGTAAATATACAATAACATGAGGAGGCTGCTCATTGACAGACAAACACAACCAAGCTCCCTCCAAACCAAAAACAATGCATGGAAATGCTATTTTCTCTTCCCATTTACAGCATGACTAGAAGATTGACAAATGCCCTGATGTTGTCTAGCCCTATGATTCTAAGATTTCTTCTTCTCTCTAAAATGGATCATGTGGACAATGTCTGTCAAATTACTGTGGAAACCACAGATTTACACGTACAGAGTGCACAGCCTCACACACACTTCCTCAAGGCTCTTTCCTGCCTTCACTTCACATTCTGGAATTTTTCTCCCAAGCTGTCCCCAGCGATTCTGAACCCGTCAATAAGAGACTTTGATTCTCCTTGCATGGCCTCTATTGTATGGCCCTTGCATACATGATAAAGGTGTCCTGAGAGTGAGGGAGAAGGCTAGGAGTATAATACAGATGTACAAGAACTATGTTGTGCTTCCCACAGTGACTTCCCACAGTCACTTCTAGAACAGGACCAAGATAATGAGAATTAGGCAAGAGGTTCCTGAGGACAGAAGAACTCTTCTTGCAACAGCTGGTAAAAGTCAGGTGTAGGCTGTCATTACCTTCTCTTGCTCGAAGAACCCTTTTCAGTTCACCAAAGAAAACTGGCATCAAGGCTAACACAGAGATACATTTTGATCATTCTCTTCTACATTTCTTTCACTGTCTGACAAACGAGATGTTACTTCAAGTGTATTCTCTACTTATCAGTCTGGTTTCTTGTTTCACATTGGGTTTTGCAGACACTGTACTTTAAGAAGTCAGAGTACGATGGAGTGCCAGCTAATGCTTGAATAAAACAGTCTCTGAATTCTATAGATGAAATGGAGAAAAAGAAAAATATGTCCTGTACAGATATGTCAAACTTTATCTGTACTTCCTTCTGGGAAGCAGCTAGAATCCATTTGAAAGAATCTTCAATCTCTGCTGCTCACAAGAGGAAGGGGTCGCTACTCCAGCTTTTCTCTACAGGCATTAGGTCACATATAGGGTAGCAAGGGAAAGTTCTATCACTTGGTACTTTGAAACATCTCTCCACACATCCTTCTCAAAGGAGCACCTTGTGTAAGGTAGGTTACTGCATTTTCAAAACATAATATACTTCCTTGAAGTATTTGTAAAGTAAGACTTGAATTTATCCCTTACCCCCTGCTTCATTTCCACAACTAGTCACCCTATCTTTGATACCAACATCCTATCTGAATGCAATTAATCCCACCTGAGATGAAAATTATCCACTGGAAGACGCTTTCTCCCCCCACTGACTGGACATGGACAACCTGCTAAAGAAGAAATGTGTTCTCCTACACAGTTCTCTCATGAGCTTCATGTGAGATTCATGTTAGTTAGAAGGACTTAGTTCATAACCTCCCACAGGGACACCGTAACACTGTAATGAAAATTCACACATAGCTTAATACATCCTGCCTTCTCCATGCAGAGGTACCCTTCAACCAGGGCCATCCAGAGCAGGATGAGAAAGTGGCAAAGAAAACTCAGAGGGTTCCATGATAAGGAGCTGGATACACTCTTCTTGTCAAATGTGGGCTGAACCAGTTATCCAGAAGTTTGAACTAATGATGTTACCAAGTTTTGAGAAGCACAGAGCAGGGATTAAACCAGCCCCACTGCATGGGGACAGACTGGTCAAGGACATTTCCAGTAAAACACAGAACTGTGGATTTGATGGCTTTCCAGATCGCAAGATTTTATCCTCAGCTAAAGCTATATTATTTCACAGATACAGTATTTCCAACTTGATCAGTGTATAGCTCACACCTTTGCAAACACTTCTTTCTACTGCTACAGGTTGCTATAGGAAATCCCTATAGCCAAGGCAGTCATACTGACCACCAGTTAATGTGATGGTACACAGCCAGAAAGTGACAGATATTGCGTCTATAAAGCAACAGGAGAACATTTATTACATGCATGCATGGGAACATTTCTTACAAGCTACAAATATGCATATGAGCAGATCAGCTCATGTGAATATAAAAGAAATTGAGTACTCTGCTGAACCATAACTCGTTCTACAGTTAACCCAGAAGCTACGGACAAATAATAAAAACAAAATTAGAAAGCATTGAATATAGTTCTGGGAATTGCACTGGAACTAATTTTTAAAGCTATCTCTTTCTTTTCAAGCCATGGCAACTGTAGGAAGCCGTACAAGGGCTTGGGTTACACAGAGCATCTGTGGGGTTGTGGGCAAGGGATGGGTGATGAGGTGAGAAATACAGGGAGGCTCATCACAGAGCTCTGCAAGTCATCACATAGATAGTACACATTCACAGATGTACACATTCTCCATGGCTATGTGTGTGAGTGTCTAGGAAACTACCAAACTAAACATATCAGTTAATGCAAAGTGAGGCTAGTAAAACACAGCAGACTAACAGCCCAGAGCAGAAACCCTAGCTCCACTGCAGCCCCAGAGAAAAATCACGGTGACTCCTTAGGGTGAGGTTTTCATCTCACTCCAGTCTGTGAGCTAGTTTCTTTCAGATCAAATAATGAACTGGCAGTGGAAGATGAAGTTTTTTCTTAGCCTTTGCAAGGAAGACTCACAGTTGAATTATGGGACCCTTACGAGCTATGATACGCTGGATGAGTAGCACTAGTTTCATTTGATCTGAATTTTTAACAAATAAATTGTGAGCCAATTTTTTTTGGTGCCATTTAAGTGAAAAACTTAATCTCTGATCAGTTTTGCAGGAATTGGATCACGATGGTAGATTGTGCAAAAGGCCATGAAATCGACAAAACTATAAATGAGAACATACAGTAAATCTAATAAAAATCTTATTCTTGTTCACGTTACTACTAAATCTTCTGTCTCTTTTTATTTGGTGGAGGGGACAGACAGCCTTAAGGCTACAGGTCACTTGTCTTTTAACGTGGTACATTTCTAATCGACAGAGAGAGAGCATGCATAAAGGAAGGAAAAGAAAAAAGGAAAACAAACACAAGACAGGCGCATCCTTCAGCCTTTTGTTTCCATAACATCCACAGATATTTCACCACTTCTGTGGTTTTTCACTGCATTTAGAAAGTCATTGAAAAAATGTTAATGATCTGGTAGCAAAGCAGCCATTGGGAATGAAGAATGAGCCAGCGACGGAATGAGGGTGTGCAGCTAATGATTTCCTACATGAGCTGATTAAACATTGCCCTTCCATCTCTTGCCACATAATTCCCTCCACCACTGATTTATGGAAAAAAACCCACCATGTATGGCTCCTGCAGTTTTATTAGCCAGTAACAATTTAGCACCACAAGAGACTTTTTCCCAGCTTCTAATTTTCTTATAATGAAGAAGGGCGGGGATGGGGGGAAAGAGGGTGGGAAAAAAATAGATCATTGGTATGTCTTTGCTCAAAGGGTGAGGGAAAAGGAAACGAAGGAAGTTAGTCCAAAGCAACTAATAGAAATATCAAGGAGGGCACCAGGTTCAGCACTTGGGATCCTGTTTGTGATGAGAGGATCATTACTTCACAGAAATCATTATCCTTTTCAAGGCACAGAAGAAGACAAGTACAAGCTCCTATAAATGGAATCTGTCTGGTGCTATTTCAGTGGGTTTAAAAATAGCTCTACAGCTCATTTTCCCTCATACAGCAATGACTGCTGCTAGGCCCCTTCCAGTAAAAGATTCATGACATTTCTTGAAAAATTAAGCAGAGAGGACAGGGGAAGTCTGCCTTGTTTCTTTTTATGATTTTTAAGTCTGCCTTTTTCAACATTAGGCCCAATTCTAGGAAGAGAAGTGTAAAGGCAGTACACTGTACCTACACTGTACCTGCTTCAGTTAGCTGCATTCCTTGGAGGAGCAGGCATACAGACCTGGGATATCCTTTGCACAACAGAGGCTGTGTAATTGCACGAGTTCATGAGGTACTGGTGAAAAGCTGCAGTCAACCACCACTGTGATCTTCCAGTGATTCCAGGCTAGGGGAGGAGGAGTTTGTAGTGGAACTCAATAGAAAAGGAGTTGCCGTGGCTACAACGATGAGCCAGGTCTTCCACAGAGAGAAATCAGGGAATTGCATAAAACCCCAGGAAGCTGCATCTATTTAAATGAGACGTGAGACTAATACTTTCATAAGATCAATATTGAGCTGTAATTGAAGACCAATGTAAGAACAAGAGAGGTAGACTTTTCTTCTGATTTCCCTCAAGATCAATTGAACATATCTATTTGAATTTTTGAAAGCAAGAGAAACAAAGTTTGCCTAGATATCTCCTGAATTATGGATGCCAAAAAGTAGTCACCTATACCCACCTATATATTTTTTAATTCTTCTAGCTTTCCACATACATATTTTTGCCTTCCTTGGAACAGACACTGACACCAGAGTCCATCATTCTGCTGAAATATTTCTCAGTCTGCTTTCTCTTCCCCAGACAGATATACAGATGATGCAATTTCCCCTGCCATCATTTCAGAATGAAAACCTTTTGATAAATCTCAAATTGCAAAGGTGTTTGTCACTCTCATTCTCCTGACTTGTGCACTGAGAATATGCTACAGCAGAATGAAATCCGAAAGAGAGAAAAGAACGTGTATGTGTGGAGGAGAGAGAATGATTTAAACAACAGAAAGGGCACAGTCAGATTTCCCTAGAGTTGAAAAATTCTTGTTGACCAAAAGGTCATCTTGGCACTGAAGAAAACTAAAAAGTTCTCGGAGGAAGGCAACAAAGAAACTATTTTGCATGAACATGCTAATTCTACTAATAATTACTCACTGAAATAAAAGGTGCAAAACTGTTCCCCAACCAAAGACTTGTGCCTTGTGAACAGTATGCACACAGTTTCAGGGAATCATGATTTCAGAGAGTCATGTTTCTTTTTATATTTATATAGTGTCAAACTATGACTTTCCCACACCTTAACTGAGGTCTGCAGACCCTAACATAGTAATAATAAAAGTAGCTATTTAAGTCACTACAAATCACATACATTAGTGTAAGTCAATCAAAAGCTTTCTCAGCTCTGTATCAACAGGCTGTGCGTGCAAAAGTAAAATGAAGAAATGCATTATATAATTTCCTGGATCCAGCTCCCACTGAGGCAACCTCTTGTTGACTTCACTTACGGCATAATAGTGTTTATAGGAAAGAAGTATTATTTCCCTGTTGACAGTTCAGTCTTTGGGCAATGCCATAAATAAAAGCTTTGTATTCTCTTCTGTGCCTTTTACCCTGTTGCCCAGAAAATGCAATTCTTGGATTTACAGTCTGTACAAGACAGGTGAAAAAGTTCTGACATAGAATGGCATAAACACACAATTCAGATTATTTACAAGTGACAGGCCAAATGACAGGGGAACAGTTTGCACCATGGGCAAAGTAAGGTAAGAAAGTCTTACTTTGGCATGTATAATTGCATGAATGTTTAAGAGAACAAATCGAAACACCAGATTTCTAGAATTTCACCAAATTAGAACATACAACTACTGTGATTTTTCCCCCCTCAAAATAGATATTTCATGACAAATGACATATTCTACATTACTAATACTGAAATAATATGAAAAATAGAGAAAAATAATAGAAGTAATAGAAAATGAAATTGTCACCTTTTTAAAAAAAAAAAAGAAAAAGAATTTCGAAAAAGAATGTATCAAGAAAATATCTGTTCTAGGCAGATTCTTGGAAACTTCTTTGATTTCCTGAAAGAGATCCATTTTACTAAAGCTGTGTTTTCACATGGAAAATGGTTTCAATTAAGTTTTCCTGAGCAGCAATATGTCATCTACCATATGCAAGCTACAGCTGAGCGTTAGTGATTCCCATGTTTGCTTAGATATTTATGGCCTCATTTATAGCTTCTCCATTATGGTAAGAAATATTTTGACTTCATTCTTTAGACACAGTGCAATGGGGCCTAGACAGCTGACAAATGACAAATCGGAGCTGGTCTGTACTTACACCTAGCACCTTTTTAGGATGCATTTCAACCACCTGGCTGCATTGCTTCCTCAAACCTGCATGCTGCACAGGGTTGACAGTAATCATTAAAACCACTGTGCTAATCTGTAAACCAGAAAATCTCCTGTGACAGAGATGACAAATATCAATTGTATAAAAAAAACAGTGCCACGGGCTCTATGTAAATCCTGGCCTAGATTTCCAATATATCCTTGGAAAGTATTTTGATCATCAAATATCCTTCACATGATTTAAAAAGAAATATTATGCCATTACTTTCATAAATTGTACATCTATGACAATTTACAAAAGATGCAGCATTGCTTTCCCCTGTCCTCCAAGATCCCATACCAGGTACTCTTGCAGTCTTGGGTTATACAGAGAAAAGTCTGTAAAACCTCCAGGTCACAGATTCTTCCTTGAGTAAACTTTCCATGAAGCACTATGATAATGCTAATTGCTTACTGAGGTTTCAGAAAACACCATGTTCAGGAGTGACTGCTGCCCTTCCTTTCGTACATGCCTTACAAAGGTATTAAAGGTCTTTGTTGAAGTCAGCAGGTTTCTGCTGGCCTGGTGTGAGATGCACTGACAGCTGAGTCAGGCTTTCTAGCAGAAACATTCTGTGTGTTCCTATTTCTCTTATGCTACCTGTGGAACAGATCTTTCTTCTCCTCCTTTACCTTAGTCCAGCAGTCCTTAATCGCTTAGCTCCTGGGAAAGTTTTGGATCAGCTTGGTGCTGAGAAAAGTCAGGTGACTAGAGCTGAGCAGATACAAACTATGCACTCTGCTGTTATCTCTTTGGTGGGAGAATGGACACGCCTGGCAGCACATTCAACAAAAGAGCAGATTTAGCAAAACAATATGCAAGGTTTTAGTTGGGTTATTTCTCCTAGTGTGAAACTCTTCTATGCGTTGAATGTTTAAATACATTCATTATCTCAAATTTAGGAGGATGAGATGCAGTGGTAAGGGAGAGGGAGTCCCCCATCAGTTTCAAGTATAAAGATGAAGAAGAATATTAATCCAACACCTTTCTCTTTGCTGCGCCACATGCAAACAATCTGTTCCTTCAACTACCTGGTTAACCAGCCCATTCCTCTTCTTGCCATATTTCTCTCTGTCCAAGAAAACTCTCAGAAAGAACCAGACAACAAATATACACAGCCTCTCACTTTGACATAACTGACTCTCATAAAGCTTGGGATAGCAGTAACTAAAAATAATCAGAAATTATACTGATCAGTTCAAGATATTGACATACATGAGAGAAAATAGAAAAGTCTTAAAAGACCTCACTGTGAAGGTCAGGATTTATTATTTCCATTTCTACAGAAAGCAAAACCAAAGCACAAATGTGTAAGAGGCAGTAGTTCAGGCACTTTATAAAAAATGCAAGTTGCTGGCTCTCAGCCATTGGATGTGGGGGAGAGCTCAGCCTAGAACAGCCCATTAGTTTCATAAATGATCATTGTTGAGTGGTTTTAGTAGCACTTTCTAAATGGATAAGATTTTTTTAAAGTTTCACAAAAAGCAGTTGCCATTGATTCATCTAAACCACTTCCTCACTCTGCAGCAGTCCCAGTTTCCCAGCAAAATCCTCCATGAACACCACAGCACTGGAGCAAGCCCACAACAATCTGTAGCTTGACTAATATCGGTATACCAATGGTCCAGTCAGCCCACTGTTGACCAGCCAAGTTCTGCCTGCCCTCTCCAGTGGGGGTGTGACCAGGGGGTTCTGCTCTATTTTAATACCTATTTTCATAGAATCATAGATTCAGAATCATAGAATAGCCTTGGCTGGAAGAGATCTCCAAGATCATCAAGTTCCACCATTAACCTAATACTGCCAAGTCACCACTACACCATGTCCCTCAGCACCACATCTACATTTTCAATAAGTATTTTGAAATATTTTTATGCCCACTTCCACATTTGGTTGCAACTGGATAATGCATTCAGATATTATCAGGGGAAAACAAACAGCATTGTCACTAAGATTTTTTTAAGGAAACAAAGTGATCAGCAATACTGGTGACATTCAGCAGTAGCCCTACTGGCTGGAGTCAGTGTACAACAAAGGACCTGTTGTATTCTAATTTTTGAAGCTGGTCAATAAGAGTCCTGTCTGAAGACAAAGAAGTTGGTGCTGCCCTGATTTAACTTTTATGTACCAGGAATTTGGCGTGTCATATCTTCACCCTCTACTTACATTAACATTTGTTCAACCATTAACAGTAGATTCATCAACATTTCCGTGAAGTCACTGAAAGATACAGAACTCTGTGATTCTGTGGTTTACATAGCTAAAATATGTCCACTAAAATACAGCAGGAAAAAGAGATTCTGAGAAGAAGACATTAAGAAAAAGGAGTGCAGTGGAACGAGGAGGACAATCTGATGCTTACAGCTCTCTACTTACCATCACACAGCCAGCCCAAGGGTTGGCCTTACTGCTTTTAGATCTGGCACTTATGTTTTCTTGTCTCTATCTAGTCTGGATCTACAGGTTTAGATATTAAAGCCAAAGCAAAATGATTGATGTTCTTGTGTTCTACCATAATTTACTGCTTAGTTTTTCTTGAACTGTCCCCTGATTTATCTCTTCTGTGGTTGTGACCCTCAACTGCTCATTAGTTAGGAAGGTCACTTAGAAAGGAAATTTTTCTGCCAGCTTCCACTATGTATCAGCTCTGAGTTCTCCTAGTGCTCAAAGAGAAGGCCAGCCTAAACTTCAGTTACTTGTCTCTGATAATTATTAGGTACAGGCATGCACAGATACATATATATAAAAGTGATATTTTTCTTTATATTGTTTTGCAGTAGAGCTTAGTTACCTGAGAAAGCAATGAAAGCTACTAAGGCAGATATCGTGCAGACATGAAGAGCTTTGACACAAGAGCAACGTTCTGTGGGGAAACACTCTCCTGTGATCTGCGCACAATTACCACTTGATGCTACACACCAGATACTCTCCCTCTCTTTCACTAAATAGCAGTTTATTTCATATGATCTCACCTGCACTAACACAATGCTGTGGTCATCATGAAGCAGTAGATGTGTTGTAATCAGCTGCTTTGTGTTCATGTAAAATAACAAAATACAGTATCTCTTTTTGAGCTTCCAAAGAGAACTGAACACCATACACCTAATTTAGCTTTTGGCAAATGGATATAGGCAAAGGAAATCCAGTTCTGACTAAGAGTAACAAACCAGTACTTGCAACTCCTTGAGAGCATGATCTCATGATTTCTTCTAAACCAGGCAAGTCTGAACCTGGATGATGGAATGGCCTCTAAGGAAAACCCAGATGCTGTAAAGAACTAGTAATTAATACAGGATGGTCTTGCTTTGTCTTGCTTTTTAGTCTGTGCTGAACTTGTAGCTGTCTTTTGGATAAGATATAAAATCAAGGTCTTGATAACCCTGTCCTTTCTTGCAAGCACAAAAATTTTAAAATAAAAGATTCTGGCCAAATTCTAGTTAAGAT
Source organism: Podargus strigoides (assembly GCA_028020825.1). Taxonomy (NCBI): domain Eukaryota; kingdom Metazoa; phylum Chordata; class Aves; order Caprimulgiformes; family Podargidae; genus Podargus; species Podargus strigoides. The sequence goes on along the minus strand of CM051663.1, from coordinate 7,912,348 downwards.
TACACTCTCTACATAAAATACTACCGTTGTTTCTCTCTTCACCTGTTAACAAATCTGATGTAGTTCTTGATGGAGTAGAGCAGTTGCTGTGTTCCACCCCAGAGGTGTTGCATTTCAGCAGGGAGTGAGCAATCTTTATGTATGCTGTGATAAAAGCCCTCTGGGATTCTTTGAAATGAAAGGAGCTAAATAAATCTCAGTTATTGCTATTATGAATTTCTCCAGCATTTATCCACAGAATAAATGGATAGGTAAGTTGATTTTCAGGCTGCTCTTCATTATTTGCTGAACAAAACTACCTGGAAGCGCTTCACTATTACTTATACAAAATTTAATTTGGTGACTAATAGACCCAGGCAACTAAAGCAGGTAGAACTCTATAGTCAACATGAGACATGTATTTATTAGGAAGTGACTGGGGACTCCCAGGGACACAAAGGTTCTGTGAACTTTCCCAAATGCATACTGGGCTTTTGTAAAGTTCCCAGGACTCATTTGAACTCACAGAACTTTCCTTCCTCTATAACTCATGTTCACATGGCTAGAACCTAATCCTGCTTTGGCTGCTTTGAAATGCTGGATGAAATCCACTGCTGGCTTCTTCATACGTGGCTGTCCGCTCTTACAGCCTTCCCGTAAGGAAAAAAGTCTAAAGAAATAGCTTGTGTGGCCAGGATGTCTTTATGGTCTCTGTTGCCTAGCTACCAGAAAGGCCCTACACAGCTACTGAGAGTTGGTACAAATATGAGCAGCTCGATACTGCTTTTCTTCACACTGGGAGCCTGCTGGATCTATTCTTCACCCTGCTGGTGTTTTATTTATATTTCACTGGACTTACTCCTCACTCCTCTCGCTGGCTCCAGTTCTCAAGTGCAAGCCAGTAGAAAATGTAACCACAGATAACTCAGTTTTAGCTGTACAAGCTTTGATCTTTGAGACCATCCAGAGGTAAATGAACACACTGCTCCTGCTTAATACTTCAGGAGAAGAGTTGAGAGCACAAGCCAGGGAAAGATCATGCTCACACTACTTCTCATACCTTGTCCCAGCAAAGCCAACATTAGGAACATTCCAAAATGAGAGCAACCAGGTTTTTTACAGTGGGATCAGATTACCGGAGATTCAACATCGGCCTTCTGCCAGACCGTGGGTAGTCATCCTTTCCCAGCTATTTCATGCCTAGCCCAGAAATGCTCCTTTCACTGTATGGAAGTTTTCAGGATGCAGCTGACTACTCTAGCAGGATAATATTACTCTTTCAGACAAGAAGTCTGTTCTGACCCAATAAGAAAGGATACTAAGAGCAATTGCTCAGGAAAGATGAGGTTACTTACCGCAGAATCACCAGATTATTTTCTCTAAGGAAAATATTTTTTCTACTATCTGATAATAATTCATTACATACATTCCTAACCCCTGAAGGACAAACCTTGCTGACTGAGCCTGTCTCTTCAGATACTCATTCTGGCACCTTTTGTTAATCCAGGGGTCCCAAGAAAATCCATATTAGTAATGCACGGGTGACTTGCCCTTCTACTTTAGATGCTCAGATAACCTGGTACAGGGTTGAATAAAGGTATATGTAAACACCTAAAGGGCAACCCTTTTGTATTCATTCTGAATACACTTGGACTACTGAAATGCTAGAATGATTCTCAAAGGTCTGGTGGACCCTTGCACTATAAAGGTTTTTAACATCTCTCATAAATCCTTGCCACAGGAGCAATACACTAATGCTGCAACACCTACTCTACAGAGCCTGTCTGCAGCTCAGTTACTGACTCAGGTCAGGTAGTTATCTAGATTGATTAAAGAGCCTGTGAAACTTCACTAATTAATTTTCATAATTAGCAGCTACCTTTTTAAAGTTTGTTTTACCTTTACAGCTATCCATCTCCCTAAATAGCAAATAGGAGGTGGAAGTATCAAGCTTCTATGGAAAAGGGCTTCTTGTAAAGCCTTATCTGGACTAACCAGATGGAAACAGAGACTATAACAGAAACCTGTAAAACTTCCCCTTAAGTGTGGTGCTAAATTATTTGCTACTTCAAGTTCTTTTGTCAGAGAGGCAACCATAATTCTTTGTATAACTACACTTTTGAAGATAGTTTCCTATCTTCCCATAGGACTGGGAAGTTGGAAGAGACTAACATGTCCCTCCTCCCTACAGGATTTGATGTCAAGCTGTTCAGAAGAAATCAGGCCTTTGTGCTACTAGGGGCAGTCAGAAATCAACTATGAGAATACAAGGCTCTGGGCCAAAAGAGAGATATGAGTAAACCATTGTACAGGGATCCACCATGACTCTGTAATAGGTGGACAACTAACACTGGAGTGGTGATGTACACAGAGAGTCTTCCACCATACACACTGAGCCAAGCAGAAGGAAAAGGAATCACACAACACAAACTATTAATCTAGTGCTCAAATCTGAAACTGAGGAGTCTGTGCACTTAATGACTAGACACTAGCCTCTGTCACAACAACTAAAATGACAGCCAGTGGATGGAAGAGGCCATAGTTTAATCAATTTTCTTTCTCTTTGTTTTACATAACTGAGGGTGATAGGCAGCTAATACATTTCACAGACGTGATAAATTGCACTGTCACCTGCACTTTGCCTGATACTTCTTCTTTGTCAAGGCTACTTCTACCATCCCTACTCTCACTCCAGTGTAACTCCACTAAAAATCACAAGTTTGTCAAATTCTTTCCTCTGACAAGTAGAATTCTTCCATCAGCCCTTCTTGTGCTCAAGGTGTAGGATAGGGTAACTCTAGCGTTAAACCAGTGAGAACTAATACGGCCCCCATCAGGAGCTCTACGTTACCACAAAAAGGAGTGTGTCAACTTTGTCTTATGGCTGGCTGTATCTGGTTCTTTTTGCAGAAGGGCCAAAGAAGCAGAGTTTACAACCATGACACTTGAAGTGCTGGGGTCTGAACCCCCAGCCCTGAATTAAGGTTGACATATGGGTGGTTTCCACAGCCCTTTAAGAGGAGGGGATGAGTTTACCTTTTGGCTTTCCTCCGGGGTGCGGCCGGCCTTGCAAGGAGAGCCCTTGGGTAAACAAGCCCCAGGTGCCCTGCATTTTGATAACAAGTGCCAGGTGTCCTGTCTGGGGATAAAAGCTGGGCCCACTTGCAGGAAGGGTTGGAGAGTCTGTCTGTGGAGTGGACGCACTTCACAGAATTTCCTGTTGGGGAAGGACCTCCTGACCACTCATGCAACTGGATCGCAGTCAGGTCTGGCACATAAAAATGTGGGCTTTGTGGGGAGGCAACATGGGGTTACTTCGGTCATATGTAACTGCCTTGTTCTCCTGGTTGTCTCCCATCTTCTCTGTGGGTTATCTCGTGTCTCTGTTTGTTCCATCTGTTATGACCGATACTGTGTCTAGTACTACTAGACTACTAGACTACTAGTAGGTGTCTTTCAATAGGGTTTGAGGAGATGCATTTCCAGCTTTCAGACTCTGATTGGAAGAGGCTTAGACTCTAAAGTAGAAAGAACAACAGATCACAGCCATAGACTATGCCTTCTTTTCACTTTTTTTTTTTAGTTTCTTTTTTCCCCCCACCCTCTGGTGAGATAGCTTTCCCTACTTAGTTATCCTGCTACTAAATCAAAGTAGAACCTATGAAAGGCTTTGGTTTTTTTTGGTTTTTTTTAGTGTTAATTTTCTCTTTCCCTAAATTGTATACAAGTCAGATTTTTGTTAGCCAAACCATTCAATTTACAGGCTATGTGACAAAAGAATTCCCTGGCACTTGGAAGGATGACTTTCCATATTAATTCATGTCATTGCCATGCATGATAAAGCAGGTATCCCAAAAGAAAAACTAAAAAACATTTCAGCTTTCTGAAATTCTCCCTTAGCTCTTGACAGCATAAGCTGTAGGGAAACTGCATGACAGGTGTATTGCCTGTAGTCCATCAGCCTCCTGGATCAGTCGCTCTTCAGGGACATGGATTCTTTCTAGCTCTTGCTCACAGAGTGGTGGAAACAAAAGGAGGTGGGGTATATGCAAACACTGATGTACCCTGGTACATAGCCAGGGTCCTGAAATTTAGACATATCCAAACAGAGTGGAATATAAACAGGAGCAAATTCTAATTCCACAAAGGGCAATATTCTACTTACATATACGGCCAATTCATTACCTTTAACACTGAAGTTATAAATACCAACTGTCTCCACAAATTAAGGTTCCCAGGCATTGAATTGAGCTTGGTTCAAATTGTGGATGAGTGCCACACTATTTTTCTGCTCTCTGGATTCAGCCATCATGAGTAAATATGGCAGTAGCACAACTGGAAGATTGCCCTCAAAGGTGATAAGTACAGGATTCATCAGATTTTGATGCATCCCTGAAAATAGATAGTTGTCCTTTCTCACTTGGCAGCCTGGAAGAAACAGAACTGTTGTGATGTTTTCCCTTTTTTGCTTCTCTTAAGAGGACTCCGAGAAGGTGTTTTGCACTGCAGCTTTAATCTAATTAGAAGCCAATGTACTATAGCCTCATTTTACAAGAAAGTTCAGCATCAATATGCTCAGAGTGTGAGCAAAATGCAAAGATAGAGAAGCAGTCTGTCAGAGTAGGGTAATGCTGTGCAGGATGAAGGCGAGCAGTTTCTGTGCCTTTGCTTGTATTTTCACAGCTTTGTTATCTCAGAGCACCAAACCCCTTTCCCCTCCACCTTGAGTGGAAAAGAATGGCAGTAAGAAGAAAAAAGGCTTCTTGCTTTGCTTTGATTACCTTTCGTGAAGTTCTGTGTGGTGGGAATAAGAAAGCTCTAGGACAGCTGATGCTAAGAGGAGATGTCAAGCGCTTACCACTTCATATTCAGAGAGGTTTTCAGAGTATCTTTAACAAATTGCTCCCTTCACAGTCTTTTCCTAGAAAAATACACACTCTTAATGTTTCTGATCTAACTCTTTGCTGAAAGAAAGACAGTAACGAATATAATGGCAAATGGATGGAGGGGAAGATCCCTTCTCATTAGTCTGCTTTTCCCAGTTGCTTTTGCCTTTGAAGATCTGCCTAGAAACATTTCTGATCCTCATTCTACCCAGTCTATCTGTATTGGAGAGGTCATCCTTCCCTGGTATTCACCAAGATGTTGAGTCCATTTATAAACACATAACCGAACCTGTTCCCTAAAATCTGCTGAGTTATTCTAGTGCAATTACGTATGCAAACACTCTATTGGACTAAAAGACGACAAAGCTAAATTCGGAAACAAATCAATTTCAGCTAATTTAATTTGGATCACTGTTATTCGAGAATTGTGCCAAAATCCCGAAGTAGGCTACAATCGGCGGTAGTTTTTCTCTTTTTCTTTTTTTTTTTTTTTTAAACATCAGAGTTAGGGCATGGTCAAACTTCTATAAAGCTGAAAAAAAGTTTGTGACTAGTTAACAGAGGAAATAATTTTAGGTCACTAGATAGCACTTTCTAAACCTCAGAACCTCAGGAAAGCAAGAATGTCATCGTTTCAATTATGACTCATAAATGGGGATAATGCATTAATATGCCACTTTTCAGGATATTGGACATAGGCTGTTATCAAGTGCCACTCACCATCACCATTCCACATTTAAATGATTCCTTCTGAAATTACTCTTTCTATACCCAGAAAAATTACAATGAGTAATACTTTATTCTGCAACCTTTACCTCTTTTCTGTTTGAAAAAATCTGGATGCTGAGAATCTGAATGTAAGATGACAATTTTTCTTCAGTGTTTTGCCATATGCATTGAAGTCATGGAAGGTGTTTCTGTTTCATTGATGGAGAAGGTCAGCTTTCAAAATCAACAGCTCACACAATCGTAAACTCTGCATGTCCTTCCCATAACTGTTCTATAATCTGCTCCTCCACTTCCCTCCGTCCCAGATCACCCCTAGCCAGATGCTGGCAGACAGCAAGACAGAAGGAATGCAAATGTGATCAAACCAAACACAAAAATTCAAACTTGCATTTGTTGGAAATGTTTCACAGTATTGAGCTATATTTTCTTTTCATAGTCATTACACAAAGCTCTGAACACTACTATGCAAGATAACATTAATAGCATCAAAATATTGGAAATATACTCTTCAGTTGCAGTTCTTTACACCAAAATCCCAAAGGTATACACCGTTTCCTTTGTATCGTGTTGTACAGAAAAGGGAGAGCTAATGAAAACCATGGAATTTTGTTGGAGCTGCCGTGGTACTATTATGTAAGTAAAACACTTACAAGAACAAACAATTCTGCTTAGAGGTTTTTGTTTCCATGTTCTCTAGTGGTATAGCAGCTAAAAATGTAGCCAGTTTGACTGAAAGATCTAAGGTAGTACTCCTGGTGCCAGAGGTACTTACATGAGGGGAAAAAAAATCATCTCTTGATTTGTAAAGTGAGCAAATTGGATTTGGGTGTCGTTGACAGAGATTGAATATGACACCCAACAAGGTAATCTTTACTGCCAGTTTTCTGAACTATAACTATATTTTAATGCAGGGGTAAAAGGCAAGCTCAAGTCAATGCAATAATCAGGACTCTGTAGAGATCAGTACTGTTCTGGCTTCATCTCAGGCTTATCTGAGGGAGCCAGGTACTATTTTCTATTCTCATTTTAAAATTAATCTTCTCTTTGGTATGTATTACAAATACAGATTAGAAGGCCTTGGCTTCATATAATGTGGCCAGAACAGAGGGAAAATAAGAGGCCAAAACCAAAAAAGAAGAAGAAATCATTAGAAACAGGAAGCTGTTGACTTTGAATAAAGAAAGAGAAAATGGAAACAAGAACTTCCAAATCAAGTTCTTGAGGGTTTTCCCCAAAACTTTTGCTTCAGAATTTAAGTTCTTCTACAAATCCTCCAAAAATACACGTTCTGGGCAAAGAAGGCAGGTTCTCACATAGTCAGTAATTCAATACAGCAATCAAGCCCTTGTTTCTCAGCGCTATTAGATCTATTCTTTGCTCCCTCACCAGGAGCACAGCCCTATCAATAGCATAGGGTTCAGAATGAATCAGAGTCCCTGTTTGTGCTTTCAGGGACAGGATGATGCCTAAACATAATCAACATGTGCCAGTGTGAACCTGGAGCACACACTGTAATTCTAGTCTAGGGCTGTCAAATAACTCTGCTAATGCCCTCAGTCTTCAGCTGTATTATCTCCTGCTTTTTTTCCAGCCCTTCCTCACTTCCCAGCTTCCCCCTCCTGTCCCTGTCCTCAGGCCCAAGCCCCAGTGCAGCTCTCTGTGATTCATGTAAAAGTTCAGCTTCAAAATTAGTTTGAGGTATTAGGTGGAGGATCTTATTCATCAGTTGTGAAACGAAACAAACTCTCTTCCCAGAGTACCTGATGAACCTTGCAACTTAGGAAGAGTACTTCTAAGTTTGTATAGAACTTCATATATAACCTCACCCCTTAATTAATGATCTGACCTTAGGAAATTTATTCTGAGCAGAGGAGGAACAACGGGGGAGAGAAAACCGAAATCCACATGAAAAATCTTGTTATCTTCTTTTTCTTTTCTTCTCTCCTCTCTATCTTTCCTAAGGTTATTTTTTGCTTTAAAACACTGAACTTACAAATGTATCTACTACTTCCCTGAAAGTCTAATGAATAAGATTCCAAGAAAGCTATTTGCCTTTTTTCCCCTGTTATCTTCTCCCTCTTAACATTCAGCTAAAAGGCTGCATCCCAGAAATAATTATTATTCTCCAGATTGAAGGCAGGCCATCAGAGTGCCTTTTGCTCCAAAACAAGATACAAAACACGATTAGATACAAATGTGATGAAAAAAAAAATTAAAGTATTGAAATTTCCTTGCTCAAGACTGCATTTGGTCACACACTGTGCACTTGGGGTCTGATCCAAAGATCACTGAATTCATTAGAAAAACTCATATTCAGTGGGCTCCAGATCAGCACCTTTCACCTCATGTCCACCCAAGTCTAAGTTTGTGTTCACAGAACAGTTTTCATCTCTTTAGGTAGACTATGGCATTTAGAAATGGTGGAAGCTCCTATTGTTCTTCTTTCTACCAATGCAGATGAGGTGCAGTTCCACTGAACACAAAACTCCACCTAAATGAAATCACCCCACACGGCGTGAATCAAATAACACTTGTCTTCCTTTTATTCTGTAGATGAAGCAGCCAAAAACTTTGGGAATTCTGTCAGAAATTAGCTGCAAGGTTTTAAATACATCCACTTTAACTAAAGACACTAACTGATGTAAGCCAAACTGAGCCCCATATAAAGCTCTGCTTTATATGGCACATACTCATGTTTTGAGTTCATACATTGAGTGAAATCAAGGCAACTTTGTGTGTGGGTGTTCTGGGAGAACTAGAGGTGCTCATAGCTGATTCCTCACACCTCTCAGGATTTGGCTGCCACTCAGCTGCTATGTGGTATCAAAAATATGATTGGTGAATACTGCTAAATACCACAGATCCAAGCTATCGAATACCTTAGCTCCCAAAACTTTGATGAAAACCAAGTAGTACAAAAGCACAATGAATTGCTCAGGGATCTGCTAGATTAAACTTGATTTCATAATTAAGAGTTCTTATGAAGGAATTTAGAACCTACTATATAAACCTATGCATGAATAATATTTAGTGAACATTCTGTCCTTTAAGGTCTCTTATGAACAGTTCTGGTTTAGAAAACCACAGGACTCTGAAGCAAAGCAAATGCAGGTATGACCACTATAAACTGCCATATTTCCTTTCCCTTTCAATTTCTCCCTTATTTATTTATTTATTTAAGCTCAAATCTTCCATCTTACTCTATACTTCCCCCGGCTCACGTAAGGTTGGTCTTTATTTTTCATTGGTGTCTGTCCTGCCATATAAAATTGCACATCATGCTTCCCATCCTGTGGGATATGCACTTTTCAGTAAGCTATAAATCAGTATGAGCTAGAAGTTGCTGTAATTAGAGGAGACACAGACCCAACAGAGCGCAGCTACAGATTTCAATCTTCAGATAATAAACGCTACGGAAAATTGATAATACGCTCCAAAACACTGAGGCATGCACACTCCCACACCTAAACACACCCACCTCCATATGTACACACAGAGATGTTGTCTGCTCTATCCCAGTAAGCCTATAGTCTTTGCAAAAGAAATTTTAAAGGTTTAAACTTCTTGATTCAACAATGTGCTAAAACAGATAATTCTTACAGGGAGTCTAAGAAGCCTTCACTACAGAGAGCAAACAGGCTTTGTGGACGTGGGATACTCCCTGATTCATCACTGTTGAAAAGTCTTCTTGCTCTCAAAGTGTTCAGAGAGTGACGAAACACTCAGTGCTCCAAGCTTAAGCCCTATTTTCACCAGAAGTGGTGGATAGGGGCGTCAGTAATTACGTCTTTAGCATAACATTTATGTACCATTCCTAGAACAGAGGAGTCTGCTGAGGACAAGACTATTGGAGAGGAAAGAAATTGGCTAATGGTCTTCAGAGGAAGGCAAGAGGATAATTCATGAGCAGCGTATGAATAAGAAGGTGTAAAGCTTTTTCAGAATGGACAGGCAAGGGAATTACAGACTTGTACATTAAGGCATTCGTGCACTTCCTCTGAAATACTGATTAGAGTGGGAAATAGATTTGCTGACAGTGCTTGCATGCTGATTAAGGACAGCAGGTAAATGAGCACTGTGACAGTTCTGGTACCCTATATCACCAGTGAGATCAGTCATGACGGTCTGCCAATGAAGCTGCTCGCATTTGAATGTATCATGTTTAGGCTCTGAGCAGTGCAGAATACCAATAAAATCATATGAGGAAAACTTTAAATGTTTACAGCACAGAACTAATATGATATTGTAAGCCAAAGCTTAGCAAGGTAGCTGACAAACCCTCACTCCAGCATGAGGTAAGGAAAGGCCAGTAATGAACGAAATAAAGACTTACCTACACTTCAGTCATTAGGGAAAAAAAATATTAAAATTTGATGACACTGGCCAGTGTCAAGGCTATTGAATTTATTGGGTTCCCCCAGATTCTACAAGGTAAACCAAGGGTACCCAGTAAGAGATCTGAAAGTAAATCTTCATGAGTTTACAGTCATCAGGCATCCAGCTGGTATAATTAGATGATTTAGTAGGCCAGTTTTGGGTTATTACAGAGCATCAACCAGACTAAAGGAGTGTCAATACGCTGAAGACTGCTTCCAATCTACTTTAATACCTTCAATTGACCAAAACCTCCTATCAATACCTTCAAAGAATGAAGAGACTTTGGGAAACAGAACTTGCAGAATGAGAGATAAAGCCAAGGTCTTTAGATAAAATCAGCAAAGGTTTTGTTTGTCATTTTGTAATGACAAGTGTGTGGTGAAATTTACAATCTGTGTTTGAGCTACACTTAAATAAAACCAAATTATTCTGTTAATCTTGTAACTTTGGCTGACTGTGAGTATGATTTCTAGGCAAAGTCAACTCTGAACAGGAACTCTGTTTCCTTCAGAGGCAATGAGCCCTGATATCTAGCAGATTTTCTCACTTTTAAGGACCTTTTCAACCCACCACAAGACATGCAGTTCTCTAGCATTAAAGCACAAATTCACATTTTCCTTGCAAACAGCATCAGAAGAGAAAGACAACATAAATTCCAGAACCATGAAAGGTGCTTCCATGGAAGAGTTCCACCAAAGCTTAGCAAAAGTCTAAAATCAAACAGACAATGCTTTATGTCAAACTTCCACAGCTGAAAACTCAGTGGAGATGGGTGGCAGGATGGGTGGGGATCCTTAAGATCGTCTTTCAGTAAGAGACTTTGGAAGAACTGTACGTTCCTGAGAAAAGTGACACAAACACAATACAAGTTATTACAAAGAAAGATAGCCAAAGTATTAAGAAACCAACCTGGTCATTCCACAAAGTCTTAATTGACTTCAAATATATGGCAAAAGAACAAAGGAAGTTGGAAAAAAAAAAAAAAAAAAGGATTAAAATAGATTGGCTGATACTAATGAGTGCAAAAGTACAGAAAGAACAGCTAAGAATAAAGCTTGAAAAATGAAGGCACAAAGTGAGATGATACTGGAAAAAATACCACACAGAAATGGATTCTTTAAGTTTATTAGTAGCAAAAGGCAGCATAAATTGTTAGTCCACTTCCCAGAGAAAGAAAACCTATTGACAATAAGGCTGAGAAGAGTGATTTGGCATCAGTTTTCATAAAAAGGTCAACTGTGATGAATTAACATTGTTAAGAACTAACAAAGAAGTAAAGGAGGCCTAGAATACAAAAGGAATAGGTTAGAGAAGTTACACAGCTTAGATCTTTCCAAATGAGATGAATCTGCTATATTCCTTCTGCAGCTCTAATGAACTGACTCAATCAATCTCTAAGCTGTTAACGATTATTTTTTTAGAAGTTAGGAAGGATTGGTGATGAACTAGATAACTGACACAGTGTAGTAACTGTCTTTTGAAGACAGGAAAAAGGAGAAGACAGCGAATGATAGACCTGTCAGCTGAACTCCAGTTTCTCGGAACAAAGAAACAATTTGGAATTACCTAGGAGAAAAGTGTATCAGTCAACACAGCTTTGTCAGGAACAAATTATGATGACCCATTCTAATTTGCTTCTGTGAGAAGGTATCAGGGGAATACCCAGTGGACAAGATGTCATATAGTGAAGTTTTTTGAAACTATTTTGAATTCTCAGAGCAAATAGCAGCACGGTCTAGATGAACTAAAGTAAATACATAAACTGTTTAGAAAATCATACTCAGAGTAGTTCTCAGTGTTTCACTGTCAAAACAGATACATGTGTTGACTGAGCTTCTGCAGGACTCGGTCACGTATTCAGTAAAATTCAATATGGTCATTAAAGATTTAGATGAAATACAAAGTATGGTAATTCAATTTACAGATGAAACCAAAGTAAGAAAAAGATTGTATTAAAATTCAAAATCATTTTGACAAACTGGAGATGTAGCCTGAAAAAAAGTGGCAATTCAATAGGGTCAAGTACAAATTGCTACAATTAGACAGGAATAATCAATGGTACAAACACACAAATGAGGAGCAATGACAAGATAGCATTTCTACTGGAAAAAAGCAATTTGCATTATTAAAGACTACAAGCTGAATCAAGCTGAATATGAGACACTCATTCTCTTCTGTTACAAAAATGTAAATGCAACACTAGGTGGGTATAAAGAATGTAAATTGGCAAGACATAAGTGATCTGTTCTCTCTTGATTCTACACTATTAAGATCTCCGCTAGTGTTCTGTTTCCAGTTTGGATGAAGCAAATTCAAGGAGTACTTGGTCCAACTGTCCAGAGGACACATTGAAAAATCAAATAATCAGTTCTCTATGTCTAGTTTGGATAGGTAAAAAAATTACTGCTCAATGACTTGAGCAAGACAGGGCTCAAGCTAGATACCTGGAAAAGGTAAGGGTAGTAGGAGCTGAAATAGATTATTTGGAGAGAGTCTGGTAATTCCATTATTAGAGCTCTTTAAGAAAAGATTAGACTAACATATCAGGAATTATACAGCTTAAGCTGATCCTCACTGGGGGAAACAGATGACCTGGGGAGATCCCTGCCAGCCCTTAACTTCTCTGATTTGATGCAAACGCAAACGAAGCCAGAAGTTTGTTCCTCACAATGCTAATATAGGAGGAATAATTTCCATAATAAGCAGCAGAGTAGAGGTAAAGGAGCAGCAGGACAATAAGACAGGTCAGGTCTGCTAGAGCAGTACGGGATGATTTTCATCACTTTCCACCAGCCAGAGCAGGAGTAGTTGCATATCAGAAATAGGATGCACTGGTAAGATTGCACCCAAACTAGAAAAATCAATCACTACTGGAAACAACAGTACGTAAAGGTGAGTCACTGTAAGGTCAAGAGACAGGAAGATAAGGAAGGGCAAGTCTATATCAACACACACGGATTGAATTGGGCAGTGTTAAAGGAAAGCTTGAATAAAACTTGCTCATGCTACAGCTAAACCTAGGGAGTATTACAGGCCACTCCTTTCTTGCAAACTCACTCCTCCTCACAAAAAGTCCATAGAAGATCAGAAGGAAGGGAATTAGAATGAGCTTTCAATGATGAACTGTTAGGCACAAATAGATTAATGAAAACTGTGTACAACTCATCAGGAGCGACCAGGCTTGGCAGGGCTGTTATCACTGGGTATTAGTTCGTTGCAGTATAGATGAAGGAGAGGCCACTCTGGGCCAAGCTGCCAAGCGAATCATAACACAACAGGAGCAGAGGCTTTCCATTCAGAAGGCTGAGCTGGGAACATTGTACTGGGAATTCTGTTTCTTACCAATTTCATCTAATCTCTTTCCTTCTCTCTAAATCCCTTTTCTATTCTAGGCTTTGTTTCTCTGGAGCCACTAGCAACATTCCTTTGTTGTGACTGAAGGAAGTAAACAAAAGAAGCAGCAAAGAATTTTGCTGTATTAAAAGCACAAAGAAGAAATGTTTTGCTCATTGAATGTGTACCCTACATTCTTAACTGTCCTGATCCAAAGCACAGTAAAGTCTTCAATTGCCTCAGGTCATATCCACAGTACAAACTGATGTTTCATCAGTCTGGTGTGGATTATGCAGGACTGAATTGTCACAGCATAAACTCTGGGTTGGATTTTATATAAACTATGGACATGATATCTCCTTTCATTTTCCCATCTGCATTTTAGCAAGGGCTGCTAGTAGGTGTCTTTCAATAGGGTTTGAGGAGATGCATTTCCAGCTTTCAGACTCTGATTGGAAGAGGCTTAGACTCTAAAGTAGAAAGAACAACAGATCACAGCCATAGACTATGCCTTCTTTTCACTTTTTTTTTTTAGTTTCTTTTTTCCCCCCACCCTCTGGTGAGATAGCTTTCCCTACTTAGTTATCCTGCTACTAAATCAAAGTAGAACCTATGAAAGGCGTGCAAGATAGATGGGATGAATTGCTCTCAATGATGGTAAAGAAAGCTTTGGCTGTATTCTTAATATTTAGATGGTTGATAAAGTTGATTAATCCCATTTGGTGGGCCCGAAGGACTTTAGCATAGTTTTTCTTTGTGTGTATGTGTTCTGCCTCACCCCCCATCAATTTCAATATTAAGTGGAATAATCTTTACCATGACAAGCTACAGGTAGGTAAAAATAAAGCGGTGCCTTGTCTTTTCTAGAAATTAATTATCTCTCGTGCTGTAAAATCTTTGCCATGTTGGATTCAGAGGCAGACTCCTCTAACACCTGATGCACAGCAGAAATATGCAGTTTTGCTGCTGGGAGATTTATTCACATCACAACCAAAGTACTTCACGTGTCCAAGAAGAGCAAGTCCTTTGGCTTTTACCTCTTGTGACATTCTCAATGCATTAGCTTTTCCATCCACAGACCAGAGTATATTAGGGATTAATACGGCTCAGCAACTCAAAACACACAGATTGACAGTCTCAGTAATCAGCCTGAAGAATTTTGAGGACAGTTGTTATTTACAGAAAGTGATAAGAGACCGAGCAGAACACTTAACTCTAAATAAACAATGTGGAAATTTCACTACCCAGAAAGCCCTAAGTGGCAAATAGGCAGCTCAGATGTTCCCGAGTACGGTTTGATTGCATTCATGCTGAGAGGTAGCAAAAGCAAATGATGGGAAAGGGTAAATCAGAAAGCAGGGGGCCTTTCTCACATGGATTCACTCTCATTTCAACTAGTGTTTAGCTCTGGTTTGTTAGTTCATTAAAAACACGTTACAAAACCACGCTCAACACTGATCACCAGCTCCACTGTGTAGCAGCGTGGCATGTGTTAGCACATACAGATTGGTAATAGGGACCTTCTGACTTCTAGGCAGCAGCAGGTCTCACTCCAAAGGCTATGCAGAGCCTGAAGGGAGCTGGCAGGGCCTTTGTGCAGCACAAAGTAACAGGTAACTGCAAAGTGAGTTGTTCTCTTCTCCTATGATTCCTTCACCAGAGTATCCATACTTGGCAACATGAAGGGAGATGCTTCAATTGCACAGCAAGCAAGCTTGTGGTAAAGTGCAATGAACAAGACAAGCGGTATAAATCTTGCTTTAACAAGAACACTGCTACGTGGACCCTAAATTAACCCTGGGTCCAAGCTGCAGCCCAGCCTAAGGGAGGATTATGTAGAGAAGCATCCCATTAGAATGGCGAGGAGACCGCAGCCAAACCCCATCTCCTTAGAAACACACAGTAACTTACCTGCAGTCCACCCTGAATTTGAACAAAGAGGGTGAGATGGGGGTCCTGAGAAGTGCAGCATTGAGGACAGGCTTATAGCACTTAACCTTACTTAAATCTGCATGTGGTTTCTGCTCATCCTCGTGCTGGGAAAAAACACTCTCCAACAAGCTGCTGCTGTTCACACAAGGACTTGCAATCGAGCTCTAAATATAACAAGGGGGCACAATAGAGAGGGTTCCCGCACTTCTGCAAACACCAGGAACCAAAGATTAGCTATGTGAGTGGGCTGATGATAGCTTCTGTCGTTGGGCACTTTGTGGTTAGAAGTTGCCAGCTGCTGAATTCCTTCCAGCAGCTTTTCTGATATACCATTATAAAGAGGCAAAAATAAAACCTGACATAGTTCAGAAATAAAATACTGTGCCCCCCAAGACCAATCTTTGCCAATCTTTGAACTCAGTTATCTTGAAGGAAACCCTCTTCTGAACTTTGGTATGAATCTAATTAACGAGTTAATTCCCTGCTAATCTATTCTCTTCTTTGTGTCCGTTTCATGATTAATTTAGTTCCCGCAAATTTCCTTACTGACTGCAGAGTAGAAACACATTTCTTATCTTATTAATCTCCACTTCTGACCCATCAGCAGAGACTAAACAAGGGCATGTGCTTCCATGCCTTTATTTTCTGAACCATTACAGAGGCAAATTCTAGAAAATCAAGGTGCAAGTAAGTAAGGAAATTCTCTAGGCATACTTGTACCACTACTATAGAGGAATGGAGGCAGGCTGGACACCCAGAAGGTATAAAGGCTGTGAAATAGTTAAAAACTCTGTCCATTTACATCTGTCACTGATCCAGCTGAGAGGACAATCTTGCAAGGCTGCAGACTGCACAGGAACGTCACACAGTAGGCAAAGGATCAGAGAAGAGCCCAGCGCAAACCCAGAGAAGATAAATCTCTGTTGAGGGAGACACAGCAGGGGTCTGGGTTTTGCTACTCCTGAAGCTCCAAGGCTCCCTGATATTTTTCCAATATTATTTTCCTGGTTTGGAAGGGAAGGTCTTGTTTGGAGGGTAGATGGACTTCCCTGTCTCCCTCCACCTTTAACACTAATTAAAAGAAAGGAAACTTGGCCTGCTCCCCTTCTACTTATTCAGGTAATAATTAGTCCTTCAGCATTTTAAAAAAAATCTTAGAATGGAGTCCCCACCATAAAAAAACCAAAACAAAACCAAACCAAATATCAAAACCCCACAACTAAACAAACCCCCCACATTATTTGTTGTTCAAATTAAAAAAAAAAAAAAAAAAAGAAAACAAAACAGCAGGGTTGGGAAAGACTGCCTTCCTTTATCACAGACCTACCCTCACAGACTTTCAAGGAAACATTCAAAAAAACAAAAAAAAAAAGCAAGTCCAAACCAGCCCCCTCCTCAAAAATTAAAACAAAATGTATTGGGGCTTTCTCTGTAGCATCCGTGGTAGCACAGTGCTGCCAGCAATTAGCATCACAAGCCTTCCTTCTGATGCCACAGTGCTTCAAGGACATTTTTAATGATGGATCAAGGGCACCACTGTTTGTGAGGTGTCGTGTTTAAGCTGTGTTAACAGCAGCCTTCTTAGCACACAAATCCAGCATCCCACAAGGGATGCAGTAAAGGCAGTAAAGCACCACAAGGCAGAAGAGATCTCTGTGCAAACAGGTATGCTGTTTTTATGCTGTTCCTGTCATACCTGCAGGGGAAATCATCTCTGAAGTTTCACTAAACAACTTTCTATTGCTTCTTTCCCAATAGCCAATTACCTAGAGTCATTCTAAGTGGAGTGAAATGTCAGAAATTAAACATGAGGAAAAATACTCTGAAAAGGGCAGAGACCTCAAGCAATCCTATCCATTATCACTTCTCAGATAAATTCCAGCCCCTATGGCAGAGTACTCAATTTCTGAGAAATTTAAGAAATTAGTAGTTGTTACATTACAGAAGAGCCTTATATGTATCTGACATTGGTGAGGATAATCTCCTGACAGACGATGGCCACCAGAGAGATCTCAGCTGGCAAAGAGAACAAAGATCAAAAGTTATGCAGGAACGCAGGGTACACTGCTAAAGATCAAAAGTTATGCAAGAACGCAGAGTGCACTGCTCCCAACTTCACTACATCACCAGGTGGTGGGTCATGCATGACTAGGTATCCCAAATAGGCTAGTACACAGCCAGCAGCAGCACTGTGGGCTTAGCCTTCAGGCCTGGCTCTCCAGAGACTTTCTCTGCTCAAAGATGAGTCTTTGATCCTAACAGTACATTTGCACAATAAGAGTTTAGGTACGATTTTAAAAAGCGCGAGAGAAAAGTGAATAAAAGCTGTTTCCACATGTCATATCTCCAATCTGCTGCTCCTTGAAAGGGGCAAAGACACCTCAGAGACATTGTCAAAGTGCCTAAACCAATTTTTCAGCCTAATCCATTATTTATATTTCCACCCAACACTTTTTTTAATCATGAGCTCCTGAAACTAAGGCATCAGGTTCTTTGTAATACTGAGAATCACTTCCATTAGCTGCAGGGGAAGGCAGGGAGAGAGCTTAAGTCTTGGCCTGCCCTTACCCTTCCATATCCGCCTCTTACAGGGACCCTTCGGTTTTTTTGCTCCCTGTTCTGTACCATGCACAAATTGCCAGCATCACATCCTCATCCATTTGTCTTTTTTCTACTTGGTCCTTTCTGAGCTATTTAGTTAAGAATGAGCACTGTCTTTAGACTGGGCAGATAACACTGACATCTAAAAGGTCTATAAAAAGGACATGATTTCTTATGGGCATGCACTTTCACATGAGAGACTCTGGTTTCCTTCATGAACCCCATTTGTGGCCAGTAATCTACCAAGATAATTGCTTAAACACAGAATGGTTTCTCCAATATGGTTCAGCAAACCAGCTGAGGATAGAGCTGATTAATGCAGGAACCTACCATCCTTCTTGAAAATACTAAACCTCAATGGCAAGGCACATGGACAACAGTGAAAATATTACAAAACTTTAACAAATGCTACAGTTTCCCTAGCAAAACCATCTTGAATTCTTGTCTTCCTATATCTTAAAAGATACCACATAAATAACCAGGGCTCCAAAGCAAGTGGTAAAAGCAGTTAGAGACATAGGATGACTAAAAAAATTGAGCATCTTTCATGACCAGATGCATGAGAAAGGAGGTGATAGTTGTTTATAAAATAACTGGCAATTTGGGCATTTCGAATTATTCTCTGTTACAGCTGAGGACAAAGGTGCATTTGCAAAGGTGAAAGACCAGCTGATGAAAGGTAGTACTTTCTCTTTCTGCACAACACACAGCTAATCTATAAAACTCATGTGATAGCAGGGTGCAGCCAGGAGCAATGTAAGATTCAAAAAGCATTAGGCACTTATATAGAAAATGAGAGCACTAGAACATTTCATTAGATAGGATTATTGTTATTATAATTATTCAGAAAGGTTACAAATCCTCATGCTTCCAGGTATAAATAATTCACTGTCTGAAGATAGAAAGGCATTCCCCCAGAGTGTAGGGGTGTTCTGTAATTGTCCACTATGGCAATTTCTTGCATCCCTCTTTGAAACCTCCATTGCTGAGCACTGTCAGAAAGGTAACTTGACTGTACTAATGTACTGCAGTGGATCCTCACTTTTTACAATTCCCTTATTCATAGATGAAAACACAAGTTGTGTGGTAGAATAAAAAATAAGTATTAACACTAGGGAAAGCCTGACACGATAAATCCAGGTAGCAATACTTTACCCAAATTCTTGGCTGCCCCCTGCAGCTCAATGGAAGATGAAACATTGCTTTATTATTTGAAATAGGTGTTTGCTTTCCCTTTGAATTGCATTCGACTTCTGTCTTTTAATGAGATGTTGGTGATTTTTGGAGGATGCTATAAAATAGCATCTTCAGAAACAATACTGAAGTACACAGTGTGATGTAAAAAGTTGTTGGGTAGACTGGACAGAACAAACAGATTAGAGAAATCGATACAGAAGAGATGCTTTCTATTCTTCCCCTTATTCTTAATTTCCGATGATACTAGCCTGATAGCAGAATCTTCTTCTGGCATTCAGCTGCTTCTGTCACTTATTCTGCCATCCAAATCCTCAAACTCTAGCTCATTTTGAAATAGGGTTTTAAGGTAGTAACTGGCTGTTAACACTTAAAAGGAAACCATCGTAGTTTAAATGGTGAATAATGTGCCATAGATAAGGCTGCTGATTATGTATTTTTAAATGGTTAGGGATATATTTGAAGGTCTAACCATAAAGCGTGTTACTTTAAAAATGAAATTTGACCTTCCAGAAATTAACTTTTCCTCCATTTAAAAAACACAAGTTTTAACAGAAACAAATGGAAGTAGAAATGAGAGATAGAAAAGGGGGCAATATAGAGAGATCCCCAAATAGATGTAAAGACAATGCTTTTTCTTCTTTCCCCTTACACTGTTCAGAGTCTGCCTCCCCTCCCTGCTCCAACAGCAGCCCTGGCACTTTGGCTTTGCTCAGCACTCATGGTCTGGACAGCAGCTGCCTGAACCCTCAGCATCTACCCACAGGCACGAGGGCAGAAGGAAGCCATAACCTTTCCTTGGGAAAGTTCACAACAAACAGGGGTGTTTTGGTTTTTGGCTTTTCTTTTGGTTTGGCCATTTTATCCCAATCCAATTCTTTCAGAGTCATAATATTTCATAGAGTTCTGCCAATCCATCTCAGCATCCTTTCCCACTTCTCTACCATTACCTTCATGTGCACATTGAGTTCTTCCAGGTCCATCTACACTGTTCCAGGACAGAATCAGTCCCACACCTCTCACATTGCACTGTGACAGTGATGAGAATGTGGCAGTGCTCTGCCCTGCACTTCTCCTAGAGTAGGTCATTTATCTGGGCTGCACTACTAAGTGCTGCAGACTGTCCAGGGCCAAAAAGGGATGGGTCTTCATCTTGTACTTAAATGTGAACTTTCCCTACATTCCTAGGAATTGGATCTGGGATTTTAAGCTTCAGTACATTTCTGCTCTGCAGACAAAAGATAAAAGGCTAAGTATTAATCTCATATGGTTCTTCCCCCTCACATCCTTCTAGTCTCATCTCCAGCCTAATTCTCACAAGTTCTTTTTGCCAGTATCACGTTTAAACTATACATGCTAATAAATCCATATGGTTTCTGAGAGAATACAATGAACTGTCAGAGGCCACAGGGACTGGCTTTCATGCTTTTATCTCTATGCATAAGCACTCATCCACACCGGTACACGTGTGTGCTGGGCCCCAAAACAACAACCTGCACATGCTTATCTCATGTCTCACACAATACCTCTGCCATGTCTCTCTTTACAACATCTAGCACGGCAGCAAGCAGCGGGGTCTGTGTGTGAGTCACAGCCACAATACACTGAGCAGACAGAGCCTCTGACAGAATATACAATACAGCCAAGATGTCAGTGGAGGTGGCTTTGGAGTACTTTAAAATGCTGTTCAAATGCCAACTTTCACCTCCAAATATGACACTCGCCCACCTGCTTTCCTTCCAGGCTATGTGCTCCTTTTACTACAACTCGACAGCTTTAATTATGGATTTCTCTGCCTTCTCTATCCCTTTACCCATTAAGTTTTTTGATATGCTCCTAGATAGCAGTTGTACACTGTCACCACAGTACAAGAGGCCTGGTTGGACTCTCATTTCCAGGCTGAGCACCAGGCCAAAAGGACTTGCAATTAGCTATTTGCCTCGAAAGCAGAAATCTCTGCTCTTATGTTCCCTTTGCAAAGAAAAGATGCAGTGATGGGGACACAATGTGCCTAGGAGCACCATTTTATCAAATCCATTGGGATCTCCTTAGGTCTTATTGTCTGAATAACTTACACAGGTACAAACTTCTGACCTGGCGAAAAGCAGGATCCCAGTGGTGGTTTTATAGGGAATTCAGATCCTTGTATATTTCACCCATGACTGGAAGTCTACTTTAGACAATTTCAGTGTATGCACTACTGTCACCACCACTGCTGTGCAGGACTGTGAGGCTCTGATGGTACTGATGCGTGGGGAGACATTCTGCTCTACACGGTCTCACAGACCCCTAGCTTCTTCCAATTTGCTTCTAAATTCTGTGATGTTTGGACATCTGGGCCCCTGTGTTGGGTCCAAGAGATGAGAAATCCACGTGGTAAGGTGGTTTGATGCAGATAATCCACATAAAAAGGTCTTTTGTTCCTATGATTTACACCCCATGATTAACTCTCCACCACATGGGAGAGTAAAGCCTGTTTTGACCCTCAACCAGTCTAATTTTCAGCTACATGAGTGTGTTCCTCAAGAGGCTTTGTTGCAAGCTGTGGACAGATTAATTAGAGGTCACCTCAAGTAATAATTGCAATAAAAAGAACAAATCAGAGGCAAAGATACACCACTACTACAAAAATGTGCTTTCTTCTAAAGGATTGGAAGTGCATTTTGTTTAACAACCATCCTACTCACTCATCCCACTGCTTCTCCTGCCTGAAAGAAGGTACTGTAGCATGTATTGGTATGAAAGATCTGTCTGTTCCTTAGTTTTCATAAGTATCAAGTTCTTTTGGGGCTCCAGGAATACCACTTGGAAAAGTTCCACAAGAAAACACTGAATCACCAAGATACTTGAAACAGCCTTATTTACCCATGTCTCCCACTAGCCCAAAGATTCCCACAGCATTAATGCCTTGTTCATCCATATCCTCTTCATACTGTCAAACAGGTGAAAGCAAAGGACAGAGATTATCAATAGAGTTGCACTGACAAAGCTGTCTCCTCCTGCTCTTGTGCCAGAGTTCCAAATCTGCCTGTTCAGCACTATACCTGTGACACATTCGGTCTGAAATCCCACCTCTGTCTGCATTCAAGATGACCAATAGTCTAAACAGACTGATCCTCCATCTTTTGTACCCTTTTAGAAAAAAAAAATCTATTCTGTTCCAGAATCAGCACTATCCTGGTCTATATAAAGGCCACCTCAGAGGAAAATGTACATCCCTCATAATACATTCCTTTGGGCGACACTTCATAAATGGGAATCACTTTGGAGCTCCTGATAGCAATCAGCTTTATTTTTCTATCCCAGCATGCAAAGGGCCCCAGTGGCTTTCATATTTCAAGCTAGATCTGAAGGGAAAAAGACTGCACCACAGAAATACAGATGCTCCTAATCAATACAAAAACGTCTAATTCGAGACAGTACTATAGCAATATGCCTCACAGAAAGGGCAATGCAGAACCCATTTGTTCTGCTGGATATATACAAGTTCATTATCTGTAGTCCAGTCAGATCTGTACGTGTATGGTAATTCGAATAACCTCAGACAGATATGATAGCAAAGAGTACTTTTGTGCATGTTTGAAGTTCTTTCTATGATGTCTTTCTCTTCCATTCACTCTTTTACTCTCCTTCCTTTCTGTTGCTATTTAAATTGCTACTATTAGCTAGTAAATGATAAATTAATTAGCCCTGAAATAAGTGTGAATAATTGTATCCAGCCTGGCATAGCTGAGGCTGGCATTTGATAGCAATCAACAAAAGCTGTGCAGCTCCCAAGGTATTTTATAATAATAATAATAAAAATCAATAAGAGGAAAATAGGGACAGCTCCAGAAAGTGTTAATGAAAAGTTGCTGAATTACAGTGGCTCACCTGTGAACAGCTACATGAAAGCCTTCTGAATACCAAACATATTCATTATAGGCTGTATTGCTTGGCTGAACCTCCAAAGAATTCTCTGCGCTTGTATTCTCACAATAACAAAGGAGAGTCACTGAAGAGTGCAGGATAAGAAGGATGAAGGGGTGGATGGAAGAAAGTTCACATTCTTATTTAGAAAACATGATTATCCAGGCATATAACAACAATAAAATCTAAAACCTGTAATAGATCCAAACTCCAAACCTGAGGTTTTTTCCTCTCAATAGCAGAGGAAACAATTCACTAGGTCAGACTCTAGGGGGGCAAGAAGATATCACTCATTTGCAACATCAGTGTGAAAGATCACTGGAGAGTGTTATAAAACCGACAGGAGTTAAGGCATTTCCTGAGCTGTTCCTAAATGGTTACAGCAACATGAGACGGCTCCAGAGTCCAGCTTCAGCTACTCTCATACCTGTCACATTGCATTAATGTTAGAATGTCCTCTCACAAGCGTTATACAAAATACATTAGAAACTCCTTTTGCCCCATGTTCTGCACCACCAAAGTCACATGGAAGTTTGGCTTGCTTAGGTGAATGCATTTCCACAGCACTTTTCTCCCTAGCATCCAAATACAGAAATAACACATCCAGAAATGTTCATAACACAGTAGAAATTTCAAATTCCTTTACCAGCAATAAAATCTGTGACTAAGCTAAAAAATCGAATCAATAAACAGCCTCCTCTTCTGAAAGCTGCCACAAAGTATTTAATGTTTACAGATGATCAAGGTTAAAAATGCACCAAATCTTTACTTGAATAATGAAGCTTCAATCAAACAGAAATCTGAATCAAAACGGTCAAATAATTCTTGCTGATTTTTTTCCCGTGGGGTTAGATTCACTAAATGATTAAAAAGTACTTTCATCTCCATCCATGTGTCAGAGGACTACCCAGTGTCCAACTGTCCAGTCTGCCTCAGGGGACTGGTTTTCACAACTGCTGGCACACCCTGACTGTGAGGTGAGCGGGTATTTTGCAGGGTGAAGCACTGTCTTGCACTTAAACCCTTCAGTTAAAAATTCTTCCAGTTTATATAATTAAAATAAATACATCAAGGAATGACACCCACATTCACCTGTAACTACAGGAAGGCTCAAACCACTGGGAAAGGGTTTGAGTCACTGGGGTGGGAAACCCATTTCTCATCACTGCACACAAGTACAGTGATACATTTCTGCTATTCAAAGATGCACTAAAAATGTCCTAAATGAAGTGAGCACACTTTGCTCCATCTGCATTATTTTGTTGCTTGAACTTTCCTCTTTCTTTTCTGCTTCATCTCCTCAAAATCACATTAGTTTGATTTGAGTCACATTTTGGCCACATAGCTTAAAAGATGAATGGAATTGCTTGCACAGCCATAATCAGGGGAAGGTACATTATAGTGAAAAGATAGGAAATCCAACAGTTCAATACTATCCAGGATCATGATGGTGCATCAATGCGGTATAAAAGAGGAGCAAGCACAGTTCCAAATGATCTGCAAATCCTTCTTGTCAATTCTTGGATTTGCCATCCATACTCTGACCAATCTAACTCTGGAAGTTGAAAAGATTACATCTCGACAAAGGACTGGGGCAGTGATTAAGCCTTCTGCTTTTGATTAATAGCAGAACTAGATATATTTACCATCTGGGGTGGAGAGAGATTTGGCTCTCCTTAAGGAAGGTAAGAAATGATGAAGCAACACAGGACATGAATAATATCTGAGTCAGCAGAAAATTCATAATGACTTCGCAAAAGCCTGTCTCAACATATAAGATGTGTCTCATGAACAAATGGTTACAAATGCTGCAGTGTATGCAAAACACTTCCTAGCACAACCTGGAGAACAGCGAAAAAGAAAACGCAGGAATGTGCCATCAGTTCAAACCATGAAGAAGGGGAGGATACCTATAGCGGGGGAGGGTGCTCCTTGCTTTATCTCTCTCTCAAACCTGCTCTAAGTGAACAGTCATTTCCCATCCTCTTTTGTGGTCATGACAAATGTAAAGTTACCTGGACAGCACTGACTTAAAACCTAATTGCTTTTACAGCAAATGAGGCATGAAACCTATTATCAAAAAACATGATGTCTGAAGTACAAGCTGGCATTTCATTTTCCCAGCAGAGAGCTTCTGAATGCCAGAATTGACTGCAAGGCACAGCGGGAGGCTGAAAACACAAAGTTAGTGATTCTTCCTGGGCCATGGTAATAGCATACTTGTGAGGCCAGGTTTGGGAAAGGGCAGAATAAAGTGCCTGTATGAGCACCTCACACATTGCTTTGTTTTTTCAAAGGTGGCTGCAAAGCCTAGAAAATTCTCTGTGTATTTGGCCTTTGACCTTGTTGGAGTGGTCCACAAGATCAGCCCTGTTGAATGCCAGTGGGGAAAGGGCTTGATGCAGAAAACCACCTAAATATCACTTGTAAAAAGAAAAGCCACAAACGATGAGGTCCCTCAGTGGGTCTTGTGCAATGTGAAGGTGATAATCCCTGAATAAGTGTAAGAGTGAATATGAAGTGTCCCAGGAGCAAAGGTTCCTAATTAAGAAACTGGCTAATACCTGGAGCAATTTAACCCCTTTTCCTCACCATCACACATTGTAGCTCTGATATATGCGTGTGCTGCATCTTATGCTTTCTCCACCTTTTGGCATGTTTATGAGACAGCTGCCGTATAGACACGTTAAGGACCAGAGCTGTTAGGTCAACTTCATGATGTCCAAGGATTTCCTGGCTTTAAGGGAAACACTCTACTGTTCTACTAGCAGGACAGAACCTCTGATGGAAGTTCAGCTCCCTTTACTTATTCTCAGATGCAGTCACTTTGCTACTCTGCCTCTGCTGGGAACTTATTCCAACAGTTACCACACTCATGCTTGTAAATGTCTCCATTTACAGTTCACCTTTTAGGGGAAAGACAGACTTGTAGACTGGGGATGGGAAGAATTTCTTGCCTGTGTACCAAACAGCATTTAGTTAGGTCTGCTAAATGTTTTTTCTGCTTTTCTTTGACTCACTGGGACAGTACAGTGAACACAATAGACTTATCTGGTGAGAAATCCCCCATTCACACAGGATGCCTCCATTAGACCAGTCTCTTCCCTGACAGCTATTACCTTGCTCCAGTTTGCTCACTACTGATTCTGACAAAGTTATATAAAGTGCACAGCAAATGGTTTATTCCAGGGAAGCAGGCAGGGTCCAGCCTGCTCCTTCATCTGCTTCACAGCAGTGGTGAAAGAATAAGGCTACAAAACAGTCAGAGCAGGGACAGTCTGAAGAGGAAAATTAAAAGACACATAGAGTTATAAACCTTGACAGGTGAAAATGTTTGCTGTCGGAGGGAGATGCTGAGATGCCAAGTCAATGCCACGCGCACTAGACACCAAAGCAAAGAGAGACAAATGCAGGACATGAACTGCAGGGATTTCACAACAGAAGAGACCTCTGGCTCCACAGCTTTTGATCTATGTACTGTTGCAATGAGACATTTCATCTGGGAGTCAGCTATATCCAGTGCCGGATTAACTTCTTGTTCCATGGCTTGACCTGTTACCCATGGTACTACAGAGATGGGCACTCAGAAACACATATTTAGGAGATGCATTAAATCAAGATAGGCGTATTTAACATAAGCACTAGGCAATCCATCACACTGCTCACAGCTTAATTTCAGCTTGCTTTCCACAAAGCTAAACCTAGCGACTAAATAAAGCTTGTGTTTTCTTTGAGGTTGAACAATACTAATTCTTTTCTTTTGATATTGGTGAATACTGCTCTGATAGGAATCACATGTATCTGTACCTTTTTCTAGACTTGCCAGCAGGACAGTCTTTGGGACATACTTTCCTTTGCCAGAAAACACTAGCTACAGTCAGAGCCATTGCTTCCTGCTTAAATATCTATCGTGCATATAATTTCCTGAGACCAGGACAGTGCAGACTGCTGGAATAAGGAGAGCCTGCGAACTGTTTAAAGCCACCACTGTTCACAATGAAAAGCATAAAAGAAAAAAATTGCACAAGGTAACAGCCCAGACTTTTCCTTTGTAGCACCTGAAGGATCCCCAAGTCTGACTCTGCTTTGGCAAAGGTACACAAAAATCTGGGTATTTTAATTCATATCTACTTACACTTTCAGAAGCAGAGAGTATAGAAAGTATTCAAGGATGTTGAGCATTTTTCTGGTAACCACAAAAGACCAAATATTTCATTCTCCTTAAACCCAGAAAAATAGGTCTAGTCTAGGAAGCAGCAGTGTATAATTTCAGTTGATGCAATGACATACCACCAGTAAGCTGCAAGGCACTGGTGACCTCCTTGTGCTACCTAGAAGGGCTAGATTAGACTTAATCTTTACAGAGTATGACTAGACTGAGTGGTACCCCCTCACCTTTGTCCAGAAATATATTCTGATGGAGAATATATGTTGTTTTCCCAAAGTATGTAAATTGAGAATGTTATAAAAATAGCTGCCCTCCTGCCCATATCGGCATGTTCTCTGTATTGTGCATTCTACCATTGGTTCCAGTAGGGCTCCTGTTCCCACTAAAATCAAATAATGCAATTCTCTTGGCTAGACTCACAGAAACTCAGGAGTAAAGTATTAATTTTCAGAATCAGAATCAACATATAGCACAAACATTTTCCATGAATTATTTATTTTTTAAAAGAGCATATGCTAGCAAATCCTTTGGTCTCTGCATCTCCTTTCCCCCAGCCTTGCGTAACAAGCTCCTGCAATATGATTTATCTAGGTGGGATTAAACAATTCAGCTGTTTACCTGGTCTACAAATGGTAACAAACTGCCCCTAAACTGCCAAAATTCTACAAACCTACGATTATACCCAGTGGGTTGAAAATGAACGAGTAACTGTCACATTGCATTTTAGCAGTGCCATTACATCCCTGGATGCCATGGAGGTACTCACTAATGCTGGATAAACTTGTAGGGACAGAAACAGTGTGGGAGTTTACAACCTAGGGAATGTTTTTATGTTAACGTCTTTAAAAATCTTTGTAATTAGACAGCTTCTTACTATTATGCAGGTACTGATCAACTACCACACAATATTGGGAAAATGGAATGAATCCCCATTAATATAAAACCAACTAAAGAAACTAATAACAGAAGACTATAAAGATCAGTGAAAATGCTCACTGAGCTACTGTGACCGGATGGCTTTTTGTTAGTGTCTGAGGCTAGTCAGGGTTCACTGTTTTTCTTCCCATAAGAGAAGTTATTTTCACGAAAAGACTTCGATTTATATCTCAAATCCATCTGCCTAGCCAGGTTACAGTAACTCCTTTTAATGATATGCCAATGATTTGTCAGATGGCTGTCCACAACATGGATGGTGTTTAGCAAACACGTTAATTGCTTCATTTATATGTCCACATGTACAAATGAGCACAGCTAATCCAAAGGAACGTCTCTACATTTTAACCCTCTTTTTTCATTGTCCCTCATAAACATTAAAAACTGTGAACAAGCTTGTAAGAATAGTTTTCGGCATGAGGAACAGGTGGTGGTAATGTCAGTTAAGTATTCCTGCTGGGGGAAGACTGGAAGCCTGCTATAAATTATGGCAGCATTTCTGCAACTGAGAAACTTGCCTTTCATTGATGAAGTTGAGAGAGCTCTTTGATGACAAACCCATTGGGGAGCTTCAAATCATATCATATTACTAAGTTTTCTTTCTCCATTTCTCTTGGAAAAACATTATCGCAAGCATATGTGCTTGCGCATAGCACTAACAAGTGATGGTGATCTAGAAAGAATATATATATATTTATGCTTCATCACAAATTCAAGCTGAAGAATCCCATACTCTGACATTTATCCAGGCCAAATTCCCCATGTATTTATAATGAGGCAACTTCACTCAAATACATCCCACTGAATGCAAGAAGTGAATAAATTAATTTTGTAATTTGAAAGAACACCTCTTAAATAATCAGTAGGATCACAACTTCATTCTATGTGCCAAAAAGTCACAAACCTGTGCTCTAAACATCTGCAGGACTCAATTCAGTGAGAAAAAGAGGGATGTCTGGGAAAATCCTTGCAGAATCAAGCCTGTGGTTTCTAAATCATGCCGTCAAAGTCCTTCGCTTATCAGCAATATTTGTTCGTTGCCCTGCAGCTCTTGGAGAATGTCTTCCTTGAGAGATATCATCTCCATTTAGGATCTGAGGTGGGCAGAACACCACCTGAGTAGCAAAATGTTCCTACTGATTCATTTTTTCTGGGGCAGTACCATCTCTGTGCTTCAGTAATCAGTTTTAAGAGAAAAATGGAAATTCACTGTAAAATAGAAATCAAGTTCTTTCACCATTTTTATCCACATAGACAGCTGCAGGGCGGGGAACCATTGTTTCAGCAGTTTCTTTGGGAGTCAGTTGTACCTTCATATCCAATTACTCTCAATACATTCCAGTTCACAAGACGCAAACCTCAGCTATTAAGAAGAGTCCCTTTCTACAGATTTAAACCCAAAATGTATCCCCAGGAACCTGATTACCACAGGAGAACCCTCTAGAATATTATCACTGACCTTTGTGCCCGGTCTGTTATCTCCTCCTCCAGATCTAGCAGGAGTGCTGCCTGAGCCATCACCTTCTTGCTGCAGGGCAGGGATTTGAGGTGCAGAATGAGCAAACCAAGGCAAAACTTGCTCCCCATCTCCTCCAGCTCTTGAGTTCCCAGTTGCAGACCCTGATGGAGGGAGGCAGAAAGTCTCAGTGCTGAGTGTGCATTTCATATGTACATGGAAAAGGTCAGGCTTTTTTTGTTTGCAGAAGAACAACTCTTAACATTCCTCCTTCCATTCTTAATAAGGGGTTTGTTCATGTTTGCTACATATGGAAATTTCCCCTACAAAATCATTTGTACATTATCTGACAACATTTTGTCTAAAGAAGCTATTTTAAAATAGCCTCTATTTGACAAATGGGGAAACAGAGGCAAACAGTTTAACTGCCTCGACTACATTTGCAGAAGTTGTCATTGTAAGAGTTAGAGTGAGACCCAGGAGGATCTGACTGTAAATCCACTTGTACAAATCATTAGAACTCATTTTTTCTTTTTCTCTGTAGATGAGTCATCTCCCTAAACAATGGAGAAAAAAAAAAATCTTATGATTGTAAACACTGGGCAGTGGCAAAGATGGAAAAGGAAATTGGTGGGGGAGAGAGGGAGGAAGAGATCTTTAACAAGTTATGAATTGTTTTTTAAGAAAATCAATTGTAAAGTAATTGCAAAATAACAAACACCTCTAAGGAATTTCTCAGTCTATTAAAAGCTGATGTCTTTCTAGCAGAGACAAGCAAAGACCAAGAAGCATAAACAGGGTTTGGATTATCAACATCATCTTTCAAGAGAGGACTCCTCCAAGCTGTGGATCTTTGCTTGGAGAAATCCTGATTATGAATATTCTGTGTTTGGTTTTTTTTCACTAATTAAAAAAATAAAGTAAAATAAGAATAAAGATCTAGCAAAGAAGGAACACACCAAGGGCCTGCATAGGAGCAAGTCAATTGAAGGTAGTTTCATGCAAGCAGTGAGAAGGCAGCAGACCAACAGAGCTCAGATATACCAAAAAGAAACTAAAAAAACTCCAAAGCCCCTCATCTGTGGCATTTAGTGACTACATCACATGTACTTCTTAATGCTGTCACATCAGGGGTTGAACCAATTGCCAATTAATTGCTGCTTCTGCCAATATCAGCCCTGTGCGCTTTTGCAGCACAAGACATCCCTGTGGCTAATCTTCTGACAAGAGCTCCAGCTCCATTTCCAAGACTGTTGCCTTAGCAACTCTCAGGAGTCCACACTCACAGTCCTGGCACAAGCCGTATGCATGGTGTGAGCTCCATGTCAGTATGGCCTGCACTTGACTCTCTACTAAACAGTTGTTAGTGGACATCTTACGGGTAATGAAGCCCACACATGTTCTGCTAACCCATGACAGGAGGATGAGCTCTGATGTAATGTCGCCTTGTTTTCTGTACAAAGTTGCTGTGTTTGTAAAATGCTTTGGGATCCTTTGGTCTGGGCAGCTCTGTAGAACTGAAAGAGATTATTTCTGAGCCAAAAACACGCAGGTGGGTGGAAGAAAGAAGAAATTTCTGACAAACTTCTGCAGTTCTCTTGCAAAGCTCTTTTTTTTTTTTGGTGTATTTTTTGCTCGAGGACACAAACTATTTGGACAGGGTAAAAATCACCACTTCATCTCTAACAGATCCAGCATATGCAAATATCATCTGTCATTACAAATGCCCTATCTGGTAAAAAAATAATTTTTCTTATAGTAAAGATGTAGTTCTGCTTCCTTTCTGAGATCCTGTGAGAGAAGCATGAATCTGTAATGATGATAATGAACATGAACAACACAAAATAACACACAGCTCAAACATCTACTGACAACAAGATAAGCACAGGACCTGCCCAGAAGAGTGCACAAACAACCTGAGAAAACATAGCCCCAGTGCTAGACAGGGTCTAGGGTCTCTGGAGAACTGATTTCTGCTCTCAGAATAGTCTTTTAAGTATTTCTATCACAGTGGGCAAATCTCTGACACCATTTCCTTTCTCCAAGCTTTGGCAAGCAAGCTCCAGGTACAATGAACTATAGTAATAACTAATAATAGTAAGAAAATGAAGGCAGAGGCTTATGGGAACCAAGAGTCATTAATGCAAAACAATGAGAGTGCTTAGCAGCTATGCATAGATCCCTAAATGTTTTATTATTTTACTTTAAAATACTGAAGATATTTTAGTGTGGCAGAATTACAACTGCCAGGCAGAAGTGATGACATTCCTGAGGAAAAATATGTCATTTCCACAGCAAAAGAGTTATTTTCTCAGGGGCAAAAAATACGAAGAACATATCATGGCTTTCCCTGGGGTGCATCTCAGGGTCTTGCTTCCAAGATCAAGGCAACATACTAAATACTTATCAATCCAGGAGGTGCGAATAGTGACTGTGCTAAAACCCAGCCTGTGTCTTTATGATTCCCTGGAGCTTTATTCAGGATATGAAGAGGCCTTAAGAAACTATGAGCAGAGAAATAATAATAATAAAACTACAATATGCCTCAGAAGCCTCAGACAGTAATTGCTCATGCACTGAAGTTAGCTGCTGTACGACAGACCCATATTGCTTTGGTACCAGACAGCTCAGGAGTAACAGCTGGAAACCTCAGCTAGAGAATTACTTGTTAACACACTTTATTCACTTCAAACACAGACATATTTTTATTTTTTACCTCAGAAAATTTTCTCCCTGTCTTTCCTTCCTCAGCTCTCAGCAGAGGGTGGAGCTGGAGGTGCGTAGCATGACTACCATTAAGCTGAAGCTGTTGACAGAACTGACATATCAAACTGATGTTATTGATGGCATCTGACAGCAATGCCAGGAGCTGGTGTAGTGGTTATCAGTCCTTCTTGCATTGCTGAAAGGGAAGCCCGCTTTCCAGGAATTTCCTTTGTAGCTGTCCAGCACATACAGTTGTAAAAGAACTGAGATTGTGCTTACAACTTTGAGTTGTGAAAATATTCTATGAGAAATGCAAGAAAGAAGAAAAGGACAGTAGAAGTGGTGCATCTCTGTTTGGTTAATATGCTGGTAGGAAGTACACCTTCATGGCAGCGAAGCTGTCTTGCCTCTATGTGCAGTGACAGTATATGGCCTGTTTGCTACAGCTGCACAGGAGGAAGCTGCTCTGCCTGACAGCACCTCTCCTGCAGTGTCCTGCCAGCCTGGATTCTCAGGGACCCCATCTTTCTCTCTCTCATGATGCTTTATGACTCTGTCCTCCTTTGGACACATCTATGCCAGCAGTGGAGCGTGGTATGAAGCCTTCCAAGCCAGCAGAATCTAAGCAAATTCTGAAGCAGCAAACAGTATCTGCACTAGAAAGCTGCAGACAAACTAAGACTGATGAGTTAGTCCAGAAACATGCTAACAAAGGTATCCTGCTTTGATGATCAGCTCATGTGACATGGTTTCTGCTCTCTTTTACATGAAAGCATCAGTCTGGACCAACATCAGCTTAATGCATCACGCTCCACTGTGCAATACAAACACATCCTTTGATCCCATGGGCCCTGCCATGCAGTCTTTCACAGGCATTGTGTTAAGGGATAAGAGGTTAGTTGTTTCCTGGCTATTATAGAGAACAATGAACCTAAACTTTTCCTAATCCCTTTCCACATTTTCATACTGTAACAGAGAGCATAGGAGGAGGTGACACCTAATCACAGTCCAGGTTTTGGATATATTTATTTTTCATGAGAAGAAATATATTCCAGAGGTAGGCGATACAGCCAATCAGATGAATGAAGATGACACTCACTCTATTAACTCTTGGTCTAGTTAGACCATTTCATTTCTTAACTTTTCTGCAAAAACTGTTGCTGACATAATGGCTGGAGCAATAGAATGATCAACTGCATCTCTTAATTGACACTGTCATAGTAATAGGAAACTGGGGAGCAGGAAAAAAAAATCTATTCCTTGACTTATCATTTGGCCAGAACGTTATCAATACAAATTTTCCTAAACAAAATTGATCAAAGCATAATCAAAAAACCAGTTCATTCATACGCAGCACAAATGCATCAAATAAATATCCATAACTAAATGTTTCTAATCCCTCTCAACTTGCCCTCAAAATGCTTCACAAGCTAAATGACAATGCAATGGAAAACGTTGTTATTCATCACTTACATGCTTGAAACACTCCTGCAGCCAAAGGCAGCAAGAGTTTCATAAAGCAGATATTGTTGAAGAAGGAAGGACTCCAGAAGTTAAATTAGAAATTTCTTCACAAGAGTAATGAGAACTACAATAACATTAGAGTTAGAAAATAGTAAAAAATACAAGTAGACAAAAGATTTCAGAGAGATCAATTGTTTCCTGTGCTGAAAGGAATCTGTGTCACCCAGAACCATTACTTGAGCAGTCTCTCCCACTTTTGGTCATTGTTCAGTCCTTGGGGCAACAGCTTTTCCCTGCAAACTCACTTCCAGTCAATACATACACATACACACAGAATATTCTCTGCATCTCAATAGATTTACACATGCACGATGGTTATGCCCTAAGGCTGGGTATAAGTAAATTGACAGTGTGGTTTCTCACTAATTCTATCAGTGAGCTCTCCCTCAGAATACCAATAGAAACCATTTGGAGGCTCTAGAGAATAAACCAGGGAGCTGAATGAAACATTTGGTGCCGGGTGTCTGCAGCCTTAATTTTATCTTAGGCCAGCCCTGAAAAAGATACAGTCCTTTCAACCCCTGTGAATGAAAATATGCAGACGCATGCTGGGGAACTGGCTATTTAGACAACTAGGACAGCTGGGAATAAGCCAGGTTTTCTCAAGCCCCAGAGATCCCCAAGCAGCAGGTATGGCATGCAAAACAGATGAAGTGAAGGGGATGGGGATGAAAATTTGGGCCAAAGGATTTCAAGAGGATTAAGCAAGTAGAAAAGGCTGAAGATACAAGAAAAAAAAATAGGCTAGCAGAAAATTCTAGAAAGAAAGATGAGAGGGGCTTGAGTTAGAGACAGAAGATGAAAGGAGAGGAAAGATAAAAGGATAAGAAAGAAGGGGGGGTTGTTGAGGTCAATGGATGCTGATATAGAGGAATGATAACAAGAGGAAAGCTAATGGAAACCTCTACCCCCTTCTCACCCGTGGAGAGGTGTGCCTCTCTCTGAACGTATGTCCTCATTACATCTGGTACTTTGGCCACATGGCAAGGAAACAAGGCCCAGCTTGCCTTGAATCCCCTCACAAAACTTTTGCTGAGCTCAGCCAATGTTTTGTCCAAGCTGGGGCTGAGCAAACTTTGCAGGTATGGAAACAAAGAAGTGGTTATTGTTTTAATCATTCAAATGGAGTCTTTTCCTGGTTAAAGGTATGTATATTACAGACAACACTGTTCAAGGAATGGAGAGAATGGAAAGACGAAATACCTTCTCCCTCTGATCTGTTGGAGAAAGCGTCCTACTCATAGGAGAGCTGGGGATTTAGCAAACAGAAAATCTTGTTCTCAAGCAAACTCATTATTTAGATTATGAATTCTCCAGGTTTACTTCAGGGAGATTTCCTCCTCCTTTCCCCTGTGCTGACTTGCTATTTGTCTGACATCCCCATCTCCACACCTTTCCCTCACTCTATTTCCACAACTGTCTCCCTGTCCTTTCCCTCCATCCTTCCCTTTCTCCCCAGCTTCTTGCTTCTTCTCCTTCTCTGCTCCTCCTTCAGCATCCTTTCTCCCTTCCTTAATCAGCTCCCATGAATGACCCCATCCTGAACATATAGCAAGCTCATTATGTATTGAAAGAGCCAAAGAAATTACATTAGTGTTGGATTTTCTAAATTCAGCTGGCCACTTTGGCTAGTCTATCCTGCACATGACTACCTTGTATTTTACACCAACAGATTGTAAACTATCCAGGATGAGGGAAGGGGAGGGTCTAACTTGCTTTCCCCAGAGGCTGCACACATACAGAGAGGTACTAGGTGGATAGGGAATACTTGCATGTCCATTGGATGCTGTTATACCTCTTCTGCATTGCTGTACAAGACTGAAGGTGGTGCAGGGTACCAGACAGCTCAGCTTTGCCAAGCAGCTGCTCCTTGAATAACACAGGGACAGATTATACTTTTTTTGTTGTTGTTTTTTTTTTAAAATGTAGGCCATAATTGTGGAGGGTAGTCATGTCTGGAACAAAAGATGAACAAAAAGAGAAATGCAGATATTTTCCCCTACACAGACAAACCGCGTAGGAAGACACAATTCATTGCAGAGTTCTTGCTTTCCAATAAAGTTGAGTAGTACATTGGTTTTCTGTCTCATTCATTACCATGTGACACTCTAGGGACCTATTTTTAGGCTCTGGGTGGACCTGGACTAGCATCAACAGATTATCCTTCTCCTTGCAGACACTGAGCAATCTTTCACCTCCTCCCATGGTGTCTTTTCATACAGAATTGAAGAGGCTGAGTGAGTGACATGCCAGGTCAGAACTGAGCACTTTGGAGGAGTCTGCATTGTTTCATAGTGATGGGGCTCAGGTATGCCTCAAGTTCTGATCTGAGGACTGTGGAAAGTTCTGGGGAAGAGAAGCCTGCCTGCATAATGCAATGAAGAGTGCTCTTGGAACTGACAGGCCCAGAGGGTAAGCTTTTGATAGTAGAGCTAAAAAAAAACAATGGGCAATGTTCTTTTTTAATTAAAAAAACCCACAACAAACAAACAAACAAAACTTAACACACTAATTTCTAAAGGAAAATAAATGCTGCTCCAGGATACTTAAGCCTCCTGCTTGGCAGACAGGGAACAGAACTAGGGAACTGTTCAAAGACGTGTAGGGATTCTGGGGCAGTGTATGGAAAGAAAACAGTTACCTTTCACTGCTGATAATCAAGTGCTTTATTCAAGAAAGCACCTTTCTTTCCCATGCTCCATGTATTTGCGAGTAGGTTAACTGGAATCACCCCATCTGACAGTGCCTGGAAAATTCATCAGTAGTCTATCCATTACTTTCTCTAACAGACATACTTTTTCCCGGTATCTGAAGACTGTGGAACCTGGAACAAGTCACAGACAGGCTATAGCCGGAGGTATCTGAAGATTAAGTGTGAGGTGGGGCTCTAACTATGTCTGAGAATCTGTATCAAATGAATTACCTCTTAAAAGCAGTCTGGGAAAGCAAGAAGCTGAAATTTTGCAAGTCTAATCCCTGGATCACTTTTCCTCCCTCTCTACTTCCACTTAAAAGTTTGCCTGTATAAATAACTGCAATATACAGAAAATTGACCAGACTCTTAGCCTTATTTTCAGCTACGAATGTACCCAGTTTGGCCATATTTCACCATGGGAGTAAAATAATTTTGAAATGCTGGATGATGATCACCACATGCCTTAAATCAAAAGGATTTATGATACTTATAATTTTATTCTGGCTAATGTAAATGCATAAGCTATTAAAAAAGTGTCTAACCTGCGTTAAAAAATCTTAATAAGGTATTTGTCTTTGTAATGCCATTCACTATGGGGATCTCCAGGTTAATTATGTGTTACAGAAAGAATAAATTGTTGCATCTTAATTTCATGAAATGGCCTCAATATCCTTGTATTGTACTGCACAACACCTTGTTGTTTTTTTATGTGTCTTTAAAGTGACGTATTTGAAGTCATAATACTGGGAACTTTCAAAGAGGTTTGTATCTTAAAACTCACTGTGTTATAGACTGCAATGGAGGAAACCTTACAGCCTTTCCCTCTCATCCCAATAAAATATGTGGTATTCTTTCCATCACCAAGGTGATGAAAATATAGCATATTTTCAAAATATTGCCAGTTGGACTAGATGATCATTGTAGGTCTCTTCCAATGAAAATAGTGTATTCTATTCTGTATATTGGTCAAAATGACACAGCAAGGCTAGTATGCTTTTCTTCCCCATCCAAAATAAGACCCTGGGGTCATGGCACCTCTCACGGTTGCACCAACACATAGGCTGGGGCACTGGAGTAGATTTAGTGAGAAGCCAACACAGCATGACCCAGACATCACGCCCGTCACTCCAGCCTGATAACACTCTGCCCCACATGATCTCCCATGCTCTGCTCCCATGCCAGCACATTATGGAGACTAGTAGACTAGTGAAACTGTGTCTTGGCCTGGCAGCAATGTTAGGCAGAGGAGAATCCAATGGGAGGGTGAGCCTGCTTCCTGCTGCGCTGCCGCCAAACATCCACACCGCTGCAAAGCCTCCCCCAACACAGTGCTCAGTGTTACTTTTGCACACTGCTGAGCTCTCTGCACTGTAGGGCTTTATTCCTTCCCTTTATAACTCAAAAGTTCTAGTACCCCTAATGTTTCCCCTGTATTGAACCTACCTTCCAGGCCACTAAACACTTTCATATGCTCTCTCTAGCCCCTATCTATCACTGCTTTGTCTCTTACAAAAGAAATGACTCACAGCAAACACAATACTCCACAGGAGGTATTACCATTCATGTCTATGGGGATATTATAACATCTTCCAAGTCTACCTCTTTCTTCACACATGCAGGCATCTTATTCATTTTTTTTTCTTTATTGCTGCTGCTGCACATGGCACAGACATCTTTATCACGCTGTCTTTATTATAGCTACTTATGTTTTCCTGAATGGTTAGACCTAATTCAGAGCCTGACCACGTGTCTGGATGCTTTAAAATATTCCTTCAAGCATGCTTTACCCTGCCACTGCCTATGTTTAATCTTCTGTTCTAGTACCCACAATCTTTCAGTGCTCCTTACTACTATATAATTTGTATCAACTGCAAATTGTAAATATTATCATACTGTTTTCCTTTCCTTCCAGTCATTAAAATGATAAATGTTGACCAGCACGAATTCACAGAGTGGCAGCTGGAGTCAACTTACCAACAATTTCTTTCCATCCCGAGGATGCCTTATGTATCCTACCTGTTTTTTCCAACTTTTTAACTAGGTTTTGACTACACAAACAGTCCTTTTGAGTCTCACTCCATAACTCCCAAAATTTCTTGATGCTTTTTTTTTGTAGGAAGCTCTCTTTTTATCAGCTCTGGCTCATCTGGAATGCCCAGCAATCCAATCTACATGAAAATTAGTCTTGGTTCATCTTTGAATGGAACTCTTTGTACCATCTCTCCTTCATCTTCCAATCCCTATAGCTCTTTCAAAAAAAAAAGAATCCACCATAGTATGAAGGCACTATTACCACTCTCATTGTATTTGCTCATCCCTGTGTTACTGCAGCGCTTGTGGTTCTGTTATTGGTGGTACTCTCATCCCATAGAGTAAGTTTTTAAACAGGAGGAATCATAATTAGCATCTTGTTAAACATTTGTTAAACATGCTTTAGACAGCCTCCTATCTAGTCAGCTGGCCATTTTTAGTGATTTCTTTTTAGTAGTTCTAATCTTCTGTTCCTTATTTTCCTTGTAGCTCCTACAGAAACAAAACCTGGGCTTCATCTGATTCTGTGAGTTATAACCTTAGTCAAACATAAAATAAAACAGCAGACAACATGCAAGCATTGTCTTTGTGTATAAACCAGCATGGTCCC
This sequence comes from Podargus strigoides, assembly GCA_028020825.1. NCBI lineage: Eukaryota > Metazoa > Chordata > Aves > Caprimulgiformes > Podargidae > Podargus > Podargus strigoides. The sequence continues at coordinate 7,873,285 of CM051663.1, read as the reverse complement.
ACAGCATCCCACTCTAGTCCTGTCCTGACTACCTACCAACTCTGCCAAGGTACTTGTGGCTCCAGGGCAGTACAAACAGCTCCAGAATCCATCCAAATCATCCTGTACAATCTCTTATTCTTCCAGTCCTGAGGGTCCAGTATTTCCTTCCAAAGCCTTTTGATCATGCCTTGAAGCATACTTCTTTTTTCCAGATCTAAGCCTGCCCTCCTCAAAATCACTAATTTCCTCTGAGACCTTCTGCCAATGGCCTCAGAGCAGAACTTCCATCTGGTGGTGGTTTTCCTGCCCGAACAACACCACATGCCACATGTCAGCTTCCATGGTGGAATAATTATGTGCACGTGTTCAGAAGAGATTATCACGAGACTCTGTGTGTGTAGGTCTCCTTAAAAACTTACTTTAAATAGGTCCTCACACAGAGATCTGCAGGTGAGAAGTAAGGATGCAGAGCAATCTACAGCTCTGCACCTTCCCCTCCCATTTCCTTTTTTGTTACACTAACCTTTCATGCACTGCATGCCCATACCCTCGTGCTGATATAACTCAAGAGCTACCTAAGACTTTTTTCCTAAATTATAAATGACTCCCCACAGGCTAATTTCTTTTTTTCATATCAGAAATTCTCTTTGGTCATCTTCAGCAAACACCATCAAAGCCGGCCTCCCCACCTATCACTCCCTACAACCTCAGGATCAGTGACAGGAAGCAACTATGATTCTACAATTTATTGTATTAGCACTTCTGAAACAACAAAGGAGTCCTTGATTTTCCAAGCCAAAAGCACATGCAAAAGCACAAAAAGTATCTATGCCCAGCCCAGATCAGAGAGGAAAGAGACACTGCATAGGAGAGGGCTTCCCTCAGCCTGGTAACTGCTCCCTTTAAAGCTGAGGGATGGGAGTACAAGCAAGGATTTTGTCAGCTGTTTTCCTACATAATTATTCTGACACAGGACCCTTCTTGCTGCTTGTCACATTTAACAGAAAAATGGGCACTAACAGTGAAAATCTGGCCATTTCTTTTTTTCTCCTTCTTTCTTTTGAATACTCTGTTCCAGCCACCTAGAGAATGGCTGATAACACTGAAGTTAATTCAGGCAAAAGTACTGCAGGTCCCTCTTTGATGTCTGCTCTGATTTAATACAGGTTCATGTAATGATCATGTAATACAGTATTATCATACACAGAATTAAAGAATACATGAGAAAGCTCGGTCAAAGGAAGATTTTACCAGATGACCCAAGAGCAAGGCACTGATCATTTCATTAAGAGGCTGATTTAGGAGGGACATCCTGAGATGAGTCCCAGGAATGTGGACTTAACTTTTTGTGATGTTTGATTTCTAACTCTGGTTTCAGGTGAAACAGCTGCCCTCAACTGCTAACCAGGATTTACAGGTCTACAGACTCCAGAGGCTCATTTTACCACTAGCCCACATGTCCAGTGGTACAAAGTAAGCTCCCAGCCACTAAGATAGAGGATGGATACTTTTACCTTAAATTTCGGCTAGCAAAATTATTATTAAAAGGAGAATAAAAATGGAGATCAAAACTGAAGCTTCTACGTTATTAGAGGAGAGAAGAACCTGTGGTGCTTGTCCACAGCAGCACATGCATGCTATCTTAGAGGTCTGGAATTATTTACCAAGAAGAAATACGATTTATATCTGGCAGCAGGATGCAAACTACCTATAACTCTTTTCCCCTATCTAATCCCACCAGCACAGCCTCAGTTTAGCATCTCCACTTACTGTGCTTTTGGAGAGAAAGAGAAAAAGAAACTGGGGCTTTGAAGACTGTAACGAACAGACTGAAGGGAGACAAGATCAGAGAGACAGAGCTAAGGTGAGGGGGAGGCAGCTGTCTCTAGCGAGTGGGATAACTGATGTGACTCACACAAAAGCAGCTTATGTTTCCCCTTGTTCTGCCATGGATATTTCCACATTGGCTTTTTCAGAGATGGAGGCCAGCAGGAAGCAAATACATAGGAGCTGATAAATACTTTACCTCCTAGAGCATCAGGTGAGAATCATAGAGGCCCTGTAAAAATAAACTACAAGTCTCCAAGTCCTTGAAAATCTAATGACCATTCACAGCAAAGCAGGTGAACCTTTATCAGCAGAGAAGATGATGACTCCAGATTATAGGTTTTCAGGATTTCTCATTTTGCAGCCGTACTACCTGAGAAAATTTGCATAAGAACAAGCTGCCCTTTTCTTAGGAGTCCTTTTCCACCTTCTTTTATGATTTTCACTGAACATGATAATCCTACGTTTGTGACATCGCAATCATTTCTACCACAATCAAGTGTTTTGTCCAAAAGGAGGATTACTGCTTCAGTTTGGGCAAGTGAGGAAGTATACGGACGTTCAGAGGAACAAAGCAGACAGTTTTCAAGCAAATGACCTTGGTAATAGAGAAGAAAAGAAGAGAAAGATATAAAAACAACACTACATATGATCAGATCTGTCACTTCCAAGAGGCATCTGATGCCCTTTAAGCTCATAAAAACTGATGTTTCCTATAGATGTTTGTACAACAGAGCTGAAAACTGCAGTGAGAGACATTTCTCTTTTGGGCCACTCCAACATTCACTCAGATTTTTGCTTTGACAAGCTAACAATTTTTTAAAACTAAACATCAGAGAAACAGATACAGAAAACCCACTGCAGTGCACAACTCCATCCTTTTAGCAGTGTCCTGTGAGAAGAAGCATAGCTGCACATGGTGCTGAATGTTAAACAACTGGCTTAAACCTGTGCCTCTGGCAGCTGCTCTGAAATCCAAAGAACAAACAGTTAAAAAAAAAAAAGTCTTTGTTTTGCCTTCTTTTTTTTCAAAAGCATAATTTAGCATGACTCTCCACAGAACAATTTGCATGGGATTACCCACAATGCACTGCATTATGGTAATACATTTCAACCTCTGATGCATATTAGACTGACAGTGTTAAAAATCTGTCAAAGGAAAAATAAATGATACAGGAAAATAATGATGTAAGACAGGACAGTAAACATTTTGCACTTGTGTAATCTGCCAAAATTCAGTCTAAAATTGGCCCAGGAAAGAGAACAAGAGTATTGGGCACGCAGAACAGCTTTAGGGAATGTTCCCAACTCAAGCAGAAAACAATACCTGACTGAGACATGGATGTAATCACAAAGGAGCAGAAAGTACTACAAACCAGAACTAAGAGCTGCATAGGAGACAAGGAGAGATTTTCTTCATTTCTTTGATTTCTTACCAGGTAGCAACCTGGGGAGAATATTCCCTCTTGCTCATACAAGGACGGTTCAGTTCACTGCACTTCACCACACACATTTGCTCGCTCTGCCTTCTGCTCCTCTCCAAGCCCTGCTGCATCTTCTGATGCTGGTAGTAATTCCTCATAGATCTTGGACAGTCTCTGTGTTCAAAAGCAACTGTCCTGAAACACTGAGCCCCAGGGCTACATCAGTCACAGAATCCAAACTACCAGCATCTCCTTCCTGCAGTCAGGGATGGCTACTCAGCCCTTCAGTGGGCTTCACCGAGGGAACAAAGACTCTGTAACATTTTCTAGCATTGGCCTCACACTTTCATACAGAAAAAAGACACAGGAAACAAGTATCAAATGTAACTCTCCCCTGCAGTCAGTTCCACACACTGTTCTCCTAGTAAATCAAGTAACCAGATATGTCCTCAAATCCCTAATCGAGGGATAAGTTTGTTTTGATATCCAGTGAAGAGTCTTTTAACTGACCAAGGGACTTTTCTGCAAAGCCCTCAGACAAGCAAGGACAAAGGGTGCCAAGGGGCGGAACAAGGCATAGGGCTGGTTGAGGGGAGGGGATACAGTGTGAAGCAGTATTTTCCAATGAGGTCTTTTCATTAGTTGTCTCAAAGCTAAGTCATAGAAAAATGAAAAAACAAGAGATGAGGCCAAATTATATTTGCTGAAGAGGAGTTAGAGAGATTAGTATATTAATTAATCAAGACAACGATGTCAGCAAGGGCCTGACCTTTATTTCTGCCCTGGTAACAGCTTTGTCCCTCGTGACTTTCAGCTTGCATGCTAAAGCCATTTAGATACATCCCTCAATTAATTGCAGGATACCCTCTGGGAGATAGGAAAGCGGTACTGCAAGCAGGGATGCTGAATCAGAGAAGGAGTGACCTAGTTAAAGTCAAAGGGCATTGTCAGAGCACCCACAATTTTCTTTCCCCCTCACACTTCACTTCTCACTGCTAGGGACAAAATTGTTTGAAGATATTAATCTGGAATTCTGCCATAGATTATTGTTTGTTTGTTTTTTAAATCAGAGATTAACAAGAAATAAAAACCCCACCCTAAAACCAAAGAGTCTGTTTTAAAAAGAACTTACGTATTTTTTTAATAAAACAACAGCAATACATGAAACTTATTCAGACAAAAGATCAGATAGCTTCTGAGAGCAGAACAGTAGTCAGATCTCCAGTTACCCCTGCTTCTCCCCTTTTTCCTGGGACCAAGTGCTTCCCTCAGGCGGATGAGCTGCCCATCCCCATGCTCTGGGGAGCCTGGATTCCTGTATTCAATGTCTGTCAAACATCAGGTTCATTTTCAGCTTCTTGAGTACCAGTCAGAGGACAGACAGGTCCAGCAAACCTCTGAACACCACTGTCACTCTAACAAAGAATCTCAAAACTCTGTAGGTGCAGTTGGATCGCAGAATATCAGGTGGATAGGGAGCTCCTTCTGTCCCATCAGCAGGGACAGATGGGGGTAGAACCTGGACAGGCTCAGGATGATGACATACAACCATGGACCTTCAGGCAATAGGAGAACTAAAAAGCCATGTGAGTTCAGGAGAGAGTGATGATGCTCAAGGATGGCAGCAGATGGAACCAACGTCAGAAGATCTCTTCAGAATAGCTGTTTTTATAGCAACCGAGAGCCAGAATATGTTTTTGCCTCCCAAGCAAAAGCAACAAATATATCTGCCATTGATCTTGCCCACAGACCCCGTCAGTCTGGACTCTGAGCCATGGACTGACTTCCTAGCTTTACCTTGGACCTGCCTTGTCCCTACAGACCTACCAGGTGATAGCTAGGCTGTGTCTGACCCTGGTCACCATCACTGGACCTGATCTCAATTCGCTGATGCTGGCTTGACCTTGGACCTGCTTCATCACCACAGACTTGCCTGGTGACCTGGGCTCTTGGTTAAACACGGCTATTCTTCACAGGCCTGGGCTGCTCACCGTGCTCAGCATGGCACCTTGACTAGTAAGGCGAAACATGTGGTATTAACTCCACTTCTCCCATTGCTATCACTGGCCTCAATTCTTTTCTCAGAACAGGCACTCCAAACTGTCCATCTCAACCCCAGAGGAGCAACAGCGCAGAAGCTGTAGCTTGGACAAAAGAAATTGATACCTCCACCTGTCTGTTGATCTGAACCTGCCTGTCCCTTCCACTTCAGCTCTACAGTCCTTCACATTCAGTCCTGATGTTGGGGAAATGTCAGAAAAGAGCCATGATTGATGGAGGCTGGACTGGCACATACGCTGCTTTCTCCCACACTCCTGAATATGTAGGTTACAACACCCTAAACCACAGCTAGATTAAGACCAACTTCACTGCATGACATTACAGTCACTTGCCTGACACCTTTTTCTCCATAAGTAACTAACACAAATCAGCTTTTCACCATCAGATTTGAATTTGGTCAAAAAGTTTTCCAGAACAAATAAACCTTCTAACTTTAGGTGCCAAATTAATTTTTGTTAAAGCCAACAGGGTTACCTCATGTTAGAATCCAGCCACAAAAATAGATTTCTTTTCCTCTTCCTAGCTATTGTTGGCAAACATTAGTTCTAGTGAGAGAAGCTATTTCTGGACTTTTATTGGCAAGTCTTATGTTCAGAGACTAAAGAAAGGAACTGGCTGACAGTGGAAAAAAAATGTTAGACATGACTTTCAAGAAATGCCACTTTCTGCCAAGCTCTTATGCACATTTCTCTTAAAAGAAAAAAACCCAAAAGTAAAAAACAACAAAAAACCAACCAACCCAAAGGTGTTATTAAGTGCTGCTAGTGGAGGTCACATCTGTGAGGATTAGTGAGAGAAAAAAGGTACATATGGAAAGCTGTCTGTCTGGGACTGACAAACAACTGCATATGCATGGTCACTGCCATAGATGCACTTTTATACTCATTTCGTTTGTGCCTCTTTTTTCACAGAGGAAAATTCCCTGCTTCATGGTACAAAATGACTGCTAAACACGATTGAGACAGAGTTTCTAGCAGATTTTTGTGTATCATGTTATCCTCTGCTTGGGCTTATGTGCACTCATCAGACACGCTTATACACACATGTACACATGATCACAGATGCACAGGGACACTTCTAAGATAGAGATACCATGACAAACAGCACCCAGAAGTATATAATTAAAGTAATAAGTTCATCAGACACACCAGTGTACATTTGCACACTTGAAGGTCTGAGAGAATGTTGTGAACTAGTTCCTGCACCCACATGCATACACTCACATTCAATTATGTTGGTCTTCCACCAACACACTTCCAAATTTGCATTTGCAAATATTCACTGCACATAAACAGCCCTCCAGTGCAGACACTCACCTAATGTGTGATTCAGGAAAGTACAGGCAGGTAGCTAAATGGAAACACAGAGATTCATATCTGCTTCTCTTGTAAATTGTGCACACGGTCTTCATGCATTTATTAACACCATGCTAATAATTTCTAGTAATTAGTGTTATAATAAGAAACCATAAGAATGCAGATCTTAGTCCTTTATAAGTCAACTAATTACACCCAGCAATACCTGACACCCCCATTAAATAGAAAGGGATAACATAGAATTGTTTTCCTATTTCCCAGGCATTTGCTTCAGTGAAACAGGGATTTATTCATCAACAAGCTAAGAAACAACACAATGAAAATGAATAAATGGAAACATAAAAATTAAGCCCTTTTACACAGAGCCAAGCTGAGTAGCATTATTACCCAGACTCTTTCGGACTCCTAATGAAAATCAAAAATGATTGACAAATGATTTGCAAAAAATATAACCTGTACTTTTTAACTTCTTTGCCTGGATGTGAACACCGTACAATTGTCAGCAAGTAATGGATTATGCAGTCATCTGTAACCACAAACCTGTGCCACACTTTTTGTGCCTCAGTGATACTAACGGTGCCCTGTTCATCCTCCTCCACCCTGCAGTCTCTGCAATTCCAGTTTCAGACTGGAAAACACAACAGATCCCACCTTCAGTAGGTCCACTTATGAATTTCCCTAAAAGTGCCATGTGCCATGGAAGAGAGGAAGATCTTAAGGCTTTGTTGTTGCATTTTGGTTTGGTTCCGCCCCCCGCCCCGGCCCTTTCCTTTTAAATGCAAGCACACATACATAAATGAGTTGTATCTGGGGGTTATGTCAAGCCTCTGGTACTGACACAGAAATACTATGTGTAGAACACTTCTTGGGATCATTTTGGCTGTCTCAAAGAGAAGGCCTTCAATTATGGATTCTGCCTTTTTGGAAGCTCTTTAAGGTTTAGATTCTGGATGAGGAGTTATGAGATCTCACATTTAATTCAGTTTATCATAGCTGTACACTCTCAAGTGAAAACAGTGGAACTGAATAGAGTAGAATACTTAATGAAGCACCTTGGGGATTGAAGTGCCTGTTATTCAATGTTCATGAAATAAGCCTCTCCAAAATTTTACCCTCACTTATTTCAACCAGTCGGGATCTCCAGCAATGCCAGCCTGACCTTATATGCCATCTGGACTGTACTTATGTATTCTGAGCAGTCCTAGAAGAGCCACATGCTTCTCAATCTTGGGATGTATGAGGAGATAATAAGCCAAATCTGTACCACAATGAATTGGTCTCTCTTCAGGGTCTCCCTCTTTTATAGGAATTTTTTCACATGAATTCATAAATCTACCTGAGGTTTTTTTCTCCCAGAGAGCATCACAAAAGATTATTCTAAAGAGAGACAGAAACTACTGGTAAGATTTCTCCTCCTTTCTAGCAATGAGCTTGCAGAAGATATCATTGATGCTACCAGCAGTCAACAGCAGACACTAAAATTTTAGCTGAATACCCTGATATTAAGTGTCTGCCCTTGTAATTAGTATTAAAAGCATGAATAACAAGTCACCATTTACACATCTACAGAGTATCTCTGAATCAAGTAGAGGACTGAGGGCACTTAAATGGGATCTGACTCCACATCTCCAGTTGAAATGGTCTTGCTTTGTCCTGTCCTCCTCTGCCACAAAATCCATCCATATTTATTAAATTCCCAAAATGCCTATGCTGAGAAAGGATGAGAAAAGCCAAGGTGTGTTCCATTCAACCTTTTTCTACAATGCAACAGGTAACAGCAACTTAAAGAAACAGTACTGACAGGCATTGCCTGTGCTGTTTTGCTTTCCACCACCTTGGCACCTCTCACATCAATAAACTGTCATTGAACCGGACTGCAGAGTGAAGAGGCTGCTCTACCCTTCTGCTCCAGTCTCAGCTGGAAGAAGGGATGGGACAGGGCCTCAGAAGGCACCACACGTGGTAAGCCACAGGACAGCAAGCAACACGCGCACAAATGCCAATGTTGAGAATGTACTCTCCTTCAGCAGGCTTCACTGCAATCCTCTACACCACACTCCACACCTCCACTCTAATTGGTTACAGACGTAAAGGAACTGAAAGAGAGATTTCCTCCCTAGCTTTGCATTTACTAAAAGGTCACCAAGGAAGTGTGAATTCTTCCTGTGAAGAGAGATATCAGAAGCTAATGAAATCTGAACTTCATCATCTCTGTGTGCATTTTATTTTCAGCCTTCATTTTGAAATGAGCTCCCATTCCTCTTCACAGGCTACTACAGACTCTCACACGTGCTACAAAGAACGATTTAGCAGGAAGGCTGAGGATTATGCATCTCTGCCTTCTCTCTGCCCTACCAGCACTAGTAACTGTGACAGTTGTCACATGACAGCAGAAAGTCACACAGCCCATTGTCCTTTTAGCTGCACCTAGCCCAATGTAGACCTACAAGTAGCCACATGTGCTATTACACATACATACACAAGATATACACACTCCTATATTCCAAGCAGTAAATGCTGATGACAATTACAAAAGTTTTGTGATCTACCTTTAAGCAGAGATAAATGCACACTTGCACACATACACACAATCTCGTGGCACAACTTCTTCCAAGTACAAATGCATCCTCTTGTGTGCATACAAGCACACAGTTAGCTACAGCATCTACAAATCCACTTGAAAAGCATGATCACGTACATCCTGTTACTTACCGGTGCTTACACACCATTACTAACCTGCATGCTCATGTCTGTACTCAAACACACACCCTTTCTGACCCCCACCTCCAGGAATGCAAGAAGCCTGGGAATCAATAACCACTTACAGCCCTTCAATCCAACACTGTCAACTTTGTTCTCTCCTGTTCAGTGACAGACAAGCAGACTGAAGATATGGGACATCAGTATGCAGAAGAGGAGAGGTGGGCACTGTGTCAGCATAAGAAGCAGGCAGCTGCTGAGCAGAGCTCCCACTGTCCCAGAAGCCTTCTGCTTTATTCCCAGGACATCAGGGCAACCAGACAGAACAGAACAATAACCACAGGCCATTTTCCTGAAGTAACCTCACTGTACACAGGAAGATTCAGAAAGAATCTAATTCTTATCTGTTTCCGAAGCCTGAGCAACGATGTTGTCCACATAAAGATGTGCTACTTGATCAGCGTTACCCCAAAACAGCTTCATATCATATCTTGAAGAGGAGACAGCATGAAACTAAATCCACTTCAGGTACAGCAGGCCACGACTTAAAATTGTCAGGGTGCTTTGCTGACCTTTTAAAGGGAATGAGCATGCAAATATAGCGTACCTGAGAGTGGTCAATATCTCTGCCAATTAATTTCAACCAACTTTGCAGCATCCAGAATAACCAAAAAGTTGTCAGTATTCCCAAAGTCTGACATGAGCTCTAATCATGTATCTTTGTCACACTCCACAGCCTAACCTGCACAACCAGCATCTGAACATCCCAGAGCTACTCAGTCTCAGCCCACAACACGGCCTCATTCTCGCAGTCCTGAGTTTCTCACCTATTATTATCTATATTCAGAGATCTCACTCCTACATTATGAACAAATCCTATTATGCCAGGCCTGAATCTCTCCTGGGCAGAAATCGGCATTAATATAAATATAATCATGTTTGTTTAATAAATGTATGATGTCTGCCGATCTATCTCATTAAATTAACCACAGGAGTGAATTTTTCATTAGTCATGACAAGGCCCATTTTCAAAGCTGACACTTAATACGAGGCCCCAGTACAAATCATACTTCAAGGTACACAAATCAAAGGATTTGGTGAGTGAGAACTGTGAGAACTGAATGTGTGAAACCATAGAAGCAGTTTTGGTGACTTGTTTCAGGTATCCAGTCTATGCAACACATCTGCCTAGAGCTGTCTGATCAATCAGATAAGAAATTCAAGTCATTTTGATGTACATGGTGGTTAGTGGAGGTTGTGCTTGACCAAGAAAAAGCTTCAGTGCTTTGACCCATGGAAGCCCTTCCAATCACTAAACGTACTGGCTTGATCAGAAAAGTGACCTTTCCGTCACTCTTTCAGAACCAGCCTGAGCTCTGCTTTCAGATCCCATTTATTTCATTTTCCCTCACTGGAAAAGACAAAAGGGCTGCTCTTAAAAGGTCATTGCAAAGTTGCTGTCCAGCTGCCTACTGCAAAATCCAGATGAGCCATCAGGCTGCAGAGAACATTGAGTCTCTCACATAGCACATCCATTGCTTTCATATTTGGTGGAAAAGTTCCTTCTAGTAGCATAGGTTACAGTGTTGACCTCAGGTGCCTGTTCACCTGAGTGCAGGACACTTGAAGGTTGTGAGTAAGGTACCAAGTTACTCAGGCTTGTTTATGTTGTGAAAGGTGCTGAGGAAGCATTGACTACGGTGATGAGGATGACAAAAGAAAATGAAATAAACCATCTTTGGAGATGTAAGTAAGTCCTAGTATCACCCTAGTAAGACTTGGGTCTCTTCAAAAACTGATCCCTAAATCAAAAATGTTGCTAGGACTAAGCAGGCAGTCAACAAACTGGAAGATTTACCATTTCTGGGGCAGAGGGAACAAACTGAATAAATATGTCTTACAGATGCCAATCCATGGCAGACACTAAGGGTCCTGAAAAGAAACAGCATGTTCTCTCTGCACCTGGTCCAGTGACCTAATAAATCCCAGCGGAAGAAGTGATAAGGGGCATGATAATAGTGTTTAGCATCATCATTATTGAGAACGTCCAGATTATAACATACCATAATCTTTGAAAAGACTAATAACATTACAGGTGGAAAAAGAAACACCTCTAGCAAATTAAAGGTAAGTATATATGTTTAACAATGTTATCAATGCAATAATTCCTATAATAGTATTCTATAGCTTATTTTCTAGTTGTGGTATCAAATGCTTTCTTGCTGTTCTTACTACTTCTAACTACCATTAATTTTTTACTTTTTAGCTTCTTGTATCCTTTTCCTACATTACATTGGCTGGTATGTATTTTCCTCATTGTCTTTGTTCAGAGGCAATAAATCTACGCTATTATCCCTCAGAAGATTATTTTCATCTGTCACGTTTAGGAAAATGACCTCTACTGTTGTTTACTCATTACATTCAGAAATACTAGTAAACAATTAGTGCTAACAAACAAGAAACTGAGACTGAAATAACAGAAATCTGTCTTCCTACAATCAATTATCAATATTATGATTCACTGTACTCTATACTCTAATTATTGCCTTCTCTTTGCTACTAAACCAGGATCAGTTTTAGCTGAATATGTCCTCAATTCTTGATTAGAGAATTGTGCCTTTTTGGATATATAACAAAGGACTCAATTTTTATTCATAATACTTCTGTATATTTTTTTCCTCTTGTGGTCTGCTTTACTTATACTATTTCCTCAGCTCTGGAAAATCAGACCTTATTAAGGAAAAAAATATACATGAACACATGTTAATAGGAACACTGTCCTCTCCCCATATTAAATGTAATTGGGTCATGATCACTGGTGTCTAGGTAACCACTAACTCCCACACCAATGATTAATTCATCCTTTCCTATTATAATGTAGTCCAAAATAGAGTTACACTGGATGCAACATCTTTTGTGCTAGAAAATAGTCATCTGTAATGTTTGGAATCTAATAGTATTTCCTCCTGCCACATGAAATCTCAGGTGTATCTTACCCAAACTGAAGTCCATAGCTACGTATTTACTTCTTGTGTACTGAATACAAGTACTTATGAGGCAACTTATTCCCATTTTCTAATTTGATTCATTGTACCAAGCAAGCTCGTTTCCTAGACTTTGTCAGCATACCTGTAAATATGTAGACCTGAATTAGCAGTAAATGAAGATGTAACAGACTGCCATTCCCTCCCAGCCACACATGCTTACTGCCCTTTCTGTCCTTCCCAAGCAGGGAGTAGACCAGATTCTGAAATTTCAAGAATTTCAGCAGGTTTCAGTACGACTAATTGCATTATACTTTATCAGCAAGATCTTTCAATTGCTCATTACTCAGATGCTTAGCAGTAGCATGTAGACATTTGAGAAATATATTCCCTTGCAGTTTTTTCCACACTGGTTCAATTTCTTTATGACAAGCTATTTGACTTTGAATAGCATTTGTTTTACTAGAGCTTGCTTCCCCTCGCTTCAGCATGATTTTATTTTGCTTTGTGAAAGATTAGTTCTCTTCCAGTAAAGTGCAAAGGTCCCTCATCCACATGATCCCCATGACCACTGGAACATGACTCACTTGTTCAAAAAAGGTCTTCTGCCTCATGCCAGTTATGCAACAAACAGTTATCTTTCCATCTTCCTTCTCTTATTTACAGGTTTAAAAAGCTCTCTGACAAAATCACCAAGATTTTTGTCTTTCCTTTTCACCAAGAGCCTTGAAGAATTGTGTGATATACCATCCCACATGTTTCTCTGCCATGTATTTATACCCTGTATCATCCAAACTTGCCTTTGTATCTTTTTCTTCTGCTCTAAGCAGACAATGCACTGTCACATTACACTTTAACTCCTCTGTCCACTTTTCCTAAGTGAGGCTCACTTATGACAACTACTTGGTTTAAAGCATCTCAATGGTTTTTTGGTTTTTTGCTTTACACCAAAAGGCATTCATCAAAGATATCCTTCTATTTCTCTATATTGCAGTAGCTGTCTTAAGTATCTGAAAGAAGAATATCACGCATCAGCATTGAACATCCCGAAACTATCTTTTGGCTGTAAGCAATCAACATATTTTTTAATTTCTACTACCTTCAACTTTCTCGTGTCTGATCCTTCCCCACTTACGGCGTATATACATATGATTTCTAAAGTATCCCTGATATCTGCATTTCTGGAGGTTGTATGCCATGCTGAAATGTCCCTTTCTGAACCATGTATCTTCACCTGTAGATCTCCCACAATCTGAGAGCATATGCATCAAAAATTTCTTCCTTGGACAAAAATTAGAATATAACACATCCAAGGCAGATCACAGCAGATTTTTTTTCTTCATGGTCCATCTGCAGCATGCCATATAGAGTCTTACCTAAAGATAAGCCATAAAACTCAAAATTCCATCCAAAACTCTCCTAGCTCCTGCTAGGCATAGTAACTTTTGTCTCAGAGTTCGTCCAGCATAAGCATACCCTTACTTCACACTTAAAACTTTACTTCACACGTACAAGTTTATCACATAAAGAAACACATATTTCTGCTCTGTTATTCAGAATTAAAGTGTTCGCAATATATTTTGGCTTACTTTACTTTAGAAATCAGTTAAGCCAAATTTAATTAAGGCCACCTTAATTCTGCTTCAGAATGTTGACATGTAGCTTAATGTGGTTTAGCACAGGAGTTTCCACTTGCACCTTTAGATAATTCAGAGGTAATTTCCTGCACATTCTGATATAGACAAAATATTTAAGAATTCAGCCTGTTTAATTAATTATCAAAAAAGTTAAAAGGTGGCTTGGTTGAACTGTGTAAGTACCTTTAAGAGAACAAACTGCAAGTTACTAAAGATCTCTCCAAACTAGCATAGAAAAGTAACAAGAATGAAGCTGAAAACAGCAGGCAGATGAATTCAAATTAGAACAAGTCAATAATATTTAACAGTTACTGACCCCTGGAACAAAATACCAGGGGACCAGAGAGATTTCTAATCATGTGATGTTCTCAAATCCATTCTGAATGCTTTTCTACAAAATCTATGTACACAAACACAACTTATCAGGCTTTGTACAAAGCTGCCTGGGTGAGGCCCAAAGGCTTATTACATACAACAGGTCAAAACAGAAGAGCTAAGGGTCCCTTCTGACCAGTAAAACTCCATGAATTTGTTATTAAGATTCTGTTTTCAGTGCCTAATACCTTTCCCAGAAAATGCAACCTTCCCTGCTACAGGCCAGGCTGTGTCTGGACATGGCAGACAAGAGCAGGAGAACTGAGCCTCCTTTGCTCTTACTACGACATTGAAATATTGGTCACGTCTTCAGTCCAGCTTTGTGACTTCTGCTTCTGAGCCCTGCTTCATATGCCACCACATGCATATATCTCATACTAATGCAGTACAGCATCCTGACCTCTCTGCTACTGTTGATTCACGGTGCACTACCACCTCTTTCCAGTGTCTGAAGTCACAGAAAGGGAGAGGGGCTGTGGAGCATTGCTACATAGAAGAGACACTACTATTGTCCTCAAGGAACTGTGATAGAAGCGGGCTCTCCATGATGTGAGGCCATGCAATACCCACCTTCTCCAGCTGGAAGACCTGACACTAACTCAAGAGCAAATCCACTGCACAGCACACTCTGCAGACATGCATGTATTATTTATGATGTTTAGAGTACCAGGTATCGGCACATATTTCAATTTAAGTACAAAGAAATATCAGTGCTCTGTCAGTGAGGAAGGAAATTAGTACACTCAAGGCAGAGGAACAACAGTCAGTCCTGGTATACTGGGTAATTTGAAACAAGTTTTGTGGTAGAAAGAAAAAAGAGGAGAAAAGATAACATAATTAGTAGAAGGGTTTAGCACACATGAAAGAAATAAATTTTGATTGAAAACCAAACAAAGAAAGCGATCAAAGAGACAAGAGCTGGGTGGAACCAGGATGTATCTACAGATTTTAAGACTAGAGAGAAAGAACAGACCATGTAATTTGACTTTAACAGTAAACTAGACCAGGGGATCTGTGAGCAAATAATAGAGGCATAAGGACATCAGTGAACATGGATAGTGAGCTGGCAGATGAAACAGACTGAGAGCCACTGCACCTTATACAGAAACCAGCAGAGGGATGGAATGGAGAAAAGAGGGAGCTCAGATTTCAATATGTAGCTCACATTTAATGTTGGACAGCATATACATATTGTAGGCATCAACTAGTGGAATTCACTGCTGCAGGAAGCCCTGTCTGAGAAAAGATTATGAAAGGGAATGAAAAAGTGCCATAATTATTCACAGAGAATGTAACTCATTATTTCAAGGCTGTGAAAATGATAATCAGGCCTCATGCTGCGGTGTATGTGGAGGAGAGGCAGGTCAGGCTGGTAGGATTATTTCCTTTCCGGGTCTTAGTGTAATTGAATCAGTTGCATTACAGGCTGTTTTTGTTCTCTTCTGAGCCATGAGGAACCAGCCTCTGTATGAGGCAGGATACCTCATTATATGGACCAATGGTCTGATCCAGCATGGCAAATGTTATGATCCTAAGAGGAGCAAAATCAATCTTTGCAGAAAATCCTGTGTGTGAAAGACTTGGAAATTTAGATACTTCTAAAATCCATGCAGAGTGAAAGACAAACATGGCTCCTTTAGCCTGTG
Source organism: Podargus strigoides (assembly GCA_028020825.1). Classification (NCBI taxonomy): domain Eukaryota; kingdom Metazoa; phylum Chordata; class Aves; order Caprimulgiformes; family Podargidae; genus Podargus; species Podargus strigoides. The sequence goes on along the minus strand of CM051663.1, from coordinate 7,857,333 downwards.
TTTTTGCCACCTCCTCATTCTTATTTTCCATGCCTGAGGAGTTCAGGATTAGACTAGGAGCTTCATCAAAGGGCAATTTTCAGCTGCCAAATAGACTTGTACAATAATTCCACATGGGGCCAGATTAACAAGCAAGAGAGACATCAGAAATCAAAAAGCTAGCTGCTGTAATTCCACAGAAAACTTAGAAGGATGATGTGAAATGATATTTGGCCTTTTAAAGGTACACCATTGAAATACTGAAGTTAGTTTTCATTAGGATTGTTGATTTTCTATCCCTTATCCTTCCCAAGAGTATTTTCTTTAGCAGACTGAAATCCCTTGGGCATTCAAGGTCATGCCATTCAGGATTCTGCCGTCATCCAGAAAAATCACGTGTGTGCACGTGACTGCAATTGTCTGCTTTGCATCACCACTACAATATTTATAATAGAAAATTAAAAATTATCTTTAAGCATCTAATTCGCTTCACTTCTGTAGTTTTCTGTTTGCCCTAATAATTTGTACTGTGAACATAGCTAAGGCTCTAACAAATCCACATCTGAAGTCAAACCAGGGCCTCAGCTATACCCACAAAGTGAATAAATACAATTCTGAGACTAGCCCAACCACAAACTGCCTGTCATTTTCAGCCTTCTGGCACTACAAACGACTGACATCTGAGCATGGCAGCATTGATTTTAATACTCGGAGAGTTTGTTCCTCCTTACAGCACATCGAAGGACCCACTCCCTCGGTCATAGGGTGACAGCATTTGTTGTTTTTACATCTCTGCATGAGTACACTGATTTTGTTCATTTTCAAATGGGGCCACAATAAGAGAAGCTTGCCAGCAGGGTGAAAATATGGAAGTCAGCCATTGATTCGTATCTTGCTCCCTCATAAAATGCAATCTCCTTTCCATGCAACCTCAAGTGCAATTGCAAATGGATATTTTTGCTTCAAGCATCTACGTTGCCCAGATCTGTAATGTGAAAACCTGGGATTCTTGCATCTAATCCTGCTCTCTCAAATTCTGGAAGATAGGTATGACAGGATACTTGCACTTTTGGTTGGTCTTGTTGCTCATTCCCTTTGTAAAGAAACAGTTTGATAACCCCTCTAAGTCTGTACCTATCACCTCCTTTCTTGAGCATTGGAATATGGAAAGACTGGGCTGCAACCAAATATCAAAGGAAGCGCAAAAGCAGCTGAGCGCAAAAGATCCCATAAACAAAGCAGAAACATCAGTTGTTTCCAATACACTGTGGGGAAAAAAAAAAAAAAAAAAATAGAAGAATATCAGCATTCAAGACAGGAAAGAATCAAGATAATGCCTGTTTTCCACTCCTCAGCCCCAAGGAGTTTGCTATGTCCCTTGGTGCAATAAAAAGCGAACTACCAACGAGGAAATGGTGACATCATTAACGAGTGAAGGGAACGCAGGAGATTGCAGGGATTTGTTGGAACAAGCATTCCAAGGCCGATACCCAAAGAGAACAGGTAAAGAGCAGAGCCAAGACAACTGTTTCAGTCATATGATGGTGGAAAAGAGCGGGCCAAGAAAGAGGTACATGATTGCTCTGCTTTGCTATTCTGTATACCAGCCATGTCTGCTTCTTCAACAGAACTGGATACCTCCCAGCTTTGTAGTCAGATCTATTATGATCTCATCTCTGTTGTCATTTTTCATTGTGCCATAGTTTAACCATATGGCATAGGACCTATTCTCCAGTTATGCAGCCAGTCAGCACCCAATAATCTATCAACAGCAGAGACAAATGAGTTGATTTAAGATAATGTTTCTGCCAAAGGGCTGTAGGCTGGGCAAGGCTGTCTGCTTAGGAGCTGGAGAGGCAGACATCCCCTTAGTGTCAACTTTGAAATTGGTTCCAAAAGGCAGAGAATCTAGACGAGTTTTCACTTCTTTGTGGTTTAGGACCATATTTTTCTTCTTTTGTAACATGTTTTTACCAACAAAATCTGGGTTAGAATACAGCACCTATATTTTCTGCCAAGCCATGATTTGCATCCTGTTTCTTAGCCTGAATGACTAGGAGCAAGAGAGAAATGTGATTTGCACGACTCCGAGATCCTAAAATGGGACCTAAGATCCCATGTTGTTCTATCTACAGCCTTTTGTCTATTCCATTTTATGCTAATGTTATCTTCAGCACTCCTGTTTCTGCAGATATATAATGAGATGCCTTTACACTGAAGGAGAAGGAAATGTCGCAAATTCAGTTTGAGGTGTGCTGAAGTCACCACTGTGACAGCCCTTCCATACAGACTTTCTCATTTTCTTTAACCAAAGGTCTGCAGTTAGAATAACTTACTGGCCAGTACATGAGTAAGGATAAAATCTTGTGCCTTGTCTCGCTTTGGTCAGTAACAGAGCTGGCAGAGGCACTCGTTTCCTTCCAGACAGGGTCTAAGAGGAAAAGAACATATTCATAAGGTATTCCCAGTGCATTGCTAACACATCCTTCCTTCCAAGACAATCAAGGTCTCTGGAATATCTCTCCAAAGCTAATGATCCAAATCTAACTTGATATAATGGCACTACACTTAGCAATTCAGGGGTACAGCTGGCCTAGCATCTCAGGAAAAACAGCATCATCATCCATGATCCAGCTAGCATCAGTGATCATCTTTGTCGTATATATAAAAAAATAATCTAATATATCATCCCTTGGGAACTCATCAACAATGATTACCCAGTGCCCCCTGACAATTCTTGTGTTGGGTCTTAGTGTTTCGGGGACAGGGAGCTGTGTGTCCATTCTTCTCCATCAACTTTAAGTCTCTCCTGTTTCTAGTAACCAGGTGAGTTCAAACGCAATGAAATATCCCTCAGTTCTATAACACTTGAATCTTTCAACCTGAGAACAGGAAAGCAGATGGCCTGAGTGACAGTCAAAACCCACTGCAGCGGGTGCCAGGGAGGACCTTTTCCAAAATCTGTTTCAAGGCAGTATTCATGGGATACCTCAACAGATGGACTCGTGCACAGTATTTGGCAGGCAACCACCAGTATACTACCTCCTTGAAATAGGTAAGGAATTAGTCACTCACCCTGAGAAAACAATTGTTTGTACAGCAGCAAACTCAGACTGTTGGATTAAGAGACCATTTCCAGTCATTCACAAAACACATTTGGCAAACATTGGAAGAGAGGCTGAGTGTTCTCAGCAAAAGGCTTCAAGCAGTCATGTTAGTGCCAGAAAACGAGTCTTGTCCTATACAGGGTTAAAAAAAACCAAACCAGTTCCCCTGCCACATAAAATATCCAAATAAATAATGTCTTCTCCAGAAATGATGACAGGAAAAATTACACTACTCAGGTACTGATCTTTTCCAAAATAACAAGGCTAAACTGACTGTGGAGTGGATCAGGAACAGGGAAGACAGAGCATGGAAGCCTGAATTACCTTTTTGCAAAATTTACAGACTTCTAAATGCACCTAAATGGCCCTCTCATATGACAATATTTAGCACCTTAAACAAACAAAAAAAATAGTAAGTAGCAATAATATCCATGTCTTTGGGGAACAGAGGTGATATTTACATCTCATGTGGTATTGGTCATACTTGCCTTAATACAACTGTCTTATAACCAATCAAGAAGGTGGGACCAGCCAGGATAGTTCTACTGACAAACTTAGTTTTCTTGGTGATGTAAGGGCCAAAGAAACCCTACAACATTCTCTCAATTCTGTGATTTGCTTTGCCAAACAATCCAAGATAGCCAAACTCAGCACACCTTCAAACTCCTGTTGTTTAATGTGGCACAAACGAAATAGCTCTGAGCACAGTTAAGCATGTGATTTCTTAGTCAGCATTCTGTGAAATAATTAAAACAAAACAACCAATAAAAAACACCTAATGAGGGAAAATCTTGTAGCAGTTCATATAAGAATCTACAAGGAAGACAAACACCCACCATCTCCTGATTTGTTTGCTCCAAAACCCTTTCTCTGCTCTTCCCCCCCATCTTTCCCCCAGTTCCTAAATGCCATTAATCCTCACACTGTTTTATGAAATGAGGCCCACAAGCCTAAAAGGTACAATTAGATTATCTTACAAAATGAATCACCAATCAATTAGTGCAAGGGGTTGGCGGAACTAATAGAAGCAGGAAAATAAAGCAAATAACCGTGTAAACTTTTGCCTTGGGTAATGACTTAAGAAAACAGAACAAAAAAAAACCCTCTTAATTTGAACCTTCAGTCCTTAGATTACTATTAGATAACAGGTTTTTTTCCTGTACATTTCTTGCTGTTACAGCTGCTTCCAATTTGAGCCACTTTGGACCAGAACTGGAAGCCAAACTATCAGAAAGAAAATCATTCTTTCATACTCTCAGCATCTGCTTTTGAATGAGATCCCCAGAGCATGAGGGTCAGCTAAACACACACATTAGAGATGATTTTTTTTTTTAAAAGAAACTTTTGAATGCTTTTGAGACTTATCCATACACAGGAAAAGTGTAAGCTCTGGGGGACAAAAGAAATCGGAAATGAAGAAAAGTCTGTCAGACTTGCAAAGATGATGTAAGAATTTTCCAGAAACATACGCCAGAAAATATAGAATATATCCTATTTCTTTAACTTTTTCTTTCTGCAAGTACTTATCAAATATGCTTTATGGCAAGAATATTGCTGAAACCATTTTTGTTGGTGGCTGAGTATTGGCAATAGGCCAAATTAAAATAATTTCTAACTTTGTGCACAAGGCTTCCAATTACAAGAACAACATACATCGTACTGGAGAACAGAAGCAGTATCATGTGACCTGCAGATTCCATCAAAACAACCCAGTTTCCTACTATTAACTGTAATAAACTGCTTATGAACAAAGCTTACAAAAACTCCTCACATAAATTTGGTAAGTAATCTTCAACAGTAAGGAAGATGAAGAAAATATGTCATTGCCTACAGATAACTATAAAGAAATAGTGCTGTAATTCAATGGACAAATCACACATTGGTAACAATTTGGCCAGAAATAGGTCAAACCAGAGAAATCCACCTCTGAAGAACTAGATAGAGGAAAGGCTTTCATCCTGCCATATTGCTTTAGTTCAGCCACACTTCCATGGTAAACCACTGGTTCATCATTCATTTTAAGTAATTCAGCTCATGCTAGTCAGGTTAAAGGAGATGGATAAAACCATGGACTAACTCTCACCACTTTTGTTCAACAAAGATATTTTGAATGGCTATCCAGAAAGTCTTATGGACTGTATGGCCACACTGCTTGGTGCTGATCTCTCTGCTTCCAGTGTCTCTGCAAAGGGATGGCTGTTCCCTCTAGTCAAATTTGATAAGAAAATTTGGGCTATTCCATTCCTCTGACTTAGAAGCATTAAACTGGACAGAAAAAAAAAAAAAGAGAAATATCCTTTTTCTCAGCTCTTCCAAGGGCTTTATTCAAAGAGGAATCCATATCACTAGTAAAATCTCCTTCAAAGGGAACTGCTAAGGTATCTGTAATAATTTTAAAACTCATTTGTTACTCCTTGAGGTTTATAATCCCTTTGAAACAAGAAGCTAAAATCTATTTCCCTTAGTACAACACCTCCTTGACCAGCCACAACATGACAAGGAAAATGCTTTTCCAACATAGCATGTACTCACAAGACCATGATGTTGAATATTTCAGGTTCCATGTATTACCAAGACATATGGTTTGGAACTCAGCTGTATACAATGGCACAAAATATATTAACTTGTAGGATGATAGATGCAATAATGAATGGAACAGCATACTGCAATGCACGCTAGAAGGGTCTTAACTAGTAGGCTAAGTAACAAGGAATCAAGAAGAATGGTCAAACAGTGTAACACGATAAAACATGGGAACAGCAAAGAAATAATGCAAGTTTCAAAATGAATCACACAAGAAACTTGGGAAAATATCAATGTGTCACTGAGGATTTGATTCTTTTGGGGTCATGGCTGTATCTGACTGTACCTGTACTCAGCAGAACTTCTTACAGTACAGCCTTGCATTCAGCCTTTTAAAAACAAAAGAAGAAAAGGGGATCTACATCCCACAAAAGAGAGGCAGCAATAAAAATTGTATAGTAAGCTGGAGGGGTAAAGCTTCCAACAAGGGAACACCACAGACTGCCTCCATGACCAAAAAAATGATAAGCAGCTTTTTTAAATTATTATTGTTTTTTGTTTTGACCACAGGGTTGTAAAGCAGCAGAAGCAGGAGGGAAAATTCCCTGCAGAAATTGGCTGCTTTGTTTTTAGAAACTTTCAAATAAAGAGGCTTCTCCTCTAAGACTGAATTGGGCAATCCAGACAAAATGAAAAAGAGTTTGGATATTTTTTCCCCTTCTTTTCTTCTTTCTTACGTTGAACAAAACCTTAGATAAGATCAATAGTTTCTTTAGCTTTATGTTTTGCTTCCTTAAGGGTAGTTGGCTTATTGTGTTTCCATTGATCACAGAGACAGGGAGATTCAACAGAGACAAACCATCTCTTTTCTCCTCTCACTTCCACCCTCCTCCCCATTTGAAATCGAATGACTTTCATACGGGGTGCGGGTCACTATTCTTTCTCATTTACATACCAATAGTACCAAATCCCTGCTTTATCTTTCAGTCACTAAACTATTTTAAAAACAAGGGCTACATTTCTATCCAAGAGAAGACACATACGTTCCTTGGAAAAACTCTAGCAGCATCTTTTCTGACTCTCTGTCAGGAAAACTAGGTTCTGGTTTAGCTCAGCCCTTACTCGACATGTGGTGAGTGGGGAAACACCAGTCATGTGCAATTAATATTTTAACCTCTTGCAGACTCTATAAGGCTTTCCTGCTTTTCCCAAATCTTTTGCACAATCCTAACAAATATATCTGTGCAACTTGAAGCACTGTATCCGTGCTCATAGCCAGCAAAGCAGCTGCTTGAATTACTTTCATCACTTACAAACAGGAAAAAACCTAAAGACCAGGATCCAGATCTGCTGCAGTCTATCACAAGTTTGATTAACTAAATTATGCTGGACTTGAGGGTCTCTGCTGCATATAATGACATGTTTTAAATCCTATAGCTGCTGCTCGTACTGGACTTCAAGATATAAAAGTATCAAAAACATAAAGGCATGCTTGTCCAGGGGAGATTCTGAATATATCCCTATAGGGACATCAGTCCTATGTAATTGAGAAACTGATTCTATTCACAGTTAAACAGAAATCTACTAAACCAAATATCAGAAAGCTCTAAGAATAGGATGCTGACATTTTCTGCCTGAGCACTAGTCTCAGTCTATTGTTTACACACACATCAACTTGAGGATTCAAGAGTGAAGAATTCAGGTTGAAGTCTCTAGAAAAACATGACCTCTTATGTGACTAATATCCAGTTCACAGGAATAATTTCAGGGCCTCCAGATACTAATGAAGTAGTTTTGGCTTGAGTGATAGAAGCTGAGTATTAAATGCTATTTTGCAACAAATTCTTCAGGTCAGCCTGTCAAGTCTATACCCTAAATAATCCACTTATAAGAACAAGCAATCAACCAAGCAAAAACTAACTCTGAAGACCGCTAAAAGGAAAAGGAAGTAGCCTATTAATATCAATTATTTGAAAGAGATAGTTTATGTGTTTACATGCAGCTCTAGTATAAATGTCAACATATGAAATTATATTCCATTTTGATACTAACAAGTTGAGCATTTAGTGTACTTGGGAAAAATGACTGGAAATATTTTAAAGCTTCCTGAATCAGAGAAACTGCAAGAAGTGTTTGTATTATCCTTACGATGAAAAAATGCTCCCTCGTGGGAATACTTACGTATCTTCCATCTTTGAGATGAATTATAATTATAAACAAAGAAAAAGAAAAATATATATATATGTGACATCATAAAAATAACCCAATGATCCAGCTGGGACTCAGCTTTTCAGGGTGTTCAGAATGGAAATTTCAGAACTGCTTTACAGCTTAAAGACTTCCTTATGGGCCATGAGAACACTGAACTCGGTCACCAGTCACAAGCTCTTACATGTCAACTAGCTCTTGTCCTCAGTGGCTGCCTGTAGTCTTGATCAGTGACGAAAAAGAGGACAAGAAAGAATGTAGAAAATAATTTCAGACATTTTAGAGGATTTCTTTAAAAAAAATAATCCTGATCCATCTCATTAGGTCTTACTGCTTATTTTTGGTGCCTCTATTATATAACACATGGATGGCACACTGTTTAATTGCACTTAAACACTTAAATGCAACATCTGAGTGTGGCATTTAATGTTCTTTTTCTACTATTTCAATCTAATGACACATATTAAGTAAATTTGGGTTAAAGACCTCACAGATGTTAAAGGAGAAGGAGAAAAAATCATTAGATATTGATACAATCTGAAGTGTCACTGTTTTTAGGTCTTGCTGTGATTATCTAGGAAATCAGCAAAATCCTCCTCTCTAGAGATCACTAGATATTTTGTCATAGACTTCAGTCAAGGTAGATTTTTCCCCCACTGTCTAAAAAAGATTCAAAACTGCTGTCTTGACCTGTGGTGCCTATTAAAAAACCATTAGCACTTCTCAGGAGTAGGGAGTGTTAGATGTAATGCCCAGGGCAATTATATTCTCTTTCTTTAAACTGTCTGCTGTTTTTTTCTTCCGCCTTTTCTGTCTTGGAATTGACATACGTATAGTAGACCATAGTTAAAACAAAAGCTGAGTACTTCACAGCTACATTCTACAGCGAGGTAAAAGGATTAGTATAGAGCTTCCAAAGATAATCATTTAAATGTCTTAATAATTAATTGTTATTTGTAATAATGGCTCTTTCCTTAAGGGTCTTTCAGGATCCTTAACTGCTTATTAATGCTGTGTAGATAAGGATTGCTCCCTAGTGGGAGAAGTGAGGTAGAATATGGAAGACAGGTTTGGGAAAGGAACAAGAGAAAGAATTCACCATTTGAGTGAATGAAGAATTATGATCATTCAAATGCAATTACCGGAGTTCATGTTGTGCACTTAAAAAGTTCCAGGAGATCTCATACATTGATGTCTCTGTTGTATTCAGTATGAGTACAGCCCTTCCTACTGGAAGGTTCCTCTGGAACCTCATTTGATGTAGAATTTGGGTCTGCCTAGATCACAGTCACAGGCATATCTTAAACTCAAGGACAACTGTCAAAACTAGGCTTAGATTAGCTACCTTTGGCTGTTGTTAAGAGGCAACTCCAAAGGCAGGATTCACAGTGCAAGCTCTTAAATCTAGCCAGGTAAATCTAGCCTGTACCAAAGATCTTGGTGCCACTAGTATTCAATTACCTTAGAACTAGGCTCAAAGATGACCATATGACCTGCCAACACACTTTCTTACAACACTGTGAATGCCTTATAAGTGCCCTGTATCATTTCAAAAACATTTCTTCCTTCAGCTCAATGTTTTTGGCTCCAAACTGGAGTTTCTTTTTATTTCACTGTTGAAGGAAACATCAGAGCAAGGACTCAACTTTCCTGACATGTAAGGAAAAGATAATGGAAAGATTTCACCAAGAGAAACTCAGAAGCATGGCTCTCTGGTCTGGAGTGAGCAGACAATGCTAAGCATCAAGACAACGGCAACTCTGCTTTATCTTTCCAAACTCATGAGATGTGCATTAGGAGGAGGGTGGCACAGGGTACTCTGAAAAATTTACTCACTTTGTAGAGTCCATGGCTGCAGCCACAGTATGTGCTCTCCATGGTGTAGCTCCTCAGCACACCCATTTCCTTCCATACCACCACCCGGGCCGTTGACTCCCGGGACTTCTCCACCAGGAAGCTGCAGCTGTTCATGACAAATGCAGGGGCCACTTTGTCCAGGATTTTAGGAAGACCCTATGAGAAAATATCAGCAGTGGTAAGAAAATTAAACAAACAGATGTGCACATGTTTATATCTTACACGTGTACAGAGAGACGTGTGTTTTTAAAGTGTATAATAATCAAATCTCTCTGTAGACACTGTTACTGAGGACTCCAGCCAGTGCATTATGTCCATCACATGTGAAATCCTCAGATTCTTCCGTTTCATCCCAAAGACTAAAATGCAAAATATCCAGTACACTTGGTATATCTCATTCAAAATCAAACATTTTCCCTTTCAATCATTTGGGACTGCTGAAGTCACTTGCAGAGTTTTGTTTTCAAGCTGCTTCAGCATTAACATACACTGTCCTGTTGTGTTGCTGAGAGGGCTACAGTTGTAGTTCAGTACCTAACATTTCCATTCTCCCCTTTCCAGCTGTACTATGTGTCCTCCCACCATACATCCATGGTTTGACAAGGGATTCAGCTACAGGAGGAGTTTTGTCTGAACCTAACAGAGCAGAGAAAGGGAATGTTTATTCTCATGGAAGGTCGAACATAATTATATAAAAATAGAGCTCAACACTTAACTAACTTGCATTGTAAAACAAACCAAAATATTCTTGTTTCAGTCTAAATGATATATTTTATACACTTCATTTAGAGAATCACAATAAAAAGTAATCATGAAAACCCAGTAAAAAGTGCATCTTCGCCCTGAGTGATTTTCTTATTCTAGAAATCGTATTTCCCAACAACAAAGTCTATAAACAGTCTTAATGCACTGCAGTATCAAATATTTCCATCAGTGCAGAGGCAACACTTACTGAATCATTACACAGTGCTAAATGTGTTACTTTTACACTCTATAAAAACATACTAGATATATTAACGCTAGGTGTACTCTAGGTAGAAGCTGGACCTTTAGGTACACACACATATACAAACACGTGTGTATGTGTGCCTAAATTTTAGTGCTGGTTTACTAACCACAACATATGCCAAAAGACCATTTGATCCATCTACAGAAGAGCAAGCAAAATGAGGTCATTCATTATTTCTTTGACAACAGCTTTCTTAAACATCTGAACCGAATGGAATCATATAGAAGGAGTTCCCCCTTGTTGCTAATGGCATTTACCCTTGCATTTCGTTCAATTTGGGTGATGAAAGCCAACCAGCTAATTTCACTTTCCATTAACAATCAGTTTCACTGATTCTGAGCAATTGTAGTTCCATTCTGTTGAGCTTTACTTCATAGCACTGTATGGGAATATTTAATTTCATTGAAAGTGAAAGAATAATGCCTCTTTCTAAAACATATTTGATGTGAATGATAAATCTTTGGCCTAAACTATTTTGCAATATCTCCTGCAAACAGCATAACCGTACACATCTCCATAACAAAAAAGTAAATTTAATTTTTCAGTATATTCTGGCTACAGCTGTCAATGGACTTTACCCAGTGCTATAAGTGATAGATCTAGACATCTATAAGGCCCATTTTTCAGATGAAGACTGAGGTGGAGAAAACTAGAACAGTGCAAGGTACTCCATTTTTAATCAGAGACCACCATGAGCCTTGCTTTTAAGTCAAGATCTCTAGTGTGCTAACTAAGACCTACAGCACTCCCTTTCCTGTGGGCATACTGAACAGAGGAATCTTTAAAACTGACTGCTTGCCTTAGACAAAGCACCCAACATCTCTGGATTGCCTTCAACATGCTACTTGCTGCATAGGGATCACAAAATAGTGTGCTTTCATGCAGTGCTTCCAGGTTTTCCTGAATTTGGCATGAACAGGAATTAAAACAATGCAGCAGAGCCATATCGCCCAGATGTTTATAAGCCTTAGTACAACCATGAGATCCAGTTAAACTGCATGTGAAGGTTCAGAGAGTTTTCATTCTGCTCTTACCTGAACCAACACACAGGGTTTTTTGTAAAGATGTACTACCAAATACAATAATCAGATCCCAAATCCAGTTTAGTTCTTTAAAACAATTGAAATTATATGCATAATCAATCTTTTACATTTAATTAAATAAAAATGCTAGCAGGTAACAATAATGTCTCTGTACACAAGCCTCATTTAGGAGCATTAGCAAATCTGAATTTAATATTCTTTTCATTTCACCAGTGTTCACTGGATTTCACACTAATGGTTCTTTCTTCTCTACTTATTCTTCTCGTTAATTATCTTTCAGTAGTGTATTTTGAAAGAGTGAAAACACAGCCTTTTAAAGGATGCTTTTATGATAATGGAACAGTGTGACTATGTTCCCTTCCTCACGCACAGCTGGATTTAGCATGTAGAAAAGGAAGCTACTCCTCTCACACAAGACCCTGTCCAGAAACCTCCAATACTATTAGGAGAGATTGGAATTATATTTCTTTATACTGATGTCCCTACAGAGACTGCTGTCAAAGGGACTTGGAATGACTATCAAAAGGAAAAATCTTCAAGCTGGGCTTTGTGATGCCAGTGCTGTGTAAGTCACCCAAGGCCACCAAATATTAGAAGGCAATAAAGACTCTCACTCCTGTATATTGCCAAGGGCTACAGATGGGTCTGACCTATGAGGCAAAGGCTGTTCCAAAACCCAGCATTTTCTTGAGGTATTTGGTGCCTGATTCTGGGAAGAAAAATCAGTCACGGAGGACAGGTTAATTCACAACTACTTACAGGAGGCAGGAGAGAAACCTATGCAAACAGTGCAAGGAAGCAGCTCTGAAACAGTAGTTTCAGTAGTGATATCTGCTGCAGTTTGCAATTGCAGATGTGTTCTCTTATATACCCACTTTCCCCAGCCTAAGAAGGAAGAGGGTGACCCATAGGCAGGAACTGCAGCAGGCACCCACCTCCCATTTTGTGCAAAAGGGAGCATTTGAGCCATGAAATCATTCTTAATAGGCCACTGCAGAATATTCTTGGATGGCCTTGGAGCCTTCATTGTAGATTCAAGACAGGCTCCAGATGCTGGCAGCGGCATTTGAATTCTGTTTGTGTAACAGTGAACCATCCCCAGCCTTTTCAAGCCCTCTGAATTCAAACACAGCAAAAGATGTCCTGACTGTAAGTATCCTCCCTGCCTTCTTTGTGAAACAGAGTGTTTGCCACAGGGACCCCTCATCATGAACGCTGGAGCACTTTCCTCCAGTAAAGTTTCAGTATGCTGTGTACCATGCCATAACACGAACACAAAAAATGTGGCATCCTTATGGGAAGATAATTAGTATTTGTACTGAAGTAGTGAAAATTATACAGAGACATAAACTGAAAAAGACTTTTCAACCTCTTTTAGGTTGGAGTGAACCAAGCAATACCTCTATGATCAGTTTAAGGCCACAATTAATGTTTTGCAAGATCTGGGTCTCTTTAGCTTGGAGAAGAGGAGACTGAGGGGTGACCTCATCCATGTTTATAAATATGTAAAGGGTGAGTGTCATGAGGATGGAGGCAGGCTCTTCTCAGTGACATCCAATGATAGGACAAGGGGCAATGGGTGCAAGCTGGAACATAGGAGGTTCCGCATAAATGTGAGGAAGAACTTCTTCACAGTGAGGGTAACAGAACACTGGCACAGGCTGCCCAGAGAGGTTGTGGAGTCTCCTTCTCTGGAGACATTCAAAACCCGCCTGGATGCGTTTTCTGTGTGACCTGACCTAGGTGTTCCTGCTCTGGCAGGGGGATTGGACTAGATGATCTTTCGATCTTCCAATCCCTAACATTCTGTGATTCTGTGATTCTGTGACATTTTTAAAGACTATAATTAGAGCTTATAAGACTCTTTTTGCACAGAAATTAGTCATTTAAGAGGAAAATGTAATCTAAACAAACATAAAAAAAAGAGAGGTGCAGGAAATCCAGAAAACAGTTTGCTGAACAAGACATTCACATCAAGTAGAAGAAAACCCAGATTTTAGTTTTTGTTCTTTCCAGTTACAGAAAAATTTCCTTAGCTAGAACACCGAGCACTTGCTGTGGAGACAACTCCATTGCATTAGATCTCTTTGACATCCATTGAATTCTCTGGTGTTTTCAGTGGGACCAGGCACATTTTGTGATTCAATTGAGAAAGACAGTGGAACGTTGCCATTTTCTCAGTTGCAATTACATAATTCCTATTTATTTTTAATTATGGTCAAGTGAGGGGACAAAAGTGTATTTATCTTTAGAAACTATAAAATGTACAAAAATATGGCTGTCCTATTAGTCTGTAGTCAAAGAATATAACACAGCATCTTATTAAAATTAAATAAATAGGAACCCATCTACTGACAATATTCTTGCTAATATCTGGTGCATGAAGATATTTGGCACAACTTGGAAGTCTCCGGACTCTTCTCTGGAGTAAGGGAAGCTTGCACCTATCTCCAAAATTTGTGAGCGAGCCTTATCTTAACTAGTTGTGTAGTCGCACGTACACACCTATAATTGCAGAAAGGAACAAAGTGAACCTACCCTGTATCCAACATCTTCTGTGACAACTGCTGTGTCAACCATGCAGCCTGCTTGCCACAAGGTCTCCTTGATACTGCAGCCATAAAGAAATACGTTCTTCTTCTGGGAGTGTCCATGGTAGTCACAGAATACCTAGGAAGAATAAGGAGGAAAAAAAAGAAAAAAGAAAAATCTTAAACATTGAAAAAGTTTCCTGGTTATTCATAGTAAGCTCTATAAGACTATAGCAGAGAGTAGTATTTTTTTCCAGTCTCTTCAGAAGAGCTTAGACTGTGCCATGCCTATAACCTGTGTCAAACTTTGTTAGTCAGTTGCATCTTGCTTTATCTATTCATTCTGACATGATCTCAGGGATTCAGAGTCAAGACTGGTGTATTTCCATCTGCAGCAGAAATAAACATGACATCTGTGCAAGAATCCATGACAACTCAGGAACTTAAGGGTTCATGGTAACTTAAGATACAACAACAGAGCAATTTGTCAGGCTCTTTCTACTTCTAAACTCCTAAACTCCAGCTTTATCCTCATGAGATTTGAAATCTGTGTTTTCCCAAGCAATTAATCATCACTTTGGCTTCTTTAAATTCAAAACCTGCGCTACATAGTTTTCAGGAAAATATAATTGTGCAACTGTATTCCACAATGCTGTCAGATCTTCGCATGAAATCCTGGAAGCCAAGCACAGAACATGAACTATCTTCATGGCAAATAATCTCTTTCCGCACTGTCTAATCCATCTATCTAATCCATCTCTCTTATGTCAGCTGTCGTATAAACTAGGCAACAAGGCACACTCCTAGTTTTAGCAGAAGTTCTGATTGCCTTTATAGGCAGATACCAACTCGTATAGAAATGAAAATCACAATTTAATGACCGAAGAGGTAAATATTGAGCCAAGTCTTAAAGAAAAATCAGTCTCAGTGCCCTCTGAGATATGAAGTTGATATACACACTGCTGTTACATATATTCTCCATGTCTTTATCAGGAATATTCAGAAATCTGTCAATGAAAAGACAAGAATCTCTAAAGAGAAGGAATTGGTTCATTTTAAACCAATATTCACCACAGAGTAGAAAGAATCTTCAAGATGTTATTGAAACAGTTTTTCCACGGCATGTCGGAGACAAAATAACGGGTGTAGGAAGGTAGGGAAAAGTTATGGATCAATATAAAGAGAGATTGGGAGAAATATGGGGTAAAAAAATTACATGTATTCTGACATAAATACGTTTACAAGAGGGGAGAAACAGATGGAGTAGATGAGCTTCTTCCACCAACTGTTAGGGCAAGATTTACCATAGTATGTTTATTTGCCAGCTATACAGTAGCTAAGTTTAGCTGCAGCAAGTCAGGGAGTTTAATTATCTAGGAATTAAGCACGTACATTCTTTCAGCTTCTCTGACCAACTGTAGGTTGACATACTGGAGATGTTAAGGCACACATGCACAGAGACCCTTCTCACTACTCCTAATTAGCTGGACAATTACACATCTCATATCTTATACACTGCTCTTTCTTTTGGTTTCTGACCTGTAAACTCTCCTTCCTGCCCCACCACTCACCTCCAGCTCTCTTTGCAGGGCTCTGGGTCTGCACATCCCCATCCCTGCAGCACGCACTTTCCACATCTGAAGGATGTCTACAGAGACCTACCCAGCAACTACTGCTCCCCCTTTACTTATACCCTTGCTACCCAGCACAGGCAGAAAGGGGAAGAAAAACAGGGCAGTCTGAGAGCTGATCATTGGTGCAAACCTACAACCAGCATCATTCCCAAAGGAAAAAAAGCCAGTATTGCACAGACTCCAGAGATTCAGCCCCCTCAGGCTATGTGCATATTTTGCAGGGCTTATGCAACAACCCCTGCACTTGAAGTAACTCTCTCTGAACCACACGAAATTATCCTGTAAAGTCTCCTTCCAGAGAGCTGCTTTTATTGGTTCTCTTAATGACAGACATTTTTCCAGCTAGTGTTTCGTCTAAGCTATCAGCAATACACAGTCATAGTTTAGGTTAACCACAGGTAGCACCTAGAATTTATTCCTATGAATATCAAAGAGGATTTTACAGCTTTCGTCTTATTTCAAGGCAGAGAATCCAGCTCAATTGGGTATCGATTACCTGCCAATTTACTGATTACTAACACACAAAAGATACAGTATATTATCTGCCTAAAATATTACTTTACATATCAGAAACCACACGAGCATGATCAGATAGTCAGCTGGGGTGCCTCATCAGTAGCAGGTCTATAATTCTGCACCTCAAGAAACCTGCAGATGAGTCCTTAGTGACAGGTCTGGAATGAGACTTCTGTATTAGTAAAGGATTATCAAAGCTAGGTTCTGTAATACAGCTGATGTTTCAGGCCATGGGATCTTTCACTGGTTGTTGCCAGCTTCCACAGCAAAAGCATCAGTGCTACTGGAAATGCTTTCATTCTATTTGCAAAGTTGCATAGAGCTACATTTTAATTAAGTTTGCTAGACACTGTAGTCACTCCCAACGTTTATACTCAGTTGTTCTCTATAAAATATTCTTCTGCCTCATTTGCACACTACAGGGTAGCTTATGTCTCACCATTCAGCCAGGTCTAAGCTATATTTTATAGTTTGAGCACCTAATACAGAATTCTTCTGGGATGTATCTGGGCAAACACTAAGAAAACTTGGAACCTACCAGCACTTTTCTTCAAATCTATCCTTCCATAGGGTTGGGACACTAATACACACAAACCAGTCAAAGACTGAAGGCTTGCACTCACTGGGATATGACTCAAGCCACACAAATTTTTATGTATTTAAATTTACGTGCCAGC
Organism: Podargus strigoides; assembly: GCA_028020825.1. NCBI lineage: Eukaryota > Metazoa > Chordata > Aves > Caprimulgiformes > Podargidae > Podargus > Podargus strigoides. The sequence goes on along the minus strand of CM051663.1, from coordinate 7,840,249 downwards.
ACTGATCATCATAAAGGACTGCTTTATAACTCAAAAACAACCCTCCTCATGAGTCACAGAATCAGGCACCTTTTAAAATAAAGAAAAAGTAAAATAAAAAATGGAAAGCAAGAAAATCTGTTGGAAAACAGAACACTTAATTTTTTTTTTTTCTGTATAAATCATCATTTTTTTAATTAAAAGCACTGTGACAGGACTTTATATCTCAGTTTTGAGACAGACATGCCTAGGGTTTTTTCCTCACAATGAGCTACATCCTTGCAGGCAGATGCTTGTTTTAAGCCTGATATAATGCTTTTGAATGGCAGCAAACTGTTCAGCACCTCCTGATCCCTAGGAAGTCCTTTCTGTCCTCTCCAAGGGCATCCTGCTCTTCACTGCAGCACAGACTCTGTACAAGCTGCAGGTTTCCTGTGCATGCTGCAACTGCATTGTCAACGATAACTTCTAAACCAGAGCATTTTCTTGCCACAAATGCTCAGTGAAGAGACTAACTTCCCTCTCCCCATCAGACCTGACTGCTCCCATACAAATGGTCTTCAACACTCCCACTTTGCTGCTTTCAGTTAAAAGGAGATCTCATGCAGCAGAGAGCTGCAATGCCACAGTGTATCTAGTCCCTTGTCTTACTAGAGTTTACAGAGCCAACAAGAGAATTTAAAAAGAAAAAAAAGACTTTTTTCAGACTGTTGTCTGTAAAAGTTACCAATTAAAATGGCTTTGGTTTGAAAGGCTGTAAACTTTGAAGTTCCTTCCTTTTCTCCTTCAAGCAGCTTTTCTTTGCTTTGAAGAAATTGTTTGCACATCCCCAGGATAAATGAAACTAAATCACTTCACAGAAATCCTTTGGCTATCAGGGAACATGGCTCCATGGGATTTTGGAGGTAAAATAAAAAAAAAAAAAAAAAAAGAAACCCAGGTCTCTTCTGGAAGAGGGAAAAGGCATTTCTGAGCATGTATAAACTAAAATCAATGTACTCTGCAAAGGCAAAGAAAAATCAGTTTACCAAGTCTGACATGCAGCCTGTGAGTGAGGGAGATGATAGGATCGATAGTCTCCCTTCACTCAGCAATGATGAAAACTCGCACGGAGTGTATGTTCAACTTTATGCTCCTGGATACAAGAAGGATGGTGTGAATTAAGAAAGGCCAGACAGCAAATAGCAAGGTAAAATGAGACTGATCCTACACTGCTCTAAACTGAAGGAAAAGGCTGGTGAGTAAATTCGCAATTGTGCGTTGACTTCCCACAATGTTCCTTGGGCTGCATAGTTGGATGTCAGGGCTGTTGCCTTAGCCAAAAACCACATTCCCACAAGAATTCACTTGAAGCTCACAGACATTTTCACCTTGTCTGGAGCTTTTCTCATCAAACCCAGAGGGAATTCTGTGTCTTTGGACATTTCCTGCCTGATTGTAGCTATCAGCAGCCAACCTGCCAGTCTGTGCATCCACATCTGTTCATTAACATTTGAACCTCCCTGTGGTTTTTCTCCTGAGGTCTCAGAACTATCTTTTCATTCTGCTGGGCAACAAGATTGAGCAGATGGGATGGATTCCTTCCCTATCTCAGCACAGCTTTGAGATGAAATCCATCTCATGAAATTCCGGTACACCCCCAAAATCAAACATTTTTTTTCCCTATCACCAAAGCAGCATGGAAGTTCAGAAATTTTGAGGGCAGATTCCTGTGTTTTTGTGATTGCATACATTGTTCCAACACAGGCTTTTATACAATCCATTCAGACAGAACCTTTGTGGAATTTCTCCTATCACTGCCATGAAGATAGCAACAACTTACTCATAATATTTAGATTAGTTGGAGTACTTCAAGGCTATTAAAGGGCTTTAAGGAATTCATTTTCTCATTTATACTCCAGGTGTGCAGAGATTCTGAAATTCGGGGTTGTTGGTTATAAGATGCAGTAAGTAATAAATACCCAAGACTTTCAAAACACTTCTGTGAGATGAAAGTATAACAGCACATGATGCTTTCCAAATCTCTCTAGCTGCAAAATAAGACCGTTCACACAAGTACAGTAAGCAGTCTATGTATAGTAATTCACAAAAGGTCCTGGAAAAGACTCACCAGAGGAGCCCGACCAATGCTGCGCAGGTAATAGAGAAGACCTTTGGCATGGTAAATAGTTGGATGCAGCTGGGAACTGGGTTTCAACCACTGTCTGTTCAGATCATCCCCACTCAATGAACAACGGTGGCTGAAATCAGAAAGCAACAAATCACAAACTAGGAAAACAATAGCTGATTCAAAAAACTCTCCAATTCTGGCAAGCTCTGGCACAAGGACAGGGAATATCAATTATAACACAGATATAAAGGTTTTGAACATTGGGCTGGAATGAATCAATGGTCATTATATTTTAAAGGTGCTTATAGTATATGAATTTTATAATTTCCTTTCCTTCCAGGGTTCACATATTTGCAGTCCTGAAAATATATGCAGTTTTCCCTTAACCTAAGCACGTACAAATCAAAAGACTTCGTACAAACAAAAAGAATTTAGAACTTTTCGGAAGACTGTGCTAGCTATAAAATTCAACCAGCTTACACAGAGCACAGGCTTCTCAGAACCTCTACAGCAAACAAGTGTATCCAACTCCTACTCATTCTAATTGAAGACAGGCACTTGAATATCTTCGACCAGTCTGAAATATGAATGCACTTAAATGAGATGAGCTGGATATCTCATTTAAGCTTCTCCACTCACAAGAAATGCTGCTATCTAAAACACATCAAGAAGATCTTGATGCATGCTACATCATTATGTAGAACAATTACCTAGCTTCACTGCAAAGGCTGAATAAAAAGCTACATAAGGATCCGAGATTTGCACTCAGAAAACGTTTCCCTTAGTTGGCTTGAGCACGTTCTGTTAGCGACTCAGTGATCAGTGGCAGACTGTGCAGGATACTTGGACTGTATGGAGCAGTACAGCACTGTGAAATCTTGCAAAAATTAAAATAATCTCCCTTGTTAGTGATTGTGTGTACATCAGAGAAAGGATTTAGTGCAATTTGGTTCACAACTTTCCAATTGCAGTGTGCTGATATAATTCAGGAATCAACTATCTAGCATATGAGAGGTTGTGGAAGGTCCTCATCATCTTCATACTATCCAGTTCAGTATTAAAATGCATCTGGTGGCACTGTAAACTTGGGCTGGCTTGTGCTTCAAAAAAAAGAAAGAAAAAATTTCCTATGTGTTGGGTGAATTTCTAGCTATGAAGTTGCATCGAGCTTTGCTGTTCCAGCCTCCTAGAACAAAATAAAGTATGAGAGTATTCCTGGGGATGTGTCCTGTTGTTGTATTGGCAGAGTCTTGCACTGCAGCTAGGGTGCATTGCACATAGCATCTTTGGCGCTATCAGTGCCTTGCAAATGATGTTTAAAGAGAAAGGGTCGTGAAGTATATTTAAAAAAATTATGAGCAATGGAGAAATGGTTGAGAAGACAAAGAAATATTAAGAATCACTAAGAATATTTCATACATTTTTAATGTAGAAAAACAAGATCTCTGATGCCATCTTGGGGTTTCAGGCAACATCACAAGATCCCTTCCAAGTTTACTCTAGTTTCATTTTTATCTGGGTTCCCTTCTTTCTTCATAATCCGTAGTTCTCATGTTACTCATTCAGCAAACTGGAAAATATTAGCAACAGCTGACAAAGGGGAAGTCAGCAAATGCTGCTGCAATGCTTCTGCCAAAAATTCTACATGAAAACATGACAACACTTGTTGTGTTTCTTAAAGGCTCTTTAGATAAATTACCTTTAGGCTCACCTCTTCTGATCTTCAGGACAACAGCTGCTCAACTGATATTAGCAGCTGTATTTGTGCCAAGAATTTATGCACTTACAAGGTTTCTTTTCAATAGGTATAATTCCACATAAAGAGTCATTGGGTTGCATTCAGAAACTCATCTTTCCCCAGTATGATGACTAAAAAGGACATAAACACTTCTTTGACATAAATGTGTGATGTCTTCCTGCACAACAGTTATACCAGGGACCACAGCTAACTGAAAATAACAACAGAATTTCCATTCTGAGGGAAAGAATGACAGTTGAACTTTTATTCTCATTTTAATTTCAATTTAAATTTAATTTCAATTTAAATCAAGAAGAAGGAAAAAAAAAAAAAAAAAAAAAAAAAAGCCTTGATATTTCAGACCTACATAAATACTTTTTCAACATAGTCATTGCTCACAAAAAGCCCAGAACCTACTCCCCCTGCTTTCCTGTTCGGATTGACACTAGTTTATGTCGACTCAAACCATTCACATGTGTCCCTCTGCTAAAATGCCTTGGTACATGCGGGAAGAGTTCAACAGAGAATGTCAAACATGCAGGGGAGTAGAAACACAACAACTTAAAACTACTCCTAAAAGGATTCAGTAAATACAGAGATTAATGTCAAACCACTCAAAGCTCAATTTTTATTTCACTATTTCTTAGACTTAACTAAAAGCCTCTGTAAAAAAAAAATTCCTTATTTACTCAGAACATATAAAGAAATCCCATAATCTGCTAGCAAAGCATGTAAGAAAAACTTAACTCTATTCACACACATCAAAGTAGATGGTGTGACAAGGTACCAGTGTTTCCTGCTGCAGAATTCGATTCTACTGTGGCCCATGGACTGCAATGCATTACTCTTAGATGAACACAGTTTCCACACAGCATGCCAACATCTCTGTGGCTACAGCACCCTCACTCTTCAGACAGGTTTCAATCCGTCCATGCTATTTACCAGCTTTGTTGCACTGATACAAATTGTGATTTTTCGTAGAGGTGACCCTATGACAGGCTAATCCCCCTCCTGCAGTTCACAGATGCTGACGGTTGCATAGTATTAGTTTAGTAAATGTAATCTAAAACAATAATTTGAAAGCTCTTATTTACTGCAGGGAAGGAAATAACTTCTCTGCATGTAGGCAAGACCTGGGAGATGAAGTTCATCTTTGTCCCTTCAACGATTAACATCACTGCTCATTTAAATGACCTTTAAATATTAGCCCTCAGCCTGGCAGCTTGCATGCACAGCTCTTAAGGAGGTACAGAACTTAAAATCATGAGAGGCTGATTTTTCCCATCCTGCTCTCCCCCATCATACTGTTAAAATCTGTTTATTTTTGTATACACCAGCTCCTCACCAGCCCTGCTCCCCCTTATCCGTTCCTTTCTTCTCTCTCTTTCCTAACCGCGATGACATTCACAGGTAATAGTTTTGTCCGTTACGCTCTGCAACCAAGTGTGAAGGTAAAATATTAAGCTGATCTGAAGTGCTGATAGCAAATAAAAGGACTGGGAAGCTGAGACTGTTTTTGAATGTTTTGCAGGATTTAATGAAATTCAGTGCTCAAATCAAAAGCATTTCTTACATCACAGTCCCAAGCTATTACATTTGCTTTAAATGTTTTATGTGTCTTTTCTCCTTTGCGGCCTTAGCAAGATTACCTGCCACCTTGGATGGGACTAGTAGCAGCTCAAAGGAAATTATGAAAACATTTGCCAAAAATAGTTCCAATAAGTAAAGAAAACCCCACCTCTGTGCCTCTGTACAGATTACCTGGGAGAAGAGGTCCTCTTATCCTTACTGAACTTTTCTAAACGGACGTGCCCAGAAAACACTGACTGTCACAATGATTTTGGGCAAAGTGTTCAGCACTCACTGTTGCCCAAGGAAATAAACACTTCTGCAGACTTTCAGATGTACTCCAATAGTGCCACATAGTCCAGTAAGATGAATAAAACAAAAGCATTCAAGCCATCCAGTGCCTGGAAAAAAGATAACTGGTGACTGGTTCCAAGCAGAGCAAATACATCCTGAGGTGAATTTGCTGGTGAGTGCTAGCTTCAAACATCATTATTATATGCCACCAAGAATACTATTTCTATGCAATCCTCAGCTCTAAAGATGTATAAATGCAGGTAATTACATAGGAGAACTATTCTATAAAAAACTGGATCCCTGGCATCTGAACTTGATATGCCACAGACAGAAAGATGAGGATGAGATTCCCCTTCTGAACCCATAGGAGGTTACTGCACTTCTAACTGAAGCATTAGACTCTTGCTCTGAAGGCAAGGACACCTCACAGGGAGTTAATGAGAAAGAGGTTAAGTAGCTAAAGAACAGACTTGTTCAGTTTAAGATAAAATTGTATTTTAAATCTATTTGCACTTGTAAGACCTTGCTTTTAATCTTGTATCTCAAAGCCTGACAAAGTTTTACTAAAGATGTGTTTTCTTTACTGTCTAACTCTTAAGCCTGCTTGGCTTTGGGAGTAAGGTAACCTCAGATACTGCACTAAACTGCAGTAAATTCTGCATGAGCCATGTGTATGGATGGAGAGATGCTAGCTGGTCCTAAGGCTTGATAAGGTCCATAGAACCTTTTAGTTGACTACAATAAGCCCTGCACGGTAGAAAAGTGGGAGGGGTGAGGTAAGAGAGAGAAAAAAAGGTAGATACCCAGAAAAAACAAAACAAAAGGCAAGAGAAGGTACAGAGTAAAGAGATTAGTGGATAAATATAATGCACAAGATATTAGTCGAGAAACAAAGCAAGAAATGGAGAGAGAGAAAAGTCACTTTTTAAAGAAAAAATGTTGCTGTGCTTGGAAGATAATATGATTCAGTCTCCTGTCCATTACAGATAAATGGAAAGATAGGGCCCATCATACTGAATGAATGATGTCAGGACTGATAATAACAGCACCTGGGGCACAGGGAACTATAAAATCTAAGGGGATATATTGTGTTTGATATTTAGAGAGCAGCATCACCATTCATGGTGCATCTTAAAAGCAGACAGCAGTACTAGCGTAAGATAAGAATATATATATAAAAGGAAGTAGGCACAAGTAAACATCAGGATGCCATTGAGCAGCACGGGGCAGCACAGACCAGACACAGCATGCTGGACTTCATAAATAACTACACTGCCTGCGACGGAAGCAGGAGTGGCTGCATTAAGGTGCTTTGGCCTTGCCATTCAGAAAGCTCAGAGAAGCCTAGAGGGGAAAAAAAAGGAGGGTGGAATCCTTTTCTCTTGATTTTAAATCTTTTCAGGGAACGAGACTCAGTGATGTGAGAAAGCAGCAGCACCAGCAAAGCCCTCCCTCATAATTTAAAGGAAGGTGTCAGAAATATAACCATTATTTTCTGTCTTTGACTCTGGATTTTTTCAAGCCCATGTACTGAAACCATAATGACTATATGCATCATGTATCCATTCCACAAAGATGCTCATCCAGTGCCACCCAGGCACTGCATTGTGGCATTGCCCGTTGTTCAGGGTGTAAAGTTATTAGATTTTTTCCTGGTTTACAGTGAAACACAGGTGAATAGCTGCAAGGCATACACACAGACACTGACAAATGAAACAGTTCCCATCAGCATTACTGCAGCTAACAATTAATTTCTGATTATTCACTCGTTCCCTCTGACTGCAACATGAACACTAAAATGCCTATACAGGACCAGGTTGCCTTCCCAACATAACCAAAGCAGCTGAGCATTCAGGAACCACAATCCCTATTCTACATCTCATTTTCTTCAAGTCTGCACCTCATTACCAAATTACATTTACATTCCCCCCTCCACTTATGTATGACCTACTCCAATGCTTGTTGCCCTCAAGCTTCATTTGCACCACATCTTACTATTGCACCTGCGTTCACCATGAGCAAAGGCCACAGTTTGCATTAGGGCACCAAGTTAGGCACACACTGTTTAACTAGATGATGAAAACCAAGGCCAGGAAGTCAATTTCTCCTAAAAGGTCCCCATATAGCACCAAGTAATGGTGGTTTTCCAGTTGCACTGTGAACTTTTACTGCCTACTTTATTTTATCTCTAGGCCTTTAAGAGGAAATTTTTTTACTGCTTTTTTTTTTTTTTATTGCACCTTACACACACGCACAATGCCAAACTTGCCTCCCAAATGACACTTGTGCTACCTGAACGCCAGCCAATTAAAGGACGCCACTGAAAGGAGGTGTCTCACTTTGGACAGTGGCTACTGTACAAACTCTTCCCTCTCGGCACTAATAAACCCATGATGTTCAATTGTTCCTCTTGGGCAAGCATTATGCTAAAGTATCACTCTGCCAGCTTCTTCTTGCCTCCCTACAGCTGAGCACTGATACTAGTTAGTGTAATGAGCCTTCTGTGTTTCACTTGTTACATCTGAGTGATTTTGTCACAATGGACTATCCTCACTTCCCAAGATAAATGGTGCAGTCTGTGCTCTACCTGTTGGGTGCATGTAGCTGTGGCTCTCCTTACTCAGCTCCCTCTATTAGAAGGGTTCCTTTTCTCTCTGAGGACACAATTCATTAAGTCACATTTGGACGCAAATCAGTTCATGATGCAGAACGACATCTGCTTCCACCCAGCTAATGCTGTCAATGTCATAATCAAGTAAGTCAAGAAGTTCACATGATCTACTGAAAAGGTGAGTTAACAGCATTGTCACAGATAAGCTAACTTCCGTCTCAGTTCCACATCGAAAGATGCCCATCAGATTTCTGTTTCTTCACAGAATCACAGAACGTTAGGGATTGGAAGGGACCTCAAAAGGTCATCTAGTCCAATCCCCCTGCCAGAGCAGGAACACCTAGGTCAGGTCACACAGGAACACATCCAAGTGGGTCTTGAATGTCTCCAGAGAAGGAGACTCCACAACCTCTCTGGGCAGCCTGTTCCAGTGCTCTGTCACCCTCACTGTGAAGTTCTTCCTCACATTTATGCGGAACCTCCTGTGTTCCAGCTTGCACCCGTTGCCCCTTGTCCTATCATTGGATGTCACTGAGAAGAGCCTGGCTCCATCCTCATGACACTCACCCTTTACATATTTATAAACATGGATGAGGTCACCCCTCAGTCTCCTCTTCTCCAAGCTAAAGAGACCCAGCTCCCTCAGCCTTTCCTCATAAGGGAGATGTTCCACTCCCTTAATCATCTTTGTGGCTCTGTGCTGGACTCTCTCAAGTAGTTCCCTGTCCTTCTTGAACTAGGGGGCCCAGAACTGGACACAATACTCCAGATGTGGCCTCACCAGGGCAGAATAGAGGGGAAGGAGAACCTCTCTTGACCTACTAACCACCCCCCTTCTAATACACCCCAGGATGCCATTGGCTTTCTTGGTCACAAGGGCACATTGCTGGCTCATGGTCATCCTGCTGTCCACCAGGATCCCCAGGTCCCTTTCCCCTACTCTGCTCTCCAACAGCTCAGTCCCCAACTTAGACTGGCACATGGGGTTGTTCTTCCCCAGATGCAAGACTCTACACTTGCCCTTGTTATATTTCATTAAATTTCTCCCTGCCCAACTCTCTAGCCTCTTTAGGCTCTCTGAATGGCAGCACAGCCTTCTGGTGTGCCAGCCACTCCTCCCAGTTTTGTGTCATCAGCAAACTTGCTGACAGAGCACTCTGTTCCCTCATCCAAATCATTGATGAACATATTGAATAGTACTGGTCCCAGTACCAACCCCTGAGGGACTCCACTAGATACAGGCCTCCAACTAGACCCTGTCCCATTGACCACAACTCTCTGGCTTCTCTCCTTCAGCCAGTTCACAATCCACCTCACTATCCGATCATCCAGAGCACACTTCCTCAGTTTAGCTGCGAGGATGCTGTGGGAGACTGTGTCAAATGCTTTACTGAAATCAAGATAGACCACATCCACTGCTTTACCATCATCTATCCACTGGGTTATGTCCTCATAAAAGGCTATCAAGTTGGTCAAGCATGACTTCCCCTTGGTGAAGCCATGCTGACTGCCCCTAATGACCCTCTTATCCTTGACATGCCTAGAGACAGCCCCCAGGATAAGTTGTTCCTTCACCTTTCCAGGGATGGAGATGAGGCTGACCGGTCTATAGTTACCCGGGTCTTCCTTCTTGCCCTTTTTGAAGACCGGAGTGACATTTGCTTTCCTCCAGTCCTCAGGCACCTCTCCCATTCCCCACGACTTAACAAAGATGATGAAGAGTGGCCCAGCAATGACATCCGCCAGCTCCCTCAGCACCCATGGGTGCATCCCATCAGGACCCATGGATTTATGGATGTTCAGGTTGCTTAACTGATCCCTAACCCAGTCCTCATCAACCAGGACAAACTCCTCCCCTATCCTGACTTCCTCTGGAGCCTCAGGGGTCCTGGGCTCCTCAGGACAGCCTCCAGCAGTATAGACAGAGGCAAAGGAGGCATTCAGTAACTCTGCCTTCTTTTTACCCTCTGTCACTCACCTCATTCACCAGTGGGCCTACATTGCCTCTAGTGTCCTTTTTATCTGCAATGTATTTGAAGAAGCCCTTTCTGTTGTCCTTGACCTTTCTTGCAAGGTTTAATTCCAAGGAGGCCTTGGCCTTCCTAGTCGCCTCCCTGCATCCTCTGACAACAGACTTACGTTCCTCCCAAGTGGTCAGCCCCTCCTTTCATGACCTGTACGTTCTCTTCTTCCACTTGAGTTTGCCCAGTAGTTCCCTGTTTAACCATGCAGGTCTCTGGGCACCCTTTCTTGACTTCCTACTTTCTTCCAGTTATAACAATAGTAACTATCAAATACCAGATAATTCATTCATCTGCAGTTACCCATGCTTTGCACTGTCATTTATAAGAAAAGTGCAAGTAATAATACTTTGTACTATTTGATGAAGGTTCAAATAAGGATTCAGGGAGTAAATAAACTGGCTTCTCAGTTTCTTGACATGAAGAATTTTCTTATAACAAATGTCTACTTTCGGCAGGAAGTGTTGACTTTTCTTCACCAAACACACACCCTATTCCCCTCAAAACCTTGACTTTTCCATCAAAGCTCCAAATTGTACAATCCAAAACATCAGAACTGTTTGAGAGGTCTCAGCATATGTCAGAAAATATACATTTGAGGCTTCTTTGGCACCCATTCCTCTCTGTCGGAGGGTCTCTTTGGCTCAGCCACATGTTCCCCCATGCAACATCAAGACTCCATGATGGCAATTCAGTAAGATGCAGAATTACGATGCAACGTGGTAGTTCAAGTTTGGCTGGAGGAGCCAGGACAAGAGGGCAGCCAAATAACTTCCAAATGTCACCACGATGACACTTCCAAATAGAAATACTGATTTTGAATGGGAATATTTGGCTCCAGTTTTGACTATCCATTATTCATAGAAAAGCTTAAGCTTTCCATAGGGGGAAAAACACATTTTCCCAAACAGCCCCACTTACATCCTCCTACGAGCTATGCCAGCAACTCCTAATTTTGCAGAGAAGTGAAGCCACTCATGCAACCAAGCACTAAATCAGTGAAAAACTAGGAATAGAACCTGAAATCTGATGAAAGCATATCAAATTAACTAAAACTTTACTTTTAAATTAATGTTCTTTAGCCTGTTTCTAATTCCTGTATTCTGTCTTTCAGATTTTAAATGTGGCTGATATCCATATAGCTGAAGAGGATTCTTAACTGACTTAAGCTAATTGCTCACATATGGGTTGCATCAAATTAACTGAGATGATTTAAAAATCTGTTAGTTAAATCAGTGCAATCTCTGCATATAAATGAGTACTAAGAATTGCAATTTGCAGATGATTGTTCTAAAACTTCAACCAAAATAAATAATGCAGAAGGGCAAAGTATGGCATCATAGATTAACAGCAAGAATCACAAGCAAAGGGGCATGTATAGGCCTGAAAAAAAAAAAGAAAAAGAATGTGCAGTAATGACTTCAGATCCCCATTAGGTTTTCCTAGGATCCTTAGCCAAGTAGTCCAGGAGGACTCCTTCTTAGTGTCCCCTACTCCTGTGGAACTGAAGAGTTAACTAGAATGGAAGGAAAAACTCTCAAAGCAGTTGCTATGAATCAGAAAGTTCAGATTCCTCCAAATATTTAGCTAATAAATTACAGAATAATTGGACTAATCCAACATTACTGCCAGTAAATAGTAAAGAACAATTGTACTTGTTTTTTAGCAATGAGACAAGACCTGCGTGAGGAACGTGCTGCAAGATTCAGTTCCTTCCTGGGCCATCACTCCATCATCCTGGCCTAATCCTGTCCAACATCATCTAAAAGGCTTTGTTCTGCTTCTAATGTCCAGGATAGATGGACTAGGCATTGATTAGGGCATTGTCTACCTATCCCAGAACACAACTCTGCTTGGAAACCTACAGTGTTTTTCCAGTCTGGGGTCTGCAAAGCTTTGTATGGGAATCAGACTTGTTTCAGCAAGTTAACACCTCACAGCAAAGCAGGACAGTCACCTGCCACCTATCAATGAAGGCAGGAAAAAAAAGGACAAAGCTAGAAAGAGGCCAAGAAGAAGAAAGATATGAAGGTGAAGAATATTGAAGTCACTCCTTCCAAGCTGAGATTCATTACGTCCCCATTCTTCATCACCTCAGCCATCTTCCTCCATAAAAACAAGCAGCAGGGATAAGTCTCTGCGAGTCACACCTGCATGACAATGAGGTGGTGGTATTCCAAAATAAGATGCTTTTGAGCACATTTATTTTCAGCCCTGTAGGAGGCTGGAAGGTTGTTCTGCCAAACTTGTTCTGTTGTTTTCTGAAGAGAAGTTAATAATATATTAAAAAAAAAATAAAATTTAAAAGGCTGCTCTAGATTAGGCAGAGTTGTTTCTCACCCTGTAATGCTGAGTAGCCTCACACATTCATCCTTTAGTATTAATTCCCATTTCTCAAAAAGAGGTGATGGTTTTCTTCTTTAAAAAAAAGAACTGGCAGAGAGGAGGTTTATTTTGTCACCAAGTTGCTCAGCTCAGCATAGAAACACAAAAAGGGCCCTCACTGTGAGGGCTGTGATGCGATTTATAGTGAAATTGGCCACAGGCTGACATACACTAAGACACTCTATACTTCCTCCATTAGTAAATTATAGTTCTGACAAAGCAGCATTAACTGAAATATGCTGAGTGGTAGCTTACAAAAGAACACAAAATCAAGTACGCAGCTTGCCAAGTCCTTTCCTTTGCAAGGCAGGCATGGGATAGCTGAGGAAAGTAACACTAGATCGTGTTAGTTGCTCACACTAGAAGGGTTTCCTTTTTTTCCCCCCATCTCCCTCCCCTGCTTTTTTCCCAGCCTGGTTGTAAACCCAATATGATTATGAAAATATTACTGCTAATATCTACATCATCACTAGAAATTCCCACTATAGTGGGCTATAGAGTTATGGGACGACCTCTGCTAACTTCACAGGCTACTTGCATGGCAAATATAATCTCTCTGCAATAAAGTAATATTTTCTCACAGCTTAGCAATGATACATATGAATCCAGGCTTGTTATATTTCCCTTTTCTGACTTGGGATTTCTAACCCTGCCTGTGAATTCCACTGAGGAGTCAAGAGTTCCTACAAAACTCTGTTTGCTTTCTTTACAATAAATGTTCCCTTCTGTGGAGAAGAACATATGGATCTGACCTATTTGCAATATAGCTTTGAAGTCAAAACAGAAACAAAAAAAACCCAATCAACACATCACCACTATCAAAAAACAAAACCAAACCCCCACAAAAAACCAACAAAACCCCCTTCTCTTATTTCCTTGTTATACATTCCACCTGATTTTGAAGGGATGTGGCTATTTTCCATTTAACCCGACATATATAGTCCTGCATTCTTTTTTTGACAGCACATGGTGTCTTCCTTATAGATGTTCTTTGCCTACATAATATTTCTCTCCAGTGTTGTGAACTCTCAGCTAACATTTTGCATGATTCCCTCATTTATTCAAGGAGACCATTAGCCTTTGGAAGACTTGAGCAATGAGTGACAAATGCCACCACTTCTAGTACATGGAGATCACTTCATGCAATGGCTATAATTGATGCATAGTAAATAGTTTGATAAGTCATTCCAGTTACTAAAAATAAAAATAAATCTCAAAATGCCACTTATCTTTTGCAGACCCTTCTGCTCACAAATGTGTGTACTGTCTCCCCTACTACATCCTTTCTGTAAGAACATCAGGTAAAGAGGAGAAGAAAGACTGGATTCTTGCAGTGCCCAAGCAAGAGAAATTATGTGTCTTACGACTGCCACACAAATGATGAATTTGAATTGTCCCTGTATGAAACCTGGCAACTAGTACCAAGGCCATATCTAGGCTGCAGACAACAAAGTTTTACCAATAAAGCATCTGTTCACCAGGACGGGCATGCCAAATAATAATTATTTAATAATGATAAGGGAGGGAGGGGAAAGGGGGTGGGGAAGAGAGAGAGAGGGAGGCAAAGAGACAAGAGTTCTGCATCCTGCAGCTCTCAGCAAAGCAGATTCAGTCCTCTGCTAGAGTGAAGCTAATCCTTCAGTGTATTCTCAGAGATCAGGCAAGAGCCACTCCAGCATTGCTAGAAGGGCATTTGGGGGACTGATCTGCAAGTGAGTAGAGCAAGCAGTCATGAAGAAGGAAAGCAGTTTGGGGTTATGTCTGTAGATGCACTAAGCTCTTTTATTTGTTTCCTTTCCGCCTGCATATACACTATGAGCCTTCAAACCTCTGCTGAATGCTAATTCTGATACTAAAAAACTAAAACAAATTGCACTTACATAACTGCTCATCCAAGCACAGTGTCTCTGGGCACTTCACAATAGTAAAGTTAAACGAAGCATTCAATACACACTTATTAAAATAAAGTATCCACTAGAGAAACCTGATGGGCTGTCAGAACTCTGCGAGACATTCAGAAAAATTAAAAATATACTCATGTAACAAGCAGTAACAGATAGCATTACTGCTAAACCAAAAAACTGAACCAAACTCTCCAGAAAGCTCACAAACCCTCGTAAGACTTGGCCAAAGGCTTAAGAGAGTTGATTTAAGTGCTAAGTAAAATTAGCACTGAAAATTCAGGGTGGCTAGAAAGATTTAAGATTCCTAAGAGGTATTATCAGAATCTCCAGGGAGCTGAAAGACTTGCAATATATACCATGGTGAACACATTAACTGTAGAAGTCTTGCTGGAAGTTTCTAGTAAAGAAAATCTAGGACACCAGATAGGAACAAATGTATGAAAGTGGTTCACATATACTTGTGTGAGCAAAAAATCCAAGCTGTTTTTGCATAGCAATTGACATATTTTAATTGGGGACTAGTACGATCAAAAAATTCCCTCTTGAAACAGATTTGTAAAGTGAAGTTACTTGCATACTGAAATAAATGACCTGATTTTTCAAAATAAGGGGCTACTCATCATTGCCTATTGAAGTTCAATAGACTTGCAAGCATTCAGCATCTTCCAAAGTCAGGAAATTCTAACTAGCTTCCTGAAAAAAAAAAAGAAAAAAAAAAAAAAAAAAGATTGAAAAAGATTGGGACAACTAATTTACAGTCCTTACAGTTCATTTTTAACTCTTCTTAAATTGAAACAGGAAACTTGAAGCATCAGAAGATATCAGCTATATTCCATAATGGGGAATACAGTATTGTATTCAAACATTTGGGGATTTTTTTCCCTTAGCTCTTCCCCACCATTCCCTCCATACTCTCATTTTTAATGTAATATAATAGAAGAATAACCTCTTAAAGGAGAATGAATTGTGCATATTTTGGGATTGATGGGTGTGAAGACACCCAGAAAGAAAATCAATGATCAACATCCAATCTTAGCAGCAAAGTGTTTAAAAATCTTTCAGATAAGATGCAATGTCCTTTTTCAGCGAGTTAAGAATATCAGATCCTGATCAAAAGTTGAAATATTTCATAGGAAATTAGATGACAAAGTACCAGGCTGCCAGAGTCCCTTATTTAGATGTGAAGAAAAGGAGAAAAGAAGAGAGCTCTAATATAACCTCTCGATCACTTACTGTAAGACATATAGAAAGGTAATTTACAGCTATAGCTCTTTTACTTAGAAGGCCCAGGGGTAAAAATTGACACAGTGCCATTGAAAGCAATTTATATCTGCTAGCTCATCTAACCCAGCACACTCAGATACCAATGAAAGAACAGGACCATGTTGTCTGCCTTCACAGAAATTAAACAACTGAGGGATAAAACTTTTATTTAAATAGCAAACTCTTTTTAACCTCCTCATGGGGAAAGAAGCATTTGCATATCTATATAAAAGAGATGAACATGTTTTAACTGCTAATACATATTCAGACTCAACAGGTAAATGATACCAGTGATGTACTGCAAAGTCTATCATACAGAGCAATATGACATTTATCTCTAAGAAGACACTGCTAAGTTTCAACCTTGAACCAAGAGGTTTTCAAAACTGTCTTCTAAAGAGACCAATATTCTGTCACTGCTGAGAAACAGCCCTAGATGCAACTTCCAGACATTGCTTTCAATGGACATGTATCTGTAGTGTCTCTCTCAGTAGAATGACATGGAAAGAAAGCACAGAGGAATAAAATTTTCTTTATTCCAAAATGGATTTGAAAGAGAAACAAGCATGGCGCTTTCTTAGAATCCTAATAAAAAGCAGGGGGTCTAACAAGTGCCTAAAATATTTCTGATGATACCCAATAGTTTTTTTCCTTTTCTAATTTCTTCAGGACTCCTTGTACTTTGAGCTATCTTACCACTCACAGACCCAAAAGAGATTAAAGACTCAGCTGCATAACATTTAGTCAATATAGATAAGCTCACAGAAATATCCCCTACAAAAATCAATGTGCAAATTCAAGTAGGCCATTCTGATCAACAGGAATAAAGGTTGCACAAGGTTGCCAATTATTTTGACCAAGACTGTGAAAACATGGAGGAATAAAGAATGGCATAGGAAAGAATTTGAAATCCAAGTTATCTTCCTCCTACATATAGGCAACATAGCTCAGCTGTCACGAGTTGTATTTAGCCAAATTAGCTTTCTCAGCTTGATAGCTTCCAATATATTTTCAGAATATTTATAAGCAAGTCACTTGCTGCCTAACAGGATAGGACCTAGCTAAAACTTCAATCAATCGTCTATCCATCTTGACCAGCTTCATTCCCATAACATTATGTAATTAATAATGCTATATAGTCCTGTAAAACACTTCATATTTTTTACCTTTGTTAAGGTATAACAATGTTTACAAGCACTCTCCAAAAAAAGTCAGAGAGAAATATACAGTATTTTCCAGAAAGCTTATGAAGTTTTTGTTCAGATTTTCTGGCCAGCTGGCAAGTTTGATCACCAAAACTTTCCAGTGAGTTAAGCAAAAATGTATACCAAACCAGTCATACCTGTTGCTATTTTTTCATATCCAAAACAAAGATCTACTTTTTAAAAAAATATTCGTCATCCCTACTCTCCCTCAGAGTATCGCAAATGTACATTTAATGTGAAACCTCCATTTCAATATGCCCATCTTTTTTCAAATAAACACTTAGACATTTCAAACAATTTTATTATCATTATATTAAGCCTAGAGAGCTTCTTTAAGGTATTACTACCATCACTATATAGATAGGTAAAGTAACTACAAAACAGTTTGATGTCTCATCTGAGAACACACAGTAAACATTTCATAAAAGTGGAAAAATGATTATTCAAAGAGAAAAACATTTTGTTTATTTATTTATTTATTAAAGCTGTTCACAGCTGGGAAAGCAATTACTTAGTGGTCCTCAAAGGTTGATGCCATGAAGGATACTTATCTCTATTATTGAGCACTGAAAATTACCAGCAACAGAGAGCAAAAAGGGTATGGAACTAGGAAGAGAAAAAAAGAGGATGAATTATGTATATAGAGTTCATTTTTCTACAGCTCACAAGGCAAATTTGTTGGCCTGAAAAGCACGCTCACTGAATTGCAGCACTGAATGTATTTCTCATGGTGTGACTCCACAGCTGCAAAATCCCAGCTGCAATTAGGTAACTGTAGGGCTGGATGTTTTCTCAGTTTTATTCACGCAGGCACTCCAGTGGTGGCTGTGGCAGGCTGCAGCTGGCCCACCACAAGCCTCCAGCTGCTCTCTAGCAGAAAGGCAGTAACTGCAATTGTGTGTAAATATTAGTAAAACATAAATTTTGCAGGTGTTGAAATGGGTTTAAATTTGTTTAGCATGGTTTCAGTCCAGCACTTCCCAACTCAGTCAGGTGAATATGACTTGCTTGGAAGAACTCACAGAACATGGTTTTATACCAGACAGGGAGAGGAGATTAGGTGACCTCCTAAGCATTAAGTCTTCAAACAGCCAAAGAATCACTGAATTTCAAAGTAGAAGCATTTTAGAGGAAATATAAAACCTCCATGATTCTAGTTGCGAGCCATTCTCAAATGATTAAAGCTTAGGATGGTGCCTTTTCCTCATATTTGTCTGTGGGGAGGATTCTCCTGTCTTCTGTATCATACAGTACTGGTTACTGTCCAAAAGAAATGCTGCATTGAATGGTTCACAGGTGCTAAGGATGAATTAACAGCATGGTGTTTTACGTCCAAAACCACAAACTCTTGTCTTCCTCAATATTAAAATTACATCCAAGATGCTCCATATTGGCAAATACTTCTCCATACATCCTCTAGAGAGCATAAGCACAGCTCTCGTTCAGCTGATATGTCTAATATAATTCCATCAGAAGACATTGACAAAGTTAAAAGGACTTGGTGCTTAACATACATTTGAGCCATCATATATTTGATAGTTTTGCTTCACCTGTGACATCTGGCTACCCCATTTTTCCCTTCTTAGATGCCCCCATCAAGCCCATTTGATATTTAGACATGTTCATACCAGTAACAGAAATGTTCCATGAACTCAAAATGAATATACTTTAACCTCCAATTACTTATCTCTCACATTAACTCCCATCAGCTGCAAAGTCTCTCTTGACCAACAAGTTCAGGAGTTGTACAGAAATGCACAAAATATGCTATACAGCATAGAAATAGTCCAGTGTAGAGAAGAACAAGATATTGAGACTCAAAATGGATCTCATGGGCAGCAACAAGCCAACAGCATATATCCCCACTGCAATGTTTCCTTTCAAGTTTCAAATGCTGCTACAGAATTTTGTATTTCATTCTCATGTAGAGGAGTCCCTCTCTCCACAAACCCAAGAACTAAGCAAGTCTTAAAAAAAAATCATTAAGAAATGCTGCTGTCACAGCATCAAAGACAAGACAAAAACATCCACCAACCATCCTCCGCAAATATGCCTCCTTTCTTTCAATTTGTTCCAAGTGTAAAGCTCCATTAGAACATCCTACTCTGCTATGAGCTGTTGTCCAAGTAACTTAAAGCTATAGACTAGGCCAAGAGGCCTTCTGTGGATAAAGATGGGAGCATGTGTGGAGCTGCAGGTTCCCTTCCTGCCCCTTACAGGTTTATCACTTTACCTGTCTATCAGTAAACCACAAAGGAAGAATTCCATTTGGAAAGATTTTAATGTTATCACACACTGTTGGCACACACGATACGAGATGTATTGCCTAGTGCTGCAACAGTTGGAAAAAGAATGCCAAGCCTCATCATTACGAGCAGACTGTTTATCATTGACACCAAAGAGCTGCTGGAATAGGAGGACTTGTGCCCAGCACTGCCAAACTGGATGTCTGGCCTGGCAATGAGAAGATAATGGGATGCCACAGGGCTGTCCTAACTTATGCTACTGGCACTACCCTTTGGGTAAAGCTCACTATCTTGAATTGGCAGGAAGACATCAGAGTTCAGCCCTACTCCCCCCAGATGGCCTTTCAGTCTATCACAAAGAAAAAACAATATGGATACTGAAAGGAAACAGGTGATTTTTTTTCCATGCTAGGATGATCCTCTGATGTGCAGTTTAAATTTTCTCTTTGCAAGAGGAAAAGTACAAACAGGAATTAACCTAATATAAAGACCTCTGCTGTTGGCCTAAAAACTGAACAGGATGAGTCAGTAGTCAGTGACTGATCTGCTGTCACCATTTATTCCAAGATCCCTGTTTTCTCTAATAAATCCTCATGCTATTGCCTTACTCCAGAGGACAAATAATCACCAGGTCTTACTCATCGAACAGGGTCAGCAAGATACATGCACAAAGCCACTCAGCCTCACAGACAGCGACAGCTTTGGGCTTTCACAGTATTCCTTCACAGCTACTTCTGTTCATCCTGTGGGGTCCTCCAGGGATGATTTGTCATGGTCCATAGCAAGTTGCCTAATAGTTTCTCAAATAATTCGGTGACAGGTTACATCACTGTTTCAACTGCAGTGCCTCAGGGGGTCTCCTCTTTCTTGCTCTTCCCTTTGCCAACTTCCACTCACATCTACCATCTCAGCAGGGATGTTAATTGAAGCAATGACAAAGCTTTGGAGCAGGTTCCAAGATAAATTAGTTTGCATTCACCAGAAATTCACCTATAAATTATATTTGCATTTCACAAAAAGTCTCCAGAATAGAAAATTTTAAGGACAGTGGATGCTCAAAGACCCCAGTGTTTATTATTGACACAAACTCTCCCCTAAGAAGCAAAAGGATTCTTGTTGCAGCAGCAGTTTGGGAGATGCCACTTGAACAAAGTAACAATAGGAATCAAATCAGTCAAATCGTACTTCTTACAGGTTAGTAAATCCTTCTGAAGAAGGGGAAGCATCAAGAATAAAGCTTAGGACAAATGGGAGGACTTATTTTTTACTTCCATGCGTGTAAAGTAACTTGAGAGCCTTGAAGGAAAGAACCATTTTCCTGGGTAGCCTGCTTCAGTGAGTTGAAGTTCATTCCAAAATACATTTCCTGTCATTGCAAAGGGACATTTGAGTCAACTATACTTTCAAAGTATTATTTACATCCACTTATCAGGATTTCATCAAATGCAAAGCCACTACACTGATTGAATGGACATAGCTCCTTAATCGCATTCAGATTAGAGAGCTGCTTGACTTTTATTTATTTATTTACTTACTGATTTATTATTATTATTTAGCTGACTGCTTGCAACTGCAAATATGCCTTTGCTGCTCCATTAACCTGATCGCTTATCTATGTTTCAAACTCAGTGCAGAATGTCCACACAGGAAATATCTATGCAACAGTTCGAGAAGCTGTGCCTTGCATTTATGGCTAAGATTATGGGTTACATTTTTAATGAATACCTATCAAGGTTTCCTGCATGGTAAATATATATTCTCTAAGAGTGTGTGTGTGTGTGTACATATATATACACATCAGGTCCTAGCAAGAGTTGCAATGGCAAGAAAGTATCAGTACATATCTTTCTTTTGCTGTTCCCAAAGGAAATTGGAGTTTCCTCGCCATCACAGCCCTAATGTTTAGTGTTTGCTACTTTTTGGCAGAGATGCAAACTGCATTTCCTCTGCCAGTGGGTGTTTAAACCAGATGTTTCACTGTCAGACTCTAAAGTTAGCAGTGTGTTCTTAAGATGGGGGATAAAGAAAACAGGAGCAATTTACACAGCACAGTTGGGTTGTGCTTCTAGTTACATGGTCAAGACTGCAAAGTAACTTTACCTACTCCAGCAGAGCAATTGTGAATCTTTAGTGAACTGTAGGAAAACAGAATCCAACCACAAGCCAAAGCACCTGTCTTGACCAATTTGCCCTTCAAGCTAAAGGCTGTGGAAGTGCTTCACACAATGCTACTCAGAAGGCCATCCAGCCATCTATTTACCATTTCTTGAAACAGAGGAAATAAGAAAATTAATCAAATCACTGTTTTCTTATTTTGTATGACCAAGCCAGTACAACACACGTTTTCAGGACATTCATAGGCTCAGATTCTAATACGAAAGATATCACTGTTAGCATTCCATGTAATATGCTATCGATTAAAAAGTAGTAGTTTGTAATAATAATAGGAACACATGAAAATAAACTCTTTAGAATAAAGTCATAAGGATTCTTATTCCTTCTGTTCCCTGGCATAAGATTACCTCAGTAAACTGATCAAAAAAAGTCTTTTCTTACCACCCACCACCATTATAATGGCCTGCTCAGAACTCAGCATTGACACTTGGTGTCATCTTTTGAATATGATGATGACAAGTGTCAGGTTTTTTCCTGTTGGACCAGGATTACCATGTGATACCTATCAATTCTTTACTATGCTTTTCTATCTTCCTTTAAATTTTGATTATGTTGTATGTATTGATAGAAAGTCAATAGAAGGAAAACACACTTTCTTTCTATTGACTATAAATATCTTCATTACATTTCAAAAGTTGCAGTGGTGAAATGGTTCCAAATGGTGAAAAATATTGTTCAAGAAAGAACAAGAGAGGAAAAAAGAGAACCCTTATCTTTAATGGGTTGATCCATCAATGATCTTCACATACCTGGATACACCACAGATACATCACAGATCATTCTAAGTAAATAAGATGATCTTCCTCTCAAATGTACCCACTAGCAAGCCTGTGGCAGAATATTAAAAAAATAATCCAGAAATTATGTATGAACACTTCTCTTCCCTATTGGACATCTCTGGGCATCTGCCTTTTTTACCTCCAGGTATGACAGTATCTAAAAGCCACTCCCTTCCCAAATCTCTACTGGAAGCAACAGGAACATTACATTACAATCAGCTCCACACAGACAAATGTTTTATTCATATCACACAACTAAAAAAAAAGCATATAATAGTTAATTTTATATAAATAAAAACACAATGTGGCTTTTAAATAATTTCAAGTTCTTTTCCTACCCCGCTGAGGTACGTTTTACCTATCTGGTACAAGTGGCATCAAATGCAGATACTGAGAGTGAAACCCCAGAGATGTTTACAGTAAGTCATGGAATCCAGGGGCCTTTCCACGTATCCCGCAGATAAATGGATTATTACTGACATGATTTTTAAAACAAGTGATCAAACCCAATCCCACTTCACTTAGCCAAATGAATTTCAAGGAGGAGAAACAGAGAAATCTGCTCCCATTTTCAAGGTTGATAGTTGCTCTTTTCTAATTCTTCCCCACCACCATCACCACCTGTTTTGCACAATGTGACTAGTATCATAATCACTGAATTATTAGCTAGAGAATTTACAAGCATTGCTTGTTATTTCTTGATGATGAAGGGAAACTGCCATAGAAATGAAAGCTATGGCTTGGAAAGGTATAAAACTCAGGAATCTTTTTAATGGGATTTGAGTTTGCTCCAGATCTGAGGAGAGTTTAAGCTACACTAAAGATTTCAGAATGCTAATAATAAGACCATTTAACACTCTCTATCATTTAACATAAAAAAAAATGTTCTACAGAAGTAATAGGGAGAAATACTGTAAGAGCACAGGCCAACAGGGAGAAAAGCTACTTAAGGAACGTGATATAACCCATTTTGTTGAACAGGAAAGGAAGAACTATTTTCCAAATGCAGGAGAAATACTTGGCCAGAGTTTCCTCGGATGACAGCACAGATGGATTCCACAGTGACACCAACTGTGTCCACAGGTCAATATTAAGGTTTATTGGCAGAGCAACACAGAGCAGAGCCAGAAAGAGAAACAAGACATATTGCACATCACAATATGGTACACTGAAGATAGCTGACTCTAAGGACACATCTTTTCAACCAGTACTACTTCTCCTAAAACCCTTAATACCCTAAACTCATGGGATCTTGAATACCAAATCTATATAACAAACTGACTACCTGAGAGCAGCTAGAGAAACTTACACACTGTCGTATATGCTATGTGGAAACTGACCTGTCTAAATTACAGTATTTTGTGATGTTCTGGTTTGAATCCATCTGACAAAAATCAACTATTTTCAAGCAGTCTCTCCACTAACAGGACACAACACTAAGCAGAGCTCTCTGAACTGTCCCCACCACTAATGACACAGCATGCTTTGGAGCTTCTGTGGTCCTTGGTCCACATCATGCTAAACAGAAACTTTATATAATCCCAGTGGATTATGAGAACAAAAATAAATAACGAGAAGAATAGAAGCATGGCAGACAAAAGGCAGAAGTAGAATTGTATGGGGAGAGAAAGACATTCACAGAGAAAGAAAGGGCAAAAATGAAAGACAATTTCTTACCTGAAAATAAATTAGGATCTAACTCCCTATGGGGGTAAAGCAAGGAAAAAACACTGTATGCTGGGATAGTATGGGAAAACAACCAAAATATTTACATTTCTACTCACATAACTGAAAAGGTATAAAACATAAGAAAAAAAAACATCTCGGTCCTCAGGGGGTTTCTCAGTGTTGTTTTGTTTACACACAGAGACCCAGGACTTTGCTTGGAGCATCTTCCATTAGCTCTACTGCAGAGAATTACAAATGAGGAATCAGGTCATTCACTGGAAAATATGCTAATATCAGTCTCCTATGGCTAAGAAGCTTCTGCAGTGTGGTGGTTCTGGCTGAAAGTTCATGCTGCAAATCCAAGTAGCACTGGGTGAACAACTGATTGTAATCCTGGAAAAAACACCAGACAAACTCTTGCTCGCATCAAAAATTCAGAAAGATGAGAAAAACAGCACTCATCATCTGACAGTGTTTCTTTTCTTTCCCTGTCTTCTGCAAAGCAACACAAGTACTTAAAAGAATCTCATTTTCAGTACACTTCTTGTTACCAAGAATCCTAACACAATTTATGGACTATAATTATAAACCAGACAGTGAAATATACAGCAACTGAAGACAACAGCTGTTCTCAAATCCAAGGCTAACAATACAACATTATCAGTCCCAAAAAGCAATTGCAGCCTACAGAACCTTTAAACAAGAAAAAAATTAAAATCAAAGGCAGATAAAGACAGTGCCTCAGTATTCAGCCTATCATTTGTGAATGTAAACTATTGACAACCTGCTCCACCAGGTTATAAGACACTGCTATCATTTACCTGTCACTGAAGTGCAGTTAAAACATTCAAATATGATATAGTGGCAGCTCTACATCATGTTAGGAAGTAAACAAGCAGCATGGTTATCAACCAAAATTAGTGCTCCAAGGGAGGGAACAGTGCAAGTGTTTGATACATCATCAGGGATTACTGCCCTATTTAAGAAGATTTCTCTGGTTATAGGTAATGACAAACGTGATAGCTAATAGCCTAGATTGTAGCTTTTGAAGACCAAGGCAGAAGGTGCCATATGGCAGTCCTGCTCAACTTCTGAACCCAGTGCACAGGGGGGCTCAAATTTTTGAGTGTTTTTTGAGTCTAGAGTGAATTCAATAGTCAGAATAGAAAGACTCAACAGATGTCATAACTGAAATAAACATTAACCTTTTTAACATCTGAAGACATATCTTTCTGTCAGAGCTGTTTTGGATTTCATTTCTTTTCTTTCTTTTTTCTTTTCTATTTTGTCTTGAGCATACACTGAAAACAGAATACAATGTTAGCATGCTACCAATGTTCATTCAATAAGAAAGCTAAAGGAGCATGGAGAGGTACATGGAGGATGTAGAGATGCTTTTCTTCATTCCACCGACTGATTCTAGTCACTTCTTGTATTAAATATGAAACTAGAATTTAGAATTTCTTCCTGCTTTCCTCATTCATCTTTTCTCCCATCTTGACTTTTCTTTTTTAGCCTTACCCTTAGGATTTCTTACCCTTGGCTCTGCCATTCCAAGCACTTCTTTTCTCTGTACTCAGCTGGGTCTCCCTCACTGTGACTTCAGCTGTAGGCGTTAGCAAAATTGGCTGCTTTGATTAGAAATGTGTGAGTGGAAGGCAGATAATAGCCTGGTTCTCTACACCTGATCTCCCAGTGAGGGGTCATTGATAGGGGTCAACAGCTGAAATAAGTGTCTCATCACATGAAGAGTTTGTGAAGGAAAAGCTGTACTGTCAAATAAAGTAGAGCACAGCAGCTCTGGAAGTTGGAGGGTGCTGAGTTATCTTTATATTTAGGTTGGTTTGTGTTTAGCAAATTTTGTTCTGGGCAGGAGCTTCCAGCTCAACAGCTGTGGAACCTGAAGTCCTGTATTGAACAGGTGCACCTGAGGGACTTGCAACTCCATCTTCCCAGAAATAGGTTTGGCTACAACTTCTGTAGCCACTCTAACACTCTTCTACCGAGGCTATGCTCTTATCTCATAGGCAATAAGGCAGCATTAATAATCTGGAAGCAAGGGGATTTTCTTAAACCAGTTCACTGATGGGCTCTGATTAAATTATCTCCAGAGTAATTCATTTGTTGATTGACACTTGTAACATGAAGACCATCCCAGATCATTTGACACTGGCCACTGGTGCATCATCAAGTTAAAGACTTTACTTTAAATGCTACTGTTATGAATGAAATGTCAAGTAGTGACATTTGATATTCTGCACAAATTACTACTGTGCATGTAGGCACATAAACACCACTTAAGCAGAGTCAGGATCAGGCTTTTAGGAGTTCAGGGATTAAAAGAGACAGACTACTTGTCTTGTCTAGGTTTATAGACTACATAACTATTGAGGATCCATTAATCAAGTAGAGAAAAAAACAACCATTAGGACTGATGGAAAACAAAAAAAGAGATGGACTAAAGGAAGCTGAAATGAACAGGTGCCTATGTTATGCCACACATTTCTTGCTCCTCTTGAACAGCCATTGGTGCATGTGTCAATCTGAAATGAATAAAAAAAAAAAAAAATAGAGGTACTGTTGGGTTAAAGCTAACAGAAATAGAAGAAATCTGAGATCAAAAGGGAAGGCACAGAGCTGTGCAAGCCTGCCCCCTTACATCTTAACTTGAATGGTCAACAATAGCAGAAAGTGTCCTACAGAGGATATTCCTGTATCAGGTGTATTAAGACTCAAAGCTCTGTTCCTTCCCTCAAAATTATTTTCTATCCATTACATTTAAAACGACAACTGTACTACCCTGAAACTATGTTTGCCTGTCTTTCCCATGCCTCTCATGTATGTAGGAAAGTGTAGAACATTACTTCACTCCACTGCATTTCAGGCTCAAACTACCAAATGGAGGTGAAATGAAGGAAGTCAGTCTGGGGATGTATCAAAGGACAGAACCATGCTTTCAATCCAAAATTTGATGCTGAATGGCCTTTAGAGAAAGCTTAGCTGAAAACTATGTGGGGTTTTGAAACCTTTTGATTGAATGACTTGAGACAACTGTTGAAGACAAAGGTGTAAAGCTGGGGTATCTCAGATATTTAAAAATTGACTTTAAAATCTGAACTCAAATCTCTGAGGTTATTCATTCCTGTGCAAACATGTATTTTTCAGCTTTCTTATTTTCTCTTCTGAACACACCATTGACCCTACCTACAGCATCCCCCAGCTGTTTGGGTAGCTACTTCTCTTTTTAGTGAGAGTGTGTTCAGAGGAAGCCAGCATGATGGATAACAGAAGTCCTTTGACATACTGTGTCATTTATCACATAGCAGCCTCAATCCTGCTAAGAGGGCCTTCTCCATATGTCACTGTCAGCTCCCGTGCCACCCCAATGCATCAAAAAGAAAAGTTTGAATACGAAGCACTGTAATTCCTAAGTCACAGCTCATTGCAGCTTTCCAGACATGAAGAACCATTCTGTCTATCTGCCAGCTTGTTTGTTTAATTTTCGCTATGTCTCACGTATGTGAGAAATTAAGTCTTCAGTGTAGAAGAAAACCAGGAAAAAGTCAGAAGTCTAGCAGAGAAAAAGAAGATAAAAATCTCTAATTCCATCAGGAATCCAATGTGACATGTTGAAGTGGAAAAGAAAAGGCAGCCTATGAGAATTATGTATTAGAGAATTACTGAGAGTCCCATTTCCCTTCCAGTCTGGGAAAGAGGTTCTCTAATGGGCTGATGTGAAACCAGCAAGCTTAAAGCAATGCAGATAATCTCCTGAACTCAGCTGCCTAATGGAGACATATCTCATCTCTTCCGCCACTTCAAGGGTACAAAATGGAGCTGAGGCTACCAGTAAAGCCTCTTGAGATTATCCAGCAGGTCCTGCTTTGAGCTACCTAAAGTAAACAGAAGTAACTCCCTAATGCACAATTTCAGCAAGTCAGTTCTGAGGTGACACCTGAAAACACAAACAAGAGGAGACTGGGGCCACTGTTTGAGCTTCAGCTCTGCTCTGTTACACTAGCACAAATCCATGAGCCTCTCTGCTGTCTCCCAAGTGGTAGCACAGGTGGCAATCAAACCATGATCCATCCAGGCTCTTTTGCCATTATCCTGCAGGAATGTAGCCTGATCACAGTACTGGCTCAGATTGATTATAACATCATGCTTGGGCTGCCTGAGCAGAGACAGAAGCAGCCTGGAGCACTCCCACCTCTTTCTGTGTTTACTACATCTTGAATTACCTTACCCCCCACCTCCAGTGTGAAACAGCCAAGGCTATTACTCTCCACCCACACTTCTAGTCTCTAAAGCA
This sequence comes from Podargus strigoides, assembly GCA_028020825.1. Taxonomy (NCBI): domain Eukaryota; kingdom Metazoa; phylum Chordata; class Aves; order Caprimulgiformes; family Podargidae; genus Podargus; species Podargus strigoides. Next base: position 7,811,990 of record CM051663.1, on the reverse strand, counting down.
TTCATCAAACAGGGTCAGACCCCCTTTTTCAGCTTGGTCTTACAAACCTCATCCTGCCCTGCTCAGGGCCCAGTCTCTGCAGAGCACCCCCAGCACCACCTGGGTCATCCACAATTCTTCAGATGAGCCCAGAAGAGGTTGTTTTTAGTCAACGTGTCCTTGAAGCACTCATTATTGAGCATAGCTCTCATATCTAGCTGAGTGGATGGTAAGACAATTTGCCTGGCGTGTCTATGAATCACTGGTTAGAAAGTCAAAGCTATAACTTTCCTTTTCATGTCCTTTTCACAATTTACAAAGCTTCCCACCATCATTCCTGGCCCAAAGTTACACAAACCATTTCATAGATGCATTTTATATTTATTAGCATTTCCCAGGTTAGACAAACTTCCATATTGCTTTGAATGATTCTCACACTCCCCCAGTGTGAATGGTGTTAAATTTCAATAATTAAGATGCCTCTTTGGATCACATTAAGTGATTTAAAAAATATGGTTTGCTTCTTCATTATGTTATTGTCATGCAGTCTTTGCATATTTGTTTCATAAAATGATAATTTTCTTTCAAAAGAGTCATAGGCAAATTACAGCATGAAAATTAATTAATAAACCTTTATTATGCTAACCCTTAATAGGATTATTAATATGAAGGAACTTAATTAATTTCTTCCTCAGCAAATTTTACAGACAAACTTCATATTCCTGTGGCATTCACATTGTTACTGTCCTTTCCTGATGTCTACTCTTTCTTAAAGGAGCATCATAGAAGGCATATTAAATGCAATCACCTTTATAAGTGTTATTTCCATAAGCTGAGTCATAAGTCGGCTAACTCAAAGGTTCCTAATTTTGGTGCAAATTTCTGTGTATTCAAGGTCTTTGAGCAGCAGTTTAGCAGCAGCCTGAATAGTCTTCCAGTTCCATGTCAGACTGGATCTCTTCAACCTGTCTGTTAAGTATTTGCAGTAGATGCTCTATATAGATACATTAAAGATGTGACAGAAAAAGAGCCTGGTAAGCCTCCAGGAAGCCTACTGGCCAAGTCACTAAGAAGTCTTTCAAAGGCCTTTGTACACCTATAAGCAGTTCTCCCCCTGAAGCTGCGAGGATGGAGCTCTCACTCAACAGTACCACTTCTGCTTTCCTTTGTATTTCAGAGTCTGGCATAAAGACAGACTTGTTTATGTGCAAGAAGGGAAAGCAAGAAGCAAAAGAATGATAATTCAGCTAGGGGCAAGCCTTGGTCGTTATTTGGACCACTAGGCAACAGAGTTGAATTACTGCTTGCCATGACAGTACCCTAAATAACTGTTAGCTAGAAATATTAGCTTACATTACAGAAACAATTACCAGAGTTAACCATTTGGAAAAGGAAAACATGCTGCTGAAGAACTGCCGTTCAGCCACCACAGTTCACATTCCTCAGATTAGAATAGAAATTTCAAGAAGAAAAAAAGATAAATCAATCCAAGTTTATGTCCACGTAAAGCAACATGTGTTCAGGATAGCACACAACAAAACATATGCATATTTGTGTTGCTGATTTGCACAAATCCATTCCCTCAGGATGAACATAATAATCTAAAATGAGAGCACAAATGGCCACTTAAATGCTGAAACCAACTTTAGTAATTGTGCATGCAAATGCGTATGTATTTTTCAAGCACAACTGCATCCTTTCAATCCTGACAATCTGGATCAAAATGGCTTCTATTACCATGATTGTATATGCACTTATACACAAAGAATACTGTACGATTTGGACCACATGGTCTTTGGCAAACCTCAAAGCAAACTCCTTATCTAGGCTCACATCAGCTTTAAGCAAGAATTAGCAATCATAGAATCATACATGCACCACAGGTAGTTTGTGGACAATTAGTGCTTGCTAGATATATACTCTTTAGGGAGCAACCAATCCCATCTGAGGCTATGCAAGTAAAATTATGGTTTCAGAGCTGCCACATGTGTTTTCCAAAGATTGATAAAACACTTAGGGAAAAACATGAAACAGAAGGAGTTTGATTGCACCTAAGTGTCACTCTGTAGTTAGCAACATCTGTTGTAGACCTAGTTGCCACAACTTCTTCCCGATGGCTAAAACCCAGCAGCTCCCAGCATTCAGAGGCAATGGGTTTAATTGGTTACAAAAGAGCTACTTTGCACCAGTCCAAAGGTGGTACAGTAAGCAACGTCTGAAAGTAAAGTAAGTAGTTTGTTATGGCACTTCAAGACCCTTTGGGACAAAAGATATAACAAATAAATTGTTCTCATCAGTACACACAATCAGAACCAATACATATCAGCTAAAAATGAGAAAGATATGAACACTGGCAAAGGCAGTTCATTATAAGTAACAGCCCTGAGCTTGGCTTTTGTTTTGGTAAGAAACTGTGTAACGGAAAGATATACTTAATTTAGATTATTTCTGCTGTTTACAGCAACATAGGCTTTTTCTTAATATTCTCCTTTCTATTTACATTCCCAGCTGTATTATTGTTATGAGTCTGGAAGCTCAAAGTCACTGATATGGACACTATTTGATTTTGAGCAGACTGCCGGATGGGATTACATACCATTCAAATCAGTCTAAACACAGAGAGGGAAGCTGCACAGTTCAAGGGTGCCCTCACCTGCATGTCAGGGAAAGAGACAGAAATTACTGTGACCTAAAACACCTTAGCTCTTCTCCACTGGAAAACTAGTATGTGCACAAGACCAGACAACATGTTCCCCAAACGTGAAGATTTTCCAAAGCAGACTTTTTGTGCAACATGTGTGTTCTGTAGAGGGGGAAAAACTATTCTCCCACTGCCTTCACTCTTGTAATTTCCATGTTCAACCTTTACATGTGTATAGCAAGACACTAAACAGGTAAATCAGCAGAAGGTTTGGCTATTCCATTTAAATGGTTCAACCCAAAGTGTCAGCTGCCTTTTCAGAGATCCCAGCCTAACCCCAAAGATGTTACTCTTGTCACATAAAAATACCCAAGCAAAATGTAGCTTAGTTTTACTCTCCCATAGGTTCTTCTACTTCACTTTCAAACCTTGCAGTACTGCTCTGTTGTCACACATATAATCCAGACCTACTTTGCCTAACATTATATCCATCTAAGCACAGAAAATTCACTGCTAGCTCAAATGCAGTACTAGAGATTTCTATGATATAGACTAAAATCTATTAGAAACCTGAATGAGACACTACCATTTTTTTTCATGTCACAGAAGCAAGGATTTAAGTACATGGTAATGCTCTGTAAAAGTGACTGATTAGTGCAATAAAATACATTGCTACATACGCCTCTTCCCCCGCTTCTTCACATTTCTAAATGTTATTAAAATAGTTTATGAGTGTTCAGCTACTCTGCACTTTACATCCTTATATGCCTTAACTGTTACAGGCAAGACAGAAAAAAATATCACTTTTTAAATCTTTGGCTTTTGTTTTTATGTTAATGACCTTTTGTTAGCTATCAGACATTGAATACAGGAAGTGTTCCTCAAGAAGTAAGTATTCATTAGTGTTATTACTGTTACTGCTGGTAGAAGACACCATGGACCAGAACTAGAAAGCAAATTTCTGCTTTAGGCAACGCTCAGTGGGAGCAAGCATCCCTTCCTGAAAGAAATGGTACTTCACTCTCCTTCAAAAGCTGAGCTTATGATCATTATGGGAGAAAAATGGCAGAACATGGGGGACAGGGAAGGAAACTCTACTACTAGAGATATTGTCATGGGATACATACAGAGAGAATCCTTGCACTTGCATCTTGTTACTGCCTCGTAACTTTACAAAAAATAAAAAACAAAACAAACAAAAATCAAACAACAAAAACATCATCACAGGAAGATACTGACCTTATTATGGATTGTTATGTGTACATATTTAGAAATAAATCCTTTTTCCTATTGCCATTCTATAATATATGTACAGTAAAATATAGCAGCTCTTCTTCAACTATTATAATTATGCCTTCAGTCCTTGTTATTTGTGGCAAGCAAATGAAAGCAATCCAGAAGGTAAATTATCTAGACTATATTGCTCACTACCACTTCATTGTTCTGCCTTCCCCAGACATGGAAGAGTCCTATGGGATATAATGGAACATATAACCATTTTAGACAAGGAAACATCCACTTGTGAAATTCAACATGCCAATTCCAAAAGGCCATGGAAAAGTTGCTCAGCTGTACACAATTCTGAACATAGCACAGTTTCTATAGAATTTTACAGTGTAAATCATCACTATTCCCATGCAGTAAAATATCATCGCAGTTACCTGAGAGTCCCTGTCAGGGTTATGGGATCATTGAGCTAAGATGTGTTCAAATACTAACTTCAGAGTTTTGCAGTAAGCATAGACCCAAGGTGCTCCATTACTGGAGCTCTCTTTCCTGCCAATCTCGTCCTCTGGGTTTTTTTTTTTTCCCTCCCTCAGCTCAAACCTGAGCTATATGACTTCAAAAGTTCTTCAGTTTTTCTACCCCTTCAAGACTCAGAGCTGCTTTGCAGCATTAAAACTGTGCTGCACTTTCTCTGACTCCCAGCAGTGCTGCCTGTTAAGTTGCAGAAGAGGTTTTGATTTCTCAGCCTTTGTCATTCCAACATTGACTCAATGTTCTGGTTTCCATTTTCTTGATGCTTCTGTGGGAAATTCGGTTGGATTTATAAGTTAAGGTGGCAATTTGTTGAAATAACTGCAGCAAAATTTGCGCATGTAATTAGCCCAATTGTATGTGCAATCATGTGAACCATGTGCACAAGTGAACGATTCAACTTCAGCTTTCCTCTGTAGGTGCACTTTTACACAAGCAATTTTGAGAACATGAGCTTTCAAATTAAGCTTATTTTTGTGGATAAGGCTCTTTGTCCCATTTCTACAAACATCACTTTCAATTTCCAGTCTGCTTCTCCAGCCCAAGGCCATTATATATCTCCTCTCCTATCACAGTACTTTGCCAGCTTTTATTGTTACATTTGAATAATAGATTCCAAAGAGAGGAGAGGGGAAAATGAGAGAGAAATACAAAAATAAATAAAAATGTTAATGAACAACAGTAGCCAAAACACAGAGCTAATCCAGCACTCTTTTTAAAAAAGCAAACTCATAGAAAAGTAGCTTTAAACTTGCATAACTAAGCTCCAGAATTTTTTATTCATGGGTGTTCAAAAGGAATTTCAGTGCATATTTCACACACACAAAAAAAATGATGTGTTTTAATACTTAAGAGGGACTGAATGGTCATATAAAACAAGAAATGTCACTTGGAACTCCAGGGATGTCCAGTTTTCAGGGCAAAAAAAATACTGCTTGATTTATTACACAGTATAATATACGAAGGTATATTACAAGAGACAATAACCTTCATTCCCAGGCAATTTCAGCTTTCCAGGTAGTGTGGATATTGCAGCAAAGTATTGGACATTCTTCACCGCATCTATAAATGTGAAGTTTTTACAATTTCATTTTGTGGACTTCCTTTTTCCCATCCTATGAATAACAACTCTGTTTCTGAATCTGTAGCTTCCAACAGGCATTAGCTTGAATAAGCAGACGTGATCTTGAGATGGGTGACCAAAGCAGCCCCTTTACTTGTGACATGAGCTTATCTCCAAAAAATTTATCTTTGATACCAGTATTTGATGCTTACCACAATTAGGTAAAAAGTAAAATCCAAGTTTAGCAGTAGTTATAATATTTCTCAGCAGGTTTATGTGGCCAGCTGGGTCAAGGATTGCACATAGCGTCTGCAAATTCCAAGAAAGCATAAAGAGAAACCTGATTTTTAATACAATTCTACAATTCCTGCATTGACGATACTGAGGTATCTTTCACAAATCTTCATTGGGTAGTTGTAGAAGTCATTGCAGCAGGATGCTTTCCCTATCCCAGGATGTGTTTTAATACTTAATATACTTAATATTGTGAAATTCAACATGCCAATTCCAAAAGGCCATGGAAAAGGCCTTTATTATATTAATACTTAATATACTTTAATACTTTAATACTTCAGGATGTAATACTGAAGGAGAGATGTAAATACAAAGCTCGCACCTCCATAAAGTGCATCATGTGGCGAGGGCTGAGAAGATGGATCAGGCTGCATAACAGCCAACAGTCCGGCATCCTTTTCATTCTCACCAAGCCTAATGCATAGGCTGAGCCACTAATACATTGGTTCCTAACAAGGGACCAGCTGCTCCATGCCTGTCTCTGTACAGAGCCTAACACAGGCACAATTGTTATGGGAATAATATCCCACAAAGGGAACTCGAATAAGCATAATAACAAACAAAGGGGATAATGATACACAATCAAGCTAACAAGAATAATATAATTCAATCATCTCATTAACTTTACTAAAAGCTAGCTCTGTACACCAGTCTCCTGGCTCCTGAGAATGTCTTCAAAGGAGTGCACACATCTGATTACAAACTCCCACCATCAGTCAGGAAAATATATACAAATGCAGAACAAAATTATTCCTTCCTGAGCCCATGGAACATCATGTTCATATCTAATACTCATGCTAACCTGAAAATGTAAAGTAGTATCTATGCAAAATGAAATTTCTAAGGCTAAAATCTTAAGTGCTCAGTAGTCCAAGAGAGTAATATCCCTGAGCCCACACCAGGTGATTTTTGTAGTGAAATTCCCAGGTGACCTTGCAACATCAGCATAAACTGGGTATGAAAGAGCCAAGGGAAATGCACTCAACCTTTTGGGTACATTTATTGTTTAAGAGCTTTACAAAGACTGCACACACTTTCGCAGCTGGAAGACTAATGAAACAAGGGACAATGCATTAAATCCTTCCAGTTCTTAATGTGGCCATTAACTAATTGTTTATCATGGCCATTTAGGAGACAGACGGTACTGTAATCTCCATTGTATTGGCAAGCAACAATATGGTACTTCATAAGAAACCTGCAAGCAGGAGAATGAGGTCCTAGACTTTAACAAATCCTAGACTCTCTCTATACCAGACTTTCTACTACTGGGTCTTTTTTGTTCTCTATCAAGGCATGCAGACAGCGGTGGAGTTCTCTGGACAACGTGTCAAAAACTAGCAGTTGTGTTGGTCTGTTATTAAGCTGGACATATAGTTATAATGCAATAGATTGAGTGTACTCTCTGACCCAAACTCCTGGAAGCACATGGGATATGCTGGAAGATAAAAGGAATGACAGCAAAGCAACCAAAATTTCAGCTATTCAGCTTCTGGGAAACAAAAGCACCAAGCAATAAAGCCAGCCACTGTCATAAGGCTGGTGCAGAGTCCCATAGACAATGATAGCACACAGGCTCCTGTTTTAGAGACTCGATCACACAATAAATTAGGTGAGGATGTTAGAACAACAGCTGGCTGCTAATTAGTCACAGCCCCCCTCAGCAGGGTATCAACAAAGTGGCAGAGAACATCTCGAGTAAATTAAATTTTAAAAAATCCTACTGCAATCACTCCCCCGACAGACCCTTCCTTCATATCCCCTCTCGGCTTTTTATTTATTGTAATTACTTTAGTAATAAGATTTGTTTCCTTGTTATTATATATATTACCATGCAGGGCAACAACAACAACAACAAAAAATAATAGCTGGGAAGAGTTATGTAGCTTATTTATCTCCTTGGCTGTTATTGGGCCACAGGGTAGAAAGAGCGATGAGGAGGTAGGGGCCTGGGAAAAGCAGTAAATTGAAGAGGAAGCATATTCCTCAGGAGCAGAGACGTATGGGGGCATATTTACGAAGGAGGAAACACTGACAATGAGTGAATAGAGCTAATAACTCAGGAGGCCCAGCAGCTCCAGCTGATAAAGGAAGGAATAAACAATACTGCATTGGAAATGCTGTCAGAAGAGAGAGTCCTGGGGTGCAGCCATCTGCAGCCGGATGTTTATCACAGGAGAGCCAAGGATGGGCTGTGACAACAGCACAGGGCAAAAGGCCTTGGCTGAAATTGGGGCACCTCCCAGAGCACAAAGAGGTACTCAGAGAAGTGCATAGTGGAGGGCCAGACCCCATGTAATTGTAAGGTTGTCAAGAGCAGCAAGGCTGCTTGCCTTGAAGAGGTGGAAGTGGCCTCCACGCACTTCAAACGAGCTCCATTTCAGTAAAAAACTAAAGGTGGCAGACAAGCACCTAAAACATTCATGCTGGCCTGCTGAGAAGACCAAGCTTCCCAACAGGAAGTGCTTATTCACAGTCTGTTTTTCACCACCACAACAGGATTACTGTTGCCTTGCTGGAGGGCAACAGAACCAGCACCTGAGGCACCCAAAGCAGCAGACACCTGAGAAAGCAACTTGGAGAAAGTCACCCAACAGTTCATGTGCACTTCCCAGAGCCACATACCAAGCTAGTACAGATGCTCCCAGAACCAGCATTTTTGTCCTCTCTGAGGCCTTGAAGAAAGTATCAGCGTGTGCAAATATGCCACCTTACAACATGCAGATCTGAGGACAGCCATTATAAATGAGTAAGGGTTGAATCTTTTAACAGAATGCTTGTTTATGCAAGTATACCTCAGCTTCCACATGCACCTACTCAACTACTGTTAGCAGGGTGGTGCCAATTTAGATGCAGGACTTCTAAAGATAACATGAGGGAGAGACTCATACAGCATCTGCCAAAGAACAGCAGCATGCTAATTCTGTAGTACCTTTCTCCTAGAGACAAACTCTCCTACTGCATTAATTAATGACATAATTTGAAAACACTCCTTTCCCAACCTTCCCACATCGCTGCACTGTCCTTAGAAAAACGCATACGTCAGAGAGTAGCTAGTCTGGAGAGAGTCTTTGGAGTGTTTGCAGAGTGCCTGGCACCGATTTAGTTATGCAAGGCTGGATTCTGAGAATTAAACTCCTCTTCAATCCTCTGACCACATGAAGCAATAAAGGGAAGGAGAGGTAGGAAAAGCAGGATGTCTGCAGTTGTACATCTTTGTGTGACATAACCTGAAGATTTAATCCTTGGGGATGCAGTCCTGGATCATAAACTGACTCCTTACATTGGCCATTAGCTTTTTTTTCCTGTCCCTGATCCGTTCTGCCTCTTCTCGTCTGGAGAACACAATGTCTCAATGCAGGAGAGAAAAAAGCCATATATACAGTGCATTTTGGGTATAGACACAAATGTGCTTTTCCTCCTTCTCTTAAGAGTGTCCTTCAAAAAAAAAAAAAAAAGACTGGGTTCCAGAGAGTAAGTGAGAGCACTGTCATTTTTCCCTTTGTAACTTTGAGAGTGTGCAAAGGAAGCCTGTTCTAGAAGGAATTTTAGTGGACAATTCTCTCTCCCCATTTCAGTAACTGTCAAAGAGGTAAAGCATTTCTCTAATGGATTTGAGGGGGTGATGAACAAAGTTCCATAAGTAAAACAGGAGGGAAAAACATCCTGAATAAAGTGGGAGCAAATATCAGTGGAGAAGAAAACCAGCACCTCACCTACCTTACTTTTGAGTAACAACAAAGTTTACTCAGCCTGTGTTGTGGGAGGGCAGGTGCAGGCAGGAACAGGGTGTTTTTAAAGCAGATAAAGAATAGTCCATGGCTATAATCCAAAATGCAAATCAGGATTTCTTCTTCTTAACTGCTACTATGGTTACCCTATAGCTTTGAAGAAATCATGCAGCTTCCAAAAAAATCATCTTCCTTTACCAAAATAAAAAGACTCAGCAGATCCCATCTCCACTGATTGGTTCAATTCATTTATAAAATGCATCAAGTTCTTTTAATGGAAAGCTTCTTTGATCAATAGAAGGGAGGGGAGAGTGAGAAAAGGGCAGACAGAAGAGAAGGAGGAAATGTTAAAAGGAATAAAGGAAGAAGAAAGTGGCAATGTAGGAGTGAAACATGAACTCAACAGAGAATTGTGATATTGGCTAGTTAGGAATTTGTCAGTGGGAAGAGAATTTCTAAACGCAGAAAATACACAGGCACTCCATGGGCAGCCTGCATGTGGAGAATTTTTAAAAACAAAAATCACTTCCCCAGGAGCTTCCAGTTCTTGCTTGATCAATGATTTTGCAAGGCCAATCATTTTTAATTTAATACTTCTGGGAACTGTAGGGAAAAAAATCCCACATCAAACAGGCACAGTTGGCATGAAGTGTTAGCATTTGGCATCATTTATTACTGCTGTTTATGGTAATATAAATTAGGTTATACTGATATAATTAATAGCCCTAAATTTAGGTGTAACAAATAGCAATATTTATCTAGAACTGCAGTGTCTGGAGAAGTCCAGCCAAAACCACAAAGTGTTGACTACCATGTTGTTTACTGTGAGCACATGTGTGGGAGTGCCAGGTGCATGTAGATGGCATGCAGGTCTGAGCAGATGTGGGGCACAGCTCCATGAGCAGGCTGCTGGCAGGAGGATACACAGGAGGTGCACACAGAATACAGCAGAAGAGCACATCACAAGTTAGTGTGCAACTGCACAGGCACACACAAGCATACACACAACTCGATGCTCAAATGTGTGACAATGAGTTTATGTGGAATAGTGTGAACAGGAAATAGTGATCTGTTTCTTCATAAACCTCTCTTTTTGTGCTGCCATAATTAAGGTTTTTACAAGTTCCCTTGCTGAACCCTGCTTTCAGGATTTTACATAACTGTGGCCATAACAGATCCAGTTTTAGGGTACAAAGATTTCACTTGAACAGATGAATTTTTTTAAAAGCAATCCAAAAAGTTTCACCAAAGGCTACTCTGCACCTCACAAACCTAGAGTTTTCTGAGAACAATATTTTCCACATTCTACAAGTCAAAAACAAGATTAATCCTTAAAACAATAGTAGATCTAGATTGGAAACAGGTCTATGTGAGGCAGCATCCCATTGCCAGCAGTGGTCAAAAGTCAGTGTGTAGCAGAAATTGTAAGATGAACTTTATGAAAAGCAGTGTCTATTACTTAATTTAAAATAAGTAGCCATTATCAGATCAGCTGAAGATTATTTGACAAACCTTACACCTGACTGCTGTTCAGGATGGAGCAAAACTCTCAGCCACACAGCAACACAATTGCTCACTGATTGCCTCTGAACTGAACAAAGTCAAATTAGCTGCAATATTTGGTAGTGATCCACATTTTTATGTGATGACAACCCCACTCATACATGCACACTTTCATCACCACTACCTTCATTTAGCATCAGTGACAGGGCTGCAAGTCTCTCCACGACTGACATTCAGGACCAGATTCTCAGAGCACTGACTGAAGTGAAAGGGAGGGTGGAGAGCTGCTTCCCAGCTCCACCACACACAGCTGGAGCATAATCGCATTACCACAGTCCTGTGTCAGAGGAACATTCTCCGCATGTAACTTTCAGATCACATTAACCAAAGCAAATACTAAGACCCTGATCATCTCGTTGCTGTGCCAGGCTCCCAAAGCCTGATTGTGCAGTACCCTGCTAGGATGAGTGCTCTTCCGCTGAGCTGCGCCTGCGGCAGGGAGCCAGCTGGGGAAGGGGCACAGCTGGGCTGCTGGAAGAAATCCTTTGTAACCAGGCACTGGCATTCATCTCTGTGATGGGTAGGGAAGCGTTATGCACACACCAGCACACAGGGCTGGGGAGGAAGGAGAGCAAGGAGATTCAAAGAAATATCAACAAAAAAGAACCCAACTCTTTCTTAAATAAAGATACTGAGATACCAAGATGGAAGCAACAGAAGCACTGAAACAGAATAAATCCTTGTTTCACAGTAAGATCACTGGTTACCACATGTATTCCCAGTGCCCAGCAGAGAGACAAGTTACTTGTTGTCCTGGATAGTGGATTTGATGCATTCAGCATGTCCAGTCCTCACAGAAGGGAGGTGTGAGAGCACAGCAACTTGTATAAAACTAGAAAAGAACAGCAGGTTGGGATGTTGGCCAAGGGAATGCCAGGCGGTCTGGCAGCCTGTTCAGGGATACCTAATGGGACTTCCACCAAAGGGATTGTGACTCCTAGGGCAAACAAGTCACTTCATGAAATGGGTTGTGAAATGGGTTTGAGAGACGTAAAAAATACTTAGTGAGTATCTCCTTACAAGCACTATGGTCAGTAACAGGCTATAGGCCAGCTTCCACAGAAAACAGGTTCCCTCATAACTTTGACTTGAAAGATTTTACTTGAGAATTTAATTGAGCATTTAGACCTGCACAAGATGGAACATTAAGTAGCCAAATAAATCTGCATGTGCACATATAGACATTAAGGGCCTTCTCCAATGTCCATGGTTACCTCTAGCAGACCAACAGTAAACCTCAGGCCCAGAACAGAAGCATTTTTTTCAGTGTAGGGGGACTCAAGTCTACTAAAAAGAGCATATCTAGGAAGAATATCTAGGCCGCAGGAAACTTCACAGGATAAAAGAATTTAAATTAAAGCATAAAGGAATGGTTCTCTCCCTTCCCCAGGCCTCATGACCAGTAACAGAGCCACGGCCTGTTCCCCCATTCCTATCACACATGCAAGGCTTACCAAGCTTTTTAACTTAGCACCAGATTTAACTACAGTTTAAGCTCATCTGCACCAGGGAAGGCAAAACACCTTCCCCATGTGACATGAGCTCAGGCAGTACACTTCATCCAAGTGTCACCGAGAGCCACGTCCTGCCTCCTGAGGGGCCCTCCTCTGCTCCACTCGCTCCTGACAGCTGGAGAGAAAAGGTCAGACATTCCCTCCAGTCCTCCATCTGCTGGAAACTTTAATTAAGTGCAGTGAAAGGAAAAAAAATGAAAGGGGGGAAAAAAACCAGCCACAACCTTTCTTTGTTGCTTCTGCTGTCTGGAAGGATCAGGGAAGCATTTGGTGCCAGCAGAGGCGTCGAGTGCTCTGGGGCAGTACCCAGCTGCCCTGAGCACTCCTCGCAGGCGACTGATACACTCATGTACACACAAAAACTGTGGCTGTTCACAGCCAGAGACTAGAGACTACCACAACTGCCCAAGCTGCTCTCTGCTGAGCCTCTCACCTCAGAAGTAAATTAATTTATAACCAAACAAACTTAGTAGTTGTTCTTGATTGTTTTTTGGTTTCTGCAGCAATTGATCTGCACAGCCTGACCCAAAAGCAAACAGGAGAAAGTAGCTTAAGAAAAGTTACTCCTCTACAGTTTGCTGTGTGTTTCAGCGCTTGTCTATGCCCATCTTCCACCTTCAAGGTCTGTCACATATTCTGCTGCAACAAGCCAGCAGACACAGTTGTTACTAAAACCTGCAAGCCCTTATCTCCAGGTCAAAACGTGCAACTCACCAGCTACTGTTGGGACTTAATCACAATGTCCTGCCCCTGCGTCAGAAACAGGACTGACAGTTATTGACCCACAGCCACTCCACAAACACCCAATGAAGTGAACAAACTTTGCTGTCCACAGCAACACGGGAGATATTTTCCGTCAAAGTAAAAGCCTACCTTATCTTAGTGCACTCCTCAAGCCTTCAAATGGAATTCCTCTTTCACTTGTGGCCTAGCAATATTTATTTCGTCTTAGCATATTAGGAGCAGAGTTATACATTTTCCACTAATGTACAGGGAGAGGGAAGGCAAGTTAGCGTGAGCGGGCAGAGATGGTATAAGACAAAGAATGCAAAAAGGAACCAGTATTTTTCAAGCTCAGGTTCAGTATCTCTTAGGAAACGTGTGGGAGGGAAGATTGAAAAGGAGGTGGGAGAAATAGGGAGCTTCACCATATGGAAATATTTCCATGAAAATGTGAAAATTTAATAGATCCTTACTCATCTTCCCCCCCACCAGGCTATACAAAGCATTAATTAAAGCCAGTTATTCCCAAGCATATCTGTCTTGCAGGTGAAGTCTGCCCTGCTGATTTAGCAGAATAGAGACATCTGCATTTAGCATGAAAGATCCAGTTTCTCTGGCACCACTAACACTCCATTTAGGCAGCTGAGAAATCTTATGGCTACACACAGTACAGAATCACGTACATCTGACAAATGCAAGACATCACACTGGGCTCTCTCAGGTTCACATTTTCCATACAGGATTGATAACAGGATGAATAAAACACAAGGAAAAGGGAATTCTCCCGACCTAAAACATCAAAGACAAGACCTGCTATGTGTACAGGGGTAAAGACTGCAGAGAAATCCAGCAAAACCCCAGAATAAGTACATGTCATAACTCACTTGCCATTGATAACTCCATCAGGATTAAGCATGGGGACAATCTTGAAAATGAAACATTTCCGTAGGAGATCAGCAATGGGATCACTGCTCACAAGGAACTCCAGGGTCCCCTTCATTACCCAGCTGGCATTGCTTTCACCAGGGTGAACACGGGCCATTAGAAACACGTAAGGGCGATTGTCTGTAAAACAAAAAAACACAACATTTTGAATTATATCTTTGCAAGTGGGTTTTAGTCCTTTGTGATTGAGATAACAACCAAAGATGCATTTTAGGGAAAATACATCCCTAAGTAGTCATACATTAGACATCGACATTTCCTGAAGGTGCTATTTGCCAATCAGTGCCAGGTTTGGTCCACAGACTAGTTTCACAACCCTGTCTCTTTGTTTGTTTATTCTATGATACCTTACAGATATTTAAGTGTACCATTAGAGGGCATTTTGCATGTGCAGATTACTGCCTCTCAAAATGACACCAGCATACCTTCTGATAATGCTTGAAAGTTTGGTCCTATCAAACTTCACTAAGATTTAAAAGGCAGCTAGAAATTACTTTATTTTCTAAGGTCCTGCTCCACTTTCAGTATTTCACCATTAACAAGTGAAAACTTCCCAAACCTCTAAGCAGATCTTTCTACCTGTGAGGTCTCCAAGGACATGAAAGCTGTTTGAATCTCTGGCAGTAACCTGTATTGTAGAGTCAGAATCATAACTAATCAAGTTAAACTGACATAATTAATGAAAACACATGAATATGTTAACCAGATAAGATCAGAGGTACTCAAAACTAACCATCATCTCACATCAGTTCAACAAAAGGTAGAAATAACAATGCACATAGCTAAGGCAGGCTGTTACTTTTCGTGAAAAGAGAGTTTTCAAGTTTATATAACATAGACGCACACTCAGATTCAAAAAGCTAATTTTCAGAAGTTGCAACTAGAAGAGTTCAGCTGTTTCTAGCATTATGTTTGGCATGGGAGACATGAGCTGTGGGAATCTGGGGGAGGGGAGAGGTTTCAGGGGGTTGCTTTTTAAAAAAAGTTTTAAAAATCTTACTAAACAGTTCACTGATAAGCTCTGCTGAACCTGTTTCAAAGTAGACTTGCAACTTGACAAAGAAAGTTTCCTTGTTATCAGACATGTTATTTGCTGTTTGTGTGAAAAAGCACCCACATTTGGTCTAGTTATAAGTCTCCAAAAACTCTCAGCATACATATGCTTAGAAAAGACCAAATTTGACAGCAGATTCTATGAAGATCCCATCTGTGCTGAGCATACTCCACGGATGGGTCAAAGAAACACAAGAAGGCAGAGGGAGACACCTGCCAAGCACAGAAAATAAAGGGAAAGCAATTATCCGTCTTAAAATGATCCTTTTGTGAGCATTCAAAATCTCAGGCCATTGGCACAAGTCAACCTGACAGATTTACTTTAGTGGAAGCCATTATCTGTCAGGACATCATGGTGATGCCAGGACAGGTCTGTCCCACTCTTATCAGGCAACATCAGCGCTCAGGTTCTGTGCTGTTGTGTGAATTGTGGGACCCCAAATGACAGGCTTGGGAGTGGTAACAGGACAGAAAACAAAAGCAAAGGCATCAGCTGAGTGCCCTTGCAAAAAAATGCTGAACTGGCAAGTTAGACACATTCGCCCAAAACTGTCCTTCAGTTTCCAAATGCTTTACAAATTGTTAATCAGTTCATGTGAAACAGAGAGGTAGGATACCATGCTGAGAAATTTAGATATTCTTGAAGAAGTGTTTAGTGATTTGTCCCAGAAAACAAAGGAAGTGTCAGAGCTGAGAATACAGGTGAAATTTCTCATTTCACAGTCAAAGAAAGAATAAATACTAATTCTTCGTAACTGTACATTCTGTGCACTTCTGCTCAATATGTAAGTTACAGTACAATTTAGTTACATCTTTCAGGGATACAGACTCAGATTGGGTAACAATCCCCCTCCACACCTCCCCACTTCCATGTTTTCCTCTTAAGTAGTTGGTGGGCACTAGAAGGGTGAACTGCACTCTCAGCTCAAAGAGCTCATACAGAGCAATCATATTCTGGTCCAGTAAAGCAACTGGAACTCTGTTTCTCAGTAGCCATATATTAGTCTTTTATCATTCTTACATCTTACCTTATTGTGAGGTTAGTATATTTTGATCAATGTGTATTCCTTAGGCACTTATGGACTGAACATGATTCCTTCAGATCCCCCAGCCATTCTGATGTTTTTTCCCCAAAAACTAGAGTACACAATTTCTACTGTGCCCCAGCTAATTGTGATTAGAGTCTACCATAGCAATGCTTTAACATAGCAGCAAGCAAAAACTAGCTTTCACGAAGACATCAGCTGCATTTTGCCATTTTCAAGCACTTTCTTCTTTCTCCCATCACCATGATTTAGTGCTGTTTTGAAGGCTCATTGCTGAGCTAAACTTATGGGACTGTGCTGTTGTAGCTGAGAATGAGGCTCTTGAGGACTCCTAATGGACAACAGCTGTAAACAGCACAAAGCAAAATAAAACGTGTTCTCTTTTACAATTGATGAATACAGCTTTAACAACTCCTATCTGTTCAGTATGTTGTGAGAGGGCACAGCATCTTAATTGAGAGGTTCTTTCCTCAGTCAAAATAAGAAAATATATAAAAGAGAAACTAACCTCTAAGCAAGACCTTCCTCATATCAGAAACCCAGGAAAGTTTGCCATAATTCTGATAATTGCAAATAGCATTGGACTGGCAGAGACCTGAGTTCTGTTCTTCCTCTTAAGGCTGATCAAAGTCAAGCTTGTTTTTCTCAGACTCAATGTCAGAAAAGCTTCTGAAGTTTCCTGATCTTAAACCTCAGGAAATGGGGGGAGAAGAGACCAGACACAGATCATCAACATTGCTTCCCTGTGGGCAACAACAGAGGGGCCCATAGCCTGTAGGTCCAGCCAAGGAAATCTCTCTATTCCAGTTAAAGCTCCCTTTAAAATCTCCCCTCCTGACAAGCACATCCACAGCTCTGACATCCCATCCACAAGAGAGTCATAACAAAGGTATGTACCAGCAGGCAAACCGCAGTTTGTTAACTGCCTGTTCCCTTCACGGAAGCCATCACAGACAAATCCCACATCCAAATGCTGTGCTCCCCCAGACTGCACCCAGCGTGAAGACTAATGAAGCAGCAAATAGAGCAAAGAGCTGACGACATGGCCATAAAACTTGCTACCCTTGAAACACCTGGGAAACAAAGATTTAACACTGTGGCAGGCAAGAGTCACTCAATCCTATGTTTCACAGCATATCAAGTCACTTATATGCCTCGAAATTATTGTGATAATTGTGATAAACATTAGAGCTCATGGAAGTGGTGGACAGCAGCACGGGCCAGACATACTCAGCACCCTAACAGGCAGGCACCAGGCAAGATTTCTGCACTCAGTTCATCTGCTTCACTTCATTCCTGATTCCAGACACCAGCATGACTGCAGCCCTGACCAGGATACCTCAGTACTACCCATCATAGCTCACTGGTTTACACTGGGCTCTGAAAGAGCCCCTTGTGACTACCTCCGGTGCCTCACCAAACTTTTCTTCAGGACACAACCATGAGTTTTCTGATACACCTCTTTCCAGGCCCAGAACTGAGCTTTACTCTTCAAAATCCTCTGGCCAACACTTAGGCAAAACCCTCCCCAAGTTCTGGGGAAGCTGCCAGAAAGCTCAGGTTAGTCATTTATCTCTGCAAAGCCCACACGACATACAACCTTCTCTGGGAATGTAAATAATAAAAAGAGAAAGGAGAGCAACCTTTTCATGCTACATAAAGCCTTATCCAACAGATCATGTCTCGTTACACTGTGTTAGATTTCAACATGACCAGAATATAACGTGGCATCAATACCTGAGGTGAGAGATTAAAGCACCACTGATTCCTCTTGCAAAACTTTGAGCAAAACTCCTTTGAGTAATAATTCTACTAATGTATCACCTACTTCTCATTTCCCCTTCTCTTCATTCATTTTGACTGTGGATATATGTGTTAAAATACAGGCTTTGTTCTTCCAGTACTGCTAACTTGCTGCTTAATCTCTTGCCTGTTATAAGGATCCTCCTCCAGTCATGTCATAACCAAGGTTTGCTAAAAGGTGACTTTGATGTCACTAATCGTGACATCAGTTGGGGAAAGAGCAGCCTGAGAGAAATGAACAAAACCCCATTAACACAGCAGTGTCCCTCAACAAGAGGAGAACAGAAAGGAAATTAAATGCAGCTCCAGATGCCCTGACCTGGGCTAACATTCTAAATTATTTCAAACTGAGATTTGAGCCATGCCAGTTGTAAAGGGACAGGGCGTTGAAACAATACAGGGCTAGGATTTTATAAGGAGTCAAAGGGAATTACATACACAGCACGTGTGAAATTCAACCTAGATCCAGGTCTTGACTGGAATTTTTCTGGCTGTGCTTCTGCATACCTTTCTTCCATTTACCCCAAGCCTAGGGCCATGGAGGTGCTGGAGTGTGTCCAAAGAAGAGCAAAGAAGCTGGGGAAAGGTCTGGACCACAAGTCTGATGAGGAGCGGCTGAGGGAACTGGGCTTGTTTAGTCTGGAGAAGAGGCAGCTGAGGGGAAACCACATTGCTCTCTACAAATACCTAAAAGGAGGTTGTAGTGAGGCAGGGGTCAGTGTCTTCTCCTGGGTAACCCTGATGGGATGATGGGTGATGGCCTCAAGTTGTGCCAGGGGAGGTTTAGATTAGATATTTGGAAAAAGTTCTTCACTGAAAGGATTGTTAGGCATTGGAACAGGTTGCCCAGGGCAGTGGTGGAACCACCATCCCCCTGGAGGCATTTAAGAAACGTGTAGATGAGGTGCTAAGGGACATGGCGTAGTGGGAAACTGGCAGTTAGGTTAATGGTTGGACTTGATGATCTTAGAGCTCTCTTTCAATCAAGGCTAGTCGGTGTGATTCTGTGACATGGAATTATTTTTTTCCCTTGTGGCCACATACAGCATGACTTCATCACGAGCATTAGACAAATCAAAGGGTCAAGTTCACTCCAGGACATAGTAGACAGAAATCAAGAAAGCTAAACTCTCCCTTCCAACTTGATTAGCTACGGCCACTACAGGATATTCTGTGAGTCAAATGATGGCTAAACAGGAGCACCATCACATAGCTCTTCCATGCGTGTCACGGCTGCATCCTGTCCTGGATACATCTGATATGCCCAAGGCTGCATAGTTACACAAAGCCAGAGAGAAAACAGGATATGGTGTGATGTACAATGAATATATTAAAGTATGTTTGTAAAAAGCATCAAATACTGAGATCACAGAAAACATGAGACTGATCTGAGGCATCGTCTGTATCAGCCACTTCATTCCTCTCCTAAAACTTTTCCTCTAGTTGTCAAGCTTTCAGTTGCCTCAAGATAAAATTATTCTTTCCTCCCCATCTCCCGCCACCCCAACTCTGTCTTCTTTCCTAACCCTGCTTTTGGCTAAATGCTCCAAAAGCAGACATATCTTAAGACAGAGGCAAAATACACAGTCTGGCAGGACCAGCTGTTGTTTTCCAGGATTTACAATGAGCTGTTCCTTACTTTAATATATCTATATTATATGTATTGTTACTCTTACCTATGGCAAAGAAATGAACATTACAAGTAGCATCAGCTGTCTGTTCTCTGCCTTCATAGCTTGGTGAAAGGGAGTTTCAGGCTCCAAGTTGCTTGGCAACCTCCTTTTGTGCATGTGTTTTATTAATTCATTCACCTCTGAATCAGAGATAATCAGGGAGCTGAATATGGGTACAGGCTGCTCAGCCTTGGTGCAGCTTGACATCCTACTATCACCAGTTTTTAGCTCCAGAAAACTGGTAAGTTGTCAAGTCTGTTTTGGGGCAGACTCCAGAATCGCCAAATCAGAAGGCAGCAGGAACCACTACCGTTATTTAGCATGGCCCTCTATATGACTGAATCCAGTGGAAATCTACATGAACTATTAACTATCCAAAACAAAGTGTACCTCTTGTGGAAGGCTGAGAAACAAATTTTCAGAACTTCCACCCATGGAAAACCTCCTATAACTCTTTACAAATTGTTTCAGTTTATAACTAACATCCCCATCTTATATGTGCACATCTGAATTAGTCTAGCTGAAATTTCTA
Source organism: Podargus strigoides (assembly GCA_028020825.1). Lineage (NCBI taxonomy): Eukaryota > Metazoa > Chordata > Aves > Caprimulgiformes > Podargidae > Podargus > Podargus strigoides. The sequence goes on along the minus strand of CM051663.1, from coordinate 7,791,675 downwards.
ACTGCTGCATTGGAATGGTTGACTGAGTCACAGAGTTGTAGGGGTTGGAAGGGACCTCTGGAGATCAACAGCATTAAGGCAGCATTGCCCTAAACTGTCCCATGCTTAAAAGAAGGTGCAGAGAGGAGATAAGTGCATCAACGATGTGCAGGATAACAGCTGTACAGGCAGACTCCACAGATCCATAGAGCTATGAAATCCATGGGCTCTTTTCTGAGAGAAGGATTTCATCTGAAATGAAATCAGGCAGGAAGAACAGACTGAAAAAGCTTCAATTGTCATAAAAACATCTCCCTGGGTAATCCACAGTGATGGAAAAAGGAAACTCTGATAATTTATGTGACACTTTAATGGGATTTTGGTGACACATGATACTTTAGAAAGAATTTGCCCAAATAGGACAGACAGGACTCTAATAAGGCTTCATCTCCAAAACACCAGTATTTTCACCCCTTACTTTTACATTTCATTCTGTATATCCACTACTCACAACTCATCTATCTCATTTGCAAGGCACATTTCAACATTTTAAGAGCAACAACTCTGCACTTTCTAGTTACATCCCTAACCAGAGACACTTCTGAGTATCTGATCCCTAAAGGAATCAATCTGACTTCGCACCCAGAGGGTAGAGCATCACCGAGCTGTGAATTCTGAGGCATGAGCTGCCCTCCGGCCATGTCCCCAGCTCTGTGGATGGCACCAATAGCTACTCTGCAGAAATGAAGTTCAGCAGATGGACAGTCTGCAGCAGGAATTGCTTGCAGAGGGGATGCCCCCAGAGCACACTCCAGGAGTTAATGGCTTTCACACTGAGTGATGCCTCAGCCCACATCTCCTACTTATGAGAGATACAGCCTTCACCCCAGTGTAAGACCACGTGCCTTTCACTGCCATCACTTTGAGGACAAGCACAGTAGCAAGAGGAATTGCTCAGAGTACTAAACTAGGGTGAAGCCAAGGTTAATGGGATGAAACTTCACATAGGAACATTTAGGCTGGATATCAGTGAGTTATATTGAAGAGTCTCCCCTGTGGAGAGGTAGAAGTTAACATTAAAACTACATTGCCCAGAGCACAGGAAGCCATTCTGTACACAACAATCTTGCAGTAACTGGGGAAAGAAATAACACAATAGGCATTTGTTTTCTTTACTTATTTCAATGGATTCAGTTCTGAAGCCCCTATTTTTCTGGAAAAATCTCCTTCTGGGAATGCAGGCAGAAGAGGAATGGTAAAAAGCGGTGTGAAGATCTCGACGTTTTGCCCAGTCTTTCTGTGACCGCAGCAGGTTAATCTCAGCTTAGGGCCTGAATTGGGGCCTGTTAGTCCTAAAATAGGCATGCAAAATGGAACACCCATCGGTGTTTCTTTCACCATTGGGAGTAATAGCCAAATTTAACAGGAAAATAAATTATCTATTGTGTAGTCCTTCAAGCTGTTCTGCTCTACTAATGACAAATTCTATAGTAAAGAGCTTTTTACCCGTAAACTGATTGTATAGAACAGAGATTTAAAACCCACCTAATGCCATCTACAGCATAAAACAACGTTTATTCTTAAACATGTGTTCTGCCTTTTAGAAGTACAGATCCATCTCTGCCTCTGACTTGAGGTCTTCCTTGGGGACTGACTTGTGAGAAAAAATATATTAAAAGGAAGTACAATTAGAGCTTCTCATTACCAAAGGGATAAAATATCAATTTTTGGCAAGATAGAAAGCATTACAGATTGCCTCTGATGGGAAAAATTAAATTCTTGGTCTTTCCTTGATTTGATATTTATCACTCCATTGCTCCAGAAATATCCTAGCAGGGAATGTTTCTTAAAAATATTATCCAGTATTTCTCCTGCAGTAAACAAGCTATCAGAGTTTTAGCTTGTGTGTTTTGTTGCATATGAAAAACTCACAGAGAAAAAGGAAAGAAAACAAAATAGTCTACAAAAGGCATCTTCTAGCACTTCACTGTATCAACAGCTTCACAGTAAAGGACCTTCTGCAGGTTCACCACATCTGTAGCATCACTAAATTGACTCTTACATCATTGCCATCCAAGTCTATCCCAAGTTTTAGAGCTGTGCTGCCTAGAGCTGATCCCAAAGGAAATTCTTGCTTTCCATAGACAAGAGATTGATAAGATAAAACTGTCTCCCAATTTTGAATAACGAATCTTGTCTTGATGGCAAGTTCTTAGATGAACTCCCCAAGCAACTGAGCAAGAGAAAGGTCTTTCAATCGGTTCATCATGACAGCAAAACTGGTGTTGGCTCGATGATCTTCTATCATGACATAAGCAGCACCATTTTCATCTTCTAGACTATGGTGTATTGTGTGACAGACATAGCAGTGTTTGACTAAACTGGAAGTATTTAGCACCAGAATGATGCTGTAATAGCTTTCAGATATTATACTATCCTACTGTCCACTCCGAACAGTACAGATTCCTGCTACTTTAGCCTTGAGAAAAAGCCTACTTCTGTGTATATTTTATTTTGATAAAGACCAAAGTGGGAGGGACTAGCACTTTATGTCTAAGGAACTTCATCTATTTTTTTTTTTATTTTCTCCCAAAATGTTTAGAACTCATATTAGTAGAAAGTAGTAGATCTAATATTAGGGGCCAGTTATCATCTCTATTCCCCTACTACCCTCCAGCACCCTAGAAATAACACAGTGTTTTAACATCTTGTGTCCAAATCTCAGATCAAGAGTTCGCATTAGTTGTTCAGGCCATGAATGCAACATCAGTTTTCCAAGGAAGACAACAGAGGTGAACCTTGAAGGCTCATTAGCAAGTTCATACCATATTATTTTCCAGTAGTTCTACTACTGAAATACCCTACGGATGAAAAAAGAATCAGGATTGGATAGCACATTCAGAATCCCAGAATACTTGACAGAAAGACCAGTAAAACAAAAATCTACCATTGCACAAAATAGATAGCATACAGATATTCCAAACAATATGTGGTAAGACACTAAGCAGTCACTGTCTAAAGTCAGGAAGAAGTTCTTCCCTTCAGAAGCTACTGAAATGATTTCTAATGAATGATGTCTTCCTACATCAATCACTACAGGGAACGGAATGTCAAGCTAGGAAGACTACTAGTCTGTTTGAGGAAAATTGTTTCTTCTCAGGAATAAGATGGTAGGAAGACTAGGGAAAGGAAAACATTTGGGGTTTTTTTTCCCCACAAGTTTTCCCCCTTTCAGTTTTAAACCATTACCCCTCATCCTATCGCTACACACCCTTGCAAAAAGTTCCTCTCTAGCTTTCTTGTAGGGCCTCTTCAGGTACTGACAAGCTGCTATAAGGTCTTCCCAGAGCCTTCTCTTCTCCAGGCTGAAGAACCCCAGTGCCTTCCTGCATTTCCAGTCCAATATCTTCCCAGCAGAACTTTGAACTTTTCCAATTGATGCAGCCACAGAATCCTCCCATTATAGCTCAGCCACTCTTTACAGTCTGCACAATCCAAGCATGAGCTCCACTCCCTTACTTCCCTTAAGAAGCACTCATATCAAAACCATTATACTTCAGAGAATTCACTACCACTTCTTGTTCTGCTCTGTAAACTATCTGGATGCTTATAAAAGAAACACTTAAATAAAAGAGAATCCCTCTAAATCATGGTCATGACAGGCTAATGGCTAGCATCGCAAAGATGATTTATCTTCCTGCTGTATCTAACAAAGCTTCGTATGCTAATACCTTGTTTTCAAAATAAGAAGAGACTTCTAACTGATGTTTTCTAACTGCAAGAATATAGAAGTAATGAACACTTTACATCAAAAGATAACCTTCACCTGCCATCTCACATTTCCATCAACTCTCAAAATCAAAATATCTCCTTAAATTATTCTTGTTTTCTATATTATTTAGTGTGCTTCCTTCATGGATGAAGAAACCAACTATTCAGTCTCACTGCCTGTTTGTAATCCAAATTCCTTTTAGAGTTTGCATGAATTAGCTGCATGCTTTAATTTATTTTATTTGATTTCCGTCTATTAAATTACACTTGAGGCAGGTTAGATGGCCTCACAGGGAGCATCTCACCAGCACTAACTTTTGTGTGAACAACAATTATTTTGTCTGGGCTGAGCCTAATTTCAAGTCACATCTTGACAGGCTGACAAATAAAGTCATGGTATCTGCACTGCAAGTGATAACCTAACTGGTGGGAAAGACCTTTTACAGGCTAGAAGGTGGGTCCTGGGAGCGTTCTCATTAAAAGGGTATGATGTAGGGTATGAAATTAAGCATCAAGTCATCATTATGAGCACGAGCACTGTTTGCGGTCTATCTGCAGGCATTCTGCATAGCTTCCAGGCCCGTCACCCATGCCAGCACAAAGCCTGTAAGCACATCACTACATTTTTGTTGCTTATTCATGGATAGTAAGTGTTAAATATGGAGAACAGGGACAGTGAGTGCACCACATCCACTGAGACCCCAGAGCCCTTCGTCTGTCTCTTGCCTATTCTTTTGCCTCTGGCAAGTTGCTCTTTGTGAAGAATAATTCCTGCGTGTTGAGTTGTGCTTCACGGTGACCCTCTAGCCATTGTTCTTGTGCCCTTTCAAAATGCTTGACAAAACTGTCACAGAAGGAGTTTGGCATCTGGAAGCTGTGAGAGATACGATATGACCTGATTTATAAAACATAACTAAACAGCTTGGGCTGCCAGAGGCCAGGATTTGCAGGACTGTGTTTCAAGAAAGGCCTTCAATGCCTGCTCTACTATTCTGCCACAATACAAATTCCCAAGCTGTGTTAGGGTGACCTGCAACATAGTGAAGTGACAAAGCAGCTGAGACACTAATCCTGTTAGAGCCTGCCCTGTCCACTGCTGGTCAGGAAGGGGAAGGAATAACTTCAGCTCTGGTTGTGCATTTTATGCCAGGCTACAGAGGTAAAGAGCACTACAAAGAGTACATAACATCATTTTTCAGAAATTCCTCCAGCACAGTGAGCACAAAGGAAAAATCAAGCCACAGATAGTTTCTGCTGTGTTATCCGTTACAGCCTCATTTTTACAATAAAAGCCTCCCCACATTTGTATTTCTGGCAGATGCAGCCTGGCCCACAGGGAGTTTAAGGACCTCCTGCCCTCCTGTCCATCTACCTCTTTTCTTTATCTCCACTTTAATCACTTACAGCCTTCTGTTAGGTGCTCACCATGGGACCTAAACATCCTTTGGGAGACCTGTCAAAGTAACTCTTATGCCAACAATAATAAATTCCGTCTCACTGATCTTCTCTTGAAACACTTCACAGACCAAAGATTAAACGTTTCAAGTGTATTCCCAGTTAAGAAAGTAGGGATATACAGAAAAATCAAGTAAGTTGTCCAAGGATCAAATACAAATCAGTCACAGAGCTGAAAGCTCAACATCCATTTCCCAAGTCCCAGTCATGAAGTATCCTTTGCCATCCATGTTCACCCAAGTGAACCCACAACTTCAAAACACTTACTCCTCTTTTCATTAGCCATAAAAATTAATTGAATCCTGCACTTAAATATCACCAATAGAGCCCTCACTCAGCTATGTTGTCCTATAACATGATACTACAACACAGCTGTACACCCACCTTTCCTAAAATTGGCACAAACACACACATTTGCAGAGTGCTATAATATTCCTCCAACCATCACTATTACATCACGCTTTCAGACTCAGGGAGGAAGTGAAAGATGACATGAAAGCAGTAAGGGAAGAATGAGGAAAGAAAATGGGATGTTGTAGCAGGTCTCTCTGTTTTTCTTGAAGAATAACAATAAAATATAACAAAAAACAGAGAAGTCTGGAACATTTGGGAGACTCAAAAGAAAACTCCAGAGTGCCTTTTAATGTTTTCCCTGAGTCATCCATGAGTCTGTCCTTATCTGTGGGTTAAGACATGCCTCCAACCCCATTCTGACTTCTTCACTCACTCATACTATCACCTCTGCTCCCCATGATGTTTTAATAAAAATTTCAGCCTATTTCATTTAACCTCATCTATTTCAAATACACAGAAGCAGCACCCAGGCTAAGCCAGAAAATCTTCAAAATAGTTCGTTAAACAAATCTGATGAAGAAAGAAAAGGCTTGTAAAAAGAGCTATGAAGTGGCAGGGAAAATTACGGGTTTTTCTCCCACAGCTAAGTAGCACGACAATTGCAATTGATAGAGCAAATTAAATTCTAAATGCACTGGTGATTTGATAGATATCATTTTCTGACTGTTACTGAAAAAATGCCTTCTTTGGGAAACAGAGTTAAGATCTGGAACAAGTCCTGTTGGTTCTGGGGCCTGATTCGATTATGCAAAGTTCATTAACATAAAATTAAGATGGAGCAGAAAGAAAAAGCACAGAACTTCTCTAATATGCCACACGCCTTAAGAAAAACTATTTGTTAGGAGGCCTATTTACAGCTATAATGAGTAGCTGGTGATTTCAAAATGCAACTTCCCCCCCACCCTGTGCTATTCAGAAGGCCAGAAGACAGAAGAGATACACTGACTAGTACTGTTCCTTCTGCTACCTAATTCTCCAAAAATGTATATCAAAATGAAGCAGCAGAAATGAGAGAAAATTCAAAATGACCCAGAACAAAAGAGACCCGATGCACCCATTTTTCTGTCAGCTAGAAACCGATATCCAACAGCCACATAATAGATGCCCTGAAATGATTCAGAAGTCCAAGTCCGGCTCTCTGCTAACACTGGTGCACTTTGCAGCATCTACCATGTCACTCGTCAGCTAGTTGATCTTATCAGCACATTTGCAGTCTGAACATAGCAGCTGTCTCTGCTTGTTTATTAGCAATTTCTATTTCTGCATTAGAAACAGGTGGGCAAGCTCAGAGCTAGCAAGTTTCTCTTTGATGTAGAGATGGACAAATCCTCTCATTAACACAACAGCATTTTAAAAATCATTATGGGATATTTTTAGTCGTATTTCTTTTTAGTATTGCTGTATAATTGCAGCCCATTAATCACAAATACTTGTTTCTAGAATCTGTCAGTTATAAGCAACAAGAAGTGTCAGCCTGTGGTGTCTGCAAACTACTAGGTTCAATATATTGCCGTACTTATTTTACTGATATAAGATTGGCTGCATCAGTCACATAACAATAGAACCTGTTCTCTGATTAGAGAAGTTAAATTTGATTAAACAGGCCAGGCAGTAAACTCCACAGACCCTCCCAGCATAACCATCTTACAGGTGGGAATTGTAAATAGCAGGTGTTCAGAATTACAGATGCAAAAAGAGGAGAAAAACAAGTATGTATACAGTATATTACAAAAATGCCTGCTTACCCACAAATGCTCTCAGGTAGATTAATGTTAGGAGAAACATAGAGAAATACCATTTTGTATGTTTCACATGAATGTAGACCCTCTCACATGGATGAGGGCAGAGTAGCTGAACAAACTATCTGCTCACAGCTCTGGCAAACATGCGGTAAAGCTGTTCTATACAATCCAGACAACCTCAATCATTTGTAATACATGACTAGCTGGGTCAGCAGCCTTTGTCAGACAAAAATGCATAGCTTGAAACATTAAATGTAGAAACTGAAACACTGATTTCCAGAAAGATTTCAAATCCTTGAGGTATCAAGTGAATGACTTCTCTATTTTAAACTCAGCCACAATAGACAGTCACTCCAGACCAGTCAGCCAAGATTTAAAAGCACCAAGAAACTTCCCAGTTTAGAAGAATAAAGGTGAAAACAACATGTAAGTTATAATGTCACTCACAGTTTCCCAACAGTCTGTTAGTTCTGTATATTGTGGAAGGGTTTGCGTGTGTGTGGCAGAAGCCTATTGTTAGAGTGAGAAACACAAGATTCACAGGATCATGAAGAACACCTAAGAGTAGCAGGCTTCCCTGTTAGCAGGATGCAGTCTGGTTTCTGTCACAGCCGAGCAATTCTTTAACACAATATGTGCAAGATTTGATCATCTTTCTCTAAACTATCCCCGAGTTCCCAAACTGAAGGCAATAGTTCACTAGCAGAGTGGCAGAGTCCACTTTTTGCCCACCCTGCCCAATCTTGCTATCTAGTAAAATAAAATAGTTTGCTCCCATGAGATCACCAGGCATCAGAAAGAAACATATATCTATCTCTATCTATATATCAGCACAGCCCTTCTGTTTCAGAATGGAAAAAAAACATTGAACCAGAGACAAAAACTGCTCTCTGTAACAGGAAGAGCAATTGTTTGGGTCTGAAAGCAGCTGATACACATACTGCACTCTCAGAGTGGGTTGCTCTTTCACAAGCCAAGCTGCCAGCTGTCCTGCACATTACTCCCTAACTGTGGCTTGCCTAGTAGCAATCAGTGAGGAAGTACAACCAAACAGAAAGAATAACTGGTCACTTGGACAGCCCAGCAGCTCATCTCCTCTTCTTAGAGGAGTATTTCTTAATTGCCTTTCAGAGAGCAGATAGGGCAGAGAAGACAGAAAAAATTTTTTAACAAATTTTAAAATTGATACACAAGCAACAACTCTACTGTTACAAAACTCCAGTGTTCTTACCTTACAGCAGGTTTCCAACCAAAAGGCCACAGGGACCTTCTTACTGGCCTTTTATTCAAGGAGAAAGGGTGATCCACAAACTACCATACCATCCCCAACTTCAGCTTTACTATCTGGTAGCACCTGATTCAATACAGGTGTTGAGGGCCAAACCCAAGCCAACCCACTTTATACTTTGCATTAGCAGGTGCTCCAGACATTGTAATTTGTGAAAAAACAAAACCTGTGCAGTAAGAGGCATGACCAACTGGGCAACATTGAGACCAGCTGGAAGAAACCCCTTCCTGACCTCTGCATTTACCTTGAGGCACAAGCATTAACTCTTCACTCCTTAGTAGGCATAGTGCTTGTAACAATATTCAGTCTCTGCAGTCCACCCGACCCTAAAATTATGTCCTCCTTCACAGAGCCCATCTCTGTCACATTGAGAACAGATTTAACTCAATTCAAATGCTTCTCTGGCTAATTTATACCGTACCACATTGACCTTTAAGCGTATGCCCCACGGGACCATGGATGACTGGAATTTATGGCCAGGCATGGGAAATGTGTAGCTCACTGAAATACAAGGTTTTTTTTCATGCCATGATTTGAAGTTGATAACAGAAATCTAGTAGCAGTTTAATACTTGTTCACCTTTTTGAGGGAGTAAAAGCTGTCTGGGGGCTCTGCTGGGCTGTATTTCAATACCTCTACCAGATACACAGATTGGCCATTGGAAGCAGAGCATCTGCAGGTTTTTCCAAAGTGTTTCCACCTAAGGGAGAGAAGATGAAATTGGTTTTGCCCTGCTGTTAAGGCAAAAATTTGGGCAACCTATCACTCTTACAGAAGCTTGTAGCTCCACTGCGATGAGATCGAGGCACTGGCGTGCTGGGAGACAGGCGTGTTCCAAACAACTGGCTGTAAATTTTCAAAGCCATATAAGAAATACCAAACTTTTTTCATTTTCATTCATAATTTTCAACACCTTATTAAAAAAATACACGTAGTACCACACTCCTGTGAGAAGACACTTCTGAGGCACTTGACAAGCCAATGAGAAATTATAATAATTATGACTAAGATACGTGCTGGTTTAGATTTTCAAGATGTTTAATTCATTAGCGTGTCAGAAAATGGCTTAGATATTCTGGAAGACTGGAACATAGCCAGTGCTAAGCACTACCTGTCTTCTAGCTGAAGTCCATATCAGCCAAGAAGATATTGCTAACTTATATTCCAGAAAACATTGCTGTTAATCAGAATATTTCTTCTCTGGAAAGGATACTCAAAGGTTACAAGTCTCTTAGGGCAAAGATGAGACTGTTGTAATTCAAAGAAGGAAAGGTAACAGAACAAGTGCCAAAGTGACAGCAGAAAATTCTGTAGAACAATCCCCTAAGAAGAGGAGCACTTAGAACAAACCTCCGTCAGAATGAAGGTTATTTAAAAAAAATGCAGAAAACTGCAGATGAATGAAGAGGAGCCACTGCAGTACAAATTCTGTCACTTCAGATGGCTGCTCTGTTAACATGTTGCATAAGGCAATGGGTGGGAGAGAAAGATTACCCTAACATTTACTTCCTCCCTTTGAAAAAAACACTGTGGTTGCCTATGCTTCAAGACATGTTTAGCATCCTTGTTCAGTGTTTTCTGTGCATTGCTTGTTGCCTTGACTAATTGCATTCAATATATTAATATGCATATTGCCAAACTCACAGAAGGCTGACTGTAGTGTCAAAGCTGTGCTGGCTGAGTCAGTTCCACCAAACGCTGGTATTCAAAGAGCAGTTGATACACCATGAAAAATACTGGCCTTGGTTTGCAGACAGCCATGTGTCTGCCTCAGATTTCACATTCCATTCAACCAACGTCCACCTTTATGGCAGTAGACTGGATACTCAAAGAGGAACATAGTTTTGCAGAAATTTGTCTTCTCTTTTTTTCCAATGGGCTGCCACATCATTGTGACTGGGATACCAGAAAGAAAAAGGAGGTGTCTGAAATTGAAAGACGATCTTCAGAAATTTATTGCACATACTATCATAGAATCACAGAACAGCCTTGGTTATAAAAGACGTCTAAGATCATCCAGTCCAACCATTAACCTAACACTGCCAAGCCACCACTACCCCATGTCCCTCAGCACCACATCTACACATCAGTGTTGCATATCTGGAGATCATGGGTTTCACTTCAGATGATGCTTGACAAGCAGGGGAAAAAAAAAAAAAAAAAAGGTGTTCTCAATTCTGTGATTATTTAGCACTGTAGAATACATGACAATTTCATTCAGCCTTTCTTCACTAATGCATTAAAACAGGATCATGATTTTCACAACAGTTGACTCTTCCTGTCACCAAAAACAAAGTGTTTGGCACAAAGCAATAGAGGAACGAGCACCTCTGCCTGGCACCCCTGCAAATTAGGAGCAAATCTGCAATTCAAGGGAATACACAGGTACAAAACTCACTACTGCAGATGTAAGAATAAAGAAAAAAAAAAAAAAAAGATTTTCTCCACAGTTTGCTGTAATGATAATCTCATTCAATTTCTATACATGCTAAGAACTGTTCACTTTTACTATAATTACAAATAAGGAATACAGGTAAAGAAGAGATGAAAGGAAAAAGCGGAACAGGTTCTGTAAATGGAATATTTTAAGGAAACAATGCTAGTGGACTCTTTCTGCATCAGATTGCAATTTGGATCACGTTAAGTACCCAGATAGCCAGAAAAACAATTTATCTGAGACAACATCCTCTGTTCTCATTCAGTGGAAATGCAGTCTGATAGGGGGACCACCTGAGGAGCAGAGGCATTCTTCAGTTCTTGTTTTCTCTCCTGAGACTTTCATCAATAGTAGCAATAGTTCTTTCCTCTTGTATGACACTTACAATGTAGAAATGCCATTATAAAAGCCTATCAGTCCTTTTTTTCAAAAAATATTCAGCATTCAGACAAGTGTGGGGAACTGGATTGCTCTACATTTGGCATAAAGACATGACCTAAGGGTTCAGAAACAGTGGCTATACTGTGTGCATGTGTGCTGGAGGAGGTATTGCCCACAATTATACTAGAAGAACAACAGATGCGCTTGCTGTTGTGAACTGTTTCCAACCAGCACAATGCCAGGTTAACACTCCAGCTGGATTGCTACAGGCAGTTATTCTGGCTGCTTGAAAGATCATTACCAATCAAAGCAGGTCATTCTACCTCCTTATTTCAACATTATTAGATAAGAGCTTCCTTTAAAGAGTGCGTTTTCCTTTGGGGTGGACTAACTCCAATAAGGCGTTGATCTAATTTGATACCTGTTTCACTAGGAGATATGTCATTTCCAGCTTTGAAAAAGTTCCTCAAGAGAAGAGAGCTTGAGCCTTTCCTAATTAACATGCAACACTGGTTGCCATGCAGGGAGCAGGCACAGTTATAATAACTTGGAGTCAATAATTCATAAACTATAATGCATTATTAATCAATTATCGAGGCCTGAATTACATTTAATGAGATTAAGCTGATTGGAGCACTAAGCTGTTTGAATCATATTGATTTAATCAATGTGCTTAATTAAACTGTGTACATTTTCCACATGATCATTATTTCCCAGTATCCTGCATAAGTGGCCTCTGCAATTCACATCCTCTGTTGTTCTTAGCTCAGGAATTGCTGTTTGCTGCAAATTATATTTAAAGGTAAAGGGCTTGTTTCTTTCTGAGAAAAGATCAAAGTTGCAAAACAACCATCTAAATGCTTATACAAGCAAATTGAGAAATGTTAGAAGATTTCTCCCAGCAACTATGTCTTTTTGATTCTGTAGGCTTAAGATGAGACTAAGTAAACATAACTCATTAGTTCTAGTTCTAGGAGCATCTGAGGATTCAGAGGGCACAAACATCCTGCCATACCTATTCCAAAAGTGTTACTCTCTCCACCTTTAGAAATATGCGTAGACAGCAGAAAATGTTTCAACTCCCCAAAAGACTACATTTAAGATAAGCAGGTGTCATTATCTCATTATGATAATGCTCATAATGGTTTCCCCCACATAAAGAGGACATGTGATGACAGAAGAGCAACTCAAGGTGACACCTATTACAGATTTAAATTTATTTGCTAGTGTCATATATTGTTTAATTTCCCTCACCAATGCTGCTAATTATCTGGGACATTTAGGTTTAACTTTAAACCCCACAATTCAGCTCTCCAAGGCTACACACTGCAAGAAGGACACTCATCAAGTGTGTCAACTGGGGATATACCCATAAAACTGCAGGAAGACATGTTTAAAACAAAATAACAACAAAAAACAAGGAGAGACCCTCCCAGTTTCTATTTGTCTGTGTATGAAGCTGCAAAGCCCAGCAGGGACCACTGTCCAGCCTTGGACTTTCTGTTGCAGTTTTCAAGCACCCACAGATATTGATCAAGTGTGCATGGAAGTTGTGCTGTTTGTAACTGTGCTGTTGCACAATTGAGATGCAAAGCACAGGGAGACAAAGAGTTCCTGGCTCATTTCTTCATACCAGTTTCAGACCTGATCATTTAATAAAAATTATTCAACATGCCACCAACACGTAAAAGAGAGAGAAAGAGAGGCAGAACAGAGCCTAAAGCGAATATCAAAGCCTCACATAAACAAAACGTAACGAAGGAAAACAGCAGCCCATTTTTCTTCCCTTCAGCATGTGGTGAACATGCAGGTCCTGTAAGCAAGCATGGCTTGTGCTTCCTATTAACAAGGCACACGTTAACAAATTTAACTCAGACAAATTTAACCATCCTAGGGCCACATTAATCAAAAGCCTGACAAGTCCAATCTGAAAGAGTTGAGCAAGGAAAATAAGGCTCAGCTGACAGAAGGCATGCCATGGCCTCACTGTCCCTGGGCAACTCCCACTCCATCAGCACCTCCAGTACTGCAATAACTCCTGACCACTGCACTCCTACTGGGCTAACCACGCTGTCCTCCCAGTGCTCCTCACCCACCCTATGCTTCCTCACCAATGATATTTCCCACTTCCCATGTGTTTATACTGGAGAAGAAATATAGAGTATTTAAGTATGATTATGTGCAACAGCTACGAAGTCCTGGTGAATTTTATGTTTTACCTGTGGCACTGGTGATATTGAAAAGAATCTCTCAAGGTACAGATTAACAAATGTACAAGGGAGAAATAAAAAATTTGATACGGAAACAAAATGACTACAGCTCATGAAAACTATGAATTGACCAGAACCAGAAAGAAAGAATGAGAGCTATTAATTTTTACTCATTACCCATGCACCAAGTTCCCCAGTTCTGGAGCTCCACATCACTCCTCAAGCTGAAATACACATGCACAGAGACTGTACTAACCGATGGGAATAATTACAGGGAAAATCTTCACCCTTTGGTCCCTTCATATTTAACTCCTTTTGAGTTGTGTTCTTAGCATGGAAAATATTGACAAACAGGTCCTTCCATCAGCCAAACCCCTTCACAGACAGAAGGGCATGTACAGGAAATTGAAAAGGAACTGCTGATCAAAGCCACACAAAGCAGCACAAATCAGGCTAAGTGTGTCCCCAAAAGCCATAATTAATCAAGCTGCTTAAACAACATAAGCACATAACTTGATTATTCAGATTTGCCTAGAGGCATCCCCACAGCATAAAACATGGTGTGTTGCCTTGCTGTTCTTTCACTTGATAAAACAACAAATATTTTCATCACCTAAGAGTATTGGTGTTTTAAAGTCTTTGAAACTTGAGAAATACTGTGTTGCCTTGCCTTGACAGTGTTTCCTCCAAACAATTTCTATTTCAGTTCAGGCAACTCTGTTTTCTACATGTTCTGTTTTGATCAAGTTTAATTGATAAATGGATAGATCTTGGAAGACCTTAATCTTATTGCACTGCAAAGCTTCAGAGGAAGAGTTTTTAGTGGCACATGATTTACAAAAAACAACAAAATATTTCAAACTTCTCTTTAAACCAGTTATTTGAACACAGTTTCTTGCTGTTTGAGGTATTTGATATTTGTAATTGTTTCAGATTTTAAATTTTTAAATAAAAATTTAAAGTAAAAAAAGGTGTCAGCTCTCCTCCCTCCATCATATAAATTTGTAATTTTAAAAAGCAGTACAATTGACTATTCCCCATATTTAGATTTTTTTTTTTGCAAAGTGAGAAAGGCAAGAAAATCAACACATTCATAAAACAGGTTATCATTGCCATTGCTGACTGACTGCAAGTCGCCAGCATCTTTTTTAACGCTTCATTTGGCTACTTACAGAATTGCTCCAAGTCGTCTCTTTTTTTAGAGTCTGGCATGGCAGTGATCGTGAGCAATGGGCATGGATTTCCTCCTAACGTCTGGCAGAGCGTCTGCTTCCTCCAGTAAACCTTCTTGGGGTTCCTGTTTTGTTCCAGGATATCAAGATGGGACTGAGAAAGAGGCAAGGAAGCAGATTTATAAATAAGTTCATGGTCTGTAAAATCCGATTTTATTTCACTAGCTGTGTGTTATTATTGGTACTAATGTCATCTCTTGCTAACTTCTCTCTTCTGTCAGTTAAAATCATCACCTGTTGCATCCCACAAATATGTACAAGCTGTTCAGAATACATCCCAGCTCACTGAAGCTGCAGAGGACTATTACTCTTTTATCATCTTACCTGAACAGTTCCTAGGTGCTTTACTTATTAGAGTAAAGGAATTTCTATGCATAAATGAAGTCCAAAAGAAAACTGCCTAATCCTTATATTTTAATAGGGACTGTGTAGACATGTGAGAAAACTCACTGGTTTTGAGCATTTATAGAACTGACTGGTTAGCTGTTAAGCACATGCCAATGAAACCCAGGAACAACTCCACACCACAGGCAGCCAAAAATTTATATTGAAACAACCTTCTGTGCAATCAGTAGTGGGGAAATTTGAGGAATGTCTTTCCAAGAAGTTATTTTAAAAGGATATTTTCTTCTCCCTCCCACCTCACAAAGTTTATGGCAGTTTTAAACAATTCTTCAGTCCAACAGCTTCTTGAGAGTTTTAAGAAAAAGAATTGGCAGCTTAAAAAAAAATATGACTTTTTGGAACAAACTCTGGTCGCCTCATTAGACACATAGCCACTTGCCGCCCACACACCAGATGACATGCAGTTCTCTCTGTTTGCACTGTAATTGCAAGTGGCAAGATTAGTGTAAGTAATCCTATTGCAAGGTGTTGCTAAGTGTTGTGGAACACTGTCTCTCGATCAGTAGAAATAGGTATATTATAGTATGCACACTTATCCTAACAGTACTTTAACCAAAACACACCAATTCACTGAAAAACCCTCACATGGTAGGTTTTTGTCTTTACAAGTCAGGGCTAAATTTTAACCAACATTTATGGTACAAAACATTGCTGTTCCTCAAACCTGGGAGCTCACCATCATTCAGACTGCTTTCCCAGTATCCATTTGGACGCAAACACAGAACTGAAATTTACAGTCATCTATGTCATAAAACAATTAACATACTGCTCTATAAAGTAAATTCAATTATTAGATGCATCTAACAATCTCGCATAGATACAGAAAACTCAGTATCATCATTTACTTATGTTCCTGGTACCCAGTGAAACTTAATTGGGTATAGCTGCCACAGAGATTTCAGCTAGATATCTGAACAATTAACACTGGGATGTAAAAATAGATAAATTACTGTTCATAAAATAAATGTAATTACTAATGGACAAAAAGCAATGAACTGCAGAGTGCATCCAGTTCAAATATGATTCTGCAATGCGTATTCCTATAAATATGCCTGTAACTATTAAATATATATGATATTTTAAAACATCTTCAAATTATTAACTCCATATACAAGTTTATCTTCCTCCCCAAAGCCCTATGTATTTAATTGAGCCCTTGGGTTTGTAATCGCTTTTAATTTATTACTGATATGTAAAACCAACATACTTCACCAGTGGACAAATACTTTAAAATGAAATCTAGTGGTGCACAAACCTGATTTAGTTTATTTACTGTAGAAATTAAAGTAACATGGAAATGTGTAAATTGCATCACTCAACATTTAAAATTAGTCCAAACAAAGAAACCTTTTAGAATAATTAGAGGCAACAGTTTTGCTTTGGCTAAAGAGCTGGACATGAAAATTTATTGATCTTTTCTATCCATAATCCCCATTTACCAAAATTTATGGTCCTTACTGAGTCTGACTTCATTCAAACTTTTCCTGAGGCAAAATTCCCTTTTACTTCAATGAGCATTTTATTTGAAGAGGCAGTGAAATGCTTCAAGACTTGGCCCTGCAAGTCTAGGAATAACATCTTTTGCATCTTTATTCTATTCAGGAGCAGGTGGGATATTCAGGGATTCCCAGAGCATACAAACTCTCCAAGTCCCTCTTGCTTTTGTGCCAGCAGAAGATAGAAATCAATAACAGTAAAATAATGATGAGGCACTCCTTTTCAGTAATAAAGTATGGTGGTGAATAAGCCCACCAAATTCTTAAGTATTGCATTTCTCTTTTCCCCTGCAGACCGTAGTATTCCCATGCCTTCAAGGCTATAGGTCAAACACCACTACTGGAGCACACTCTCTTCCTCATTGATTTTGAGGAGCAACTGGTATCCATAAGCCTAATAAGAAGTGAGCTGGCAGGCATAGGTTGGACTGTGCAGGCTTGACTGGCCCTCTCCCAGATACTGGAAGCAGTTTTCTTTGAACATCTGTAATGGGATGCAAAGCAGTTGATGAGAGACTGTTGTTTGAGTGGGAATTAATCTAAGCTTAACTATGCTGGCATGCTGAGCAGCATGGCTAGTACGTGGGAGAGGACATGGTCTTTGAAAGCACAGTTTTTCATATCTGGTAATGTCAAGCTGATACCATTGTACAAAACAGAGTGAGCCTAAACTCCACCAACCCACACCAGCACTAAAGGCCCAGAAAAAGTGCTGACAATGGAAATTGGGGGGCAAAGAAGGGCAATTGATCTACTGGAACTGTCTCTTCTTTTCAGTAACATCTTTCTTATCTTCCACAACAAAGCTGAGCTACTCCCAGAACCATTTGTTTCCTTTCTTTTATCCTACGTTCCTTTCTGACCTTGGGCTCTCCTACGTCAATCATGAAGAAAAAATACTACCAAGAAAATTCCCTTACCATCCACCCCTGGCCAGAAAAGACTGTAGAAAACAAATTCTTACCCAGGAAGCAAACATGGTACAAGTGAATAATACAATTTACACATTAGACTTGTATTCTTTTATTTTCTGTACTGACTGTGCTCGTGGGGGTGTCAGAAATGCCTGCGGACACTCCAACTGGCACAGAGGAAACAGCTGACAAAGCACTCACATGAGGTCCAGCATTGTGGTACTGCTGGGTGCAGCTCTCAAAGCTGAGCTGTTACCATCTGTCAGGAGGAGGAGCAGGCAGCTTTCACTTCTGACTTGTCATTTTGTTTAGCTCCCCTGCTTCTCACTCCAAGAAAGCGGAGACATCTTTACATTAACTTCTGACTGGTAAAAGCACTAATGGTTTGTACCCCAGCTTATTGCATACAGAAATTTCTCTACACTATCTCAAGACCTTGTATCCAAGGCAGCTCCAAACTGTCAGGCCCACTAGCTTATCTAGGAGGACATATCAATATTACCATCATTGTGGAGTAAGTGTAAGGATAATGGTAGGCCAAATAGCAGACATCATCTTTGTGAGGGAACTTGATGCTGAAGGTGAGCGTGTAGTAGCATTTTCTTCTCACGCCTTCCCCTGCAGCTGCACTGCAGCAGTAGTGGTTTCTGGAGAAAGAGAAAGAGGGAAGTAGATGGTTATCACTTCCAGATGCACATTTGAAGCAGGCATGAAAAAACTGAGCACTCAGAGAAGTGTCTACTCTGAATGAGTTTTCATTTCATGCTGTAGATGGACTCCAACCAACCAGACATTGTACCAAGACTTTGGTATAGCCCTACACAAGTACAGTCAATCCAATCCCAGAAATGAACAGGTATGAAAACATAACACAGTGCTAAACAACATCCAGTAACACAGCAATGCACCTACAGGCTATATGAAAGAAGGAGGGTTAGAGAAATCATGGCTCCACAATGCATAGAGCTGCAAGTACCACTGATCAAGGTGGTACAATAGACTGAAGGGTGTCTTGGGATTCATGGAGCACACAAAGACCAGCAGAAAGAACAGAGCAGAACTGTGTGTGGCAGTACTGGGCACAGCCAGTCATGTGCTGCTGATGAATGGGAACACTCTCACAGGAAAATAAGTTTGTTTCATTTTGTGAAGGTGTAAATAAGAAGCCAGCTAATACTAGTTCGTATAGCACAGTCCAGACATATTTAAACTAATGCATTCAGCTAACACTGCTGTATTGCTCCCGACATCGAAATTATCTCGCTCAGAGATGCAGGTAACTATTCACAGCCCTGAACAATGACATGTGAAAATATTCTGTGAAAGCCTGGAGATATAGAAAATGTGAATACCCTACCAAACCAACCATTCAATTTCACCACAGGAAGAAAAGGGATATTTACAGGAATTAAAAAAAAAAAAAAGGACATACATAAAAATATTTCAAATATCATCAAAGGCTTTTTCCCAAGTAGGAAGAGGAGGAGAGTGGATTTGGGCAGAGACGGCACACAGAGAAGCCATCTCATACAATTTTACAGGTTCTGAGCTAGCCAAAAAAATCTCATGTGGATCCCTCCTTTTCAAAGACATGAGCCTCTCCCTGTCAGGAAGCAGTGAGGACCAGTTGCTCCCTAAAAGATGGGGAGCTGAACTTGATACAGAAATAAGCAGAGCAGTGGCCTTGCCAGCCAGGGTCCCCTCCCACAGCACCTGAGCAGGTCATGCCTAGGCTAAGAGAGACAGATAGGTTCAACCACCCATCCAGACCACCAGACAAGTTTGTGGTGATGAGGCAGGTCTGGGTCAAGTCCATGAGTCAGGGTCCAGACCACCAGCGTTCATAGCAAAGCACAGACGCAGCAGTGACTGAGCTGGAGCCTCACTACAACTGAGAGAGGGACTAAGTGGCCAGGATCATCAAGGTCATCAATGTTTACTACTGCACTCAGGCCCTTGACACTCCCTTCATTAAAACTACAAAATCTAATCCCAGGACCAGATCTCTTGCAGGAGACAACTCTGATAAAGCAATGACTTCAGGCTGAGTAAGAAAGTTTTCTTTTGACAGAGATGAAGAGACAATTCACGCACTTCAGGGAGAAGCCTCACTGCAAACCGCATCCATAAATACATTTCAAACAATATCTTTCCCACATTGCACCAATTATGCTTTTGCCGAACCTTCTGATTCTGAAGGACTGTGAGGTATCTTTGACAAATGTTATCATCAATGTTGCATTAAAATGCAAAATAGAAGAGGCAACCAAAAGATGCAATTTCAGCTCCTGAAATCTACAATACTAGTTTATTTTGCTGCTGCTCATTTTTATTCAAAGGGGTGGAGAGAAAAGATAATTATTCTTGTCAAATTCTCTAAAATAATCAGCTCTTTTTCATAAAGACAACACAATACAATGCTGCTAGGTTTTCACCTGAATTTCATAGTTAGGAACATGTGGGGTAAATGATTCTGACTGGATCAATAGATAGTACGGGCACAGAGTCACAGTGGCAAGCTGAAAAAGTCTATGATTTTATTCTCAGCTGAACCCTTCACCCCAACATTTCTTTTGCAAATAAGCCACCTTAATATTGAACAAAGAGACTCAGAGGAAAAAAAATATGCAATGAAACCACAAATGTAGAAACCTTTACTTAGCTATTATATATGTATTTCAGTGGATGAAGAATTTGAGTCTTTCTTTTTTAAGTCAGGACAATGAAATTTGATCTAGTTCCTGTTAATTTTGACAGTGAACGATAATTAAGAACTACTGCTTGTATAGTGCATAAGGAAAGTACTCATCTCCATAGCCTCTATTATATTCAGTGCCATGTGGATTGTTAGATGACCTTATTCATAAAGAACTGTCACAAAGTTCTACATTTGTATTCAGAGGTGTGGGAGGAAGCAGGTCTTTGTGGACAGATACTACCCTTAAATATTTTACATATGCACTGGGAAAAGTATTCCCACTTGTTCCTAATGCTCCTGTGAAGGCTTCTCCCTCTATAGTCTGTAATTGTGCAGCCAAAAATCTCTGTACTGTCTAAAATACTGCTTAACCCAAAGGTTTTTGCACCACCAGCTACCTCTGACCTTGATGCTGTGCTGATAGTCAATGGTTCTTATTCCCGACAGTGCTCAGATTGTATGATCCCAAGGATACTGATGCACAGTGCTCCCACTGAACTGCTCAGCAGCACATTTCATTCCTGTTTTGAGCACCTCTGCAGATTCAGCAAACTGCCCACCCAGAACAGGTATTTCCAGACTTTTGAATCACTTCTTGACATCTGATTCAATCCATAGCAAACTGTCTGGTAGCAACAGGAAGTTCACAAGTGGCTTTGTGAGGCTTCAATGTTCTTCACTCATGCATTAAAAAGAAAAACCACCTGTGTGTAAAGCAGTGTAAGTGATCATGTATTCCTACTGCATATAATCTGGTCTCCTCACAATCCATCATACAATGCAGTAGCTCTGAATCTTTTTAAGCGAAACCTTAAAATAACAAAAAAAAAAAAAGGCATTTTTCTTCCTTGCCTCCCTCTCCTCCTATTGCTGCCACCCCAAGATGGTTCTATTGCCTCCTTGTCCCTCCACCAGTCTGATAGTTTTTCTTCCTCATCCCTTTTTCATCACAACACTCTACCATACCAGCATGAAGCCCAAATTAACAAGCAAGGAAGTAGGAAGGGAAAAAAGACCCCAGCAACACCTGATCCTCACTACTTTCTTTGTGTTCCTTTTCAAAAAATGTTCAAAGTCTCACATACTCTCTAGGAACTAAAACACTGATTATTGGAAAGAAAATAAGAGACCAAAGTGTGGGGGTTTTAATCAGCATGCAAGCTGTAACGACTGTGCTTTTCAGTCACTTTGTAATAGTTAGATCATTTTGCTTGCTGTTCTTCAGAATTAACATACAGGTAGTATATTTCTAGCATAGCTGTGATGGAAAGTTAATTAATAATAATTGTAACACTACTTACCACTTACTCTGCACAATAATTTTTTGAGCATAGAAGATCTTTGCAAGTATTATCTAATTAAAACTTGCTTCCCATTTATCTATTCCCATTCTTTGGGTGGCAGATAAGTGACTCTAATTTTCCATCCTTTATAGATGAGGAAACAGACACAGACGAGTGAAACCGCTTGGCCAAAGATACAGGCAGGTCTGTAAAGGAGCTGGATTGTAACTAAGGAATTCAAAAGCACTAAGTGATACAAGAACAACATGTCTTGGTCATCTCATCTTTAGACTTCTTATCTGTAACATTTAGTATAGTACAAAGCACTGGTAGGTGATGGAATATAGCATTGTATCAGCTTAGACTAAAATGGCAGAAGAAAATATCAATATCTCAGATTTCTAGGCCATTTCAAAACAGTCCAAATGAAAAGTAACCTATTTATCACTTCTAATCTGGTGTCCTCGTTTTACATGCCCTGACTTTCTTACATCTCTAAGTGTGGCTGCTAAGTGCAATATGCTTTAGTAACACCTTGGTTCATACCATAAAAAAAACCTACAACAGTATTTAACAATTACAGAGCATGGCTGTTATTTTGGAGTCTGTCACATTGAAAACTGGAAAATGCACAACACATCTTCCCTTTCAAGGGTCAAATCCATGTTAAGGCATCTATATTGTCAAGATTGCAGGCAGAATCCCAGTCGAAGCAGAATATTCCCACAGCCACCCTGCTATTAAGGCCTTCAGTTGCCTTGTAAAGGTCAGGTGCTCTCAGACAGACTGGAGTCTCAGCCTTCTCTTGTACATATCATTAGTACTGAGAGGTGGCCCACTATTGCTATGATGATGACTTCATCTAATGTGATTATAAAGATGCTGAAAAGAGAAGACCCAGTTCTGACACTGCTGAGAACACCAAACAGCCAAGTCTTCAGCAGTGATGTGAGAACAAAACAACTCTGTGTACCTCATTACTATCGGTGAACTGACTTTTGTCTGGAAAAGCTGGAGGTTAGATAATATGTTTACAATGAGCCATGAAACCAAAGCACAAGCACATTGTCACCAATTCAGCATGCTGCCATTGTTCCTTAAATAACTTGCTGGAAAGGAATATTATTCAGTGCATAAAAGCTGCCAAGACAGCAAGTGAATTAGATGATCTTATAGTAACTGCAACTCTGTTTATCATGGGTGTATCCTGTCACTTCACAGAGAAGCAATAAAATAGAGCAGAAGTGTCACTCAACTTCCTTTTGACAAGAGCACTGCTAATATTCGCCACGACATAAAAACTCTCATGAGACATATGGGAAAGGTATGCAATGACAGACCTGTGCCACAACATTCACCTTTATGAGTGGACCACCCCATCTTCAGTGAAGATGAATGTCAGCAGAGATCCGTAGATCTGCATCACCCAGACATCTTGCAAATGTGCCTTTCCTCACACTGTCCTTCAGCTCAGAAGCTGCTCTCAATAAGAGCCCTGCTGCAAAAGCAATTAAGGGAATCTGAGTTCCTCCTTATTTTTGTAAGTATATAATTTTTTCCCATATTTATGAAAACCTCCTCGTAAAAGTAATTAGATGAAGTTTCCTTCAAAATGTGCCAGTCTCACGTCAGGATACCTGTGACCATGGTGAATAGGAATGCAGCGAGCTCTTTCCTCAAAACACAAGCAGCATGGTATCACTATAGCAATCCCATCTCCTCCTTTTCTGAGCCATAGCCTAAGCAATCCCAAACACACTTTCCTCATATTCCCTGCCATATACAACTTCTCATGTCTGGGAATCTGTTCTATAATCAGTGAAACAAAAAAGATTGGAGTTTCAGTAGAGGTGAAAGTGCATATTTGTGTGTGTATGTGCAAATTTGTATATACAAAACCATGTGTAAACCTGGAATAAAACTGGAATAGACAGTGAGACAGACAGCAAATAGCTACCCTAGATGAATGTGTTGACTTATAATTCAACGTACAGTTAAAAAAACACAGAATATTCTGAATCATAGAATCAATAAAACTCCTTTCTCACATATATCCTACACAAGAATCTGATTACAATCTTAATTGTACAAGCATGGCTTAATTTCAGAAGTCAGCTGCTGTTTAATCAGTGCACAATAACTGCTTTGTTAATGACATGAGAAGCGACTCCTGTGGTAATCAGTGCGTAAAGTCTGCCCAACCAGAAGCCCATACTCACAGAAGCCAGAGGTTACAGGCATGCAAAGGGAAAACTCTGCACCAGGGTATGTTAGCTCGAGGTAGAAAAGGTTAGATGAATAAAGGTTAGTGAAAAGTACTTGGGGAAAAAATAAAATAGCTGCTCAAATTGCTACAGACAGGATGCCAAATGGAGAAAGGACAATCTGAGCTTTCAGTACCGCACCACCCACCCAAAAGGAAAAAAAAAAATAAAAATATTACAGCAGATATTAAGGATGACTTGGAGGTTTTTTGTATCAACACAAGTTTGAGGCTCTGCTACTTCTGGAAGGCAGCCCACTGTCATTGTTTGGGTTTATTGTCTCATCAAATCTGCGTGTGAACATGGTCACCTCTGAACCTAACAACAAAATTATGAACTACAACACAATTTCATACAAAGACAAAGCACGTTATTTCACAACAGTTTCTAAAATCAGCCTCAGCACATGAGTTCATGAGAAAGGAGTGTTGTTGAGAACATCAGAAAAGTTCAGTTCTGTCCTGAGAGGACTACTTACCATGACGGGCAATTATAATTATTGTTAATTGTTTTAACACCTTTTGTTTTCTTTTATTTCCCTGACCATCTACAGTGATTGGGTAGCCCAAGACCTGTGCTTCAACTGCAAGGTATCAGGGTATGACCAGACTTTTAAATTCTTTATACAGTGCCTAATGCAGTATCCATAGAGTCCTGAGACACCAAGGCATTTTGGTGATGCAAATTGGTGAATGAAAATCATGACAGAAAAAAGAATTAGAACAAAAAAGAAAAAGGGGTGGAGAAACTTGTCACTTAGGCATTCCCAGCCCCAGCTTTCAGCTCAGGACAGGTTAAGGCCAGGATAAAATAGTTAACACCAAATGCTGCAGTATTTGGTTACAAAGTAGATGAACTTCACCAGTAATGTTCCTCAAATTCATCCTCAACATATGACCTCTTTTTTCCAGTGCAGGGTTCCTCTCCCCATTTCCTCTCCAGTGCTCCAGGCTGCATCATTCCCAGACATCCCACTCACATGCACTCAACCAAATGCGTTTACTCACACCTGTAATTTTTCTACTTGTTCTATTCTGTCCCCCAGCCTTAAACTCTGCACAGATTTTTCTAATCCAAAACATACCAATTATCCTATTCCTGAAAACCCTTTCAATCACTATCTCTAAAATAATTAGTATGTGTTGCAGGTAACGTTTTGGAAGCCTTGAGAAGGTAAAGCAGGGTTCATTCAACCTACTGAAACTCCAAGCGCTGCACTTGTCTCCTTTGACTGCAATAACCAGAATGAATCAGGGATCCGTTTTCTACATGAAAATGAGATAACTGTGTAGGAATGTCTCTCACATGTCAAGCTCCAGCTCAGATATAAGTTAAAGATAAGACTTATCTCGTGTCTGTCTTCTGAGGCACTGACACACTGCAGAAACAGCCTGAAACAGGGAACTTGCACAAATATCTGTCCTGAGCTTGTCAGAACTCCTTTACACCTCTGTTGACTAGTCACATGTAGAAAGATGAAAGTTTCTGCATGACTAAGGTTAATCCCTACTGTTTCATATATCAGGACAAGGTCTATAAAAGTGCCATGGAGCCAGTAACTGTGGACCACAGAGCAGTTTGCCTCCTAGGATTTGAGTTCCAGCTTTGCACAGAAGGGAAGCTGGTGAAGATACGAAGGTATAGAGACAGATTTACTAAAAAAATAAATAAATGTGTATTTTTATGTGTCTATGTCTACCTGTATACATAGGTGTACATAGTATATGTCTATACACACATACCTCTATGTATATTCTAACCCTTCTTTAGCTGCTCAGCTCCTATGTCTCTGTAAGTTGATGTATACAAAAGAAAAACATTTTTTCCATCCAACTCATTTCTTCCCAGACAGAAGAAAAAGCCAACTACACTACATTTGTGGGTTAAGCTTCCTTGTATTCCTGGCTGCATCAGCAAGGTTTGAGCATCCTTCATCCCCTTTCCCCCTGCTTCCTCCTGAGGAAGTGAATTCCACACATGCCCTGTTTGTCCCCAGGCATCTAATACAGAGATCCCACTAGCACCTGTATCCTGAAGCTGGAAGCTTCACACATTGAAGCAGCACCAATTTAGAGATACTTGAAAACATCTGGCACTGGTCAAAGGTTAACAACATCAATACAGTTAACAGGAGGGTAACAGAAAGGAAAGTAAGCCACAAATTATTCACCAAAAATGCACTTACTTGTAGTAGCAGATATCATGGCCTGCTCGAAGCCAGCGAGGCCTGCCCTGGAGAGCTTCCTTCACTGAATACATGACCAGCTGCATGCCTACATAAAACAAGACAGTTTTAAGTGACATGACTTTCCTGGCTGGAAAAGACAGGGACGTGGAGGAAAAGACTAAATAAGAAGCATCATTATTTTGTCTGTGCTCTCTCTGCAGATAGTTTATGCAAAGTAATACATTTCCCAAAGCCCTATGCTTTGTTCTGATATAGCTATGTCTGTATAAAAAGCACTTCCAGAAGAAATGAGCTAAATAGGGTTCATTAGAAACTAAATTTTCTGACTGGCCTTTGCAAAGGAGGACTTCAAGCCACTTTGTTTACAATCAGAGGAAGGGGGGAAAAAAAAAAATAACAGGAATTGAGGTATCAGCAAAATCAGGAATTTTGTTAGTCCAGTATTTTATGCTTCACTACACCATTATTGAATCCTTAATCCTGCATTAGAGATCTGCAGTGCATCCAGTACTGTATCTTCAGAAACCAGCAAGCAAAACTAGAAGAAGGTTTTGAACTTGCTGTTAGACCTATATAATACCTATGTGTCAAAAATTCTTATAATGATAGCATCCATCTTTGTACTGTATTATACCAGAAGATGACTTCTTCCTGACCTCCAAAATATTACCATTTCATGCCCCAAGGTACGAGGCCTCCTCTGATCTGAGCTGCATATACACATTACTCACAGCTCCATGAAGCCAGCCCATCTGCAGGCAGGTTTTGTATCAAATTCCGTTGCTCTGCACACCTGCCTACTCTTTTACAGGTATGGTAAGGATCCTGCCCTCAGCAGCAAAGCTCTCTGCATGGAGTGTCCCTGGCCAGGTGCTGGCAGCTGGGGTCTGCAGGGGTGGCCTCTGCCCCAAGGTGGTGCCAGCCAGCTCCAGTGGACCCAGCACAGGCACAGCTGAGCCCAGCAATGATGCTGGTGGCACTTCCGTGAAAGAGTATTTAAGAAAGGGAAAAAACACTCTTTCAAGTATTTATGCATGTTGATAAGTTGCCATCTGAGCCTTTTCTTGGCTGCTCTTGTGCTGGGAGGAGGTGATGCTTGAAAATCATTAATACTAATGACATATTTCCATAAGCAGCGATTCGGTTTCCCTTCTAACTTTGGGTTTTTCTGTTAAACTCTCCAGCACTTTAAGAGCTGGCAAGTGTAACCGCTATATTCCTGTATCCTGAACAAACGCCACATACAAGAAGCTATTCTGTGTTGGTTCCAAGACGTGGGCCACAATAAGTTTCAAAACACAGGCTTGTCCAGAAGCCCAGCTCATCAGACAAGGGATGTGAGGCTCTCAGCATCTCACATTCCAGCTCCTGTCCTTCTCCGTGAGTCCAAAGGACACACACACCAAACCACCTCTGAGCAGTGGTTGATACTGGTCTGTCATCTCATTTTGCTTTAAAAAAAAAAAAAAGAAAAAAAGAAGAGTAAAATATCAAGTTTTCCTTTCCTCTTTCCCTATTCAGTTTTAGAAAACAAACACAAAACAGGTTTCTGACAAAATCTCAATATTTTCCAGGGTAGAGTAAGTTGGTAGAAAAGGGGAGAGAGAGGTGGAGGCTGCACCTCCTGACTTGGTCACAATTATTTCATGAAATATCCTTTTTGCCAATTTGAAAATAACTCAGTGCCATCTAACCAAGAGCAAAAGGAAAGGGAAAAAACATATCAGTAACAAGGAGCTGTAAAGTATTGTTACCCATGGCACTTCGGCACTACATCACAACTGAAGGCTTTTAGTATTATGGCATGGGCATTAGCCCAGGGAAGTGCAGAGGGAATGTAGCAAATAAACAGCATCTCTTACCAACAGACTGTAAATATTATGCATGTGCTGGAAGGGGTAATGAACCTTACTCAGCCAAGCCAGATAAGCTAGAGCTTCACCACCCTCTCAGAGCAGCAGAAGTAAGCCACAGAAGAATTGCTTTAATGGCCAATCCCACATACAAGCCATAGAAAAGCAAGCTATGGCTTAGCCTCTTTACACCGGAGGCTAATACAGCAGTATTTTCACATTTTTCTTCCAAATATACTTTTCATTGCACACTTGAACATGAGTCATGTACCATTTCAGGTACACAAAATGAGATTATAAATGCTGATAAGAGCCAAACTAGCAGATAATAAGCAACCTTCCCCCACCAACAGCCAGAATCTCTAACTATGAAGCTACTGGTGACTGCATCAGAGGTTGTATTGGGGTTTACAGTGGGACCTCAATGTACTTCATTTTCGGTCTCCCAGACACACCAACACTGAATTGTTTGGTAATTCAGGGAAGCAGAATAAGATGACAAAAAAAAAACCCACACCTCATTTTCATTTGGGATCTATATGAATACTTGAACTCCAGCCCTTAAAGAGCAAATGCCTTATAATTATTATGCCACTCATCCAGCCAGTTTCACAAATACAAGTAACAAATCATTCCAGCTCCTAGTGCTATTTGGTTTAGGTACATTTATCCTGAGAGAGTTCTCCTGGTGTTGTTGAAGGCTGTATCCATGGGGCTTCTGAGGAATGCAAGCTCTGATATTAGGGGCTTATTAAACATTCTCACTCAGGTCTTGAGCTGGTGTAGATTAACACAGCTCCATGGAAACAAATAAAAAACCAGACAGCCTATGACAGCTAAGAATTCAACCCACAGTCTCCATGCAGAAGAAATATTTTCTCTTCCAAAATGGGCATTGAAAGCTGGGATTTGCCCTGCCTATTTCTGAGCAATGCCACCTTCCTCCTGAAACACAGACTACCACAGGAGTTAAATGACAGCAAGGAACAGATTTTTTAATTATCATTAATATCAGCAGAAGTCTCAGCATGTCTAAAGGCTTGTCTAAAGCATGTCTTTCTGAGTAAGCCCAAAGAATCATGAATATTTGTTTGAGCATTATCTACATTTACTTAAATCTTAGAAGTGCTTTCCAATTCTCTACTACTCATTCAATTCCAACAAATTGTCTTTCTTACCCTCTCCCAACCCCATTGTCATTCTTCCTCAGTTCTGGTCACTAAACACAGAACAATGACATTTTTTTTCTGCCAACAAATCTTCCCCCAGGTTTCAATATTCAGCCTACTCCTCAGTCCTTCTGAGGAGAGAGAGGAGAGTCCTTTAACAAATCTAAAGTAACTCTTTCAGTGAATTTCAGGGCAGATAAGATTAAACTTATGGTCTCCCTTACAGACATAGAAAGTTTGAAACCTTTATGGCATTAAAAATATATTCTTGTGAACAGAACACTATCCTAATTCCCCAAAGGCTCATACCATAATTAAATTGGCTATTGAACTTCTCACAGTTGATAACGTTGAAGCGATAGGGAATTGCTAATTTCATATCATGGACTTCAAAGTAGAACCACTGGTGATGCTGGTTGCTGTTGACATCTGCATTCATAATTAAATCATATTCAAACCTGTTAAGGAAGACAAAAAATTATGGGAACCATGAACACTATATCAATCTGCTACTGAACCTGCTGAGGAGAGCAGGCTTAAATTCATTAATAACCTGTGATAATCCATTAAATTCATTAATAACCTGTGAGAATCAAAGAACACCATCAAACTAGCAGTGCCTAAACACACCATTAAATACTCACACTGTGTTAGTCATGTCAAAACTTTTTCAGCTCTGCTTTCTCACTCCTGTTACTTTCATGACATCTAAA
Organism: Podargus strigoides; assembly: GCA_028020825.1. Taxonomy (NCBI): domain Eukaryota; kingdom Metazoa; phylum Chordata; class Aves; order Caprimulgiformes; family Podargidae; genus Podargus; species Podargus strigoides. The sequence goes on along the minus strand of CM051663.1, from coordinate 7,761,843 downwards.
TGTGGGCAGGTGTCATAAAACCGGCTTCCCTGGCCAACCCTTTCCGAACCCAGAAGGACTCCAGCATTCCACACTGTGGTCACAGCAGAAAGGCTGGTTGGGACACAGCCACTGCAGGCATACTTACTCACGCACTTGGATGGCTTTGCGAAGGTTTCCCGATTCAAACTTGGAGAAGAATGTCAGACAGCCTGGAGCACCTGGGCTTGCGTGACTGCAGTAAATCAAAGCAAGGATACCTATAGCAGGTTGCTTCAAAGACAAGTCTTCCCTGGCACCTTTTGTATGCTAATACAGGGTGTCATTAATTTTTTTTTTTATAAGCAAGACCCTGAGAATTAGCAAGATGTGAGCAAATCCATAATCATCTTATCCGATGCAGCATCCTTCTCTGCTCTTGCTTAGTATTTCTAAATCTCATGTTCTTTTCCTTTTCCAATACTCCCTTTTGTCCCAGTTCATAATTACTTTCTTCATTCCAGTTATTTTCCCCAAGTTATTACCATTTATTAATTGCATGAGGCAGCTATACTATACATTTAGCCTTCCCTCATCTAAAGCTTAGAAACTCTTAAATTCATCTTGAACAACTTCAGAACTCTCTCCTACCTCAAACTGTCCTTCCTTTTTTTTTTTTTTTCTCTCTAAAGTGTTATCCGAGTCACTCATCCTTTCTCTGAATGCAATTTCTTCGTATTTGGAACCCTCTCCAACTGCCCTGTGCTACACCTTCTCAAGGACCACAATTTATGGCCATAGTTGAGCACTTGAAAGTGTTCACAAGACTGGATGTTTGTTTTCAGAAGCCTTTTACAAGTGCCATACCTTTCAGGGTACATCTTGTGACACTACCCATACAGACACTCAAGTACACTCCCAATGGGAAATGCTGCTTCAGGGCGTGGAGAGACTGCATCTGAATTCATAGGTATGGTTCCCAGCATCAGCTTGCATGCCTCTCTTTCAAATCACTGCATGCAACGCACACATATCCAGAGACACCATACAGTCCCTTTGATGTATAGATTTTCTTGTCCCATCTGAAAAGTTTTGACACTCTTGCCCCAGTGAATTCCACAATAAATCCTTTCCTCAAAGCCACATACGAGGAATCTACTCCTTCTCTGTATTTTTCCTGTTGGTCCTTTTACCTCCTAGGTTATTTCTTCTATACCTTTATCAGAGCTTAACAGGTAAACTGAGCTCTCCACCTAACCCAGGACTGACAGTGTCCCTGGTTACAGTACTCAATTTAAGTTACCCACCTGGGTTCGTCTAAATCAAAAACAGTTCTGCCTATCACATCATCTGGCTGGATTAAGCGGCGAACATCATCTAGTACTTTGTCCCTAGGGAAAAAAAAAATCAAATTGTAATTACATTGTGAGAAATCTTGGTATAGGATCACCTTGTAGAATAAATATGAAGAGGCTTAGGAAATTCTTTTGAAAGATGGGTAAGAAAGAGGAAATCCATGTGCTAATTCCAGGTGATTTATTTTTTTGTTTGGGGCTGGAGTTTTGGGGGTTTTGTTTTTCAGTATGAGAAAGCTCCTGCTCCATTCCCACTATAAGTTGCTTTTTGGGTTAAATGGTGGATTCTGTAAAATTTTTATTTTCTACAGTATTCTGTCAAGTCTGGTGTATCCCCAGTTCTTCACAGTCAATGTCAATCTCCCAAACAACCAGCCTTGGCCCATAAGGAAATATCTGCCATAACTTATAAACACACTAGTCTGTCTCATATTGAATCTTGCCTGTAAATCAAGCTAATTTCTACTCATTATTAAACTGAAGTTCTGATCCCTGAAGATGATCAAACATGGAACACCAGATTTTCTTCCTGACCTTTGCAGCAGTCATATTATGCCCTGAAGCATGATACAATTATTCCCATTTTAGCTGTATAGTTACACATGTTATTATAAAGCAAACCTTTCAGAGCAACAGTGCAAGAAGATGGTAGAGTGACTTTGCCTCTAAATAAGATTTTTAGCTTTTATGTTTGTTGCTGAATGAATCATTACCTCCCTAGAGGTCAGGAATTAGCGGTATTCACAAATGCCATTTGATTAACATTGATCAGCTTTAAAGTTTAGCATGGAATCCAGCCTCTTTTGTATCTGCTAATAATTCCCTATGCCTCAGAAAAGAAATGTAAAGTCATTGCACACAGCCACCCATGGAACAGACAAAATGGTAGTTATAAGAACATCTTTCTCTCCCAGCACATCTTCAAAACACAGCTCATCTGAACACCTGAAAAAAACCCAGGAGAAAAACAGCAGCCTCTAGCAGTGTGCCATAGGGGTCATCCATTTTTTATTTCTTTCTGTGTGTTGCATGCCATATATGCTGCCTTCTCCTAGCAGGCTGGGCAGCAGAGAGAAAAAGCAGCTTACTTACCTTGTCCCTGCTGAAGTTCTCTAGCTCATGAGAGACTTCCCAAGAGCAGGTGCACGTGCTAGGGAAGGAGGAGAAGCCATGGAGCAGGCAAAGAACAAGAGGCATAGTGAGAAGGGACACAGCAACAGAAGGGTAGATAGGAAGATTCCTGAGAAAAACTTGACACAGTCACACAGCTCTGAGCGGGCAGAAAGGATTTTTCCTTAAAAAGCCAAATAGGACCCATCATTGCACACACTAGAGGTGGTTGGATTAAGAGCAAGACTGAATCCAAAAATGTATCCTGAAAGGACAGTCTTCTGCATATCTCAAATGAACTTGTTCTCAATTGTATTCTAATAAGGTCACAGATTCACAGCTCATTCTGAGTTTTGATTTGTTTACCTTAAGGAAAAGCCACTAGTAAACGTATGTCAGAGCTTTCACTAGCTGAGTCCCATCACTACATAGGTACATTGATACATTTATCAATAATCAGTTTAATCAACAACAATTTGGGATATGAGATAGGGGAGTCTTTACAGATTCACAGAAGCCACAAAAATCTCACTCCATGGTTGCCACTGTCACCTTCAGCTATGAGACAGAGAAAGCAACTCACAGACAGTTCACAATTCATCCACTGACACACAGAAAGTCCATGTCAGAGATAGGAAATGAGCCTGCTGATTCCTAATCCTGTTCGTAATCCAGTTAGATACTATTTTCCTTTCCTCAGGAGGAAAACCTAAATAAAATCATGCTGCTGTTTGCCCTATCTCCTTGTGACAAATAACTGGATAACCCAAAATTTGTTCTGTAACTTCCTAAAGTATTCAGAGATGTGATAGTCAGAACCTGCCTAAACCAGTTTTGAACCTGAGAGACCTCCGTGTGGTAATTACATTAAAGCACAATCACCTTTGAACCCCATACTTGCGCTCCAACATGGGCTTGCTGTACGGAGGTGGATGGTGACCCCAGAAATCAGGGAATGCCATGTCTTTGTAGTCTGGTATGGACTTAACACATTTGGCCCTAGCTGTGTAGAAGCAAGGGCTGTGGAACGGGATATCCCCTTGGTGTTTCTCCAGAAGAGTTGCCACTATGTCTGAGCTCTCCAGCTTCCCACCAGGACTAGGATTGATTGAGGCCTCACAGTCAGGGTAAAACATTTTTTTGTACCAAGCAGCCTCTTTTGGGAGACGACACAAACTAAGTGTGTGACTCCTGGCTGGACCTTCTTCACAACAGTCTGCATCTTGGGCTGCTTCTACAATGTCTCCCTTTTCATCAGTCAGATCCCATCTGCATTTCTCCTTTATCCAGCTCTGCAGTGGGACTTGGCAATTTTTTTCTGCTGGATCTGGTCCCATCTCTGTGACACTTTGGTTTCTCCATCTGTTGTTTGGATGTTTCACAGAAGTAGCACTTGGAATGAAATGAGAGGGGGTAGAGGGAAGACTCTCAGTCCTATCCTCCAAGCTCTTCTCTTCCTCAGATTCTGATTCAAGCTCCTTTAAAATTTAAAAAGCAGAAGAAATTGAAAGAATCTAAAGACAAAAGGTTTCCTCTGGAAGGAGGTACAATCTAAGGAAGAAAGAAAAAATATTGACAAATCCCCCCAAACTCCCAAACTGTACCCATCCAATAGGACAGTCAGAATAAAATCAGCCCATGGACCACCTGCTAGAGTTTCTTTATCCACAAAGCTATTTCAACAGTAGCCCTCAGAAACTAAAAGGATCAGACTGAGTCATCTGGGTGAGTCATCTCCAACCAAAGCTAATTGTTCTAACAAATTCGGGAAAATAATTCACAAGGCATTTTTTTTTAGAACATAGATGTTACAACAGGGTAAAAGAGGCCAATCTGTCATGCAAAACTCCAGCCCTGCCTTCATACAAGTGTATAAATTAATTCCATTTGGCCACTTATGATCATAAATGTCACATCATTGTGTCTACAGAAGATACATTAAGCCAGTGGTCCTTTCCAGATTCATATTTGAATCATAGCTTTCAGTTCTCCTAAATTCCAAGACTTGTAATAAGAGCAATACTCCACTTCATTTCTTGTCCCAAACTGCAATAGAACAATGATTTGAACTGCATTTCACTCAGCAGCAGTGCAATCTTCTCCATCATTTCCTTCAAAACACTTGTTGACAGTATTTATTTTCCACATCTCATTCTGATCTTGATATTGCTGTTGATATTGCCAGCAAGGACACAAATTCTTATCTGACAGATTTCTCATGTGGCAATTGATTCAGTAGTGCTTAGCTAATCTATACCCAGCCAAACATACACCAAACAATGTCACTCCCCTTCTATCACTCTTGATTCACACCAATAAACTACAGCAAAAATGCTTTATTTTTATTTTTCCAGTCCTATAAGACATCTAAGTTTCCTTTTGCAATAGCATTGTCTAGTTATCTCTGTCAGTACTCCCTTTTAAGTATTTCTTAAACTCTTGAATATTTACAAATAAAGGATGCTGCACTACAATAGTACCTGAAAATTATGGGAAAGTTCCGGACACATTGCTTCATATTGTCCAAGCTCTTCTTCTGGTCGATCAAGCACTGGCCTTGACCTCAATTTGTTCATATCTGTCTCCAAGTCATAATCCTAAAAATAATAATTAGAAAAGCATGTATATTAAACATGCTCAACAAGATGACTGTTAAAGTAATATTCTGCATTATATCCTTGATTTCTAATGATATACTCATTAAATGAGTCCTGTAACTATTCTTCCCATACTCATGAAGGCTATTAAAGTCATTTCATGGAATTGCAAATAGAGGCACAAGAGGAAAGACTACATAGTGAAAACAGGGAATTTGATATTTTGGTATTTGAGTAGAGATACCATGAAAAGATGGTTTAAAAAACAAACAAACCATCAAGACTGAAAGTTGAACCTTTTTATAAGCACCTCAGCTTGGGATGTTTCAAAATAAGAGACAATAACTACTAGTTCTTTCTGAGCGTGTCCATCATTCCCTTGCTTATGTTGTGTAAACTGGTAGGCACAGATCCTCAAGATATAATTGGTAGTATTTCAATTCAAAGAAACAATAACCAAATAAATGCAAGTTTATCAAGAAAATTCTCAAAGTATAACAGAAGGCAAAATTGTTTTCACAGGCTATCAGCAAAATTAGAAAGCTTGACAGTTCTGCCTTTGATTTAGACAACCACGTGGATTCTCTGAGTGCTGATCAATCAAACAAAAAGGCCCACATCTGTATCATTGAACTTGCAGGCACCAATTGCTCATATTTTATTTTTATTTCTCAATGCTGCTTATAAAATAAAAAAATCTGTGAAACTCTTGCTTAATCCATCTTCTTTACTCTCCAACTTTCTTGATACTTTTATATGAAAAAGAAGCTTTTTAGATCTCCACTATCAGCAAATCAGGGATAAGAACCATATTTGAAACTTTCACAGTTGAAGGCAACTGTGCACTGATGTGAAGCCTCCTCTGTATCAGATACATGAACCAAAATTGAACTGTGTCCAGCATTTGACCATTGCATAAGAAACTAGGAAAAGCTGGGGCAAGAAGGAAGGATGGAGACCTGGCATTGATGGCTGACCATTACACTGCAGCATTATTCAAATAATTCAACACGCCATTAGTAACTATGTACCACCAAAGAAGTGATTTGCTTCTGATAAATAGACTCATTTATGAAGCTATTATCAAAAGAAAAGTAAAAAAAGAGAAATGCCAGAATGCAAAAGCATCCATGGCATTTCAAGCCCTGAGCCACACTTGTATTGCAAAATAGAGTCAGAAGTGTTGTTTGGGCCTAGTTGAAAACGCAATGAAGAACTGCACAGAGTATTTGAGGTCAGTTTAAAAGGATTTGCCACTAACAGCATAATGATGCATGAGAGTTGCAAACTTGCTGAAGATTTGAGTTGAGAAGGGTAGATGGTCGATGTGATTATTTGATTTTCATAGAACTGTCTGAACAGTTATTGATGGAAGTGTTGAGCCAAGTTTCAGTTTGGTTGGTATTACTGGTGTGCATAGGTATGCTTTATGTAGCTGTCAAATTGTTTGTAAATCACATCAATACCAGGAAATATTGTGCAAGTGATATCTCATACAAAAAAGGCAAACTGAAAGTTCATTATCCACTCCTTTCTTGCTTTCCCTTTAGAAAGATTTGTCATGGGACATAAATGACCAGCACACCAGACAAACAGTACATAAAACTTATATTCACAGCAAACTCATAGGCAAAAAAATCCTGTTCACATCTACTTGGTAAATCCTTATGAATAATGAAATAGTTCAGAGGCATATAGAATCCGTTTCTGAATGAATAACTAATTAAAGAAGATAAATGCACTACGAACCTTATTCCTAATGAGCATCTTGATGAGCTCTAATATTGAGAAAAAAACAGTCAGGGGCAAGTTAGGACACTAAACTAATATGGTATGATTGGGCTTTGGGTTTTTTTTAGGGGGGGGTGTTGTTGCTCTGTTTGGTTGGGGTTTTTTTAAACTTCCTTCTTTCATTGGGTGACATCAGTTTAATACTTGAGAAAAAGACAGAGCAAGTAGTGAAAACACCCTTCCACAGAAGTCTCAATCATATCCAATTAGACTGTATTTGCAACTTCATTTCTTTAATTTGCCTTCCCAAACCACTTTATGTGGATAAGACTCATCAGGAGCATTCAGTACTTCACATTTGTGCTTGTACATATTTTTGCAACAAAAAAGCTTGCACTCTCATCCTCAGCTGTTAGTTTGGGTGGGTTTTTTACCAGTTAGGTCATGACAGGAAGAGCGCAAAGGGAGAAGTCAGAAAAGTCTTGAATAATTCATTACTTTGTCTATATGCAGTAGCAAATAAAGAATGTATCTAGGAAAGAAAGTTCCTAGGTTCAAATGGCCCAGCTGTGGCTTAAAAGAACTAGCTTTTTTCTTAGGGTAGATGCACAGCCTAAATATGTTCTGATACAGAAAGAAAGAGAGGGTTGGTCTTTCCTAGGTGATAGTTCATTTTTCCCCTACTAAGTGCCATCTCTGGTCTACCCCCAGAAGAACAAAAGATCCATCATTTATCCCTGACTGTGCACATGATTATAATAGTCACTGGTCAGTCTCTCTGCAGGAACAGAGAAGTCACCAAACTCGCACCATCCTGGGTGACAAGCGTGGCAATTAATAAGATAAATTCAGGGAACGCTCTTCAATGAAAGTCAGTGCTTTCTCTTTTTCTTCTTTCAAGTATCCTTCTATCATTCAAGTAGTGTATTTGTGGGAGACCACATGCATATCTAGATTCTCTGCTTAGACAGCTTGTCAGGATGTCAAAATAGACAACGAAAAGTTTTACTTTCCTGTACGTAGATGATTAAGGAAACTATGGCTCATCTACCTACTTCCTCCTTACTCTCCACATCCTCATTATTGAGGTCGTTTTCAGCATCTTCCTCTCCATCACTTTCATAGTCACCTGCAGAAGTAGAAAAGAGAGAGAGGCAAAGGTGTTCAACCTAATATCCCTTCTCAGACCCTCCACAGAAATATGTGCAACCTCTTCTGTGTGTGCCACACACTCCTTCAAACTACAACACACCACAACCCTGATTAAAGCAAATCCCATTTGTTAATCTAGTATAAATGAATTTGGCACCAAATCTCCCACTTTTTAAAGCTCTGTTCTCTTGGACTCAAGCACTGTCTTTCAAAACCATGACAAATGTCACCATAGTATAGATCCAACTCATATTACAAAGCAATATAGAGATTTTCTGCTTGGCTGCAATGATATTACAGGATGCTCTTAATCTGTATTATCTAGATTAGGGTATTTTACTGCTATCATCATTATAGTATTTGAGCATCTTCCATATGAAACCGAAAGCAACAGAGAAATTGCTTGTTTATCATGGAGTCTACCATTTCTCCTTTTCTGTATGAGTGTCTCGCCTGTGCTTAAATTCTACTTTTCAGCAAGTGCTCACATCTTTTACTTATGCAGTATGACTGCTATCTGCTTTTATTTTAGAAAGGAAAAAAGATAATACTTCCCGCAATTCTTTACTGAAAAAGCTGCAGAGCAGTGTTCCCCCCTCAAACAGTCACGTACAGGCACAATTTTCTCTCCCTCTATTGTTGTTGTGGAACAATGGCATCTACAGCCCACTCAATTTCATTATTATTTGGGTAACAGAAGAATTGTTTTCTCTTTGCTCCTCTTAATCTTCTCCCATTTATTCTCCAAACAGAATCTCCAAACTTCAGGAAGACCTGAGAGCAGTTTCATCTCTACTAAGTGACACTGTAGGCAATCAAATTAATTTTAACCGTAAACCTCAGGACTAGGCTGCCAAGGCTCCCTTCCCCAGATCCCACATTTAATTCCCACATGTCACATTCTTTTTCCTCTTACTGAACGCACCCTTCAGCTATTTACCTTCAGATCCCTCACATGGAGGTTCACTCCTGGAGTTCCCAGGAAGAGGGAATGAATAGGAACTTCTTACTGTCCCCACAGGCAGAGGCTCCTTGGGGTAGCACTTTCTTAGAATATGAGTCACAGTGGTTATGATAGGATCCAGATTTTTGCAAGATACACAGTCCTAGCAACCAAAGGAGAACAATGTTAAGAATTGTCTCTTGCAATTGTCCTGCCTATTACACACAATCCCCCAGAGCAGAGACACTTTTCTGATTAAAATATGAAATATTTATACTTATGAGGGTTTTTTCCTGCTCCACCCTCACCTGTTGTTTCTCCCTCTCCTTTTTACCATCAAAGTCAAATTCCTGAAACAAGACCTCAAGTTCTTGCAGTCTATTTCTTACAGAAATATAAGCTAGCATAGACCTTGGGGTACTTCCATTGATGTATGTCATTTAGAAGACACAGCATCCCCTAATTCTGCTCTAAGACATTACAGTCAGGGTACACTGAAGGAAGGCATAATAGCAGCATAAGCTAAAATATCCTAGCTAACACAGGTAATAGTAGCAGTGAAGAGTTATGTTCTCTAATATGGACTAAAACAAATCCTGCAAAAAGCCCATGTATATGTTGTGGCTGCCAACACATGCCAAAATCTGTGCTTCTGCATATTCATGACAACTAAACCCAGAGCTATCATGACAAAACTAACACAGATAAGCTAGGACAGCTATACCATTATTTCACTGTACTCAAAAGAGCATTCTCACTGTATTCTATATGGTTCAAAATTAGGCTCAATAGTTAGACTGAAAGATTACTATATATTACCTAGCCACAAAATATTGCATTCCTGCAGTATCCCACATTTTCTACTCCTATTATCCAGATCAGAAAATGGAAATGTAAGGAGCTATGAGAGCCGAGATGTACTTTGGAGACATATGCAAGTGAACTCCTTCGTCTTTTGTTGCAAAGAGAACAAAAGATGCCCCCGACAGAACTAAAAGCATAGACCCTCTGCGAGATCATAATAGGTGTATGTCTTCAATCTAACAGAGACTGGGAGCTTGGATAAGCAAATTACAGCTGCTGCACAAAGCTGAAGTTGTTTAAAACCGATAGGTGTGATGTTCAGAAAACCAAACTTTCAGATGTCCCTGAGTACAGCCCATCTATACCACAGCCTCCATCAGAGAGACTGACTAATCAATGTTGTATCCCACCTATGCTCACAAGTTGTACCATGCCTATCACCGTGTTATCTTTAGTGGCTTGAAACTAAGACTTAGCTCATCATAACAGAAATACAAGTCAAATAAGCAGCGTGAATGTTCTAGGAGGCAAAGGAGAAATATTACAATACATTCTAATACCATTTAGTATGTTTGCATCCCTTCAGCACAGATAAAATGGAACAGCCTAGAGGACAGAACAGATAATTTTTGTCATTGTCTAACAGCCCATGGTTAGGATTTGGGCTGCAGGAAAAAAAAAAAAAAAAAAGGAAAAATATTCAGCATAACCAAAGACAACCAAAGAACACAAAGTACTTTGTTATAATCAGGAAAAGGAAAATGGCTGCATTGGAGGGGAATTGATTGTTCAGGACTTTATTCTGTTTTCTCATGTATGATTGAATGGCATTATAAGATTCAGTGGGATTAACCAGGATTCCTGTAGGGAGGCTAGAAAAATCATCTAAAAGCTGACATGCTTATAAGACTCACTATAAGAATATTTCTAGATCTCTGGCTGTTAGGAACAAGGAGGAAAGAAAAGACAATTTTCAAAGCATCTCCAGGAAAGTTTTATTGTGGTTAGACCAAACACCAAGGAGAAGTGGTTTCCGTTTCCAGTTTTTCAATTTATTCACTCTTTCACACGGTGTTTAGGTGCCTTTGTTTGCTTGTTATTGAAGGAAAGATAAGGAAAGTTTGTCTACATGTGTGAATAGAATGACATTCCTGAACAGCCTTACTATAGTTTACTAAAACTCTGTTTTTAGTAGAGCAGCAAACACAGGACTGTATAAATGCCTGCCTTGGGCCAGCCATGTTAATTCACTGCCAAGTGAATTGAGATAGTCAAGAACAAGGCACGTTCATCCAGACAATGAACTTCCACACATGGAGTTATTCAGTGATGCGGTTTGAAAGTAATTTTTCTTTACAGCAAATTAGCTTACAAGAGCAAACAAGCCTTCAGATACCTTACAGGAAATTTGTGGGACTGTCTTCATTACTGTTCATAAAGTGCTCTCATATTCCAAGATAACACAGTTTATAGATGACTGAAAAATGTTCCATCACTGTATTGGAAAAGACTTTTTTACTGACACATGAGAAATAGACAGGAGACTGCTCTGTATGTGTGTAAACTATCCCATTTATTTTGAAGTGGGATATTGTGAATAAGGCAAGAGAGTGAATCCTTAGCCCAGAAAACCCATGTAGAGATAACCAGAATTCAGTGGCTCTGCTTTTTAGCCTCTACACTCAATCTTTTCTCTACTGAATCTGGAATAGTCCAGGTATTATGATACATATGTGACATATACAAAAAAAGGAGGTTTCAATATGACAGTAAGGCAAAAGATAATGATGCTAATGAATGCTTCTACTGGGAAACACAGAATGCAGTACAGAATAATATTATCTTAGAGTAGACCCTAGTACAGGAAGGCTGAAGAAAAACCATACAAGCTTAATAAATCAGATGGATAAAAGATAAAATAGCAAAATAATGTTTCATGCACCAGACTTTCCTAAAGCAGACACAAACCCGTTTTCTTGTCTCAGCATAGACAGCTCTGTCACTGCACACAAAGCCAGCCAGTTGCTAATGTGAATATACCATTTAACTGCCATGAAAGTCTAAGTGGAGCTTGGAGAAAGAAATGGGTGCAGAAAGTGCTTCATTGTCACAAATGATTTCATTATCTAAAATTATTTTTCATTCCAAGTAGGAGTGGAACCCAAAATATCTCTAAACTCTCCTAAAGTATCTCTAAATTCTCCTCAAATAAAGTAGCAGTCACTTCTAATCTATTTAAGGAGAGAGCAGTCTTTGGTTGTTCCTGTAAAGACATAGGTTTAAAGGCTATTAACAGTCCAGGTATTTCAGCTGTCTATCAGCCTATACAATAAGCAGCTGGAAAGGTTTCAATTGAAAATCAGCCTTGTAAATAGGAGTTCCATTGGAAGTTGTTAAAACAAACCCATCTTGGCAAAACTGCCTCAGTTTCAACAGATTAAAAAAAACCTAAAAGTTTCAGCAGAAGTTTTCTGGCCAGTCTTTAAAACCTTTAAAATCTCATTAGCTGCTCAGACTTTAGTCAAGGCTAATCACAGAACCACAGAAGGGTAGGGGTTGGAAGGGACCTCTGAAGATCATCTAGTCCAACCCCCCTGCTAGAGCAGGATCCTAGAGTAGATCACACAGGAACACATCCAGATGAGTTTTAAATGTCTCCAGAGATGGAGACTCCACAACCTCTCTGGGCAGTCTGTTCCAGTGGTCTGTCACCCTCACAGTAAAGAAGTGTTTCCTTATATTTAGACTGAACCTCCTGTGTTCCAGTTTGTGCCCATTGCCCCTTATCCTGTCACTGGACACCACTGAGTCTGGCCCCATCTTCCTGACACCCACCCTTAGGATGTTTATAAGCATTGATGAGATGCCCCCTCAGCCTCCTCTTCTCCAAGCTAAACAGACCCAGCTTCCTCAGCCTCTCTTCATATGGGAGATGCTCCTATCCCTTCATCATCTTAGTGGCCCTGTGCTGGACTCTTTCCAGTAGCTCCATGTCCCTCTTGAACTGGGGAGCCCAGAACTGGACACAGCGCTCCAGATGAGGCCTCACCAGGGCAGAGTAGAGGGGGAGGAGAACCTCCCTTGACCTGCTGGACACATTCCTCTTAATGCACCCCAGGACACCATTGGCCTTCTTGGCCGCGAGGGCACATCGCTGGCTCATGGTCATCCTGTTGCCTACCAGGACACCCAGGTCCTTTTCCCCAGAGCTGCTCTCCAACAGCTCAGCCCCCAGCCTGGACTGATCCATGGGGTTGTTCTCCCCCAGATGCAAGACTCTGCACTTGCTCTTATTGAATTCCGTTAAGTTTCTCCCTGCCCAGCTCTCCAGGCTGTCCGGGTCATGCTGGATCACGCACAGCCCTCTGGCATGTCAGCCACTCCTCCCAGCTTTGTATCATCAGCAAACTTGTTGAGGACACACTCTGTCCCTTCGTCCAGGTTGTTAATGAATATATTGAATAGGACCAGATCCAGTACCAGCCCCAGGGGGACACCACCAGTCACAGGACTCTTAACTAGACTCTGCCCCACTGACCACTGCTCTCTGGGCTCTGTCCTTCATCCAGGTCCTCCTTCTTGCCATTTTTATAGATTGGAGTGACGTTGGCCTTCCTCCAGTCCTCAGGCACCTCTCCTGTTCTCCAGGACGTTTCAAATATGATGCAGAGCGGTCTAGCAATGACTTCTGCCAGCTCCCTCAGCACTCGCAGATGCATCCCATCAGGGCCCATGGATTTGTGAGTGCCCAGTTCACCTAGCTTTTCCCTAACCCAATCCGCTTCAACCAGGGCACAGGCTTCCTCTTTCCTGACAGCTTCTGTGGTCTCAAAGGTCTGGGTCTCCTGAGGGTCTGCTTTAGCAGTAAAGTTTGAGGCAAAGAAAGCATTCAGTAATTCCACCTTCTCTGTATCCTCCATCACCAGCGCACCCACTTCATTCAGCAGAGAGCCTGCATTTCCCCCAGTCTTCCTTTTGGCTGCAATATATTTGAAGAATCCTTTCTAGTTATCCCTGACCTACCTTGCTAGGTTTAATTCTTTCCTTATTGCATCTCTACATTGTCCGACCAAATTCTTGTATTCCTCCCAAGTGGTCAGGTCCTTCTGTCCTGGGTTGCAATGTATTCTATTACCATGAGCCGTTGAGGCCTGGCGCCGGTGTTCCTTGCCTCGCCCCTCGGGACTATTCTTCTGTTAATGCACCCATCAGTGCCTTGCCCCAGGACTCACCATCTCTTTGTGAGATGCCCCGGCCAGAGGGGGAGGGGTGGAGCCAAGCATTCCCGCCGGAGATAACTTTGGGGTGTGGAGCAGCGCGAGGGGCCTTACCCGCTGGGACCCCAGAGGACAGGGACTGCACCGCGGCCGGATTTTTCGGAGGAGGACCAGTTTTCTTTTCTACAAGATCACCGCTTCAACGGGATCATTTAAAAGAGAACTGCAGCTGCCACCGAAATCGGATTGCTCAGACTTTGTTTTCTTTTCCTACGGACCACCGCTTTAACCGGACCATTTCGGAGAGAACTGCAGCTGCCACTGGATCGGACTGGTACCAGCACCCTGCCCGGCAGGGGGCCAGGTTGTATCCCTGACTCTGTCGAGCCTGTAACCGGTTTCTCTGTATTATAGTTTTGTTGTATACATTAGTAAAAACTGTTATTCCCATTTTCCTCATATCTTTGCCTGAAAGCCCCTTAATTTCAATTCTATAACAATTCGGAGGGGAGGGGGTTGTATTTTTCTGCTCTAAGGGGGGCTCCTGCCTTCCTTAGCAGACACCTGTCTTTCAAACCGGGACAGATTTTGGCGCCCAACGTGGGGCTCGAGGGCACTGAGGAAAAAGGGTGAAAAAGGAATAACAGTTCCGGGCTAACCTGATGTTTTGTGCACTGAACGTGGGATCTTTGTTAGGCAGCACCATGTGGTCTAGTTTACCTTGCTTCGGGTGGCACGTGGTCGTGGCTATGCTTTTCCCCTTTGCAGCCCCTTGTCTAAACATGGGTCCTCTGACTAAGGCTACTGTGGTTGTTATCCAGCTTGCACTGTGGGTTGGTAAGGTGAGGAGTTCATGGTTTTTCGATTTCCTGTGGAATGTGGGCACATGGATAAAGGGCTATCACACGCTCAGCGTATGTTTCGGGGATTACATTAAAAATGGTACCTTCTGTGAGGAAATAACACCAGGGGAAGTTTTCTCCCAACCATTCAACCAGTTCTTTGGGTCTGCTCCATCAGCTTTCGAAGGGTTTAGTTTTCCCCTAGATATTATCCATGTGTTGCTGCTAATAGGCCTACTGCTAATGGGCTGCTTGGCCTTCAGAAATAAAGTGAGACTGGCTTGGATAACTACTTGGGCACCCACCCCAGAGACTAGGAATGCTGCCCCAGAACCTGACACGGCCCCAGAGGCCAGAGATCCTGCCCCGCAGCCTGACCCTGTCCCACGACCTGGCATTGCCCAACAGCCCACCTCACAAATGGACCAGCCTAATTGGGTGGGGGTGCTGATAAAGGAAATACGCGAGATGGGCCAGAAGCTGACGGAATACACCTCCCAAACTAGTGGGAAACCTTGTCCTAAAGAGGGAAAGTCTGATGGTGCAGCAGTGGGACCCACAGATGTTACAACTGTGCAGGGTCCAGCTGAACCACAAGGACAGCCACAGCCAGCAGCAGTCGCCCCTGTGCAGAGGAGGAAGTGCAAGGCCAAATCAGTACGCCCAGTTAATGATGGGGATGAGCCAGAGCCCTCACAACCCGCAGGGGAGTCAGAGCCTGAAATTATCATCGAATCCCTGTCATTCGACAGTCTCCGTAATATGCGAAAAGACATTGCGCGACGGGGGCGTGAGCCTTTTACAACTTGGTTACTTCGGGTTTGGGACCTTATGGGTAAAGGCGTACAACTGGATAGTGGCGAAGCCAGGTATTTGGGATCCTTGGCCCAAGACTCAGGGGTGGACCAGGTATTTGTAAGGGAGCCGGGGCCCCTTTCTCTCTGGGAGCGGCTTTTAATGAGTGTGAGGGAAAGGTTTGTCCACAGAGAGAGAATGCAGGAGTACCATCATAGAATGCAATGGAAGACCCTTGAGGAAGCGATCCAACAGCTGAGGGAAGTGGCAGTGTTAGAGGTACTCTTTGGGAGGGACGGACAGCATGATAATGACCCCGACAAGGTCAAGTGTACAGGGCAGATGCTGTGGAACCTGGCAAAGCTGGGGCCACAGCAGTATGCCACGTTCATTGCAACAATTAATGCTGATGACAACCAGGAGACAGTGGGTTCTGTTGCCAACAGGTTCAGATATTATGAGAGTTTAGTCAATGGCCCAATGAAAGCTCATGTCGCTGCTGTGGCTAGGGACCTCAAGGAAGAGATTAGGGAGGAGGTGATGAAGGAGGTGAGGAGGAGCAGCTCTCATGTGGCACCAGTGCAGGTCATAAACCCCAGAGCCAGAGCCCGACGTCCCCCAGCTAGAGAGAGAGGGTACACCCCACGATCTGAGCTGTGGTTCTTCCTGTGTGACTGCGGGGAAGACATGAGAAGGTGGGATGGGAAACCCACTTCTGTCCTGGCAGCACGGGTTCGTGAGCTCAAAAGGGAAAACGCTAACCGAGGGGGTTCCACTAAAGCAAAAGTAGCCTCAGCCTCCCGTGACCGAGCTGCCAGGTATTACAGAAGGGAGGATGATATGTCAGATCCCCTTGAAGAAACATCTAGCAGGTATGCCCAGGGAATGGATGATAACCAGGCCTAGAGGGGCCCTGCCTCTAGCCAGGAAGAGGCACGGGAGAATCGGGTCTTTTGGACAGTGTGGATCCGATGGCCTGGCACATCAGAGCCACAGAGATACGAAGCATTGGTTGATACTGGAGCACAATGTACCCTAATGCCATCGGGACATGTGGGGGCAGAAGCTGTGTCTATTGCTGGGGTGACAGGGGGGTCGCAGCAGTTGACCCTGTTGGAAGCTGAGGTGAGCCTGACTGGGAAGGAGTGGCAGAAACATCCGATTGTGACTGGCCCGGAGGCCCCATGTATACTGGGGATAGACTTTCTCCGAAATGGCTATTACAAAGACCCAAAAGGGTTTAAGTGGGCTTTTGGGATAGCTGCTGTGGAAGCAGAAGGCATTAGGCAGTTGAACACCTTGCCTGGACTATCAGAAAATCCTTTTGCAGTTGGGCTCCTGAAGGTGGAAGAGCAACGGGTGCCAATTGCCACTTCGACGGTGCACCGCCGGCAGTATCGGACGAATCGAGATGCCGTGATCCCCATCCACAAGATGATTCGTGAGCTGGAGAGCCAAGGGGTGATCAGCAAGACCCACTCACCCTTCAACAGCCCCATCTGGCCTGTGCGCAAGCCTGACGGAGAATGGAGATTGACTGTGGACTATCGTGCTTTGAATGAAGTGACTCCACCATTGAGTGCTGCTGTGCCGGACATGCTGGAGCTCCAGTACGAGCTGGAGTCCAAAGCAGCAAAGTGGTATGCCATTATTGACATTGCTAATGCATTCTTCTCCATTCCTCTGTCACCAGAGTGCAGGCCTCAGTTTGCCTTCACCTGGAGGGGCGTGCAATACACCTGGAACCGACTGCCCCAGGGGTGGAAGCACAGTTCCACCATCTGCCATGGGCTGATCCAGACTGCGCTGGAAAAGGGTGAGGCTCCAGAACATTTGCAGTTCATTGATGATATCATTGTATGGGGGAACACGGCAGTGGAAGTATTTGAGAAAGGAGAGAAAATCATCCAGATTCTCCTGGAGGCCGGCTTCGCCATCAAGAAACGCAAAGTCAAGGGACCTGCCCGAGAGATCCAGTTCCTGGGGGTAAAGTGGCAAGACGGACGGCGCCAGATTCCCACCGAGGTCATCAATAAGATCACTGCGATGTCTCCACCGACCACCAAGAAGGAAACACAAGAATTCCTAGGTGTCATAGGCTTTTGGAGGATGCACATTCCCGAGTACAGTCAGATCGTGAGCCCTCTCTACCTGGTTACCCGCAAGAAGAACGATTTCCACTGGGGCCCTGAACAACAACAAGCCTTCACTCAGATCAAGCAGGAAATCGCTCATGCGGTAGCCCTTGGCCCAGTCAGGACAGGACCACAGGTGAAGAATGTGCTCTACTCTGCAGCCGGGAACAAGGGTCTGTCCTGGAGCCTTTGGCAGAAGGTGCCTGATGAGACTCGGGGCCGACCACTGGGATTCTGGAGCCGAAGCTACAAAGGGTCCGAAGCCAACTACACTGCGACAGAGAAAGAAATCTTGGCCGCCTATGAAGGAGTTCGAGCTGCCTCAGAAGTAATCGGCACAGAGGCACAACTCCTCCTGGCACCCCGACTACCGGTGCTGGGGTGGATGTTCAAGGGAAAGGCTCCCTCCACGCATCATGCCACCGACGCTACGTGGAGCAAATGGATTGCCCTCATCACACAGCGCGCCCGTATTGGAAACCAAAATCGCCCTGGGATCTTGGAGATAATTACCAACTGGCCAGAAGGTGAGGCTTTTGGATTGTCTTCTGAAGAAGAGGAAGAGGAAGTGACACGTGCTGAGGAAGCCCCTCCATATAACGAGCTACCAGAGAGTGAAAGACGATATGCCCTCTTCACCGATGGTTCCTGCCGAATTGTAGGTGCTAGCCGGAAATGGAAAGCTGTTGTATGGAGCCCCACACGACAAGTTGTACAAGCTACCGAGGGAGAGGGTGGATCAAGCCAATTTGCTGAACTCAAAGCCGTCCAATTAGCCCTGGACATTGCTGGGAGAGAGAAGTGGCAAAAACTCTACCTCTACATTGACTCATGGATGGTAGTCAATGCCCTGTGGGGTTGGCTGGAGAGGTGGAAAAAGGCCAACTGGCAGCGTAGGGGAAAACCAATCTGGGCTGCTGATGAGTGGAAGGACATTGCCACTCGGGTAAAGGAGCTACCTGTGAAAGTCCGTCATGTAGACGCTCATGTCCCCAAGAGTCGGGCTAATGAAGAACATCGCAACAACGAGAAGGCAGATCAGGCTGCAAAAATAGAGGTGTTCCAGATAGATTTGGATTGGCAGCATAAAGGAGAGTTGTTCTTGGCTCGGTGGGCCCATGATGCCTCAGGCCATCAAGGCAGAGATGCCACCTATAAGTGGGCACGAGACCGAGGGGTGGATCTAACCATGAACAGTATCTCCCAGGCTATCCATGACTGTGAGACGTGCGCTGCGATCAAACAGGCCAAGCGGGTGAAGCCCCTGTGGTATGGTGGGCGGTGGTCCAAATACAAGTATGGGGAGGCCTGGCAGATCGACTACATCACACTGCCTCAAACCCGCCAAGGCAAGCGCTACGTGCTCACAATGGTGGAAGCCACCACTGGATGGCTGGAGACCTACCCTGTGCCTCACGCTACTGCCCGGAACACCATCCTGGGCCTTGAAAAGCAAGTCCTTTGGAGGCATGGCACCCCTGAGAGAACTGAGTCCGACAACGGGACTCATTTCAAGAACAGCCTTGTCAACGCCTGGGCTAGGGAGCATGGCATTGAGTGGGTGTACCACATCCCTTACCATGCACCAGCAGCTGGGAAAGTTGAACGGTGCAACGGACTGCTTAAAACCACCTTGAAGGCACTGGGTGGAGGAACTTTCAAAAACTGGGAGATGCATTTAGCAAAGGCCACCTGGTTAGTTAACACCCGAGGCTCCACGAACCGAGCAGGCCCCGCTCAATCTGAATCCTTACAGACAACAGACGGGGACAGGGTTCCAGTAGTGCACATGAGAGGTATGCTTGGGAAAACTGTTTGGGTTAATTCTGCCTCGGGCAAAGACAAACCCATCCGTGGGGTTGTCTTTGCTCAGGGACCAGGTTGTACTTGGTGGGTAATGCAGAAAGATGGGGAAACCCGGTGTGTACCACAAGGGGACCTTATTTTAAGTGGGAACTGAGTGTAGAGTTTCATTGTATATGTATGTATATATATATGTGTGTGTGTGTGTGTAGAGTTTAAGAAAGGTATTGATTTGGGATGATGCAAATGGTAATAGAATAAGGGGTGGATAATGTCCTGGGTTGCAATGTATTCTATTACCATGAGCCGTTGAGGCCTGGCGCCGGTGTTCCTTGCCTCGCCCCTCGGGACTATTCTTCTGTTAATGCACCCATCAGTGCCTTGCCCCAGGACTCACCATCTCTTTGTGAGATGCCCCGGCCAGAGGGGGAGGGGTGGAGCCAAGCATTCCCGCCGGAGATAACTTTGGGGTGTGGAGCAGCGCGAGGGGCCTTACCCGCTGGGACCCCAGAGGACAGGGACTGCACCGTGGCCGGATTTTTCGGAGGAGGACCAGTTTTCTTTTCTACAAGATCACCGCTTCAACGGGATCATTTAAAAGAGAACTGCAGCTGCCACCGAAATCGGATTGCTCAGACTTTGTTTTCTTTTCCTACGGACCACCGCTTTAACCGGACCATTTCGGAAAGAACTGCAGCTGCCACTGGATTGGACTGGTACCAGCACCCTGCCCGGCAGGGGGCCAGGTTGTATCCCTGACTCTGTCGAGCCTGTAACCGGTTTCTCTGTATTATAGTTTTGTTGTATACATTAGTAAAAACTGTTATTCTCATTTTCCTCATATCTTTGCCTGAAAGCCCCTTAATTTCAATTCTATAACAATTCGGAGGGGAGGGGGTTGTATTTTTCTGCTCTAAGGGGGGCTCCTGCCTTCCTTAGCAGACACCTGTCTTTCAAACCGGGACACCTTCTTACATGTTCTGTAAATTTTCTTCTTCCATTGGAGTTTATTTTGTAGCTCTCTGCTCAACCATGCAGGTAGGTCTCCTGGCTCCCTTACATGATTTCTTACTCTATAGGATGCATGCCTGTCTGTGTAGCCTTTTCAGCAAACGTCAGGGTGATTGAAGTCCCCAGTGACAACCAGAACCCGTGATTTGAGGCCACTCCCGGCTGTCTGTAGAAGGCCTTGTCAGCTTCCTCATCCTGATCAGGTGGCCTATAATAGGCAGCTTCAGTAGTGTCTCCCATGTTAGCCTGCCCCTTAATTTTTACCCACAAACTCTCAACTCGCTCATCAGCCACCCCTGGGAAAAGCTCAATAAATTCTAATTGCTCCTTCACATAAAGGGCAACTCCACTTCCACACTTCTTTGGTCTGTCTTTCCTGAAAAGCACATAGCCATCCATGACAGCATTCCAGTCATATGAGCTATCCCACCACATCTCCGTAATAGCAATCAAATCATAGCCCTTCCACCGCACACAGATCTCTAGTTCCTCTTGTTTATTCCCCGTGCTATGCTCGTTGTGTAAGGGCATTTCAGAGAGAGAGTTGAGCTCACAGCTATCACCATAGAAGGTGTAGGAAGACCAGGCTCATCCTCAGCTAGCCTGGTTTCATTTCCCTCCCCCTTTGAAACTAGTTTAAAGCCCTCTTAATGAGTCCTATCCACTCATGGACCAAAATCCTTTTCCCCCTTGGAGACAAGTGAGCCCCATCCGTGGCAAACAAACCTGGTGCCATATAAACTGCCCCATGATTGAAAAAAACAAAATTCCATCGATGGTACCAGCCTCTGAGCCACCTGTTGATCATGTGGGTTTTCCTGTTCCTTTCAGTATTCTTTCCTGCTACTAAAGGGATTGATGAAAATATTACCTGTGCTCCAGATCCTTTAACCAATCGCCCCAGTGCTCTTAAGTCTCTTTTGATCGCCCCTGGACTTCTCTCCGTAACTTGGCATCTCACTGGATGTAAATTCATCATCATGTGCTGCCTGACCCTTGAGTTCCAGGACCACACACCTGTTGTGTAGGGGCACCTGGGAGGGCGAGGGAAGCCAGGGGAGGATGTGCCTTCCACCCTGCACAGGGACCTGTTTCCATTCACCCCCATCTCTTTGGTCCCCTCCTTCTGCCTGGTGGCAAGAGGGCAGAGGTTCCACTGTCTCTTGTGGAGCCTCCGATTGCTGCTTTTCCTTCAGGGGTGCCAGGTTGTGACTCCAAAAATCAATCTCCCTTTCACACTCCTGATATTCCTCAGCCTTTCCACTTCCTCTCTCAGCTCTGCCCCGACACTGAGCAGACCATTCCCTGCTCACACTGCACACAGTGTTCTCACCACCGCCCTCCAGCATCAGCCACAGGCCCAGGCACTGCCTGCAGCCCAGGCCTGCACAGCTGATTCCCTGTGAGGGGGCTGTCTGGGTGGCCACATTCCTTCGGGCAGTGGCTTTAGCCAGAGTGGCAGTCATAGCTGTGACTTTTTTGGGAGGGCTGTGCCCACTGGGTGACACAGACTGACTGCCCCTCAGGCTGCCATGCCACGCCCCCACTGCGCACGAGAAAAGGCTGCGGCCTCTCAGGCCCATCCTGGCAAGAGCTGCAGGCTCCCAGTCCTGGCTGGTGTTCGCCACATCGACTGATCCTTAACCAGGCTAGCTGCCAGTTCCTAACTGCCCACTGCCCTCAAGCTACTCTTTGCCACGCCTCAGTTCCTTGGCACCTTCCCAGCCCCGCTGCCAGGCCACACCCCTGTTTGCCCACTCAGGGTCCCTCGTGCTCCCCAGGGGTGTTTAAAAATCTCCCACGTGGCTCCTGGCCATGCCTCTTCCACACCTGATTGATTGGCATGGAGTTCCTGGTCCCACTGGGGCTCAGCTGCGAGTGCGGGGTCCCTGGGCTCAGGAATCCCTCTGCACAGTACGATCAGCCCTCACCTAGGGATGACCTCAGTCACTGTTGTCACCACTACCTCTGCCTCGCCAACTAATCACCACAGCCAGAAAACTCCTAAAGGTACTAAAATACTGTCTACACACACAAAGAGCCATTGCTTTCCCAAGGACGAGTTGGTTTGCCCTGTCTCTGTCTCTCTCCTGCTACAGCCTGCAGTTCCTCTCGGGAGAACAGATTTCCCATTTTCTATATACTATGAAGATTGTGAAGATTTCTGTAGCAGAAGCAGCCTCTACACCTCAGGTCAGAGTAGGGAAGAGCATGAATGAGACCTCCTAGAGACTCCTCCTGACACGTCATGTCTTGGAGAGAAACTGCAATATTAACAATACTGCAAAGAACTACTGAGGGAATGTTGAGCTTTGAATTTATTAACCTCAGTAATTCCCCTTCCAAGATCTCCCTAGTAGCACATAATAGAAAAAAAGCAAACTGGAGGCCCCCGAAGCTGTCATTTCCGCTCCACTTCTAACCTTTGGAAGGATTAGAGTTATCAGTGTTCACTGAAGTCTTAGTGTGTCATTTCCTGTGTGTTCACCCAAGGTGACCCCATGTTCGCACTTTCCGTGGGGTTGCTGCCAGGCTGAGCTATCAGGAGATGTTAGCTCAGAAAGCTACATGGGCCATAGAAGGCTTCTGAGAGGGAATGAGCTGACATCTACCCTCAAGCAGCTGTTACCATCCATGCTATTCAAGTTTCTTCAGACCAGGGACTTCTCATTAAGAAAGGACATACTCCTTTAAAAGATCTGCTGTTCCGCGCCACCTTATGCCACCTGAAAAAGTGATCATTTCCTCTTGAGAAAAACAAAGTGAAAAAACTCTACCAATCTACCATTTATTACTAGTAAGAAATAACTTTCAGTCCTAGTCCATAAGTGACTTCTCCAAAAAGGCTAAGGAATTGTGTTGGTGAGAGACTCAGAGGAAAACATTATTGTTCTGTATCTGTCCTTCCTATACGTTAGAGGGATCCCATCCTCAGGACCAGTGGGGTTGGACTAGATGATCTTCAGAGGTCCCTTCCAACCCCTACCATTCTGTGATTCTGATTCTGTGACCATGTCCTCTTGATAGCTCCACATTAGTGTTTCACAAGATTAAAGCTGGGCCTCCCAAAAAATGAGTGATGTTTCTCACTGGCAAAGGCCTTGCTAAATCAACACTTTTTTATGGGAACAATTGATTGGGAGGAATTATCCACCTGCATACCTTAATGGAAACTTCTCATGAAACACATAAGCAACACTTCTGTGGAGACACTAAATTGTTCTTTGGGAGAGGAAGTCCAAGCAGACAGCAGGATCCACATGGGAGGAGATTAAAAAAAGCCTTTAAAAGCCTGAATTACAATTCCCATGAGGCTCAGTAGAAACTAAAGTTAATTTTAAACTGAAATATTTCAGCTTTTCTGATGTACTAATGGTGAAAGAGTTAATATTTTTTATTTTAACATTATAAATTTTTTTGTTTGTATATTATATAAATTCAGGATAAAACTATGGAATCACCTGTACTGCAAGGCAGAATCCAGCACTAACTACCAATCCATCTCACTTAAGCACAAAAGTACCATTTACCTGGACACTTGCGAACAGAATCTCCATACCCCGGGAACCAAGGAAAGTCTCCCTGCCCAGCTGGATGTTGGTGATGTGCTTTAGGCAGAGCAGAAGACCCCGACGAATATAAATGTAGTTGTTGGAGATATCATTGTGATGCCAGTCTTGATAGAGCCTCAGCAATCCACCCAGGTAGCCTCTGTTCACTGCCCGTCGGCTGTTAGACTCTGAAAATGAAGAGAAAAGGCTTAATTAAACTCTTTCTACTACTCACACTGTTTAATATCCACATGGCTACTCAGTGCTCAAACTCAGACTTCAACACCTGCTCATTTTTGCTTAATGGTCTCAGTTAAAAACTTTTTTTTCCTACAATTTAGGATGCTATTTGCTAAGCATGAGTAGGGTCTTGGAATGGTACATGAAAAAAAATGAAGCTGTCTCCTGCCTAAGTGGAAATGGTTGCTTGAGAACCCTTCAGATGAACCAGACCATGGGTGGGGAAAGGGCAGAGCCCATATCTCCTTCCAAATGTTAATAAACTTAATTCAAATAGCAGCACTGCAGGAGGTCCTGAAACTAAAGAAGTTCCTGAGGAAAGAAGCTAAAGAACAATAAGATTAGTTGACAGCAGGTCAAATACCTTGCTGAGATCAACAAATCCAGAAACCTTTAGTTGTACAATTCTGTCACAACTAGCGAAATTATGTTTAACCTCTAGATGTATTCCCCCGCATACCTGTATAACAAAGCCATGAATCAAATTATTCTGGAAACCCACAGTATTTAAAAATTAACAAAACACCACCATGAGAAACAGCATTTTGGACTTCTTTTCTGTTGCTTTCTGGTTCTGAGATTTTAAAGGTCACATTTAAAGGCTTTACTGTATGGACAAGAAAAAAATACATATATTTTAGAAATAAGCTTTATAAAAATAAAAAGGGAAAGCTGCAATATTCCTGTAATCACATAGCTTCAGGATATCAGACTAAAAGGAGAATATTATAAAACTTATGATAAAATATAAGTTCTGCTGAGTATTCTATAACACATCCCTTCACCCACTGTGTTCCTTGCCCTGCCCCACAGGACAAACATGAAGCTATACCAGACTCTAGGCTCCCTCCCTTCAAACCAACCCTGCCTAAACATATTTTCCTGACTGGTCCTGACATTCCTTGCTGTGACACACATTAGAAGCTGTCAGAAGCTCAGTAATCAACCAAGAGGCCAAGTAGCATATGTAAGACTGGAACTCAGCTCCCTGAATACCAATCAGCATTTGCAGCTCTCAACAGATGGCTCTTGGTATGGATTCTCCAGAGTTAGTAGGCTCCAATTCATTTTCAGTTCATTAAACAAAGGGCCAGAGCCTCTCACACCTGGAACGTTAGAGTCATCAGTGGGGATTTACAGGACAGGAGAAGCAGCTAGAGGTTGAGAGAGAGAAGAGAAAGTGGTAACATTCTGCACGAAGAAAATCAGTGACAAAGGAAGCCACGGAAAGAGTATCCAGGAAGCAGCTAGTAGACAGCAAACCTCAGTCCCAACAGTGGAGATGGAGGTATTGCAAATGGGAAGTCACCCAGAGTCTGCTCTCTGCAGTACATTAATACACTCTTACCTGGAGAAGGGATTGGAGGATAGCTCTGCTACCTGGTCTTCTCCTGCAATTTTCTCTACCATTGGTACCACAGGGCAGGCAAACAGCACCCCTAGTTTGCCAGCTCATTTTAAACCTGCTCTGCAATGTCACACCACCCTGCTGACATTTCTACACATCTCTGCCCAGTCTCCTACACCTTAGCCTGCAGTCCCCTCTAGCATGTTATCCACTTGTTGTTAACCATCTCACACCAGTTCTGCCAGTACATGTTGTATTTTGGGCCTCAGTGGTTGTCAGCACATAGAAGGTTGTTACCCTTCTCCTTCGACCTTCACTCTGTTCCTTTTTTCTATTTGACTTTCTGCAAGAAAACTTTAATTGCTTGAGAATCCCTTATCAATCCCAATGATTTTATTCATGATTTCCTGTTAATCCTCAACAAGCTGTCATGTTTACTAACCTGCAGGATGACTAACCCTTAAATCAGTCAATCTTCCTTGAAGAATTACTCAGGAAGCTCTGTAAAAGTCAATAAATATATAAAACATGACAAGAAGAAGAGTCAGGGAGTGTAAGGTAGGGACAACTTGGATCAGACTCAGAGCTTCCATGAAGAGGCAGATGAAATTAGACTAGATCTAGGGATTTATACCCCTAGCATTCAGTGCTTGAAATCCAAATTTTCTCTGACAACATCAACAGGAGAAGGGAAATATTGGAAAGCACTGTGGGTAGAGCGGCTTGGGGAATTTATTTTAAGAAAAAAAAATTCTCATAAACCACATTTGCAATGTTTTCCTCACATCTTTTAAGCCAGACTTCCATGTTTGAATCCCAGCTCCACAGGGACCAGAACACACAAGTGTCCCACACCTCAGTTTTATCACTGGATGAAAAGCATGGAGGAAGCTGAGCAAACTGACTTCACTATTTGTTTCCCCTTATGTTTTCTGTAGTATTTATCACCTTTAAGATCAAAACAGTTGCTTTGAAAAGTGAAGCTGAGATAGTCTGTTCTGCAAGGAGGAGATGGAAGAGGCAGGACTATAGTTTCCTCAGCACTTTGATCAGAAACAATGAAAATTACTTGCCGAAGGGGCAAAAAACCCCATTCTTTTTATTTCTCCTGTCTGATTTCATTGAATCTCCTCTGCTCTCCTGTGTTGGCAGTGCTTTTTTTATTTTTTCTTCCATTTTTTCAGTTGTATAATGAATAAAGTAGTGAATAAATGAAGGAGGAAATACGCCAAGATCTCCAGAAGGCAGAAAGGAAAAAGGAAGCCTCTCCACCTGGTCTGTGTCTGTTGGTCTCTCCATCTAGGGATGCACCTGCATGGGTTTCTATCTATATTTTGGCACAAATACAGATGGTGGAAATGAATCATACAGGTATGAGCAGCACTGCACAGATTTTTAGGCAGCAAGAATCCACTCCTCCTGGAGTGAGTATGCATGACCTGTGTGCTAAGTGGTAAAATGTCCTATGCCTTTTGACCCTTTTGCTGTTATTCTTTCATTAGTCCCTTCTCCTTGGATATGGCCAGTGTTCAGCAGAAATGGATATTGTCCTTCCACACAGCTTTCAGAAGTGCTCAGGGATTCTTATTTTGATTCATGCTTGGTCTGTCTTTCTTATCTTATTCTGGCATTTCTGACAGCAGAGCACTGTCTTCATCACCTTCCCCAAACCTGTCACTGGCATACTATTTTCTCTGCGAGAGTCTCAATTCTGCCTGCTGAGGCTGGGATGGGTGATAGGGGAATGCTCAGTGTCAGTTTCCCACACTTGTAGAACTGACCCTCCACTTCTGGCTTCCAGGGCAGTGCTGCCAGCCAGAGAAAGTTTAAGCACTACACCACAGAGTATCTAGGCTGAATAATCTGTGCAGTTAGTCAGAAACATTTGACATGGGTACACAGCCAATGTGTGGAAACATCAAATGGCTGAAGATGCATCTAAATTAGCAAGGGGACCACACTACAAAGAAATGCACAGTTTTGACAGAATTCTGATTTTGTGTTGGGGGACAAGGACAGACTCCAAAGTCAGGGTTTCAGTCTAGAAAATAGGTCTCATGTCTGCCAGTGTTTCTGTGGACATCTCTGCAGCTCTCGTCACATTCCAGTCCCCTTTGAAGGGTTTGCCAGGAACAGAGATCACTGGAAAACATGCAACATACTTAATCACAAAACTGATTTACAGTCAATCTGAAATATGATGAGCAATGCACTGCTTACCAGGCAGAACAAAGAGATATTTATCTTTCTGTCTATCTGCTTAAATCTCTTTGTTGATGACACTCAGCTGATTCATTATGCCAAGAATATACATTGCTACAGTTTGGAGATTAGAATGCTCTGCTAAATTAACTCTATGGCCCCTACAGGAATGAAAGGAATAAGAAAATCTCCACCTTCCCCACTCTGCTCTAATGATTACCCCTTGGGAAAAGAAGATGGAAGATAACTCCTAAAGCAAAGAGAAAACATCTATTTTATTCACTCATTAAGAGGCCATTTTTGCTAGAGATAAGCATGAGGATTCCCTATAGAAACAAAAATAATTGTCCCCATGGAGAAACTTAGTCACTCATCAAGTGTTGGGATGAACTCAGACCCAGTGGGCTCTACAGTTCCAGCGAGAAGCTGATATTAGCTGAACTCCTGTTGGAAACCAGAAAACTCTTCTACTTGCGCCCTCTAAACTACAGAGTCCAAGCATTTATCTAAGCATTTAGGATAGATGAACAACACTGGCACAAAGGTAGAGAACACAGGCAGGATTTGCTAGCAACCGCAAATGCCACATTTTGCTCCTAGACCAGGAATCAGCCACAAGCTTAGCTTCAGTACAGGAACAGCTCATTGTTCCTACTCCAAAATAGTTGTTTCAGTTTTTCAGGTGTTGGCCATTTTAGTGGCAGTCTTACAAACTGTCTTATGACATGGTGATTCTTCTCCAATTTGTCTTTATTATGTTGTTCATATGTAAAAAATTAAGAAAGAGAAAGCTAACTCCTTCTGAAACTTTTGAATTAACCCCAGAAGGAAACTGATTTTCAAAAATGTTTCCTTTTTCTCCTTTATTTTTCAGTTTCACAGCACCTTCTGCGTAGAACTGAAAGCTGAAAACCCACCAAAAAAAAAAACCCACAACACTTTGTCCACAAAATTTCCATCTTGATTTTCCTGACCAAAGTGGTTCAAGATAAGGGTGCTAGAATTTGGAAGACCATGAGGAATGGGTACCTAGCAAATTATTAGGCAAATCGCAAACATCATGCTGTTGGCTACAGGAACTGACATGGTTTAACCGTAGGGCTATTTTGACACAAGACCAGGGACCTGCATCAATAGATCTGTTGAAAAGCATTATGAATTCACAAATAGAGGGTACAGACCTTTCAGAAGTCATAATCTTCTTATATGCTAGAACATTGCTTTCTGTTCCTCACAAAGTTACTTGCCCCTCCTCAGTGCCAGCAAAGGAAAAGAATGACTGATTATTTTATCCCACCAGCCACAAGACATAACCCTTATGTTTTGATTAAAAAAAAAAAAAAAAAAAGCAGGTGAAAGATTAAACAAAGGTTACTTGGCAGAAGATGAGGAGGAAAGAGCAGGAAATGAGAGATGAAAGGCTGTGGGGGAAAAAGGGAAGGCAGGAGGATAAAGACAACAAAAGGAGGAAGGAAAAGATATAGAAAGAAAGGGGAAAGGCCATCAGCAATAACTGCTGTTAGCACACAGAACTATCTTGAAGAAATAGGCATGATCAGGGGGCACCACAACCTGTCTTTTTAAATTGCTCATTACAATTTTACTAGGCAAGCACTGAAACACGGGGCCTGCCCAATTGCCTAACCCTTTCCTGCAATATCTGCTAAGCAAATGCCTCCAAGATCAGCTCTAGCTAATTTCCGTGAAGACATGCAAGCTGCTAATTCTAGGAAGCACAGATAGTCAGGAATAACAAATACAACCAAAATTAGATTAAAATAACCTGCTGATAAACAAATTACTCACCAAAAATAAATATTGGATTAAGCACTGGTGTGAGTGGGGATCCCTAAAATAACATCGCCATCATGTGGCTTGAGGTGCCAAGCAGCAGGGTTGGCTTTGGGCCATCACACTGCCTTCAGGCTGCAGACCCCTAAATATGCATTTGTCTGCACTCATATATCAGGTATCAAGCTTTATTCCACTCCCCCAAAGCTGGGGATCGTTTGCCTGTTTTATTTTGGGAGGGTGGGTTCACTAAAAGCAGAAGAGCCCATGGCTAAGAGAGACATGAACAGTGTGTCCCCTCCACACCTGGGCCTCTCACAGGCAAAGGACATCTTGGTGATGAGCTCCCCAGGCATTAAGACAGAACTGGAGCAAGATATGAAGGCAGATGTACCAAGGAGATTAGAACAAAGCCAAAGGAGGCTGGAAAGAGTAGCAGGTGTACCCTGGGACAGAGCGAAGAGATGCTGGGAAAGATGCTGTGCCTCATCCCACCTCAGTGGATCTATAAACATCAGTATCTATCCCCCCACCCCCATCTTCATCCCCATCCTGGGCTGTAGTAACCATCTAAAACTGAAGAACGAAGGATGGACATGTGTAACACTGGAAATTTTGACTGTAACATCCAAGAGAAGAATAAAAGACTCCTGATGCTCTCATGGCACTTCAGCACCACTATAGGTATTTACCAAGCAACATGCTCAGCATGTATAACAATGCAGTTCAGTCAGAGGGATTTAGCAGCATGGTGGAGAGACAACAAATATAAAAAAACAGCAAGGCAATGGAGGAAGGACTTGCTACAAGCTGTTTGCTGTGTGCATGGCATATGTAGAGCAGCAACTGGGAGAGTAGCATGCAAAGACTGGTAAAGTACTCTGGGATGCTTGGAAAGAGGTAAGTCAGGAGTGAGAAACTGGCTGATGGCCACACAAGAAACATCTCTGTAACAGTAATCTGAGCTTCCACTGATAGAAAGTGTTTCTGTTCCTCCGTATTCACCATCTCTATGACCATTGCTGATTTCCGCTATGTACAAGGGAACAGCACAATCAAGGTCACCCTCGTTTTGCACTGATTTTCCAAATATTTGTTCCCTGTTGCGGATGAAGCACAAGTCTGTAGTGTCCCATCACTTATTTCTTGGGGCAATCTTGTACTTTCCCCTCTGAAACACAACAGCCACAATTTCCCAGGTACACCTGGAGTGGTAATTTTATCTTACACTGATACCTTCTTTCCTGTTAGATCTTGCTTCTTGCAGTTATGCACCTGTTAAGTGGGCATTTAACATCAGCTTGTGTTAGGAAAAAGACAGAGGCCAAAAAGTTTCTAGCCAGCCCCTGGCTCTGCAGGTGGACAAAGTCTCTAAAGTAGAGTTTAAGGAAGCCTGACGAGCTGAAGACGGATGTTTCCAAATCCATCAGGGAGACACACTGCCATCTGCCTGCTCCCTTTAAAACTACTATGTGTTATCCCATTGCAGCTTGCTGCCAAAAGCGAGAGGGACCCTTTCCCTTCACCACAACTCTGTGTATAACCACAACCCTAGTGATCGCTTTGGGCTGAAGCACTTAAGGATACAACAGCCCTACAGGGAGACCCTCAATAATGGGTCTGTTCTTGTCCTGCCTGTTTTATAGCTTTCACCCCCAGCAAAATTGAATCTCACCATCATTTCCCAGCAAGTGAGTTACTGCGAGTCTCCAACAAAGCTCACAATAATTAGTCCAGCAATTCCGTACTGCAGCACATTGCAGGATTCCTGCCTCCCATGTAGTTCATATCCCGTCCAAAGCATGCTAAAGGGCTTCTGGGTGCCTTGCAGTTTACAGTTTTAGCCCTTGGTTTCATAAGCAATTTTCAAGTGCCATAGCATTCACCACATTTATTTTTTAACTTTCTAAGAACCGTTGCACCATTCAACAGCCCTAAGGTCATAGGCATAAATAAAGTTAACTGTGACAAACGAAGCTGTCCTGATACAATCATGAAAAAGAATTCAGCTCTTTTCCAGACATGGCGAATTTACCTCTGGAAGAACTAGAGCTGTTTTTCACATCTCCTAAGCCACACCTCCCCAAAGGCACAGCCAGCTCATTCATATGCAGCTACCAGAGCAGTCTGCTCCAGAAGCCTGGAGCTTCTCCTGTCCTGAGCCTCCAGACAAAGAGAAAACTAAAATACATTCTTGACCACTCAGCATCAGACTGCAGAAAACATCAGAAAACATGGTTCAAGCTGTGCTCTATTTGGTTGCACAGCATTGGCACCATTTCCCAAGTCCCAGTTTCAGTGCCTTGAGAGAACACCAGCTGAAAATAGACCACGTGTTTTCTTAAGTCACTTTTCCATGGAAGCAATAGCTGGTGTTACTGCAACAATATTGTTCAATTGTGAACCACAAAGGAGAAGAGGACACAGAACAGCAAACTGGTAAGGGTGTCTCCAACCGAAGAAACGTCTCTCCGAAACAATGCCTTTGTTTACAATAGTACAAATGTACATGAGAACTCTAATCTTGTAGTGGTCAACCAGAGTGTCTATGTATGGACTGCTTTGTTCAATAAACTAAATTCTCAGTGGAGTTCATTTTTTGCACCTTCTGTGAAAATACCTGAAACAACCAACCAGAATGATCAGTGCGTTCTTCCACTACTTGGAACCCTCTATGCACTTTCTAAAGCACAAATAGCATAAAAGGAAGAACCAACCAAGATGCCTTCACAACATAAGTTGGCTGAGGAGAGTCACATAGGAAATTTCTAAGAGTAAATGGCTTTAAAAAAAAACCCCAAAACAAAACCAAAAAACCAAAATCAAAAATCTTACCTTGCTCCAGAAGAAAAAGGGCTGGAAGAATTTGGAGCTGAATCCAGTTCTTTTAGGTTCCCTAGACCATCCTCATTTTCCACCCCTAACTTTTCCAACATGTGTTTACAGCTCCCCAGGAGACTAAATTTCGCAGCTTCCCTTAGTGAGTCTTCCACTTCTTTATACTATTCTCATCTCTAGACCTAGAACAAGCCTCTAAGTAGAAAGCCTATCCTATAAATATCTTGGGACAACAGAATTTCACTTCTCATTCCTAGGACTTACCATAAAACAGGAGTGCAGGAGAAAAGTTTGAGCTGCAAGATGAGCTACACTTTTCCAGCCTTCTCCGAAAATTTCTTTGTACTCTGAAGGCTAATTTTGCTTTTCTATTGGAAGCAGATGTGGCACAGCCCCACAACCCCCTAATTAATATATAGTACCCAAACCAGAAGGTCTTTCATTGTTGCAATAATGTGACCTTTAAATCTAGGCAGCAAGGTTAATACTGAAGCATTATTCCAGAACTCATCACTTGGGCTGATGCAACTAAGACACAATCCCGTTGCAGCACGCTCATTTAAGCACAGCTTCCAGGGCTATAATTTTTCACAAATACATTTATTCCTAAAACTATGAAAAGGAGAAGGGGGGAGGGGAAGAGAGAGAAGGACAATACACCATTGTGATTTATTATAGAGTAGGTTGTCTGCAATAGTAGAGTGCTCTTTCTTCATCAAAGCTTTATTAAAGTCTGGTAATAAAAAGCTAAGTGGTTTTGGATAGGATAAAGGCAAAAAAAGGTAGCATGTTGTTTCAGGAACAGTCACACCAGCAGTATGACTGAGAATCCATGTTAGGGTCTTTAACACCCCCAGCCAGCTGGTGAAAATGTTAAGCACAGCCTGCATGGCAGAGCCATACCCTGGCAATCAATAGGTCTCAGCCCTGTGCGTACATTAGCAGACCCAACAAGCTTGTAAAGGAGAATAAGGTCATCTCTTTTGGACTGCAGAAGTTTCCCAAGCCTTTGTCAATAGCATCATTGTTACCAGGTAAGCACGTAACACAACAGACAGCTCCTGGCCCCACTCTTCGGCGATACTGGGACGGAACAACAAGCACTGGTTGCTGGCTGGAGAGGTTCCTCGTTTCTTCCACTGTACCAAGCCTCAGGACAACCATTGTTCCTTAAATACTTAAAATAAGGGTCTAGTATGGTTCTCAGCAGCTTGCTCTGTGGGACCTAGGGCACCAACTTCCACAGAGCTGTGTGTCCAGAGCCACAGGGCTCCAAGAATTGCAACTAAGCATATAGGAAACTACTGCTCTACTGCCTCTTTTTTCTAAGCAGCACTCTTTGGGACTGAGGGAAGAGGGGATGCCAAGGGAGAATGAGGTTCAACAAGATCACTCTGTCCAGCAGCATAGTTCAGAAATGAAAGTCAGAAAGAATATGAAAAAAACCCAACTTACTTGATTTCAGCAAAGCTGCCAGAGCCTCAATGGCTGCCCTGGGGAAAGAAGAGAGATGGAGAAATAATGTCAATTTCTTGGATAATTTTTGTAACTTTCATCTTCACAGTCTTCTGGGCCAGGCTTCCCAGCTGGTCTAAATTGACAGCTTATGATGGACTTTGACAGAACTGCAATGTTTTACACCAGCAGAGGATCCAGTCTCTACAGCTAACTCAGTTATTTTAGAAGACAATTAGCCCTCTAGCTTTAGTGTTACACTGATTTGTAGTGACCATTAAATTTAAAGCAACACCCACATATTCAAAATAATAAAACAAGTCTTTGAACTGCTGCCTCAGAGCTATTTCTTTGTATCAGAGACTCAGCACATGCCCACTCCGGACACCAGTGTTTCCATCTACATCAGTAGATGACAACTGCTGCATCAAGCTGAAATATTTCCAGCCAAATTCCACTCCCTTCTCCATTTTCCCAAAACAACTTTAACAAAAAACAAAACAAAACAAACAAAAAAAACCAAACAAACAAAAAAAAAAAAAAAGAAGAAAATTTAATTTCTTTTAATTACGACAATGTCTTTGCATTGCAGTGGCATGTAAAGGTCCTCACTCAGGTCAGGACTTGTAAATAAGATGCTCAAGCTGTGCAGTGAAACCACTTGCCCTGTAGAGCTTAGAGAGTAAGGAAGTAAAGGGGAGACATACACAGAGATATTTCTGTTGACCTTCTGTGTCATTTCAATGTGCAGGTACACAATTCAACCTGCCTGAGTCAGCATAGCATCAGTTTGAATGGGAGCTGGTCACTAACATTTCCAGCTTGAAAAGCTGAAATAAGACGAGACATCCTTGCTGCCTACCACCTGGAGGCAAGTTTCTTCTTCATGTAGTATCATCTCCATCCCACTAGCCCTATAGATTTTCTTTTCCAGTCATGTTCTGCTGGAGCAAGAAGATCCATGTTCTAACCTGGCCTACTGCTATGAAGTTTCAAGTGCCCACAGCTGATTAAATAAATACAGCTACAAAACCCTCCAT
Source organism: Podargus strigoides (assembly GCA_028020825.1). NCBI lineage: Eukaryota > Metazoa > Chordata > Aves > Caprimulgiformes > Podargidae > Podargus > Podargus strigoides. The sequence goes on along the minus strand of CM051663.1, from coordinate 7,726,925 downwards.
TCCCAGTGATTCCTTAAAATGTAATCTCTTTATAAACCAATCCCCAAATAAAATCGTATTAACTTCCATACTGAGCCAATTATCATACTGCAGCAAAAAATACATTTTTTGTCATCAACCTGCTATTCACTGTGTGTCCTAACAGCAGCTGAGACTAAGAAAGATTCAAGAGCAGGTTCTTGCTGATGTTGGGTTGACATCCCTATTAAGATCATTTCGTAATGAATCTGTCAGAGTTCGACAACAGCGTTACAAAAACTGCAAAAGAAATGCACACAGGAAATCAGTAGCTAAAAATCTCACCAGTGGAAGCACAGTCATGTTCTCATTACCTCTTTAACTTCATCTAAACTGCAGTCATTCAGCTGGTGAAAGGAATACTGTCATCTACCAGCTCTTCAGTATGCTCAGAAAATGGATTCTCTACAGCCACTGATCACTTGCTCTTTCCCCAAGTTTAAAGTTTGGGACAAATCAAACTGCTCTAAGCAAGTCAAAATTCCATCCAGAGCATATCCCAAAGCTCATACTCGAATATGTACCTTGTAAAGGACACTACATTACAAATCTACATTTGCAAGCTTAAGATGATGTCTCAATCACATGCCAGAACGGCAGAGTAACAAAGGAAGGACCAGAGTGTTTCTGGCTCCAAGCAGAAGAGATCTAAGCATTTCCCATAGGCATCTGGTTTATTTTGAGGGTGCTTATAAGCATTGCAAAGAGTTTCAGCAAAGCCATGCCGTTATCATAACGCCAATGTTGCCACAAAACCCCACATCAACAAAACAACAAGCAAATCTGGATTCTCCAGTAATTTTTTGGCATGTATAAACCACATTGAATACACAGATAACTTCATTCATCCTCAGAGGACCTCATACCTCCTAAACCAAGTTCTCAGACAGCATAACCTTCTATTCCTACTATCTTTGAGTTCCTATTCTCTATAATTCCTTGTCCCACTTGCCTCAGAAGTCATAAACTCATCCAAGCCATACCGTAGCTGATCCTTCAACAGCTTTAACCACCCCATGTCACTTCTCCAGGCTTGGATGGAGCTGGTCTGCTCTGATTCAAGGGATAAGAGCTCTTTGTGCTTTTGGTGCAACCTGGTAGAATAGGAGTGCAACTGCTTTGTTTGTAAAGCTGAGAAACCAAAGACTACCAAAGATGTAAGTAAATTCACCCAGATGATACTGTGGGATGGAAAATTCAGACATGTCCTAAAGGAAAAAAAAAAAAAAAAAAAAAAGAGAGAGAGAGGTATCACCCAAATCTCAGCACCCCCACTCAGCAGAATCAGAGATTTTCACAATCACCACCTACTTCTGAAGCAACATTACAGACCTGCAGCTAACTGGATTTCCCACATCCCACACTAACAGTCTAGGCACATTCTCATCTCAGTCCATGCCTGTACATAGTACTGCAATAAAATAAAGTGGAACCAAACCAGTACATTTCGTCTCTTCAAGTACTGCAATTCATCACAAGGGTTTTGGCATAGGCAAGATGCAGTGTTCTGTACGTCCTATAGCATGTACTCTACAGTTAGTCACAAGTAGGTGCAGACCCAGTTGACTTACATCAATAGTATACATTGCTTTAGAATAAATTTTGAAAGAAAAACATAATTAGACATGAGGGTAAACTGCAAAACAGATAAAACAGGTTTAAAGGATAAAATGGACTTACCAAGAGTAGATCAAACCAGTTTAACTTGATACCTTTCTTTGATAACTGATTTTTCTAGACAAGGGAAATGTGGTAGATCTACTTTATCTGTACTTCAATAAAGCATTTGATACAGTGCCACATGGAAGCTGTTGACCAAGCTGGAAAACATGGGTATTAGTTTAAGAAATGCATCGTGGGTAAGGAACTGGTTAAAGAGGCAATGACAGGAGCTGTGCTGAAAGAGGAATTATTAGTCTGGAGGGAAGGTATGTGTGGAAGCCCTCAAGGATGTTTTGAGACTGATCTTATTTTATCTTTTTATTAATGACCTTGGCAGAAAAACTCAGAGTATACTAACAAAATCTGCTGACCGTGTGAAGTCAGGAGCTATTGCCAATAGCGTGGAGTTCAGAATGTCTTTCAGGAGTAACAGGATGCTCTTGAGTCCTGAAGCAATAGAAATGTGATGAAATGTAATAGTCAAAGTTCAAGGTTACACATGTAGGGTGTAATAAGAATTACTGCTATGAGCAGGGGCTCATAATTTGGAAATGAGTAGAAGGACACCCTGGATATATGAGCCCATTAGAGGATGAGGACAAGCATGACCCAGCAGGGTGCACAGCCATGAAGTGGACAGATCAGGTCTCAGGAAAGCCACTGCCAGTGTAGAAGGAAAAGCATGAATGTTTTCATACAAAGCTTGACCTGAACAGATTTGTGCAGTACTCGGAAGGATCCATGCAGAAAAGTGCTAAGGAAATAATTATCGTAACAGAGAGGAGTCTTAAAGATCACAGTTTTGTCACCTTAGCAAAGTGATGGTTAAGAGGTGACTTGATTGTTCTCCATAGACACACTGGGTGGAGAAGTAAACACTGAGGAAGGCAGAGTGCTACTTAAGCTGAAGAACAAAGCTGGCACAAGGACAAATGGATATAAAATGGCTATGAATAAATTTCAACTGGAAATTAAAGGTTGGGTTTTAAGCACTGGAAAATGAAGCTCTGAAAAAATCTCTTGGCAGGAATGAGATGAACAACCTAACAACTTTGAAAAGGGAGCCTGAATTGCTTGTAATGGCACTGTTAGACTCAGTTGCCAACAAGGAAAGAGTCAGAAAAAAGTGACCCAGGAATGACTGTAGTCCTATATCTCTACATTTTGATCATAGATAAAATGGAACTGAGGGGGAAATAGGTATTTTAAGCACAGTATTAATTAGCCAGGCCAGAACAGAGCAGCTGTACCAGCTTAAGCTGAAAGTCCAAACAGTTCAGTGTTCTGTGGCCAAGGGTAGAGCATAAGACCATAGCAAAAACACAGTGCTAGAATTTCCAGACTCAGACTCCAGCAATTTGCAGTCCAGAGACTATATAAGCTAGCAACAGTACCTTTGGGAAGTTTTTTATCTTTTAGTTGATTTTGCTTCCATATATTTGCCGAAGCACTTTTGAACTTATGCAAACTCTTAGCATCCACAATTAACCTGGGAAAGGAATTCACACCTACACTGTGTAACATCACCTATCCGAATTTGTTTTAAGCTTAGAGTTAAAATCAGCATTGTAATTTACACTTTAAGTCAGCTGTCAGCAAGCGTCCCCAGAATATTACCTATCTTTGATGTCAAACAAATTCAAACATACAAAACATCCTACAGGGAACAAATAAAACAAGAAGTCACAGAAGAGAATGCAGAATGGACTTTCACCAGGAACAGCAGCAAGCTGATGGATGTGTCAATAGGCTTACAACAAGCCAGGCAACTGGTGTTTGTGATAATATCCACACCTCTTAACACCATACGGCAAACCAATAGCATCTTTTCTGGCATCAGAAGATAGGAGATGAGTAAGCCTGGGACAGGAAGACAAAGAGAAAGGAGATGATAAATTGTGCATGAGAGCAAGGATGGGGGAGGAGGGAAGATGGGAACAGGAGGAAAATTTTAAGAGCACAAGAAAGATGACTTGATGAGCCATATGCTAGACCAGAGAATTTGATAGCGTGCCCAGTGCAGAACTCTGCATTTGTCTCAAGAAGGAATGATGGAAAAAAAGAAATCATTAAAAAACCTGCCAAACCTGTCCAGATGCCTTCCTCTGATTTTCTCCTTTGTGGTAATACGTTAGTAAAATCTTAGCAGTTTTGTCAATCCCAATGTATCTCGAAGGAGACTCATTTATATATTTCAAAAAAGGATGTATAAATAAAGTTGCCCTATCTTAAAAGGCATAATAATAAATGCTGCTCCATAAGCAGAAAACATTAAAAACTCCCTGTAGTAGCAGCTGAGACAGCCACTCTGAAGAATAGAAATCTTTGAAGTGTTTCCAAGTCAGCAGCTTGGATATCAGGGCAGGAGTACAACCAGCAGACAGATAGACAAATGCAACTTCCAGATCCTGTGCTTAGGAACCAGGAGCAACAACAAAGCAAAATTCCACTTCCCAAGCCAAAGAACAATTGGATTAGCCAGTAAAACTGGGCTGCTAAAAAGCAGAGACAAAGGAGTCTATGCCTAGGTCACCCGTTCAGACCTGAGCTACGAGGACAGTGTCAGCTGGAAATCACTGCAGACAGAGGAGACCAAGAGCCAGGATCTCGTTTGTTTTCTTCTCTGCTCTGATCTCGGCTCACAGATTGTAGCACTGGGCAGTAAGACTGACAACACTGTGCCTCTGTTTCTGTCTCCTGAATAGATAGCTTATTTCTATTCCACTACAGTATTAAAAAAAAAATACTCTTGAAAATGAAAAACATCACTGCAGAAGAGATGCATGGTGGACTACACGAAAGGATTTTAAGACCTACAGGACACATTGATTGACGCTGGTGCCCACCTGTTCAGGACTAGCTTGGAACTATGGACAAGGAACAGCAAAAGCTGAAGAGTGAACAATGGAATGATAGAAAAGGGTTCTGCAAGTCAGCCTTCAAATAATTTAACCAGCCTAGCTTCATCTGCAAGACAGTACCTTTTACATTCTTAAACAAAGCATCCTCTTCAAATTATTGAATGAAAGCTAATGACTTGGTGCTTCATTAAAGACCTCTTCAGACTTGATGCCTAATCTAATTTCTAAAGGCAATCACACCTGGATAATAAAGACATAAAGCACCATTTTTATAGAAATGTAAGAAAAGTTTCTGCTCCTGGTAACCCACATAGCTTCAGCCTATGCTCCCTCCTTTTGCCTTTCACCCTGTTATTTTGCAGTATACTCACTTACTGCTGTCACGTTTATTTATATCACAAGCAGTGTGGGACAGGGACCATGCAATATATATTTGTACAGCATCTAGCACAATGGGAACCCTGACTGAGAGCTCAATATATTACAGCTTACAGGCTTAAAGCCCCTAAGCTTCCACAGGCCCCGTCTCAGGGAGGAATTAAGTACCCTTGAGTGTATATATTGTCTGGATGCATTTTGCCTCCAACCCCTGGGACTCATACTTAACTACTGGAGTTTATACAGTCACAGAGCAACTCACTCAAAAGACAATTTCACATTTGACAACTGAGAGACATTTAGAAACAACATGTAGGCACCATGGCAATAGGTGCTTTATAAATCCTACCAGAAGGTAGATCTCATCCGAGACAGATGCCTTGAATAGTCATTTCCCTTGTGGCCCAGAAATACAGATCTTAAATATGCAGGCACTTGCACAGCAATTTGTTTTGTTTTAAAGGCTTAAAACCAGCAGTTCCACAAGTCTTGGAAATATGGATAGGCAAAAGCTCCTTATGCTGCTGGCATTTTCATAGTACTGCTGGTCTAGGACTTATGCAAAAACACCCATCATCATGTCCACTTTAATTCCAGCTTGTTAGCTAGGCATTAAAACTTATGCTAAAGGCAAAGCTTGCTCACAGTCTGCAATGTCTCACACACTGCCAACAGGTGGAGTTTGGAGATCCAGCTGTTGTGCACAGATGTGCTTTCAGTGTAATACTGAAGGAAAGAGAATAAAAATCATACACTCCTTTTTTTCTAATGGTTACTTCAATGACAGTGACCAGCTTTCTTTTAAAAAAATTTTTTTTTCACCCCTGGAAAACACACGCTGTCTTTAATACAAATACACATCTTTCATAGAACCTATTCTCTGCAATTCAATGCATTTTGCTGAATAGAATTAGTGTGCAAACAAAAAAAGTACAGAAATTAAATGCATACTGAACAGTATTTCCTCTCCATCTTTAAAGATCTACATGACTATTGACTATAAGAGGAAGGTTATGAGGAGAAAAAAAAAGAGTATGCATAGGTGTCAAAGTCAATGCAAATAGCCAACAAGTCTTAATGGAAAAAGGAGTGACCATTCCCTGCTGTTTAACCCTACAACAGATTCAGGAATGCATCTTTTCCTGTCTTGCATTTTGGTGAACTGAAGTCAATGCATTCTCCCAGAGATGTGCTGCCACTCAGAGAACTTACAGCCGTGATGCAGAAGCCCCAGTGTGAAATCCTCTCTTGCTCTCATGGCTAATACAATAAGTGTATCTCAGCTCCCAGCCTTCACTGCAGCATGTTCCAAACATTTCTGCCTGCCTTGGAGCCTGTTCAGTTAAATCAGTGAGAAGATATAGCCTTCCAGTTTCTTTCATCCCTGCCTCCCAGAAAGAAGAGTCACTCCAGGGTTATCCTCCAGGCATCCTTACAAGCATCCTACTCTCTCTTGTGTACACCAAGTACAGAAGGAGAAACAGCTGTATCCTAAAAATTCAACCTATTTTTTACAGCTCTAAATTAAATTAGCTTCCAAGTAGTAACAAAGAAGAAGGTACATGGAATACATGTAAATCCTTGCCAAACAAATGCCCAGGCATCTCTTACAGCATGGTGCAGAGCTGGCACCGGTTCCTCAGGCAGAAGCCATGCCTCAGAAGATTTCCCATTCCTGTCAATTCCCTCTCTAGGGTCAGATGTCATCAATATGGCTGAGACAGGCTGTGACAGCTTGTCATTTACGTCAAGATGAAGGGGCTGGAAGGATCACAATCAGACAGGATTCTTAACAGATTCATCACCCAGGCGGTCTCAGGCTGACAGTGTGAGAATCCAAGGGACACATGTAGGGGGACTGAGAACGGGGCTTGATGCTATGATTAAAAGGAGCAGTGAGGATACTCACCAAGGCCACAACTGCTAACAAGAACCAGCACAGCCCTACAAAGCACCTTGTACACAATTAAGGCATGTCAGTCAGTGGGGTTAAATCCCTCTCCTTTCTCCAGACATCTGTCTTCAAATCCCAGTTCACTTACTGGTAAGAAAGAGCCCAATGGTCTGTTGTCTCACTCTATTTGGAGTTTATCAGTTCGCCATGCCCAGCAGCTTTTGCACCTGGAGACCCCAAGGACTGACATGCACACTGTGCTCACACAAGGTAGGTGCTCAGTGCACAGGGGAGAGACCCAGTCCTATTTTGTTCTCTTCTGGATTGTTCTGACTCAAACTTTCCAAATGCTTTGTACAACCAGAACAAGGGCAGGGAGAGGGACACAATCCACGTACAGGGTGAAACCCTGCTTGCTGCATGATGAAGCCAAAGGGCACTGCTTGGTGACATACCCAGAAACCCTATGGTAAAACCTCAGCAGGGCAACTGTGGTCTTCTGCCCTCATTAAGAGACATTTAATTACAGGTGCTTTGCCATTGGGGAGTCTTTGATGGTGAACTATAAAAGAGAAGGTAGAGCCTGGCGGTATCCAGGACTTTCTGATGCCATAAAATGAGCCTGCACTCATACTATATTGCCTGCAAACATCTGCAAGATTTTTATTTTATGGATATTGTCATTTGCTGGCAGTGAGATATCCAAGGCCAGCTTGTGTTGCCAACAGGTAGTGAGGTATCTAACATGTCATTGCTTGGGCCCAGAGCTATTTGAGAGCACAAAAGGGAGGCTGGTTTCAAAGTAATCAAGGCTAAGAGCTGTAGTTCTCCCTGACTGCTGGTTAGTACAAACCATCTCTAAAGGCAACAGTAATCTCAGGGTACAACATCTTTAGAAAGCACCTTGTAACAAAAGGTACTCTTGAGCTATAAGGCAGCGACGTTTGAAATAGCAGCTTTTACTGCATGTAAGTGGGCTGCTGCTCTGGACAGGAAATCTGAGTTACCATTTCAACCACTCCTGCAGTTTCAATGCTTAGGATTTTAAGATTTCTTTTGAGTGTTTCTCTTCTTTCTTTGGTTAAAAAGACCAAACATCTTTCAGGGAAACTAACTTTAAAAATGTGTACAGTTTCAGAGACTTGAAAAAAAAATTAATTATGAAGCTGAAGGACTGTGAAAACACCATCTTCCCTGATCTCTGCCAAGAAACAAGGTTGACTCACACAGTAACCTTTTCTTGAAGCAAAAGTTAGATGCTTCAGAATAAAAGAAGGAATGACTGATATTGAACACAAGATGAAAAACTGTGTTTGTTCTTTTTAATCTAATGGTACTGTTCCTGTCTTACAAGGCTCTAGAAATAGATCCATCAGCCTGAGTTGATATGGCACTTCACTTTCCCCTCTAGTCCTATTCAGATGAAGCACATCCATAAAGTCCAGGCAAAGGAAACTTAAAGCTTAAAAACTCCAGGGAAAAGAGCTGGCTTGCAGTTTCTTTGAATATACCAGAGCAAGAAGCCATTTCATGGAACCATAACTACTGGAATCATTCTCCCAGTGCTGCACAAAAAGATACAACTTGGGTGGTGGCAAACTGGCAATAATGTCATAACACAACCCTATAGCCCTACTCAGTTCTGCCTGTGGATGAGTGCCCAGTTACAGTCTGCCAGTAGTACTAGGGCCATGGTTTGAATGTGCAAGTAACTGTTTACACATCAGCTGCAGCACTGACAGCAGAGTGTTACATCCACATTTGCAGTAGGGAGCAAGTGGAAGGAGATATTGATGCCAGTTAATATTCTTGCATGTGACACTTTCCATTTATCAGTCTCCATGTGCTTTCCAAGAAGGTAAGCGTCATTTCCCTTGTTATGCGCACAGGTTAGGCAGCAGCTCTTACCTAAATTCAAAAGGATGGGGGCCAGAGTTAGAGCTGCCTGAAAAGCTCACATGCAAGTAGAATTTTGACAAAATATATAGAAGAAAATATACAGAAACTGTCACCAATTTTCTGTTTTTCTGCTGCCCTCACTTTTTTTCTCTTCCAATGATTGTGTTCCCTCACAGACATACTTAGCCCTTCAGCACTGAATTTATTGAGTTGGCTACTTAACAGTTTGATAGTCCTAACTGATGCTGCAGAACATTAACATGCTTGGAAATATTAGTGTATTTGTTTGCAAGTGGTGTGTGCACACAATACTGAGCTTAGTTGGTACTATTAAATCAGTCTCAAATCAAGAACAATGCATAAACATGCTTGAGAAAAAACACAAAGTAACATTCTCTTAGATGCTCGCATTACACATTGACCTGAATTTGAAAAGCATTTTTTGCACATAAACATGCAGCTATCATTCAGAATTTCTCAAAGCCCCTTTGTATACTGAGGTCAGGACTAACTCTTAACTGTATGAGTTACGCCCTTAGCCTGATGAGAGGCTTTCTGTTAGTTACATTCCCTTTCATCTTCACATATCTAAATATCTCTGGAAATCCAGACATTCATTCAGAAAACTCAGTCCTCACTGACCCAAGTCCCTTCAATCAATACCAGTAGTCAGTTTATAAGAAATTTTTCAAATCTGTCTGGTACGCAAAAGAAATGCCAATTTTACTTGCTGTGTGTTGTCAAAACAGAGGACTACAAAACACATGTAGAACAGTGCTAGAAACATAGTCGTGACGAGTTTTGCCACAGGCAAGTATAGCAAGAATGAAGTCTTTGGGAAAATAGATGTTGCAATTGCAGAGCAGGAGCAGAGCAATCGCAAGCTTATTAACTTGCCTGGAACTTTCAATAAAGGTTTGAGCAGGAGGAAAAAAAAAAAAAATAAATAGAAAAGCACCATCCTGCTATTTATCTCCCTCTGCCATTCTAAGGTTTGTCTCATTTGAGAAGCGGGAGAGTGAAATGGAGGGTACTGCTGTATTGTGTAGTACACACAGAGAGACATCTCTGCAGGAAAAAGAGCCAAAGTGTAGAAAGCAAACAGCTTTCACACTGCCCTGCAGCAGCTTTCTGAACATCAGATCTCCAAGCTGTGACAGGAAAGGCAGAAGAGTCGTCTAAGGACATGTGATCAGGTTCAAACTAAATAGAGTAGCTCTTGCAAATGAGGATGCATGTTCTGCAGAAGCTGGCAGTGCAAGTAGGCTGAGCCACCATCACAAAAGGCCACAGCCTCAAACAGCAGGAGATGCACTGCCACTCCAATGCCTGCTGCGGATTTGTCCTTCTCCTGTCCTCATCTCTGCAGCTCAGGCAGGACAGAAGTAGAACATCTTACTGCAGGGAAGGCAACTCACAGGCTGAAGGTCAGAGATGAGGCTCTCTGCAACCACAGCACCTCAAATTATTTGTCATATCAGCGATGGGCTATATAAGATGCCAATGGGAATGGCATCGGAAGGTGTCCTAAGAAGTATATCTAGTTTAGTAGTATGCCCAAGAGTCAGAAAATTCATATTCTCTGTTAGATCACCCATGTTGTCTTCCATATGGCATTCTGCCCAGCTGGTGACTGAAATTCAATATGCAGGATGCATTAAGGAGGATAAGCAGGAAGATTGTACTACCAGGGGGACCCAAAGCACAACCTCAGGTTTCATCCTCACATCTACAGGCAAGGAGATTTGAGAGCAGGCACTATGCACTAGCCTCAAGTGCAACACAGGTCACAATATCATCATGGAGCTTGCAAGGCTGGTTGAAAGCCAGCATCTGTCTGCTGTGGCTCATCCCATCAACCACAGACTAATGAATTTTTTCAGTTACATGTGTACAATTCCTTATTAAGTAATAATCTGGTCACATCTTAGTGCTAGTCTTCTTCACAACGTTTAACCAGAGGATTTAGAAGGAAGAAAAAGTTAGTAGCAAGCCAAAGTACAGCAAATACTGGGTCAAATTCTCCTGATGTTTTCTGGTTGAACTCTCCAATGTTACGCTGGCATAACTGCAGGGGCTTTTTGAAGCAGTAATTTGCAGAAACCCAAGTAATAAAAGTCAGTGTATTTTTTTTCCCTTCTCCTTTCATTGGAAAGCTTCCATCTCATATAATCAAGCCAAACTCTGTGATTTGAAAACAGAACATATCAAAGCCAAGGCTGGTAGAACTTGAGCTGTAAATATAACAATGAGGCGACGGGGATAAATAATTTAAAAGCACAGTAAAAATTATGAGCATTGTCAGGATGGTTCTTCCATGTGCCCTTGTTTTTTCCTACACAGAAACATCTGGAAGGTGGTGAAAGCTGGAATAACCACAAATATGTAAGTGCAATTTAACACAACAACAAAAAAAAGAAGGAAATGAAGCTTTTGAGTAGATGGTGAAAGCTGTTATGCCATTGCAATGTGTGTCCTATGGTCCACTATATCCAGTTAGCACAGGAGAGGAACAGATAGAGTAGATGTGCCAAAGATATGGGATTATTTTCATTTTTTCTTGTCCAGCAGTCTGGCTGTTGCTGCAGGCTAATGATAAAAGCTCAGTCTCGGAGCCGTGACCTTTCCAGAGTTTACACATCAGGGGGAGTTTCCATTCCCAGCCCCAGAGCTGCAACCGTATTAGGAGTCAGCAGCCCTGTTCTTCCTCACCAGCCACTTCAAGTTTTCAGGTTCTCCCCTCCATGTTCCAAGCCTTGTCTCTGAACACATCCCAGAGCAGCTCAACTCTGGGTTTATTTACAGATTTTACTAGCATTGCTGCCATTCCAAGTGTTGCCCCACAGATAAGGAGACTGAGAAGAGCCCTGCCAATGTTAGCAAGCCATTACAAAACCTTCTCTCCCTTACAAAACTCATTACACATTTATTCTCTAAGTGTTAGCTAATTACCCCAAAAAGCCTAAAAGACTGTAAAGACTTTGGAGCCGTCTCTCTCTCATGCCCACTGGAAATGAGTCAGTTGTGTTTACTCTGCATTGCTAAAACCAGCTACCCCACTGCTGCCGCAGCTGGTGCAGCTCCAACAGTGCTGTCAGGACAGGGAATCCTAGCATAGAAAGGCTGTTGCTAAGGGCTTTGACACTGACACATAATTCTGCTCAGGGCACGTCTAATCACTGTTGTGCTTTAAAACTACTGATAGTCCTAGTCCTAGAGACTGGCTTACACTTCACCTGCCAGCATTGCCAGAACTGATGGAGCTGGAAAAGCACCACAGCAACTCCAGGAAATTCTTACGACTGTTTTCCTTGTAGGGACAGCTCCTGTTCAGGGCCAGCACTGTGCAAAACTCTTGTTGTACAAGCTCTGCACTAAGGTTGCCTCCCACCGCCCCTTCAAATTTCTCTTGTCTATCTTTGAACTGAAAGCTGTTGTAGGGAGGATTTTACAGCAGCTTTCTACCCCCTTCATAAGGGTAGCAGACTTCTGGGTGGGAGGAGAAATGGCAATAAATCAAGTGAAAGTCAAAGGAGAGGAGATTCTTGGGTTCTTATATGTGCTAACACAAAAGTGAGTGCCCCCAGCTTTATCTGCTCACTCTCTGGCTTCTATCAGAGACTCACTTCATTCCCCAACTCAATGATTTCTGATGGGGGAATCTTTCTTTGTATCCTTGACATAGGAAAACAGATGCAGGCAAACAAGTGGGATGGGCACCTGCTCATCACCTCTACAAGCAAATCCACACACTGCACAGTCCACTTCATCTGCAACCTGCCTGAGCATAAAACCTTTCACTAATCCACTACTATTTTTCTCTTGCCTTTCTCATTCCCACCCCCCTCTCTATCTGTCCTCACCAAATGCCTGAGACACAACTGATGACACCCTCACTACCCTTAGGAATGTACTAGAAAGGTGTGGTTTTAAGTGTAAGTATTGAGTATATGAAAAGTCTGGTATCAGATGACTTGTCCACAGTAACACTCAGGCCTGAAGTGCTAGTCTGAGACATGGTGAGATCTTTTGTCTTCTACCATTAGACTTTTTGCCTTCTTTATGCTTGTAGCCCTGCCACCACTGGTGAAAGCCTTTTCTCTGCACCTCCAGATCAGGAGCAGCTTGCCTGCTTATCTCACAGATAACCCATCAACTTCCAAAAATAATCCCAAATCCTGCATTTCTTCCTAGAGCACAAAATATTTTTTAATCTTTCTAGCGCTGTTCTCTTTTTTTAATTTTGGTTTATTCCACTCTTTCTGGGCTATTTACAAAATACATAGCATAACCAGTACACACCATTCTTGACCTATCCTTCTATGGGACTATCATACTCAAGTAATCATTGTTAACATTAATTCATTTAACTCTGTGAAACATTCTGAGATGGAAACTGCTGTGTGAAATGAAGTCCTACCTCCCACTTGAATGGGAGTGAGTGGTTTCCCCAGCTACACGGGATAGACACCTCAGAGAGCTTCTAAGAGGCAATGTGATTGCAATGCAGTGAGGCACCCCAGTGTCAGCTTTAATCTGGTTACCACAAAGTCCAGTGAGTCAGATATGGTAACAAGAATAATACTCCCAGATGGGATAAGATTCCCTAGGAAGCTTGGGTAGCCCACACTGGAGGCCCCGCTGCAAGCCTTAACAGTTGTTAGCAGAATGAGGTAAATTAAACCTAGGGCAGAGAGACTCTCCCACCCAACAAGCACAGATTTGCCTGCAGTATAGACATGCCCAAAGCCATCATGTGAGGTCAGCCATGAATTGCATCTGCCATAGCCACTGGGTGTGAAAAGTCAAGAACTTGAGAACAGGAGTCACTTGCTCTCATACCATCTTTCCAAAAATAACCCACTATCTCAAAAGGGGAAGAAATAATGGGCAAGCAAAGAAAGGCCTTCAGTTGAAAGCATTGCTTCTTTTTCAAACTGTTACTTCTACCTGAAATAGATATAAAACATAATCTAGACATAAAAGAAAAGCAAACCTCTCTTTCAAAATAAGTCTCACTAAGTAGATCCATTTATAAACCGGTTCCTCCTCTCCCATGACCCATCAAGTTAAGCTTAGAAGTGAATTTCTCTTTGTGGAGTGTTCATTTGCCAGTTTTTTATGCCACAGAGATAGGTGTATCTGCTCTTAATCTTGCCATACCAGAGGCTACCAAGAGATGGCACTAGGATTTCTGTATGCAACATGTTTGTCTGGCCATCTGGAACAACCTTGGTATATGGTACTCCTCTCTGCCTCATCAATTCTTCATCTATTTTCAAATCTCATCTGAAAGCATCTCTTTTCTCCCTTGCCTCTACCTCTTAATTTTTCAATTTCTCTCTTCTGCTGCTATTAACGGTACAATGCCAAAGTATAATTCTGCAATGCAACTCTATTTACTCTGCAAAGCAGCACTGAGATACCATCAGTCTGAAATGAGATTTTATAACTTATTATTAATATTATAACAGGTCATTCTTTGAGAGAAATCATACAGACCATAAAAAGAACAGAGGAGAAGGAGCTGCATCAAACTGGGACACCTTTGGCTCCAAGTTCATTTCTTCTATTACAACGGCTCATTGCATTACATTTGAACACTAGGATTTATTTACTTATCTCAGTGATGTACCCATCTTTGCTCCATGGTATGAGATATTAGTCAAGTTGAAGAGACTTGATATAAACAAGAATTTTAAAGACAACCCTTTTTTCCCCTTGTTGCCAGCATTATCTCATTGAGAACAGTATTTACCAGTTTTATTTAGCAGGAATTCTAGGCTAAATCCCATGTAGATCAAGGCCAGATGGGGAACATGTCATTTAGCTGTGCCATAGCTCAAAAGAAATCTCAGCCCCTCCTGTGAATTTTCTACAGGAATCAAATGAACCAAATAGCAATCTGAGAATAAATGGGCACAAAGCATTGATTAATTCTGACCACATTCCAATAGAATTGTGTGTTAGTTTCCAATTAAATATCCAAACTGATCAACACGATAAATGACAAAACACAGACTAACAAGAGAAATTAAGGATGATTTGCTTTTGATCTGCTATCAGGAATCGTTGCCAAATAAACAAAGGCATAAAGCTGTATGTGGAGCATTCCTCAAAAAGAACTGATCACAACAGCCACCATATCAGGTTTCAAAGGAACTAATCACCATGTTGGTGTGTTGAACTTCTTCTAATTCTCAAAATATTGGCTGGCAACAGCCATGCAAAGTGCTCTTCTGTTCAAGCAGAGAGCAGCAGAAAGTTTAGGACAATCCAGGAGAGGAAATTGCAGCAAATGTATACAGTGGTCTATAAGCAAGAATTTATCCAGGATTAAGGCTGAGGAAACTAACTGCTTGCACTGGCTCTAGGACACATTTGCAATTGCATCTTTTCCACATATCTCTCCATCATTCTCCTTAACAGAAGGAATAATTCTGGTATTCAGGTCATCCCTGCTACATGTCTCATCTTTTTGTTTAAGAGACCCAGCCCACTGCCAATCTGATTTCTTCTGTTGTTAAGGTCATAGGAGATCAATTTTACAGCTATTTGTTGATGTGGCAACATGGTCACTTTTCAGCACTACTTTTACACTTACATTTATCTTGCAGCAAAAGAACCAGTTCCAAGACAGGAAAACAGAATCTCAGCTGTGCACAAATAAAACAGGTTTTATAGAAAAGCAGAGTAATATATATACACATATATTCAAAGCCTATTTTGAAGCAATATACAGCCCCTTATATCTTCAGCATTTTCAGGACCTTGGTATTGTCCTTGGTCAATCTGACACAATGCCTGAATAAATATAGACCCACCAGATTTGGGCTTTCAGCTTTAGATGAGCTCTCTTGATCACCTTGACATTCGTCTCTTTACTTGCATGAGCTCTGCTTTCAGTACTCCAGTAAAATTCTTCCTCTCAGCTCACATTGTGACAGAAGTATGTGATATAGGAGTCACTTCCTGTTCATAGCAACAGTGTCATCATTATTCTTGCACATTGCAGATTGATGAGTCACTCCCCACCTCAAATCACCCCCAAGAAAAGACACATGTGGTGGTCTCATTTCTTCCTCGGTTTTTGACAGTAGCTGGAGAGGACTGCATTTTCCAAATCTCTCTCAGCAGCCATCTACCTGGCCCAATCTTAAATGCCCGTTACTCTACTTCCAAGTTACCCACTCCAGACTCATCCTCCAGTCAGTAGAGAGAAATAAACTCTTCCAAACCAACTCAAGTTTCTAGAGGTAAGTATACAAGACAAGGTAAAGAGAACCTTGCTTCTTCTTTCCTTTAGTATATGAAGAGTCCAGATATCCATCTCAGATGGAACAGAGTAACATGAGAAGATTTCCTCCCTTATCAGGAAGTATTTAGAAGCCGGGACCATCCAATAAGCACCAAATGTAAGAATTGTGATCAAATGTCAGAAGCAGGCAATGCTGGACATGAGCAAAGCCAGATAATTTCTGCATATCATATTTTCTGCAGAATTAATTTGGCACCATTCCCAGACCTTTTTTATTCACTTTCCACTTTTAATTAAGTAGTCAAACTTTACTGGAACAGCTCAGTGCAGAAAGCCAAGTTTTGTGAATATTCACAGAAAGAGTTTTTAATTCTGATGAACACTCATTCTTGTTGCAATCTCTCATATGAGGTTTATCCAATCACTTACCATTAGCCAGCTCTGCTCGGTGTGGTAAATAGATGTATTCAGAAAAAGCTTTGAGAAACAAAGACTCTTACAAGACTCTTTAAATTGCTGTTAATAAAATTGCAGAAATGACTGCCCACCAACCTTTTAACAACAGAAAAAGATAACAGAGTGAATGACTCAGACAAGTCATACCCTCATTTGCCGTTTTCTAAAATGCAAGTCTTCCTCATATGAAGGACTCTAAGTTCTAGATTTTTGTTTTCGTTCACTCTGATAATCTACCTTCAACTTCAGGAGCCCCAGAATAGGCCCACACAAGACATAGCCACAGGTAACACACAGCCTTCAAAGCCATCAGCCTGGGGAGGATATCTGATTCTTGGCCACCTGGAGACAGAGTCATGTAGAAGAGACCCATGTCCTGGTTGGCCAGAGAGCAAACATCTGTCATTGTCACATTCCACATCTATCTGCTCACAACGCACCCAATATCTCTCAGAACAAGTTGGGAAAATGAGCAAGGGTGTTGAAAGGAACACTGGAAAGTAGAAGAAGGGTAGAAGATATGAAACATATGCAGAATAAGTAAGTGGAAGGTGAAAGGAGCAGGAGACATTACACTCTGTGGGGCATCAGTGATGTTGCATTAGAGAAGGTGTTGATGGAGTGAAGATTTGAGCGTCCCACACACACACTCGTATCAGATATCCCAGCTACTGACATAAACAGAACTGAGAAAAACAAAACATCCTCTGGCTTTATTTTAAACTGCCCCTATAAAAGGTCTCAGAAAGCTTTCTCTGCAGCACAGCATCATGAGATGGGCAAGACAGTCTAGAGTCTCCATCTCACTTGTTTTTCATAATGCTTAACTCAAGAGTTCCCTAAACTTCAGTGAGTTCCATATTTTTGAAGTGGCTTTTACTTCAGATACAGGTAGCCCTGGAGAGATCTACACAGTTACGGCATCAGCAACCTGCAGACCTCAAATGCCTAAGACCAATAAAGTCCATGAGTCACAGTCTCAGGGGAATCAGAGCTACTTGGCATGCCCCCAGAGAAGGTCAACTGGAGCATGGGAGACTATTTCTAAATAGCCCAGAGCTTTGCCACTGAGAAAAATAAATAGAACTATGTATCTGGTTTCCACATCTTAGCTGGCTAGATAAATAGCTCTCATAGTACACTCTCCAGGGCAGATTCTTAAAGTGACCTTGGTCCTGCTGCTGCCCAGGACAGGAGAACGCAGACGTATCCACAAGAGAAGTGGTGCATTTTCGATGCTGCATTCCTGGCAGCTGATCAAAGAATAAGGGTAATCTCAGCCCCCACAGTTGCCAGCTGTTCCTTCCCAGCAGTAAGGCAAATCATGATTGCTCATAGTTATGAAGTGGAGAGAAGGTATCAAGGGCAAATACAAAGGGAGGTTCAGAGGCTTGCTAAGAGGACATCAGAGTCTTCCTCCATAGGCGGGTTATAAACTAGCGGGCTCCTTAAGTTCCATACTGGTAGCCCAAAAGAAGCAAATGTTTGTTACCAACTAACTACACCGGAATAACCCACTCCAGATTTTAGCACAGCCACAGCAACTTTGGAAAGAGCTACATTAGTGTCAACACACACTGAACTAGACAAAGCATATGACCCCTTTTTATCCTTTCTCCCCATCTCAGAAAATCCACCCATAAAATTTCCTTCCCCAGCCACCCTACAAATTTTTAACTAGAGCATCTGAAGAGAGACATTTTCACATGTACCCACCTCCATTTTCTAATGAACTGTAAAGATGCCTGGGATTTTCAGACCATGGCTATCCCAGGCATTTGCTAATGCTGGGAAAGAAGATCTGTAACCCACCCTACAGTCTGGACTTCTGGTCTCAGGACCTAAATTCTTGTCAACAACATCTCTTAAAGCTGCTTTCCCCAGTGAGAGCAGGGCTTTGAAATGAACTGTAACCAAGCACAAC
Source organism: Podargus strigoides (assembly GCA_028020825.1). Classification (NCBI taxonomy): domain Eukaryota; kingdom Metazoa; phylum Chordata; class Aves; order Caprimulgiformes; family Podargidae; genus Podargus; species Podargus strigoides. Next base: position 7,708,575 of record CM051663.1, on the reverse strand, counting down.
CCCTACTGAATAAGAAACTAGTGCCTTTAAATAGTTTGCAAGCAATTTTTAAAACAAAACAGGTTTGTGTACTTCTGATGTCGAACAGACCCTGTCTCCACTAATCTATTGACCTCCTCAGCTGCTCCTCGTTATTAAATGAAGCAAGGGGCTTTGAGTCCTGGGCAGGCCAGCTGAGGGGCTAACAGGCTTCAGCTGATTTATGGTTCTTGTTTGCTGAACCAAGTGTAGGTGGGAGCCAAATTACCTTTTTTCTGTGAGCTAGGTCCCAGGAAAGGTTTTATGATCCATTTGCACACTCATATAAACATTTTAAGAGCACAAATATTTTAGGAAAAAGGAAATTAGGAAACCTAACTAGCAATGTGGAAGTTCAGGTAGACAATTAATCTATGAGATACCTTTCTTTCCAAAGGGAAAATAAATACAAGCTGCTCATCAATAAATAAAATGGCTTATTAGGAATAAAACTGGAGTTGTGTTGCATTTGCATTTTCTGGTATGTGTGTCCCAAATAAAAAAAAGGTCCACAGAAGAGTTCAAAACAATTCTTGTACATCAGATAAAAGGAAGAATATTGCACATTGACAACCTGGAATCATTGAAATAAAAAGCAGTGTGTTTCTCTAAAGGCTATTTCTTTCCCTTGCTGCTTAGAAGTTGTTATTCTAGACCACTTTACAGGCTATCTTACAACAACCCTCAGCAGCACTAGCTACATCTCCAAATGAATCTCAGCAAAAAACCAGGCTAGAAACATAAGACATACCAAGTTTTTCCACTTCTGTCAGAGGATACAGCAAATGGAAAAAGCAGCTTTGCACAAAATTAACACACCTTTATGCAACAAGTCCCGTTCCTAAACTGAGAACTGATACAGGCCAAGTCCCATTACACATGAATCCTGACCTGTGAGGCTATTGCAGAAGTAGAACTAATCTAATCCCAGCCAACACTTCCATAGGAAGGAAACCAGGAAAGTGAGTAGAATTTGCTTTAGTTAAGCAGAGGCATGGACCCATCACTCACTCTTGGTTGCCTCAGAAGTCAAGCCTAGCTCTGGGTCTAGCTCATCCTGGGCACCCTGTTGTAAATAAAGGATCCAGGATCCCCAAGTCTTAAAGACTGAAGTTATAACACAAGGTCTGAGGGGAATCTTGGAGGGTGCTCAGAGATCCTAGGAATATGCTAGTGATAATATTCTTTGAGTTGGGTAATATCCAAAGCTCTGTGCAGGAAGTATCCTGATATCATACTCTTGGACAGACCACACTGAAGAATCTCAGGCAATCTGGCTAAGAGAACTGAAGCTGTGAGGCAGTTGCATTTACTCAACACTAGAGAGCCAAAAAGGCAGGCAAGAGTGAGTTGGCTTCCACTAACAAGGCAGCTGCAGGAAGTTGTACATCTGTGGGGTCAACTCGGTATCTTATTTAGCAAAGCAAACTATTCAATTGTTTTATAGCCCCAGACACGTAGGCAGAAAAACTGAAAGAATGCTGCATTTAGCAAACAACCGTTGACACGCAACTTTGTCACTTGTGGCTCCTGGGAAATAAATCAAATTACTTTGTGTATTGTGTAACTGGCAGCAGTCTTTGATGGTAACAGGATGGACACTATTTCCTGGTGCCCTCATCCAGAGTGACTGGACCCCACTTCAAACATAGCTAAGCAATGAAGGGTCAAACTGTTGTGCCATGTCTGTCCATCCACTTCTCACCTACACAGTGGTGCTCAACCAAAAGCTACTTCCTCATAATCAGCAGCCATGAACTGCACCCATATCAGGTCCAGGCAGGAGCCAAAACTGACTGAATATTGCCATGCCCTTGCCGAGACATGCATGAACAAGTAGGGACTATGTGCTCCACAACACATTGCACATCTAAGCAGGAGAACTGGCAGGTTCTGCGTTGCTTAATCAAATGTGATTGTGTGGGCACAGGTCACAGCAGTAAATTCTTCCTTTTGTTTGTAATGATCAAGCAACAGATGTGTTATGTTCTACTGTGGATGTTTTCCACATTAGAAAGTTTGCCTTGAAAGGCATCTGAGGACATAGTCAGAATGGACAACTTGAGGACTAATGTTTAGCATTAAGATGGAGATACAAAATGAACTTGCCGCCTTCAGAAAAAAAAAAAAAACTATTTCAAATGTTTGGAATGGGATTAAAACCAGACCCAGATTAATACTAGGAAGGCCTATCATACTTCAAAAATATCATCACGACCTGGTCACAACTGTCTGCAAAAGGAGGATGAGGCAGCACTGCCAAGATTCCATTGTACCTGCCCATGGGCTGGTGGTGGCAGGAGGTTCTTGCTAAGGGGTAGGCAAGAGCTTTTTTTCTGCTGCCAGCACATGCTTCTCAAAATCCAGTCCTGACTGGAAAATGAAGGACAATACCCTACAATCAGACTGCCATCACTGTATAGGGTACACTACAAATAAATGGCCACTAGCATGAATCATATGATGAATCACAGCATTAATGTCTCCTTCAGGGGACTATTTCTGCCTCTTAAAAAACCCTGCAGATTCAAAGTGAGTGGAAATTGTGCATCCATTTCTGATTTCTTTGCCTCTTCAAGTGGAACCAAAATTTTATTTCTTGCCAACCTGGAAAGATTAGTTCCCTTGGGGCTACTGCCTACCTGACTGTCCTGACGTGTCTCTTGCTGTAGGGAGTGATGACTTTGAAAAGCAGCTCCATGGCTCCGTTGATGCCAAGTGTAGTTCCTGTGGTAACTGAACCAATAAAAGAGAAAAGCAGTCAGATCTGAAGCAGGCAGTCTGCAACACAGTGTTTAGAGGTGATGCAGGGAAGGGACTAGCTGTTCCTAGGGCTATGAACTGGTTTCTCCAGGCTCCCAGCTGAATATCACAGGTCATTTTACAAACACAAATATGGAAGCACAAAGCTGTCTGTGGCCACAACCTGGGCCAAGATCAGATGCAAAACCAGATCCCAAATCCTGCAGTTCTTCCCCAAGTTCCTCAAAGCCCTTTGTCCTGTAAATATTGTACTCTCCAGAAGACAAATCACAGTTAAATAGGATCATCTCCCAGCAAAATGGCACAGCTCAAATTCATCCTGCCTTTCCCACAGGCAGCTCCATGAGGATCGTTTATTTCACTGGGGCATCGAGGGCAGAGTTTTCTTTATGTGCTATTATTCAGCAGTATGGAAGTGGGGGTTTTTGGGAGGTGTGCTTCTGAATGCAGCTAGGTCAATTTTAGCTTTAATCCTTCACTTGTTAACACATTGGGAACTTTTATAGATAGATTTTGCAATTGAATCCAAAATGCCCAATGCATAAACTAAGTGCTTAGCCAGGCCTCCCCACTATAAGACAGGTTTTCTGTGTAGAGAAGGGATGAATACAGCCCTGAAATACTAAATGCAAGCAAATGGGGAGAAAGGATCACTAATCAAGAGCAGCCAGAGGGAGACCTGGCTGCTTGCCTACTGTTGGGTTTTGGCTGATTTGTAAATATCTCCCAGTGGTCACCATAGAGCTGCCAGAGGGCCCATCATCTCCTGCAGTTCTACCATGTCCCCACCAACCTGCCCTGTGATGGAAAGCTTTGCAAGGCTTGCCAGCTACTTTTACACTAACTGGTAATTCATTAGAGACAGGGCAGTTTTTTTGCCCATTACTAAGCCTAGTACAAAGGATGCAGCTGGCAGAAGAACAAACGAGTAACCAGAGTCTATTGTATACAAAAGGGTCAGTACACTTGTGATCACTGGGGATACAAACAAGTCAACAAGGTTACACATAATAGACATCAACCCCAACGACCCCAGGAATGATGCAGCACGACCAACAGCCAGTGGAACAAACAAAGCAATGAAGTTTCCCATAGAAGAGATGGGAGACAGCCAAGCCAAGAGGCTGATAACATAGGACAGAGGCAAACTCATGTTGTTCCCACAGAGCCTGCATTCACAAGTACCAAACCTGACCAGGGCCCAGTTGCAGGGAGAGTCTGGAGGTCCTTCCCCAGCAGGAAAAGTCTGCAAAGTGCATCCACCTCACAGACAGACACTGCACCCTTCCTGCAAGTGGTCACAGATTTTATCCCCAAAGCAGGACACCTGGCACTCATTTACCCAAGGGCTTTCCCTGCAAGGCTGGCCATACCTTGGAGGAAAGCCAAAAGGCAAACTCATCCCCTCCTTTTGAAGAACTGTGGGAACCACCCATATGTCAACCTTAATTCAGGGCTCAGGGTTCAAACTCCAGCACTTCAGCAGTGGACAAGGCTGCTTGCACTCATCCTGCCCCAAAGCAATACCCATTGGGCTGCCACACACAATGGGTGGCAGAGATTGTGAAGACAGTGACCAGGAGCAAAGAACTGGTGCATGAGATTATGACAAGGACTCATCTCTTCTGCTTTCATACCTAAGAAATGAGTTTTAATGCTTCTGGATTCTCTCTAGTTCCACTCCATAAAAACAGTTTCGAAGGTTGGGAGCATAGAATCTCCTCGTTTGGTACCACATTCACACAGACTCGCATCTAACCTCCCTGCAGCTTCCCAGCTGGGCCATTGAGCCCTCAGAGTCAAAGTTACTCGTGGAAGGAGGAAGCACATCTGGAGAGTGCTGGCGATACTTAAGGAGTAACAGAGATGCTCCAGTGGAGGAGCAGGGTGGGGATTCTGGGGTCTGACATGAACCAAAAGGAGGCCAGGCTGCAGTGTTCATCCTAAAACCTCTGCAGAAACTGCAGCTGAATTGGGATGCAGGTGCTCTGAAGCAGGGAGCAGGGAAGGGTGTAGATCACTTTGGGTGGGAGGCAGCACAAGGTCACTACACAGCTGTGAAACCCAAAGAAAGGCACATTTCATCTTCTGGTCTTGGCTGCATTTTCAGTCACACTCAGTCTTTCAAATACTGCTTGTCATGGGGAGAGGGGCTGAATGTTGAGGTTTGGCTGCTTGCCTGAGAAAGCCCATTGCATGAAGCTAGCTCCTGTACAGATAGAAGGGACCTGCAGGGCTGGATGCCAGGAGTGCTAAATCTCAGGATGCATATAACAGACTGCAGACAGGATGGCTGTCAGCAATTATCTGCTGGGTGAGGGATGTGGGGAGGGAGAGGGAAAGGGTTTGAGTGAGCAAAGGGAAATTTGTGCTGACAAACTCAGTGTTCTATAGCAGGGAAAGCCTGTATGAATCTGTGATGGTCCTGGGAGAGAATATGGAAAATCCCATTGCCTGACTCATTTGAGGGCATTGCCAAGCAAGAAAAACTGGGGGAGTGCAGGTGTGGGAGAGGGAGATACTAGACAGAAGACAAGGATCTAATATGTACTTCCTGAGGGACCTTGAATGAGTAACTGATTTCTCTTTCTGTTTCTCCACCTGTATTTTTCTCCCTTGTGAAGCTGCTCTGAGGATCAATACAATCAACACTAATGAGACATTTGGCTATTAAGATAATGGGAACCATATAGAGACTTAAGGTAGCTAAGTCTCAAAGCAAAGGAGTTGACAGTGTATATTCTAGAACAGGAGATCATTGCTATAAATATTTTTCACTACAACACTTTTAATTTCATAGTCCACAGATGAAACGCACTGTAAAGGCTGTACAGGCCCCTCAGGGCACTCCACTTTCTATGGTCATTCTGGTTTTTGTGCTTGATTCTGTATATTAACAGTGCATGCAGGTGCTAACCTTAATCAGGAATGATGGTTCTTTGAACTAAATTACTAAAAAAAAGAACTCTCGTGATTGTCACATAGAGAACAGGAAGAAAATGCAGGCACTCACCATTAGAAGCACAAACCCGCAGGACCCAGAGGCAGTGGGTGAGGTGCAGGTGGTGGCCCAGGTTTCTTCTTGCCAAGCTCAGGATTATATCAGTTGCTTCTGCCTTCTGCACTTTCAGCCCAAACTTGCTGTCTGTGAAAAGCAAATAAGAATTGAGCTATTCCAAAGAGCAGGTCTCTGCAGCAGTGCTGCAGATTGGGCTGACAAAGAGAAATCATATTTTAAGATTTTGCTTAGCATAAGGGTAAACAAAAAAATTTCTGCTGAAGGGCTCCCAGCCACAAGGCCAAGTCAGGGTAAGAACATGGATGAAACCTGTGTAAGAAGCAGCTTTACACATATGCATGCCCTCCCTGCCTTGTTGCAGGATCTCTAGCTGCCCAATCTGCAGATGAGCAGCACACCCCAAAAATCAGCTCACAGCTGTCTTGCAGGTACATCCCAGTGCTGGTTACTGCTGGGAATGTCCATTAGTTTTGAACCCCCCACCCAAAAGGTCCCCCACTGCTCCGCAGTACCTCGTTGGCCGACCCTGGCCAGCAGCCGAAGCAGGGGCAGGAGGGTGCCACAGTCAGACAGCTCGGTCCGGGCAGTGGTAGCAAGAGCCTGCAGCAGTGCCTCGCTGCCCCCTTTGCTGATCACATAGTGAATTCTCCGGCTGCTCCCTGGAGAAAAAAGAGACTCTGCTCAGAGCATCCCTGCTGTGAGCTGCAGCTCACAAACCCTCACCCTGCATGGTACACACAAAGCTCCCATGGCCTTCCAGTGGTGTTTTACTGCTATAAACCCAAGGGTGTTTGCAGAACTGACCATGGCTCTTGGGTGCCCCTGGCCTCGAGACATGCCTAATGGCTGCATGGTGAAGCCATGCGCTCTGCTGCCTCTTGCTCTGGTACTTGTTATCTTTACAAACCCATGTCCTGCAGAAGTTTTTCATTGTGCATTGAAATGCAACAGGGAGGAATAAGCAGACATCAACAGATTTCAAAGAAGCAGAAGGCTCAGCGATCTTTTCTTAGATACTGGAAATTAAACAAGCAAAGGACTAAAGCTGCAACAGGCTTCTGCCAAATGAAAAGGAAACCTAGGGAAGATTTCAAACAAATCTAGGTCTCTAAACCACATGCTAATCCTGTGAGCCCTACTGCATCAACAAGCATTGATCCATGGGTGACTTAAGCAGTGACTTGAGGCTCTGTGGTTGGAGGACACTGCATGTTCAGCTCCTGGAGGGGAGACATTCCCTCCTATCCACCACATAGGCAATCCTTCCATCTGACTGAGGAACAGCACTGCAGGGCTCCAAATGAGAGGCCCAGCTGGACAGGCAACGTCAGCAGTGGGGCTCCAAGGCATGGGAACACAAAGAGCTCCAGCACCCACCAGTGCAGCCCCCACAGCCTGGCAGCTTGGTTGGGTTGAGAATTTTTTAGCAAATGACATTTTTGAGGTGGAGCAGGAAGGAAAAGAAACTTAATTATTTTTTTAGTTCTTTTGCCAGTTCACTTATTTTTTCATGTGGGTCAGGGTCATGCAGCAACATGTCTTCCCTGCAGCCTCGAGGAAGAGGTGCAATTGGGGAGATGCTGAACTCTCGCCATTATAGTCCCTGGGCTCTGGGAAGTCAGGATCCTCTCCCGGCCTCACAGCCTGCTCTCCAATGGCCCTGGTGAACATTTCCAGTGGCTGACTGCCAGGGAGTATGAAATACCTTGAAAATCACAGGCATCTTTCAAACTAAAAGTAATGTGGAATTTCTGCATTGTTTTTCTTCTCTTTAACTTACTGGAAAAGCTCGGTTTTCCCAACACAAGAGTAAGGACTGGTGATCTAATAGGTACAATTCACATTTTGTTCACCTTGCAAACACCTGGCCAAGTTTATGCAGGTATGAATTCCCTGAGCTGCTTGAGGAGCCCCTTTCTGCCCCTAACCCTCAGGCACTGCCCCACAGCTTTGCTTCCTTACCCAGAGAGAGCAGGTCAGTGAGGACACTGAGAATATTCAGGATAACATCCTTGTCACAGGAGCTCTGAAATGGAAACACAGCAAATTTAGGGATCAGCTCAGAACAGTGAACTTCATGCTACACAAGGTTGCAGTGCATCATGTGGTACAGAGGCACAGAGATCCTTGTTTGGATACTGAGTGCTTTTCGTGCCATCTGGCCAGTGAATATGTGGAACCATATTGATAACACATTTTAAAAGCCTCTGACAGACATACTGATCATATCACACAATATTTAATACACAGCAGCATTTCTGCAGAATTTACATCTAAATTCTAAATTACTTGTCTTTTTTTTTTTTTGGCTTGTTCTGGCTACCTCGAAGTTGAGGAAATTCTGTATCACACAGAAATGTGAAATGTAGGGTGGCTTTCCATGACAGCATCCCTTATTACTGGCAGCTGAAGAAGAATATTTTTGAATTATATTAATCTCATTTACAAAAAAACTCCCATCTTTTCAGATGTGCAATTACAACCACGTGGAAATCTGGAATTTGGGGAGCAGAAAGATGCCCTAAACTTATTTTTAATGAAGACCAAGTAAGTACCACTCCTTGGCATCACACATTTTGCTTTAGATTCACTTTAAGTTTTGTACTAGAGGAAATAAGATACATTGAACATGAGGAGAAGGAAACACATGATATCCATCATCTATGTGACACACTAAACCTCTTCATCAACCAGATTTCATTGCTGGGACTGAAGAATTAATCACCAGCCTGTACTGCTGTATGAGGGATTTGGGTTAAGTTCTAGATCTCTTAACTTCCATATAGATACAACACAATATAAGTTTCCAATATAATAGAAAACTTGCATTTGTGTGGCCTTGACCCTGAAAAACCTTAGGATCACATAAACTGTAACAGAATCACTTCATCACCCATTAAGTTATTACAATAGGACAATATCTGATATACAGCTTCTATATTTCTGAATGCTGAAGTGCATCAGAAACTTAACCTACTTGCATGTGTTCTGGATATATGGGAGCATTTCACCAGTGTCTACATTTAGCCTGTACCCAGCACTAAACTGCAGCAGTTGTTCTACCACCCAGTGAGCCCTCCCCAGCTGAGAAGGGGAGTCAGGGAAGAAAGGGAGAAGTCCCATGGATTGAAGCAGAAACAGATTTAATGGAATAACAAAACTAATACAATCACCAACAAAAAGTATATAAGATTATACTCATCCTTAGCATCAGGAGCAGAAGGTCAAGAGAAGAGCCACAGAAAAAGGAGCTCCACCCTTACTGAACTCCCTCTTTTTATCATGAGCATGGTTAAGTGGTATGGGGTACACCTGTGAGTCAGCTTGGGGCAGCTGCCTTGATTGGATCTCCCAGCTGGCTCAGGGCTACTCATGGCCTGCCTGCCATGGCTGGCCCATGGGTCTGTGCCTGGGGAACCAGGACAACCAGCCAATTTGATTCAACCATTCTGTGACATAGTTAACATTATGCAACTGAGTATTTAAGAAAAGGAACTGAGAAGTAATACCTAGCAAAAAGAAACTCTAGAATGAATACTAGGGAAATCTAATTCAGTTCTGTAACAATGACTTTTAATACAAATGGACATACTTTTTTCCAATGGATCCCAGCCAAAGTCACAGCACAAGCTGATGTGGTGCTCAGGATTGTGTAGGTAATTAGGGAGCTGCATATCACACCCCTTCCTTCTTTGTTATAATGGGGGAGGGTATGTATTGAGTGAGACATGGGAAGGAAGCATGAAAAAGGTCAGTCTTCGCAGTGAGAGCAGGTGACTGTCAGCCTGGAGAATCAGGTTTGCACCTCTGTCACGGAATTCATGTAGGATGCTCAACAGCTCCCTTCAACCAAACCACCTTCTGTGCCACCTACTGCATGCAATATGTACATTAGTGCTGATGTTTCATAATTTCTGTATCTTTAATATTATGTATTCTTAGATTTCTTTTTCTTCAATCGTAATTATTAACAAAGCCAATCCCAAATCTCTGAAAATCAGAATTCTCATCATATTGGTTTTGGTCAATTACCAGTTCTACCAGACTTTAACTGCTCAATACATTTTTCATGCTAGCATACAGGAGGAACAGGGACAAGCGTATCAGCAGGGGAGCATGACAAAAAGAACAAGATGTGGTCAGGGGAAGGAAGAAAGAGGAGTCAGGCAAGGATGAGAGATTGCAGCAAACAGGCAGAGAATCACTTCTGATACCAGGGACTCAGAGGAGGAGGGTCTGTGAGCACTGCTGCCTTTCTGAAGATTCACTTTAGTTCTGTTGTTAGCTAAAATCCCCAAGAAAGGCATGTTTTATCCCCATCTCAGAGCTGGCCCATGCCCAGATAGAGCCTGCTGTTTCTGTTCATCACCATGTTAACTTAACAAGCAGACATCTCTGCACTGAACATAAAAGTTCAGCCCTTTTATGAACCATGTTGAAACCAAAAGACTCGGTACAATAGGATTCCTGCTTCTTTCAGAGCCAAGACAAACAGAATACATAGCTTTAATGAAATCCAGTAACTCTTGCTTTACCAATTATTGCCACCCTCATCCTAGAGAAGGGGTCCCAGTTCTTGTAACTGCCTCAAGGGACCCCGCTCAGAGGAGAGCCTGCAGCAGGGGGAAAGCAGTTTGGAATACTGCTTCTTGTAGGTAACACATATCATTTCAGTCATATGTTAGTTTTGCTAATTCATGTCTTTGTTTATTAGTCCAGTCTGGAGCTGTCTTAAGTCTCCCAATAACTTCAGAGCAAACAAAGAACGATCAGAGCTCTCTTCCCAATAGTTTCTTGGCATTTTTTAACACAGGGACTTAATAGGCAGGGGCAGGCTGTCAGGAGTGATGAGTATCCACCAAATTTACTGACTCCAGGAAGAGTTACTGTTCTCAGCACCTTTTCAAATATGAGGGTTGCCTAAATCAGACTGTCCTCTGGTTTTGTCTTGCTGCCTCTCAGTATCCCTTTCATCTGTAGGTGGATGGATTACACATTAAGGTTTCGGTAATGAAGTCTTCATTGATTTATGCTCCTATTACACTGGGTTGTTTATTTTAACTGATTGGATTGTGGGTTTCCTAAGCCATTAACACAAATAGTGATGACATAAGATATCCTCTGACTTTCCACACGCTTTATCCAGGGACTCAGGCGAACAAAGAACTTGAGGGGACATGAAAGATCAACCTTTTAAAACGTGCAAATTAGAGCTGGGTGACATTGCCAAATATTTTACCTGAGTATTTACTCTTGATATTTTAATGCTAAAACTCTGACTGTGTTGGTGCTCCATTGTTCCCCTTCCTCAGTGCACTAATGAGGGAATTGGATGACTTGTGTGTTTGCTGAAACAGTGGATAATACTCTAGTGCCATTACAAATTCTAACTTATTTCCCACTAACTTTAGTGTCACCACTGAATAATACAGAATATTGCAGAAGAACACAGCTCCAATTTATAACAGCAAGACAACACAAAAAAACCCCATAAACCCTAAAGTTGCTGTTGTTTTACGAGATGGCAACTTGCCTGTTGAAAAGAAACAGCTCAGATTTTGATTAATTAGCTTAAGATTTTCAAATCATCAAAGAAATTTGGACATTGAAATCTATTAGAATTAATTGTTTAAATTAATATTCACACCAAACTGTTTGTGGATGAATTGCCAACAAATTCATTCATAAAAAATATTCAGTACATCTTTTTGAACAGTAAGTACAAATGAGAAAATCGCAACTTGTGCCCGATCTAAAAAAGATGAATGGAGTAATTTCTTTAATGCAAATTACTTACCCAGCTCTGGTTAAAATAAACACATTAGTTATTTTTACTGAAATATATGTTTGATGGTTCAAGAACAAACCGCAAGCAAAGAGAGAAGTAAAATTCCTCTTGCTAAATATTTTCCATTCCTGCCAGCACTCATGCATGTTAGATACAACATCTATAAATGCATGGACTAATGAAGATGCATTAATGGTATATGGGGGGAGTGGGAGCAGAGAAAAGTTCCCAGAGGCTCAAGTTAGATTACAAAATCACCAGCCTCCTGCAGGATTTCACTAAAAGGATTTAGAGTCAAATTGTTACCTATTAACAACAGCCTGTAGCTGCCTTTCACAGCTTGCAGCTGGACAAAGGCTAAAACAGCAAAAAAACATCACTTAAAATACCAAGCATGGCCATACGTTTTGGCTGGAGCCCCTCGTCTTAGCCTTACTTCAGCAAAGCCTCCTGCCTTTCTCACCCAACCAGGAGGATAACAGGATTGAGTTCAGATGCATTTAATCAGCTCCTGTCTGGTAGTTTCTCTCTGAGCTTTTTCTGGGAATTAATCCTTGAAACATAAGGGCTTTGGTTAGCTTGGCTGAAGCTCCTCATAGATAAACAGCAGGAGGATGGAGAAAGCCAGAAATAAAACAATACCCCATAGTCATTGATACATTATAGGCAGCAAGTGATTAGTTAGTGACATTGGGTTTGGAGGACAACAGCTTGATCCCAAGATCCTTCGGAGTGGCAGCTCAGGTTATTTTGCTGACTGACGATTAAACAGGGAAGGAGTTCCTGTCTCCTTGTCCTGCTCCTGGGAACATGCCAAGACAAGCTGTTATTTACTCAAGACAAGATTATAAAATTGCAACTAAGCCACAGGAACAGGTAATCTCGTTTTGTCAGGGAAGTCTCCTGGGATGTCTTCCCCAGGCTATGAAGAGCCACCAGAGATAGGTTTTTTTCCCGTCCCACCTGAAGGACAGCAGCTATCAGCGCAGCTCCTCTTTTAGCAATGGTGTAAAACAAAGACTTTCCATAAAATCAGTCTTTTGTGTAGCTCTTGGGCTTTCATGTCTTTTGCCCAACAGCAAATATTGCTCCAAATGAGACATGTAAACTACTGAGAGTGTCTACTGTGAGTCTAAGCATTAATGCTGAAAAAAGTAGAATGCCCAGAAAGAAATCAAACAGCATTAATTTGTGCAGCACAGTATATACTAATAAATATTTTATTTGGGGAAAGAGATACAAAGCTGTTATTCCACTCACAAAAATAATAAATGCAAAATTAAAGAAGTCACTCCCTCAAGACAATGGGTAATACAATTTCTAACAATACTCCTATTAAATTAATTGTTGGATACACTCTCACAAAGCTGTACGGCTGCTTAGGAAAAAAACAAAACCAGCTGCACTGGTCTAACAAACTTCCAGACATGGGTTTTTTTAAGAGACTGAGGAATAGGATGTCCAGTTCCACGTTTTGTTTGTTTGTGTTTAAATAGCCTGTTTCTAAATAGGGAAGCAGGGTTTGACATGTTCAAAATCCATCCTTCTTTCTTCTCTTACCCTTAATAAATTCGCTCACACAAATAGCAGCAGTCAGAAGCCTAACTGTCTGTGTAATGAGACTTGCATCTGCAAGTAAGATTTCTCCCTCTCTGCAGTCAAAGCCTATTGAAGAGAAATCCTGCTGCAAAATTAATACCAGTTAAATTCAAGACTAGGTTAGGGGCCAAGAAGCATTAGTTCTTACTCTCTCCTGAGACCTCTAGAAACAATTGGGCTGCTAATGACTGCATTAATGCTTAAATGAGAGACCCCCCTCCCAACTCTGCCGCCAGCGAGGCAGAGGTGCGTATCAGACCCAACCGTTGGGCACAGCCGCTCACCGCTGGCATTATGGATTTGCCAGCTGGGTATCTCCTTCCCACAGCTGACTATCCAGTCGCACAATAACTGTGAAGCCAGGTTTGGTGCTTTACGTTCTGTGCCTTGTCAGAGTAAATTGCTTTTTCTAATTTAAGAGCAGCTAAAAATTCACACTTAAATAAGAGAGCAAAAATACCCCGGAGAGTTTCATGCCTGTGTGCTCCCATCCTCAGTCTCAATATTGAGCCAGCTAACCATGATTTCTTCTTGTTGGAAGGTTATTATCAACAGTATTGGATACATGGATGTTTAGGGAAAAAAAAAAATTATCATTATTTCTGAGAAGAAAAAAAAGGTTGAGAGATCTCAGAAATTTCACTAGGCAACCTCAGAATAAGAGAGTATTCAAAGTGATTACAGCCTGAATTTCATTATAACTGAAGCACTTTGTTACAATACTGCCATCATCCTGCTTTAGAAGGATCCTGAGAAGTTATGGTCCCACTCTCCCTGCTCCCAAAACTCCCATCCAGCTATCCTCAGCACCACCACAGACATCACCATCCTCTGTGGTACGTGCATGTCTTTGGCCAAATCTGGGTTTCCTCTGCTGAGGAGTCAGATAGGCCTGAGCAAGCTGGGAAATTCAAAGGAGACATGGAAGGGAAAGGGGCTATTTAAAGGCTCAGAGAGGAGAACCTTGCTGCTCAGACAGTGTCCTAAGTGACCTCTTTAATCCTGCAAGAAAGGCGTTCGCAGCTGTGTGGGATCACGTAGCCCTCAAACTGTACACAGGGCAGCCAAGGGGCCTCCCAGAACAAGACGTGGTCCAACAAGTTCTTGCTCCTGCTCCCAAGCCTTAGAGACAAGTCCCTCTTACTGGCTCCTGTGCATCCCTGCAAGGCTTGGCTAGCACCCTATTTATCCAAGCATCGGCCATTTTCATTCCTGCTGATGCTTAACAGCAAGCCAAGTTCTATGCACCAACCCAAACCAGCAGCTGTGGATTTTATACCAGGGAATATAACAAATACTGATAAAAAAGATACCTCTCTTTGGCCTGCTGCAATCAGGTGGGTTGCTTTTTTCATGGCCAGTAATGACCTAAAGGTATGTTTTTGCTCATCCTTGTTTGTACTTGTTCGTGATAACCTGCATCATTTTTTTCAATAACAGATCACAGCTAGGTGTAATGGTTACATACCCTTCACAATGGATGGCAGCTCATCACCTGACTGGGCAGAAGTAGTGCCTCAAAGCCAACTTCTAGCATCCTATTGTACAGGGCTTTGCTCCTAGTCATTGAGCTTCAGGGCTTCTTCTCGAAGGATATATGCTACACTCTGGGACTGAACTGCTTCAAGGCAGAGATGGGCAAATTCCAAACTTATATCTGAATGTCTTCAAGATGCTGAAGGTGTTGAGATGTAACAGCTTGGCCTGATCTGATCTCTAGCCAAAATAACTTAGTGAATAACATGGTGGAAATCATCTGTGCCAAGGAATCTTACTATATTTAATGCAATAAATTGCACTAACATAACACCTTTCATCACAGGATCACAGATTTCTTCACAAATATTAATTAACACCTGCCCCGCTGCATCCCTCATCAAGAAGATCAGATTCATTGTCTCTTATTTTCCTGGTAGGAAATAGCACCCTGTGGTGGGAAATTCACTTAGGCAATAGCTCAGAGGATCGGTGGCAGAGCCCAGATAGCTATTCCAATAAAATGAAGCAGAAACACTGTCTGCACAGAAGTTTTATTGCTCTCAGTCACACACTTACTTCCATTCATTTGTGGGGGTTTCAAAAATTTCCTTCACTGAGATCAGTCTTCTTCCAGCTTCCCAGGAGTAATTGCAATGGAAAAGACCTATACCCTGCAAGGAATCCTAATGCAGACTGGGAGAAAGGGCTACTCACCACCAGTGGGTCATAGTCTTATTTATGAAGAGATTCATCCTTGTGTTTAAGGACAAGAGAGATGTTACATTTAATTTATCCATACAGGAATTAAGAAGTACATAGACCATGACCTGACTATTTTCCAAAGGATGTTTTACCTTTTGAGTCACAAGGACTCCCCAGGTGTTCCGCCACACCAGTGTCACACTAATAAAATGTATTCACATCCAGATATTGGCAAGAAATATGCACTGATAGACTGCAATGTCTTAGATACTGTTGACAAATAGCTTCTCTCTTTCTCTTTCTTTCTTTCTTTCATTATTTTTCTTTCATTTCTTTATTTCTTTATTTCAGTATTTCTTTATTTCTTCATGCTGAAGTTCTCTCTGTATTCTCAAAGGAAAGACTGCCCTTGTGCAGAAGTTCCTCCTCATACAAAGTTTCTTCATGTCACTTGTTCCTCTCACTAATGCATCTCTAATAGAGCAATTATTTTATTATGCAGAACTGGTGGTAAAATACATTATTATATAACCTTAAAATGCTTCTGTCAAATTGGAAGTGTTAAAAGAATGAGGAAACTTTGAGATAAATCAAAACACATGGTTTTCTGTGAAAGGCTTTTAGACTTTCCTTTTAATATTTCTAATGTTCTTTCTGTAATTTCTACTGTAGATAAATTCAGGTTTCATCTCTTATTTCACAATAAGTTACCTACGACACCTAAAGATTTTGACTAAATTTAATGTTATATCGTTCACTTTTTTCCTCTTTTTTAATCTATTTTTATTTTAATGCCAAAATTATCCTAGCATATGTCTTTCACACTCTCTTAGTAAGTTTCTAGAAGGCATTAACCATTCCTGAACAATGATCTCTATATGCATGTTAGCACCTACTGTTTATTGCTGTCTCTTGGATTTATTCCTATATTTTATATTACTTTAGCTGTTACTGAACTATTTTAAAATATTAATGTTTCATTCAAATGCCATTGTGTTACACCTACTTAACACAACTGCCATCCAAACTTAATAGGGAGGGATATGTTTTTTCCGTTTAGCTGTAGTTTTCTTTTTCACTACTAACGACGGAAGAGCAGCACGAAAAACGCTACTTTCTTTCTTTGTGAGATTTTATGGGTGTCAATCCAGGGAACAATCTGTCTTTCAAAGAAGCAGCACATTTGGGAATTAACAAAGTGGGTTTTTTTCAAGAAATGGCATTTCTCAAAGTACAAGTGAGGCTGGAAGGTCCCTGGAAAAATTCCAGATGTACTTGCTTTTTAATAAACCCACAGATTTTAAATACTATAGCAAATGTGAGTATGTGCATGTGGAAATAAATAGCCATAATGAAGGTGCTGCTATCCTTGCCTTCTTTGTGATGTTCCTGCTTGGGCTAGGCAAAATAAAGCCACAAGAGTCCCTGTGTCTACTCTCAGTCTGCTCTGACACTTGCCTAGGATAATTCTGTGTTCAGTCTGGGCTTCTCTCTGTGCTAACACTCCCATGTCCTACACATTAATCTGACATCAACTTGTACAGGTTGAAGAAACATACTATAAGGTACATGCTGGTTTAGAAAAACACCAGTCCTTTCTCCTGCCAAGATAAGTGTCCTTATGTGTCAAACTGCCTCACTTTCAAAAAGTCCTTTCTCGAACAGCAATAAAAACGCCTTTAATCAAGCAACACTTAATATTGATGATTGAGGTATGGGTAGTGGAGACAAACCACTAATAACTATTGTTAGTCACAGCTTATTTTCTTAACAGGTAGAATTTGAAAGTGAAAATTATGAACTTCTTTTTCCCATCCAGTCTAAGTGAAAAATCAAGCAACAAACGAAACTCGGCATCTATAATGACTAGTAAACTCTGTTTTGAAATCCTAATAATGCAAAGTATTATCACTAGTAATGTAAAGCAGAACATCTGTCTAACTGCATTGCTGAGACCCATCTGTCTAGATTTAAACAGAAATCTCTTAGAAGTGAAGACCTCGGTTCTCTGAAAAGGCTGCCAAGTTTTTAAAAGGTATGACAGAGGTATGTCGTTTTCCATCCAGAAGGTAATAAAGATTTTTATTACCTTTAGTCTACACCCTATGCAAGACACCCAGCAGCAACAAGCCAATGCCATCAAGTAAAAGAAAGACATGTTTGGGGCTTTGTTCAGCCCTTGTTATATCAGTTCAGTAGCTCAGAAACACTTGCAAACTAAGTGCTGGTCAGTCAGCTAAAAGGCATTTTATTAACTCAATGAATGAGCCCACTGCAGCATTTGTGCTCCAGGAAAATGTGACAGGAGTTAAATTTAAAAATAAAAGCTCACTGTCCTCTCAGAGGCTCCTGAGCTGAGATCCAGGGTAATGTAGATCAGGGACATTTTAAAGTGAGAGATGAATACTCCTACTGCTGCCTTTCTCTGTGTAGCAAGACTGTGGTGCTTCTGCAAGGGAGCAAACTTGGACACTTGCTGTGCCCACGGGTGTCTGAGGGGCAGCATTGACCCAGCACACCCTGACCCAGGAGGCAAGGAGCACAGTGTCCCCTAATATGCCATCCTCTGCACACTCTTTATCTTCACTCTAGTGAAATCCCCTGTGGACTTCACTGAACCAAACGCCATGGGCTGTCTCTCCTGAGACACTCACGCAGGAATAGACTGAACATGTGATGGCATACAATTCTTGTGAAAAGAGGGGACCTTTGGCAGCAGCCATGTATTCCTCTGCTGCTGGCACAGCAATGGGAAGGGACCTCTGATCTCTCTATACACCCACATGTGTCTCTCTGAGATCTGAGCAAATGCAGTCTTGACGTCACAGTGGGTTGATCTCTGAGACAAAGGTAATTTCTTCGGCAAATACCCAGTAGGAGATCTAGTCTATGTCAGAGTCTACCTCCAATCCCTGCATCCATTGCCAGCATGTAGAGACCACCAAAGAGTAGTTGTTGTGTTCTACTTTATTTAAGCATGTTCTCAAGGAGACCTGTTGGTGTAACAGTGTTCTGCAGGCTTTGTTAGGACATAGCAGGGGAACTCAGCTAGGAAGATTTCCATCCATTTGATCAGCCAGCCACTCCGACAACCACCTTTTAGACAAAACCCTCCAGAGTTTGCAGTCAGGGAGATACAGCTGCTGCTGCAGGAGCTTTTGAAACAAACCGCTAATAAGCATGGTTCTCATCTCAGAGAGCAAGTAGCTTTAATGCATCTCTGCTTCCAGCTGTCCCCTTGAAATCCCTGTGCATTATGGGGAGATCAAATGACCTTAGCCCTATGGGAAGAGAAATTGTCAAAGAAAAACAGAGCTAGTCATACATTCTCTTTCTCATTTGCCATCTCCAGCTCTCTCCCCGACTTGCAGAACATCAGCATGGGGCAAGAGGCCACTCAAGTGGAAGAGATTTTCCCAAAGAGGAGACCAAATAAATCAGGGCAGTAGTGCTGCTTTCCCCTAGGCTCTCCAGAAAATGTCTCCATGTGGATGGCACTGATTTATTCCTGGAAAAATGGAGGGTCAAAAGAGACAGTTCAGTTTATTCCTCTGACTTCATCAGATCAGCATTTTAATCATAGGGAAAGGTCAGGTGGACCATTCTCTCTCCTCCCCTCCTTTGCAGTGCAGACAGGTGGGCATTCACCATGCCAAGCAAACTGCTTAGAGAAGGATCTCTTTCTCTCCCTGTCACTCTCCTGCTTGCCAGGTTAATCCTGAATCAAATGGAGCACCAACTTTATCTTCACAGTAAATCTGCTGCTTTGGCCTTTCAGCCAGAATCTCATAAAAATAGAGGATGGCAGAGGGCAACAGGCATTGCACTGATTTCACCCAGGCTGCATGAGTGTCATCTGCTCACAGAGTAAGTCATTCAACTCTTTGATGTGAGAAACAATGTGATCTAAGACTCCTTTTGCCCTAAATTGACAGATGAGGTTTAACTCCATTTACTGTCCAAATGGAGAAATCTGGAGGCACAGACATTAAATGAGTTTGATGGGGTTTGTAACCATCCTGAAATAAAGCTCAGGACTCCTTTAGCTGTCAGTACACCAACATCTCTCTTTAGAAAGGAATGGAATAGGTAGCAGAGAGTGCAGTGGAGCAGATGGGCCCAGGGGAGAAGATTCTGTCTCCATTTACTGCAGAGATCAAACTCCCACTGGGAAACCTCTGCCTGTAAATCACACCAAAAATTAATGTGCATAAAAGTCTTCATAGAAGTTGACTGCAGTAAAACACAATGCTGTGGTGCTTCCATAGCTCTAGTGCCAGAAAAATACATGTTTCAGTTTCAAATTATCCCTTGTTGAAAGGGACAGAAGTCCCGCTGAACTACTGTGTCAGAAGTACTCAATTTTCTAATAAGAATCATCATGAAAGTTTTGCTGTTCTCATTAATTCAGCGTCAACCTACAGCACTTTCTGAAAATAAGTCTACTTTTTCCAGGAGATTAGACCTTAAGGAGAATAAAACCAACATTGTTCTCTAAACCGACTAAGGGAAGGAGGTTTACCTGTGCCCGTGAAATTTCGTGTCAAGCAGATGTTATTCTGTCAATCAATAGCTGGTCTAACACATTAATTCTCCTTTTTTTGGTAGCTTAGTAGTGCCTGTGGAGAGAAGAATATCTACTATGTTATCTTTATGCTCTCTAGAAGACATCTTATGAAATCAATGACAAATTCTTGATTTCTGAAACCTCAATTTCTTTCTAATATGGTAGGTCTCTACTCAGTGAAACAAAAGGCCATAACAGCTCAACAGATCAAAAGGAAATACTAAGTCATGGATATGAATGTGGTGTGTCTCCATCGACCATCAGGGCCCTTTAGGCAAACAGGTGCAAATAGACTATCTGTGAGACAAGTGCTTATTAAAAGAGCAGGGAAAGACAACAGGGAATAATTTTATATCCTGGTTGGGTGAGAAGAACATACTCAAGGGGCTGGAGTCTGGCAGAGGCCAGTGACATGTGGGCAAGTGTTATATCTATGGATTTAAGAATTTCAAAGGCGAGTAAAAGGCTAAGGTTCTCAGATGTCCATATATCAGCCCTAACATATACAGAAAAGGGGCACCTCTCCCCAGGAGCATGGCTCATTCCATGAGGAGCTGCAAGCAAACACCCTTACTTCTGCACTTCCCACTGCCTCCTCCCAGAGCCCTGTAGAAGGAGGGGCTTTTACTTGCACATGCAGAGAATCATGGAATCATAGAATAGCCTTGGTTGGAAAAGACCTCTAAGATCAAGACTGCATAAATCCCCCCAAAATTTCATCACAAGAGTAATGATGATACGCTTTGTGTTACCTATCCTGGCATAAACAGGAATGATCACACAGAAACAGCATCCCTGTGACAGCAACAGCTCCAGGAGCAATTTTCAGCCCTGCTGTCCCAGACCAAGTGACAAAAAATCCTTCCCCATCTCTTAATTCCTGGCACATTTATAAAATGTTTTCCTTCCTGTTAACACACATCAGTAAACTGGCAGTGCCAGCAGGCAATGCTAAAGTTAACCATTATCAGCCCACACTTTTCTCAATACAACTAACTTTCTGTCGCTTTTTGCTAAATGTAATATAATAAACTTTTAATTCAAAGATGTCCATAAACATATTTTCTACCACAGACATTTTTTGCCCATTATAGATAAATCCAAGAGGACTGGACCAATGCATCAGACAGAAAAATGTGTTGAAAAGATCTTTGAGCCACCACAACAAAATGCAGCATAATACACTGAAAATAAGATTATGCTGTACAAAGAAACACAAGTAAGATCTATTCAAGCAAACACCTCTCTGTATGAAAACATCTCTTTTCATATACTTCACAGAGGGAAATTATTGAAGCCTAAGAAAAGGAGAAGGTGGAAATTTTCCATTGAAATAAAAATATTGACGTAACATATAAATATATCTGTAGGCATACAAAACATCTATGGAAGGTAGATAACCACTAATAATTATTCTTGACTTACAAGTAAATAAGCAGATGCATTTGAATATATTTTACTACTGTATGTGAAAGATAAGTATTTAAAAGAAATGCATGTACCTCTTTACATAATGTAGTTTAATGTGTGTTCATGCCCACAATGCAGCAGTTGTATAAGAATACAGAATATAAAACTGTTTGACATGGTATAATGTGCCATTATGTTACATCCAAATTGTCTAAGTTAAACAGTTTGGTCATGAGCGCAAAGTCAGGCCCTCAACAGCTAAGAAAGACCAGTTTTAAAGTGTTCGTGTTGTTTCATTTGGCCTCCTGGAGTAACTGCATTTTTTACCTTCATGACAACTTGTGTTATTTCACAAAACCTCTGCCTGAGGATTAACAGTGCCTGCTGCCTGGAAAATCACCCCATATAGCTTTTTGTCCTCATCATTTAGCATGTGGTCCTGTGCATTATTTATTGTGCAGAATCCAAGCCCTGCACTGAAAACAAAGTATTAATTTACTCCTTGATTATTTTTACTGCGTTGTCACCAGAACTTCAGATTTTTTTTTTCCAACGTTCATTGCCCAATTTCTCAAACACTGATGCGAGGCATGGTGGGATTATTAGCCATTTTACACAAGATTAATTCAGATTTAGAGGGTTATAATACATTTCTCCAGACCTGCATTCAACTGATTTAGCAACAGGGCTATCCTGTCACATTTACATTTCTGCAGCAAGAGAGAAAAGGGTCTCCAGGAACACTCATGACACAATCTCGTTTGTCCTCAAAGCACAGGTCATCAGAGCCAAGGATGAGGGACAGCAGCAGACAGACTGACTGAAACCCACTTGCCTTGTTTGACATGGGAAGTTCTGCTCAGACTAATTTGCAATACACTCTCTTGTTCAGCCCAGCTGTAGTTGCTACCATTCCAATAAGCCTCTGGGTATATTTTGCACCTCGAGGTCCTGAATTCTCACTAATGCAGTTGCAGAAATTCTGGATAGCCCAACTGGGGACATTTTCAGAGGAGCTGGCAGCGTTGTCAGAGAAACAGCTGTAGCCAGCCTGGGGACAGAGAGTGAAATTCTGGTCCAAGCTCAGCCAGTGGAAGGGTTTCAGCAGAGTCCAAGATGTGCCTCAGCTTCATCCAAGGGCTTTTAGTGTTCTGTGCTGATTCACAAGAGTGCCAAACCTTGATATTTCTTCTGTGGCCTGGCAGGGTTAGTGCATGGATGCTAGCCTCCTTTCTTCTTCTTTGCTTAGCATTGCCCTGTGGTGATAAGACAGGGATTGTAGGGAAGAGCTCTGGGTTACCTTTGGGTTCCTTTGGACAAGGAGGAGATGACAGCTGAGGTGGGAGGAACAAGCAGTGATCCTGAAAGTTGTGGTGGGGGTCTGCACTACCTCTGTAGGATAATTCGAGGAGAATTATTCCTTTTCTTCCACAATTAAAGCAGAAAACAGGCTCATGCAGCCTAAGTGGCATTGGCAGTAGAGACAGGAAAGTGCAGCTGGAAAACCCAGAGTTTCCCTGTGAAGAGTTTCCCCTTGAACCCTATAGCTGACTGTCTAACTGCCATAACTGCACTACTTTTGCTGCTCCAGAACTACAATATTTTTTGTAAGGAACAGGAGGACACGAAGTCCATTGCTGTTCACTTTAGGTACAATAATCTCAGTAAAACTCAGTTAATGAACCACATAAAAATGGCCATCTGGTTTTGAGTTGATTTTTGCTCTCTCTAAGGCTATTCCACTAAGCCCTGCCTGCCAAACTGTCTCCCAAAACCCCAGATTCAAACTTCCAGCTCCTCCATCCCCAGCCCACACCAAGTGGGCATTCTGCTAGCTGAACAGTTGCTGGGATTTTTGCATCTATTTTGCTCAAAGTCAGGAATCTCAGCAGCTCCACTGACAGAATAAGTGCAAGGATGCAGAGGAGACAAAAGCATTCTGCAAAATGCGTTTATATTCATTGTCACTGGAGCAGCATGGATATCTTCCCACTTGTCTTTAGGATAACAATAGAACTGCCTTGTCAGCCAGCCAGCAAACAGCTCGAAAGCGGCAGCGCAAAGAGGTTCAAGTCAAACATTGGATCCTGTATCTGTCCTCTGCTGGGCACCACAACCGTTCAGAGAGGAATCCCTTTACACAAACAACATCCTCCATTGAGACATAAGATTTTCACCTCTTTCCTTTTCAACCATAGCATCTGGGAACCTGTGCAGTCCAACATAGTGGGACACAGTTTGAGCCAAAGATCTGCCAACAGCCCCAGGGGTTGCCAGCTTTGCAGAATATGTGCACAGGGACTGTGGCTTTGGGAAGCACGTGAAAACCATGCCGAGAGCCAACAGGAAATCTGGGACTCCTCAGGCAACACAATGTGTGCTGCCATGGAATAAGGAGGTGTTCTCAGGGGTAACTAAGGCAGGCTCACTTCTGGGCCTGGCAAGCAAGGAAGACAGTAGGGAGGAAGCAGGGGAAGAATAAAAATGGTTCTTAATTAGCTAACTGGTTAGAGGATGGAGTAAGACGAGGGCCAGGACACCCAGCAGTAGGAACTACAATGCTCCACAGTCTCAAGGGATTAAATAGTCTGGCACACAATGAAAAATGCTGGATTAAGTTTTCTATTGTTCTCCTTAGCAACAAATGGCTGTTTTTAACTAATTCCCAGATACCTCCTCCTGACATTAAAATAAAAGATCTAATTCCAAGTCTCTCTGTGATTTTGCACTGGGGAGGCTGGCTGTAAAACAGGATGTCAGATTTTTTTCCCTGCTCATAAACCATACATAGGGAGGATGTTTATTTCTGCCATGCTATATGGCTGGGGAGCAGGGTAAGGAGAAGTAACCAGCCCAGCCTTGGTCTGGGTACCGCACTGGCCATGTGTGAAAGACTGAGCAGAGCTGGATATAAGGTGAGGAGGCCAATGTCATGCAGTAAGAGATCGGAACAGAATGGGGTAACGCCATCCAAGCCAGAGGGGTAAGAACTGATAATTGTAGGAGCACGTTGGAGGGAGAGAGAGAGCAAAGAGGAAGGGAACAGGGTTAGAAGAAAAATGAGAAACTACAGTAAACTCCTAAGAGTTCAGCTCTGCCATACTGACAAAACTTGTGAGACAGGAATAGGTTGTTCTTAAAGCTGAAATTCACTTTTTAAAGCTGCACCTTATAAGCAATGAAGTACTTCTTACCTAGAGATCTGAAATGTCACATCTTTTCTGCAGTGACATTTTGGTGACAAAATGCAGCTGCGCTTTGAAAGTAGTTTTTGCTTTTCACCTTGTCACTTTTCAGAACATCTGTAACACATTGTGTGTTCAGGGGTTTGAGCTGTCTTTGGAGGATCACGCTCCTTCATCACACTGGGAACAGTTTTGAAGAGCTCAGAAACCAAATGTGTTTCTTTCCTTGACTAGAGCAGGAGTTCAGTTACAAAGCACACGTTGTTCTGGTTTTGTTCTGCTTGATAACATCCTTACCAAAGCCAGGGTGTGAGAGTAGGAGTAAAAGAGTCTATGCCAGGAGGAGATGGGGTAGATCATTCCCTTGGCTGAAAGTGATAGATCCCGTCTCAGGTGAGGACATTCCTCTTACTGAGAAAAATAACCTGTGCCGTTGTTCAGAAGTGAGGTAGAAATTTAGTCCTGTGTGCATGACTGAAGGAGAAAGGATGTTTTTATTCTGAGGTTCATAAAGCCTGGATTGGTGGCTGAACGTTCCCTCATTCTTCACCTGAAAGATTTCTGCATACAAAGCAACATTATGTGCTAAGAGAAAGGGAAAATACACAGTAATATCCTGCAGAATAACCAGCTGTATGCAGCAGACGACATGTTCTTCATGCCCAATAAAAGAATATGAACCAGCACTGACAATCCAGCAGGACACAAAAACAAAGCAACCATGTTCTGGACAGCTGTTGCAAAAAATAACAAAGTGTGGATAGATGTTATCAGCAAATGCAAACATCAACAAAGGTTATTATTTCCCAGGCCATTGCTTTCCAACTGTGTCAAGTGAAGGTCTTTTTTATCATCTGATTTTTTGTAGCAGAGATAGGTGATGGTGTTGCAGAGTTATGCTGGTAATGTTTTGGCTGGAGGTAGGGGAAGGAGGGGAATCAGAACATACCAGCATTGTAATTGTCATCAACCACTCACTCTCTTTGTCCTCTAGCACTCAAACCTCTGTATCTAATTAAAGATATAATAAGAAAGTTTTTTGCTCTTCTCTAAGCGACTACAGAATTTTTGGAAACAAGGGTCTTGTACCAACATTACATTTCATAATACTGGGAACTAATGCCGTGCTACCTTGTGACTTTGCCAGTACCACCACCTATCTCACCTGCAGTGAGTTATTTCTCATCTAGCCATCCATGTGGCTTTGTCAATGAACCGTGTATCTGATTTCCAGCCACAGCTTCCAATTTAATCCCAGGCCTTATACAGTTCTGTTCCCAAATAATGCAGAGAGCACCAGAATTGTTCATGTTAGAGAGCATAAGAAAAAAACAGATGTACAGTCAGCTCTCACTCATCAAAGTAATATGGAGAGGACCATGACTTGAATACAGCAAAAACATGATCTAGTACAAGATATGCATTAAATAAGCTGTAAGAGCATAGAGCAAGTAAGTTGCACTGCCAAAAAATAAAAGGACAGCAGGACAATTTTCTTCAGCATGCCAGTTTACCTGCAGAACTCACTGCCACAGGCTGCCAGGATTTGACAATGACAGGAGAAATAAAAGTTGTTG
Source organism: Podargus strigoides (assembly GCA_028020825.1). Classification (NCBI taxonomy): domain Eukaryota; kingdom Metazoa; phylum Chordata; class Aves; order Caprimulgiformes; family Podargidae; genus Podargus; species Podargus strigoides. The sequence continues at coordinate 7,682,468 of CM051663.1, read as the reverse complement.
ACAGTTACATAAGCTTAGATAAAAATGTCAAGGCTGATCAGCCCCCACAACTATAGTTTTGAAGCCAATTACATATCATGAGGTTTTATAACGATCTCTACACACTTGTGACGGGTCATAGAAACCCTCCGAGACATAGGGCTAAGACACATGAATCCTCGGGCTCATCTCAGAGGGTAAATCTGTTTTACACACCCTATCCCCCATTTTCTGCTTCTGCAATGTGTGAGGTTCTGACAACACATGTCACAGTCAGAGAATGCTGCTACCCCAGATGTGCAACTCTGCCCCCCCCGTAGCTCTGACCCATGTCAGCACAGCTGCACACAGGGGCTCAGGGCACCTGAGGGACACAGACAACTGGCCTTGCACCGTAACTGTCTAAAAGCTGCTTTTTATGCAAGCAGTTTGTCTTGGCACAGCAATTCCTGCCAACCCCTCATGACAAAATGACAGCTTGTGAAAGCACAGGTTCCCTCCCAAAACGCACATCCCATTTCATAGGGCAGATCATGCCTCAGCTTAAACATCTTCTCCTGCAAGACCGGGAGGAGTGCATCCATGCTGGGGGGAACAGAACCGAGGGGGGTGCCTATAGGCACTGCAAGGCAAGGCTTCATCCCATGGCAAGGCTTGTCCAAAAAGTATGATTCTGGACCAGGACACTTCCTTTCCCTCTGCTCCTCAGGAGCATTTACTGAGCACCCCCAACACCAGTGCCTCATTAATCTCAGCCTCAAGAGTTTCTGTCACTTCCCCGTGAGTGCTTAAGGGTCCTGGTGAAGACAATTTGTCAGGAAGGAACCTCCTGCTTCCAGGCAGATCTGTTTACTCATCCCCCTTAGCCCTGGGAATAGCGGTGTGCGCTGCTGGGGCTCGCCTAGCTCGCAGACTGACAGCGCTGTCAGGTCCCATTCATCGCAAAGCAGCCGATTCCTCACACCTCCCTCACTCCCCGCTGAACGCAGCGAGGTCTCGGGTGCCGAGACTCTGCCCTCAGCCGGGGCTCGGTGATTGATGCGTAGCAGTAATTGCCAGCGTTCGCCTCCAAACAGTGAAACTTCATTTCATAAAGGCTTTTTAGGGTGGGAGGTGTGGGGCAGGACTCCTGCACACTGATGCTTTTAGAGACAAGCCAGCAGGGAGCTCGTACGAACAACCTCAGCCCAACAAGTCGCTGCTGGTGAATTAAAGAGGAAAACAAGCCCAAGCGCCTCTCTCGTTAGTTCAAGCTGTTCTTACCTGGAGGGTGGAGAGAAGGACTTGCAAGCCACTGGCTTCTTGTTCTGCCATGCTGCTCCCCACTCACACTCCCTCTTTCTAGCAGCAGACACAATGCAGCTAGAAAGTAAAGCTTGTCTTGCTGCTGCCCCTGTGCCGTTTAAGAAATGAAGAAGCTAAACACAGATCCCCGGACACATGCACACTGCTACCACCAATAATCACAGCAATGCAACTCTAGACCTCAGCAGGAGAGATAAATGTACCCCCTCCCTCTGAGCTCTCCCACTGTGACGAGAAGATTAATTCCTATATAAAGAATCCCGGGGATTAAGCAAAGTGCTCAGGAAAGGTCTGGGTGCTTGGTGTGTGGCAGGGAGAGTGCGGGGAGGGTGGCAATAGCAACAAGAAAGCAGAAGAGCTACAAACCTCAAAGAAAGCCAGGGAGAAGGGAGGGAGCATGCTGGCTGCCTGACAGGCATTCCCAGCTGACCTGCTGATCCGTTCCAGACCCCGTGTGGACTCGTCTCCATTTGACTCCGTTCCAGTGAAATCAGAGACACAGAGAAGGCAGAGCGAGCGGGAGAGATGCCCTTGGTCTTAACGAGCGCTGACAACGAACGGAAGATACACCCGGCATGAGGGGCAGGTGGAGAGGGTTGGCCGAGGCTCGCGGAGGGTTTTCAGCTTTCAAGCCTGGGCACTTGTCCCAAGCCACAGCCACTACAGCCATGGGCAGTGCCACACAGGGCAAGGATCCCGTGGCTGCTCGGCAAAGGGAGGAGGGCTGGCTCTGCAAGGTGCACTTCGGCAGAGAGTTTGCTCCAAGGGCCACTAGAGTGATTCACACACCTATCTCTGTATGTAGGTGTAGTAACTCAGAGCATAGTTCACTCCTCAGTGCCCAAGACACCCTGTAGTACAGTTGTAGTTGTAGCTCAAATTCCTAGGAGGGCACAGAGTCCACTTTTAGCTTCAGCTGAATGGTATCAAAGGACTTGGTAAACAAGAAGGAGCAGGTAAAGAAATTGAGTAGGTTAGATGAGGATTTTCCAGCAAAACACTTTCAATGTGAAAATGTCAATTAGTCATAGCATCATTGAATCACAGAACAGCCTTGGTTGGAAAAGACCTCTAAGATCATCAAGTCCAACCATTAACCCAGCACTGCCAAGTCATCACTACACCATGTCCCTCATCACCACATCTACATGTCTCTTAAGTTCAATGCAAACATTTTTTCAGGGATGCAGTGATTTCATTTCAGCTTTTTTAACACACAAATGACATTTTTTTGTCCAGAGAGACACTACTCCAGGGTGGTTTGCAGTCTGACAGTGGAGAAAATTACTTTACATGCAGCAGACAAAGGTTTGGTCTTGTCTTTCCAATTTGAGAACATTAATTTCCATCTTTTTCTTCTCAAATAAGTACTTTATTCTGGTGTGGGACTTTTTGGTCCCTCCAGTAGGAGCTTTTTTCCTTTCAATGAATAACTAAGGATTTTTTAAGCTGTAACATGACCCTTAGTGTCTGGGCACAAAGCAGATTCTTACAGAACTCACTACCACACAGAGATACACCAGAAAGTCAACGTCCGCACGCGCTTCTTTGCTGATGTCAATGAAGCAACCACAGACTGGAGTTAAAACCTAATCTTCTAAGCAGTTCAATGAAGAGTAAAACACTCCACTCTTGGCCAAGGACAATTTTCATGTGATGATCACGACACCCTGCAGAACCTTCATTGATCAAGTTCTTTATGCAAATGGTCCTCCCCAGCTCAGCCTTGCAATGTGTGAACAAGTGGCACAAGCATGACATTCCTTGGTTTCTGTGGGCGCCAAGGTCCCAGGATGCCACCACCAAGTTATAAAATAAAACAGATTAAAATACCTTTGCCATAATTACAGAGACACAGTCATCCATTCAGAGAGAATGCCATGAGGAGTATTGATTGATGGACAAGATGCTCTACAGACAACTAGGAAGAATAAGAAAGCAAGGTATAGGAACTCCTTTCCTATGGAAATTCAGGTTCAGAGATTTTAGTTTTCTTAAAAAGATGTTTGATTTCAATTAAAAAAAGGTCTGTCACACTCCATGAAGTACCATATTTTATATAGAGAGGTGGTGTTCTGCCCTTAGAGCACTGAATTTTTAGCAATTTTGGGTGAGCTTTGTAGATGTTCAAAAGTTGAGGGCTCAGGAAGTACACTGAGGGATCTCTCCATCCCTTCCTTGCAAAAAGAATAATCCTAAAGGCAATGGAAACATCCAATGCGAGTCTTAAAGTCTCCAAGAGTTAACACACTTGAGAAGTGACTTTGAGGCAAGGCTTTTGGGTTTCTTTCACATCATCAGGACTCAATAAAATCTAATAACAGATGACGTATTAGGAGGAAAGAAAACTAAGGGAATGCAGGCACAGTGTCCTCAAATGGGCTGGATAGAAGGAAGGTGAGTAATGGATTTTATGAGCAGTGTCAGCACATTATGTCTCTTGCAACTTAGTACACTGGCAGAAAATTACTTAAGAGCTAATTAGAAGCTGTTTAAAGGAGCTCTTCCACAGTGTTGCTTGAATGAAGATTCTCTTTCTTGTGACAATTGTACCTGTCAGTAGAGCTGTGTGGAACTATTAATTCCTGCCATGCTGGTTTTTAGAAGGCAGTGAGCGCTGATGGATGTAAGCAGGCAATGGCTGCATGCAGCCTGGATGCCCTGGATCCCCTCCCCTGCTGCATCACACAGCCAGAGCCCCCAGACCTCTTGAACTAGGACAGATTCATGAATATCACATAGTGATCACTCCTCCCTGTTGCATCATGAGATGCTAGATGAGTATTCAGTTTTCTGCCCTAAGTAGAACATAACATTAGCCTGTGTTATAGGATCCTATCTTCTGTAAGCCCTGCGCAGAGCCCAGAGATCTGGTTCTTCCTCTCTGTGTAAAGAAGGGTTAGAAACAATTGCAAAAATGTCACTGCAAATGTGTCAACCCAAGAGGAAGGGAACACCAACAGCAAAGCTTGGGGAAAAAAATATCGTATGGTCTTTAAAATTTCGGGGTAGTTAGCTTGATTGTGCCCAGGGAGTACAAGAAAGCGTCGTATAACAGAAACCTCTGGAACTTGCATTTGATTTGAAAACAAAACACAATGAGAAGATCAATTAACAAATAGATATGCTAATGAAAGACCCTAAAAGTGACAGTTATGTTTACATTAATGTCAGATGTACTGCAAAAAACCTTTGAAACCAAGTTCTCAGCTATAAATCTGAGAGGCCTCTAATTATTCACTGTTCCATAGCCATTACTTCTACATTTTGTTGAATTTCCAATTTTGTTGTTAGTTTCTAAGAACAAGAGTTCCCCCTTCTCAGCACACAGAGGCTGAATAAATAACGAAACCTGCACAGATATAAATGCAAGAAGTATACAGATTCTCCCTTTCCATTCATATTACACTGCCCAGTTTGAAGATTAGCTTGTTAGAGTTTATATTGATGTCACCGTTGTTTCCCCCATGCCCTTAGGTTTATGTGATCCTTAAACAAAATGAAAATTAAACTCATGACTGCAGCTTCCTATTAGTGCCAGAGTTGACGTTCTTGTGGGGAGGACAGAGAGGATTAGAAGCACAAAGTCAGGACCTCTGGGGTCTCTGCAGGTGCTGCACAAGCTCAGACCAGTAATTTTCTTTTCTCGTGCTGCAGGGCTCAGACACACAAACAAGTTAGAGATGTCATCTGATCTCCAGTAAATATGTGTACATACTTTAGCCCATAACAAAGGGAAGATAATTCAGGATCATTTTACCTGCATTAAAAGAGCACTGAATCCAATTATTTCACATATTATAAGCATATGCAGAAACAATTACCATGGATCCACTGACACCAAATGATATATTAAACACAGAAACTTGTTCCTGTGTCTAAACCTATGTTTTCCCTACCTGTGAAATCTTGAAGTTTTCCTCATGGTGAAGTTGTAAAGCTATAAAATTTGTGATCTTTCATCCAGAATCATTATACCAAAAAAAAAAGTATTTTCAGCTATAGCATTGCATTAGAATGACATAAGGTGAAAATCTCCATGGATGAGATAATCTGGAAATTTGCCTTGTGAACAGAGTGATGCGAGGAAGACAGAAGTCCTTTGCCAGGTACTTAGCAACCACAGTATTATTGATTGGTGAATTAAAAATGGGAAGCCCATTTAACATATTAAGAAGAATTTAACATACTTAAACCTGTGTTATTTTCACATTTCCACTGATTCTGCTACCTCCAAAACACAGGTCATCTTTTTCTTACCCATCTGAACCCCCCACTGAATCACATTAGAAAGTAATTTACAGGCTAGAGCAAAATTAGCCCCAAGAAGATGTAAACACAGCAAACGTAGCACCAGAATCAATATCACCAGAATAAAGTGACCAGGCACAGCCAAGCTTCACATTTCCTGTCTAGAGTCTATACCAATAAACTGCACGACTCACTCAATTTTTGAACATTAGCATAAAATGAAGTCCAAATAACAAAAATCATCTTGGAAGCCTGTGATAAACCTGAGGATATTTTCCTACTGGTTCTCAAAAGCTGACACCAGTTTTGGACTCACAGTGCACACCTGGTTTCTAATAGGATTATTTCCACTTCTAAACCAGTGAGATAGATAAGAGGACAGCCAGGCTGCATTAAAAATGGGTAAAGAAAGAAAAAAAAAAGTCTAATTGGATAAATTATTCATTCCAAAGCCAGCCTGAGTTTTATGAAATGCAATTGAAATATCACTGTGTAAAATACCCAGTTAACTTTCCATGTTTCATTTATATTAAATAGAGGAATGAATTCCCCTGTCAAAATTACACATAGCCAAGAAATGTATATATTTTAATAAGGCAATATTGCTTTTTCTATTTGAATTTTTTTTTCTAACAAACCCTTCATTTTCATTGTCTTTCATTCAAACACAATGCTTATCATATGTGATTTCCAAACCAAAATTAATACATATGAACATGACGAAGTGATGATCTTCCATTTGTGAATACCTATGTAGAGGTTTACCCCTCTGAATAACGTCATCCCCCTGGAAATAGTTTACTCTTCTACAGTGCTGAAATGGTTAAAATGAAAGTGAAAACACAACAGGTCATGGCACTGAAATTGATTTTCAGATGCTGCTGGAGGTGACCCAAGGCTCCTGCAGCCACTGGACAGGTAGTTAATATCTTCTGGGTCAGAAATAGACCACTAGAAACTGCTGGTGTTTCACTGGTTTAATATGAGGATGGAATGGTACAGAGTGCCTGGGGCAGAGAGGGGAACAGGCAGGATTAATCAGAGCTTTGTTTCTCTGGGGACATCCATTCTGCCTTTCATTTTGTCACTGCACAGTGGCATGGCCTGGAGAGCATCAGATGGGGGACCAACTACAGCTCATTTTTACAGCAGTGTGATGACCAAGGTTATAGGATATACAAAACCATGGGGCTGGTGTATCAGAGACTACTGCAGATACACAGCATGCCGTGTCAGTACATGATACAGCACATTTTCTTCCATCACTCTTCTTTCTGACCACCGCTGAGAGACATGCTCTCGTAAGTGCTCCCACATCTTTGTCTCCAGGTCCCTAAAAACTGCATTTATAAGGGCATTAATTGAATCAAAAAGAGACCTGCTGCAATAACATGCTAACACAGCTTAGGCTCAAAGAGCATTCACAGCTTAGGCTCAAATAGCATTCACATAACCTACACACACTTTGGATCTCTTTTGGAATAACAATAGGCAATATTTTGGCAAATCAAACTTTGAGCTGTTGATCAATTAAGCCATGAACTGTTTCATAAACCAGGAACAGAAGCATGCTGGCTTAGTGCCATGCTGGTTTTTCCTTCATTTAAGAACAAAAAATTTCATTTGTCAGGTAGAATGTACGTTTCTCACACCCTGACAGACTGCCAAATATTCTGAAATATACTTTGTTGAGCTCTTATTTAAATCTAGTTTATGAAAAGCCAGTCATATGTTAAATACACATACACAATTTATCTAGAAAAAGATGTATTTAACTACTTGACTGCTGTCAGATGTTCCCACTATGTCCCTACAGAGCCCCTTGCGGTGCTGTTCAATGCCTCAGATACAGCAGGTAGATAATACTTGCTCTCTTACTGAATGCTACAAGAATGTCCATGTCAGATCTACCTACTGCATTACTTATTGCTCCTGGTCCACTGAGAGAGGAGACACCTGCTATGCCAGTGAAACTATGAGATACAAGCAGGTAGAGTCCCTTGCTGGGCTGCTGCGTCTTCTAGCTGTCCATAGAGCACACACAGTGTGGGGCTGACTATCCCACCTTCTGCCTAATAGCCCATAATGCCACTGCCATTTTGAAGGACAACAGTAGGGATGTACTGAAGAAGCAGGGGAGGATGAAATAATAGCAAAATAGTTAAATTAACAGCACTGATGCTTTAATCCTCTTTGCCAGGTCCCTAGGCAGCAGCAAAAGGCAAAGGCCCCTTATTCTGATGCTCACAGCTCAGTGAATGTTTCTGCTGGACAAAAAAATCCTCCCCATTTTCCCACAAAAATAACTACATCAAGGTTTTCAATTGCTTCTAAAAAGAAACCATTCTTTTTCCTACCCTGACTTTTCTTTGTCACTTGTATCATCAATTTTGTCTGCTTAAAATGTCTCTATTCTAATTTAATAGTATGTGGCACCCACATTGCAAAAGTGTGAGCGCAGACGTAAGTGCAAGATGGGGAAGAATCTAGTTTGTTGAATGTTTAAGAAAATGGACTTTATGCTCGCCAGACGCAGCAGTACACAAAGCTTTCCCATTAGTAGAACAAATTGTGTTATATCTGGCTTTCCTGTTTGTCTCGCGTTTAGCGTCTTTGACACGCACAGCGATATTCAGTATGCAAAGGTGCCAGAAAAAAAAAAAGAGGTGTCTCTGAAAGGGTAAGAAATAAAGAAAAAGGAGAGAACTCAATGCAAATAAGCTATGTGGTGGGTTAAGCATTTTAAAGAGCCCAGCACGTAGAGGAGAATATGTAAAACTGGGCTTTTATAGGTGATACCATGCCAGGACATAGAGAATTCACTCCAGTTCAATACAGGGCTGAACTAGACAAGCAAGAACACCCATAAAAACACAGAAAGCAAAGAAAAAGAAACATGCAGGCAGTACTGCCTTGCACAGATCACTGAAGTCTGGTAATGCTATGCTGTTGCCTCATATTCAGTGCTGTGCAAACTTGCTTGGCTAAGGCAATGGCTGAAGGGCATTTTCAAGGGATTTTGAAAGAGAAAGCATCTAAGGGAATAAAAAAGCATTTTAGATCACTAGACCTCTAAACTTGACTTTCACAGTAGTAACAAATGCTGTGAACCCCTATAAGTTTGCAAGAGCTTTATGCCATGCAATCAATGCTTCCAGTAACAGGAGGCTACTGAACTTTATTAATTGTATTTGACAATCAATACAAAATTACTTTCTCTACCCACCCACCCTGATGCATGAGAAGCCATGGTAGTGACTGCTCTCTAAGTCTAATGTAACTGGCTGCAAACAAACAGGCTCACAGGAAAATTCCTCTTTTATCCCTGTCTCACAAGGCAGCAGTGGCAGAAACAATGATGGTGGGAGAACACCTATCCTGTGTCCCTTGGGCACATCAGACATGGCTTTATCTAAAACTGCAGTTGAATTCTCCGGGTCTGGAGTACATAGATTGTGATTTGGCTGAGACTGAGTAATAGTTTGTGACATAATAAATTAACCAGTGTTACAGAGGCCTTGGAAGCAGGCTGTCATCTTTGAGGGCTGCTTGAGAAACACAGTTGGAACTGAGGATGGCCTGTTATTTACAATCCTGCATAATTAAAGCCCTCCCCATCCTGAATGATGAATGGTTCTCTTGCAAAAAAGAACACAACAAAATTTGAAAAGAAGGGAAATTTGTACTGCAAGGCATGAAATAATCTCAGAGACAAAGAAGCTCTAAGACTGAGGGACAGCATTTGTCTACATGCTGCTTTTACTGACTGAAAGCAGACGGAGTTCACCTAGACTTGGCTCTGGAAGCAGTTCCAGAGGTTCTCGTAGGTGGATAGGTCCTTCTGACTTTCCTCCGCTCCACAGTACTCAGCAATTACATTCCAACTCTCAGCCCTTCGGTTGTGCAGATAAGTGGGGTTTGCAAACACTCTGGGAAGGAAGAAGTTCAAAAGAGCTAGCCCAGCTTCCCACATCCATGAACTTGATGGAAACACTAACTAGTGGCATGCCATATTATCCTATGTGTGATTCCTATCTGTGTATCCTATCTGTGATTCCAGTCTCTGCCTCCTCTTCTCATCATAAGGGCTTTTTCCCTACTCTGACCTCTTCTGCCTCCCTGGAGGAACCCCTGCAGACCTGCTAAAGACGATGGCTTGATACAATTTCACAAAAGCCCTTTTGTCAAAGTGCAAACCCTGAGGAAATCGTCCTGGGCAAAAGCTATTTCTGGAAGCAATAGAGTTACTGAAGCTCGACTTCCCCTTGAATGCAGTTTCACAGTTGACCAGCTGTGTCTGAAAGCACAAGTTGTCTAGCTGAAATGGTTGGGGCAATCTTTGCCTGAGTCTACTAGGCAAGCCTTTTCCTCCTCAGTGGCACATAGCTCATGTCTCAGTCATACCCAGCCACCTATTTTTACTAAAGTCCCTTGAACTTCATTATCTTTGCAATTTCTGCTTCTCTGTAAAACTCACTTTGAAGTAGGCCAATAAGTTCCTAAGTTTTTAGCATGGTGGGGACAAACCCAGAAAGGGCAGGATTGTATCAACCATATTTCCAAAGGAAATTAAACAAAGAAGAACTATTAGAAGAATAGCAATTCAATGCTATTTTCACATAATCTCTGAATACATCAATAATGCTTACTGTGACCTACGAGTTACAAGCGAGTTACAGCCCCCTCCTGCATAAACCTATGGTGGTTGCTATGAACATGACCTAATTGCTAACAATCCCCATACTAGTCCTCTTATTCATGCTGTGGTAGCTCATCCTTTTAGCCCTGGATGTGCCTGGTACATTCCCTGGTGTGCCTATCAATAGCTCTTGACATGTGCAAAATGCAGTAAATATTAATCCATCAAGTCTCACAACTCCCTCTCGGGCAGTTAGACGATGTTTTGTTTCCAGCTTACACTTTTCAAAGTCAAGGAGAAGTCTGTCAAGGACATTCACAGCACTGGTGGTGGAGGCAGGGGGAGAGCAGGTCACAATGCTCCAATGTCACCACAGAAAACTCAAAGCGGTGACATCTGGGATGAAAAGAATAAAACTTTGTCATCTATTCAGCTGTTGAGTTTTTCCCCCTACAGCCAAAGCAGCTGCAGCCAGGTGTACATTTGTCAGCATTTCAAGAGGGCAGCTCTGAACACCTGCACCCTTTTGACCTTTGGGTAGCATTTGTCCAGCCTTTGTTTTGTCCCAGCAAGCCTGTAAGTGAAACTGCCTTGCTCTGAAGACAGGCTCAGTGAAATCATGAGGATTTTGACTCATTTCTAGTGAAAACTTTCCTCTGAGCTCAGCTTCAATTAAGAGTGGCTAAAGAGGTTCATATCTTCACCTTTCTTACTGCAATGTGGAGCTAAGCACTGATTATTCCAGGAACCATCCCTGGGGCTTCTGGCATCTATAAGGACTTGGCCTCCCACCCCAGATAGAAGTCAAGACCTTGTAAATAGAGTTGCTCTAGGGAAAGCAGGGAAACAAATACCCAGCCAGGCAGAGCCATATGAAATAAGCTGACTCTCAACTTCATTGTCATAAATGTTTCTTGTTCAGCTCATTACATGAACCATGTTTTCCATGTATTTCCTCCAGCATTTGTTAGGGGAGGGGAGCCCAGTGACCTGACACACCCACTTTGCCTCCCTCCTCCAACCAAAACCTCTTCAATCACTGCCAACTCTTTTTCAGGAAAGCCTTCATTTCATTAACATTTAATTATTGGTTTAATTAAAATAGGCAAGCAGCAGTGTGAGATGTGTATGGTTTTTTATGGCTGAAGGAGACTGTAAAGTCCTCATTCACTTCCCAAAACAGCTTGCTAAAAATTGGGCTGCCTTTTTGTAGGCCAATTCTCAATACTGCTTTCAAATGGATCCCACAGCCATTCATATAGATTAATTCAGGCAGTGAATCAGATCCTGCTCATTGGCTGCCTTTCAGAACATACTGATGATGCTCCAGGAGCCCTGTGGTAGAGCCCTAAGAGCTGATGGGACTCTCCAAATGATTAATTAATCCTCATCCAGGCATTTTTCAGTTCTGTCTTAATTTATTCACATTGCAAAACAAATTTAGTCTAGTTGGAACTAGATGATCTTTAAGGTCCCTTCCAATCCAACCCATTCCATGATTCCATGAAATGGGCCAAACTGACAAGCCTTGTGTGACCAATAATTGCTCTGTTATTCCCACAGAAACTGTGAACAGGACAAGGTTCTCCTGTGCTGGTGAAACCTATGCTGTGACACAGGAGACAACCTCAGAGCATACTCAGACCCAAGTTTCTCTGCTAAAACTGACAGCTGGAGCAGTGGCCCAGTTTCAGTTAACCTCTAGGCCCAGAAAGACTTAGAGCTAAGACCCTTATTATTTCCAAAAGACAAAAATACAGTGGTACATGCCTGTTCTCTCAACGGCTGCTCCAGCATCCCTGTCCCCTCATCCAACATCTCAGCAACAAAAGCCTATATACAGTGGGAAATCAGCACATAGAAGACAGCACACAAAAACTTGGCTTAGGCCACCATATGAGGAGGTCTCCAGTAGTACCATGGAAAAGGAGGGGAAGGGACAGTAACACACTGCAGTGAGTGGAGGTATTTCTAGTGGTAGAGATAGCACAACAGAAGGACTAGCATGAGATGTCCTAGTGCAGTCATGGTTTCCCTGAGAACCAAGTCCATTAATTTTCAAGTAGTGAAAGAGGGTTTGACCTCACAACATAGATGTGAATCTTTAGACTCTTAAATTCCCAAACCATCTGGTCTTTGGATTGTTTTTAATCATTCTTCTCTTTGCACCAGTGAATTCAGTTTCAAAGAGCTGTGTAACTCTTTGTAAATGCTGGTTACAAAGTAATCAAAACAAAAAGGAGAATATTGAAACTTTCAAATATTTTCAGCTCACGCTTCTAGGCAATACTGGGCTGACTTCCCAGGGTTTTGCAATCTTCAGATCTCTTCAGCCATAGTCCAGAAAGAAATGAGAGAACTAGACTTTCATTTAGAAGCAACCCCCCAGACACTTCTGCAAGTACCTGCAATGACCTTCGTTTACCCAACCCTCTCCAGCAACACTAGCTGAGAATGCAAGTGAAGTGTAGGGCTGGGAAGAGAGTGCACTGTTTCAAAAGGCTTTTAAATGTCTTTTGTACCTGCTGGAAATCTACTCCCATCATTTTTCATTATAGATATCTCCCTATATATGCTTGGAGGTTGTGGATCTCTTTTCATAACCAAAAGTATAGATCGATCTGTGGGTAGAGGTCTCATTTTCAGTACTGCCACTGAGTTCCTGGGGAGTCTGGCAGCACTTGAGAAAACCAGGTAGCGATGCTGGCACCCCTATATCTTTCTCCTAAAGATAAGATTATTGTATGATGGTGAAATGGAAGGAACTCTGCCTTCTCTTCTTCTCCAAGTGTCTTGTCTAATCAATACCTCATTAACTTCTTGCTGTTGATCCTATTATGCTACCTGGCTCCATGGATCCTATTGGATCTTAATGGATCTGTGGATAGGTCCATAGGTCCTTTTCAGAGTTATTAACATCACAAAAAACAGCTACAGTTTAGAGAACCTTAGAGACACAGATTAGCCATAGGTGGGATGAAAAGAGTACCTGGAGTATCAGATAGGGTTTCTTACAGGACAAATGATGCTGGGCTAGACAGACTTCCAGTCTGAGCCAGTAGAGCCATACAAGCTGTTCTTATGCTGTAATGTTCAATCTCTTTAGGTTCTCTTGTCTTCATCAATAGCGTTAGATTCACATCACAAGGGTCTGTGAGGCTTTGCAACTTTAGCTCCTCAGCTGGCAGGCACCATATAAGAGTAAACATCGCTGGATATTATTGAGGAATGCTGCTGTAATAAACAGTCTCTATTACCAATTTTCCAGCTGTAATATTTGTGTTTATGTCAGCACTTAAGAATCATTGATCTGCAATAAACTCGGTATGGGGAAAAGAATCCGATCCAAAGGTCAGAGCAGAGAAATGCAATTTTGCCCATCAGAACTTGAGAGAGTAAGGCTGGAGAGCTGCTGCACAGAGCTCAGCCAGGGAAACTGGGGCTTTGCCATTCCCTTCCCCACTGCTAGAGCAGCACTCGCGGAGATGACCCCAGATCAAAGATGCTTGCAGCAGCTGGCTGGTTGCAAGACTAATCACCATTAGGCTACTTAGTCTGCCAGATTGCAGGTAACGTCCCACCGTGGTGTGCTACTGTGCTGGTGCAGTACGGGCACTTTTCAAAGCAAAAGCGAGCTTCCCTGTATCCCTGTGTGATACAGGGCAGCAGGGTGAGCTCTGTGGATGTCTCCTAACAGGTTTTGCTCCAAACACAGCCTTGGAACTAGGAGCTGCCTCATTTCATTTTATCTGGTAACAGGAGAGCTTCTGAACAACAGGTATTATTGTGGAGAGCAATAGTCCAGATGGAGTCTGCACAAGGGACAGGCTAGTGAGCACCTGAGTGCAGTATGTTGCACACTTTATCCCCTGAATGCGCTTCCCTCCCCAAAAGCAGATCCATTACTCTGTTTGAAGAGAAACCTGAAAATCTCTCCTCCTCAGAAGCTCCCAGTGTGTTCCCTTGCCCAGGAGCAGCAGTGGCCACTCTGCCCCTCCAAATGAGCTGGGATTCTCCTTTCTCCCATCTCCTGCAAGGCAGCTTCACTCCCCTTCCTTCTGTGCATGACCCAGAACCTGGTCCCTTGACTCCCCATCACCATGCATCCCAATCCACCCACACGGTATGAGTGACTGTGTCCTTCTGTCCCAGAAGTGACCTGGGATCAGCCAAGCTATTTCTTGCCTAGTGCTATATCCTTTCCTAACCTTCTGCTTCTCTCTCTCTCCCAGTCTTGTTCTTGAAGGCATTGCAGCACCCAAGCAGGGATACCACCTCCCAGTAGCTGAGCACTGTAGAAATGGGATTTCTACAGCATGTTGCTGCCACCCAATCTCCCCAGTCCATGCCATGCCACCTCACTGCTCTGTGGGCTGCAGGGAGTTTGCACCCAGGCACAGATGGAGGGGAACAGAGCAGGAGGCAGGAACTGCCCCCCCAGGTGTGCTTCAGCTTCAGGGTTGATCAAGGGTGAGCAAATTTCCACTCAGATGAAGAGGAACCAGTGAGTACTTTCTGAGTCTGCTGGTGGGTTGTGTGGGACTTGCTAACTGAAGTTTGTCCTTGCTGGTTCCAGCACATTGCAGGGGAACTGCAAAAAGCAATGAGAGGGCAGATTGACTGTGTGCCTCTCCATGCACCAGCGTCTGTGAGAAGGAGTGATGCAAAGCCAGAGGGCTGGCAGCGATGAGAAACAGGGCTAACAGAGGGTGCCAGGGATGGCTTCAGTGGTACACCAACAGTAAAATAGCACAATATCATCACCTGCCAGCTGCTTCCTTTAATCCTCCTGAGTCTGCACATCCATAACTGGGGACCTGTCGCTACCATCTAGGGCACTTGGCAGCCTGCAGCTCTCCTCCCTAGAAGCGAGGTTTGTGATCAGATTAAAGCCCATTTCATGTTCCACTCGCTCAGGTCTCTGTCAGGCTCACCGCTCCCCCTGATGTTTACCTGTGATCCACTGACTCATTTCCACATGAAGAGCTGACATTTCCTTCAAATCCAGTGCAGGGGTCATTGGTTCCCACGTTAAAGGGAAAAAAATACAATGAAGAGATTTTTCTAATCACTGCATCAGATTACAAAGGAATGTAAATCACTGAGCAGTGTTTTTTTGTTAGAAGCGAGAGCAAGGTTACCTCAGGTAGTTCTCAAGAGCATTTTGATATTTCACATGATACGCCCACGTGCAGAAGCTCACACACGTTCACGCACACACACACACACACCTGAGCAGAGCACGGCTGTCACTGAAATCGTTAGAAGTTCGTCACGGTATGGGGGAAGGTGCTCTGATGTTGAGGAGTGCCTCCATCCTGTGCTGCACCCCAGAGCTCCCACCTGGTGTCCACAGAGTTGCTGTTTGCTCTGCGACTCTTTCTGCCATCTGATAAACTGGGGTAATGTCCAGTCTGTACTCACTGGACATGGCAAGGATGAATATGTTTAAAATATGTCAAGTAATAAGGAGCATAGAAGTAGGCAAGGCAGATACAGGACATATTGCCACAAGGTGACAAATCTGGTCCTAGCTTATTGTTAATCTGCATATCTTAAAATATAGTTTGTCACAGAAACATCAGCACAGACTCACAAAAAGGGCACCTGAAGTATTTAACCTTAGTTTTGTACTCTCCCCCTAATGAAGCTTGGATGGTTCAAGGCAATAGAGGAAGGGAACAAGCCAATAAAAGGATATAGCAAAATCATTTCTCTTTTGGGACAAGTCTTGCAGGGGGTGGGAAAGAGGGCAGAAATTGTCCTGGCCTGGAGCACCCAGCAAAGGCATTAAAGGTGTTACAGGCACTGCCTGCAACGTTCTTGCAATGAAGATAAAGAACATATTTTGCGTTTCTCATTCTCCTCTGTGACTTTTGGATGACCTTCTGCGAGGCACCTGCTAAAGTCCTGCTTCAGAAAAAGAATGATCAAAAATGAGCAGCATCTACATGTGACCCAAAGACCACTGAAATTCTCTGGAGAAGCAGTCCTGCTCCAGCCCTTTGTGTCCTGGGAGCAGAGAAGGGGAGGATGGATGTGAACCACCTCCTTGCAGGCCTGCAAACTGCCACCCAAATCAGGCAGCACAGTCAAGTTAAAAAAAAAAACAACCCTAGAGCCCATAATCATTTTATGATTCTAATTTAACTTTTATGAACATGTTTTGAGCTCCCCTAGTCAGACTCTGGTATTGATCTTTTCAGTACTGTTAACTCATAACCAGACCATATTTGAAGACATAAACTTTAAGAGGGATAATAAAGAAGAGCTAGGCTGCACCGGCTTTATTCTTCTCAGCAGTGGGACTGGGAGCTATAAATCCTGCTGGAATCAGTGAAATTATGTAAGTGGAGATTAACTCCTGGCTGTGTCAATTTTTGAGATATTGGGCACCAATGACATCAGTCTTTATTTCTAGTTCAAAGTGGAAATGTCTTGGGATATAAAGCAATGGGAGAGTAAGAAGCTAAACACGGGAAAAGAGAGTACTGACTTCTCTCTGTCTGCATGTTTTTGAAAGATGGGCCAAATTGCAGCATTTTGACCCATTTATGGATCAGATAGATACAGGCTATCCCAAAATTACTCATTGCTCAGATTCAGGTTATTCCTTCAAACTCCGTTCAAGATTCGCACTAAGGGGGAGCATTTAGGTCTTGCAAATGGTGTTACTCTTTAGCAAGCAAGCTGACCCTGAGCACTAACATGATGAATATCCTGGCTTGGCTGTGCCATGTGTCTGTTCTGTGTTTCAGGTCAGGGAAGTTCATATAGCTTGCTCCATGCTTCTGACTGATGGATTACATGAAAAGCCTAAATAACAATGTTCATGGGCTTTTTTCTCACCATGGTAACAATACAAGAAGGAAAGTTTTCCAGGCTCTGGTGGTTTCTGGAAAAAAAAGGAACATGAATATATGTGACAGGTTTTCTTTGATAAATGGATCCTAATCTAATGAAGTGAGGGAAGAGGTGGGGAGAGGCAGTGCTTTCTGCCCTATGTATGCAAGACCTGAAAGGTGTACTCAGTTTTTCAGGCTGAAAAATCTTGAGGTAAAACATCTTCAGTTCCTCTGAGGTCTAACCTGGTATTTGAAGTTACATGGCAGGCTGATAAGCTGTCAAGTTTCAGTGTGAATCTGCATCTGCTTGCAGACTGACTTACTGGTCCTTGTGCAGACTTTTACCCAGCCATGTGCATCTGGGAATTGCACATTGAATCTCACAGTCAAAAGCTGATGGTAAAGCCTTAAGAACTGAGCGACCACTTTTGTTAAAAATGATCCACAGCCCTTGGTTCTCAGTTCTGAACAATGCCCTGAAATAGATGAGTTATGATAAATTCAGGGTTTGTTGCAAACACTTGAAATAGCACAACTCTCTTCCTGCTCAGCATCTGCAATCCCCTTGACACCCTGCACCTCCCCAAGCTTCTCAAGGTTGGAACGCATCCCACGGCCCTAATTCTGCATCTTCTGTGACTCACGTCACCCATCATCTCCGTGCGATCTCATGCCAGTTGGAATTAAAACACAAAGGGGATCTTCAAAAAAATAAAAGGCCGTGCAGCACGTCCTGCCAGCAGCTTGAAGGGAGATCAGCAAAGAGCGACTGGAATGACAAGGGAACTCAAGGCAGTGACTTTTGAGGAAAGATTAACATTGCTAAAAATAGCCCGCGTGGGTAACTAATGACTAGCAGGGTCTGTGCTAAAAGTCACTGTGTATCTAAGTGTATAAATAATCAAGGATGAAATTAAATTGTTTAGAGCGCACAAAGGGCACTACCGGAGTGCACCGCCAGGAGCGACGGCATTAAATGAGGAAAGTATGGGAAGCAAAATGGGGACATCACCTCTTCCCTCCCTGTGTCTGACCTCTATTTAACTAGGACTTGAACTAAAGCCTGCTGCAGTCACTGGAAATTTCCCTCCAGCAGGGCGATACCCGCTGCAAGAAGGTGCCAACTACAATTTGCAATTACCTCTCCAGGGTTTTCTTTAGAGATACAGATTTGTAATCTAGAGCACTAGGCTGGGAACCCCTCTTTTTCCCTCGATGGCCAGTCTGCCCTGCAAAAATGACAGTATCTGGAAGGGTCCTATGGAGAAGCAGCAGCTCACTGCAGCTGGCAGAGCTACAGCTGGGAGGGATCATTATGGTTGTTTAGTCCAACCCAGTGACACACGGTCTTTCCATGCTGTATCTGCTTCGTCGGGTAAGACGGGTACATATCATTGAACAGAATAAACACTGTCTTGTTGCTACTCTTTTTTCTGCGTGTCCTTAGAGTTACCATGGTATCAGCAAAAAAAAATACTATTATGAGCTCTCAGAGAAAGAGATTTGCTAGTCCCTCCTTCACTCATTTGTCCACATCCCTCAGCCAGCCCCTCTCTCTGGAGCCTACCTGCACACCTCTGTGCAAGGCAATTGCCTTCCCTCTTGCATCAAGATTCACTCCACAGTTTTCTTTCACTGTTGGGGTATTACCAGACAAGAGCTATTTCTATACATTAGGAAAATCATAGTAAGCTATTCTACTATCTTTCTAGGGTAAAAGACTATATACCAAAGAAAACACAGTAGCTATGCTGTATTTTGGCTTTCTAAGATTTAACCACAATTGTTCATGATAAACTAAGGAAATAGCCACATCTAGAGTAATAAATGGCTCATTGTTAGACTAGCAGAGTATGTCTCATGGAGAATTTATGTGGTCCCTCTAAGTTCTGGTGCTGCTCAATAATTTCATTAATAGCCAGAATGATAAAATAGAAACTTATTAAATTTGGTCACAACACTCTACTCCGAGAAACCAAAATCACAGCAGAGAACAGGCTTAAAACTCAGCACAGAAGAAATGAGCAGGGATGGTGAACAACACAAATACAGAGTAGAGACAACTGTTAAATGACCGTATAAAAGGGGATCTAGAGTTACCATTAAGCTGAACAAGAGTCAAAAACGTCATGCTGCTGAGAAAGGGGCAAATCATGCTGGGATGCATAAACAGCAGTACTGTGCTTGAGACCTACACGCTGACTCCTCTCCAGTTTACAGGGAGGTGACATGGGAGCTCAGTCAGGAATTTTCGGGATCTTGTTTGTTTTATTTGCACTGAGCCCATATTTATTTTATTTCATCTGACAGCTGTTTTAGACCATTTCACTCTCTGCTGGAAGCATGATAAGGTCTGAAATGTGGGTTGTAAATAGCTGGGCAAACTGCACATTTAAGTCTAATTTTATGTGTAGCATCTTTTATTAATGTTGTGGCATTTATTGTGTATTTTAAGTCATCATTGATTTTTATTAAAAAAAGATACTTTTATTGTATGTGCATGCTGCCAGCAAAATAAAATATTATGTTTTTTCCCCCTCAGTATGAATTCTCATTAATCTTATCTAAGTGCATGAGAAAGTAAGAAGCCAACTCTCTCAGTCCAAGGCAGCATCAACACCTAAGCTCTTTGACTGAGACATCATCATGTATTCATTCATCTGGGATGCAGAAGGGCTGCTTAATTGCATAAACCAGCATGTGTAAGGTGGGGCTGAGGAAGCAAAACACTCCCCTGTGATACTACAGCTGGGACTGATTAGCTCTGTTACCATACAATTAAGATTCAGAGGAGAGGCATCAAATATCCAGCAAGGACAATGAAAGCTTTTTGAGGTGTGTGCTGGCAGCTAGGAGGTAAGACCAGGCACTGGAAGGGAACTGCATTTTGCTCTCAGTCTCCAGGTTCTTTTGTAGGTCAAGCTGTGTTAGGTCTTATTGATAATATGAATGTTTTCCAGCAGTACAGCAGTGCATGCTGAAGAGATCCAAGACCACAAGAAGCCTCATTCATTAAGAATTTTGCTACCTAGCATAAGTAAATGAGCAAAGGGTACAATAATCCTTGTTTGATTTTCAGCTAGATAGGGTAACATAGCTTTGTGTTAATTGAAGGCTTGAATCTGACCTTGCATTACCTGGGGAGCAAACCATAAAGATACAATTGCTCATTAGACTGGAATGCAGGTAAACTAGATCCCAGACAGTTTCGGATCTTTTGATAAGATACCTACAAGCACTAGCTATACTGATAGTGAAGCCATGACAGCAGGGTTAATGCAAACATGGTGCAAATACAAATGCTATAACAACTGAATATGGGGTTTGATAATGTACACAATTAAGGAAATGAATATGTAAAGTAGATACAGAGTGTATAAAAGAGCATATTTAAGGTTAGAGGTCTCCAAAACTCTTTTCCCCAAGATATTAGCTACAAAACTGGGGTGTCATCTTGTCACGCCACATCAAGAAGTTTGTGAGCACATGAAAGGAAGAGCTACTTGCTGGCAGATTCTGCGTGTCAGAACATTACTTCAATTTTCATGATAAAGAACGCTCATTTACCTCTAGTTCATCTTATACCATGCAGGTGTGCAAAAACCAGAGTGCTAATTCCAGGTACCTGATCAGACAGGGAGGAACCTGGTTCAGCTGCATCCAACCGATTGCGGATGCAAACACCTCACCATAAGGGTGTCTGCTGAAGGTGCTGGCAGTACTAGGATGGGTCTGCTTATGTGGGCTTAGCTGGGAACATTTGGTCTATGAGAAAACCACCTCCATTCCCCTCCCAGAAAAACCTCCTTGAAAAAATGGCTCCTTTCTGAGCTTACCTTCACCCAAGCACATCCCAGTGCTCAGGGAACATCCATCAGGGAGGGAGAGGTGCTGGTCCAGACAGTGGCAAATGCTCCACAGAAGCAAAGCCTGCCCTCCCCAAGAGTTTTAACACTCGATGGCTTTTTAGCCTTTTTCTACTCATCACAATTAAGGCCCTGTAATCAACTGCATCGACATCGCAATCAGCCCCAGCAATCAGCCTCCTGCCTCTGATGCTGATGAATGCCGAGAAGGTGCCATGGAGTCAAGAGACTAATTGACCACTTGGTTAAAAGCAACAAAAAAAAAGGGAGAAGGTGGAAGTGCATTTATGCCCCCAGATTTGGGGGCCCAGGAAAGAGGCTGGTACCTCACTGAGGCCTTCAAAGCGAGTCTGAATTTGCCAGCTGGCTTGTAGTTGTTGTGAACAAGGGCTGTAGAGATGTGCTGGCTTGTGTCACCTGAGAGACTGATCTGATGTAACTCTGCATGAGCCTGAAATCAGGGGACTGGTGCACAGGTTGCTCTGGGATCATAGGTATGTGTTGCTGTAGTATATCAAAATTATCAGAACTATCTCTCAATCCAACATTTGTTAGAGGAACCATCCCAAGCATTCAGTTAGTGGACAGCCCTTCCATTCTCTCTGGCAGTTTAAACTTGACAAGGTAAAAATAAATTTAGGATCACTGAGGTCCTGTTAAATATTCATTATATGTATTTTTATGGTACTTAAAGTCCAAGATATGAACTGGGTCCCTGCTTTGTATCAAAAAGAGTAAACAGTCGTACAATGAAAGCATTTTGCATATGAATCACAATAGCTTCTCCAAGTTATTCTTAATTTTACACACTTTTAACACACATAGCTCACTGCTGGCAATTTCATCACACAAAGCTCCATGGCAGGGGTAGACAGGAGGTAGCTGAAGGCAGAGGACGTCTGCTGTATTTCATCCAGGTCATGGCTGGAAATTGGCAGTGTTCCTGCCTGAGAAATCATCTCCACCTAGGAAATCACCTTTGAAAAGGAAAGATTTGTTCTTGTGTTTCAGATGCATCACTCTGTTTATTGACCCATTAATTATCAGTTTGTGTCTTTTGATGGTCAGGACAGAGCAACATACTGGGAATGATTGTTCCAGTGTTAGTCTCATGAGATAGAAATAGCAGAGCTGTCCAGCCCAGTCACTGTAACAAGGTTATAATGTAAAGCACTGAGCAATTAGCTGGGAGATTTACCTCCCTGTCTTAAAAGCATTTTTATTACTTAATCAATCACAAGCAATTTATAAACAAGGCTGAAGTTTTACACGGAGCCATAAATCTGTCTTATTTGCTTCCATGATAAAGCAGGAAAAACAGTCCCGAAGTTTCAAAGACATTTGATCAATTAAAAAAAACAAACAGAACTATCTCAGAAGAAGATAAATGCTTTTTCAAAGGAAGGAAGGACTTTAGCAGAGGCTGGAGGAAAAAAAGTCCATCTGTCTGTCTATTTGCCAGTCTATAACACCATCCATGACAGCAGTTTGAATTAGTAAAGTGAAAACGTGAACTGATTGGGGCAGGGCCTTTGTGTGTCTGTGCATGCCTTCCTCAAGCTGGATTGCAGCCACTGAATGCCAGTGCTGTCTAATTGCAAAATAAAAATAATAAGAATGCTGAGTAGGCAACAGCATGCGTGCTCCCAGTGCCCTTTTTGCTTTCCGAGATTATGACTCTCTGCCAGGACAGGATGGCATAAGGAACCTGTTAGGTAGAGATACGGTACTTGCTGCTTCCAAAGAACACTCCCCCAAGCCACAGGAGTGCCCAGACCCTCCTCATTTTATCTTTTGATTTGTCTTGCCCTTAGAAGCAGAGTACTAGAAATAATTCACTCCCGGCTTTTCTGCACAGCAGAAGCCCCTGACGACAGGGTGTAACACAGAGATACACAAAGGTAGACAAAGACACTCTGGTCTGAATCCTTCCTCAGTCACTGAGGCCAGGAGGTTGTTTTGCAACCCTACACCACCGCTGTCCCATCATATACTGGTTGGACCAGTCAGATTTCCATACTGGGCCGTTTGGATCATTACCTTGTAGATGGAATCAGCACTTGCTGGCTGAGTGCAGTTTAGCTGGTTTGGCAGCAATCCCAGCTCTGGTGATTCCTCTACCTCTGACATTCAGTGTCTCAGCAACACTGCTGACTTTTACAAAACTGGGGCACTGATACAGACATGAAAGTCCCGCTTTGGAGAGAGCTACTGAAGACATCTGTACTGAACTACACGCAAGAGCTAGACTTGGAGCCTGAATTCACCTCAATTTGTGGTGTTCTAATTATTCCAGCATCAGCATTTTTTTTCTGGTTTTGACTGCTCTGTTCTTACAACTCCTAGTCCTGATTCTTCTGCCATTGCCCACCCCACCCGTCAGCTCACAATTTACACCTTTCCAAAGCAGAAACAGACTGATTTTGATTCAGAACAACATTACTTCTATGTCTCTTCTATCAACTACCCGAGATGCAGATTGATGGAAAACCAACTGCCTTTCTGAGAGGCTGATTTTAGGGGAATAAATGGAGGTAATGCTCTTGGTTTTACACTATGTTGTGAGTCCAAGGCAGGTTCACCTGGGAGAATAGGGGGAGCTTCACCCAACCCCACTCCAACACATCTGCAACTCAGGAGATAGGGCAGAGCACCCATTTACCACCCCCTATATCAGACCCCAAGCTCAGACCTTGCTTGGGTAGCTGATGACATCAAGCATCTCAGGGAGACACTTGGGACTTCATAGGTTTTCTCATACTGTCTGCCCCACGTTTTAGGCTCATCTGTATAGGAGGCAGCAACAATTCTCTATAGCTCCACGGTGACAGGAAGGAAAAATTGCCTAGATTAATAGACCTATTTCCAAGGTACTCCTAATCAAGATTTTCTCTCCCTGAGCGAGGCAGGAGTCTCCCATGTTGGGAGGGGGCTTTGTGATTGCAGCGTCTCCTCCATCTGCAGTGCCACGGCTGAACCTTCGGGACCGCAGGGTGAACAGAGGGTGTCCATCACACACTGGTCTCACATTGCAAGACCTAATAGGAATAAATGCGTCATCACAAAGTTCAGGGATTTTACAGCTGTGAGTGTTTTTGACAAATAGGCACTTCCTGGTTTCAATTCATACACTTTTATTGCAGATAATGAAAGACAGATCACAGAATCATAGCATCATAGAATCACTATGGTTGGAAAGGACCTCCAGGATCATCAAGTTCAACCTTCATCCCATCATCTCCCTAACCATTAGACCATTAGACCATGGCTTCAAGTGCTTCATTCACTCATTTTTTAAACACCTCCAGGGACGGCGACTCCACCACCTCTCTGGGCAGCCTGTTCCAGTGCCTAACCACCCTCTCAGTAAAGAACTTCTTCCTAACATCCAACCTAAACTTCCCCTGATGTAACTTGAGGCCATTTCCTCTCGTCCTATCATTAGTCATTTGGGAAAAGAGACCAACACCAGCCTCACTACAACCTCCTTTTAGGTAGTTGTAGAGGACAATGAGGTCTCCTCTCAGTCTCCTCTCCTCCAGGCTAAACAACCCCAGTTCCCTCAGCCGGTCTCCATAAGGCCTGTTTTCCAGACCTCTCATCAGCCTCGCTGCCCTTCTCTGGACTCGCTCCAGCACCTCAATGTCCTTCTTGTACTGTGGTGCCCAGAACTGGACACAGGACTCAAGGTGTGGTCTCACGAGTGCCGAGTACAGGGGCACAATCAACCTCCCTACTCCTGCTGGTCACACCGTTTCTGATACAGGCCAGGATGCCATTGGCCTTCTTGGCCACCTGGGCACACTGCTGGCTCGTGTTCAGTCGGCTGTCAGCCAACACCCCCAGGTCCTTTTCCACCAGACAGCTTTCCAGCCACTGTTCCCCAAGCCTGTAGCACTGCATGGGGTTGTTGTGACCAAAGTGCATGACCTGTCACTTACCCTTGTTAAACCTCATACAATTGGCCTCAGCCCATCGCTCCAGCCTGTCCAAATCCCACTGCAGAGCCTCCCTACCCTCAGGCAGATCGACATTCCCACTCAACTTTGTGTCATCTGCAAAAAGGGTGCATTCGATCCTCTCATCCAGGGGGTTCCATTGATAAAGACATTAAACAAGACTGGCCCAAACACCGAGCCCTGAGGGACACCGCTTGTGACCGGTCTCCATCTGGATTTAACTCCATTCACCACAACTCTCTGGGCTCGGCCATCCAGCCAGTTTTTAACCCAGTGAAGAGTCCACCTGTCTAGACCATGAGCCGCCAGCTTCTGCAGCAGAATGCTGTGGGAAACAGTGTCAAATGCCTTACTGAAGTCCAGGTAGACAACATCCACTGCTTTTGCCTCATCCATGAGGTGGGTCACCTGATCATAGAAGGAGATCAGGCCGGTTAGACAGGACTTGCCCTTCATGAACCCATGCTGGGTGGACCCGATCCCCCTGTTGTCCTGCCCTTACTGCGTGATCTCCCCCAAGATGAACCATTCCATAACCTTCCCTGGCACTGAGGTCAGGCTGACAGCCTGTAGTTCCCCAGATCCTCCTTCCTGCCCTTCTTGGAGATGGGTGTCACATTGGCAAATTTCCAGTCATCTGGGACCTCCCCCATAACCAGGACTGCTGATAGATGATGGAGAGCAGCTCGGCAAGTTCCTCCGCCAGCTCCCTCAGCACTCTCGGGTGGATCTCATCCAGCATGCTCCCCGGATGCTCGCTTAGTTTCAGCACTGAGACTTGCGTAGCTGAAGCACAGCTTTTGCTCAGAGTCATATGAGAAGTCGTAGCCAGAAACAGTCACCCCTCCACCTTTGGGATACAGATTCCTGCCCCATTCTGATGTTTAAGTTATTTAATCTAAGACATTAATATCATAAAACTATCATATAGTATTTTAAAATTAATGTTGAAGGAAATGTTGACCTATCTGATCTTTCCCACCATAACAGTCACAAATAATAGGTGCACATCATTTCTTATGGTATATATAGCATGGATTTATCATTGGATGATTTACTGTCCCAGCCCACCACACTTGCACAAAATAAATACTTCTGCCTTCCTAACTAGCACTGAAAATGCAGGATAGGTTTCATTGCATCCTGGCACTTATTATCAACATTATTTGTTATTGATCAAGTACTGACAAATGCTTTCAGTGTTCTACAAACATAAGAAGATAAAGACCTTGCCCCATTAAACATACAAGTTGTGTTTAACTCTGAAGGGCACCAAGAATCCCATTGAAGTCAATAACCATTTATCTTCCCAGGGGAGTATCCATAGACAGACCAATTTGGACAGATGTAAATCTCCTGTTGGAGGCCAATTACAATGTGCTGTGAATGAGACTGTCTTCAAAACTGCTCAGTCACAGCCTTTTCTTCTCTGAGGGCATGGTGGAACTTAGCATGGAGAGGCAGGGAGAAGCAGGTGATGGGTAGCAACATCCATGTTCTGATAAATACCCTGGAAGACAATGCAACAAGACAACAGGACCTCAGTATCTAAGCAATCTGAATAATATTCTTTATTCCTCAAAAAATCTCTGGCTACTCATGCCAGAGAGAGAGATATGTAAATATTGTTTCATTAGACTCTGGAAAGCTTCTGACCTATTCCTGCTCCAGAGCACAGAGTAACTGATGGGCCCACAGCAGCTGTGGGAGAAGGTTTCTTTTCAAGATTGTTCCAGATAGATACCAACTAACTAGGAATTTTATTAGTAGCCAACACTATTTCATTTCTTTATAATATTGAGCTGCTGTTTGGCTGAAAGCAAACTGTCTAGTGAGATTCACAAGGCATGTTCAAATATGTGCTAAGATATCATGGCATCTCAGCATTTATGAGTCCAGTTCTTCTGGAGACTGAAATTTAACTTTACTGAGTATACCACAATACCCAGATAGATTTTGGGTTAATTTCAGTGAAAATTCATGAATCTGTTTGAATTATCCAACCTGTTCCATACATCACCACTGCAAAGACTGGCTGGAACTGCACAGGTTTCAGGGTTGAAGTTTACAATAGCTTGCTGCTTCCAGACGAACAGATCTTCAAGACCTCTTCAGCTTGCAGGTCTTATATTTTCCTTCTGCAGGTGT
This sequence comes from Podargus strigoides, assembly GCA_028020825.1. Lineage (NCBI taxonomy): Eukaryota > Metazoa > Chordata > Aves > Caprimulgiformes > Podargidae > Podargus > Podargus strigoides. Next base: position 7,655,476 of record CM051663.1, on the reverse strand, counting down.
TTAAAATTGCATGCAGGATCTAAAAAGAAATATTCCATTTATTTGTGTGCACCTGCACTTTGACTTTTCATGAGCTACTGAAATCAAACTGTGTGGCAGGTTTTATTTATTTTCACTTTTAGATATTATAGATAACTTGTACTATGCCCTGTTTCCTACCCGCAGACTGGCCTCAGCAGCAATGCACATCCACCCAGATTCTTTCAATTGTTGAAGTTTAGATACATTTGCTTCCCATCCCACTTCTGTCATTTTTCTGAGTTGCTGGAGATTGATTAATACAATAAGCCTCATCAACTACAAATGCAGTATAGCAGCTATTGAGCTAATCTTATTTCTAAGCAGTTTTTATCATTTAATTATTCAAATTATTTTAACAGACAAAAAAAATTTAAGTACTAGGAACTTGCTTCTCCACTCAAGCCAGAAATTAGCAAAAGAGCTTTTCTCTTGTTTTTTTAAGCACCAGAAGTAGTATTGGATTTTCAAAAGAAAAAGAGCACAGCACAAGTTTCACAGCTTCTGAACAAGGATTAGCTTTAAACTGTGGAAGAACATGACTGAAGTGAGGGGTAGCCAGAATAGCAGTTGCTGTATCTAGTATGGGATATTTAATCTCTAACCTGTAAGAAATAAATATGAACAGTGGATTTTGCTCTCAACTTCTGTGAACAAAATCAGAGGGTGTTTTGTGAGAGGGAGGATGAAAACCAACACCGTGGCAACTATTTCCCTTATGAATATAACTCCAACAGCTGCTTAGATTGTATCTTAATGCCCTACCAGCAGTTTATCACTGAGCTAGGGTCAATGATGCAAGGAAAGAAATGAAGCACCATGGCTGCCTTTGTGAATCCTTTACTTGTCAGGTCATTTTTCTTACGATGCTTGTATGATGCAAAACAGGAGGTGGTTTAAAAATCAAACTAACACATGAATGAATATTGCTCTTATTCAGCAAGAACCTTTGAAAAACCTATCTTTAGTCTTCAGAACATACTTTTATTTATTTGGGTTTTTTAAAATAAAGAATACATGTGAAACATTATTTTGACATTCACTTTCTCTTGTTTCTCAATTGTCTTTTTTCTGACCTATTTTCCCTCATGTTTCGTTTTTTCACTGTTTATCACAGGAAAGGAGGCTCAAAATAGGCAAAAACAATACATTTTTCAAAGATTTATTTAACCCAAATATTCACATCTAGAAGAAAGAAAACGTAGTCAAGTTCAACAGATACTGTCAATAAAAAAAATCCACTAGTTCTCTAGGAACAGATCAACCACTGATTGCAAATAACATGGATACTTTGGTAACCATCTTCAAACTTCTGCCATTACCTCAAGCACATCAGAAACCTGCATACCTGTGAAAAGGTCCCTGGGGACAATCAGCTTAACTTCCAGAGCTTGTCACCTTAATATTAAGTTTGTCAAATGCTGCAAAATAGGTCTGAAACCTTTCTGTGCAGCATTGCCTTGCAGAGCTCAGTGCTACCACGGACTGAAAAACCTCTCAACTGTTTCCAGCTCTGTGTTTCTGTGATCCACAAAGAGGGTTTGAGCTTTGGCAAGTTTAAAAGACTCTGGGCTTCACTTTCCGGGGTAGTGGGGATGCAGGAAGACATGACATGGCTGGGCATTGCTCCTCCAGCCACAGCCCATCCGAGGCACACATAGCTGTACATTCATCCTTGGGCTTATCAACCAGCTAGGACAGAATTTTGTCATCACAGCTTTCCCAAAAGCTGCTCTGCAAATACTTGGGTTAAACCTCTCTTCCAAATGGATCCCCAGTCTGATCTTCAGCCAAGTTAATTCATCTCTTTTTCATTGCTGGGCTTTTCCCAGCTCTCCAGACAAGGGCAGTGAGCAAAGCAAAAGAACCAGACACTATGTGATGAACAACAGAAATATTCTACGCCTTGCTGCCCTCCCTGACACCTGTTCTCTTGGATGTATGTTTTACCCTGTATATCATCCCTAAATGGGAAACAGACAGGCATAGATGTGCATGTGTACTTCTGACTTTGGATGCCTGTTGCACCTGTAGAAATCACACCTTCTATGCCCATGGGGCTACTCAGCCCAGACAGCCAACAGAGCCTGGGCAAGCAAACTCCGTACCCATAAATGAGGTGCCAGCGACTTTGGAAATTGGCCCACGACATCTCATAGCACATTCCCTTCCACTCCATTACTGCAAAGCTGTTAGAGGATTCACTGGGGCGAGAAGCACTTCTAGGGACTCTGTGAGCCAGCACAAAATGCACTTTGCTGGACCTTGCATAAAAATTGGTCTTTGAGTGTGCAGGAACTTGTTATGCCAACTTTGTCAGAGGTGGTTTCTTCTCCTTGCACCCTAGCAGACTCTCTCCTGTTTTCAGAACAGGAACCGTGTTCCTTGAGGAAGTTTCAGCCACCTGGAAGGATCAGGCTCATCTCTCCCCACCTCATAAGCTCTCCATTTCCTTTCAACATTCATTTTAAAACACATTTCTCCTGTTCTTGCATCTACCTCTTAATTTGGCTCACACTCAACTATTGATCTTACATATGCTGAAAATCATTTACCAGACAATGTCTTTATGACAGCTCTTTTCTGTATTCTTGTCTCTTCACTGCTTTGCCTCATTTCATTCTAAAAAAAAAAAAAAATAGTTTGCAATTCAGTTTCTATAGAAGCTTCCTTACAAAAAAAATTTAGTTTACGGAGAAAATCTGCAAAGCTGTGACATTACTGCATGTGGGATGTTAATTCCAGCTTGTGCACATGTTTCTCTGGAGTCCTGCATCTCTATGGAGTGGAATTACTTTGATGACTTAACTGCTAAATCAACACTTGTCTCATTATGTTTAAAAAAATAATTAAATCAACCCTTGTTCACCTGCCACTGAAACAAATAGAAAACAGACAAATTGGGATCCCTTGCTGCGACTCAACATTTTCAGCAGTTACCAAATCCTCTCATGGTTATTTTTTTCTCTGTTGTGACTAGTCTTAAATTCACATTTTGTTGCAGAAGTAATAGAGGTAGAATTTCTATTTTCTTCCTACTTTCAAGTGTTTCTGCTATTTGAAAAGACTTCAGAAACTGCAGAAATAGATGGATTAACATTGAGAAGGGGACAGAGGTGCCAGACAAGGCTGGGTCACCACATAGCCTCAGTCCACACAAATGGAATAGCACTGCTATCTGGTGGCAGTTCCATGACTCATGGAAAATGCCTCGGTGGTCTCAGACCTCTATTTGGAGGACAGGTATACATAGCACAGAGGTTTGCAACACAGCTGATCCAAGCAAAGAATCCAAGGATCAGCCAGGCTGCCGAGCTTAAACTCGTTTTGACTGACAGGCAGGGGAAAAAAAAAAAAAAAGAAAAGAAAAAAGTGCAAAGCTCGCAGTTAGGAGGGGTGTAATGGGGAGAATATATTTGCCAGATTGCTGGGGGACAGTGAGAGGTTTGCAAAAATTGTTTTCATCATGACAGTTTCCTGATTGTCATCAGATTTCATTCTGCAAAAAATGAAATGGATAATATCAGTATGTCCCACTTGTAACAGTCTCAGAATTGTAAGCTGTCATGTTGTTGCTCCAAACATGCTTTTGAAAAGAAACTTGATGTTTCTTTTGTTAAAAAAATATTGTTTTAAAGAGCTGACATCTGAACTAAATGTTTCAAGTGTGTTGAAATGTTACACTTTGACCCAAGGTCAATGGGAATGTGGGATGTGGAGAAGGTTCATTTAACACAGTATTTCCAGTCTTTTCAGTCCCATCTTAGCCTGATGGCAAAAATCAGACTCAAAAAGATACATTTTCAAGCAGGAATCCAGGGTCCCAGATAGATTTTGTCAAGGAAGTAATTTGGAAAGAAAAAAAAAAATCAATTAGAAGCCATGCAGCCCACCACTGCAATTTAGGGTTTGGCCATAGAGAAATGAGCCAGCCACAGGGTTTGGATCCAGAGGGATGCCCATGAGTAGGGCTGCTCCCAGTAAAACAGCCTGAGTCCAGCCAAGACCATCTATCCAGGCTGAGGAACTGCAATTCTGCCCTGATGAGCAAAAGATGTGACACCAAGATGTCTGGACCCACGAGCTGAAGATGTTAATTACAGTAGAATCTTACCTCACCTTGAGTTTGATGGTCACAATAAATGTTGGTATTGCCTGAGGTGAAATGAAGCAGTGAAATCTATCCTGCAGATTGTTCAGGGACTTTCAGGCCCATCTAAGGAAGCCTTGCTTTCTCCTTGACAGTTTAAAGACCAGACATGAACAACTGTGACTGTGACTTGCTGCTCTAAATATAGAATAACACAAATTATCACATGCTGACAGGTTTCAGTTCCATGGACGAGTCTGCCAGCAAGGCCTTGAAAGCATCTCCACTCGGCCATCTGTGAACTGAGCAGATAAGCTCTCTGTGAACATAGTGAAACCAGTAGTTTTCTTCATTGTATAGGCCAGCTCATCTCATGCTCTTCCTCATCCCTCTCAGGATAAATTCAGTCTATATGAGCACCCTTCTCTTTCTTGTCACACGATAGATACTTTTCTCATTGACACGACTTGATGGGGGAGAATTATACCTTTGAGTTAGACAGTGACTGATCTTTCTTACAGCAACAGTTATAAATCTGTGCCTGGCACTCCATCATGTACATAAATCTGGCCCTGCAGACCACCAGCCAATGTATTTTCCAACTTCCCACACAATTAAAGGTGCCAAAGATTGATTTTTTTTCTTCTTAAGTCACACTTCTGGCAATTTTACAAAAACAGTATTATGGAGGGAAAGAGTTAGCATCCAATCAGCAAGTTGTGAAATGTAACAACACTGAGATGTTTTGCATTCTGGCATTTCATGCAATTAACCTTCTTAATGCAAATTTATTACAGCTTTGAGAAAAACATTATTTTGAATAAAAAAAATTTCTCAGAAAGTGTTACAAAACAAACATTCCAACCATTTCCACACTAATCCTCAAAATATTAGTTGAGAGATTTTTAATACAATAATTTATCATCTCTTTATGTACAAATTTTGAATAGCAATTGGTTGTATCAAACACCCATCGTCATGTGCACTAACCCAATGTTTGGAAAACGCACCTTGTACTCAGCAGAGGAGAGCAGTGCCTGTTAACCCATCGCCAAAGAGGACTGCCATTAAGATTCAACATTGAGTAGACACATTTAGCTCTCAAAAGCAGCAGAACTACCCCTCTTCCCATGCAAAGCTGGGTCTAACTGGGATTTGCCCTGAAGGAGCACAAAGTCCGACACTGTTACAAGTGGGGTTTTCTATACATGAAGGACTCACCCAGCAACAGAGATGAGCAATGGGTTTGTGTTTGCACAGCACTGGGGATGGCACCTAGCTGTGGAACCAGATAGAATAAAAGGAAGCTGAGTTGCAGGTGGATGTAGGATAGGGAGGACAGTTGGTGATTTAAAGAAACCACATCTCTAAAGCAGAACATTAGGACTCAGAAGGACTCTGACCAAACACACAGTAGCAAGGAAAACAGAGCAAGCAAACGCAGACGGGGTTTGTACTTCTGGGACAGGCTGGTTTGCATTCTCCTCATAAAGAGTTACTGTGCCTGGAATGCCTGGAAAATCCTGGGCTGTTTGTTTTGTTTTATTATCATGTGTCCCTGGAGATGTAACTGCAAACCCTGAGGGAGCAATTCATACCAAAGTTAGGCAGCTACCTCAGGCACCAAATTAGGAGTCTTATCACCTGCCCAGATAATCATGGAAAAGAGAAAGGGCACTTCAGCTTGCCTAGGATACAAATTACCCTCCAGAAGTGCTTATCTATCACCACTGGTTTTACGGGGAGCCTGGGGTGATTAGAGCTGTGTGGAGTGAATCTCCCTGATCCTCCGGGATCATGGGGTAGAGTTGTGGGAAAGAGCATGCTTAAGCCACAGGAAAGCAACTGGACCACGAGCCCCATTTCTGTGATGGCAAAAGACCCTCTGCCCACAAAGGGTGCCATAGGGCACTCCCAAAGCTGTCCAAGATGTAAGATAATAGTCTTTGACTTATCATGAACTGACCTTTTCCAATACGTAATTATTCTGCCAGCAAACTCCCAACCACCAGCCTCTCCCTTCAAGTCTCCTAGCCAGAACATGGCAAGCCCCAAAGGCATTTTTCTCATCATTTTATATCATCTCCTGGCAGAATCAGCATTGCAACAGGGAACACTTTGTTCCCTTGATCCTCTCCCTGCTGATGCCTCATATCCTTTTCTTACATGGTTCCATTAATGCCTTGCTTTGAGCACATGAATGCAGGTATTTTCTGAATCTCCTTCACTCCAGGGACTGGGATAACTCCTTATTCAGGATGGAAAAGCATATAAACAGAATATTTAATGAAATGACTGTAAGCGTCAGTTATACCTGAACAAAAACTGCAAATGGCCCTGTAATGTGCTTTATACCTGCTTCTCTTAGATTGCACTGCAGGCTATTTACAATTCACAATCCACATATCCCTGCATCCAAAATGTCTTTCTCACTTACTTCCTGATTAAATGACAGTCTAATTTCAGCACAGCCTCCAAAGTCGCAGCAAACACAAATCTTCCCAGAGATAAGCAAAATAGCTGTTTTATTTACTTTCATTCTTTTGCAAGTCAGTATTTGCATGTTAGAGCGGTGGCTGGTGGGAGAAAAGTCACAAATGTAAATTTGACATTCAGGTGTCAGCTCCTCCATAAATAAGGTCAACTGTGATGAGGACACTTGCTAGTCTCCAATTATAAGTCTCTTAATGCATAAATAATGTTAATGCATGGCATCTGCCACTGGAGCACAACTCTTAGAGGAGATGTTAATTGAAGCCAACCCATCTGAAATTTGCCCCTCTTGCTGTTTCCAGGCTTTTTTACTCAGAGGAGATTAAGAAGTTGACCTGAAAGCGGCTTCAATCACTCAGCATACATAGCTGGGTTCTGCCCAGCCCTCCTGGATCAAAGTGTGTCCCATGTCACCTTCTCCCTTCCCCAGGCACCCTTCCCAGCCCAGAGAAAAGAGTGGCCAAATTTTACAAACTAGGGTGAACCCAGCTCAGGTTCCAGCCCAGGCGCTGCCACCTGCAATTCAATCTCAGGGGAAAGAGGATCTTGGCCCTTTACAAACAGGACATAGGCCACCGCTGTGAGGACACGTTCTCTCAGCCCATCTTCAGGAGCTGACAAGGTAGATGATGCTTCAGTGGAGGCTTAGTGCCTTGGAGAGAGGGCTGACAGTCATTGCTTGAAGTGCCAGCATTTGACCTCTTGCTATATTTTCTCAGGCAAATAGCTCCCTGCAGGGCTGTATGCTTCCGATTGCATAGCACTTGTAACTGGAGCTAATTGGTCATTCCATTTTATCACCTCTCCGGTATCATCTGGATAACCTGGCTCTATCACTCTACCTCCCCAGAAACGTGAGTAGGGTAACAGGCTGAAGATGAGAACCCAGGGCCGGCTGCCAAATGCTTCTGGGGCTTTTCTATGGGCATCTTGGTTCCTCACTAATACTTTTATCCCCTCTCCATAAATCTCTGTTTGCATCAGGTTGGTATTTCTTGCTTTTTTTAGAGCAGTGCCATGGCAGTTCCCCAAGCTGCACCCCCTGGAACAGCCTTCAAACAGAAAGCAAAAGGCTCTCATGACCCATGAGGTGATACGGTACAGGCAAACACCTGGGTTCTTTGCCTGGTTTTGCCATTGGCTGTCAGGGGGCATATATTTAAGCTTTCTATGCCTCAGCTTCTCAGGAGCTGCTTGCAGCCACCTTTGTAAGATAATAGAAAGCTTTATGGATGGAAAATACAGAGCAGCAATGGCTTCTTATTATCAGGGTGCAATATTGCCCTGATCCGAAAAAGACAAAGTAAAGTACCAATGCAAAGAGAAAGGCAACAAAAGTTAACACTAGGAAATAACTGACTTCCATATGGTACAGTAACTTCTTTTGGGCTTTTCTCCAGCTTTACCTCAATAATCTCTCTTTCATTACCTTTTATGAGTTTCAAATTCCCTGGCTGCAGAGGCTGGCAGAGAGCAAGGTGGAGCTGCTCTTCTGAGACAGCTCTTTTGGCTTTCTCCAGCCTGGCGACCATAACTGGAGTTCAGAGCAAAAGCTGTGGTGAGAGATGTGGGCAAAGAGCAAACCCACCCACTGCGCTTCAACTCATCGCTCCTTGTAGCAGCAACATACACCAATAGCTTGGAATTACCCAAATGCTCTTGGGGCTACTCCAGGGCTGAAGAGAGAGACTAGGAAGGTGGAGGGCAAGGGTCTAGCAAGAACAGAGGGCAAAAGAAAGGCAGGAGCTACCTACAGCTGAAACCTGCAGATGTTAAACACTTGTAAAGCTTTATTTACAAGCAGCACAAAAAAAAAAAAAAGCTGTGGAATGAAATCAGCCTTTGGAGTAGTGATAAGAGAACAGCACTGCTGTGAAAGCTGGTGGCTCTCAGCATCAAGAGCCTTTCATTCTTCTCCTGGCCTTGCCAGTAAGGTGTTTATTCACAGTTTCATAAGAGAACTGAGCTAAGGAATGTCTGGACAGCAAAGGAAGAAACAGGGGACAGCAGAAGTTTTCTCCCTTTTTAAGAAGCACCAGTGAGCTGTGAAGCCTGGAGCATCTGGCATCTTTGCTTCCCTGGTCATCCTAGGTCACTGTAAGGGCTTCCCTCCTGCAAAGTGATCCCTGGAGTTACCACTCCCTCCACATCCATGAGACATGGGCAGTGGTCAAGCAAAAAGACCACCAAACCCTGGGTTACTGATGAAATTAAAACAAACCTGCAGGCTTTTGCACCAAGACTTTTTTTTCTGTAAGCCAGCAGATAACCATTCAGACAGACCAAATATTTCAATCTTTCTTCATTACTACACTACTGCATTTAATAAAAAGTGTTTAGCTCACATCCAGCCATCTAAAACCAATAAAGACCAGCTTGCACGCAGGCAGCAGAGCCTGACTCTGGGGTTTGTGTATGACCTGAGAGACTCTTGCCTTATTCCAGGGACTTTCTTGCTAACAGGAATTCATCAGCACAAAAGGAATTAGTAACAACTTTCTCATCACAAAGTTCCCCCTTTGTATTCAATGCACCTCAGCAAATGGGGAAAAGCAGTCATACAATACAAAATGTGCTAATATACCGTAATCTACTCATATATTATAAGACTTGCTTATTGCTCTGGTGATTGATTTATTTTTAGTATGCAAGAGGCTGAGCATCGTGTGCCTTCCAACTGCTTGAGCACAATTATTGTATTGATTCGATGTGACAGTAGCTCTGTGTTTAAGGTGGTTTATGTTTTTTAATTTGCAATTAAATAAAGGGATGTCTGCTCCCCAAGATGGCTGACAGTTGTTTATACCCTGCAGTAGCTGATGAAGCAAACTTTTATTTAGCTTCATAAAACATACTTGTTCTGTCACTCTGAAGCATATTAGCTTGAGTTCTCAGAGTAGTTTCTTACCTAGCAAAAGATAAAACTAAACTCCAATCTATTTTAAAACAGGCCAGGTAACAACATCAGTGTTGCAATGGGACTATAATGAAGTAAGTGAGCTAGCAATATTGTACTATTGATAAAAGTAATAGTGATAATATATTTCTATAGCACCTTTCATCTTGAAGGATCCTGAAGTGCTTTAGGTATTCATTATTCCTTTTCAGACTCCCCCCTGCCTCCCTTCCTCTCTTTCAGTGTATGTATGTATATACACACATATATTTTATTTAAACACTCCTCTTTCTCCACTGCTTATATTTACTCAGCTTTGCAGAAAGGAGGAATCTTGACAGCTACTTAGAATCAGGTACTGCACAACAATTACCAAGCTACAGATGAGATTGCTGTATTCTCCATGACTCTAAGGGGATCTTACTTGGGGGAGTTATTCCAATTGTCTCACATGGAAGCAGGTACCTCTTTGTGTTCATGATGCTCAAATAATTCACAAATCTGAGGCAGAGCAGAAAAATAGAAAGATAACATTTTCTCTCTGAAACTGCACGCTGTTGCTTTATAGCTTTCAGTCAGTGAAGGAGCCATAAATGTGAGCTCTGCACATCTGTGGGTCCATCTCTTTTCTGCAGACCATGTGTGACAAAGGCAGAAGAAAACTGAAAAACTGATCTTCCTCTCACACATACAATAACCTCACCTCAAGCTCTCACTTTAAAACATGGAAAATTTCCCCTATCAGGACTGCCAAAAAAAAAAAAAAAAAAAAAGGAAAATCATCATCATCTGCTCCCTTGAAAGCCTGATTCATTATGTCTTGCAGTTAATAGTGTATTTTCCACTATCTTCAGTGTCTTTGAATCAGTCTCAATTCAGTACAAAGGCAATTCATATTTGCCACCACCAGACAGTTCACCTTGGAGGGTCTATGAGCCCCTGCTACTTTGGTGCCTGCCAAGCTAAAGAGTTAAAGTTAACTGGAGGACATTTAAAGCCTGTGCATGTTTCAAGTATGGATAAGGCCTGGTCTTGCTGATCTACAACCAGCTGGCCCACACCCAGAGCTATAACCTCCAAGTGATGCGATTGCCATCTCTCCATTACCTTCTTCATTCCAGAGATTTCTTCTGGCATGAATGTGGCGTGCAGATACACAAAACACCAAGAGGGTCAAATGTTTCCAAATGTTCTATAACACATCTCTCCAGCCTAGGGTTGCCCTCAAAAAATTCCACAGATTCTAGGCTATCCATTCATCAACCTAAATTGAGTTCTCCTGTTTATCATGCCATGTGAAACCTGTGTTGATTATAAGATGATGTACTATAGCATATATACATCAGAATTACTGTGTCACCTTGTGCTTGTTCAAACAGAAACAGAACAAAAATAATCTATAAATATCAGGTCAGACCCCGAAAATGGATTTGTTTTGACTGCAGCAGTGCCAATTTTACATGAATACTCCAACAAGTAATTATAACAGGAAAGCAGTAGAGACTAATAGTCTCCTTGAGGGGAGTATTTGATATTAAGCTAGTCATCATGTCATCATTTGCCATTAGTCAGTCCAGAAACCTGACTTAAGGAGCTGGATCCATCCAGTGTAGGAACCAGTATGTGCTACATGATCTTAACATCTACCTCAAACAACCAAAGTGATAAATTATGAATATCAAGTACCCCAAATGCTGTTGACAGCCAACCATTTATAAGCAGCCTACATGCTAAAATGTGCATTCCATTGTCTGATCAATTTTTAGGGCAGACAGGACAATTACATCATCCAGCTACTAAACAGCAGAGGCCATTATATTTCAGTATCAGCTTTAAATAACATGACAGATTATCATCGTGGTGCAATGCATTGTTGAGATATTGGTGTACAGACCCCAGACAAGTTTCAGTAGTAGCTGAAGGCACATGCAATGTAAGGTTACGACATACAGACACATATCTGGCACATTATGCCATGAGTGAAAGTGAGATTAACATCAGATTGGCTCCACAAAGAGGTGAAGAGAATGCTCTGAATATCTACACAGCAACAGAAACTGATTACAGGAGAAGTCTGTCATGCAGTAGTTCTTGGGTGCAATTTCTGAACTTCTTGCCTAATTCCAAATCTTCTAACGTTGTTGGGAGTTTGAAGAGCACAAGAATAAATATAGTGCCCAAATTATAGATAGCCAGCATTGCAGATCAAAAAATTAAAAAGCTATTATTCTTCCACCATATATGAAACCTTTATTCCAGAATCCCTTTTGCTTCACATGTAACAGCCTCTTATTTTAACTACAGGTGATACTTTTAAGTGACCAATTTTTGAGCTATCAACTTTCTAAACTATGCGCAACATGAAAGATTTGGAACACATTTAGAGACATTTTAATGTTTTATATAATTGTAAAGTACATTTTCAAAAAAGCCCAGCTTCTAAAAGAAGGTATTTTTCTTAACGGAAAATAGATTATCAAATATTATTATATATTTGTCAAATTCCCTGGAGTAAAAAAACCCCACCAAAATTAATGGATAAATATAAAAGAACCAGAAGAAATGTTTAGGAAACAAGCAAGCCCACATGAATCTGAATAATGTACTCATCTATTTAAACCACCTTCCCCTGGCTTTAGGGGAACTGTGCTGTCTTATACAAGCTGCATGTGAGGCCTCTAGATTTCAGTGGGGCTGTTAACACGTGCATGTGTCACAAGGACCTCAAACACCTACAGTTTTGTCTCAGGATTTTCAAGCTGACAAATAAATAAGAAAGGTTATTTAAACAGGAAGATTTATTTTGTTACACAGGTGTCAGAGTTATGTGGTACTTGGATTAATAATGACACAGTCTGTCTTGTGTGAAGAAATGACCTGGCTGACTTGGTCCCAATTCTCTTAGCTCATGAAAACTTTGTGGCAAAGCTTGCACAGACAAGGAAAGATTGAAGGACAGAGACTCTGTGGTTTAAGAAACAGCAAATTTCCACCTTACTCAAGGCCAGGAATTTTCCTTCTGTATAAATACATGTGGCAGCTTCAGGCCATCCCTGAAATACAGGTATAAGACCTGGCTCCAAATATTTCAGCACACCTCTGGCAAACCAGTCCTGGGCAGTTTCCCATATAGCTGCTGGCAGGAGCCACATAAATGTTCCATAAATACCACAGCCTGGGGTCCTACACTCTGCTCACTTCCTTACCAGACAAGAAGAACATTTGGTAAGTGTTTTGTAAATTTTTAATGGTATCTTCTTTTCTTCAGGTTGAAGCTGTTTTCTATTCAGTCATAAAATGCATATGCTTGGCAGGTGAGGATGACCTCCCAAGGTCCAACCTTCCTTACACATTTTGGTGGGGTTGCTGCAATGGGGAGAAGAGGGGCACACAGCACTATGAACCTTTATACCATGTGGATATTTGTTAAACTGGGACTCATTTCATACAGGTGCCAGACTGCGATAACTAGCTTACAGCCAACTTGGGTTTTGAGCTGACAACCCTGAGATGAACAGCTATTGGTGCCGGGAGTTTATGCTACTTAATTTTCTGCCTCTTCATTTATGTCTCCTGCTCACATCTGCCTTCCACCCGGAAAGGAGACACAAGTGCTCTCCTTCAGTCCAAACCACACTGGCTGAAGGACAGGCAGTAGTACTGACAACAGCTGCAGCAATGAAGTCTCCTCCTGATTTCATTTCATTTTCATGGGTCTTTGAGCTGTGAAGAAGCTTTTCATCAGGTAAGAAAAAAAGAGCAAATGACCCTATCTAATAATTCAGCTCCCTGCTTGGTATTCCCCTTAGCAATAGTCTGGGCAGAACGTTGAGCAGGAATATTTTCGCACCTCAAATGGTGACACTGTTTCCTTTCCAAGGAATCCAGATCTCATATATATATATATATATATACACACACACACACACACATACATACATGTGCACATTTCTTGCACACCTCAAAAATACAACCTTCATCATAGAGCACCAGCCTGTGCTTAGGAGGAAAAGACAGACTGCAGAGGAGGTAAAGTGGGATTGACTTCCAACCAACTTGGACACTGTTTTTAGCAGTGTTTAGTCTGTATTAACCAAAGGCAACAAGTACATACATGGTCATTATTATAAACTGCTTTGTGACACAGGCCAGGTTCAGATACTTCAGTTGTAGGAGTAGGGGATTCTGACAGTACCTTAAACATCATCTCTCCCCACAAAATTTAGGGCTACAGCAACGGCTTATGTAAACACATCTACTTGCACACTGTATGTCTCAGAAGCACCAACCAAGATCCTGACACCCTCCTATTCTTCACATATTATTCTTTCAGTGCTGAAAGCAGGGCCAAAACTCAGAGCCTGCTGGGAACAAAGACACACTGATATTGTTGTGTTTTGCAGCTCAAAACAGCAGACTTCAACTCAGCATTAGTGCAATGTTGTAATTATGCTGTGAGATGTAAGACCACAAACAACAGGTGCAGGAAAAGCCTTTCCAATCCTGCAGACAAATACCCAGATTTGCAAAGTTGTTCTTATTCCACACTGGGGAAAAAGCAAATCCTTGAAGACTTTTGATGCCACAAGGAACCCAAATCCATATCTGATTCAGTGACTTGAATCTCAGGGCTCACCTGTGCTATACACTGCTTCTGAAAGCAGAAGCAGCATATCCACATCAGCATGACACCCAAACTAATGATAGCTTTTTAAAGAGGATTATTCATGGCCAACGCAGGCATATGGTGCTAGGAACCATAGTGCTGTTGCATGGTGCTGTGCTGGATACATGCACATGAGTGCTAGCATGCCTCTGCTTCACACAGCATGGTGCACTAACTGCAGTACATTTCCCATGACCTAGTTTACAATCCAGACTTGGGCACTATTCACCGTTTTAAGGGGACTGCAATTCTCTCTCCTGCTATCTCTCTCTCTGTCTCAGAGATCTCAGACTCAAAACTGATCCTAACAAACCAACAATGAATACTACTATGAACATTCCTGTGAATATTTCCATTTCTTTGCACAACATAACCTGTGCTGTGACCCTTGAATTTTTATTGTATCTTATAGCACCAAAAGTAGTCACCTAAGGCTGTGCAAAGAGAGAATCTCCATTAGAAGGAGCTGGCTAATGAAACAGATGAGAGAAGCAATTTTCTTGTTCACAGAAAAGCTTATTAACTACACACACCCTTCAGGTCATGGGCACAGGTACTATAGTACTATCATTCACCTATACCAGGAATAATTTCAAGGATTTAGCTCCTGAGAGCATCAAGTGACCATCCTGTGGCATTCTTTCAGTGACAGTATCCTCTTGCTTTGAGTTCTGTGTTACCCTCACTTCCCTAAAATTTGGTTACTGCTGAAATCAGAGGGTGAGGACATGCAGCTCTGCCCCTGTGAAGCTAAGAGCATGTCCTCACCCTGATTTCAGCAGCCAAGTGTTGCATGCCCTCTCTCCCTATGACAGGCCTGGGAATCACTGGAGGTAACCAAATGAAGATCTATGAGTAAAAGTCCAGAGCACCAAAGAAATGGGAGACTGTTTTTGTGGGTATGCTGTGCAGAGTGCATCTCTGAACACACAGACCCAGCAGCATGCTAACAGATTGCAGGCAGATTTTTATGGCAGTTCCTTTGGGAGCAGAAGCTTCTGTTTGTGAAGAGATCACAAAGGCTTGGAGTGATTTTAACCTAGAAAGGAGAATGTAAAAGCATAAGCCTGCTCCCATTGCAATCACTTAGGGGTTTGTCTTCAATTTTAAAGAAAGCAGGTTCAGACTGTAAAGTGGGAGGCTTAGCAGTTTAGAGGGAATATTAACTCCATGGTGAATCCTGACCTAATGGTCCTCTTCTCCCTTCTCCTAGAGTGAGGGGAGAATTTGTTATTCAGCTAAAAGGCACATGATTTAGAAACGATGAGAAGAAAGCTGTTATTTTTAGCACAATATACACACCCTGTGAAATTAGCTGTTGCAGCAGGTCAACAAGTCAAATAGTTTGTAAGGATTCAAACCAACTCAGATAGTCTTATTAGGACAGACAACCACTGGCAAGAGCACAAAACCCAGCTAAAGGAGACTGGGAGAAAATCAAGCTGCCTCTTTCAGACCAGCTTGTCAGCCAACCTTGCTGAAAATGCTAACCTTGAGCTTTCTCTTTGCCTGTTGAATAGAGACATCCATGAGTACATGTGCAAGATAAATTTACTTAGTAACTAAAATATTTCTTGTGTCAGATTGGTATATTTAGGCCTTCACTCCTGCATTCATTTGGGTTATTTCAAAACTGTAAAGACATTTTAAAAGTAAAAATATCTCTTTTTTTTAAGGATCCAACAGCCAACAAAATGTTAATCTTACATGTTTTTCTAGACTCAGGTCAAATCCATCATCTTTAATCCCTGGGGATCGTCATCCTCTGATTTCTTCACTCAGCTTCCAAATCTTTTCCCTTAACAGAATTTAAACATTCCTTCAAAGCAGTTAAAGAATTATTTTTTTTAATTAGAAGTTGCTAGCAAGGAGGACCCCTATTGCTTCTGCTTTACTTATTTGCTGGAAATAATGGCTGCAGCCTGGGAACAGTGTTTGCATGTTTGCAAGCAGGATGGAATTTTAATGGTTTTGAAAGTCAAATCGATTGACAAGGTGCGTAGTGGTTAGTGCACATGCTGAAATGTTACATTCCTCAGATATATTGTGGATTAACATTAAAGAAACATGAGATATCTGCTGGGGTTTTTTTCCCTACCTGATTGTAACAATTCAAAAGCAAGCCATATTTTCACCCCCTTCTACTCAAGGGAAAAATCTGCCACTGTCACATCATGCTGAGAGTTTGGGGTCAATCCATGGCCTGTACAGCAGATGCAGAGCAAAATTACAGATCTCTAGCATCAGAGCTAATGTAAGCACTAAATTCCTCTCTCTACAAAGCTTCCAGAACAGGACCAAGCTAGTCCAGTCTAGATTTGGGCTAGAAATCTGAGGAAAACTTAATTTTCAAAACCTCAAAGTGTTCAGAACTGATGTTCCAAACTCTTGTCTCGTCTCAAATGAAGCACAGTTTGTGCATCTCTTCACAACCCAAGGGAATATTGCCCAGCGTGACTTCCCTTCAGTTTTATGATTGGAAGAAGCATGATACACAGGAAGCAAAATCTCCAGACTGAAACACTGCCAGAAAATCCCCCCACTGACTGTAAAAATAAGAGGCAAAATTGGTTTTCAAACAATTTAAAGTTTTGGGGAAAGAATAGACTGTGGCCTAGCATATTGGTGCCATATTATCCCCCTGGCTCCTTCTGGCAGCTTGATCAGGCTGCTCTCATTATTTCCAGTGCCACAATACAAAAAACTGAAAATTGTCTCCAAGGCAAAAAAAAAAAAGAGGCCAATGGAGACACCCTACTTTGACATGTCTATAAAGTCATCACTAAATGATGGATGGGTGCCACAAGCCCTTTCTCACTCTTAAGGTGTCCCTCCTTGAGATACTAGTGATATAACAAAGGGGGGGTGGGGGCTGAACTTGTCCTCCCCCCACCCATCCTGTGGACAGCAAAGCCACTGGTCACTGCTTACCAGTACTGTCACTCACACCCTCAGCACCAGTTTCTCTTTCCTATTGGGAAGGTATTGAATCTCACCAAACTGGAGTCCTTTCAGCAGTTCCATTTCCTTTGGGGAATGATCAATGAAACCAGTCTTTTTCCCAGGGCTCATCTCACTCCCAATATGTCTGCACATAGTGTACACAGCACCTAAACACATTTTAAATAGCCTGGAAGTGGGCCACTTCCGCAGAGCTCTCAAACCCTTCTCCCTACGCTGTCAGACAGAGGAAGCCACTGCTGCACTGTATTGTGTCAGCATTGAGTCACCACCGTGGTTTTCTGAGAGATTAAGCAGAGATTTATTTCTCCCCTTCAAGTTTTTTTTTTATGCTGCCACCAAGCCTGGATTTCAAACTTCAGCTTGATTGGGCTTTAATGGATTTTCTACACAGCATGGCCATTGAATGCCTCCTGTGAGCTTCTGGAGTGACTTTGCTGCACAGGGATATAAAGTGCTTAAATGGTAGATGGTGCTGTTACCCACTTAGCTACCAAGGTCTGGTTCCAAACCACGTCACAAAATCCATCTAGCATTGCTTTCCCTGCTAGCTCAGTTTGCAGGAGCCAGTATCCATCTTTTCAGCTCAGGTTAATCAGCACTGGAAAATGTTATAACTTAGACAGGGTATTTATTCATTTGTTACAGGGCTCAAGCAGGGGCTAGCTCATGCTGGCAGGCTGCCTACCAAGAGCTCCTGCTTTGGACTGGAAATAAAAAGAAAATTCAGTCCTTGGTGAATCTCCATCCAACAGAGAACTTTGCAATCTTTTTCTGCAGAGAAATGGGAAACCAAATAAAAACCCACGACAAAACTCAGCTGAGACAGTGATATGATAACGGGGAAAAGGCAGGAATTTGCATAGCATCCTGGATAGCTGGACTCAAACCAGTGCTCTACAAGATTATTTTGCCTAATGACAGATCCACAGCAGGTTCTGCTCAGTCTATTACTGACAATTTTGGCGCAGGAGAACAACAGGGCTGACCAAGAGAAGGCTGGGACTGCAGACTGTCACCCAAGGACACAAAGCACCCAGACTAGATGACTGGAGCAGCATCAGCAGCAGATGGGCTTCAGAGCTGGGGGGGCATGTAGTGCTGTGGGTCAGAGCTAGGCTGACCCAGGACTGACACAAGCACCAGGGTAGGAGAGGGCAGTGAGGAATGCCTTCCATATCACACACTGAATCAGCAGACAAACCCCTCAGACTAATCTGCCCTTTGCAGAGAACCTGTACATGACAGCAAAACAGAGAGGGACTAGCAGCTTACAGTTTTCTCCCTAAAACAAGAATCTAAACAGCCTCTATGAATATTTTGATTATCTCAGGTCTTCCAGAGCTGTGAAGAAATTGAAATTTCCTCTTTAGTGTTTGCCCATTGCCTCTTCAGTAGATACAAGCTTCACCAAGCACCCACACTAAATCTGCCAACACTTATTTTCCACCATCTGCATAGTAATTGCACTAGGAGCTGAGTTTAATATCCTTAAATTCCCATTTTGACACGCTGAAGAGCTCCTAGCGCACAAGGTGCAAGGGGTTATTTAGTCTCGGATTACTGACCCAGAAAGAAGAAATGCAAGTACCAGCTTTCCTCTCCCTTCACATCAGTGACTCCATCAATTAAATATTTCCTATCTCTCCAGCAGAGACAGCTCCCCTGTCACTGGGTCCATCCACCCCATTCTTATTTGCTTAGAAGTTCTCCTTCCGGCTGGGTCTTTCTGTGTTTGCTGTATGATGAACTGTAACAGATGTTTTCCCTCTTCCTTTGCTTTGACCATGTTTTCCTGACACATTCCCATATTGTTGGTCAGGCTTTGGGTGCTCTCCTATGCCAAACTATCAGAGAGTGGGTGATCTGTGAGAGGAGTTTCTCAGCTGACCCTCTTCCTCCAAGGAGCCTCAAAACCAGCTCTAATTTTTGCTGCTCAGACATATGTCTATCTGTAATTAAAAAGTGGACTTTTTTCTCAGAGGAACCCTTTTGGTACCACCCAAAGAAAGTACCCTTGGAGGCTGTGAAATAGGCTGATTTACTGGTAGAGGGGTAGGGAGGCATTGGTGTGGATTCTTTACTGGTGAAGACCTCATTCCTTCATTTCTGTGAACTGTCTATGTATAAAAAAACAAAGATGCTACCTAGCCTTGGGGCACTTCGGACTAAATGCAAAACACATCTCTTCGACTTGGTGTCTACATTTAGCCTGTATCCAGGGCTAAACTGTAGCAGTTGCTCTACCACCTTATCACTCCTCCCCAGCTGAGAAGGAGAGTCAGGAAATAAGCAAGAAGCTCCATAGGTTGAAATAGACAGATTTAGTGAAATAACAAACTAATACAAACACCGATATAAAGTGTACAAGCTTATAGTCACAGCCCGGTCCTTGGTGGTGGCAGCAGCAGGAGGAGCAGAAGGCCATAAAAGGAGAAATCCCAGAAAGAAGAAACCCTCGCCTTCACTAAACTCCCTGCTTTTATAATGAGCATGATAAAGTGGTATGGGGATACACCTGTGAGTTGGCAGCTGCCTTGATTGGATCTCCCAGCTGACTCAGGGCTGCTCATGACCTGCCTGCATGGCTGGCCCATGGGTCTGTGCCTGGGGAACCAGGACACTTGGCATTCCCAAAACTCATTTTTTTGACTTGGTGTTCCCAAAATGTACTACCAATGCCCACACAGCCCCTCAACCCCACCATGGAGCTTCCCCAGACCTCCCTTTCTGTAACTTCTGTAATCTTGGGATTAGGCCTCTTGATCCCAAGTTTATCCTGATATCCCCACTAATTCACTCAGAAATGCAAAACCTCCAATACCAAAAAAAAAAAAAAAACCAAACCAAAACACCCTGGGGTATCTTGAGATGAAATCTTAGTGTATGAGACCATTAAAGGTCCAGGGTTCGTGGTACATCAGATAACCAATTCAGCCCCACCACCTCAGTGCAATTCAAAAGCTTGTTAACCTTCACAGGGAAGGTCTGTCTGAGCGTGCTGCGTGGTCCAGCATTGCATCACTGGCCAGTTATTGCTCTGGATACTCTGACATGTCTTTTCCATCAGGCAAACTCAAGAGAATAAATCTGATTTTCCAGCAGTGATCTGGATGACAGTGAAACATTGCCAGCTTGCCCATGTCCATGTAGTACACTTCTCCAGGGCATCACCTTGCTGAGAGCAGAGGAGAGCAGCTCCATAGAAAAATACTCCTTTGTGTTGGATATTCCTTATATGTGCCCTGAGCATGGTGTGAATGGGGGATGATATTCACAAAAGACTCCCATCATGTTATGTGAGGGAGAAGCTCCATCAGTACAAGGATGCTGTCATGCTTGATGTAGTCTAGCAACTGTCGAGGGAACAACAGACCTTTTGCGAGTTCGCTCTGCGTGGGTGTCACGCAGATCTCCCTCAGGAAGCTGCACAGGGAAGGAAACTGCTACGTGAAACTGAGATCTGCAGCACAGGCACAATCAGAGAGGAGAAATTTGGCCTGGGAGCAGAGAATAGATGGAAAGCTGCCCTGCACCTTGGAGTAGAGGTCAACACGAGCCTTTTCAAAATGCATCTTTTTTCCTAAAGTGAGAACGTTTCTTTTTTCTAAGCATGGTGAATTCATCTTCACTGCAGACACCAGACCTCACAGCACTGAGAACAAAGGAGCCTGTGCTATGTAGCACAGTTGCTTTTTATGTCTTTGTTTTATTAGTATGCAATGCCACAAAAGCATTTAGTTAAAATAAGACAGTGCTTAGCATTAAAATAAGTCATAAAACACACTACAGGGCTCATATTTTGTTTAAGATTTACTAAACACATGGGAAAGTCAAAAGCTTTGGAGGATTTTCCATTAATACAAAATATTATTTACTCTTTGTCAAGGGAGAACTCTCACTAAGTGTTTTAGAACACATCATTACCCATCAGAAACATGAAAACTCCCTAGATTTTCTGAAAGTTTAATAGCTAGTGAAATGTTATAAAAAATATCAAGGCTTCTGTTTAACAGATTCTGTAGTAACTTTCAATGTCAGCAATCACATAAACACAATACTCAGAAAAGAAGATTCAGATCTAGTTTGGAGAACTAATTGCCAAAAACAATGAGGAGCAGACACCAAAACCAACATGAAACAGAAATGAAGCAGGGTTATAGAGTGCTTCAGCTGACAGAAGTGCATAAATATAGAAATACGGTAAAAAAAAAAAAAAAAAAAAAAAGTGGTTTTAAAATATTTTGGTTCCCTTAACATTGAAAATAATCATTTATTTAAGCTACGTGTTTTTGTCTGCCCATCACATTTTTCAGTACTGAGTGGCTATGAATAGTACACATGTAGAAATGTAATTTGGGGATAAGGGGAGACCTTACCACTGTTAAGTTTAGTCCACTGAAAATTCTTTGCAATTCCTAACCTGCCTAAAACAGAATTATCTTCCGTATTCATACGAACCCTGGGAACCCACTTTTAAGATCCAGTCCTCAGAAGCTTCCCTTTACTTTTGCATATAACATAAGATTCACCAGAGACGTATGGGAAAGCACATCCAGAGGCATAGATCACCACTCAGGCTCTCACCTTCCCTGGTACAACTCTGCCATCTCCCATCAAGTTATACAGATACTTGGATACATGTATAACCCCTTGGCAGAAGTAAGTGCTGCTCCTGCCTTTGCACAAATTGGAAATGAAGTGTACCTGACTAATGCCTCTGCTGCTGCAGCTAAGAAGACCAAGGAACGTATTATTCAGAGGTTTCCTCTTTTCTTCATCTGTATGCACGTTGCATAATGTGTAGTACTTTAATATCAGGACCAAAAATTTTATTATGCAAAATTATTGTGACTATCAAGTTCTCGTTGAACATTAACAAGCTCTGAAAGACACTATTAAATGTGTCACTTTAACTTCAAATTGAAGCCTATGTATTTTTAATTAATAAGTAGATGTATGTGATTGTAGCAGACGCTGCCATTAACTATCTTATCGGGTTAGGGAATGACAAGAGTTCTTCCCCAGCACTGGCTGTGAGAGCATATTCTCCTTTTATAAACTTGGAAACCAGTATACAGTCATGTGCATTAAAAAAAAAAAAAAAAAAGCCCACAAAAAAAAACCACATTGGCTGTGTCTCCAGAGGAGAGAGCACACTTAATTAGACCTTTCTCTGATCTCCACCTCCTCACTCCCATGATTTTGCCCTTTTCTTCTGTCTGCATCTGGAATCAAAGGGTGTATGTAGGAGGGGTGGCGTGGGCAGAATTTCAAGGGGACAGTAAGATGCTTCAGCTGGCTGACAGATAAGAATCAAAAAGCCACTGGAAGGCTCCAAAGGCTGCAGAACACAGCCAGAACATGGAAAGAAACCGGGGGAAGAAGCATCCTCACAGTGGTGGTTGGTTTCCACCCTCTGAGCCAGTTCCTCACCTACTAGACAAGGGAGGAGGCCTTCCTGAGGTGAAGGAGAATATTTACAAGAGGCAAAGATTCAGTTTCTAATCTTCACATCCTCTGGAAAACCACCTTCCTTCCCGTGGTAAATTGTTTTAGCTGGAGTTGGCTGTGACACAAATGCTTGTCATCCTTTGACCCTGTAAAGAGGATATTCAGGACCCTTTTTCATGGAAACCCTGAACCCCTTAAAATCTTCCTGGTTTTGGTCAAAAATTGCCAGGGGTACTAACGCCATAGGCACTATACTCAGCACCTGGACATCCTCTGGTCTTTGAATACCAGGAAGGGGTTCTGAAGAGAAGCAAGGGGATGTTTATCTTTAATAACGAGCTGTTGCTGGAAAGGTGGGATAAGCTGATTGCAGTGCAGTCTGGATGTAATTTTAAATAATTGACAGAGCACTCAGAACTCATATCAGGATGCTTTTTCACTGTTCATGCATCAAAAGGAATTAAATACTTTAAACATATTTCAAGGGTGAAGTATATGGAGCTGGTAAATGGATACAATCTGATATCATGCAAATTCAGATTGAGTAGCAGGAGATGATTTTGCTTACAGTGCCTCTAGCTAAAAACAGCAGTGGAAGGAGGCTGCACCTATTCCTTCCTGCTTTTGCTGTTGGGGTTTGTTAGCTGTGTCTCAAAGCCTTCTGCCTTTCAGACCTATATCAGCACCCAAAATAAGGGAGGAATTTGCTCTTTGCTCTGATCCTGATAGCTCTTGAACCTTGTCAGTCAAGGTCATGTGTTCTTTCTAAATAGGTTCCACAGTGCCATTTGATGTATGTCAGATATAAAACTAGAAAAGAGGAAGGTCCCTAGAGCCTTAACTGAAAACAGAAAGCATCATTAGCTCAAACTCTCTAAGTTCTGGTAGATTACAGACCATTGAATTCAAGCCTGGTATTTCTGTTGAGTATAAGAATTTGTGCCTGGCTTAACTGTCCAGGCATCTGCTCTGGGAACTGAAGAGATCTTTAGATGAAGAAACTACAGCTTCTCTTGATAGTTTGTTCCAGTGGTTAATTGTCCTCATTATCTAATCGTATGCCTAATTTCTCATTTGAATTTGTCTGGCTTCAGCTTGCAGCCATTGAGTCTTGCTGAGCCTTTCTGTGCTAGATAAAAGAGCCTTTTAACACTAGGGTTTTTATGCTTATAAAGGTATTTAGACACTCAAGTCAAGTGACCTTTAACTCCTTCGTTTGATGAACTAAACAGATAGAGCTTCCTATGGCTTCTAATTATATGGTGTTTTCTCAAGGCATTGGTTCACTTGGGGATGCTTTTTCTGTGCCTTCTCTGATTTTTCAGTATCATATTGTTAATGTTGACACTTGTGTCTAGATTCAGGAAACTAAATTTCACCTATTAATGCTTACTGGTCAGCTATACAACTTCAGAGGCATCTCCTGAGTAGAAATTCCCTTGCATAGACATTTAATGCTTGTTCTAGATCATTTCTCATTGTATGAAACTGGGTGTTCACATTGAGTTGTGTGTTCACGCCCACCTCCAGGTCCTCTCGCAGTCCCCATTTTCCTGGAGAAACCACTCTGCCTGCAGTCTTGCTCCTAGGCATGTTACCCATCATATGACTATGGAAAAAGAGGATGATAAAAATGCAGGTAAGAGAATCACAATAAAGATCAGGGATTGGGGGGGATGTATGGTAAAAACAAACATTGGAGCTGAGAGTGGATGACTCACTGTGCAGACTAGGAACAACTGGGTGAGTATTAGCCCTGTCCAGCTGACTCTGGTGATGCACAGCCGTTTCCTTGCCTCAAAGGATCATCACTGGCTCCACCTCAACATCCTCACAGGAATCACACAAGGCTGACAAACATCAGCCTCTGCAGCTCCAAGGAGGCCAGGAGCCATGTGGCATCGTCAATCCTGACAGGTAACAAACCTAGGAGTAAGTTTGCAGAAATGCAAAACAACAAATGTGTTGAAAAATCTGCACCCTGCTCTCTATTCTCAAAGGTTTAGGAGAAATTACAAATAAGCTTGATGCACACATGCCTAAGCCAACACACTGAATCACACGGCTACTAAATCCATGCAGCTAATTAGTAGGCTGACATATTTCTGATTGCAGGCCAGAGAACTGTGGGGGAGAAGGGATGCGTACTCGGAGTGTGGGTATTTATATGTGTCTGTATCATCACTCAAAAGGGTTAAGGAAATAAAGGAGTTCTTCACACCCTCTTGCTTCAAATTTCACTTGCCAAACCAAGAAACCACTTTGGATCTGCTTTCATATCCATTTAATTTCTGGTTATTTTTCTCTGACACATGCAGCCCACTGGCACCAATTATGTAGGTTATATTTTTGCAAACTTTACTGTGATATTTCCTTTAATTATTTACATGAACATGCTTCACACGCTTATGTGCTGCTCTGTGTGTGTATGTGTGTGTACGCATGTGTGTGTTGTCTCTTCCCATTTTTAAGCCATTTAAGCAAAGAAATCTTATGTAAGACGCTGTTTGAGGGAAATGTAGAAAGGGAAATCTAACCCAGAGAGGGACCTCAGAAATTTAATTGTCTTGAATACCCATTTTGAAAACAGCTAGTAAATTTTAAGGGTGTCTTTTCCCAGGCAGGATGAGCAGGAATTTAAGTTGGTCTCCTTTGGTCCCATTGGTTTAAGTGTCCATATCTTGTGGATGTCAGCAAAGCCCAAACTGTTGTTCTGCTGAATTTCTATAACCTACCTGGCCACTTCAGCACAGTCATGGTCCATTGCTGTAATCTGACATGTCACCAATTTCATTAGCTGGCAAATCCAGCAACACTGGTATTGCCTACTTTGCAGACAATGAGCATCTTAATAAAATTAAATATTCATTTAGGTACTGATATGAATCGAATCACAGGGGATTCAGTCTTCTAAAAAGCCCTATTCCACCAATAATTGCCTCACCTATGCAAAAAGTTTGTGTCTCCAAATTAAGACTCTAATCCTGGTTGTCTCAACAGCTAGTAGAATTTATGCCTCTATACTTCTCTCTCCCTCCCCATCGCTGTCTAGTGTTATTCACAGTATGAGATGGTAAGAAAGCCAGAAGTTGTCTCTGTCGAGCCAGATGGGAAAACCACTGATTGGCTTCCAAAGAGGGGAAGAAAAAGACAAACCGAAAAAGGACTTAAGTAAAAGGACATTTAGGGGGCATGAGGGGACATTCACTCACATTAAATTTCCTTTGTTTCAGCTATAGCAATAAAATTCCCAATATACTGCCACTTCATCTCCAGTTCATCGAATTCTTCTCTGATGGGCAGTGAGTTGCAAAGGATCCCTTTCATGGCGGGAGGAGGGTGACAAAGAGCTTCTTTGTCTTCAGAAAGAAACCATCTCTGCTTTTGAACTACTTCCTTCAACACTGATAAAAAAGGCCTTTCATCCTCCTTTTAGCGCATCCATTTTAAGCTGGAGTCAGTCAGCTTTTGAAAGTTAACACAACTCGATCAAAACTGAGTTAGCCTCGGAAACTGCACATTAACTAGAATTTGATGTTAGATTAAGGAAGCAGAGGAAAAGTACAATGAGAAAAGTTCTCTGACTCTTTAAATACCTCCTGTAGGAAGTGTTCAGGCACTACCTCATCTTTTCTGCAACTCAAATGAGAGGGAAAGACAATATGATATAGCTATTATTTAGACTTAAACTGGGAGGGATATGCCAAACCATACTCAGATGATCTTCTACAAGAAGTCTGGCTGATTCTGCAAGCCTGTTGTGGGAGTGCAGCTAGTGCTGGAAGTTGCTGGAGGAAAATAAAGGTGCATGAATTCTGCTTATCCTGCATCTTTGTGGTAAAAGCACATGTTTTCCTTATGGCACTTTTACCTTCCACCCTGACTAGAGGCATCGTGGCACAAAGTACACCAGCTAAAGGACTAAGAAGGATTTGGGCCATTGCATCTGGGCAGGTGCTGGCTTGTCAGTTCAGCTTGTTGATGAAGTAAGTGTACATGGATGCAAATATGATGTGGGGAGAAGTCCAACTCTTGAAAACCAGTCAGTCATTATAAGAGACCAAGTTATGTCTGTATAAACCACCAAATAGCAAATAATTTCTGGGTGCTTCCATTTTATATCTCTCAGCTAACTTTTTTAGATAATTCAGCTGCAGAGACTTCCGTAAAGTCACAATTAGCACAAGAGGAAAATGAAGTTACATTCTGAAAATGATGTCCTGAAACATCTCATCCCACTACATAGTACCACAAGTAAAATTTATCCTGGTCTCTCTCTCTTCTTTAGAGTATTTTATTGCAGAGAGCGAAGAAATATTACAGACAGAAAAGAGAGACTGATTTGCAGAAACACAAGTAACTGCAATCTAGTGTTGTAGTATCGAATTATGAGTATAATAGCATGGATATTTCAACTCATAAAGCAATTTCTTGATGGTCCTCCAGAGAAACTGTAGCAAAATTAAACCTCATAGGTTCTCTTAGAGGGGCTGGTAATACTGTTGCTGCAAGAGTCCGTGTATTTCAGACCTTAGTAACTTTTCTCAGCCCTATTGCCTGTGACGTGCTTCTTAGGACAAACACAGAAAGAGCTAAACCAATTTCCTGTGCTTTAGAGGCAATTTACTAAACCTTTCTTTAAGAACGGTTAGCACATATTTTTAGTGATAGGAAAAGCTCTTCAGTTCCCAAGCTACAATTTTACTGAATATTCCACTGTAGGTTATACACATTTATGAGAGTGGAAATAATCATGCAGTTCAAGTTGCCACCTAAATTATCATGTGTTTTTCTGATTTATGTGGCTAATTCCTCCACTAGAAAGGGGTTCTCAAATCACAGTCTGCAGAGAAATTCTGAAATCACAGCGTCTACACTACAAGGTCTAAAATGCTCTATCTCACAAATGCTTTCATGCATTTGAACCCAAACAGTGGTTCAAATGTGCAGAGTGAGAAGGGGAGAGAAATCCCATTTTATCTAAAGGGGCTCTAATGTCTTCTCTGTTCTGTTGCTATTTGAGGGGGAAATGTAGCTATTAAGGGTATGTCTACACTGAAGCCATGAGAGCTGAGAGCAGGAGGTCTTAGCCCATGGGTTGACTGCCTATGGACAAGCAGGTATTGCCTTTCCATCTGCCTGGCTCCAGGTCCTTCCAGGAGGGAAACTTGGCCAGCTCGCTGTCAATCCAGCTGCTGACAGGCCCGTGAGTGATGTACTAGCGGCGACTGCCATCTTGTGGGCAACCCAACCAGAAGGCTTTGAACATCCAGCACGAACAGCCCCAGAAACAGCAACCATCACGCAGGGCAAGGAAAATAATTCAACAGTCTCAGTAAGACACCTCTGCTGCAATCCAGCCTGCATAGCACTGATTGCCAAATTTCCCATCTTTAGAGGCTGACTCAGTGTATCTTTCTCCTACTTCCTTAGCTAGCCAGAATGCAAGGTTTAAAGTACACAAGTAACAGTTCATTTTGAGTTGAGGGAGGTGAAGGTGCTAGTTGCCTTTTAGATAGAGGTACCTCAATGTCTCAAAAACAGTGTGGGCACATCACAACTGTTGTTACCAGATCCAGAACTGTTGTTCTCCAAAACTCATCCAGTACCATGGTTGTCTTGTGCCAGGTGTCAGTACATTTCAAGACAGTCCTTAATCTGGACTCTAAGATCAACATGCTGAAAAAAAAAAAAAAAAAAAAAAAAAGTACTTATATTTTAGATTTTGCATACAATTAAACAGAAAACTAAGCCCCAGATCTCTGCAAGACTGGGGCAGAGGAAGACTAACCTGTTATTATTTTTCTTTTCTACTAGGTGTCATGCTTCAGTAGCTTCACTGAGTAAAGGTGAGATAAACCATTTAGTGGCACATTTCAGAGTACATTTTGCTCCTTTTTGCTCCCAGCTGCAATTGCCTGTGCACTGTGGTTTGCAGCACCCTGCATCTACAGCATCAAAGGAATTCTGCAGTCGTTTCCAAATGTAAGACAGGTCAACATGAATAAGCACAGCTGAGTAAATCACAGCACAGAAAAGTTAAGTGACATTCCGAAACTCACGAAATGAGTCATTGGAACAATTGACACAAAGGAGCCTGCTGTCATAATCACGTAATACATTTCCATTTACTCTCCATAACATCCCGAATAAATTCTGCCATCGGGGATAACAGAGCAACCTTATTAAAACCAATGAGGTTGCATGGATGTAAATGGAGACAGAATTTGGCCAGCTTACATTCTATAGCATTTGTAGATCTCTTTTTACAGGCTATTTAGATGCAATTATCCTTCAGTGCTGAGCCAAATGCACATCTGATAAAAGCCACTCTGGGTAACATCCATAAACATGACAGAAAGGGATCAGCTTTAACATCTTTTTAATACATGCATCCAAGTCTTCTTCCAGCGAGACTCATACCAGTGTACACATTCCAGAGGAATTTTTCTTTTTTTGAGGCTCTTCCCCACTTAGGTTTCAATAAGCTGAGACACTCTTTTCTTTGTAAAAGTTTCTTCAAGCCTCAAAGAGCTCAGTAAACCACATCTCTGCTGCAGATCTCCTGCTGTAATCCACCTCTCCAAAGCACATCCACTCTAATCAACTCGACCTCCTTGCAACTCCTTCACCTCCCAGCAACTCCTCTCCTGCTTGCAGTCGCTCATGGCCAGCTTGAGCTCTGCAGTTACTTCAGCCGAGCTAGAAATAAGAAACATTGGTCTGGCTTGTGGTAGGGCTAAATTTTGCCTCATATCCCTTAGCTGGCCGTGTTTAGAGCCTTCCTATTTCCCACACAGTTCTGGGGAAATCCTCATCCTGCTGAAGTCAATTGTAAAATTAGCTTTAACCTCCGATGAGAAGGACTTCATCCCTGTTCTAGGGATTTTGATGTCATTTGCCAGCACGGTCCATTTTGCTGGCTAGACCTGTCAACCTTATCACAGTTTGAGTGCTGCCCAACAGCCCCAGGAGACAAAGGAGACAGCTTGCAAGCCTGCTCCACTTCTAATTCAAATGGTTTTAATTTCTCCTTTCTCACATCCTTTTGGAAGGCCCTGCTTCTTTGAGGTGCTGACAAGCTCACTATGTTCTTTCTATAGGTGTATTGATGCTTTCTCAGCAGACAGAGGTTCATTGGAGTGATTCTTCCATACACACCGGCCATAAGACAGTTTGCCATTCTGTGTGGGGAAAATAAGACATTACAAAATAGTGAAAGCATGTGAAAAAGGAGTCTTAGAACCCCATCCTCCCTGCACCTTCTTTCCATTAGGGAAAGTTAGCCAGGGAACATACAAAATGTAATGGAGAAATAAAATGCTTTCTAATGCATGACTGGAATAAAGAAGCATGACACAGCTTGGCGCTGCATTCTGATCAGTCAGATGGCAAAGACATCATGCTTCACTTAGCCCCAGTGCACTCGCTGTGTGACAAGTATGAAAAGACATGTGGAAGGGAGAGGAAGAGAAGGCTGCTTTTGGTCCAAAAGACCTTTCGGCCTCTGTTGCACTCACAAAAGGGGTCCTAAATAGAAACCCAAATAAGCCTGGGGAATATTCATGCAATCTTAATGTACCATGACTGCTGTCTACCAGATACAGATAAGTTGGATTAATAAACTGCCTTTCGCTTGTGACACCTCAGCATGAATTTTGCATTAGGCTCAATTCAGTAAAGTTCACAACTGACACACTTCCTTTTATGACAATCCTTTTCAATTGTTTTTTGCACTGGGATGTCATAAAGATGTTTGAGCTTTTTCTCTGGCAGGGAACTGTCTTTTATCTTGAAAAAGAGCTTTTATAACCCATTCCTGCCTCTAGCACTCTGGAATTAAGCTGGAAGGCAAAGCCCCTAGTTCGTTTAGACTATTAACAACATGGGCATTTTTGAGTGTCAATGAAAGTGGTGATGTGCTTGCTTCGATGCTGGGCTTGTCACAGCAGAAAATGTCAGTGCAATGGGGGAGGAAATGATTAAAACACAAAGTCGACATGATGTGATAAGATCAGCAGAGCCTTTTGGAGCCTTATTAATGCAAGGTGAGTGGATCATGCCCACCGACTAGAGCTTATATGGCATTCGCTAATTTTATCAGACCATGAGTCTGTTCTTCCTTAATTGAGAAGCTGGTGGCATGGCTGATCTGCATCTAGATTCTGTGAGGAGGGATAAAAGTGCATGGATGGATGGATGGATGGACAGGTGGATAATATGATTATGAGATGTGTTTATCTCTTAATGATGCATACTAATTAGCTACTACCTCCTTCAGCAGCAGCTACTCAGATCTGGAATCATTTGAAAGATGGATCTCTATTAGGTGAAAATGAGTGGTATTGGTTTGCAGAACTGTTTTGAGGGACTATTGGGGAGAGAATTTGACTGCAGCCTGACAAAATAGCAGAAATCAAAGCTGACTGGAGGATTAATCTTCCTGACCTGGGTGGTGGCTCAGAGCTACTACATGGAATGCACTCCTGTAAAACCTTACAGAACTCAGCTAAAGTCAGTTCCTGAACAGTTTCATCTGTGAAATGGGGAAAATACCACAAAAATACTTTTTTTTTCTCTTACCTTTTGTCTTTTGGGCCTCTTTAGGTAATATGTCCTTCAGAGAAGGAAATGTTCTTTACTATGCACAGTCTTGATCTCATTTAAGGTATCTAACATACTCAAAAACATTTAGTTGAGCTGCAAAGACAGAGCAGGCTTATGCATGCAAAGACCCATTGCCCATCTGCTCTCTGTAGCTCTCACCATTTACTCCTGGGCAGGATGAAAGGGAATTTGGTGCCATGCTGAGCATAAGTGGTGGGCAGCATAAGTGGGAGCAGCATTAAGGCTTGTTGTGTGGAAGGGAAACGTTTTCTAGAGGATCGGTTCTAAGTGGCTAAGCAGATCATAGAATGGTTTGCGTAGGAAGGGACCACAAAGATCATCTAGTTCCAACCACTCTGCCATGGGCAGGGACACCTCCCACTAGGTCCTTCCCTTCCTCCACGGAATCTTCAATGAACATGGAAATATGGACCCTGAAATGATCTAAACACCTGATGAACCTGAAAAATCTCAGCTTAAATATATGGGAGACAAACTGGAAAGAGTACGCAGGTTTCATCCATGTAGATGACTTTAGATGACTTTAGATGACTGCTCAACTGTGGTTCATAGCTTCAGTTTGACAACCCATGGGTTGGTTCTGTAGCTTATCCTAAAGAAGCCAACAAAAACTATATATTACCTCAAAAGTGGCCTGCAAAAGTAATTCTTCAGTTACATAAAATGTATTGCGATTATTTTTATTCCCATGCCGACGAAGCCGAGTGTCTTGGTTATTGCTGCAGAGAAGCAAGAGAAGCAGCACTTCTAAAAATGGCTTAAATCAGCTCTTTGCATAACCAAGGCAGAACTTCAGGGATATCTACACAGATTAGTCCGACTATGCTGCCTTGCAAAGGATCAAATCTCCCATTTTTCATTAGAGGCAGAGCCCCAGTTTCTGACTTATCAGGTATCTGACTGTAATAACATGATTTTTACATGTTCAGTGCTGGTTCTCTCTTGTTTGGGTTGTGAGTAGGGAACACTTCAAGGGGAAGAGGAGATTATTTGAACTATCAAAGAACTGGGGTGTCTCACAGGACTCAGAGAGAGGATTGATGCAGTCAGGAGTTATCAGCCGTAGGAAGAAAAAGGACACGTGAACCCAGGAGACCTTTCTAGGCTCTGGTAACCTTACAAAAACACAGTCCTGCAAACCCTTGTTGCTTCAAATCAGTCATGGACCTTTCTGTTATAAGCAGCTCCTTTCCTCCCTCCCCTAGAAACACCATCCTATGTTTGATGTGCTGTTTCCATAGCAACTTTTAATTACTATAAACCCCCTGCCCCCTGCACAGCACAGGTAGCATCTGCAACTAACATTGAACATGAAATAAAAGCAAAGAGTTCAGGCAGCAAAAGGCCTGGCTCCAGTCTCAAGTGTGTTTACAACAGCAGAGTGGTGCCTGTGCACTGAGGAAGGGAAGAGACACTCTGGCTTTTAATTACATGAGCTATACATAGCAGGCAATTAATACTGAGCAAAGTCCATAGACACCTGAGCTTCCCACTCTTTGATCCACAGCACAGCACCGACACCTCAGATCACGCATGTGGCATGCAGCAGCCCCGTGTGCCATGCAGCAGCCTCTGAACATCCCCACAGTCCCCAGGTACCCTACTATGTGCAGTGATTTGGGGACAAGGACCAGGGCTCACTGTCCACCTGCCACCACAGCCAGTCCATCCCCCCCCAGTCCCTCTTTCCTCAGTGTCTGAGGGGACAGGGACTGGATATTTTCAATTAACACCCCACACCCCCTCTCTCCCCTTCTTTGGGAGCCATTTTAGGCTCTCCTGATGGAAAGCCTGCAGGCTGCAATTACGGCAAAGCGTTAGAAACAAACAGTTCTTATCATTTATATGAATTGCAGGTGTGCAGAGACGTTTTTGCTAACAAATTCTCAGCTGTAAATGGATCAGGCATGCGATGTTGTGGTTTCTAAAGATAACAAAGCCTCTGTGTTTTTGCTTATTCTGGCAGAACACCTTCACAGCATAGTGCTCCCAGGGAGTTAAGAACAGGTGAGAAGGTATGTAGACATAGAGGAGAAAGCACGGTGCTCCCTCAGAGCCACTGAACCCCTCTTCTGATGTCTTTGTTTCCACTGTTTGTCTAATTTAATATGAAAGTATCTAAGAAGTCATCTGGAATAAGCCCACCCTGAGACAGGGCTGTCAGTATGTCACCCTTCATAGCCCCAGGGATCACAGAGTTTGGGGGTAAATCACTCTGATGATGGGACACTGTCCAGACAACACTCCACAAAGTCTCCTCTCCTCCTCCATTTGAATGATCTAACCCTTGGTTTTTGTTCAAATAAAACTTCTGTAGGTGGCAGTGGGATTCCTTGAATTTGCAAAGGTCCTTAATTTAATGGTCTGAACACAACAGATACAGTCAAATAAAACAGGTGGCAAGGACAAGTGTTGTCAATAGCCTGCCTAAGTAGGAAGTTGTATGACCTTCAGAGGTCTTTTCCAACCAATTTTCCTATGACTTTATGAATATCTCTTTTGTCCTAGAGGACCCTCCACAAGGCATTTCAAGGCTGAATGCCTTACAGCATAGAGATGAGAGCCCCAACCCAAAATGAGGAACTTTTCCTTTCCCAAGCACATGCAGACGCTAGGTAGACCTGCAGGACCTGGAGATGTTCCTCTCAGATGCAGAAAAAGATCACAGCAGGAGGCTGAGGAATGGGAAGGAGTGTGGGAAGTGGCACTACAATGAAGGGAGAGAAGGTGTGCTGCCTCCCACGTCTGCAATGGCTTAGATAATGCAATACCTACAGCTTTCCCTGGAGTAATAGGGGAGAGGGAGAAGGAACGATTCTACTGTAATTCTTTTCTCCTCTAATTTTCACTTAGGAAATTAGAATATAGAGAGAAAGGGGTAGGAGAGGAACCAAGAAAATCCAAAATGAAATGACTGTCTAGAAGGAAGGAGGAGCAGGCAGACACTCAATCAGATACCTCTGAAAGAAGGTAATGCTTGGACCCTGCTCTAAAGGCCAGACATTTCCCAGCTGCCTCAGCTGATGCCTCTGGAAACTCATCATAAATGACACAGAACATCTGTCTCCCCTTTGTGTGTGAATATGGGCTTTCATCCACATCCCTGGAGTTTTCTGTTCTCTCATAGGAAGAAAAGGTAAACCAGAAGCTGCAGGAGATATCCACTACTGTTCATCTCACATCCAGCACTTGGAGAAACAGGTTTCAGACTCCCTCTCCCTGGGGTGTGGAAGGGACTTGCTCTGGGTGTCAGTAGTTGGATTTCATCCTGGGCTTTAAAATTAATATCTTGCTTATCTGAAAAAAAGGTGTTGTCCCAGAGCTTCTCATCTAGTCTAGTTGTTCTGGCATGTCGGTTACCTGGTATCTGAGCAGTTTTCTTTCCTGAAACTTAATCCTCATATCTGTAAAGAGACAGAGATTCATCCAGTGAACAATTTTTTTGATAGAAAATGGTTTTACAGTGAACAAGAAAATTCAAATACATTTAACAGTCTGTATTGGAAATTTTCCATTTAAAAACATGGAGAAATTTAAACTACAGGACAAAAATTAAATAATGGAATTTGGAGTCAGTAGCTGAAAATGGACTTTCTGGTTGCCACTGAAATTCAGGATAAGGTAAAGGGAAGGTTTCATGAATGTGGTACTTTATTTTCTTTGTGAATTTCACTGGCGTGGAGAAGACGGAGAAGAGAAAAAAGGGAACTTTCCCACTTGAATGCAGCAGTATCTGCTCTCCCAGGGCCCTGGCAATGTTCTGTCTGTTAATCCCCTTGTGAAAAGCCACTTGGAAAGTGCTTTGAAATCCTCCTGTGGGACATAGCAAAATCAACAACCAAACAACAGACCCCCAGGGGCTCATTTCTTTAGCTGAAACAACACTCTAAATCTCTGTTACTTCAGCTTTACGAAACCATTATTATTTACTAGCACATAATATTATTGATTTGGACATGAGGGGATATATAAACTAATGCAGGAGGGCAGGACTGATACGTGGCTGGCAGCTCAGGTGAAGTTTACAGTATGCGCTTCTGAAACCAGTCTAATTAACAATGACACCAGCGAGCATCTGGACCCTGTGGAGGGTTTGGCAGAGATAAGCTTAAAGCCTTACTTCTCAGCAGAAGTATTCAAGGAGGTGTCCGTGCTTGCTGGTGGGACATCAGGCCTGAAAAAAAAATAAAATTAAAGTAAATCAGTGGGAACGGACCTGTAAACTCAAACACATTCCTAAGACTGCAGTTTTCAGTTGGAAAAGCTTAGCAAGTAGAGCAGAGTCTGACTACATAGAAAGATGAAACATTACATAAATTATTTGAATATACAGTACTGTATAGGGCCACAAAGGGTAAGGAATCTCCAGCCCGGGAGACATCCAGAGCTCAGCTGGACAAGTCCATGAGCAACCTGGTCTAGCTAGGCTTCTGTTAAGCTGAGTGTTGGACCAGATGACTGCCTGTTGTCTGTTCCAGCCTAAATTATTATGTGGCTCTAGGACTGTACTCATTTTACGTGTTGGTTCAAATACAGGGCAAATATTGAACAGAATAAATACTTTTAAAAAAAATTCTTAAAGCTTCAGTCGTCTGAATTGCTTGTTAACGTGGGTGTAGTGGCATTTTAAGAGGCAGCATCCTCCAGTCTGCCAGCAATTTTATGATCCCTTTATTTCTTGGTCTTTTTGATGCTTCTTAAATTACAGAGCCCATCAGTGACTGGCAGGTTGTCTTTAGCAGGTGCTAATACAGCTATTCCAATGCAGATGCTGGAATTCAAAGGGCAGTATTCTCAGGTGATTATTCAAAGGGAAGGGGAAAAAAGACTCTTAGGAAAGAAACAGTGTCCAATTATTTGGTTGCAGTATGTGAGAGTGTATTTTGTAATGAAGTCTTAAACCTTTGTAAGGTTTCTTCCTTGGTTCTGAAGCAGAAATTGAACCACATTTGAGAAGACCTAGGCCTGAAGGGAGAGAGCGGGGCATGGACATGATGGTCTCATTAGGAGGGGGAATATCATGTCAAGGGTAGTGTTTTTCTCTTTAGCAGAGGGAGCTCACAGCAGGCAATAGCTTTTTTTCTCCTCTATTACATATTCGAATTGCTGCAAACACCATTTTGCTCAGAGCTGCGTATGGATTTTGTGTAAGACCATGTCCTTGGACTGATAGAACACAGGAATGGAAATAGCGTAGGCTTGGGGACAACACGGGAGGAAGGAGACAGAAAAGGGAAAGTCAGGAATACCTTAAATTACTTGGGTTTGAAATCTCATCTAAAATCATCTGCTCATCTAAACCCACTGCTATGGTTGCTGGAAACTCAGCTGGCCTGTGCTCTTCAGCACAATAATGCTGCATCACCATCCAGGTTTTGTCTGGATTTTAAAATGGCAAGTGTTTGGGCAAATGTGACAATTCAGTTCTGCAGGTTCTCTCTCTTTGGTCATTTCTCTGAGCAGCAGGAACAGGCACTGACTGGGTAAAACACTGTGTTTTTTAATGTATATAGGGTTTCAACCCACCCATCTGGAAGAACATCATCTGGCCTTGGATGGGAGATTCTCTTCGGAAGGGGGTAACTGAGGGCTAGTGGGAAGATTGGTTGGTTTGATTTAGGACCATTACCTTTGACACCGTTCATAAGTGGTTAAAATAGTGATATTGAATTTGGACATTGACATTTTTTGTCTATGCATGTTTATGTAAATCAAAAATAGAAATGGGGGGTAAGTTCACTGGGAGCACGGTTGGGTGGTTTGTGAAACGTTCACCACTAGAGGACTCTACAGCAATAGTTAATTGTATATTTTTTTTAAAATCTATGCACCCTATGGTCATCCTTTCTCAGAGAACAAGAAAGCTCCAGAAGCCCCAGATGCTGAGCCTTGGCACTGTTGGAAATGTGTCTTTACAGGGCAGATTTTGAAACAAGCTTTCAGACAAAGCCAGATTGGAGTCATTGAGCTTGCCCTGTTTAACTTGGAGAATAAATGACCCCATTTTCAGGAACACAACTCACACACTGTCCTGCTGGGAAGGAGGGTGTTGAGGACCTCCTGGGATCACCTTTTCATTTTCTGCACTTGATCCTGCTAAAAAGGAGTTTGGGCTCACAGAGGTGGACAGCCCAGGGACATAGCCTTCAAATACTAGGAACGAATGGGAAGCACTGACATAGCACTGGGGCTGATTCACAGCAAGGCAGTCTGTCCTCTCTCTCTCCTGCTAACACGATGCTGACAGGACCACTGCCCAGCTGGAGCTGCTTTCTGCTTCCTCTGGACTCCCTTGGCTCCCTTCATTACCCCCTTGCCAAAAAGAACAGCCAAGAGGCCCGTTGTGCTCCCTGGCCACACTTCCTCTCTGACTTTCTCACATTCAAGGGATGGCAGAAAACTGGCCATTGATGGATAAATTAGGTTTTGGGGAATGCTTTTTTGAGTCCTTTTTTCTTTTCCCTCTGGAACTGCTCAGAAGGAAGTCTGGGTCTGAAACACAGACATGTAAACTCCAGGCAGCCAGCCAAAGTCTGCGTCTGCTCTCAGACCATGAATACAGGAAAGCTTCACCCTGGGTCAGCAGCAGCCCTGCTTTGAGCCTCATGTGCTGATGTGTGTGGATGAACTGGGACCAGCTCTCCAGCTGTCCTTGGAAAGCTGAGCCCCTGTGGTGTTTGCCATTTGCCATGTCCTTGAGCTTCAACACTCACAAGTAAGTTTAGTCCAAGGCTTGTGCTGGCAGGCTGGCCTCATTTAGCTCAATCTCATGGTGAGGACATCTCTCCTTCAACTGGGCTGCTAGGTCTTCCAATCCTACAGTGCATAGGCAATGAACAGTGGGAGGACAACAGCACTGACACCTTGTATGTTTCAGCCTTCACCACATAAAGGTAATGATAGAGAATGGTTGCTTGGACAGTCTCTGAAGAGAATGGGGCAACCCATCCATCCACCTGCATGGCATAGGAAGACCTGACTCATGCAGCCCACTGCTGCTCTGCTAAGACAGGCTGGTTCATGTCATTCCCAGAGGAAAGCAGCACCTCTGCACATGGCCTTCCCTGATTTCTGTGACCTTGGACATCTGCAATAGGTCCCTTTCTGCAAAAAAATGCTCCCAGTGCCTGCCCCCCCTCCATACTCCATGGAGATACAGTGCTTGGGAGAAGAAAAGCTCCAGGTCAGCATGCACAAGGGTACAGCAACCACTTCCATCATTGGAAAAGTCTCTTCCATATCAGAGCAGTAATAAATCTGCTGTCAGTGAGCTGCAGACAGTCAGCAAATCTACAAGGTTCCTCTCAAAGAGACATGACGGGGGTCATGATGTTTAATGTGATACAGAGCACACTCACAGCCCACGGGAAGCTGTTCAGAGCCAGCCAGCCAAGACAGGGGCTTGAAACTGTGGTGGCGATGAGGCACAGCAAAGGGTGATCAGTGCCTACAGCTTCAGCATCTGCAGCAAAGTCATTTGTCACGAGGACCACTTTTTCTTCTCTCTGCGCTGAGGTTTGTGTCATACCAGGATTTGACATCCCTCTGAAGCAGAATGGTGCTGAAGGCAGAAATGGTTTAGGATCCTGTTATATTTCTCTCGAACGCTCTTTGGAGTTGATAAAAGTTGCCTCAGTGCCAAGAAAACTCATTCCTTTACTGCAGCTCTAACTCACTTCTTCCAAAACGCCTTTGATCTCCGGTGATTTTCTGGCAATGTTCAAAGAGTATTGTTTGAAATCAGTAACGATCCCTGTTTACGAACATCTTGTAGGCGTGAAAGGCCTGGGTGTTGATTTACCCATGCGGCATGTTTCCAGGGCTATTGCAACTAGGGTGTGCAATTAGCCAAAAAGGGGTCCTCATTAGCACTGCCCATAAGGTGCACGTTGTCCCAGGCATCTGAAGTGGCATGGTGAGCCCAGGTAGGCAGAGCAGCCCAAGGGACCACATTGGAGCATGCTGCCATGATGCAAGCTAGGGGAAAAAGAGGATATGAAAACAACATGGGGGCTTGAATGCAAAGCCTCAGCACACTGAGGATCACTGCGGTGCTGGCAAATTTGGCAGCTGGGGCCAGCCTCTTGGTGAAACAACTGGTAGTTTGGTTTTGCAAACAGCTCTGTTGGCTCCTGATTGAGGTGGCAGTTTGGTACCCCAAAAAGAAGACACTGAAATAAGAACGCACAGAGCTTTGCCTGCCTGCCTCCACCTCTGGGGTAAACTGGCAGGGCTGAGTGAGGGAAGGACCATGCACAGGCACTGCACACCACCGGGCTCATTTTGTGCTTGAACAGCCAGTTGGGATGAACCAGGGAACATTTTCCACCATCCTCTTCTTTTCTTCCTTTGTGTGTCTATAGAGGGGTCAGTCACCCTAGGCAAGGTGCGTGTTATTGATCTTTCCGACTCTATTATCCCCATTTACGGTACTTGTTATAAGGATCTCAGCTACCCTTTAATCTTGCCACACCTCAGAGATCAGCCAGGGTAGGATCTGATTCCAGTGTTACGCTAGAATTATTTGCTTTGAAGCTGAAAACAAAATCACTGACCACTTGCAAATGAAATAAAACAAGTATTTGCCAATTACATGTTTATTTTGAGTGGCTTGGATGGATTTCAGAACAAGGAGAGCCTCTGGGTTACTCTATTACATTATGCACTTAATTTGGACTTGGTCTGGTGAGGATTTTTGTCAGCGTTAGGTTAACGGTTGGACTCAATGATCTTAAAGGTCTTTTCCAACCTAAGCAATTCTGTGATTCTGTGTTTTTCAGGATCGTGTACACATGGCCGTTGTCCTGGGGATGGGGTAAGGTTCCCTCTGAATGCCTAATTAAGCTCCGATTAGCATTTCTTCTAGGAGCAGATGCAGCTTTTCCAGCTCAGCAAACAATGCCATCTGTTGTTCTCTTGCTGTAAGTTCCATCTGAAAGTCTGCTCTACTTCAATATTTACTTGTGAAGTTTCCTGCTGCCAAAAAAAGTAAGGTCATTTAAATTTGGCATCAGGAGGAAAAGGCCGAGAGGGAGGGAGACTGGATTTTTATTACTGCAGGGAATGCTAAATTGGATTAGTCTGACTGGCAGCTCTGCAGCCTGCTCTCCTGTGCAGGAGAAGCCAAAGGGTGAAAACTTTGAGGAAGACTCCCATTGCCACCTTGCATGCTCTCCTTGACATCAGGACTGCTGGGAGTCTTCAGCAGCATTTTCCTACCTTTGTTACCACCACTTCCCTGGACAGCTGAATTAGAGGTGATAGCATGGTCCTCAGACACTGGCACTCGTAATATTGTGCTGTGACCTTCTCTGAAGACTTTTGGCATTCACAACAGAGGAAAGCATTCACAAGCAACCTTGTCTATGCTCCTAGCCTCAGGGTACTGCTGAATTTGCATGGCCTTGACCAGCCTGCTGTGACTTCCAACAAGAAAGCCAATTGGAGCACTGAATTTTGGGCATCTGTCAACTAGTGTCTGGCCTGAGACCCACTAAACTAATTTCACACAGACCACTTAGCAGCCATCAGCTGGTTGTGGCATGACCTGTGGTGGACTGCAACCAGTGACCTAGAAGGGAAAACACTAAATTTTATTATTTAACCCCTTGAACAGTTGGGTTTTGTAGGACAGGAATGCTCAGTGAAAAAATAGAAAAAGATGCAAAGAAGTCAACATAATTTGTTGGCCTGATTTTACCCCTCCAGCTATTTCTATGAGCGTCACCTACTTAGTCGACCACCTCAGGAGCTAGATCTATGATATAAATGCATAAAAAGAGCTAGGAAATTCTGGCTAGGGTAAAGCTTTCGACTCTCCACCTTTGGGAAAGCATGGATTTAATGAAGCAGGAAATTAGGGCTGATTTCTATAACAAGTCAAATCAAATGTTTAATTTTGCAAATGTTTAAATGTTCCATCCATAATGAATGTTATGCTAAAAAAAATATGGCCAAAGGGTAAATGCTATTTATTTAAAATTTGGGGGGGTTTTTCCCAGATTTTAAAATATTTAACCTCTATTCCCTTCGATGGGTCATGACGAAGGAGATCTCTGTCAGTAGTTTTCCAACTTATTTTCAAAATGCCAACAAGCTGCAGAATCCTGTCCCCCCAGCTGGCTAACATCGACTAGGCATCACGTACATCAAACCAAAGGCCAATTCAGGGCATGATTTGTTTAATAAAGCAGGAGAATTTCCCCCATACACTGAAATCATAACCACAGCACTAGTCCCTCAAATACCCTCAGGGATGCTTGAGGCCAGTATCATATGTAAGGAGTTGGTATTAACATTCATCATAAATTAAGCTTCTTTTCCCTGCACATGTCTAGTTCTTAAATCCTCTTTAACAAGAGCTTTAAAAACATTTTAAAATGTCTGCCAGGTTTTTTCTTTTGCTATTAAGCATTCCCATTGTTTTCCCCTGCCTTCTTAGATGTCTGGCTCAGCTTCTTCTTCACAGTGAGGAGTTAGTTGCCAGTCTGTATGTCTGGTGTGCCCATCACTGCCATATCTGGCCTTCTGCTGCTCCCTTGGAACAAAAGCTAGTATCCTTATCCAACCTCTTTGAGCATCTTAACACCAGATGTGTGCATTACTCCAGCACAGAATGTTTTGTGCAGTGTTTGCTGGGACTGCCCTCTGTTTAGCTTTGCCAGAGAGGGAGGATGGAGAGAGTTACACAGCTAGAAAGCTAGTGGGTGGGAGGTTAGCATTAGACGTCGCGTCTTAGAAGCATCTTTTCAGGTAAAGGTTTGTGGATTGCTCTTCTGAGCTTTGTAGGTCTCTATGACAGATAGCTGCCAACAATTCTCCCTGCCAGGTTGCAGAAGACAGGCTGAGTTCACACACACAGCTTGCTGGGACAGAGTTTTGCTTTTGTAGTAGCACTCTGAAAGTGCTTCTGAATTAAGAAACATGACTTTACTTTGCTCCACAGCTCTTTCATACTCCGGAGCAGCTGGGTGGAACTCAGCAATAAAAGGGAAAATCAATTCTGTTTTTCATGTTGTTGTTTAAGAGATGTGTTCAGGATGCCATCACACCTGCCTCTTGCACAAATCCCTGTTGTCTTCCTGAACAGATCATTAAAGTCATAAACAGGCCCTGGGACAATTTTCAGCTGGGACGACAGCAGCACTCTAAGAGTTAAACTGCAATGACCTGGAACAACACAGATCCAAAAACCCAGGAATTTGATACAGTTCAACATCTTCAGTGTACTTTCTTATTTACCATACATAGCCCCTGCCAGCTGCAGCTGGTCTTCTGTTTCAACCAGAGAAGAGAACGAATTCTATTTTGTATTTCTTGGGATTTTTGCTTCAATATATCCCCACAGCAGCCACCTTCCACCTTCTCCCATGTCCACACTGTGTTAAAGTTGATCATGCAGGCAGGAATTCATCGGAGTCATCACTGTGAAGCAAGAACAAGCAGTGGCAGTTAATTCAGTGGGAAATTTGAAGAGATCTCCTTTACTAGGTGGGAAGGAGCAGCCCATAAATAGTCCATCCCTGGGTGTACAGAAGGCTGGGCACATTTTGGACCTGGATATTTCCATCCAGCTGTTATCTGGGGAGATACACTCAGTAGAACTGTTAGTTTTCGAACTTGAATCTTATTATTGAATTCTTGTGACCTGGAGAAACGGGGTCATGGGAGAAAACAAGGAATGCCTCTTCCCTGCCTCCTCTCTGTATCCAAAATTTGTGTATCCAGAAAAGCTTTCAGCTTCTTTTTTGCTGGTAGCTGAAATATTATACACATCCCAGGGGAGGCAGAGCTGCTCACAGGGAAATGATGCTACAGAGCAGTTAGTCACCCATTGTG
This sequence comes from Podargus strigoides, assembly GCA_028020825.1. Classification (NCBI taxonomy): domain Eukaryota; kingdom Metazoa; phylum Chordata; class Aves; order Caprimulgiformes; family Podargidae; genus Podargus; species Podargus strigoides. The sequence continues at coordinate 7,612,432 of CM051663.1, read as the reverse complement.
CCTCAGCACAGGCTGGAGAACACGTGTGGGGGACAGAACTAGTCCTGTTACCAGTGCTCTTCCATGCAACGTGAAATGAGCCTTTTTCCCCCCATTTGGCCCACAGTGTTTGCTAGAGGAAACACTCCCAAGTCCCCCCACTGCTCCTTCCAGGTGAAGACACTGACTGAGTGGTTGTCCCCGCCCAGTCTCCCATCTCACCCCAAGCTCTCTGCAGACCCTTGCAGGCAAAGGGACCCCGCTGGAGTTTGTTGGCCTTCACATTCCCAACGTACTGAATTTTTCTGGGCTGGGACTGGAGTTTTCAGAAATCTGCCCGAATTTCAGCAGATTTTTACTGACTTTTACTGTCCCGCTGCAGGCTTGAGTTGAAGTTGGGTGAGTGACACGCAAGGACAACACAACACACAGTGATCCTGCTGAACACGTAGGGCTGAGAGCCCAATTCCTACCCCGGGAACACCAGGGACAGCCGGGCAGGACCCAGCAGAGCTCTGACTCAGGGGACAAAGACCAGGGTCAGCGGTTTCTGCCGTGGGGATGTCACGAGTGGCTCCACAAGAGGCCCCAGCGGTTATGCAGCGGGGTGCCAGCCTAGAGTACCCCGTGAGCCCTCCGGGAAATGCCAAACCAGCCGGCGTGGGGCTGCAACAGACGCACGGGGGGAGCAGAGGGCAGCGCAGAGCTGCTCAGCAGGGATGAAAGCGGGGAAGGCGGCCTTTAGGACCCGGGGAGTCGCGGGCCGCCCTCGTCCCGCCCCCAAGCCGCCTTCCTTTCGTCCTATTGGTTGTTACCGCCGCTTGCGCCCGCCCCCGCCCGTGCGCCGCTCCGCGGGGGGCGAGGCGGAGGGGCGCGTCACGGCCTCGGCGCTCCCTGAGTGGCCGCGGCGGCGGCGGCCGGCCCCGCCCGCGGAGTCCCACGCGAGGCCGGTTCCACCCGCGGGTTACATTGTATCCAGCGAGTGCGCGGGGCCGGGCCGGGCCGTGCGGGGCCGGGGGAGGCGTGGGGCGCCGCTCCGCAACGCTCCACGCGTGGGACGGTGAGCGCCTGCCCCGGCAGCGCTCCGCCCCGGAGCGGTCCGCCGCCCGCCCTCCTCCCCGCCGGGCGCCCTGCGGGGCCGGGGGGCTGCGGGGCTGCCGGAGCTGCCGGAGAGAGACGGTGAGTTACTTCCCAAGCTTTGCGTTGGAGCCGCCGCTCCCAGGTCCGGCTCTGGCCCCGCCGAGCGAGGCCGGGCTTGTGCGGGGATGCGGAGCCAGGGGAGGGCAGATCCCCACCGGCAGCTGGGCACCCAGCCTGCCGCCCCCGGTACCGGCCTGGGGCTCCCTGCCCGTCGCAGCATCGTGTTTCCCAGGCGGGTTTCACGCGTGTAGAAAGCTGGCAGTGAAACCTGTAGGGAGGTGAAGGGCTTTTCCCTTCTAAAGCAACAATAAAAGAACGAAAAGCCCCAACAAACTGCTGTTCATCTCTCAAATATGAAAGTGGCATTGCTTTTTTCCCCCCTCCTCTCTTACAATTTATCTCTCCAAACTGTGGTTTAAGGGACACAACACCCGCAGCCTTTCTGATGAAATCTGTCCCGGTAACTCCGTCTGGAGGAGCGTGCAGGTTGGTATGAATGACTGAGCTGAGCTGTCAGAGGAGAAAAAATACTTGTCCGTCCCTCTGCCGTCCTTACAGGCCCCTTGGCACTTAAAATAAGTTACAAGCAGGTTTGGTAGTTGGTTTATTTTCCTTTTGTATTTTACTTTATTCATCCACCCATCCACTTGGGACTTTGTGGGTTTGGGGTAGGGGCACTTACACTGGTAAATCTGTGCATGGAAAAACTGTCCTCAGCCTTTCGTAAGCCAACACGGGTAACTGTGCTATACTATTTATATGGAGAGCCCCAGCTTCGTAACGTTTCTGTTTTCCTTTCCTGGCAGTCTCTGCGAGTCTTCTTGTGACCTGCTGGAGTGACCTCCCTGCTCAGGGTGCCACGGGCCGTTGCTTTTGTAGCCGTCCTCCAAATGTAGTTCTTTTTCTCCAGGACAGATGCAGAGCCCCAGGATAAACAAACAACTTTATAACCTTTACACTTGGACAGCTTCCCTTGTCTTCTCCCTCCTTCCTGTGTCTTGTGACACTCGTTTTTATTGAACTTAGCTTAGGAACAACCCCAGAGGTTTGTAACATGCCCTGCAGGTTTCTGGTGGTGACCAGCTCGTGCTGCTAACTCTGCTGTGTTACTGGAAATAGTCTCCTTTCAGAGCAGGTGTAAACCAGGTCTGAGCTCTCAGGTACTTTCTGTTCTCTGCCCATCTCTTGAGGCGTCCGACTCCTTTGTGAGATGGGACCCTTTCTGGGGCCTCTCTTTTACTCGTCCTGTTTGCTGCTTCAGATCAAATCTGATCCAAAAACCACATTTTGTCTCTTTTTTGTCTTTAACCCAAACCATCTGCTCTGGATTAACTCTGTGGTAAGGCTGTAAGTATTCAGTAAAGCAGTTGGGGAGGAGACATAGGTGGGTTTGCAGGGTGTGGGGTGGGCAGAAGACTCTCAGGACTAAAACCAGGGTGAAATTTGCTGGAGAAGCAATTTAGTTGCATGTTAATGTGGACACAGGGGACTGTACACAGCTTCAACACTGGGGAAATTAAGCATACTAGCCTTTTTTTGGTTCATTTTCCCAAGTATTTGGGGCTTGTTATCTGAGGTCCTTCTGCCTCAGTGTGTGGGCGAAGTGTGCCTCGTGTTTCGAGCAGGTTCAAGTAACTCGTGTGGTGAGGATGGTGTCTGGGATGTGGTTTTGGAGAGGAGGTAAGGCCAGTTGAAAATTGTTCAACTGAAGGAGCTAGGCAAATGACATCTGTGAAGGCAGACAGCTTGCAAACAGATGACAAGATTGCTGCGTGACACATACTGCAGACGTGTGACAATGAGTGTGTGACTGATACATAATGTGGTCCCTCCAGTGCTGGAGGGAGTGCTGGGCATGAACCTGGATGGGGACAAGGAGTGTGTGCATCTCTGTGTTACGTATGTGTATGTGAATTATGACACCATTTTTGTCCTTACAGTGGTAACCAGCCTCTCCCCAAAGCCTGCAGGCATTCAGGTCCTTTTTCTTAACAGCCAGAGGAGGTTTAAGGCAATGTTTATGGGGTAGGTGAGCGAAACAGGATGGGCAGGATGTGGTCATCTGTGGAGGTGGAAGAGGATGGGCAGCACGTTGCGAGACAAGGAGGGAAGTGGCATCATTACAAAAGAGGGTGTTGAGCAGTGCTTTGGCCTTGGGCGTCAGTAGGTGGAACCGGACAAGGCAGAGCTGGCCCAGGGTGTCCGCAGCAGTGACAGCAGCTGACACTGGGGGACTGTGGAAGGGACAGGTTTGAAGAAGCAGTATCAGCACTTGAAGTAAGGAGTAGATTTACTCCCATCTTTTATAGACTGTAATTGAATTGCACTGAATGAAGCTGGCATTGCTTAAAACAGTGGCTGCAGGAATGCCAGCTAGGAAGTGTTTAGCTGTTACAAGCCACCCCAAGCCCCTCTGGCCTGACCTTTAGCCACCGTCACATCGGTCTGCCTGTGCTTATCAACTTTATATCCCTGCAGTGGCTATTAGTATCATTCCATCCAGTCCAGGCTGCTTTGTCTTCCCCCCAGTGATCGAGCCTGGGAATGTTGCATGTCCCGTAACCACTGTCTGCTTGCTGACCATTAGACTTTGCAAAGACTACCAGTTTCATATGATAGCCTGTCAGATTGTGGAGAGGGAAATTTATTATTGTAGCACACTGGCAGTCACTCTGATTTGCTTGTGATGCGTGCTCAGATGCCCAGGATAGCCTGGGCTGCTGCAGTGCTCCCGTGCTGATCCAGAACTTGCAAGCTGAGTGCGTGGTTTGATACTGTGTTAGCACTGAAATTAAAAGATTAGAGATCGGGGTCACATGTGTTCCTTTGGTCCAGACCCAGAGGGCAATGAGCAGTGCCCTGTCTTGCAGCCCCCTTCAATATCTGTCAGTGCTTTACAATCCAGCTGGGAATGGCTGTCCTCTGTGCTCATCAACATCAGAGGCTAATTGGTTCAGGAGACATGAGAGCCTCCTGTGTCCATGGCTCTGAACTCCATCCAGAATTGCAAATGAGCTCCTGCAAATGGAACCTGGCAGTTGCATCAAGATCTCCTGCCTGGCAGGGGAGCAGGGAAGACAAAACAAAACCACAAGTTAACTGGCCAGGCACACCACTGAGATCCTGCCCTGGCAGCAGGCAGACAGACCTGTTTGGTACGAGCGTCTGTTGCAGGGCTTCTGGTTAGCCTGACCATCAGAGCAGTCAGCTCTGCCAGCCTCAGCGCCAGGAGCCGGGCACAGTGCGCAGAGAGACAGTGGGAGGATCCGAATACGCTTTCTGGAGTCAGCAACTGCAGTGGTTATTCTGGCATTAATCTGACGTATACCATAGCTCATCTTCTGGACTCGCCCTGGGAAGTGGCATGTGGTTCCGCTCCTCTGTATTTGAAGTACCAAAGGCCTTTTGCCTTTGCAGCACATTAACAAGTTGGCTTGCTTGAAAAGGACTTTATCCTGCCCAGATGGGGCTGGGGTACATACTGCAATCAAGTAGATTGGTTCCATTCTGGAGCCTTTTTGAATATAATTTGAGAGACGGGACTGCAAACTTGCTCGCCTCCCCTGCAGCCCCGCGTTCATTTTGCAAAGCGACGGTGATTGATCTGGCAGAATGGGATTTATTCACTAGTGGAGCTAGAGGGCAGGCAGGGAGGACAAAACCCCACAGCAGCCTCTGAAATGAATCACGGGCTCTGAAAAGATCCACTGGGGTTAAGGCATGGCAATGAAAAGCTATTGTCTGGAGCCTGAACCGTGGCTGAAAGCCTTATTTATCCCGATTTGGGTAGTGGTTGTAGGAGGGTGTGGTATTCCCAGGAACTGCAAAGCCAATGTGCTTAGTGGTGGACGTGAACTTTATTTGATTCCCTCACAGGTAGCTCAAGAAGCTTTATGGAGTATCTCAGTTGCGGATTAGCAAGTCCAATACCCAATATGCAAATAAAACTGCACGTATTGCGTGCAAAGTGGATTTCCTATGAGTATTTTTGATTTGAACACAGTTGCCTTTGGCTCAGATGAGTTTGTGTCATACAGATTTGAGGTACTACTGCCCCTTGCTTTTGCAAGACAGAACAAGAACCGCACTAATTGGTACAGCTTGGCAATACTGCTTTTGTTTTCTATGGTAAGTGGCATGTGTAGATTCTTGTGGTGGCTTTGGGCTCAGAGTGGAGCACAGGTTTAAAAGGAGGAATGGTGGGTACTGACGAGAATGGGATATGAAGCAGTGATGGATAGACTGAGTTTCGGAGTTCAGCTTTGCTTTGGAAAGCACGTTCAGATATGTGCCCGGACCTTCTCCAGACAATGTGATCTCCTGGAGCCTACAGAATTGGGCTTGGAAAACCTCCCAGTTTCTGTCTGAGCCAACAGAAGGAGCCTTTCACATGGTCTCTCTGTTTTCTGTCTAGAATATACAGGCTAGACTAGGAAGTGAGAAAATGAGAAGCAATGATAAGGATGCCTTCCATTCTCAGAGGCTGGGGCAGGATCAGAAATTCTCTGCTGGGAGGATGGAGTCACTATCTTTCCTCTGCTTGCCTGTTTGCAAATATGATGAAACAACAAAGAGCTTGTGAGGAAGGCCACATCCTTCTCTGTTACAGAGATACCCTCTGATTCACGGCAGAGTTGAATTCCAGCGTGTGAAATCACAGTGGCATCTTTGCTGTGTTAGTCATCCTGAAGAAAACAAGAACAAATTTGGCTGACATGGGTAAACCATTAAATTCACCAGCGCTGCTGGAGATGAACCCGAGTTATTAGAGAGCAGAGTCTGCATGCCGGCAGGCAGGAGCGTGGACAGAGCAGGGAACACGCCTGGGAGACAATGTGGTGAGGGTCCTTTGCTGCCCACCTGGCAGCAGCCCAGGCTCCACGCTCAACAAGTGCAGTGCCATGCTAAATGCCAGGTGCTGTTTTAGCTCCTTTCATCTCCTTACAGAGCGGCGTTATTAGTATCGAGCATTTCAAGCAGCTCCAAGTTGTATACCTGGTAGTCCACTGTGTTATGCAAGGGCATGAAAACCATCTGAAAACATCTTTACATTTGTTCCTTCCCCTTTCTTGTTTTCTGCCTCCCTGTCCCACCATCTTTTCCTGTTTTCTATTGGGTTTTTTTCTGCTTTTGAAGCTTGAGCTGTGTCCATGAGTAAATGAATGCCTGCATGTAATAGATCCATCCCCCTTCTCAAACCTTTTGACGCCGGGAAATTGCATCTCAAATCCAGCTGTATCAGGGTTCTGCATTTGACAGTGTGTTGCCACACTGCTCTTTCTTCTAAGCAGCTTTGCAAGGAGCTTTCCCCTGTGAAAACAACACAGTAGGTGACTTTACGTTTCTAGTTTGCTACTCTGTACAGAGTAAGGGAGAAATTGGTTCTATACCAGAAGTTTTGTCCTGGGATGGTGTTGCTGGCCTAAGCACCAGGTGATGGAGTCCATGAAGTCATGGGAAAGGTACAGATATTTGGGATGAGGCAGCAAGTGTGTTGTTAATGGGTGGAGAATTTATCCCACCACCTCCAGGGAGAAGTTGAACTTTGGCTGCATTCAAGATGGCATTTCACCCCAAAGGGTTGATATTGTGAAATCAGAGAAAGAAAAACAATGAATCTTAACGCCTGCCTCCTTGTGAAAGTCCGCTCGAGGTGGGTCTGCTCTGGTTTGGAAGGAGTGGCCATAGGGCATAGTGCAGTCCATATGTGGAGAGCCCATATAGCTGACTCCATGGTTAGGATTTAAATGCTGCTGAAATCCCCTAGCAGAGAGCACACACCAGCCATCGTGTAAATCACAGCCCTGAGAAGGAGTGGAGCCCTGCAGTGAGGAGGCTGCTGCTCTCCAGCCTCCACTTCTTCCAGGTCTTCTGAGCTGAGCCAACAGGGAGCCTTACTGCTTATTTATTTACTTATTTACAGCTTTAAATAGTTCATGGTTGAGTGGGGCAAAAAGAAACGTGTTCTGCTTGCTGCTTCTCCAAAAGCAAATTGGCAAACAGAAAGTGCCAGCTTCAGTTCATGGAATTTGGGCTCTTTGTTGGTGTTTAGCCAACCTTCACAATCTTGGGAGAACACTTAATAGTCCTGTAGTTTTGCCCTTCTAAGCAGAAATGATTCTTGATTCCCCTGAAGTCCCTCTGGGGAACATCTTATTCACTCACAAATACTGTCCTCTTGAAAGGAAGCAGCATCTCAGCTGGTGATTCCCTGCAGATAGTGAATTAAATTGGAGATTTGTGGACAGCCTGCTGGTTTAGGGAACCTCAGGCCTAGCTAAATATAGTCCATGTATCAATAGTCCTCCTGAGCTGTCCTCTTTTATGCATTTCTTTTGTGATTGGAGGCTGATACGGCTTTGAAGGATTGAATTTCTAAGTGCTGCTTAGATTTTTTCAAGAGTTAATAGAGCGATTCCTGAGGTTCTAAATACCAGCTCCCTATGGCAGGGCTCCAACACATCGACCCACCAGCCTGGGAGAGACAGCCCTACTGGGACGTGGTTTGTAGGAAGCAATCTTCTTCAAAAGCTGAGATCCGAAGGGTCTCTTCTCCCTGATCCAACTCCTGCCCTCCTTCGGGGTTGCTGTCTGCCCTGTGTGGGTGAGTGGAAGGTTTTCTAAAGCGCCCTTATCTGGCTTTGCTGGGAAAATCCTGTCTTTCCTATATCTGCTGTACAAAGGCTGCAGACAGCCAGGGGAATATCACAGCCAGCAGCCAGCGTTGGATAGCTGTCAAAAAGCTGATGCCCCTCTGCCCTCACTGTATGGAAGAAGGGTTATCGTCTGCCTCTGCATGCAGTAAGATCCTTTGAAAAGGCTACGCAGTAGATATTCATTTTTTCAATAACTGCCTTTCGAAGGAAAATAAATGCATGCAGGGTGGAGAAATCCAAGACCCAGTTTGTTCAGGTCAAGCCTTCTGCCGTTCACATTGACACATCTGTTCTAGTGATCACCTCTTGCGTGATGGAAGATGCAGCTGGGAGCTCCGATAACCCCCTGAGCTCTGGCAGAGCAGGTGGGAGCTTGGCAGGAGCCACTGACAGGTTTCTTTCTGCAAAATATTCCTCATCCTGAGTAGTTCTGTTTTTTTTCTTTAGCTCAGAAGCTGGGTAAGGGAAGCAAGGAAAGTGGTAGCGGCCAAATTCTGCTCTGCGTGCATCTGCTTCTGAGAAATGCCTGTAAGAGCACATGGAATCATAGAATAGCCTCAGTTGGAAAAGACCTCTAAGATCAATAAAGTCCAGCCATTAACCCAGCACTGCCAATTCACCACTACACCGTGTCCCTCATCATGGGTCCAGCCTGTTCATCGCTGCACTTAAACATTGCTTAAATTGAAGCATACGTTTGTGCACATCAGGAGAAGTTGAAGATCTTTTTAGTTACAGGCTTCTGAGGTTTATAAGACTGCTAGATTTTTGGAAGAAACCCATCCGATGAAATAGCTGCTGCCTGCAGTTTCTGTTCATCTGATAGGGGTGGGATGATGCCAAGTTCTCTGCTTGATGGAGAGGTGCAGTGTGTTGTGTTTGTGAGGGGAAGAAGTAGTACCTGCCACTTTTCTGCTTGTGCCCAGCTGCGGTAGGATTCAAGAAGCCCTCAAAACAAGCTGTTTAATTGCTGAACACCACAAGCAAGCCTTGCTGGTGAGATGGCTGCACACCAGAGCCCAGAGGCTGCTTTAGTTTCAGTTTAATGGTCCGTCTAGCCCTGCTGGTCTGTGACCAGTGATATCCAGTGTCATAACCTGGCTCCAGGAGAGGCCAAGGAAAGGGGCTGTGGCTGTGGCCAATTTGGCTTTCAGGCTTGCAGTTGTACTGGGGAGCAGTTGGTGCCTGTGGTGGGACAAGGTGATATGAAGAGTAGTGCTAATGGGGACTGGACTGGAACCTGCCAGTTTACTCCCTGGATGCTGTTCAATACCGATTGGGTAGAAATATTGTTTGGTTACTCAGTGCCCTGGGCAAGATGTTTGATGTTAGAAGCCTGAGATTATATATATATGTGTGCGTGTATACACATGCGTCTGTATATATATAAAGTGGCTCTGCTGCAGCTTTTATATAGTCATTTTTCATTTCTAAATGACCTGCTCCTTCCATTCTGAGTAGTGGCTTTTCTAATCTTAGTGTCAGAAAAAATGATGCTGCCTTCCTGCAGTCGTTCTGTTTCTTTCCCTAGCTGTCCTATATAAATTGCTTAATGTTTTGTGCATAAGGAAATCAAAGGTTAACGTTGAACAGTTGACCTGAGCTGCGAGCAAAGAAAGCAGTAGCAATGGTAGAGTGGGTTCTGAGGTTGTAGGAACAGGAAGCTAAATCAATAGCTTTTAGCAGACTCATAAATGTTTCATTTGTATTCCTGGCTGAGGCGTTATAGAGCTTTGACACGTGAATCCATATAACCTCCTAAATTAGTGTTGTCCCTGCGCTGGGTGTGGATGTTGGAAACCATTTCCCTGAGATGCACTTCAAAGTGCTGCTCCATAATGGTATTTCCCTTCCTGTTTTGGAGCCTTGATTCCACGCAGTTTCCCATCACAAGCAAAACGAGCTCAGTGGCCTCAAGCCTAGGCTGCAGGGATTCTGGTGAGGAGCATGCACATGTCCAATCTGAACAGGTAGGAGCTGTGGCTGCTTGGACAAGCTATAGTTTCTGCATGGAGAAGCCCCGAGGGACCTTTTCCTTGGACGTGCCCACAACTATTTGTTGAATTTGGACTCCTTTGGAGGTGCTGGAGAAGCAGGGGGTAGGAAGCGCGTGAGCAGACCGTGAGTCAGGCAGCTTATCTGGCCATCCGCCTCCGCTTGAGGTCATCCACCCGTGCAGCGTCGGAGGGTTGTGGCTCCAGGTCTCAGCAGGTCAGGGCTGTGACAGCCAGCAGCCTGGGAGCTCTGTGTCTGCTCTCTCAGCATTGTGTGGTTTCCCCTAGGACCCCAAATGCGGGGCTGGGTTGACAGTGGTGAGCTCAGCCTTGCTGGGGAGGAGAGGACTCACCCAGAGACCCTGTGCTTGCAGGGGAGAAAGACCCTTGAGAAACCTCAGGCTGCAAAGGGCAAGTTTTTGGGCCCGTTTTTCAAACCTCAGGACAGTTGTGCTACCAACTGCACTACTGACTTTCTGCTGTAAGAGAGGACTGTATGCATATCTGTCTGCTTTAGTTACATGGGGGGAAAATAGAGCTGGCTAAAATATTTTGGAGTAAATGGCTTGGATTTTATCATCTAAGTAGTATTAAGGGGTTTTCTTCTACAGGCAAGGATAGGTATCAGGTAGCACTTAAATGAAATAGTAGCTAATAAAAGCCTTCTGTTCGCTTCTGCCTGTCTGTTAAAAATCATAATTTAGCTGTCTCTTTTGTCTTACTCTTTGATGTGAATCTGTCCTGCAAAATGTTTAAGTCACATGAAGTGTGACTGTAATTAAAAGGTTTGGTAAAATTTGTTCAGAACTTTTGGCTCATGCTGGTAACTGAATATTCCATAAATAAAAACCTGTAGCAATTGCCTTTCCTAAACCTGCAGTAATCTTCATGCAAATCAGAAGCCAAACTTGATTTCTGCTGAGCCAAGAACAGACCAATGCCCTTTAGCCTGGATAGGCTGCTCTCTTCATGCTGTTTTCGAAGGAAAAATAACTCTTCTGCGGTTTGCCAATACCCCCTAGGGGCTGTTGAGACAACTTACCATCACGTTTAGGTTTTGATTGCTTCACTTTGTTGCTCCATTGCTGAACCCGAATTTCCCCCTTCACCCCGCTCTGCCTTCCCACTCTGCTCAGCCTGGGTTCTGTTTCTGGAGGGTGTGAGGGTGCAGGAGGCACGAGCTCTGCAAGCCATGGTGCAGGGGCACCCACAGAGCAGGAGCACTGGGGTGTCACCTGGTGCTCCATGTTTGAGGTCCGTTGACTGTACGAGGGTTGGATAACAAATGCGTATATCCCTTGTGCCTTACATCAGTAAGGACAAGATAATATTATCTGTTTGTTTCTCTGCAGGCCAGAGCTCTGTCACCATGTCAGTCAGCGTCCACGAGAACCGTAAATCCCGGACTAGCACCGGCTCCATGAACATCTTGCTTTTTCACAAAGCTTCCCACCCAGACTGCGTGTTGTCCCATCTGAACACCCTGCGGAAGCACTGCATGTTCACTGATGTCACCCTCTGGGCAGGAAACAGGTCGTTCCCCTGTCACCGGGCAGTGCTGGCTGCCTCCAGCAGGTATTTTGAAGCCATGTTTAGCAACGGCCTCCGGGAGAGCTTGGATGATGAGGTGAACTTCCATGACAGCCTCCACCCAGAGGTGCTGGAGCTGCTGCTGGACTTTGCTTATTCCTCTCGGATCATCATCAATGAGGAGAATGCTGAGTCCCTCCTGGAGGCTGGAGACATGCTGCAGTTCCATGATGTCCGAGATGCAGCGGCTGAGTTCCTGGAGAAGAACCTCTACCCTTCCAACTGCCTGGGCATGATGCTGCTCTCAGATGCTCACCAGTGCCGGCGGCTCTATGAGCTCTCGTGGAGGATGTGCCTGGTCAACTTTGAGACTGTTCACAAGAGTGAGGACTTCAACAACCTTTCCAAGGACACTCTGCTGGACCTTATCTCCAGTGATGAGCTGGAAATTGAAGATGAAGAAAAGGTCTTTAAGGCTGTCATCCAGTGGGTGAAATACGATCTGGATGAGCGGAAGGCTTATCTCCCAGAACTTCTGAGGAACATTCGTCTGGCCTTGCTTCCTTCTGAATGCCTCAAGGAAGCCTTGGCTTGTGAGGACTTGATCATGGTGGATGAAAGGAACAAGCTTGTCTTGGATGAAGCTATTCAGTGCAAGAAGAAGATCCTCCAGAATGACGGGGTGGTCACCAGTCCCTGTGCCAGGCCTCGCAAAGCTGGGCACACCTTGCTGATCCTGGGAGGGCAGACCTTCATGTGTGATAAGATTTACCAAGTGGATCACAAAGCAAAGGAAATTATCCCCAAAGCAGACCTGCCGAGTCCACGGAAGGAGTTCAGTGCCTGTGCCATCGGCTGCAAAGTATATATCACTGGAGGCAGGGGCTCAGAGAATGGGGTCTCAAAAGATGTGTGGGTGTATGACACTGTTCATGAGGAGTGGTCAAAAGCTGCCCCGATGTTAATAGCTCGGTTTGGGCACGGCTCAGCTGAATTGGAAAACTGCCTGTTTGTGGTTGGTGGACACACTGCAGTAGCTGGAGTCTTTCCTGCCTCTCCTTCTGTTTCCTTGAAGCAAGTAGAGAAGTACGATCCCATATCCAACAAATGGACGATGGTGGCTCCTTTGAGAGATGGAGTGAGCAATGCTGCAGTGGTGAGCGCCAGGCTCAAGCTTTTTGTCTTTGGTGGGACCAGCATTCACCGAGACATGGTGTCCAAAGTCCAGTGCTATGACCCAGCTGAGAATCGGTGGGTGATCAAAGCTGAATGCCCGCAGCCCTGGCGCTACACGGCAGCCGCTGTCCTGGGCAGCCAGATTTTCATCATGGGAGGAGACACCGAGTTCACGGCAGCATCCGCCTACCGCTTCGACTGCGAAACGGACCAGTGGACGCGCATCGGGGACATGACAGCCAAGCGCATGTCGTGCCACGCTTTGGCCTCGGGGAACAAACTCTACGTGGTGGGGGGTTACTTTGGGACTCAGAGGTGCAAAACTCTGGACTGCTACGACCCTACGTCAGACACGTGGAACTGTATCACAACGGTGCCTTACTCGCTCATCCCCACAGCTTTCGTCAGCACCTGGAAGCACTTGCCATCATGATGAGGGTCAGGGCTCTGGGGCTTGTATCCAGGAGGTCAGTAAGGTAAGGATCTCCTCTTCTTAAATCAAAACTTGCTGTCTCGCCTTAATTGCATCTCCACACACCATGCTGAAAGTTCAGGTTGCTCATGTTTTATGAGAAGGGTACATTTAAAGGTGGGACACAGCTCCAGGGAAGAGTCATCAGATTTGCCATGTTGTAAGTCTATATAGCTCCCAGGTTTCTCTTGATTCCAGATGGTCCCCTCAGTATGTGAAGAGAAATCTCCATGAGTGGTTGCAAGCAGGCCACAGACCCTCTGTCTCTGCTCTGAGCTAGATGGATGTGCTAGTGTCACCCTTCTGTGTCTGTGGGCATGGGAGGGCAGACATGTCCACATCTACCCTCATGGTTATCACCATAGATATATCCTGTGCCCACGTGGTTGAGGGGTGACTGTTTCTAAAAGCACTTGTGTACGAGTCCTGGGGGATACTGGGGCAACAAGTAAGTGCTTTGGAAAAAGTCTCAGTAGTTCGATATTTTTGCTGGGTACCTGGGTGATTTATTTGGAGCTGCTGAGTATGTAGGCAAGTGACCCTTGGGGGAAGCTGGTGAACCCTGGATCTCTTTTTGTGCTCTGTATTTACATTTCAGTGGGTAGCAGAAGCAGAAGCTTAGAAGCCATGGTGCATTTGATGGTCCTGGTGTTTATTTAACATCCAGACTGTTGCTTGTTAAATCAGAACTTCTGAGACTTCTGTGTGAGATTTGAGTGGGAGGGAAGGGGGTTTGTAACCAGAAGAATGTGTTTATCGGTGTTTTGGGGTGTGGGAGAATAAGATAGTTGGGTCCTTTCTCACTCTGGTGCTCTGGTTCTCGCTTGCTCAGAGAAGGTGCTATTGCAGTGCCACTGGGACAGGGCTGTTGGTTCCTCCTCTCTTCTCCCCAGCAGGATGCTTTGTTACCATTTTGGTTACCAGCTTTGCTCCACAGAGCTTTGCATGTCTTCACCAATCTGTGCAGAGATGCAGCTGGCCAAAAACTCTTCTCACCTCTCATCATGAAAGCAGATATTGCTACGGGCCACACGTGGATAGCATCATCTTCCCAGGAAGTCCATAACACCCCTGGTAGCTCAGTCTGCAGGTTTCACAGTGCCAGCAGCAAGCACAAGCCTGCTTTGGTGGTTGGAGACTACCTCCGACCTGACTGAAGGAGCTGGGAAACCCTGGCATATGGAGCAAGATCAACAAGCTTCACTTAAAGTTGTATTTGGAATGTAGGGACTGTGGGGAGGGAAATTCTTCCATAGGTTCATAAAAATCCACTTCACATAAGACAGGGAAGAAAGAATGCTGCCCAAACCCTCTAACACCTTCTCACTTCCCTGCTTCCCACTTGGTGTGGTTGGTGCGCCTGGGAATCACCCAGCGGGTGAAATTACTGGCATCTCCCAGTGATCTTCTCTTTTGATGCCAGCTGGGAACCCAGGAGGAGCTTCTGGCACCTATGCCAGGCATTGGCCCAACATGACCACCTGCTTTTCTCAGGCGGGAAAAAACCCCAAACATCCAGAGCATTGTGCTGGCCTTTGATTTGTGAAACACTTGGTTTAACGTGGGTTGGACCACAGTGAGGGCAGGGCAAGAGAGGAAAGGGTTAAAATGAGATGTCTGAGAGCTCTCCCAGCACTGGAAGATAATGGCCTTTCCAAATTCTCCTCCTCAGGCGTTGCCTAGCATCTGTCACAGTGGCTCAGTAATCTAATTAACTATTAAATATTGCAGCAAAGAGTGTGAGGACTCCATCATTTTCAGCTCAGGTCAATGGGGCCTCCCTTTAAGAGCCATCCTAGAGCTGAAAATTAATTTTCTCTGCTAGCAGACGCGTCTGAATATTAAAACTCAACACCAGCCACACTGCTGGGAATAGAAATAGGGAGTATTTTGAGGTAGGAGTTGATTCCTCAGCCACTGAATAAAAAGCAGTCTCCGAAGAAACAGAGACATAATTTTCCTCTCTGGCCTTTTTCCTCTGTACTGTATTTTTGGGTTGTTCAGACCTAATAAACAGCTTTGTGGGGCTGAATACATTTTTTTTCCCCCCCCCTGTAATCTGGAGTCTGGCACAAGCATAAGAAAACTAGGAGCTGTAATATGCCAACCTGCAAATAAAACTGGTGAAAAGTCACTGTGTTGAGGGTTTTATGTGCTTTTCTGGCTTTGCTTCCACTCTTCAGTTAAAAGAACTATTTAAAATATACATGAGTTCTTGCCAGACAGAATGTCTCTTCACTTCATTTTTCTAGAGATTTTCTTTTTTTAAAAAAAAAAACAACCTTAAGTTATTGTTGTGGCAGCTTTTTAAAGCACCAAGACTGGTGAGCAAAGACCAGACCTGAATGCATAGCCCACAAGCTTGCCTCGGCTGTGCTGGCTTCATCTGTGCCAAAACTGGGCTCAGGATCTGGAGTAACTGGCTGTAGCATCCTGTGACTACTCCGTCGTCCTACAGCGGGTCTGGATGAGGGATCTTCTGGCCTGCAGCTCCCACCGTGTGAGGTCTCTGCTGCAACACCCGTTCTGGTCCCCATGGGATCCTTCTTGAAGAAGGGTCACCCAGGAGGCAGGTTGGCCAGCACACGCCCAGGTGTTGGTGTGCTTTGGGAATGCTAATCCTGTGGGAGGAGCCCCCTCAGTGGGAGAAGGCTCAGGAGGGACCATCTAAGGTGCCATCGAGGTGCTTATTGTTGGCAGTTAATTCCAGGGATCAAGCGTGATTAGCAATGTGAAATGTGAGAGCCCGGTCTCCTCCCACCCCTGGTGGTGGAGCCATGAGGAGGTGAATCATTACAGAAGGGAAATAAAATACTGAGCACTCTGCTAATAAAACTCTCTGTGTTTATAAACACAAGCCAGGCGCTCAGGGGATGATGCTGGGTGGTCTGTTGCAGTCCTGTGCAGCGACAGTTAATGGGGACAGCTCTACACCTCCCAGGAGGGGACTTCAGGCAGTACCAGGAACAGGTTCTCCAAGTGCCTGTCTCCAAATTAACAGTGGCTCTTCCAACCCATCTGCCCTGTGTGATACTCTCGTTTCCATGGGGCAGAGTCACAGATGGGCTTGGGCCGGAGAGAGGAGCCTTCAGCTGGGGCTGGGACAGTCACCAGGGAGGAGGGAGCTGCTCACAGCTTGCACGTTCCAGCCAGGGAAGATGAGATGGAAGTCGCTGCATCCCTCTGTGCTGGCTCCTGAGCTGCAAACACTCCCTGTAAGGATTTATTCAGAACTGTATTCTGACACCATGGTTACTCTAAGTGTCAGATCTGTTCATTGTCTTTTCCTGATGATTTAATTACAGCTTAGATAACGAGCCTTTTGCAAAGACAGTTTTACTGCTGCCTGGTTTGGCTTCCCTTGCACGTGGAGAGCACATGGTCACCTTTTACCTTGCAAGAAGCTGGAGGGTTTTGTTGCTGTGCCTTGTTCCAAGCTCCATCCACAGAGACCTGCTCGCACCCGGACATCATCCCCAGGTGCCTGCAAACAGCGGTCTAAAAAAATCCTCAGGATAATCTCCCAGCTCCTCAGCGCCGCAGCTCACCTGCACGCTGCTGGGTTGGTTGCTTGCAACCTGTTACAACCTCACTGGTACTGCCAGAACAAAGTCACAGCCAGTTTCTCCCCATGGCTCCTAGGGAAATCTATTTGCATGTGGATAATAGCAAGGCTGGATAAACAGGGACTGCAGTTTTTTTTTTGCTCTTTCCAAGTGGCTGGTAGTCTCTGAAGCCAGTTTATCAGGCAGCGCTGGAAGGGAGTGGCTGGCCTGGGGAGGAAAGCCGATGAAAATCAGGCTCTTCCTAACCCTGGGCAGATGGAAACATGTGCAGTCTGAGCTCAGCCCCAGATGGGATTAATCAACCCCTTGGAGACATCAGTCATACGGATGGTTTTGGAGGAATCGGTGGAAAAAGAGAAAAAGGGTCTTTTTGTTTTGTCTGTTCCAGTTCTTGGGCCCTCCTCCCTGCCCTAAAAAAGTATAGCTAAAACTCCATTTTCTTCAACTTTTCATTCCCTTGTCACGTCTATGGACGTCCCTTGACTGGCTCTGCCTGGTGCCCTGTGCTCTGAGCCCTCCACAACTGAACACCCACTCTCTCCCCTCTCCTGCTAAAGCAATGCACACCCCAGACCCCAAATAAACCACCTGCTTCTCACCTCCACCCATCTCTGGGATCCAGGGTGGGGGGTTACCCCAACAGCTGCTGATGTGTAACCCCTTTTCTGGTGCCCTGCCCTGCCCGGGCTGAGCCGAGCATCACACCTGTTGATGAGCTTTTTCTTTCCCTCCTCAGGTGCCAGACTCACATCCGTGTCCCCTGTCTCGCTGCTGGAGCCAACACAGCGACCGAGTCCCCTCCCGTCTGCCCGCACAGGACTCTGAGGAGCCTTTGGCATCCCTTCCCAGCACCAGGAGCGGGAGGCACAGCAGCACGGGGACACAAAGGGCCGCCCGGTCCCATCACGGCTGCCACGTGGGGATGGCGAGGAGCCGGGAGCGCTGGCTGCCAGGCTGGGGCTGGGTGCGGGGGGTGTGGGGTGGCTCGGGGGTGCTGGTGGCTCGACAGGACTGGGGAGATGGAGGGTGTGCACCAGGCTGCATCCCTCGGCAAGCACGGCCCGGGGAGCCGTTAGGCGCTTTTTGTTACTTGGCTGGGGGGGGGGCGTTAAGAGATATTATTTTTTTTTAAGGCGGTGAACTTGCCATTGGCAGTGGCTGCTGTTTGGGTGACTTGGAGGTGTTTTTTTAAAGGGAAGTGGGGCTGGGACAGCCCAGAAGAGAGCACCTGGCTCTCCCCATCCTCTGGCCGCTCTGCGGAGGCGACGGCTGCCGAAACATTAACGGCGTGGGAGCTCGGGGCGGCTGCCAGCAGCACCGGGTACCGCTGCAGAACAGGGCAGGTGCCTTTTGTTTTGCACTTTGTGCCTTTTT
Organism: Podargus strigoides; assembly: GCA_028020825.1. NCBI lineage: Eukaryota > Metazoa > Chordata > Aves > Caprimulgiformes > Podargidae > Podargus > Podargus strigoides. The sequence goes on along the minus strand of CM051663.1, from coordinate 7,594,545 downwards.
TTTTTTTTTTTTTAATTTTTCTTGCCCCTTTTCCTCGCCGCAGCCGGTTGTGATTTGGGCAGAGGCCAGGCAGCTCCCCACACACAGCTGCTGGGACGAGCGCGGCGGCTCTGTTAGCGTGCCAAGGCACCGGCACCGCTGCCGAGATATTCACCAGATAAAACCCACTGTGTGCTCGGAGCCGGTCTTCTGAGTTTCCCCGCGGAGCAGCGCGTGGGTGAGGGCGTAATTAGCAAATGAGCAGAAGCAGAGGTGCAGCGGGGCAAGGAGGGAGCTAGGGAGTGAAATAGGGGAGCATGGCAGGGCTGGCTGGGGAGGGATCCCCTCCTTCCTGCTGTGCCCCGCATCCCAGCGTCACCTTGGAGAGGTGTGAGCGTTTCTGGCTGTGTGATGCACGACCACAGTTGGGCTGCAGCTGCCCCAGGTTATTCATGGGTGCTGGCTGCCGACTGTACTTGGGTTTATCTATGCAAGAACTGTCAGCCTGAGCTGCTCCTCATTCCCACTGCAGAGGAAGGCTTGTGGATTTTGGCTGGCTATAGGGATGCAGCTCCTAGTTGGCCTCTTCCAGGGCTGGTCCTGCACCACCCCAGCATCCCGCTTCCCTCCGCAGCAGATCTGGCCCTGCAGATGCTCCAGGCTTGCCTTTCACCCCTGGATTAGGTTGAGCTGTAGCCTGGCCAGCTGAATGATGCAATGCAAGGAAAAGCCTTGACGTGGCTTCACACAACAAAGGTCTTTTTTGGAGCACCGAGCGCCCATTGCTGCCGGGAAGAGAACACACTTTGTGCACAGCCAGTCTGCCATGCTCTGAATGACATTTATTTACATTTTCTAGGGCTGTGTTTTGGGTTTTTTTTTTCCTCCAGCTGCCTGTGAACTTTAATAAAAATGATGATCTGGGAAACCGTTGGTGTGTTTTTCACAGGAGTCTTCATTCTCAAGCAAGTTGGATTTAGGTCTAATGACAGGGCCGAGGAATAATAACAGGGTTGGCACTTGGTAGGGCGGTTCGCAAACAACCTCCTCAGCAACCAGCCCAGCTGTAATTATTATTGCTTCAGCACTTGGGAAACTGAGGCACAATGTCAAGTGTCTTGTCCCTGGTTAGTGGTAGATGTGGGAATAAAAGCCAGGGCTTCTCGTGGCCTGAGGACATCACGTGTCTCCTTCTCCACAGCTGCTCTCACTCAGCTTGACCCTGCCATGATTTTAGGAGAACGTTGTCAAGTCTGTAATGCTAATATCTGCCAAATAGGTCAAGGGGGCCCAACCCAGACACAACCTGCAGGAAAAGCCAGGAATTTGTAAGGAACACTAGAAGAATTTATACTTCTGTTTTCCTGATTTGTCTTCGCTTGGCTGCTGCAGCTCCAAGAAAGGGGCCTGCTGAGAGGTGAGATGGGCTTTCCAGCTGGGGCTCCTCACACTTCTCTGTGTGCATCTCTCCCCACCCCAGAGGAGCCGGGATCTGATCCAGCCCTGCTCTGGGAAGGCTCTGGGCTCTCCCCCACAATGAGACCAGTAGCTCCAGCTTTGCTCAGGACTGGGAGCACAAGAGCATCACTCAGAGCAGCTAATAGGCACCCGGCAAAACACGACAAGTTTGCAAATTCCTGTTTGCCTCATCTTACAAGCAGGGGCCGGTGGGCTTGGGAAGCAAAACTTACGGGTGTTATGCATGGTCTGAAAGGGATTTGCAGCCTGAATTTCTGAGCTGTAAAGGAGTCTGAGAAAATGTCTCCTTGCCTGCGGGAGCTGGGTGGGCAGCAGCATTAGCTGACATGAGCTGGGCAGATATGAGTGCAAGGCTCCATAGAAAAAGCTCATTAAAGAGTCTTTTGGGAAACCAATTCAGGGTAGAAATGACTGTTTGATGAGCAAGAGAGGGAAAAAGAGAGGGAGTGTGTGAATGAAATCCCTTTTAGTTTTGTTGATTCAGGTTTAATATGGGACTCTGGGACTTTAAATACCAGCTCAGGAGGAGGCTTTGCGACTGGCTAGCTTTGATATGAGCCATGCAAGACCTGTTCTTTTGTATTTATTCTGGAGCTTGCCTGAAAGACAATTCAAAAGCAATCACCAGCTGCTGTGACAGCAGCAACCTGTTGCTATGGAATTAAATGCGATGCAAAATACAAAGGTTTCTTGGTTAGCAGCAACAAAGTAAAAGAGGAGGGGGAGATAGAAATGGATGTAAGACTCAGAATAAAGCTATTGCCAGAGTAGGGCTGGGTTTTAACTGGAGGTACAGGCAAAGAAATGTAAACGTGATTTGGTTTGCTTTTTTAAAAGAGCTTTTTCGCCATCTCAGCAGGTCAAGCTCAGCTTTGTCTGGGAGCAAGTGCTTGGGAAAGAATCTCATCCGGTGGCATTACAGAGGTTGTATGTTCCCAGGCTCCTGGGAGACATGCCCTCATGATATAGCCAGCTCTCACGGTAGGGTGTCAGCAGCTCAGATATCTTCCCCATGAGGTGGCCAGAAGCCCAGCATAGAGATCCCCCAGAGGTGCAGGGTCTTGTAAGGATCTGGCTCTTGCTCATACCCAAGCAGGGCAGCAAACTGCTGCTGGCAGACCCAGGCCACCGAAGAGTAGCTTGTCCCACACCTCCTACCTCGTTTTGCCAGGGCTCAGTTCCACAGGAGAGCTTGGAAAGGTCACAACCCCTTTCAGCCCATCTTCTGGCCCAGACTGGAGCTTGCCCATGGTCTACAATGAGGTGCTCCCCACTCTCCAAAAAGCATTTGGGAGGAGCGGGCAGGGAGATGCTCGGAGATGGGACTGGGCAGGCAGCTAGCAGGACCAGACCTCTCCCAGGCACAGGTCTAGGGACCTCCATCCCCAGGGACTGACCATGCTGCATACTCCTTATTTAAAAGAAACTCTCAGTGCCTTGTTGGTTTTTAAATATGCATTTTCCCAGCCTGACCCCAGCTGCCCTTGAAATAATACTATTGTGCTATGAAGCCCTACAGGGAATCATCATCTGAGCTCACCCTCACTTTGTCACTAGAGTCAATTAAAAGCAGTGTAGCTGGTGATTTAATACCTCCGGCATCTGAGGAAGCCCCACATCCATCCAGAGGCTGGCTCTGGCATTTAAGACACATAATTGGAGTGGAGGAGTGTTTTTTTCCAGCCTTCCAACATGCTTTCAGATTCATCCATGTCTATAGAGAGCACTGAAGCCTTGTGTCCTTGGCTTGTCGTATTCTCCTGCATGTAATGAATGCCCCAGCACTGCACATCCTCCCCACGCTACATCCCATGTCAAATTGTTTGCCCTTTCCCCATGCACCTTCTCCCTTGGGATAAACCCAACATGGTCCAGTCTCTGTACAGGGTCCAGGCTCACAAACTGCCACCCCAGGAAACGCTGGTCACGAATGAAGTCAAGCTTCCAAAAGCAGGAGAAACCATTACCCCCAGCTCCCCACAACCGACTGGAAATTTAAATTGGGTCTAATCCCTCTTGCTCCAGTGCAGAGCAGGAGCCTGGTGCTCCCTCCAGGCATAGGCAGCACTGCTGAGTGAGGGGAGCCAAAACTGGAGCCTGCAGCAGGGATGCCTGGTGGGAGTGACAAGCAGAGGCTGAGCTCATTTTTTTTCTTCCTCCTTACAATCTCCCTTTTCTTTCCATTTCACCACCTCCTTATTTAACATCATGGACCGTTGTGCAAAACCATCAGCCCTGTTTGCAGCAGTGTGACCTACTTTACTGTGTCGGCCTGACTTCCTCACTGAAATCGCAAGCTCAGAGCCCACCCAAGCCATTCAGTGTTTCTCAGCTGAATAACAAATCCAATTAGGTGGAAGAAAGCCTGGCTTTCACGCTGTCAGCGCCTGGACATCTCACTTCCCTCTCCCCAGCGCACGCTGCGCCACGGATGGCCATGTCTCACAGGCATCGTGCACAAGGTGCCCTCTGTGTTTGTGTGCTCCTCCCCCAAATAAAGGCGGTTGAAGGGTTCAAGAGGACAGATCCTGGCTATCCAACGTGTCCTTTCATTCCTCCTGACATCCCTTGGGTATCGCAGAGCTAAAGAATCAAATATTTTGTGGTTTTTCAGTTCTGGCTCTCTTGGGAAGCTCCCCCCAGCCTCAGCTGGCCCTTCAGCCAGGCCATGATTTAATCAAATCCCATCTCTCAGTCCTGGCATCACACCTAACCCCAGTCCTGTGGCTGAGAAAACGTTGCAATCCTGCCCTTTGCTGCTCCCCTTACTCTCTTTTCCACCCCAGCAGGGACCATTCTCCCTGCAGCCACCAGCAGGCAGCCAGACCCCAGGATGCTGGCTCTGCTCCATCGTGGGGGATAGCTGTGTATTAAGAGGGATGAGTAGAAAGAAAACAAGGAGAATAAAAGCTTGAGGGCCACCAGGAAAAGCCCTTTTGGTTTCTAACTGTCCTGGCTGGGTCTGACGGACAGACACCCCCTGCTCTGCTGTGAGCCCGGCAGCACTGGGGTCCGCAGCGTGTTACCACTGGGCTCTCCGGCAGGTGCAGGGAGGTGGGTAAACACCCACTGCTCCATTTCTGGGCCACTGTCTGGAGGAATGTCACATGCACACAAAACAGGAGCCGCTCCCCTCCAACGGCTGCTTCTGTGCACCCAGCTGAGCACCCGCCGCCTCCCGAATCCCTCCTCTGCCCGCGCTGCCACCCACCCCACCGCCTTACAGCTGCTCTGGGGCTTCCCACGGGGCTCTGCTAATGACTCACCGCTCCTCCTTGGCTCTAATTAGGCTCGTGTCTAATTAGGCTCACTGGAAAGATGCGGCCAGTGAGAAGCAGCTCTTTGGTGAAAGAAAAGGGGAAAGAAAGAGCGTCTGGAGACGCGGGGTGCCCAAGGGAGAGACGCCAGGCTGCGGCGAGAGGTCATGGGGCGTCAGGAACTGCCGGCTGAACTGCATCTGTGCAAGAGATGGGCTGCAAAGAAAGCGGAGAGCAAAGGGATTTAAATAAGCCCCTCCGGGGACCCTCCCGGGGCTCAGCCCTGCCCCATCAGGGAGCAGGGAACAAAACTTGGCTCTGTCCTGCTGGAACCACCTGGCTGAGGCGCCGGGATGTCCTCCAGCCGAGACCAAGGGTTGCTCTGTACAGCAGCACTGAACAAGTTGTCCACATGCACAAGGAGCCACAGGATGCAGAGGGAGCAGGATGGGGCTGTGCAGGGGGTGGGGGGAGCCTGTCCTGAACTTGCAGCATCCTTCCCGAGCAACCTGGGAACTCAGGGCACGAGAGCAGGCTCTGTAGCAAAGCCTTGTCTGGGAGGGATGTCAAGAGGTGTGAAGATAACTTTTTTGGGGGGGGACGACAAAGGGCACCCATTGGGTCTGCCCATCCCTGTGAAGGTAGGGGCTGCTCACTGATACAGTCTCTCCTATCAGTTGCTAGTGTCAAATATTGTTTCCCCCTTAATTTAAGCATGTTCCAACCCCAAACAAATCAACACTTTGCAGCGTTTAACATCCCCTCTAACTAATTAACAAACCCCAGGTGCCTTCTATGGCAAAGGTGAGCCATTCCTTTACCATTCACCTTGTATCTGATCACAAGGCATCTCACTCACTCCCTGAACTAATTAGGGGTTTGCCTTTCTTTCTTTTAATAAAGCCTCTATGAATGAGCAGCCTGTCTGCAAGCCCCAGCTCAGCTCACACCTGTGTTCTCCCAGAGCTCCAAATTGCCACCCTGGAGCCAGTGCCGGGACTGAACTGAGCAAGGGCAGGGAAGGGGAAATGCAGATAACACACATGTTAAAAGTGTCACTAAACTGTCCAAAGAGCCTCTCCTGGGCCTATCAATGCTCTTTTTAGACTCCCATCCAAGTGTAAAGATGCCAGTGAAAATCCAACTACCTCCAGATGACCCACCACATGGCCCCGCAGGGATCTTCTGCTCTTCCCCTTTACTGGTAAGGAGAAGCTGGGGCTGAGCAAGAAACCCAGGATGCTCAGAAACACATCAGGTGCTTGGGGACCATCTAAGATAATTGAGCCATGAGGTCTGGGAAGAACATCCATTACACCATCTCAGCTATGCCATAATGGCTCAGAGCATAGACTGCAGATGGAATTGTGGAAAGCTGGTTTTGGATATTCAAATTGACACATGGAGATGGCCTGGAGAGGCGGGGTCCTTTGTTTCCTACTCTGCCAAAGGCAGTTTGCATGCCTGGGCTCCCCTTTGGCCTGTGGAAACTGGGGTGGTTTGGTTTGTGCAGGACCAGAGAAGCTCATGCTGCCTGGCTTGCTCTGCACCCTGGCCTCTCCCTGGAAAGATTCAGCAAGAATTTGGTTTTTCTACACAGGATTTGTTATCAGTAAAAATGTTCTTCTTCCTCCCATGACCAATGCCTGCTGTGCCTCAGCAGCCTGGTAAATGAGCACTACCCACCTCATGCTGCCAGCAACAGAAGCAGCTGTTTTTACCGCAGCAATGGAAGAGCCTGGGGTAACCCAAGCGGTGCTTCTGTCGGGCATCCAGGTTGCAGAGCCAAGAGGGGCCACAGGAAAACGTGCTCTTTAAACGCCACACACAGGAGCCGACAGTTCGGCGAAAGCTTTTATTCACTTCGGTAAATAGGTGAGCTGGGACGAATGGGAACGCAAATAAAATGAGGACTACTGAACAGCCGTTGAGATAAACGAGCTCTTTCATCTCCTATCTCACACCCAGGGAGCTGCCCGCCTCGGAACAAGCGCTGCGTGACGAGGCGTAGGTTTGGCTTCATTGACATGATCCAGGTTTTTAGAACAGCACGTGCACCACCGATGTGAGCAGGGGGCAAAATACACACAGTGCACTGCTGGCTAACGGGGCACGGAGGGAGCTGGCATTTCCCAACACCTGTTAAGAAACAACCCAAGACCACCAGCCTGAAGGCTTTGATCAACACACCTGACTCTCCTCCAGCATCCCCTCGCCTTCCCTATCTCACCCCTGAAGACAAGTGAAATAAGATGGAAATTCAGCAATTCCTCTGCCTCAAAATCAATACGCAGAGGATGAAGGGTGCAGCTCTCTCTGCTCCTTCTGCCTGATGAGAGGATGCTCAAGTCTCATGCAGGACCAGTGGTCCGGGGACAGCTGTGACAGCTTTTAGGCTTTTACACATAAAGGAAAATGATGGTGGAGAAACTCCAGCTGTGGTGGCCCTCTGTGCTGACTCCTCATTGTGCTGTGAGTGAGCTCTGCTTTGGCTCTGTACTTTTGGCACCCTCTTCTGCCTGGACTGACACCTGCAGGCACTGGGAACAGGACCTACCTTCACCTCCCCAGGCCAGAGGAATGACCTAGATGCTGGCTACAGTCCTTCTGCCGGTTCTCCTGAAATAGGTAAAGCACACTGCATCACAGGTACAAACATCTCTCCTCCTCTCCCCAACCCTGCCATGAGAGGGAGCACCCCTAGTTCTCTCAGCCAAATGAGACAAAAACCCCCATGTCTGGGATTTGCCAGAGGTGCAGAGCTATCCTAGTGGGTTACAGAAACTCTACGCTGTAAGACAGCACATACAGCCACCAGACTGCCATTGATCTCAGCTTATGGAGCTGAAGTGGCTGAGATAATGGCGGTGACACTTCCTCTTGTAAAAAGATGAAAAGCCTTGTGTGAAGGGGGAAAAAACCCAAGGAGCTGCATATCATTATGGCCATATGCCCTTCATCTAAATGCAAATCTTCTATGAGGAGAAAAATAAGTTAGAGTCCAATAGGTGCAGACTGGAATCCAGATGATAAAAGCAATGCAAACATTTGATTACAGGTAGGGTTACGTCTACTCATTCAGCCTTGGTACAACAAAGCCAACAGGAGAAATGCCAAAAGTGTGGAATCAAATTGGGCAGAAATCTCAGACTTAAAATCAAATTTATTTAGAGGAAAAATGACTTTACAAGAGGTTGATGCTGATAACTAAAAAGAAAGATAAATAAAAGCTTGTTACAAAACCTAATGGTTTCTGGCAAGTCACAGAAAAACTGAAGATTTTTACAGTCAATAACCTGCTCACTTTTTACATAATTACAAATTAACATACAGCAATTAGGTTTTACCCTCTTTTTAAAATTTTTTTTTTTCAACTTTTATTATTTTAAAACTTTTTTAATGGGTTCAACATGAAAATGCAAAGCTTTTTTCTTTATTTATTTCTTTTTTTTTTTTTAAGAAACAAACCAAAAGCAGAGGTATATCAGGTTATTATAATACACCTCCTCAATGCTCTGGGAATTACTCAAGTGCATTCCATATTAGTACAAAATAAACATCAGGCTAAACTTTAACCATAGGCGAACTGAACTGGACACAGATTTTTATAATTTTTTTTTGAATCAGTGTTTAATATCGATAAAGAAAATAGTAAAATACTTTAGAGCATGGAAAGGATGGATACCTATAGACAGCTTAAATACATACGAAGCTTATAGCTGTATGCAAAGCAGTGAATGTTATCCTGCTCCCCCCTCCCCCCAAGCAATGGAAGCTGAATATATTTGGGCAAAGCATCAGTGTCAGTGAAATGCATGTGGAAAAGGGCATCAAGCCCTGAAAACGCAGGTGGGAAGGGAGCTAGCGTTACACTTCCCATCACTTGGGAGTATGAGGTGTATGAGATTAAGCCAGTTCAGCTCGCCTATCTTTAAAACTTAGCTGCATCACCAGATCAGAATCATTGATTGCTGCTCCTTCTGACAAACGAAGCAAGTTATGAGCAGCAGGGGAGGGGTTTTTTTATTTAAAAGAGTGCCCTAAATTATGCTTCATTCCCAAACCTGGCCAGCAGGCAGAATAATTTCCAGAGTTCTGGTTAACAAGGAATGTTTTGCAGGATTTTAGCAGATACTCTCCTGTGCCCCCTGCCCAGCCCTCCCTTGCCCTGTGCCAGAGATATTCTAGACAGCTTCCTTGGGATTTGGCACCTGATGAAGCTCTTCTGACTCGGCGGCATTTGGAAGGACTGGATTTGGCTGTTTCAGCAACAGCTTTGAGATATCCTAGTGCCTGAAGGAAGGTGCAAAGATGATCACACTCCACGGATGCTCTGGCCTGTGAAAGGCAGCACAAATCCGCACAAGCTCATGGCACTACTGTGCTTCTCAGCAGTGGTCAAACGTCAAGAGTGAAGGGTCCACCCCCAGTGGAGCTGAGAGCTCCTGCCCCAGGGATGGCACCTGGGAGGTCCCCCAACAGCCTGGACAGTAAGTAACTTAGTGCATGGAAAGGGTCTCACTTGACTTATTTGGTTATATCCCCCCACACATCCTTTGCTCTGGGTTTCTCCAAGGAAAAGGAGGTCGAGGGCAAACCGCTGGCAGGACAGCTTCCCTACCCGCTGTGAGGGTGTGATGGTGACACTGGCACGGGCTCTCCTGGGGGATAAGCCTGAGCCATGAGAAGCCAGTTCCTCTGATCCTGTCACTCACCCTGTCCGCAGTGGGACTGTAGTCATATTCACGCCCACTTTGGTTTAAAAATAATACAAAAAGCTTGACCCTTCCTCCCCTCCCAGGGTAAAGCCAAACCAAACCAGGAATATGCCTACTTGCAGCTCGGATTTCGCTGGGGATGCAGAGGGGAGAGCAATGGCTAAGATGATTGTCTCCACGTAACCAAAATGAAAAGGGACAAGACCAGTTCCATTTAAAGTGCTTTACGGCATCAAACTGACGTCAAGTTACATGTTGAGATGATCACTTCACTTAAAAGAAGCTAAGGCCAACCCCACACAATTCCATCAGGTCTCACACCATTTGCTACGGCTACTCTCTGTCACCAGGGTATTCTGGCACTCCCAGCTAATACTGACCACTTCTGTACTTCACCTGAGCCTGCGCTCCCACTTCCCTGGTCACTGAAACCCCTTCTGTTGGGTAGTGATAAAGACCAGGCTGAGAAAAGCCCAAGAAAAGAAAGTCTCCTTTTTCACCTCCATGAAACACTAGCAAAAAAAGCTCTGAGAGCCCTTGCAGGGTTCTCGTCTCCCTCCAACAATACAGGCTTCACACAGACATTTCTGAACCTGCTCTGCATCCCAGGAACCCAATGCCAGACAGAATGGTTTGGGTGTTCCAAATGGGATTAAGGGATAGGCTCTGGGAACCAGATAAAGCATCAGACTGAAGAAATAACATGCTTTCAACGGCTGCTGGATAGATGTCAGGTATGGAACTGGAGCAAATGCAATTTTAAGGCCAGAAAGAGGAAAGGCTTTGGTGCTGTAAAGCTGGAGCTGTACTCTAGCAGACAACCCTAGGCAACCTGCTGGGATCAGAGTGGGAATCCAGCTCTGGGAATGTATGCCAAGCCTTTCCAAAGAAAACCTGAGAGGGGGGGAAAAGAAAAGGCTAAAGAGATAAAAACAAGCCTTCACCTTCCTAAAGGTGAAAGGAGGAAGCAGTGTAGGAGTAAAGGCTTCATTCCAAAAAAATGAATCACACAGTAACCAGTAACGTACATCCTCCAGGGACAAAGGTCTGTCCACCACAATTTGGCACAAACAGCTTCGATATGCAGTATTTCTAGTCAGTGTATTTCTGATCCATGCCCAAGGTTTCTTTGACAAGGAACTGTGGGGTCCTTAGGAGATCACTTAGCAAATCCTGTTTTCACTTAGGGCACTGGATGCTCTTTTGGATTTCCACAGGTCAGAACTGATGGTCAAGCCAGGCAGAGGCTCAGCCCTGAGTCGTGTGTCTCCCCTTTGATGCCCTCCTCAGAGCCACAGGACATTCCCATCTTGTTAATTCAAGAAGTGTTGGGACTGGGAAGAAGACAGAGGGATGAAAAGAAAAGCTCATACTGGCAAAGTACAGACCAAGGGGAACTTCCAGAAATACCAGGAACCTGATCTCTGTTTACACAATTGTCAATGAGCCATGCACTGCTTTGGTTTCCAAAAATTACAGCTTGGCAGATTAGATTCATTTTAGCAGATATATAAATACGAGGGCAGAAGTTATTTTCTAAAATTGGTGGTTTCCTTATGAAAAAGGTAACACCACAAACCACCTTTCAGGTTCAGGAGAGCTGCCTGTATCTCCCTGGAGAAGTGACCAGACCCTCACATCACTGCAACGTGCTCCATGTTTTGCTTTTTCCTTTGCCACCAAAAAGATATGAGAAAACCTACACAAAATATCTAAACAGGGAAACTAACTGATAGGAGGAGTCTTGTCTGAAGTCCCTGATGCTTTTTCCAGACTTTTGGCCCAAAGATGCTCTGCCTTAAAGAAAGCTCTCAGTTGAAATTGTGTGACTCTGGGCATGGCAAGGGCTGCTAAGCAGCACTGCGCAGACCCTGGTTTTGTAGGAACCAGGGAGATAAGGACATTTGGTTTACCAATCTCTTGGTAAAGGAAAAAAATAAAAAGAAAAAAAACCAAACCACCCTCAAACTCCCAAACAAAAGCAAAATAAAAAGTAAAAAGAAATAAAATAATAAAACCAAGTAAACTTCTTTCAAAAAAAAAGAACTCTTTCAAATAAACAGAAAGATAAATATTTTTTGCAAGCCCTGCTTGCAATTAAGAATAAGCACCAAATAATATTAAAAAAAAGCAAAATAAAAATAAATCTCAAACTTTTTTTTTTTTTTTTTTAATTTTTTTTTTTATTTTCTTTCTTCTGAGTCTTATCAGTTTAGAGAGCTTCCAAAGCAAGCAGGCAGTTTAGGATCCCCTGCACTGACCAAGACAGACCGGTCTAAGCATCCACCTCACCATCAGTGCTGTTGATACTCATCAGCATCAAACTCTGAAAACTGCTGCAGGTTACTGGCTTGTGAGAAGCCAGAGAGCAAATTGAAATCAAATAGTAGTGCAAGAAGAGAATTTTTCTTTTTTTTTAATTTTTATTTTTTTTTTTCTTTTTAAGGAAAATTGATAGGAAAGGAAATGCACTTGGACAGCTTCAAACCCTGAGCAAACCCTTGAGCTATTCTGAAGCTGATAGCGTCTCGTAACCATTTACAAATCCGCTCGGGCAATTCCTCTGAGGGGGTTTGGAAGAACAATCAGTTTGGAATAAAGTTTGGCTTGCTGCCATTTCTCTTCCCCTGCTGAACACATCCCTGTATTCAACAGCTGTACAAACACCTCACAGTCGGCACAGCAAGAGTCACCCTCAGACCTTCCAACACGGGGACACACACAGACACTTCCCCCCTAGAGCCCACGGCGATGGAAACAGAGCTGCCACGCTGGACCTTTGGACCTGCCTCACAGCGGTTTTGTCCATGAGAATGTATTTTCTCCCAGAAATGGTTAAGTGCACAGTACTGTACAGGCAGAGGGACTGGGAGCCCCATCTTTGGAGCTCACTCTGCTCACTGTGCTCAGCCCTCCTGACCTGCCACGTCTCACTGAAGTGCTCCAAAATTGCCTGACAAAATCCAGAGAAACAGAACCCCAACGGTACCACAAAAAGAGGGGGAAGAAAAGTACAAATAACAGGACAAAAGTCCCTAAAAGCAGATTTTCAGCCATCTCTCCTGTAGGTCATCAGGCTTGTACTGAAGGGATGTCAAATGTAACTGGAGAACTGTATTCTGGCAAAAAAAAAATCCAAATCTTTACTTAGGGGATTGGAAGGAGCAAGCTGGAGCTCCAAGAGATTGTGTAAAAAATGGCTTAGAGTTGTTCCCACTTGAACACTGTCTGTTCTGGCTCCCTGGGGTTGCTTTACAAGCTTACCGAATTTCTCTTCTGCATCGTTTTAAATATACCCAAAGACATTCTGCTTGGTTCTGGAAACAGCCTGACATTTAAACCCTCTGCCTCATGGAAATCTTTCAGAATTACTTTAAATTGGTTTGTTTTTTTTTTTTTTTGTTTTCCCCTCTGAATTTATGTTTTGACTGCTGTTACTGCTTCCTGGTGTGAGGTACCTTTAAGAAACCAAACAGTTCATATAGCATGAGCACAAAAGGGGCATGCAAGCCAATGGCATTACAATCAGAGCAGTAAGGACAAGATACTGGACGATATCTACACGCTCCCTGAAAGTTATCAGGTAGCAGCTATCCCCATAGGCCGAGCTAAGCTTGGCTGTAAAGACTGCAAGCATATCCCAGTGGATACATAAGATACATATATGTATATATACAGTATGTCTATATATGCCAGTGTGTACGCACCACTTGTAGAGTCCTAATCTTTTGCTAAATGCTTGGTTTTGGTTATGTTCCCCAGAAAAGGGGAATTTGAAGGCACAGACCCCTTAAGGCTATGTTCTCTCATCCTTTAGCAGTAAGGAGAGACAGAAAATGTCTATCCCAATCCATTTAATCCAAGGTTTGCACAGAGAGATGGTACTATTTGCCGTGCAGTCAGCCTCTGCGGTAAGAATTCACACAAAACCATAGAAGAGAGGCCCTTTCCCATCACTTAACAGACTTCATAACATGTTTTATTTAAACCTCCAGATGCTTGTCAGGTGCAGGCAGGGAGATGTTCACTGTGCCAATGCCAAGAGTGACCAATGGAACCGTCTGTGTTCAGCAGAAGATCTCCTCACCCTCTGGAGGTGCTTCTGAAGAATGAGAATCTGCAGCACAAGAGAACAAGTGGGAATCATTATGGGAATATAGGAATGCAGCAGGCAGAGCAGGACTCCATGCACATGAAAACAACTGTCTGCCCAATCCACTGGCATCTTAAAAGATGTCCAGTTCCCTGATGAGCCACCATGAAATTACATCTCATAATTGCTGAGCTTTCCTGTGCACAAGTTGGAAAGCATCAGTGAGTTAATATGGATAAAGCCAGTCACTGGAAGGCGTGAGATCAAATTTCACATGGGTCAGAGGTTTGAGGTGCAGAACTGAGTCCTAAGGGGATGCAAAACTGCCAGGGAAAAAAACTCCATGTGTTTTTTTCAGATCAAGAGACAAGGCAGGCTGACTGGAGGGGAGAGGCTGCCAGAAGGGCTGCAGGTATCACTTCCAACTTACAACAGAATTAAAGCAGACAGCAATGCCGCAGGGGCTGCAACAGCCAGGAACGTCCCAGCAGCAGCTCCTGAAAGCACATACCCCAAAGGAGGACACTGTCCTCCTCAAAGCAGAGCAAGCTAAAAAATAAAAGGAGAATCCATCCCATGGAGGCTGCTCAGGATGGGACAGGGAAGGGAAGGAGCAGGGAGCAGAGTGTACCCCTCTGACAACCCCAGGGGCTGCAGAACAGGCAGAAAAGCCCACAGATCATTTTAAGCTGGGAACTCCACTCATCACAGCTTATCTTCTCCATCCCTGTGTTATTATACACATTCAAGGCTAGATTTTGTGGCTTCCAGAAGTTTGCTGACTGGAGGAAAAAGCCAGCTCACAGACCCTGAAAACACATCTATGACCTCCCCTGACACTCACCAGACTGTTGGGAGCGATGTCCTCTGCCCTTTTTCTTCTTTTCCTTCTTCTCCTTTGGTTTGGCCAAACTGAAGAGGCGGGTAGGCATCTGGGGCTGCTCCCCAGCTGCCTTGTTAGTCTGGTTTGTTGTGCTAAGCAAATGGAAAGTGCTTTTCTCTTTGTGTGTCCTTGAAAGACTGTTCCTTTTCGGGGAGACAGACAGTTCTGCATCAAATTGCCCTTGTTTAGGAAGGGAAGGGCACTTCTGCTTGGAAGAGTCATCGATGCTGGACTGGGAAGGGACTCTTGCAAGTTTCTCATGTAGATTTGAAACCTATAAAGAAAAAGAAAAGTGTTTCACTGGGGTATGAAAGAGGCTCTCAGAGAACCCGGATAGGAAAGGTATGTCCCAGACCACTCAGAGACAGGTTGTTCTTGTGAACATCCAGCCCATTCACCGTCTAAAAAGTGGTCCCCCATCCAGGCAAAGAATGAGAGAAGCAGCCCTCTCAGCTTAAGACAAAGAAACAAGGCCTATAAAGCACAATGCTCCGGTATCTTTTGCTCCTACATGTACTATGCTATGTATCAACAAGCCGAGGGCAAATATTCTCTAAGATCTCGATACCAAGACTCACCCTGCATCGTTCGTGCACACAGACAGTGGCAGAAGGCCAAGGAGAAGCATGCCTCTCTGGCAGGGGAACGCCAGCACACAGCACCGGAGCAGCATGTGTCAAAGGAAGCCTTCCCAAGCAAAAGATGAAAGCAAAAACATTTTTCCTGATTTATTTTTTCTTTTTTTTTTTTTTTTTTTTCCTAACAGCTGTCTAGGGATGTAATTGAGCCTGCACACTCAAAGGGAAGATCAAAACAACAGCTCAACAAAGCCTCACCAAACCCTCTATTAATAGCTCTGCAATGTCAGTAAGATACCTGCTTTGGAAAGGTGCTTCCTTCTCCTGATCCCCCAGGCCTCACAGTTATTTTACCTCTCAGTCTCTCCCATAGCATCCATGCCCCTCGCATGTCTACGTGTGCTCGATGCTGGAACAATGTCACTGCGTTGCTTGGAAAACTTCTGGCCTGATCAGGAACTGGGGTGGGAGGGAGCAAGCCCTCCTCTGATGATTTGCTTTTCAGAGCTCACTGCTGAGCTCTGCAATTAGTCCATTCAGGCACCCAAAATCATTCCCATTCTGCAATCCAGCATTTATAAACTAATTTTGCTCCAGCTCTAAGCAAATTACCCTCAGAATGAGTGAGTTACAAACAAACAAACAATCAACAACAGGCTTAAGGTTCAAATTCAGCCCATGTTTTGCCAATAGATGCTTGCTCTCCTCAGCCAGACTGCTGCACAGCTATAAAAAAATAAACCCCAGGTTGCTGAAAAATGCAAAGAGCGTGATCTGTGTGTGGGCAGCCAGACACCAGAAGCCTCTTGCAGCAGAGCTGGGGACCTCTGCTCACTGAGCCATGACCAAACTGCATTTGCCCACTCTCTTTAGGACAGGGACAATGTCCATCTCTGTGCTAGATATCGAGAATGCTTTTGGAGATGGGATGTAAGCACATAAGCAGCCTTCCCCTGCAGTTATCAACCTTGCAAGTGGCTTTTGTGACAGCTGGAGGGTGCAGGGTAACGCACAACACTCGGGCAGTTTCAGAGAAGGACGTCTCATCTGCCTGACTGCTCCCCAGAGCTCAGCTCCCATGGGGTGAAGGCCAATGTCAAAGGCAGTATCGACCTCCTGGGATTGCTTAGGGCATTTTCTTTGCAAGCCAGCCACCTCCACGCTGCCATCTACCTACTACACACGGCACAGAAAAGCAGACAGCTCCGGCTGCTGTAACCACCTACTGCTCAGGAGTGACCAGGACTCCCGCATACACCACGCTGCATCAACACTGGCAATGCCTCAGCACCTCTGGAGATGCAGCAAACGCAGCCCTGCACACCACATGCAAGGAAAGAGCCAGTTTTAAATACCAGGCCCCGCACGCCTAGGGCTGGGCTGGCATAATTTTATCACTGCTAGCATGCAGCTGGCCCAGGAGTGATCTGGGAGCTACCTGCAGGGCACGGCTTCTGCAGTAGCCTGGCTGTTGGCAGCATTTACCTGGTTGTGGTCAGGCTCCTGCTGCATTTGAGCTAATCGCTCCACATCTTGCTTGAACTGTGCCTTCTCCCTCTCCAGCTGCTTCTGTGCTGTGCGAAGCCTCTCCAGGTCGAGCTGGTAGGAGGCCTTCTTCACTTGCAGCTCCTCTCGTTCCCGCTCCAGATCCTGCCACCCTCTCTGGATCTGCTCCTCTCGCTGGGCAAGGTGGGCCTCCTGCTCTGCAAGCTCCTTCTCACGGACTTCCCACTCCTTCTCTCTCCTCCGTCTCTCCTCCTGGTGCTGTGTCTGCTGCTTCTTCAGGTTGGCCAGTTCCTGGCGCTGCTTCTCCAGGTTGCGCTGCTTCTCCTGCTCCAGCAATGAGGGCGGGCGGAAGAAGCTTCGGGTCATAGCCCTCTCACTCAGAGCCAGCTTCTGATCCTCGATGTAGGTGTCCTGCTGCAGCACGACGCCCTAGGAGAGGGGGGACACAAGTCACTGCAGCGCCCTCTCCACAGAGGGAGGCTCCATTCCTGAAAACCTCAGGGTGCTGTATCAAATTCCTTCTTCCCCCACCAAATTCACAGCTCGGCACTGCTGCCTTAAGGCTGGGCTACCAGAGGGTGCTGGCAGAGCATCTTCCCCAGCAGCTTCCCAAATTCAGGTGGGCAGCAGTTCACTTAGGCAGTAGCTCATTCCTACAGCCAGCAGGCACGCTGCCTGCCAGTCGGCCGTGGGTTTTTCAGCCATGCAGGGATGCGACAAGCAGAGGAGAAGGGGAGAAGGGGGGCACAGCGCGAGCAGCTGTTACTGGTTGGTAGGATGCACAGTTCAGGCAAGCGGCATGCAAAAGCAGGATGGGTGGCCAAGCCTACCTGCAAAGCACTGAGCAGCTTATGGAGGCTGGTAATGGTTTGGAGGACCTGCTGCGAGAAAACAAAAGCGTTGCTATTAGATCTCACTGGGTGCCAGGGTATGCGTAAAGCACCCTCCTTTTCCACTGCGACACACTGGTGGGTCTGAGGAGCTGTACGGCCATCCCGCTACACCCTCATTTTTCTCACTCTTCGCTTGCAATGACCGTGTCATCCCCCAGTACAGGAATACGTTCCTTGGACATTCTCAGAGGTACTTGGCATCATTTTCCTCACTTTCCTAAGCCATCAGGGCAGCAGGGGAGGAAATGTCTGCAGAGGCACTGGTATAGACCTCATGGGAACTCCCGGGATGTCTCTGCAAACCATTTCTCACAGCATCAGCTTGCTCAAGAACAAGCAGCGCAATTGGGATGAAACTGGCAGTTGATTTAATGTCAGGGAAAGAACTTCAAGGAGCAAAAAAAAAGAAATCTTAAAATGAAGATGGACTATTTGCACTCTTCCACCCTTGGCTGACCCATACAAATCCTACTGTCCTGAGACAGAAAAACTGTTCATGGGGTTCTCTGAAAATACAGGTAAATGTGAACACATTGCATCAATAGAGAGCAAGCTACTTTACAGCTATGCCCTGTCCCTAAATATATTCTTAGCTAAAAATTTCTCTGAATCTCTCATATCCTACAATTACTTTTAAGGAGAAAAAACCCCACCGCAGTATTTGCCATAGTGGTGCAATAGCCAGTATTAAGAGAACTGCTTCTCGTTTTGCCATTAATGCTAATTGGGAGTTATGAATGTGTATCAAAGGGAGAAAAGAAATCTAATTGCTCCAATTCACTGCACCTGCAACATAAAATTAAACTCCCTCTGTCTGCAGATGCACAATAAATACAGCCCTGAGCATCCTAGCGGTAATTAACCCTTGCTGCCTATAATCAGCACATACCATCCTGCTGGCAAGCAGATGACAATCAGTGAATTCCCTGTCTGAACAACCAAGGTTAAACAAATAAATGACACAGTGGGTTCAGCTTAATGTATTTAAAAGTCTACATGCGCTTCAGCAAATGAAATGTATTTTCTTCTACATTATCACCTATTGAGACAAATTCACTTGCACTTAAATGAAGGAAACAGCTGAGCAACAGAATCAATTCTTACCTCATTATTCCTTTTCAACACGAACATCAGATTAGCATTTCCACCCTATGAAAAGATCACCGTTTTAATATGAGGACAAATGAGAAATCACAGCAAATGTGTTCTGAAGCTGAACTAATGACAGACACATTAAACCCCCCTCCATCTTCCATTCTGGGAGAATTCATGCATGTTTTTTAGGCAAGTTAAAATCATGGAAAATAAAGTGTTAATTAGGTATCACTTTGTAGTTATTTGATGGATCGATCCACAGCAAGAATAGGTGCAAGGTTATAGTCGACCTTATCATTTCAATAATGATGCATAATTAAACACATGCTTTAGCTGATCTGCAGACAGATGGCAGATAACCTGTGCCACAAAGGAATACTACTGATTTGCAGCAGCTTTCAAGTCAGGATTCTAGCTACAGCAAAACATTTTTGGCTGCATACTTCCAATTTTATTTTATTTTTAACTTATTAGGATACATCTAATTGTCAGAACATTTGGGCATTTTTCAACACCGGAATTGTCAAATTCTTGACATCTGAACTCAGTGGCAGCAGACAGATAAACCAAGTGATAAATCAAGCGATACCTTCTTTAAAATGCTGTCCGACTCAGTTCTCCGAAGATCCTGAGCATCGTCGCCTTCATCTTTTGCTCCACCTAAAGGAAGAAGCCAGCATTGACACTAGTTATTCAACTTTTTAAGCCACAGATGAACTTGCAAATGTCTGAGAAATTTAATACAGGAAACTCAGATGTTTCACCAAAGGGAACACAGAGCTCTTGACACTTTAACTAAGTGCATTTGCTCCCTACGTATACAGAACGTGTCAGCACTACCAGAAAAAGTGGATGTGAATGCAGATTAGGATTGACTTTGGTTTCAGACAAAGTGCTGATAAATTTGGCACACTCCTATTAATCAGTGCTCTGTCTAGCCCCCACACTGCTGTCTATTACCAAAGAATACTTGCTGAGAAGACATGAGGCAGAGTAAGAGCAGATGGAGAACAATAACAGTATCACATCAGGGTATATTATTGCAGGTATAGTTTCAGTGCCTCTCTTGTGCAATTTACAGCTGGGTCAGATACTGCTGCACAATACCCTGTGTAATTTTATGCTAATGATTTCTCCCTAGCCTTACTTATCAGAAACCCTTATCTTCAAAGGGACACTGGACTGCTCTAACTTCCCTCTGGATGGCTAGTATCCTGAGCAGGACTGGACTGATTTGTGGGGCCAAGAGGGCTGCAACCCTATACCTGCGCTGCCCTTCAGTTCACACAGATGGTGAAGGAGTTGCATGGCTCTTTGGTCCTCTAGTTCTTGCCAAGACTTTTGCATTCTCCTTGCCAGCTGAGATGCAGCCCATGGGGAAAAAAACCCACGCCTGCAGTGGTAACCTCCCTACTGCCATTCTTTGAATGATAAATAACTTTACATACACCTGTATCTGCATCAACATGAAGGACATCTACCTAGTGCAAAGGCCCTTTCCTCCTACCATCCCCCCAGGCAGGCTTTGTTATTAAAGGCTGACCCTCAAGTCCTCCTAACAGACCTTCTCTCCTGTGCAATGTCCTGGGACCTTCCACCTCTTTGCAAGAGGAAACACCTCCCTTCTGCTTTGCTGGAGGGGAGAAAGAAGGGGAGTCAGGTTATAAGCCTTGCCCAAGGTTGCACAGGTTGTGAACAGAAGAACTGGAGATGAAAGCCAAGTTTCATGCCTCTCGGTCTCCAGCTGAACAAACAGGCCTTGCGTTCTTTTCCCAAATTCTCACAAGACCCTACAACTATTGAATTACAATCTAATTCAAAAGAAGACATTTCTGCAGAAAACCCAGAGCTGGGCAATGAACAGCCTGAGGTTGTCCCATTCATCACTACAACAGAGAGAGGCACAACCCTAAACAAAACCCTCCAGTATGAATATATTTGTCATTATGATGACAAGGCCTGGGGAAGGCTTTGCAGCTTTCCAATAGCACTGGGAAAATCTCTACATACTTCTCATGTCTGACTGTCTGGAGCTGACACTACTCCTTTAATGCAGAAGGTCAGACGAGGTCCAACGATCCCAGTGCTGAGACAGACACTAGCACAGCAAAACCGGCTTTATTGGGAGCATGAGTGAGACCACAGAGAAAGGAATTTGAGGGCAGGGAAGTTTCTGATGACTAGGGCAAAGAAAGAGAGCATTGGGAAGCAGCCAACTATGCGGCTGAAATAAATATTCACACATTTGTTTGGGAGAGACTTAATTGCAGGAATAACACACACAGTTGTATGTGGAACACAAATGCACAGAGAGCAGAGGCAAGGGAGAAGGTGCTTGATTCAGCAGTATCTTCATCCATTTGCAAATGCAACAGCACCAGCCTCCTGCTGGAAGGTAACTGAGGAATGAAGAACAGAGCTGCAGATACTATAATAAGAACATAAAGAAACTAATCTGTTAAGAAGCCAAATGCTTTCAATGTGGCATGTAAGTAAAGGAGTAATTGACTTAGAGCATAGAGAGAGAGGAGTGAGGAGTTCAGATGTTCAATCTTCATGTAGCCACGACTTCTCAACTACCATCATTCCACCTGTACATAGACTTTCCTAACTACTTATTTAATCTATCAACTATTATTGGAGAGGAGCTGGGAAACCCAAATCACCCAGCTGCTGGAGTCCTTCTGAAGCAAGAGGATACGATGGCATTATGTATTAACACACGTTGGTATGCACACATGTAACTACTCACACTTGGAGGCATTCATCTGGTGACTGTCAAATCCTCCAAAAGTTTCTGCTCTTCTAGGGAGTGAGATAGGGCCAACTCCTCCTTCTTGTTCCAAGGCAGTGCTACTGACCTGCTGGCCAAGGGCAGTGCCCAGGCTTCTGTTCACCAGGTCTTGCAGCAGTTCAACTGATGAAAAGCAACAATATCCCTGTTAAAGACCAGCTCAAGCTTTGGAGCTATTTTCATCCCTACCTGAGCTCAGGTCAGAAATTCACAAGCTTTGCTGCACTAAGAAACCATGTTTCTAAGACAATGATATGAACAGTATGCATTCCCCCTGCAAAAACTCAGCCTGTCTGACCATTAACTCCAATTCCTCGAGCTCTGCACAGGCTTACACCTCCCTCTCCTCTTCCAGGAAACCCTGGTATGCACTGATAACAGCATTTAATAATTTGTAGCCTCTCCAAAAATCACACCAGAAAACTGCCCGAGTTTCCATCTACCCTTGCACTTGTCAGACTTGCTTGTCCCTTGCAGGCACCATAAGCACCTGCTGGAACCTGAACCTCCTCTCACACCTTGTTGAGACTGAAGCACAGCAAAAGTCTGGATGGTATAAATTTCAGCCAAGGATACATGCTGCACTGCTCCTGACCCCAGTACAGATTCAATGCATGGTTGTTTTCTGTGCTGGCTTCTTTTCTGCCCAATTTCAATAGCCATCAGTATCTGCTTCCTTTCCTGATCCTCATTACCTGTCCCTGAGACAATATGGTGAGTAGCAGTATCTCCTTATCTATGCTGTTATTCAGACTTCCCCTGCAAAACTGTTGCTTGAGGACTGATGGCTTCACCGAAGGTGGGTGCGTTGATGAATGTAACTAACGTGTCACTCTGACTTGCTCACCTTCATTTATTGCAGTTTTCATAATGGCCTCTCCTTTTGGTGCCTCTTCTGTGTTGGCTCTGAAGAGCAGCCTGGAGCCTGGCATGTCCTCTTGCACAGAGCTGTCTGCCATGTCCCGGAAGATTTTAGCCTTCTCCTCCAGCAAGAGGAGGATCTGCTTGTCCTTCTGCTGAAGTTGTTCTGTGGGGGTGAATAGAAAACACAGGTGAAGACAGAGAGAAAAGCTTCAGCAAGAAAACAGAGTGATTCCTGGGACACTGGCCCCATCTAGTGGAACCTGATGATACAGCCGTGCCCTGCGCCATCCCGCACAGCAATGAGAGCCGGCAGGGCCAGGAAAAAGTAATGCGAGGTGAGGTGCAAACAAGGACTGCAATTATTCACCGGGGGCAGGATTCTCACTCCTTTGGAAAAAAAGAATCACAGTTCAACTACAAAACCCAACACAAAAATTCCTGTAATTTTTTCAAAAGCTGCTCCCCAAGCAGGTTTTTACCTTTCAGTACTCTCACTTTTGCATCTGTCACTTTCTTTTCGAACTCGGACTCACATGGGACTCCTTCATCTTCATCCTTATCCCTGAAGGAGAGACATGTCTCAGTTACTACCAGAACATGACCACATGCATCACCCGCCTTGCAAGAAGGAACTTGTTATCTTACATGGTGTTCATTGTGTCTTGAATGATCTGTATCCAGCCATTACGTTCTTCTTTGGAGCTGGCATGGACTTCCACCATTTCGGGATCTTTTACACCCATACTGATCAGGAACAAACCCTTCTCTTCATGCGCCACTTCTCGTACAATCAACTTCTTCAGAGAGATCACAGTAGATTTCTGGTCCTTCAGATGGAAAGAAACGGGTGAGGAGGGTGAACAATACCAGATGCAAACTAGCACTGAAAAGGTCGCCAATACCCATTCCACTAACTCTCTCAGGCTGTAAATATTTCCTGAACCTACTGGCTAATTAAAAAAATAAATCATTTTAATGAGGTCAAAGAACAAGGAAGGGCTTGCTTTCCTCCATCTGTCCTGTAAGAAAAGCAATTTCACCTTGCTCCATTTTCAACAGAGAATTAATTGAAAATTGACTATGTGATTTTGAAAACTCTACCATACTTTGCTCTTAACTCCAGCAGACCTTTGATCTCATCTCCTCTTGCCCACACGCTCTGTCATTAATATCACATTTTCAAATCACACAAACCCCCTGCTGTTCTCAGAAGCTCATAGCTGACTCCTATGATGGGTAAGACTCGTGTAAGAGGATGTTCATTATGCATTATGGCCTCTGTAATCAGCCCGCTCTGTTAAAACGTCCCTTTGCTGTTGTGTCATCTGCATATGAGTCATCTTCTCTTGCATTTTACAGGATGCTGCTCTGGGGTGACGTGGTAGCGGTTCACCAGAAAGGGGTTGTGTGCAAATCGACTCCCCCTGTGCAGGGCACAGAGTCTGTGCAATTGTTGGTGGGATTGGAATAACAAATTCTCAGCTTTCAAAATGTTCAAAGGGTGGAAAGGTCACAAGGTTTAGCCAGTCTAGACCATGCCTGCAAGGTACAGTCCCAACAGACTCAATTAGGTACTAGGTTTTCTTTAGCAGGTCAGTGTGCTTAGCCCTTTTATGAGGCCTGCCTTCAAAAGCTAATGTTTTTAGTCTTGTGCATTATAAATATATTCCTCTGACATTTGTTTTCAAGCTTTTCTGCTGAATTTACTGCAGTGGCATTTCCCCTCCCTCCCCCCCAGCAGTTCACAATGTATTAGGACATTTCCTTCTGCTAAGATTCATTTTTACAATGTTTGTATTATCCCATTGCCTCCTCCCACCCCAATCACTGCTTCAATTTGCACAAACTGAAAAGCAGTAAGTGTATCAGGCGACAGGCAGGTTTTCAAGGCCAATTATCAGCTGTGCCAAGGCACTGCAGAAAGGGGAGGTGGGGCACAAAGACATGTTTTCCTGTAAAAAATAACAGAGTCTGCTCAGGAAAGAAAAATGTTAGAAGGAAGAAAATTAAGTTGTTTAGCAGGTAATGGCTGGCTTCACTGCACAACACACATCAAAGGTCTCTCATGTAGAAAAGGAAGGATAAAAGGTTGATGCCTTACCAGTGAGGCAAAGACATACTTCTGGTCCTTCTCCTGAAGGAATATGAGCGTGTCAGAGAGGAGAACAGCCTGGACTTCTGCAAAAGAAAAAGCACACCAGTGCAGTATAACCACACAACCCACCCCGAAGCATTCCTTGTAGTAACACCAGTGCTGGGGAGTGGTAGGGCTATTTTTGCAAATCCTGGAAGTGGGGTCAGTCTCCTGGTGAGCAGGGGCAGCTCCTGGAGATGCCGGGTTAGGTTAGCTCTGAACCAACTCTGCCTTGCACAGAATAAAACAGCTCCTGGGAAACCTGCAGGATTTTCTCTCATCTGTCAGAGCAGGGGTGCTCCTTGCCAGCTGTATGCTTTCTAACAGTGAGGACATGGGCATACCAGTAAAAGCTAGAGATGCTCACTGAATACAAGCGCTGTTTTCTCAAACAATCAATATTTTAGCCCTCGAGCAAAATATCTGCACAGGAAGTTTTGGGTTTTATGGTTCTCTTGATGAATGGCTTGTGGAGTGTAAATTATTGTGCAACAACAACATTTGTCAGCTGCGGTTTCTTTCCCAGGAAATACTGACTTCAGGAGCCACCACTAATTCTGCTCACAGACAAACACAACGCTTGCTGACTCCAAGGGGAGCCGATAGACCCTGCACGAGATGCAGGACCTGTTTTTTTTTTTTTCACGGGAGAACATCAAGCCAACAGAGGATTTTAAATCAGAATACAGCCTTTTCCCAGAGTACATGTACAGCCATCCAAGTCTCCTAAGGACATATCATGAAGTTGCACAGCAACTACCGAGTATAAAGCCACACCCATAGCCCTCAGTACAAAGAGTTTTTGTGTAATGTACTTGGGAAATCTTGTGACAGAGAGGAAGCAACCCAAAAAGTTAAATCATCCCATGGGTAATTCCTTCCATTCTGTTTTGGGAAGGCTGGATCCGTTCCAGGTAAAAGAACCACCAAACTTTAATCAAAGCTGCAAAATGATCTCAAAGCTCTGGGAGCTTTGCAAAAGTCCGCATTTGACTCCATTCTTCTCTATTGTCTGCGCACTTTGTAAGAGGGGAAATGCTAAAAACCTCCAAGAGAAGTTCTTTCTATACTTCTCTACGCTCTATTTCAAATCCCACAAAATAGACTGACTGTATGAACTAGCTACTCTCTGAGCTCTGCAGCTTGTTTGCAGCACCTGCTTTTGCTGGGAGCTCGTACTGTAGACAGATAGAAGTGTATATATGTATTTCTGGGACTTAAAAATGCAAACGCAGGCTGTACTAAGCAGAAGATTCCACAACAGCAGCATAACTTGCTTCATCCACTATCTAAAGTCAATAGTAATCTCGAGTGCCTAGACACCATCTGTAAACTTCCCGTTTCCAAAAACCTCAAAATAACTCATACCCAATATGGAATTTCATGTTACCACCACCTCCCTGCGCAGCATGGCACCAGGCTACCAGTCCCATTCATGCCCAAGTACTCTGGTTTAATCAGCTGATGCTGGGAGCAAGGGAAGGGAAGTCCAGCCTTCCTGTCAAGCCTGAGACACAGCCCTGTCTGCTCTTACTGCTTCTGTGGTCCCAGCTGAAGGCTTCCTCAGGAGGTCTAGTGCTTAATTCAGGAGAGAAGTTCAGTGCTCAAGAGAGCACAGCACCTTAGAAAAACTAGTTTCACCTGATAACAAACAAAAAGCAATTCAAGAAAACACTGACCAAACAAGAGGCAGCTGCAGGGACACCAGAGCCTCTCCTGAACAGTTTGCGTCAGCAGCTCAAGAGGTTCAAGAGGAACAACTGCCTGGGAAACCTCTCTGGAGTCCCAGTGAAACTGGGATGATAACACTGAGTCTGGGCAGCCCTATTGCAGACAGAGCAAAGGAAAGGCAGTGCTGCTGGTGGGCAGAGCCGCCGGGAAGCTGAGGTTGGGTTTTGGATGCAGCAAGCACACGTCCTGGAACTGCTGCATGTCTGCATCATGGTGCAGAGACCTGACTCACTGCTCCAGACAACTGCAGCCTCATTGTATTCTCAAAGCAGTAGAGTAAGTAAAGGCTGGAGACAGCAATCTGAGGAGTAATCCTAGACCCAGAGAGGGTGAGCTGTACACTCCCCCAGCAGAAGGCAGGACAGTCTTACCTTTTAATCGCCCAGCTGCACTTTTTAGTGAAACAGGCCCATCTCGGATGAGCTTCCGATGCCTCAGGTCCTCTCTTGCAAACATCTGGCCACTCTTCATCCTCATAATGGATTTGCTATCCGTCCGGTTGTAAATCTCACCAAGACGCATTTTCTTTTCATAATTGCTGACTTTGCTGTTGACTGCAGCAATCATGTCTTTAACGAGGTTTAACGACTGAGTCAAGTCTTCATGTTCCACTTCATTTTCTTTGGACAGAAAAAGCAACACGTCAATTTTGCTTCATTCTTGTGGACTCTAACTTCCTAATTTTACTTTCTTCCTTCCTCTTAAATTCCTGCATTTTAACTTTTTAATACTTTCATGAGACAGGCTGCATTTTTCCCCCCTAAGGAGAGTTTCATAAAACCTTTCACATACAGAGCTGAAGTTGGGGACTACTCCAATACACTTTGTATATGAGACAGTATAGATGAAATGCACAAATTAACCACATATTTTAGCCATTACCAAAAAAAGCAAGCTGGGAGACTTTGGAGTCTAAGCATGTTGCTCCATAATTAGCTACAGTCAGAACAAGTAAATCAAGGCACTGAAATAACTAATCCTAAATGGAGATATGAAACTGAGTTCTCTCATTACAGCAGTGTGACACAATAATGACTGGATTAATCGGTCTATTCTAAGAAAATATGCTTCATCTGAAAAGGTTCCGAGAAATTTATGCTGGAGGAACAAATACATGCTTAGAATAGAGGAACTGGTCCCTACCTTTGGTGTAGTGCAGTATCCTTTGTAAAAGGACTGGGTACTTTGTGATTCTCTGTGTTACCAACAAGATACATTCAGAAATCCCAAGACGCCTCACCAGGGAGCTGCTCATTTTTTCCTAAGGAACAAAGATGAAAATTTCAGTTCTGTAGCAAAACGCTCACCAGAGTGCAGAAAGGACTGAGTTTTCCCATTGACTATGCCTGTTCTACCAGGTCTTACCTTGACAAATGCCTGAAACCGCTTGTCCTTTGAGTACAGATCTTTGAAGTTATTTACTGCCTCATTGTGATGCCCACAGAATTTGCCGTATGTTTTCTTCATTCTCTCAGCATTCTCACCAGAGAACTGCAAGACATGAGACACAGAGGTCCAATTTGCACTGAGCTCCTGGTGTGATAGCCCAGCAGTGTTTGACAGTCTCTCAAAAGAACCTGAAGAAACTAAATTAGTCCAAAGCATCCTAAACCAGGCAATTAGATCTCTAGAAAGTAAAGAGCTGACTTTGAGACTTCATTGTGTTCACACAACACAAAATTTGAGACTCTACCTCACAGAGCTTAAAAGTCAACAACAAAAAAGTCAAAATAGACAAAAAGAAGACAGGAGAAAGTGCAGATAAAGAAAAGCAAAATGACCCACTGAAAGTTAAATAAGCAGGCCAGTAACTCAGCCAAGAAACACATTGAGTATATTTTGCTGTGGGCTGCTGCCTACCTTCCAGGCTACAGTCAAATTGTTCTGTGCCTGTCAGGGAATGCTCTTCTCTCCCACAAAATAAACTAAATTTTCATCATTAGACCTTCCTCTGAAAGAGCAAAAAGTGCTTCAAAAAGCAGAGGCAGAGATTTTTACATGTGTGAAGAGTAAAGGTGCCATCAGCTGTCATTATCTAACAGGCATAAACAGGAGGGAAGGAAGAATCCTGGTTTCCAGCTGTGCTCTCAGAAGTGGAAGCATTTTCCAGCACTTACTTGATTCACTAGGATGTCACCTATCCTCTTGATAACAAAGTTCTTTTCGCTTTTGTCTGCCAACGACTCCTTCTTCCTTTCCAGAATCCGCTGGAAGAAGTGACTGTGGATTTGCAGCAAGTTTTCCAGGCAGGGAAAGATCTTGTCCACAACTTGTTGATCATACTGCAATTCTTTTAACATCCCTGCACTGTATACATCGTTCATGATCTTCAGGGTGCGGACATGATGCATTTCTGTCTGCATTAGCTCTGTATAGGATGAGGACAAGGTCAAAACCAAGGTCACTGAAGAGTACATGGATATACAGTACAAGGAAAAGTTGTCATTAGAAAGCTCCTCTGTAACTGGGCTTCTCTAAGACACTTCAGAAAACTTCATGTCAGGGATCGATATATCAATCATTTCATGTGTGGGAGAAATAGGGGGGCAGAGGAGTCCCACAGTATAGAGCTTTGGACATTGTTGCTGAGGTCTGCACCTTCAGCACTGTTATCTGCTCCTTCCTAACACCTCATTGCACACCTCAACATAATGTGCTTTTGCCATACAGGATGGCTCTTGCACCTGGCAGGAAGAGACTTCCTAGCTAGCTGCTCGGTTGTAACGGAGTTTAAAGGTCATCATCAGACATATGAGGAGAGGCTATTTCTGGGGGGTTTTATGGCTTCTGGATACATGAAAGGCAGAAAGCAAGCTTTCACAGAATACATTTGTAAGAACTTCAAGAATGAAATATTGGCTTCTGAGGAAACCAAGTCAATGCTCCTATTCACTGACCTAAAGCTTCCCAAATCCATGCATGCTAATATATGAAGCAGCTATCTACAATGAATGAAAAATTAAGATGCAGGTGTCTCTCACCATAAATGACATCTTGCCGTTTGACAACATCTTTGTTTTGCTGCTGAAGGAACTTGCTGTCCACCACTTGGCTCCAGGACTCTGCCTCTAGCTGCTTGGAATCTAATTCCAGGTCTCCCATCAGCTGTCCTTCATTCATGTCTGCACCTTCACAAAGCAGTATGTTATTATGAAGTGGATAACTTGTCTCATTTGAGATCCCTGTCTATTCATTTAGGTTTAAGCCTTCTCTGTCATAAGACAGACATCACTCATTTTCCTTTACTGACACAAAAATGATCATATGGAGTTATACCACATAAGGACCAAGTTATGAAAAGCACTTTTAAAGGTTATTTGCTAGTTGTGCAAAACTAGTTCACAATTTTCATGCAGACCAAATTCTGTCATGGATAAAAGATGTGGATTCTTCATCTGCAATGCAACCACAATACCCAGTTTGTCTTCCTTCATTTACATCACTGAATCAAGGGAACTTTGACCTATGTGAAGTCTGTGTTTTCAAGCTTAGAAAGCTGGAACTGATGCAGGTAGAAGTAAACACTACATACATTGTGCATACACACATACACATCTTTAAGAAAGATTGCTCATTTGTGCAGAAACTGGGAAATTTTCTCTGTCACCATGAGCATGCTTGTTTAGTCCTCAATAAATTAAAAGCATTCTGCTATTTTCAGCTATATATTGTCTCATATGTAAAAATACTGATTATATCCAAAAAAAAAGCATATAAAAAAATATTTAAACTTAAGAAATGAATTTAACTGACTTCACTTTCAAGCCCACAAAACTACGTTTCCTTCTTCCCCACTCTGGGAAAAATACGAAATGTGTGACACCAGCATGTAAAAGGTGACAGAATGCAAAATCTGCAGCTGTATGAATGGGCCAGACATGCAGAATGAAAGAGGAACTGTTCATCAGTGACCTAAATTCCAAGTAACTCAGTTGTAACTGAAACCTTTTAAATGTTTTTCCACAATTCAACAAGCTAAAGAAATTATTACACGGGACTTTGCTTTAGTTTATCATACTAATATACTAAGATTGAAGTAAATGGACTTTAATTGTCCATTAGAAAAAAAAAACCTCACTGAAATGCCAAAACAGAATTCCCATTTCTGGAAAGCAGCACTGAGACCTTCCTGTTGCTGTAAATGCCATGGGGATCTCTTACCTTCATCAACCAGTGACTCCATGGATTCATTCATCCGTCTGATTTTATGTAAGGAGTCTGTTGACTGTGACAGGAATTTCCAAGTGTGTATTAAACTGTCATCACTCCCAACTCTGCAGAAAAACAGAACACAGATTATCATTTATGACATCAGAAACAGTCAAATGTATTTTCAAATCTGCTGAAGAAATGCATTTTTAAATGCAAATTGAAAACCAAAGCAAGCGTTGCACAGGTATCTATAGAAATGTACTTCTATTAACAGTTTTTTAACAACTACCCACTAGGGCTCAACAAGCTGCAAGATCTACAGTTCTGAGTGATGGTGCTTTTTCTATAAAGAATCACACCTGATTCTATGGTTTGGATAACTCCTTTTCATTCCTTTCCACTTTACTGTCATTTGCCATTGTCACTGGGGCAGTGCAGAAATGCAATACAAAAGGCTATCCAAGAGTCTTTATCACTAGCTCTGAGAAGGATCAGAAGAATGAACTGAAATAAATTTCACCATGAATATCCAAGAGCATGTAAAGTATCCAGAACATCCCAGTCCATGCTGTTGCCCGGCGTGTAGATCTGCTCAACATGCAGGCAGCATTGAAACCATAAATCAGATTTTCTTCTGTGGTGGTTTTTTTTGTAATTAATTATGCATAACACAGCCCTAAAACACCATTAAGACTGCAGCTCTGTGCTTCCATCATATCACTATGGACACAAAAGTTAATACCATACCAGAGCTGCAAATGTGTGCTCGCACAGTACCCAGCCTAAGGCAAGGCATTTCCTCCTGGAGCCCAGTTGCACCTCTGTGAAGCAGCCTTGAATATAATCAGGCCAACTCAGATGCCTCTGAACTCACGCCATGACTAAACTAACCCAGACAATCTGATTGTGTAGAAGACAACTGATGGTATCACATATAATATGGGTATTTCTGGTTTTGTGATCCTCATAGTACACAAATTTATTTTTAATGAGATCTGAATTTCTCTGTGCTGGCAGTGACAGATAATACTCGTGCACTCACGCGCAGGGAGAAACCTTACCCTGCAATGTTCTGTATTGAGACACTTTTTGAAAGTGCTGTACTCTGTTGTGATCTCCTGTTACTGAATACTGAGGTTATGGTGTTTTCATCAGGCGCAAGTATTGCAGAGCGAGGGCGCTCCTTCGGTTGTGAGCCTAGAAAGGAAGCGTCAGAGAATCAGAATCATAAAATCACAGAATCGTTTTAGTTGGAAAAGACCTCTAAGGTCATCAAGGCCAATCATTAACCCAGCACTACCCATAATAAACCATGTCCCTAAGCACCATATCTACATGTCTTTTGTATACCTCTAGGGATGGGGACTTCACCACTGCCCTGGGCAGCCTGTGCCAGTGCTTGACAACGCTTTCAGTGAGGTAACTTTTCCTAATATTCAGTCAAAACCTCCCCTGGCACAACTTGAGGCCATTTCCTCTTGTCCTATCACTCGTTACTTGGCAGAAGAGACTGACCAGCACCTCGCTATAACCTCCTTTCAGGGAGGTTTAGAGAGCAAACACCCCCAGTTCCCTCAGCTGCTCCTCATCAGACTTGCTCTCCAGACCCTTCCCCAGCTCCGTTGCCTTCTCTGGACACACTCCAACACCTCAGTGTCCTTCTTGTAGTGAGGGGCCCAAAACTGAACACCGTATTTGAGGTGCAGCCTCATCAGTGCTGGTGAGTACAGGGGCACGATCACCTCCCTACTCCTGCTGGTCACACCATTTCTGATACAGGCCAGGATGCTGTTGGCTTTCTTGGCCACCTGGGCACACTGCTGGCTCGTGTTCAGCCAGCTGCTTGCTGACCAGCACCCTCAGGTCCTTTCCTGCCAGGCAGCTTTCCAGCCTCTCATGTGACACCATTCTTAAACTGGGATGATGATGACTTAAAGAAACCAGGCTCTAAAATTCACTTTTCTTTCTTGAGTTGTTACTGGGAGATCTCAGCTGTTAGAAACAGTTGTATGAAGGAAAGAACATCAATCCCTGTGTAGAATTGACTGCACTACATTAGTCTTAAAAGATCTGGGTGGGATTGGCAAGCCCAGAAACTGAATTTAATTTTATTTGATAAATAATCGCATGTAGAAATCCACTGTGTTGCTTTTTAATTTCCCTGGGCCTATAATTATATACATCTTCCTGCTTCTGGTCAAAATTTTTGAGATAGGTTTCTCTATTGGTATGTACCACAGAGATATGCTAATCCTTATCTTCTTATACTATCACATACCTTAGATAGTAGTTTCACAATAAATTGAAATTTTCCTTTCTGCTTAATTTCTGTTTTCTGCAGCAATGCCTCTGAATTACATGATAAATACGGTGAGTACATCTGTATCATACAGTGTAGTTCTATATAGTGATCTCTAAGCTATCACTAAATAAGCTTATTAAATCATGGCACTACAAAATCCATGTGGGCTATTTCATTCCAGAGTAGCTCTGCAGTGCAGTATATCTCTCAGTGTAGCCAGGAGGAGTTTGTCAGTATTTCTCCTATTCAAAAATAAACTTTCTGGTTTTACTACCTCAAAGCATAAGATTATTTAATTTAAAAAAAAAGTATTTTGAAGAGGCATCCTCTTCACTTGTTGAAGAAGCATCCTCTTCACTTGTAATCTTAACAATTTCTGTTAATGTAATACTCATAGTTGGATTCTTTCCAATGCCAGACACACAAGAAAATAGGCTGCATCTTCCAGCTTTTGTGGACTCATCAGCTCTAGGCCTTCAGTGAGCTACAGCAGTCAGGTCGTTATTGAAAACTTGAGATTTCAATATTTCATTTCACATTTGCATGGGCACTGCAGAAGTGGATGAACTCTGTAATTTCAGTACAACTTCTGAAATCCCAAATGTTGCTTATCACGCAAAGAAGATGCTCTCATCCATGCTTTGATAAATGCTTATTTTTCATAATATCAAATCTTTGTTGTCAGGACAGTTAAGAACAGCAGACACAGACTATCACCAAAGCAGGGGGAAAGAAAGTTTTCTTACTTTTGTTTCTCATGGTTACTGTGGGTAATGAAGAGGTATCATGTGCCTGTAGCATCCCTCTCTGTGGCTGAAAGAAAAATGAAATTCACTGTAATTTCTTCCTCCTTTCTCCCATGAGGCTGTGCCACATAAATAAAAAAAAAACCCTATTTTTTTTTTTTTAATCTTCTCAGAACAGATCAGTTCTTGGCCGTATGTGTATTTTTAATATATACATATATATACGCATGCACGCACACATACATGCATTTCCCCCCCACCCAGTTGCCATCCATGAAACTGGCAAAATAACAGATGGAGAAATGTGCAGTAAATTGGAAAACGAGAGGGAAAAGTGCTGAAAATACTGAAGAGAACTGAAAATCATAATTGTAAAAACATTAACTAGCTTGGAGAACCATACTGCAGAAGAGGTTCCTCATATTTGGGGCAAGCAGGAATTCTGCACATTCCTCATATAAACAACATACACATGATGCTGCACTACAGGGTACAGCATTTGAGAATTAAGAGCTATGGCATTTAAAGGTGCTGGACACCCCTAAATTTTGCCAGTGAAGTTGGTTTTTTAATTGAACCACAGGACAGACCATCTCACTATAAGGTCCCTGTGCACTGCAGGGAGCAACACAGGGAATTTGCTGCCAACAAACACCCTGTTGTGCTGACCTGGAGCATTCACAGAGTCCCAGGGACAACTACTGTATTAATGTGAGGTTCTGGGGAATTTCAGAAGAGCCCAGAAAAATTATTTACTGCAGCACAGAGGCTGAAGTTCCTTCCAACAAGCTGGAAACCTTGGGACGTATGGTAAAATATGTTATATAATAACATGCTAAAGAGTTTAAACTTTTTTCTTTATTCAGTAGAGTAGATGAAACCTCTTACCTTCATTTTGACCTTTGCACAAGAAGCAAAACTCTCCTTACAGCCTTTGTGAACAATTGCATTGCAGTCTGGCAAAAGTGAAAAAAACCAACAACCAGTTAAAGAAAAACCACAGAAAACGGGTCAGTTCTTGCTGTTTGTAAAGTGAACTGTTATCTTGCACAACTGAGAATACAACTTCCAGTCATCACTGTGGTTTACACGAGTAGCTACAGATAGTGAAAGACAGGCTGCTTTCCTGGATAATTAGACTTGTTTTTGTTAACACTGTTTCCTCATGGAATTTAACAGGAAATTCTGTTTAAAAATCAATACAAGGTAAAGTTGCCAGGATCCTAATGCGTCTTTAAAAAGATGAAAAAAGGAAAGAAAAAAGATGGAGTTATTCCTCTGAAAGAAAAGTGGAAAACAGAAGCAGGAGACAGAAACAGAAATGAATTGTAGGACCAAAATTTTCTCTGAAAATACAAATACTGTTCTGATTATCAAGACAAGGATTATGGGATCCAAAAGACAGGAAAAGGACAATTCATTTACATAAACTCAGACATATCATAGCCAAGATCTACAGTATTGGAACCAAGTGCTACTGCGCTACAGGATTATGAGAAAAAGTAACAGGAGTATCTGCCAGGTGATCACATCTGTGAGGTTGGGACTTCCTGCTGAGAACTAGACTGAAGCCACTGTTTTAGTCCAAACCCACAACATTTACCAATGCAAAGAGCATTATGCTTTAACACCACCCTTTGCTGCATATGTGCCAGAGCAAAGCTGAATACCTTTGTTTGGAACACCCTGATTCTGCCCATGATTTCTGCCAGCAGATTTCTGGGAATCAAAGCTTTCAAAGATGATTCAAACTGGTTTTTTTCATAATAATTGATAATTGGGTTTGGAATATTAACTCTTCTGACAGATGAAAAATCACAACCCAAACTCTCTCAGATGAGATTCAGTAGCTTAGAGAAAACCTATTATTTCCATTCATTCATGAAAACGCATATGAACACAGATCATGAATTATATTTTAAGGGTATATTTACTGAAGTACGTACGTACAGTTCTGAATTATTTCGAGAATATGAAAGGAAAAAATTCCATGCCGAGAATAATAAAATACACTCACATTCCTAAAAGTTCTTACATTTGGGCCTACTTAATAAAAGCCAGTAATTCCTCTGATATTTTGAGAGAGGTAAGGGTAAGGCCATAGGGCGTTGCTACTCTGTTGATGTCTCACAATTTCCTGTGCAAGAGAGACAGAAGAAAGAAACCTGCATGTTCTTGCAAAAACCCACAAGCAGTATCGTTTTTCAGATCAAACAAGGAAGAGGGACAGAAGCTGCTTCTGGGTGCATGAAAAGAAGCAGCGAGACAATTCACACTCAAGCCTTGAAAGCCTGAAGGCAGCTCTTCAGTATGTATCATTTACCAATAGAGGATTCTGATTTTTTAGACAGAAAATCTGGTTTTGGAGACTTTATTCCTCCAATTCAACTCTTCATCTGGCAGGAAGTTCCTCTCTAACACTAATAATAATTAAAACCTTTGCTTGCCCATTTGTTTTAGAGCATGCTAAATCTTTCAGCATTGACTAGCTGTTTCAGAAAGCTGAGGGTGTCACTGAAAAGCTGAGACAGTGATTTAAAATGATCCAGCACTTTAAAAGGCATTAAGAAAAAGTCATCCATAGGCAAGACAGAGCAGTGATGGCAGCAGTAAAGTACTGCCACTTCTGTACAAAAATGTAGTCTACAACAGCACAGGAACAACAGGGCCTCTGCTGCTGGTTATCAGCCATTTCCAAGGCATTTGATGGCTGACTTTAAGATGCCATGGGAGAAAGGACCACTCTCAGATGTGAGCTTACAGCCTGGGCCCTGACCAAACTTGCGTTGTGGTATTCATTTTCTGGCCAACTTAAAATAATTTTCTGTTTTACCTTGAAAAATAAGGAATGAATGTCTATGCTAAAACATATGACACTGTTGGATTATTTTACCTCACTAGGATATAGCGATAAATTGGGATATATTTGATTTTCTAAGTGGCTTCAGAAGCTGTTAAGAAAGCTGAGCATGGAAAGGGAGAGGATGAATTTGAAAGGTTATAATTGTTGATGTTTTCCATTTCCCACAGAGCGTGTCTCATGCAAACAACTCTGCTGAAACCTCTTCCAGGAAACTCAAAACTGCTTTTCGGGATTCAGCTGGCTGCTCCTTGCCCTGCTCATCTACCAGAAGGAACGGAGAGACACAGAGTCTCCTGCTCCAGCCTGGGAGCAATTCCTGAACACATTTCAACTCATCTCCAGGCTAATGAAGTAAAAAATATTACTAATAGTGAGGACTGGAGAGCCCTGAGCTGCAGTGGGAAAAAGACATTTTTGTCTGCATATTCTGTAGCTTTGGGTTGCTGCATAAACCAGTCACCATTCTGGTCCTGACCACACAAATGCTGCTGACCTTATCAAGCTACAGGCATGTGAAACCGCCTGATAAGAAAAGAGAACAAAATCCCCAGTCTCACAGAAACCCTCCACTGTGGTTCCTTTGCTGCCTGCACTGTATTGCACATACTTCACAAGCACACAGGTAGTTGCCATTTGACCTGTGATGCAATTTCATGTATAAAGGGAGAAAAAGGTTAGTATTTCCTTTCTGTATCATGCTGTTCTCACTGAGGGCTCAACAAAGCAGTGTTTCAGGGAACTAAAGCAATACACAATCAATGGGTGGGACATTTTTTTCCCCACTGGAAAGAAAAGTCATGATCCAAGCCAGCTTTCCCTGTCCTACATCCATCTTAGCAAAGCACCTCAGCCCCAAGCCAAAACATACAGCTGAAATAGGTAAAGTCCTCCAGTTGACTGATATATCCCAACAAGCAGGGGCAGAAAATACAGTGGGATGCTGCAATGTCTGAGAACGGGCTAGAAAGGAGGCTACAGGACACCTCCTTGCAGCCACGACTCATTTCAGTCCAGCTTCCACAAGGCAACACACTGCTCCATGAATCACTATCTCCCAAGTCTCCCTCCCACCTCAGATCCTTAAGCAAGAGGAAAATAAAGCATAAGGTTTGCATTTCACATGTCAGATCTAACAAAAAACAGGAGGAAGGGGGGAAGATGCCCCCTGACTTACTTGCACAGTAGTACGAATCCTTATTGAAAGGTTTCATACAGTGGTAACAGGTTGCTTGGGCTACAACAGAGATTGAAGAGAAGAGATGGCCGTTTAACAGCTTCTTATCTTTTTCCTTCTCCTTGGAATCTCTGTCCTTCTCTTTAGTCTTCTCTTTATCTTTCTCTTTTTCCTGCCGAGAGAAAGTGGACAAATGCCTCGTTACTTTGCAGAGGTCTATTCTCTAGTTACAAATTCCTCAGTGTTTGCTTTTGGCACTGTGATGGTATCGACCGGTGCACACCTTAACAATGGCCATGTGTCCGCACAGCTCTCTGTTAAAAAAATCAGCCTACAGCCCCACGGATGTGGATTAACATAGTATTGACTCACAGAGCCTTCTGCACAGGTATCTCACCAGCGGAGATGAAATGGAGTCTGTTCTGAAGGCAGGTATTTTCTTCCATCTTTGTTTCGTATTTGCTTGGTTTAATGACTTGCCTTTTCTTTTTCTGGGCTCTCATCAATCTCTTCAGCATTTTCAGTGAAGTATGTTATATACAAACACCACATGTAATATGTATCAAACTTATACCATAGTTAATTTTTACGGCCAACCCGTAAGACTTGTGCTGTGCAACTACATTGTTAATGAAGAACACAAGCTCTTCCTTGATGTTTGTGCAGCATCACTGCCAGAGTATTTCCACCTCCATTTTCCTTCTGACTAGCAACTTTTTCAACAGTTTCATGCAAACCCAAGTAACTACATGAAGCCTTTTGGGGGAAAGGATCTTTCACAAACTGTCAAAATATGGCACCACAGAAACGCTGACGAACACCACCACCACCAGATTATCTTGACTTCTGGTAGCCACAGATCAACCTCTGGGCTACTCAGCTTTAGGAAGATGACAAGCACAGCCAGCTTCTCCAACTTTCCATTGCCACCTGAGATAGAAACTGCTAAAAACTGGAAACATTTTTCCCTGCAGCCTTTCATGGATTTGGAATTCTCCCAAACAATTTTTAAAGGAAACCACATAGAAAACCTCCAAACTTGAACTATAGGGACTTCTTGTCTTTCTATGTGCCACCCTACAAAACGTTCACCATACAATTCAGCTCCAGATCTGTATTTTAACTGTTACTGCAGATTTCATGACATCTGAAAGAGACACTTA
This sequence comes from Podargus strigoides, assembly GCA_028020825.1. Classification (NCBI taxonomy): domain Eukaryota; kingdom Metazoa; phylum Chordata; class Aves; order Caprimulgiformes; family Podargidae; genus Podargus; species Podargus strigoides. The sequence goes on along the minus strand of CM051663.1, from coordinate 7,556,141 downwards.
ATGACAAATTGGTAAAGGCTTCTGTAACCTTATCTTTGTCTTTTGTTATTTATATGCCATGTGCCTTTTGCTAAATATCATAACAGCTAAAATACCACAGAGCTGCAGAGCAGCCCATGTAAGCAACTGCCATGAAGTGGTTAAAAGATACATTGAGCTCTGCAGTCACCAGCAGGGAAACTTGTGAGCCTTTGATGACACACTCAAATAATCAGTAACTCAGCCTAAGGTCTCTCCCAACACAGCCCAGGCAAAATGCCAGTGTAGGAGTCTCTCCCTGCAAAGCCTCATAAAGTATATTTACTAGCCCCCAAATGCTATTTTGTTCTGCAAATAAGCAAAACCAGGAGTATTACTGTGTGGAATAATCCCGTCTGAAGCAGAAAACCTGCCAGGATGAGTCTGCTTTGTAGCACATCTCTGCCTCCTTTAAGCCATGAGCTTGGATCACCACCCCATATAAACCTCCACAGCCCTGTTCTCCATCCACTGTCCTGCCCACCTTTAACCACGTCCAGCCTGGCAGGGGTCAAGAACTAAAACTCTACAGTGTAGTTCTTGGCCAATGGTACCAAGTTGATGCTTGGAGTTTTGCTCTACTGCCAGGACTTGTGAAGGTCCAGGAGAAAAGATCACCCTATACTCAAGGAAGATCTTGCAGCTCTCACACTTAAAATGCTGAAAGAAGATTCATTGTCCTATACTTTAAATGTACCTGATGTTTACTGCAAAGCCCAGTAATTCTAGAGTCTGGAATAACACCCTGTCTTCATAAAAATCACTGTAAAAAAAAACGTTTTAAAGCTGAACGACCCCAGAAAAAAACAGGAAACGGGTGCACCACTTTCAATGAGGAAACAGCAAACTTCATACATGGGATGCCAGCCATACTGCTCAAATAGAAGGTCTCAAAATGAGACTTTATTTATTCTTCTCTTTTTTTATTGTGACAGTTACTGGAACTCTTTTTTTAAAAAGGGATTATAAAAACAAAACCCTTTTCCTGCACTATGGCAGCTGTCAGCATGACTTGAAGCACAGCTTCAGAGCTGAACCTGCACTGACATGCACTAACAGCCATGATGGGTACTGTCACTCGGTCACACAGCCCGAAATTACACACTATGCACTGCAGCAGAACTCACTCTGAAATAACCACAAAGCTCTTACCTCCCAATGCTTAAGTCCTACTAGCGTCACTGTTACTTGAGGTACTTCAGCAAATTTATTCCATTTTATTGACATCCTTCCCCCGGAGGGCAGGAGAGCTGCTCCCCACCAGCATCAGCCCATTGCGATGGCAAAGAGCTGCTGGGATGGCTCGGGGAGGGGGAACGGCAGTCAGAGAGGAGTTGAGCAAAAGAGGGAGGGCGGAACGATTGTTGCTAACTTCCTTGAAGATGATTTTAGCTACTTTGCTATTGCTTTCATCTTGCCCTATCTTAGCTTCTACTGCTAAAAAAAATATACTAAAAGCCAATAGGCAGGAAAGGACAGGATTAATATTTTAGAAGTCACAAGTCAATATGAGACCACCCATTTAAATGCAGAGGGCAGTAAATCAAACCCTCTGTGGTGTTTGGGATAAAAAAAAAAAAAAGCGAATTTTAACATACCTCAGTGTTGCTATGTAGTACTTCAGTAAACAGAGAGCTGCAGAAGATTTCCCAGACAGAAAGGTTTCATGTGTTTGTGCTCCTCCTGCTCTACAGACCACAAATATTCCCTGTCTCCTAGTCCTTTCAAACACTTACAGCTCCTACTGTACACACTGAAACGCTGCTGGGGAGGTAGCACTGCCTAATAACTGCGCAAGTCAAGGAAAAAGAGAAATTACTCATGCTAATTTTTTTGTCGTCATTTCCCAGAATCTTTCTACCAAAAATGAAGAAAATGAGTGGGTTTTTTTTCCTAATTGACAGAGATGCAGCATGTTTTAGACTTCAGAAAAGTGAATCAGTGCACGCTGCTGATTTCAAGAGATTCGTTGACTAATCTCCAAATAACACAACATACGTGCCAGAGATGGGTAAATTCACTCAAACTTCCATTAGTAACTCCTCCAGTTCATACTCCAAACACCCCTTTATTTCTAGGGTTTTTTTAACATAACAATTTAGACAATTTTTAAAAAAGAGCCATTGCCATTCGCAGGCTCAGATGTGCTTTATTTTACAGTTCATCTTATAAAATGATGCATTTCTGAAGGTTTGGAGAAAAGTAAAACCTAGCTGGAAAGAAGCTGAAGCCTTCCTCCTGACAGCCCAGACAGCAGCAGAAACCAACTCTTCCTGTCCAACTTCCTCTTTCAAGGTTTGTTGTTTTTCTTTTTAACTCTTACAGGTTTTCATCGGCCATAATATGCTTCTAAGAAGTAAGTGTTCCCAAAAATTTCTAGGTCAAATTATTTAAATGTACAGCTGAAGCCCTAAAAATGTATGCAATGCAAATATTTCACTGCAAGAAGAGAAGAAACTGTAATTTGAATTATTTTATGGCTCTTTAGTTAGTAAAAATAGCAGAACTGATACGAGTTGCGGGTTTTGTAGTGCGTATTACTGTGAGGATTTTGGAGCAATTCTTTATCAACAGTTTCAGATACACACACGCACATATATATATATATATATATATACATATCTCCATTTCTTGCTTTAGAGATTATACACCTGAAGTGCAAGAACCAGTTAAATTTCCAGTCTTGTTCACAGGCTGTGCAACATGCTTCACAACTTCTTGCTAGTGGTTTGCACAGAGGCTTCTGTGTAAACAGATTTCTTCTTGACGCTGTACTTTGCAGCAGGGAACAGCATTGCCTTAAAGCAGCTCAGCAGCAGCTCTGACCCTACTGGTACTTGCAGTTTGCAGCTTTAAAGAGAGATCCATAAAGAGGAACTGTGTGTTAGGATGACTGATCTCACTACAGTTGGTATCTCATTGCAAAGGTGATGCAATTTTCCAAAAACATGTATCAAAGTGCACACTGGACTGTGAGAGCACACAAACCCAGCGATGTTAGAGGAACACTCTGGCTGAAAGTGCTTATGTTGGGAAAAGCTAAAAATCAAGTCTGCTTGTGTGGATGAAACGTGACCCCTCCCACAGCTGTATGCTTCAGCACAATGCTCATTAGCCACATTTTGTTTCCTGTTTGCTATTCAGACACTCATCAGAATACATAATTACGTGTCTCAGGGGCGTTCCAATAGTATTTACCAACATATTAGCTACACATCACCTAACTATATAATATACATTGCCCACTGTGAGGTGAGGTGCTCTCAGCTTCTTTCAGACATGATAAACTGAGGTGACATTCAAATAAAAAACCCCAAACATATATTAATCTTCAGGGGAAAATCTAAGGCAATAACAGCCCATTTGTGTGGAATATTTAGCATTAATGTAGTTGTTTCTTTACCCAATGCTTCTCCCAGGAAATTCTGTTGTGCTGATCAGTGCTTAACCTTCAGCAAATTAAATCCCAGGGTTTCAAGGGTGGAAAAAAAGGGGGAAATGTAAATATTAGCCATCACTAAAGGTCATCATTTGAGCAACTACTCCAGCCGTGCACGAGAACTTTGTGGCAAAGTTAAAAATAAAAGGGAAACACAATACAGCCTTCAGCAGTCAGTCCCTTCTTACCACTTCTGTCCTTGTTTTATTAAACACCTCTCAGGTTCTGTAAAACTCAGACTCATCAATCTTTGCTGAGCTGTAACTCATGCCAGAGCACTATCTATTCTCTGTAATAAATGAAGCTGCATTCTGTGGGGAAGAGAGGCAAAAGCATTGTATGGGAAAACTCACTTCGGATGCATTCAATATTGGGGTGCTAAGATTTCCCATGTTGCTGTTCCCTGCTACCCCACAGACAATCCTCCCCTCGCAAAGGGAGGAAGGAAGTAAAAAGTAAAGAAAGTCGGGCAGAGACATCAATACCACCCCATGGAAACCCACTGAAATTCAGAACTCATCTCTGTTGCCTACAGGTATTTCATGGCTGGATAAACCACTTACTTTGCTCTTCTTGCTGCTGGACATTTTATTCCTGAGGTAGCTGAAGGTGCGACTGACTTTTGTTCCACTTTTACCAGTGGGGACACTGCTGCTCTCTTCAGATATGCTAAAATCAAAAAAGAAAGAGATTGCTTTTATTTTTTATCTCTCCCAAAGCATCTTTTAAATATATAGATTCTTTTTTAAAGGACAAATGCATTTATTATCCAATAGAGTCACAGGTTGCTTTATGGTGTTATACCAGAGAAGGCAAAATGAAGACAAAATGCCAATTCAGTACTTTGTCATATATTTCAAGGAATCTTATTAACTGTTTTCAAGCCATCTCCATTCTCAAACCATGCCATAGCACCCTCTGCTGCTCCTGTGGCCAAATAACCACTAACCAGGTGGCAGCATCTGCCCATTTACATGGCCAATATTGCAGATACACAGTCAGTCTTGGCTTTTAATCATCGATATTTCAGACAGAAAGGGACAGACATGCACACATCCTTTAAAGAGAAATCTCCTTCTAATGGCAGAGATTGAACACCCAGCTCCTTTGGTGCTAAAAACATCCTTCCTCCAGGGAAGCGCTTCTGAAGCCAGCACCCTCCAAGAAAGATTCTCTCCTCTCTACAGCTTGCAAGAATGAAAAGTAATGTAAAAAAACATGATCATTTTGGCTTCTGTTATAGAACTATAGAGAGAATTAACCAAAGGGAGGAACAACTACTTTTAGTGTAAAATATAACTCAGGGTAAATTGATATTGTTTGATAATAGATAATCTGATATGTTATTAGCTATGAATAAACACAAAGCTTTGTTATAGAGGTAAGACCTAGAACAGACTTTCATGTTCTATCAACTAAAACATTCTTCAGCCTTTAGACATACAGCACTGATTTTCACAAGCCTGACAACTTGTGATTTCAGCTGAAGTGGTGCCAGGAAGGCTTTTGGGTGTCCAAACCAGAGCCCACTGCTGGAGTCCCACCAGAAAAGACATGGTACACCGAGAACACCATACCTCTGAACGGATCCTGTGGCGCCACTCAACGCCTGCGTACCTGGAAAAGATTGGAAAGGTGGGGGGTGACATGTTAGACTGCAATCTTAGCCCACACATTTTAAAAACATAGTTTGCATATTTGGATGGCTCAAGAGGAAGAGGAAATGTTTTCCAGAAGTGGGTGTTTAAGAATACACTTCGTGTGCTCAGGATAAAGCCTGTTCCCTGTATCCTTAGGTGCTCTCAAATTAGATGCTATGGTGAAAGCCTGCTTAGTATTTTTATCATTCTTCAGCTATTAAGCAAAGGATGTGCTTGCTGGTAAATCTGGGTATCTGAATCAGAACTGCCGATTCAGTGACAATAGGTATAAATGTGCTCTAGGGGATCCTGCTTTTAAGCAGGGGAGTTGGACTAGATAATCTCTGGAGGTCCCTTCCAACTCTGAATATTCTGTGATTCTGTGATGCCACAATGCTTTTATTTATACACCACTAGAAAGAATCCATTGTACAACACATCCGGGTTTCACGTATAAAACTTTTCTGCTTGATAAAATTATAGTTCATTTTCCCATAAAAATCCTGAAGCACTTCATAAAGAGCAAGGGAAACAAGGGAAGCCTTATTCTATTTTCCACAAAACATTACCAGCCTAGGGCTTAGTCACAAAACACTTTCCTTGAGGGAAGTCTGACTTTTGACATGAAGCTGAATCTCTGCCAAGGACAAAAGCTCTCTTTATACCACGAGAAACCTATTTGCACACTGCATTTGGAGCAGATTAGGTAGCTGACACCATTTACCAGAACCAGCAAAGAATACTGAAAAATCAGGATGAAGTGATCCAGAGGAGAGAGGGCTCTCTCCCGAGTAACTGGGCTTGACAGGACTCCAAAAAACCCTCACTACAAGCACTGTTTGCAATCCTATCTGAAGTTCAAGAAGCAGCATGACTGATCATCCTACTAGGCTTCTGCATGCACATTGTAAGCAAAACAGTACTTTGGCTTCAAATTCTGTTCACATATTAAAGCTAAGGGTGAATGCAAAAGAGCCACTTGACATCAGAGGCAAAGATAGTCCTCTAACCAAAAGCAGTAAGTGCATTAGGAAGAACTGTGCATACAATATTATGCCTCATGACTATAAAATACACGTTTTCCTAACTGCTGATTGAAGTGTCAGCACAGCCTGAGACAGAAATACCGTTTCTTCATATTGAGAAACTAAAATACAGGCATACCCCATTCCCTAATCCCTGCTTGGAGATCTCTGTTAATATCTCCCTTGCAAAATCTTTCATCTAATTGATGATTTATCCTAAATACATCAAAGGTAGTAATACTGTAACATGTAGCAAATGAAGTCTACTATTCAATTCTCTGACTGTGCTGGAATACCCACTATTTTATAGAATATCCACTACCTAAGCACCTACTAAGATCACACAAGTAATACACAAGACTACCAAATCCCTGGTTAATGTTCCAGTGACTCTGGGTCACTTTTCATCTCTAGTTTGCTTTTAACATGGGTTAAGCCTCCTTAGTCTTCCCACCGCCCCTTTTTAAATAGATTCATCAATTTCACAGGATTTAAGTATTTCACAAACCTTTTTGTTTCTTTGCAGTTAACGAAAGAAACATGAATGAACGCTGAATCAAGAGCTGTAATAATTTGTTATTTGTTACTGTATTTCAGCACCTTGAGAAAGTACATTGCATGGGAGTTTCAATTACGTACTATTTATCTTTTACTGCAATAAGGTTTTATCTTAAAAATGGGAGATTCTTGACACTGGCAGGCAAAATGGATCCAGACAAAAAATCAAGGTGAAAACCTGTTTATGATTTCATATTTTAGGTTACAATATAACATCATATGATCAACACTCTGCATCAAGCTATAAAGCCCACGAAGACAGGCATAGAAAAGCACATGTTTTCTCACCTTCAGGGTTTTTTTTTTAGGTAGAAGAGAGGAAGGTTTATTTCCATCATTTTTGTGTTTCTTATCATAACAGATTCAAAACTGAAATGCTAAAAGTGACTTCACAAGCCACAAAAAAAGTTAGTGTTGTTCCAAGACCAGTACTGCTATCTATGTCCAATGAATTTGGGCTACCAGCCAAGTTTCAGTGTACTTATCTGAACACCTTTTAAGCACCACCAAAATTATTTCATGTGGTAGCTGGACTTCAAATAATTCATCAAAGTCTATTATCCAGAAAGCAGCAACTGGACTAGGATGCTGCAAACAAAAGAAACCAGCTTGCCTTTCCTTAATGCTGGGAGTAATTAAACTTTTGTGGGTCAAAAAATCCAAAGGCTTCATAATAATGTTCTTAAATGCACAGACTGGCTTGTCCAGCTGCCTGAAATCCCCATCTTAAATATAGTATCAAACAAACTGCAACTAATTTTCCATACTCTAAGAGAAAAATAGGCATGGAGAGGTCGAGGAGCAGTAACTGAAATGCAAGGGCAATCTCAGTGCTAACACATCCATCCTCCTATGAGAAATGGACCCTAAAGGCATGAAAAAATAAACAAACTGGTCTGGGATTACTACATGACAAGTGCCCATTGCCAAAGCTGTTTTATGAATAGCTGTGGCTAAACCAAACTTTGTATAAAGTACCACAATAGCCTCAAATATGAGGGAATAAAATACATATAAAGCAAGCAACATTTCTGTTTGAGGCAATATCTGACATTATTTTTGACAGTTTTTGCCTACAAGGAAACTGGAGAGGGACTTTATACAAGAGTATATAGTGATAGAACAAAGGGTAATGGTTTTAAACTGAAAGAGGGTGGGTTTAGAGTACATATTAGGAAGAATTTCTTTACTGCAAGGGTGGTGAGACACTGGCCCAGGTTGCCCAGGGTAGCTGTGGCTGCCCCCTCCCTGGCAGTGTTCCAGGCCAGGTTGGATGGGGCTTGGAGCAACCTGGTCTGGTGGGAGGTGTCCCTGCCCATGACAGGGGGGTTGGAACAAGATGATCTTTAAAGTTCTTCCCAACTCAAACCATTGTAGGATTATTTTAAATGCTCGTCATTAATAGCAGCACTGTTGAGGGAGAGAAGATAAATTCTGGCTAGCAGAAATACCCTCCAACACTGTTATATCCTAACCTGAGTATTAGGAGTTATTTAACTGCTTGGATACTTAAACCAAGCAAATAATAATAACAATCATCATTAAAAAACCAAATACACAGCCCCACCACCCCCACAAAAACAATAATCAAAAAAACCAAATCTACCAAAAAGTTCAGCTGAGTACTTTTTCCTGTGGGAGCATGGTATCAATGCACAGCTGTATGTCTGCAGTTCACTTTGTGGGGACCATGAATTGTGAGTTTTGTTAAAGGCAGAAGAGAAGGACAGAGCAAAGGGGAAGGAGGAAGGATCTTTTAAATATGGAGGTGGGTAGTATCACACCTGGGAAGAGCACAGGACTTCCTTGTAGGAAGGGGCAAACCCACAGTGAAGACTGGGAATGGAAAGGAGGAGAATTTAGATATGTACAACATGGACAGTTTTGAGACTTTTTTATATTCAGGAAGCAACCAAATTCTGTTGGACGGTAAAGCAACTTCCCCATCCCAGTATGGATACGAGGGATGTCGGCTAGTTTCCTTGAAAACCTTTGATTTGAACCTACTAATGCAACTGCTCTGAGTTTTCTCTTTAGATAGAGAATTATCTGTTCTGGTTTATTTCAGACTAATAAAACATGCTTAAGAAATAGGAAACGTTTTCAATTATCTCTGATAAGTCTATTTAAAAAAACAAGAGGAGTCTAAATTACTTTAATTCAACATTCTGCCTTAGTTGGGTTTCTTTTAGCAATGGAGTTTGCAGAAGGAAAAATACTCTACCTTATAACACTTGCCTGTTTCCCAACAAAATTATCCAGATTATAATATCAGGACCTAGATATGAACACCTTGAGGATTTAAGGTGTTTGGCTGCAATGTCTGCTTTTTGCTCACAAGGGGAACTGTGAAGCTGTAGCCAAGATTTTCAGAATTTAATATCAGAGCTTCTCTCCTCTTCTACTTCCACTAACCAAAGTACTCACTCTCACTTATGGAGGGCAAGGATCTACCTCCTCTGTTAACTCCATGCACTGCAACAATCTCAAGATAAGTATTTTGGTTGTAATAAAAAGGTAACAACTATATTTCTGTTTAGAGTGGCAGATGATGATACTTGCCTCATGGATACAGACCAAAACTAACCAGATGAGACGTAACAGTGCTGATACACAAGACTCTGGATTATAATCCTTTTATTCTGCCATTAGTTAGTATTCAGATACAGGACTAAGACAATGCTGTTAGACATCGTGTAATGGAAAGGTTAGTTCAGTGTTTGCAAGGTGAAGCTTCAAGGTCTAAAGCAGAAAAGCGTATTTCCCTTTGTTTACACCCATAATGGCTGCAACGCACAGAAAATGATTACTTACTATCCAACTCCTCCTCCTCATCACTGGAAGAAGAGCCAATAGAAAAGAGAGTTTTAGACTTAGGAATGAGTGGAGAGATGCTGAAGGAGAAGGAGATTCGTCTCGATGGTCGAGTCCGGCCCTGGGCTGAGAAGTGGGTTAACAGCAGAAATTAGAGCATGCTTGAAAATGCATTTAATAGTAAAAAGGAGAGGAAAACTGCCAAAGCAAACTAAAACTAAAGCAAAGGAAAGGTCTGCAAAACAGCTGGCTTCAGAAAAGGCACAAGAAACAAAGAACTGAGAACGTGCAAGTTCAGAGGATGCAGGTTTTGGAGGATGCAGGTCTCACTGCACGTGTAAGTCGAGGTTCAAGGCTTTCTTATCTTTGCTGTCATCTTTTTATAGGAACTCTTAATGAAGACTTAGATGTGAAGTTATTTTCCCAAACAGAATACCAACAACTTAGTAGATCTCTGGACAAATGCTATTATTTGCTTCACTGAAATATCTGCCAGGGAATCAAACTAGAACAACACAAGGTATTTGTTTAAGGGTGCTTTTTGCAGTTAAATGACACCAAAGCTGCTGGGTATAGCAAGGATACTTTATCTGAAGTATCTGACTTTATCTACCTAGGGGACGTTCTTGCCACTTCTACCTCCTAAAAAAACCCCCACACACCACCATTTCGGTAATGTTATGCTGTTAAAAGCTTCCAGCCTTAAAATGGAGAGACCTAAATTCCCTTTCTTTTCTTCTCCGAAGTAAAACAGAAAAAAAACCAAGCATATCTTCTCTTGCCATCTCCTGAAATTCACAGTCCTTATTTTAAAGGAAGTGCCCAAACATGAGAAAAGCCCCTCTGCACCCCTCTCTTGTTCTTGTGTGGAAGATATCTACCACACACAGGGCCAAACGCAGCAGCTGGTCTGTGACATCAAATCTCCAGTTATCAGTAGGATAATGTCAACAAGTTCAATCATCTTTTCTCAGACATGTTACTGCTCTGCCTTCTCCTTATTTCAGTCTGTGAAGTTATATTTGTCTTTCAATACTATGCACTTTTCCAGGAAGCCCTGCTATTTGTTCATGTCCTCATCTGCAAACTTTGCAAATTAAAAGGGTTTGCTGTAATTCCTGTTTAAAAATAATTCATTTTTCAGAGCAGCTCTTGCACAGCATCAACTTTGCAACAATTCTTTGTAAGTACAATCTTCTCTGAGCAGAGATGTAGGAGCCAGCTAGCCACTCTCAACCGGAATTGCTATGCAGCCCCTTATGGAAATGCCCAAGGGCTGCATTTCCCAAACCTTCTCATCATACAAGCACAGGTGGAAACCTCTGAGCTGTGACCTGACCAACGTCAGGTTGCTGGATACCCATCACTCACATGGTACATCAGTGTGTCCTCGAGAAAGACAACTGGGACAGGGCTGGAGAAACCACCTCTGGGACAGGTCTAACCTAAGGGTCTGAAGTGCTGGGGTCTGAACCCCCAGCCCTAAATTAAGGTTGACATATGGGTGGTTCCCACAGCCCTTTAAGAGGAGGGGATGAGTTTGCCTTTTGGCATTCCTCCGGGGTGCGGCCGGCCTTGCAGGGAAAGCCCTCGGGTAAACAAGCCCCAGGTGCCCTGCATTGGGTAAATGAGTGCCAGGTGTCCTGTTTGGGGATAAAAGCTGGGCCCACTTGCAGGAAGGGTTGGAGAGTCTGTCTGTGGAGTGGACGCACTTCACAGAGTTTCCTGTTGGGGAAGGACCTCCTGATTCTTCATGCAACTGGATCGCAGTCAGGTCTGGTACGTACAAACGCGGGCTTTGTGGGGAGGCAACATGGGGTTACTTCTGTCAGATGTAACCACCTTATTGTCCTGGTTGTCTCCCATTTTCTCTGTGGGTTACCTTGTGTCTCTGCTTGTTCCATCTATTATGAGTGATCCTATGTCGTTCCTGGGGTCGCTGGGGTTGATATCTATTATTTGTGATTTAACTTGTTTGTACCCCCGGCAATCCCCTATATTCTGAGTCCTCTACATGAAATAGAACTTACTCACTGGATTGTTGTTCTGCTGCTGGCTGTGTCTTTTGTACTGGGCCTACTAATTGGCAAAACAGGGTCCTACGTGAAGCATCTACATTAAACATCTTCCATGCATATATTCAGGCACTTTTAAGTCATTCCATGGCATGGATAAATCAATTTGCTTGCACAATAGGGAAAAGAGGCTAAAGACTTCATCAGTATTAGACTTCCAAGAGACAGAAGCAGCAATTATTACTTTCTTTGAATAAATCATGTCCTTTCAGCCACACACAAAGAGAATTTTTTGTATTGCTGATATCATATCCTGAAACTAAATTCACAATATAAAAATGCTATCTGAGGAATATCCCACTCAATGCAATCAATGCAAAGCAAACTCCCCTGAAATTTTCCTTCAGCCATTAGTTATAACTGCCAATCGCCCAGAGAGGATTTGACTAAAATTATGTGCATGCTTTTCCAATGTAAGCAGAACAACCCCAAAGGGTCCTAATGAAAGGCATTTAAATCAAAAATTCCTAGCAAGATTCATGCATTAATTTTGTTTTGACTGCCTTTCAAAGGAGTTGTTCTAGTGTCCCAGACCTGAAGAACATGACTAGGCAACACAGCTTGCTCTCTTCTGTAGTCTACTGTCTATTTAGACTAAACGTCAAGATGAACAATAATACTTTACTGTAAATAGAACCACCTCCTCCAGCATAGTTCAATACAACTTCCATTTCAGTGGTTTTATTTATAGCAGTTCCTGGCTTTTTAACAATGCTCCACACTGGAAATTTGCTATTCCAAAGCCGAAAGCAGCCTTCCGAGCACGCCAGCCAACAGCTCTTGTGACCTCCCTCTCTAAAATGTTGAAGGATTAACAGTTGTGAACAGCCACAGCAGCTCCTGGAACATCTTAGACATTAGATGGAGCACGGGTTAGAAACTCCAGCTCAGAAACTGCTCCTGCCTCAATACATATGACAATGAACGGGAAAAAAAAGAGAAAGCCCTCCATACTTTTATTAATTTTGATTTAGTCTTTGAAGCTTTTGTGTAAAACATGTTGCTTCCTTCCCATTCAGACATATTTGAAGGGATCGGGTAATTATTTTTTTTAAACACCTACCACAAACTTACACAAGTGGAATGAGGAGTTAAGGTTTACCTAGAATTCACTTCCATGAAATCCAGGATTTATTCTTGCCTAACTCTAAAGTATTCTGAAGCATTCTCTGCAGCATTCATTTTAACATGAATTTCAAACCTAGGGGATACCAGGGTGTTTATATTCCAAGACTTTCTTGTCAAAGGCACTAAGCTGCTTCACATGTACTTATGGTCACAACTCAAATAACACTACTCCTCCTGCAAAGTGACTGAGGAAGAAGGAAGTGATTTACTGAAGTTGGGAAACTGTCAGAGTTGGGAAGAGAATCCGTGACCTAAATTTTCAAGGTGAGTAATTCTTTTGGGTGCTCACATCAACTGCCCCAAATGTGATTTGCAGAATCCACCTTGTTTTAAAATGAGGGCCTTCTGAGGTGTTGCAGATTATCTACCGAGAAAATAAAGCTCACAGAAGTGTCGGTAATTTTTAACTTCAGTGTTAAAATTTGGTGTTCGGGTAGCAACTGGGTGCAATGCCAATAAATTGGTTGCTTCAAAAAGAAATAATGAAGGCCTTTAGGGCAAGGAGGGAAGAGGGTGCGCCATGACAGAGAGCAAGAGCTGCTTCACGGGACAGAACTGCTCGTGTTTTGGTTACCGTTGCTGGGGGACACATCCGTTAGGCCACATGCTTATTAATCATGAAGTAACGATGGTGAAGAACTTAGAATTGTCTCCCACAAAGCACAATCTCTGTGAGCTTACTCCAGCAAGCTTCCTAAATTAATAAATACCTTTCTTAAAAGCACCTTTCCTTTGTTCAGCTTTGCAAGGAAGCAGCATGTTAATAAAGAGGAAAAGATCAGAGACCATCACTGATTGACACAACGTGATCTAAAATGTCAATGCGGTTTCTGGCTGGCAATTAATAAAATGAAAACATGTGTAACACAGACCTTCCTAAGCACATCCAGCTGCAGCCTTTTCAATGGCTTTTTCAGCTGAAAGAATCAATTCAGTGTAGTTACAAAATTAAGTGCTTGTTATCACTTCAATTAAGCTAAACTGAAAAATGTCACCTAATTGTCTTTCATTATTTTCTTCAGGAATGACAGTCAATAAATTACACCCAACTGCCCCAAAACATTTAACTCAAAATAAATAGCAACAAACTCCCCTAACGAGACATGGATTCTCAAGTTTCCATATAACGACTGCCAAAAAATCTAAAAGTAGGAAAATAAGATCTCAAGTGGAATTTACCTCGGCATCAAAAGAAGAAATTCTGAAAGGATGCAAAATTCAAACATTTTTTTCCCCCAAATAAAAAACTCAATAAATTATAGTTTTCATACCAGTAGCCTAACTAAGAAACAAGCAAACAAAACAAACCCAACAGAACTGGAAATAACACGGATACGCTTAGAAGAATAAAATATGGTTCTAGACTGAACGAGCTCTCCCTTTCCATCCACCCACAATTCCACGCAGCAGGGAAACATATTTCACATAATCTATGAAAGCAAGAGCATGTACTAGCAAATTCTGCCTTAGGAGGGTAGCAAAATATACTTAATAATACAGATGACAGAATGGATAAGGGAAAATTGTGTTACTCACTGTCCAGCACTGGTTTACTAATTGACATTAGAGACATAGATTTGGTCAGTGGAGTCGAAACAGCGGAAGAACAGAAATTAAATCCTTGAGGCTGTGATGTTTGATGCATCTGCAGAACAGAAAATAACCACACTGAGAAAATATGTCAAGCACAACATCGCCATCCCAACTACAGATCATAGTTCAGTGCTCATGTTTACTGAAGTTCTCAGACAGTGGAAAATTGAAATGATCTTGGTATAAGGTAATCAGTGAGAAATGAAAGGACCATAAAAAAGGCAAGCAGTGTCACACAGGTGAAGTACAACTTTTTTTTTTGTCTTTTAAGTGGAAGACAACTAATTATACAACAAACAGAGAATCCAGCTGCTTGATTTTCTTGCAAGATATTCTTTGGATATGATTAGGATGGATATTGCTAATTGTCCGATGGCCACCAAAATAGCTGCTGTGATTCCAACTCCTCAGCATAACTAGACTGTGGTTCAACATGGTAAAAAAATCTGATGCTTAGCAGTGCGTTCCCCAAAACTGCCATTCCTCAAAGCAAGAGAAGACATGAGAGTCTTGACATAATAACTCTTACAGGCCAGATCTTGTAAGACCCATTTACTGCCTTGATGTACAGCAGTGACTCTGTGAGGTACACAGGCTGGCTGGCTAGTGATTCTGGAATGAACACAGAAAACACTATGGCTGAAACCTCAAACTCAGAAATCCAGGGTATTTATAGTATTTAAGATTGTAATTGCTTTTTAAATAAAAATAAGCCAAGATTCTCAGAATACTGTGGCCCATCTGTCCTTAATAGCTATCATAAACTTCTGCTCCAGAGAGATCGTTCTAAGTTTTCTTAATATGCAATTAACATTTTGGTTAACTGTTGCTTATAATAACGAGCATTTTGATTCTAGTTACACTTATGGAAGGAAAAAAAAAAAAAATCTTTATTTTTCTCCTATGATATGAAAATAAACCTGAAAACTTTAACAGATAAACTACTATTTGGTACTTGCGTGTATTTCAGGTCTGAAAAAGGCAGCATAAGCCTTAATTGTGGAAGCCTTACTATACTCATGTTTGATAGTATCACTGTATCCATGCTAAAAAGTAAAGAACTTTTTCATGATTACTCATGTAATAAGTGGAAGAAAACTGGGAATTTTCTTGTTCTCCACCCTAAGACTTCATCCATGCACCACAGTGCCCCAAAGGACCAAGCAGCAAATTTAACACAAGGGAAACTCCTCTGTGTTAAAGATGGAAGACTTTAATAATATGACATGTACAGGGTGGAAGCCTTCATAGTGGAAATGTAACTTGGGAAAATCACTTCAAAACACTGATGGAGCATTCTCTAGAAATCTAACAATAGTTGGACAGCTTTACCTGGTGATCATAGCCTCCAATATCCCCTTGTTCGAGTTCTTCCGTGAGCAAGACCAGGGACCCGCACTGATTGCCAGCAAGCGGACTCCGTCTGAGGTCTTTAGAGTTCAGAGAAGAAGCCTCCAAATTTGTAGAAGGCTTCTTGTTCTCACCAGAGTCTCCAGAAAGGCCTTCTAGGCTGTAACTGAAGAGAAATCATAGAGGTTACATCCTGACAAACTCTGAGGGATTGGTGTCTTTCAGCACATAGCTCCTTCAAGTGTAAAACAAAAAGCAGTCACTGACCGAACTGTGATGTTATTCCTCAGCATGCTGCTTCTCAATAACCAAGTTCAGACAGCAGTAGAGGGATTTCTGTTTTCTTCATTAACAAATATAGCAGCATCTTTGTCCCTCTAACAAGACACAGCAGTTGCTTGAGAATGACCACTCAAACTCCTGGTCAATGGGCTCTCCCAGTTTGTTGGGTTTTTTTTTTTCCCTCCTTTTTGAATGGTGTACAGGAAAATCTAGAAACACCTCTTTAAAGATTTTGATATCTCTACATATTCTCTGTTAGGTTTTTATTAGGTTCTGTCTGGGAATAAAGTCACCCAAATTAAACTACCTTGTGTAGCACAGTGCTGTCTGTCCTAGACTATCACTCCTCCTAGGTCTGAGCTGCATGTAATGTTCATCTGCAGACATATCCTCTGAATCTATTCAGCACCTGCCACTGCACAAAGCTTCAGCACTGATGTCCTTCTTTGTGCTAAAGCTGGTTTCTTCTTTTCCTTTTCTTTCTGACCCTTATCACTTGCTGAGGAAGCTAGGTCTGTCTAATGGAGCCAGACATAATCACTCAAAGCTAAACAAAACACCACTTTTTTGCTTGCAGAATTGGTAGTAATAAAATGTTTGGTCAACCTCTGTAGAGACAGCTGCTGATAGACAAGTGACCTCTACAGAAAAAGGCTAATACACTCTTCTGACCTGTACAAAACAGCCCCTCTCTCACATGTGACTATTTCCATCTGATATATGTTGGCTCTGATACTCTGCTTCTGACCTTCCTGCTCCTCATGCCCAGGCATTGATAACCCCACTGCAAAGCCAGTTTGGGTTAATATGCAAGCCTTACAGATTCACCTCTAGGCACCCCAGCACAATTTTGTGGCTAATGGTTGATTTTATGCACACAAGTCCCGCTAGCTTGAAACAAGGCCTACCCTGGGTATATATCCCAAATTGAGGTTAATCATGACTTTTAAGTGTCAACAAGCTGACATATAAGCAAATGAAAGGGAAAACACTCTACAGATTGTACAGATTATTTAAATGACAAAAGGACTTTAAATTCAGGTAGACTTGCATAGCAGTGATTAATGTTCTGCATTCCTTTAGAATCACAGCGTGACTGACAAATATGCATCCTCAAAGTAAAAAGTGCAATAAACCTTAAATAAGATTTAGTTAATTTTTTTAAAGACTTTTTTCATGCTAGTTAATGAGAAACATGACTGATTTAGGCATTTATGATTTAATCTGCTTTAGGAAGATTTTAACACAACAATGTGAATCAACAGCAGGCATTATAAAGTTTATTCTAAAATACCTGCAAAGAACAATCAGTCCCATTTCTACTGATTAGAACACAGGAATGTATTTTCCTTGCAACCCAAAGTGATAACAATGACATTATATAGTACAGAAGAAAAATGTCATTATTGTGACAAACAGCTCAAAACTGCAACTATTAGATTGCTCATTAAATACTCATCAGCTGGTAATACTGCTCTGTAATTGCTGATTGGGGTATATAAACCAAATGTAATTAAGTCTGTCGTACGAAGGACGGATTGACTTTTTCCTCAATATGTAGTTTTAAGTAAAAAGAGTTTAATAGTATTACTCACAATCAGCAAAAACTGCCAGAAGAAATCAGAAGCTATAAAACCTGGGAGGACTGGCTTCCAGTTATGCTAATATGCAGTACCAGTTAAAGATCTGACCTGCAAGCATCAATCCCAACTCTGGGACTCTACAGAAGAAATGCCTGGGAAATTTTAATCTCTGGCTATCAGATCAGTTTTTCACAGGAAGTTTGACATGATTAGTATCTTTGAAGATGATTTTTTTCAATTAACAAAGAACAAATCTGTATGAACTTGAATCCTTTATGAGTTCTGTCCAGAACAAAGCAGCACTGAGTCACATTAATTCTCATTTTGATTCTTGGGCTGTCACAATTATCATTATGATCATTGCTGTGGAAAAAAACCCAAGCCTTAAAATCATCACAGAATAGAGCAGCTCAAACCAACAGTGCAGCTTCTTTAATGCTCGAGGCCAACAAAAAGCAGCCACCACCTTCACCTGCACCCCAATTCAGAAGACCCATTCCCAAGACTAACTGCTGAAGAAGCAGATGAAGCAAACAAACACGTGCACACTTCAGCCAGAGCAGCAGCGGAAAAGATGATGCACAAAAAGCTGACGACAGGGTGTTTTGCAGTGCTCCTTTGCTGCTGCTGCACGTTCGTTTATACCATACCTTCTACAAGTAAAGTCAGGACCCATGGCAATGAACTGTACGCCAGAGGGACACCAGCTCAAACTAGGAACATCAAAACAGGCAAAGAAAGGAAAAGGGATGTGATTATTGGATTGTTATGGAACAGGGGAATGTTAAAAGACTCTCACTCTTGCACACCTTAAGAAAAAAACTAACAAACTCAGAAATAATGCAGTAACTAATATACATTTCTGGCTGCCAGACGACATAAGAGTGCCCCAAGTGACCCAGGTTACCACCAAAACTGCTCCTTGTGGGGAGGGATGCTTTTGGGGAAAACAAGGCTGAATCACACCAAAGCCAATTTTGCATAAGTAATCACACACAGCCGTTGTGTTAGTAATAATTAGTATTTTTGTGGTACCTCTCATCCCCAGACCAGAAAAAGAACTCCTTACAAATATTTAAGGGTTTAAGTCTCCTCCATACAAGTATTAATAACCTCAGGCTACACTTGGGAAAAATAAAAGGAGAGTTATGTTCTTAAATGCTGCACAGCAAAATCAGTGAAAGAGGCTGGAAGAAAAAAATCAGGCTTGTCTTACTTGGGATTAAATCAGAGTCCTTCAAATAGTACTTTGACTAGAAAACCTTTCAGCTCCCATACCCCAAGAGTCCCAAGTTGCATCATGAAAGACATAAGAAATGCAAATACAGAATGCAAATGTTTTGGTTGTCCTTTTAAATACCGCTTTTGTTATTTTTTCTGTCAGCTCATGGCCTAATTGCAGGTTTTGCAGACACAGAGAAATCAATCTTCTTGTCAGCTATGGCACATAAAGGAAACATATGTTGTCTGAAGGGAATTTTGCATCAGCACAGATCTGCCAGAGCAGCACTGCACAAGTCCTGCTCCCAGCCCCTGGCCTGTGATTCACACAAGGAGAGGACATGGCCAGAGCACACAGAGCTCCTGCACCAGGCCAGGAGCCTACAAAAAGGGCAGCACAAGTCTAAGGATCCCTGGGCCAAGATTTGTGAGTGCCAGAAACCTCAGATGGCCCAGAGAAAGGTTTCAAGCCACGGGCTGCATCATGCCATGCAAAGCCCGGTATAGTTTCCACACACAGTACAACGCTGGGAACATTCAGGAAGAGTTTGATGTTTGATGTTCAGTGGTGGAGTTCAGATAATTGCTACCTGGTTTACTAAGGACATTAACTGAGTGAGGATACACCTTAAGTACCTGTGCTTTGCACCCCAGAGCTCCAGGTGTGCTTCACCAGTAGCTCTCAGCACAGTACCATAAGCATTCTTCATGGTGGCACACCTTTCCATAACACATCAATATTTCAAGTACTTTGTCATCATTCAACTAAACCATGGTGCATGAGTGAGGGACAGAGGGACTAAATACTTGCTTGAGATCATAAAATAACCAAGTCCTGGCCACAGTAAACCCATCTCCATCATACCTCTCAGTATGCACTTGCAGGTTAGGGTGCAGCCTCCCCAGGGAGGTGAGCAAAACCCACACAGTGGCAACTAGATAGTGGCTGAGAAAGCATGCTGAGGAAGATATCACACATGCTTCTTCTCTTTGTGCTCCTCCCAGCTATCTGCTTGTGGCCCCAAGACTACTGGACCTGGTGCACCCTTGGAGCTATGCTGATGTTGACTTGTTTGCAAAAGTCAGTAATTCTTGTGTGGTCACTTCAGAACTGAAGGAGAGAGGATTTTCCTCATTAAAGACGTAACATTTACACCTGATAGTGCACTTTAACATGTTCAATGACTGCTGTCATGTTACAGTGACAATTCCAAATGCTGAACCTGCAGAGAAGGGAGGCAGAATAGAGGAGGGAGGGAAGGAGAGGAACCATGTATACATGTAGGAGGAAGCCTGAAGTGGTAGAAAGTCTCAGAGAAGGATAAAGAGCTCTTGGCAAGGGCTGTGGAAAGCAGAGCCTTACAGAATTACAATCCTGCTGGGGACCCACCCACAATCTGTTGGCAACGCCATAAAAACCCAACAAGATCAATATATAGCATGCAAAATCCCTTTACAAAAGATGACTTGGGAAAGGGGGAGAAGAGCTATTATATACATCAGCCCTGTGGGAGAGCATAAACTGTTGGAATTAGTTTCAGACTGTTGCTCTGCAACTGGGGTTAGAAAGGATGATACCAAAATGGCTGGGAGGCCAGAAAAAAACCCCAATAGAGAATACTTATGAGAGAATTACCACACATTTCAGATATGACTATGTATTTTAGGTTGCCTGTTTGAGACATTTTCTTCACCCTACGTGTAAGCTCAGTGTTTCAGGATACTATAACTCAAGACTTCTCTGTAGGAGGTTAGTATCAACAGACAACTGGTAAAAAGATGTTCATTTGCATGAGCTGAGGAGATGAGCACTGCACTTCTTCTACCAGAGCACAGATGGATGCAAATAAAGTGGCTTCATAGAAGTAAAACAGCATGTTCTTTCTTGTGCCTTTTTTCTATTTTAAATTATTTTTTAAAAGTCCTCTCCTGAACTGTACAGCACTGTTCATCTGACTTCATTTATGCTGACACATGGTAAAGCATGGTGACTTTTTTGGTAATTACATCATGGTAACATTTTTTTCATATGTGGAAATATGGTGGTTTGTTCAAACACACACGCATGTAACCTCATCTGCGTCAAGGGAAGCGAAATCCTGAGTTAACCTGCCACAGGAGGAGAGGTGGCAGGCTGTGGGAGAAGAGAAGAGGTTGAACCTCTGAAGGGGAGAGGTTAAACTTCTCTTTTTTTAGCCTAAAAATGTGTAAACGTGGACAGTCCACATCTGCTGTGTCAAAAATTAAGTGTCCTATTTTGTATGTTAATAAACAGTGCAAAGGTTATGTGAGTGAAAATGCATATCTGCATGACAGATGAGGAACTGAAAGTTTGCTTTAAAGAAGAAAAATGTACACATGGAAGAAAAAATACTTATTTTCTACTTTTTAGGAAGATGTTTTTTAAAAACAGCAAAAGAGCAAAATTAAAGCCAATTTAATTCAATCAGCTGCAGATCTGCAGAGTATTCTCCAACTCTGAGATCGTGTCTGATGCATCCCCTCCCCAGGTGCCCCTCCTGCAAGTCTTGGCAGAAGTCTCTGATGTGCTTTAAATCCAAATTACACACACGCTCGCAGGTAAACAGTCATTTTAACACTACTCTAAATCTTACACATAGCAATGATCAACAAATGATATCTGAAATTTGTCCTAGTTATTAACATACTGTGCTAGAGAAAATGGCTTGAGCATGTGCTGTGCAGGTCAGAAAAACTGCCCTGGGTCAGACTGGAGAGGGAAAGCAACCAAGCGGGATGCACAGCCCTAACGCCAAGGCTTCGAGAGGTACTACAGGTTTACTAACATGAGAGTATGCAGTTAGTAGACATTCAAACACAAAACAGTTAGTCACGTTAGTTGGCTTTGTACCTTCTCCTATGAATGGGAGGCTTCTTTATACCATCCCCCAGAACTCGCATTGAACTGAAAATGAATCATGGAGAGTGGTCAGCAGCTTGAATGGAAAAAAGATGAACAAGTGGCAGCTGAAGGAATAATATCCCCAACAAATGAACAACAGAGGGAATGGACGTACAGAGAACACACAAAATTAAATATGAAAGGAAGTAATGAGTCTCTCTTTTCCTCCTCTCTTTCTCATTTACAAACAAATCTGGGTTTTGGAGGGGTTTTTTTGTACAGAAAGAAGGTTTCACAAGTATTGACCAATTGCAACTTCACTGCTGCCAAAGCCAGGTCAGTTTGAAGTTTAGATAAGGACAAACTATTTGACAGAAGCTGTTAGCAACCGTGATTAACACCAGCTCCAGTTTTGCAGTGCCTAATCCATCAGTGAAAAATGCCAGCGTTTCTTTCCTCCGACCCGAGCGTTAAAAACACTGCATCATTGTTGAAAGACAGGCATTCCAAATCCACTATGAATGTCAGGAATTAACTGAAGGATGAACATCCTTTTGTGGCAGACTTGTTACGTTTTCTTTGTATTTTTAATAGCAAAATGTAGACATGAGGATTATCAGTGAAGTGCATTTGAGGAGAGAGGGGAAGCGGAGGGGAACTGAGCATGTTTTCACGTTTTATTTAAAACTATTACATTTTTTCTGATCTTTTATGTGAGCGAACTTGTATGCTCATCCCTCTTACAAACAGAAAACATGCAACACTGGAAAAGAAAAAATCCTACAAAACTAGATTTAGACTCTTTGGGTCCTGTATCAGCAGCTCTGTTTAAGGTTGACTTGGCTACCCCTGCCATTGTGGGAAAGACTTTGTGGTACGGATGGGGGCTAGACCAGGCTGTGAGTCCTTTGCTGGGGTAGGAGGCACCTCTTCCAGCTTGGCTGACTGCATAGCCCAGCTCTAGTCCTTTGGTTTTGGTGGCAATTCCACCTTATTTGGTTCATTTTCTGCTCATTTAGTGAGCGCAAGCTGCTCATCAATGGAGCAATGAAGCACCAAGGGTGCCCAGAGGAGAAAAGGGAACACGGACAAGGGGTGGCAGATGGTGGGAATAGCACAGGTCCTGCCCATTAGCAGGACAAACCTTAGCTAAGGCTTGTGCTCCATGTTACTTCACTTCCAAGGTTTGAAAAAGTCAAATTACAATAAAGGCTTTTCCCCTTTAAATGGAAAAGTATCTACTGCACGTGAAATAAATAAGAAAACCACCCTGAATTTATCTGATTTGTATGAAAGTCACTTATTTGGGCTTCAGTTCCTTGGTATTTGTTGTTGTTCGCTAAGCAACCAGAATCTCAACATCACAACAGCCACGTATGAAAAAAACAAAGGAGAAAGGGAAAAGAAACCAACAAAAAACAACAAACCCAAATAATCCAAATTCCTTTGTAACAGACACATAAAACCAATCAGGAACCAAATCAGCAGCAAAGACCCACATGGCTTTTCTCTTCTAATTAACCTGTGTGACAGCTATCCTCATGTAGCGGCAGCCGTATGTAAGAACCCATGAGAATAATTACTAGTCCTTTACACTCAAATTTTCTTACATTTACAATGAATGTATTTTCCCATATCAGAAACAGCCTCCAGAGTCTGACACAGAAGAATTTAACCCCATCTGTGAAGTGTTAGCAGTAATTGCCAGCTATGCAGTTTATCACCCTCAGAAATCCTTACGTAACAGGTTCTACACTTAAAAATAAATCCCTCTAAATGAGTTTATAAGCTTATGGACTCACTCTGTCGTAAACCTGCATGTACACCTTATGCTGACTCTTTTGTAGCTTTAAAAAGATAGGTGTTACTTAATTTATTTAAATATTACCTGGGGACCACAAACTAAGCCAAAAAGTGGTGGCAGTAGTAAATAAACAACAGCAGCAGCAATAATAATAATAATGATATCATCTTACTATGTTCCTGAATGTTTTTTGTCAATATTGGCTTTAAAATCTGAAGGATGTATGATATTCCTTTCGTGATACCCACAGCCCCTAACACGTAAAGGATGCACACATTTCTGATGGGAGGCTGCTGCCTCTCACTGGATTGTCCAAAAGGGTCAGTAACAATTTACTAAGAACCTGTTGTGAGTGGCCAGTTTTGATTTAATGGCATCACCAAATGCAGAGGCTCTGTTTATCTTAACAGCAGACCCGTGGCCATGAAGGCAGCAGCAGGCAGTCCAGAGAGTGGCACTGAGCTGCACGCCTGAGCTTGCAGCCTCTGTAAGCTGTAGGTCTACACTGGAGGGATGGCAGGATACAGCACTCTGGCTCTGCTAAAACAACTGGCCATTCCTGCTCTGAAAGCATTAAAATGCTCATTGGCCAAACCTCTTATGGTTTCAGAAAACATGGGGTTTGACCCCAAGCGTCCAGCAGCCCAGATGCGGAATGGTGCAGAGTACAGTGGGGAACCTTACACCAACTACTTTATTGGTGTGCATCCTCCTTTACTTCATCAGTTTCCCCCCACTTAGATGAGGGGCTGAGCACCTTTTCTTCCCACAGTCACTTGGCACCAGTAACTACACACTCACGTGGCTGTTATACCTCTCCCTCTCGTATCTTCTGAAAGTACATGTAGGAAAACTTCCCTTCTGAATCTTCCTGGGCATTGCTGAGGACATCAGTGATGAGTTAGGTGGGACTTACTGTCCATGAGAGACCAAGGTGGAAGCAGTTCCGTGAAACAAGGACTACCCATCTCACCACTGTGAGGAGCCTCCACATCTTTTTTTTTAAAACCCTGGTGCCTGTGCTATCTCTTAATACAATCAGAGCAATTATGGTCGTGTTTATTTTGCGGTCAGGTCAATGAACACTTCAGTGATTTCTTTAACAAAGCCCTTCATACAGAAAGGGGTGGTGACAGTTCAAATGGAAGACCTGTCCCAAGGTAATTCCATTTGCTCTGGAAAGATAAATGTACTGTAGGTATTAAGTTCTTTAATCCTGAAAGTTAATTTAAAAAAACAAACAAACATACATTAGGAGACTGCCTTCACCTCTTTGAGTGAAAAACAAATAATCAGAAGTGACACCCTCAGTTTTCTGTTTTATCATGCCGAGTCTAAAGCTTAGATAAATATGCATGAGTGGGTGCAAAGTAAATCAAAGCAGCTCTTCACTCACCTCCTCTGATTTATTTCTGCTTCGTTGGTGGCGTTCTTCCCCGGCCCCCAACTGTGTCGACGGAAAGGTGACAGCGGCCGCATGGAGTTCCGTAAGACAGAGGAATGAGTGGGCACATCCGTGATACTGTCCAGTTCTTCTTCCTTCTCTCCTCCCTCTGTGGCCATCATATTGGTGCAGCTGCCATCCATGCTGTGCCTGTCCTTGGGCTGGGCAAAGTTTATCGTCAGAGGGAAGGGAAGAGATGTGTCGCTGCCCAGGGATGAGTTCCTCTCCAGGGACATGGTGTCGTCTGCAGAGGAACTGTAGCTCGTAACATCACAGGCAGACCGCTCCTCTTCAGGTTGCTATGGAGAAGAAAAAATAAACAAACACTAAAGCGTAATCATAGACTGGTTTGGGTTGGAAGGAACCTTTAAAAGATCACCTAGTCCACTCCTGCTCCATGGGCAGGGAGATCATTCACTAGATCAGGCTGCTCAAAGCCCTATCCAACCTGAGCTTGGACACTTCCAATGAAGTGAATACATTTAACATTTTAAACGAACACAAATACTTTATATTTCACATGGGCTGAGAGAGATAGCACGAGGGAAATTAACCATCACAGAAGCGAGACGTTTTGCTCTGGTTTCAAAAGAGGTTGAAATCCTCTGAAGAGTAATCTCTTCCACCTCACAAGCCGCTGGTTGCCATAAAACTGGGCTCCCAGCTTGGGTCCTCTGCCTGCCTTCCTCTATCCAATTCCACGTTTCATCCTACACAGCAAATCCTGCTCCTCTCACCATTTCTGGCTAAACCTGTTATCGGTCAAGGTGCCATAAAACCGTCTTTACAAAGGTTTACAGAGTGATTAATGGGGAACTGGGTCAACATGACTCCTGATGACAAACTCCAGCCTCTCCTGTGTGGGACCTGGGATGGGTTTGTAGCCATGAGAGCTCAAGGGCAACATACTGCTTCACTGCATCATGCAGCAAAAAAAGGACAATTATTCAGTAGCAGAAAACAGACAGAAAAAATAAAAACCTAAATCCCTGTCCCCCACTTCTTGCCATTAAGCAGAAAGTTAATGCCAGGGTTTGCAGCATTTTTCAAATCCAACTGTAATTGAAAAATATCATTCCACAGGATCAGCCTCCCTGTATTACAGTTCTCGAGTTATACTGCAATTTTTTGGTTTAGTTTGCTCCAAAAGCAGTAAGTGGAAGCCAAACTGGTTCCATTTGGCCAAAGGCCACATGCTGACCGTACAGCTTGAGAAGAGCCTCTGCGTATTCTATGTTCCCCATGGCTAGCATAAAAAACCACAAGAATTTCTCTGACATCACCTTCAGTCTGAAATGGTGTTTGCCCTGAGGGACTGACGTGGGAAGTTTCAATTTATTCTCCTGAACAGCCCTGTGCTGTATCATTTAAAATAATAATAGGCAGAATGATCTGTCAGACCATATATAACAGACTATTCAGCAAAGTCACAGTGGTTAATTGTCCTCAAATAGCAGGCTCGGTGGGTCGCAGCAGAAGCTGAGCGCTCAAGGAGCTGCAGGCTGCCAGTTCTCGCTTGGCAGAAGACAAGAAGCTACAAAATCCTGCTCTTGGAAGGAAGAGGTGGGCATCAAACCCCACACAGCATGGGGTGAAGGGGAGCGGTGCTGCCCCATAGCAGTCCTCACCTCAGATCCCACCACCCTGTCATTGCTCAGTCCCAGCAGTGTTGAATGCTCCAGATGTTTTTGCTTTTCTGTGCTTTTTTTTTTTGATTGTCACATAAGCTAAAAACTTCTTGTTAAACTGAATAAAAAGAAACTGAGATGTTCAAAAAATATTCTAATCAAATATTTCACTAGTTAGAAGGAAACCCTGTTTCAAGTTTGGCTATTTTTCATTCCTATTTTGGTTTAACAGGTACATAATAATGTCCTAAGGTGGTTTAAATAAGTGCTGTCACACTATTTCCCCTCTCCCAACCATTAAAGAACAAAAGAGGAAAAAAAAAAAAAAAAGCATCCACAGCACAACACCTTTAAAACACAAAATATTAAAACCACACTAAAAATACATCCCTCGGAAAGCATTCATTTCATGGTAAGGAATGTCAAATATTAACGGTGAAGCTGTGTAAACACTTTTAACAGTAAACTTACACTGTAAAGTATTGGATTTGACACATAAATAGGAAATGCAGGATAAAAGAAGACAGAACTGAAATGGATGCCCTGTAAAAAGTTTTTGATGACGTTTGGTGTTATTCAAGATAATCTGATATTTGTGTGAGTCATGATGAGAGCTTACTGAACTGCTTAAATCCAGACAAATTAAGTAGTCATTATGTGGATAATACTCCTTCAGTAGAGGAAACAGTCTGCTTTGCTTTTCTGAGACACAGGAAAATACTGTTTCAGATTAGGGCAGCAGAGCAGGAGGAGAGAGGACTACCCCCCAGCTGTACAGGGGGTGGATGGGACAGTATGGAAACAATAAATTTGGATGCAAATCTAGCAACAATAGCGCAGAACATCATATTATATAGGGAGGCACTAGAGTAAAAAGAAAGAGGAATTTTTACATCCCAGATGAGAATATTGCTCTAGTTTAAAATGCAGAACAAAAAGTGCTTTCCTAGCAGGGAAGATTTAGGATTTCTATCGTAAAGTGCAGTTTGAAGAGATATTTGAAAAATCTGAACTATATTTGGTCCATTTTAACTTTTACCTCGAGCATCAGACTGACTACACAACACAACAAACAATTCCCTTGAACCTGTGGTCCATGTTTATACCTTTGAAAATATTCTGTCTTCATTTAAATGATTATTTTGGAAACAAAGCAAAGAAGTTAATATGAAAGACCAGGACTCTGTCTGCAAAACGCCAAGTGTGGCTGACACATCTAAGAAACATCTACGTTGCAGCCACCTCTGCCAAAAATCAGCTATCTGGCCAAGTGCCAGTAAATATGCATTGCTCTTTAATCCTATTTGAGGAAGAAAATACCCTGTTTGCAGAATAGAAATGGTTCTTTAATGTGTTCTTTTCGTATAGGAAAAATGAAACATCAAAGAAATATTAATTTTCTTCAAGTTCAGCTTGCTGCGTTACACCTCAATGAATTCAACCTTTAACTGGGACCATAAAACTCATGGCAGAAAAGAGCCTTTACAGACACACGCTAATAGGCATTTTCTTTGCTCTCAGAAACAGCACTTTATGAGAAGCTAGTAAGAAAAAAATGAGATACGGCATTAAAAGTGAGTTTTCTGAGAGAGAACCTATGTACTACTTGACGAATAGAGATAAGAGAAATCATAGCATGGTGGGATGTAAGGTAACCTCTTCAACTAAAACCCTCTGTTGCTAGGAGGTCTTGAGAATTAAAAGTGTTCTTTCAAACATTTTTGTGACGACAACATGCAAAGTGCTGAGACACAAACTTACTCTGTCCCCTGATCTTCCACGTGGCAAAGTCATTAAAGGTGTTAGAGTATTTAAAAAAACAAAGATGATAAAAAAATAAACCCTGGCATCCTGAAGTTTATTTGGTGTACCATTACACTAAAGGAGTCAATGACTTTGGTTGGCTTGATACATAATCTAGCAAAGCCATTTTTAATTTGGACTGGCCTGTGGCTCCAGGCTCCCTAAAATTAACCTCAATAGTGGCCTCCTATTAATTATCATAATTTTTATGATTTGGAGTGGAAGAGCCTTCCCCTGATGAAAGCCTCTCTCAACTTTTATTTCTTCGGGTTTGTTTTTTTTGCATGGTTAATGGGGGGTTTTTTGTGGTTTCTTTCTAAGGGAAACAATAACTCTGAAAAAAACCCAAATGCAAAATATTTATGTATTTGTGTATTTCCTTGAGCAAACCAAAACAAAGACAGAAATAAAACCAAATTCAAGGGTTTGAGTTGCAACCCCTTCCTTTGACAATGATCTGTGGGTTCTTAACTTCCCAAGGACCTTTTGCCTGAATCATTTCCCAAGAGACACATTAAAAAAACTACCCAGTAACACTGAATTTTGGTGGCAGGTTAAAAGTTAAGATGAGCAAAGCGTATGGGTTACACCCCGGGACGTTGCCAGATGATTGTGAGAAATGACCTTATGAAGCATTAATCATTGAAGGAGAAGGGTGCTGCAAAGCCTGCCCAGATGGCTGGCTGAGACTGAGCAGGAAAAGCAGGATGACGAGGACACAGGAATGAAGTGCTGAACGCAAAAAAAAATAAAGCATACTGCTGAGGCCTTAGACCTCACGTTGGAAGTGATTTCTGGATTTCAGCAACAGCCTCTGAAGTCTGAAAAAATAAGTCAGGTTTTAGTGCTAAAGTTCTCGGAACTCAACAGCTCATGTTCCGCAGCTCAGCACATCCTTCTGAGCAAAAAAGAAGACAAGGACAGGAGATGGCAATGAGAGTATGCACCAAACACCCACGGCCATGTAAGGTACCCACAGTTTTTGTGACCCCCACAGACCTCAATTCTTCATGGTCCTGGGACAGAACCAGGGTTTAAAATCTATGAATTCCAAGTGATGTCTACAGAAGCAGCTCAAAGACCTTGGACTGACAGTGGCTTGTTCGTCCTAAAGTTCTTTTAATGTATTAAGCAGTTGACAGAGGAGTGATTTATACAACAAAAACCAACCCTAACAGACAAAAGTTCAACTCTTGCTCCATACAAAGGGGAAATAAGAACAGGACAATAACAATAATCATAATGACACTGAATGGTTTGAGATCCTCTTTTTGTTCATAAACATGTTCTCTCTCTTCCCAATTTGATATGGAAATCGTACTATTTAATAGCTTATAACTAACCAACTACAGCCAAGGCATGCATCTTGTAATATTTTTCAGAAGAAATATTATACCCAGCACTTATTTTAGTGGTTATTAAAAATATTTATAACTTGCATTTCTACCAGTTGTGCTCAGTAGTTTAGAAAAAAAAAAAGAAAAGACTGAATTAAGGAACGAGCTCACAACACTGAATTAATGTCTCTCGTCCTTCTAGAAATAAATTCAACTAAGAAAAGGTACTTGGACAAATTCTGAGAAAGGAGAAAAGGAATCAAGTTAGTCAGCAAAGCAGAGGCAAAAAAAGTGACTGAGGTTGAGATTAGGTTTGGATAACTTCCTAAACTCAACTCAGGAACCTTCTGAACCCATTTGCAGATGAAGTCTGCAATCCACCACATAATGAGAACAATGCAAAGGTTGCCAAATTAAGCAATTCCCTTTCTACAAAGAAAAACTCCTCCCTCTGCCCTCTCCCCACTGCCAATTGAAGATCTGCTTTCCCCACCACCTCCTCTTCCCTGCAGCACCTCTACTACCATGTTACACTACCTATTCTTTTTAAATTTTCATTTTTCTTTCTCCTATTTTGAGAAGGAAACCTTCCACATAAAATAGGGAAAAAGCTAAAATTCTGTACAATACAAAATTTACTGTGTTCCCACAGCACTCTTCTCCCATGCATCCCCACACAAGCATTCAATCAGACCCAAATGTCTTAATCCATGCCACTCTACAGGAGAAAATTGAAGACAGTCTTATGTTCTGCCAAAGAGCCTTATATTCTCACAATCTAGGGTCCCGCATCACTTCAAGTGTAAGATGGGAAAGGGTGAGGCTGGTGAGCTCTGTGCCCTACCACATGCATTAAGGATGACTTTACTGTTCATTTATAGCACATGAGATCACTTAGCCTGGGCTGTGGTGTTTCCAGTCCCACTGGAAAATATTCACCATCATCTGATTTGATTTAAGCAGAAACAGAATTTTGTTTAATTAAATATATTTTCCTGAAAGCAAGTGTGAAACCTACTCTAGAAGTTCAGTTTTTCAGAGAAGGAACCATGCCTGCTCCAACAGGTAAGCTGGAGCTGAACCTAAGCATGTGATTTCATACAGCTGAGAACAATGTGATGGTTGCTCTAAGGAAGGTTCACGTCCTCTTCAATTCTGCATCACTCTACTCTTTCTGGATGCTTTTTCATTGTCTACTTACAGCAAGAAGAATATCAACTACCAGCAAGACAATTCTTAAAAGGCAAAACCTAATTAACCTCTGAATAAATTCAGGGTGCTCTGATGCAGAGAGCAAAAGGTCGATGCTAAAAGGAGGCATCCTCAAAGGTGGCTGACTCTGTATCTCAGGTCTCACCCACTCCTCCTTCCTCTTCTTAGCCGTGAGCAATGCAAAGGCCACAGGGATGACTAAGGTTAGTAATGAATTCTGTTGTTGATTTTAAGCAAACCTGAAAACATTTTCCTTCTACTTGCATGCGAAGAGGCATTAGAGGGATGTCGCCTAGGAAACAAAACTATTCCTTGGAATTGGCCTTAAGTATTTAGAGTGTTTCCTTCCTATCCAGGGAGTCACACTGAACTTAACAGAAAAACACTGGTTCCTCTGAGAATTACAGTATATGATTCTGAAGGTGTCAGTGCAGAGGTCACTGAAAAGCTCTTTGTTACATTAGTTAAAAATGGCTTTCACACCATCTGTGCAATCCCTAATGACCTTGTGAGAAAATCCACCTTTTCAACTGTTCCTCTAGTGCCTGATTTGCTTTTGGACAGTCAAAATTGCTTTCATCTTTTTAACATCAGGAGCTGCACAGTTTTTGGAATTCTGCTGCAAGTAAATACATCCCTCATGTTGCTGCATCTCAAGAGAGGACCAGATCCTTCCCATCTATTCCGTTCCAGGATAATTGCTTCCAGGTTTCTAACTCACCAGTGAAACCAAGATGATCTGCATTTGCAGTACGGGTTTATCAAATCAGGACTTAGAGCTTTTTTAACCATATCCCAACCAGGCTTTCCTACCTTTCCAAAGACAAGGTCATCCATTCCATCGCCAGGCAAGGGGAAGAGGTCAGACTCGCTTCCAGACTCTCTTTTAAGGATGCCCTGTGACGAGGCACAGACACGATTTAGTCCATCCTCCAAGAAGTTTTCACATTCTATGGGAGAAAAGCAGAAAAGAGTTACAGTCTGATACTTTCCGTAACATCCATACATCCAACTCACAGACACTCAAGTAAATTCAAGGATTTAAAACCAACAGTAAACACAGCTTTACAAATTTTCACCTCCCAAAACTGTGCCTGCAAATTTTCAAAGAATTTATTCAAGAGTTTAAACCTCCTTTTCAATGGATCAAACCCAGAAATTCTGCATTAAATAGCCATGCTTGTAGGTTAGGTTGCTGATAAATATGCTATAGATCACACTGAGCATGACAGGATGCTTCCCACCGACTGCAGCAACTGCAAAATTACATTCAGATTCAACAGATGTAGAAATATAACCTGACAATATTTGCTTTCTTTCTCAATTAAAGAATTAATTCCCTCTAAATGCCAAGGTGCTTTTACTGCATATTGGGACGATTATTTCATTCCTCCTTCTATACTTCTCACTGAAAAAGCACTAGTGTGACTTCCATGACAAGCTTTGCTTTTTTAATATTCAAACATTAAGTTGTGTAAAAATTCTCAGCTTTCATAACTCTTAAGATTGAAATATAAGCATATTGCATCTCTTTTTTTTTTTCTAAAATGCTTCCAGCTGTCTGTATTGGGGCAATCAGCAGCACAGAAATAGACTACAGCCACTGAGAAAGCCCTTCATTTCCAAAAACCTTAACAGACATGTATTTGCATTAAAAA
Source organism: Podargus strigoides (assembly GCA_028020825.1). NCBI lineage: Eukaryota > Metazoa > Chordata > Aves > Caprimulgiformes > Podargidae > Podargus > Podargus strigoides. The sequence goes on along the minus strand of CM051663.1, from coordinate 7,523,666 downwards.
TGCCTGTGCATCATTTTGTTTGTTCAGCCTGAAGGCAAAGGTATTAATGACAATTTTGGCAATAACTGAACAGTCTTTTCTTAGTATTTTAGTTTGCTTTTTTTTAAAAAAAGAAAGGGGTTATTTTGCTACCTGCTGTAACTAAACAGATCCAAAATATGTTTAGCTCCCTGGAGAGGAGCCAGGGCAATAAGATGTTGTTTCACTCAAATTACACCTGACAAACCACCCTTGGCTACATCAACCTCACACGTCAACACAATGATGACAGGTTTGGGGAGCTTAAAACCACCTTTTTCCCTTTCCCATCCTTAACCTGTGCCTGGCAGCAGCTATCAAACACCCTAGGCACAGCCCAGCCGATGAGGGTGAGCCACTGTTGGAGGAAATAATGTTAATTTTATTGATGGCAGTGGGGCTGCCCCTGTTTCAGGCACGGGGGAGCTGAAACCAGTCGGAAACCCCATTACCCCGTAGAGGAGTTTCCACACCAGGGAGAATTGGAAAAGCACTTATTGGAGGTGGTGTGGCTGCTCCCCTTTCCGTAAACTTGGAAAATCTGAACTGCTTTTCCATCTCTGAGGGGGAGAAGGGAGGGGGAAGAGAAGAAGGGGAGGCGGGGAAAGAAGGGAAAAGCAAAGAAGAGATGGGGAGGCTGTAAGGGAGCGGGCCAGGGTGCTGGCTGTCCAGCTGGCAGCGCGTGTCCACAGCCCAGACTGAAAAACAAGGGGGCTCAAGCCACGTTCCAGTGGAAAATCAGCAAGGATGGTCCAGATCTGCCAAGGGATGGATACCTTGTCCCAATGATAAATCACAAGAGGCAGTGAAAGGCTTTGCAGGACTCTCCAAGGGACACAGAAGATTAAGCGGTGGGAAAGGATGATGAGAAGCAGAGTGATGCACACCCCATGTCCCTGACAGCCCAAACCCTCCCTTCTCCTATGTTTTCAGTTGTTCAGGGGACTATTCCCTCCCCTCCTTTTTTCAGTTAGCTCATTGGGTTTGTTTTCTGTGATTTAAGCTGCACAGGCACTGCACAAAGCTGAGCTCTTTCTCCTACCGCCATGACCTGGGGAGCCCTGGTGACAGCACTGCCATGACATGGGGACTGTGACTCCCATCCCACATCCATCCCCTGCTTGCTGCACACTCTGGATCCATCCTGCAACCTCTCTGGAGGTGCAGGTGAAAAATACAATGATGATGGTAACACACTTCTGCACGTAATACAGAGGTAATAAAAAATAATTATGCATTAAAAAGCTCTAGGAAGAAAATATCCAAGCAGCATTGGTATTTTCCAAAGCCTCATGTCCTCCAAGACAAGGCTGAGCCCTCCAATTCCACGCTGATATCTACGCCTCTGCCACACTCCTCCAGGCATTTCATTTCAAAACCACTGTCAGAAAACAAGAAGCTACGGGTTCTGGAGCTACCTTCTAAAAATTGAGGACTCTGTCCTTACAAACCGTTTCAGCAGGATTATTCAGTAGGTGAAAAAAGTCTAATTCCCTATTTTCAAGTTACTCACATTACAGCAGCTAGTGGTTTTATTGTTGTTAGGGGTTGCCATATTTTTCTTGCCCTCTCTACACTGCACAGCACCGCAGCGATGCATGTGCACTAAGGATGTTGTTTCTAGAAAGGCCAGAACATGGAGAGCCTGAGATCTTCCTGCTGCTTCAGACTGATCAGATAGTGCATTAATCAACTTAAAAACCTGCCTCATTCTGCTTGTGTTACAGACACATTTTACGATAATTATTAATATATATATGATACACGGCTACATGATTACATAATACTGTATTTCTATAGCATGATATTGCACTAGATAATTAGTATCTATCTAATATTGAACAATATGAATATGTGATTATAGATTTGGCAAGCCAAACGAGCACATGTCATTTTGCAGCCAAATGGAGCACAGTAACTATGGCCTGAGGCATATAAATATCATGTGAAGAGGTAAGGGATTTGGGGACACAATTAGGAAAGCAGCAGTGTGGTGATACTGCAGGTTCTCCTGTAAAAAACTCATGAAACAGTTATTCACTGTTCATGACTATTCTGAACACAGGACTTTTTCTTTTTTTTAAAAAAAATCAATAAAATAAAAAAGCACTTAAGTTTGCTGGGAGCTAGAACTTCTACCTAGAATAAACCCCTTGGGTCAGTCTCTCAAATTTCCCTTCTTAGCCTACACTCTGAACAGGCTGGGTTTGAATTTCCTATAGACAGTGATTCAGTCCCTGTTTTTCTTTCAAGTCTCTCAGACAAATGGAAGAAGATTCAGGCGAGACCCCTGCTTGTAATGAGAGCAAGGCAAGAAGTGTCCTCTCTATGAACAGTTCCAAGCAAAGGCACTATTCAGGGCACTGATACATTACTGTCTGTTTGAACATTCACAATTCAATGAAAGGAAATGCTTTTTTTTTTTCTTATCTTGGACACCTACCCCTCTTTGAAACATGCCCAGACAAGATTTTCTGTCACAGAGGAAGAGCCAGAAAGCACCAGCCAGCATGCAGGACTGAAAGCTCAGCATGGCTGTTGGGCAGGGTGTGGGAATGATGGCTCTCAACAGTCTTCCTGCTTCTTGAAGCCTGGAAATCACAGCAACTTTTTTTTTTTTTTGGGTGGGGGGGGTGTGGATAAATAAAATCAAGCCACTGATTTGGATCTAAATATGGATCCAGGAGTTTAAATTTCTGATTGTATTATCATTTTGGCCAGGAAGATTGTGTCCCCCACCACACCTTTCAAACTTAAAAAGAAATAAAAAAAAAAATACTGAAGTACTTTAAATGTGAAGTTACCTAAGAAGGTGACACACCGCACAGCTCACTGCAAGTCAAGTGCTACAGCCATGTGCTAACAATGACTCACAGCAGATTCATTACACATTTACTTTAGCTTACGTATTCTCCCTGTCGAGGCAAGGATGTCAAAAATAAGAAGAAAAAGAAGGAAAGAAAAGGTGAGGAGAACAGCAGGGCTGCACGTCTGGAGCCCCAACCAGCATGCTGCTCACCTGGAGACTCCTGTGTCCGCTTGCGATCCATCAGGGAGGAATTGGAACATGGCTCCAGCGAACACCAGCTCTCACGGTTTATCTGAAAAACAGACCAGAGCAAATCAAAGAAAGGTCACTCCCGTTAACGTTCCTGTTAGCCTCTTCTCCAACGGCACTCCGCATCAACCAGCAGATATATTTTTCCTCAATGATAAAAACCTCAAAAGTAACTTACAACTAAGCAAACTATTAAACTACGCCAAAAAACTGTATTTCTCTGTGGAAAGTATGATTTCAAGGTGGCTCCAACCCAAGGCAGGAGTTCAGAGGGAGGATGAGCCAGCGTTTAAGCTACTAGCTGATGATTGAAGAAGCCTGGCTTCAGTTACCACTTCCATTTGCAGCAGGACTGAAGGCAAGAGACTCCTCTGCTTTACACCTCGGTTCACTATCCACCGAACAGCAATTCCCTACCACCCATATTTCTGTAAAGATAATTACCTTCAAGATAGTAAGGCGCTCTGATAACATGGAAAGGAGTGCTAGGGAAGTGTCCAGGTCATGGTGAGAACCAGAAGCGTTTTGTATATTTAACTTAACATTTTGTTTGCATTAACTGAAATGATGATGATGTTAGAAACGCCTACTTTAACAGTAAGACACATCACATGGTTTATTTCAACATCAGCCCTTATCATCTCAGCCTGTCCCTCACCCCTTTGGTGACTTCCAGTCTTTCTGCAAGGATGACTGATTTGTTCCCAGTCTTCTCCCCACCTGCCTCTGCTTTACTTTTCCTCACTTGGGTTATTTTCTGACTCTGAAGTCTGTTGGACTATCCACAACCCTTGGCTCATCCATCATACACTTCCCATTGCTTTTGTCTACAGCTGGTGGACTCTGGAAGCCCCTTTGCTCTGTCTCCTTCAGCAGTTCTGCCTGTACTCTTAGCTGAATGCCTCTATTGTTAAACACAAGCACAGCTCACCCAGACAATCCCTTGCCTCACGTCACGAAATCCAGAGGTTGTTTCCCCTCCTGACCTGCCTCAGCATACAGGATCTCACATGTTATGTTGTAGCCAAAAGAAAGCTATTGAAATGGATGACTTTACCTGATTTTATATGCCAACTATTTCTCCTACCATCTCCTTTGGTTTTCCTTTTCTCTATTCCTTTTCCCTCTTTCTGTCAAACAGAGAATTGTTACTACTTACTTTTTGCCTCTGACCTGTCTTCAAATTCCTCCATGATCCTGCTCCATTTTTTGTAGTCCCTTGATGGATTGATTCTCATCCCATCAATGTTCTCCTTTCTCCCTTGTTAGGAAATGCACTGCATTTCCCTTTATATTCTCTTCTTTTTTTTTTTTCTTTTTTAATAAAGAAAAAACAAGACTCTTCTAGCCTTGACCTGACTTGCTGCTTTGACTAATGACCCGCGTCCTTCTTCCCTTTCTTGCTGAGATCATGGAACTTGTTATTTGCAGTCCTTGGCTGGTGCTCCTCTCAGGTCTGGCTGCACCCCCCTGCCCTTCACCAGAGGGGCTTCTGCCAGCACCTCTGCTCACCTCCTGCTCTCCACACCACAAAGTCAATGCTCTACTCCCCCAGACCTGTCAGCTACTTTCTACAGCACATTTTTCTTCCTTAGGTTTTGTCCTCCTCCATACTTCTGCAATGACAAAATGGGGTTGGAAGGGCCTTTGACAGGTCAGCTAGTCCCTTTCTGCTGCTCCAAGTCAGGCTCAACTATAATCTGAGAGGTCTTAATCCAACGTACCCTTAAAATCCTCCAGCAGCGAGGATGTGGTGACCTTGCCCAGTCAGCAGCTCTTGACAGGGAAGGAGCAAAGAAGATCTAAGAGGGGGAAAATTGAGCAGGAGTCTCCCAAAAGAGGTGATGGAGACCTTGTGTTCTATCAGAGTCCAGTCTCAGGGTGACCTCAGTGCATGCCCCACCTGGACATTCCTCCCCACCTCCATGCAATTTTGTAGGCTATTTTTCTTGGGTATGATGTGTACTTCCTATCAGTTGCTCACTGCCTCTGCTCATACGTATGCATTATATACAAATTTATCTAAGATCCCATTAGACCCCTATATGTACATACATCTAAGATCCCATCCTTCCCTGCACCTCTACTCAACACATACCTGTATACTCATCTTCTCCCTTTAACATATATTACATATATATAAAATGAGAGGTGGAGAGGGAAAGAGAAGCAGTCTGCATCTGAGAAAGGCTTTTGTAAGCAAATACTCAAACCAATTTTTTTTTTGGTTTTCCAAAGTGACATAAAGATGGTGAGTTTTAACTGTTGCATGGATAGTGGGTCACTGTTCGGATTCTTTCTACAGAAGAAAGATACTCCCTGTTCTCAGTGAGGCTGAGAGGGTAACCAACTTTACCAACTAAACTTCACTGTAGAATTTATACAGACTTTTTTGTCTTAAAAGAGCTGTAAAGTCAATAAAAACTACATTATGACTCTAAAGTCAATAAATATCATGTTAATGTTCTTTTCTCTCCAGCCAAAGCAGAATCTATTTTGCAGCACAGTCTTACATTTTATTTAAGGCAAATCTAGAGGTTGAGCCTGAACACACACAGGAGGACAAAAGCAAATCTGTTCAAGTCCACACAAATGAAGGAACAACCTATTTCAGATATCAAATTCTGCCTCCTCTTGACTGGCTTGCACCTAATTCCTTCCTCATCATATTGAGCCTGATCCTCCTTGCTCTTAAACTAATGTATCTCCGACAAATTTAAGCAAACTACTGATTTATACTGATATTGACTATTGGAAACTGAGAATTAAACATCGTGTTCAATAATTAGCAGTAAGAAAGCAAAATATGAGGAAGCTCAAGCCTATCAGTTGATTGGTAAGAGAACAAACTATATTAGGCTGAATTAGCATTATATTTTTTCCTTTAATAGAACCAATTGAGTCATTCACTGAAAATGCATTATAGACATTGGCATTTTTTCAAAAAAGATTTGAGTATTTTTCCCATTACCCAGCCAGCTTTCTCCTCTACCCTGTGACTTTGCCAAATATTGAAAACGTCTGTTTTTTTCTACAAAAAAAAAAAAGTAATGAGACCAACACTGAGATTTAAGGTGCTGTTTCAGATATACCTGATTAGCTGCAAAACAAACCATCAAGAACTAAATATTTATTGCAGTAGCCATAATTCAAGAATAATAATCATCATCATCAAAATACAAACAAAGGAAACCACTACTATATACAAGTATTCCCTATGTGAAAACAAGCCAGATAGGATTTGAGAGAGGTTTACTCTGTGCTCTCAGGAAATTGGGTGGTCCACAAATACTCAAAACACAAACCCCATTATCCACAGCTCAAGACTGAGTAGAGGGATCCCTCCTCCACAGCTGAATTCTGCAGGACTGCAGGTACAGACACTAAGGGTTGTAGAGAAAGATTATAAATATTATATTCCTCCTTTCTTCTCTCTATTTTGCTAAGAGAAACCCAATGCCACGACCGCAGGCTGGTGGCCGCTGAAGGTAAAACCCCCACGCACTTTCTGCCTTGCCCACACTGGTTCCAGCCCATCGGTTCTGGGCATTCCAGGCCATTGTGGAGGGAGCAGAGGACGCAGCAGTGTGCAGAAGGGAATATGAAACAGCCTCTGGGAACAGAGTTTCAGCTTTTGAAAAAACGCCAGGAGAGAACCAGCTATTTTTCCATGCAGAAGCCTGAATCTGTTTATCTGCAGCTCAGACACAGAATGAATCATGGAAGCACATCCCCAGGCACCAGAAAGTGAATCCCAAAGGATTTGCTGTTTGTCTGTGAAACACTAGCAGAATAAATGTCCAAAGAGGGCTTCAGGATACCAGATGGAGTTGCGAGCAGCAGACGGCTTGATCTGTCTTTCTGGGCACACATGCATGTATTTCCTGACTCTAAGAGACATCTTCCTCCAGACATTTAATTTGAAACTTGAAGTGACTTAATGCAGAAACCTCTTTGCATGAGAAACGGACGGCGCTGGACAACCTGCGAGACAAACAGGGCTGGGACGTCCCCTATCACGCAAGAACGATGAGTGACCCCAGCCCCTATTCCCAGACTCTTCCTTCCTCTCCCTCCTGCACAACAGCCTTGGCCAAGGAGTTTTCACTCCCACAAGTGCTTGCAGCCCTGTGCGGTGCCTGCGCACAAAAACCAGAATTGTGACCTCCATCTCAGAAGATATTTAAAAAACTTCTCATGGCAGAGCAGCACGGCAGAGGGGTTGCTAGAAACCACTGCCTCGGGGACCAGTCACTACGTGGTTCTCATGCACCTCTCCTACCTTACCATCATGGAAAAGCACTTTTTCTCTCCCTCTGGTTTTATTTTAACTCTTCTTGCCTTCTATTTCACAATAAAGAAAACACACTGACCTCTCAGGAAATCTTCCACTATTTTAAAAGTTTGCACTTGTCAACCTCACTGGTACTGATATAAATCAACTCCAGAGCAGAGGGAACCAGATGAATTTTAACTTTCATTTCCTAGCAAATCTCTAGGGATTCCTTTTTCCTCCATATTGTTTTAACTTTGTCCTAAATTTACAAGTTTCCATTTCTCTCCTTTCCCCCTGCCCTCCCCCCCCAGTTTCCAGACAGTTCTACCTTGCAGCTAAAACCAGATACCTTGGAAAATAATTAGTATAGAAATTCTAGCTTGCTCGGTGTATCATTAAGTACCTGTACACCATCCTGAGCAATCAACTGACACTAGGAAAGATTTGAAATACCCACTGAAGAACAAAAATAGCAGAAAACAAGCAACATTTTAAATGCAATTGTAACTGGTTTAATAATCAAGAATGATACAGTGATTTATTTTTTAAGTTTTAATGCAAGTCTTTGTCCTCCTCTAGTAACTACACCCGTTCCTGAAAATTTCCTCTAGGATAGTTTTCATTGAAGAAAATCGTACATGTAACTGGAATTCAATGTTTATTCTGAACAACCTTTAATTTCACCATTTCATTTATGATGGAATAATCCAGTTGTATCCTTTAATTCCTGAACTAAAACTAAAGCAACAGTTCATTTGCCTCCTTCACAGAAACCAGCTTTCACGATCCTCCAGATCTCTTTCAAGAGGAGCACAAGGGATGGGGCACTCAGGGAAGGACTCCCTTCAACAGCCATTGATGTAAACTCCATATACACAAAACTCACATTAAGATCAAAAATTACTCCTTTGACAGTCATCTTGCCACACATTATTCAGAGCAGACATATCAGTTTGCTTACTAATTCCAGAATTTTTTTAATTGCTTATTTAAATTTTTTGTAACCTCCTTGTCTATTTTCCTGGCTTAAGCTTTATGGGAAGGTTTTACAACATGTATGAGGAACATAAAGACCATGCCAACGTATGCAAAAAGGGACAAAGTGACAACACTTGCAGTTCTGCAATGATTTCTATAAACATTTATATTCTAGCACTGTGAATACACTACATCAAGCCTTTTATCTTTACAGATTTGATGACACCACATCGGGACGTTTTTTCAAGGAGGTTCGAAGTGACCTCATTGACAGCAGCAAACGAGCAGCGTTACAGAGAACTGTGCTAAAGGATTACACCAGAAGAGGCTCCTACAACCACAGAACATTTTAAATGACTGAATAAATTAGCACTTTGTGGTGTAAGAGCAACACTGAATTCCTAGAGTGCACTTTTCCCCCAGCCATGTTGCAGCCCAGGAAAGGAGCATGTGCCCCAAGAACATTTTTCAGCGCTTGGCACTGTCACGTCCTTCTCCACCAGCAGAATTAGAGTCCTGGTAACAACAAAATTTAATTAAGCTTTAAAAATAGCAGCAATAGCTTTGCATAAAAAACATCTCTTGACAAAAATGGGATCAAAATTCCCACATGCATGTCTGTGCCTAAGGTGAAAAAATAGTTGTTTCATTTAAATCATCCTTTCAGTTCTAATTCTACATGAGACATAAACAGATAAACTCAAAAGTTCTCCACATCATCGTAAATACACTTCTCTCCTGCTGTTCCATCAATACCCAAACCACTGCAGACAGATGCAGGATTCAAGTTCAGAGTCATTTTAATGCCACAAGTTTGATGAGACACTCCTTTAATTTCAAAATGCCTTAATTATTTTTACAACACTGGGCTGGTTTTGATTTCACAAATAATGTTCTGATCTTTAACTGGAAGCTGAATGTGATCTGTTCATTTGAAAAGCAGCTAAATCAAATCTAATTTTCCCAGTTATGAAAAAACTTACACCTCCTGCCTACACTTAACATTCATCTACAAAGGTGAAATGCAGATATAGGCAATGAGCAATTATAAAACATTTCCAGTTGTGGTTGCTCAGTCTCCCATTATTAAAGGAAGCTCATTTTTTATTTTCTATCTTTGCAAAGCACAGCCTGTTCATCCACACTTGAACACTTGTCTAACTTCACATGTATGACAAGGTGCCAGCCAGCGTGGTATCCATATTCTGTCCCTAGATAGTTATATTTGTGGTACCAGACACAACATAAAAATTACATAGCGCTGCCAAGTCACACATGGGCACACAGAGACTTCCCATTTTGGGTCTTGGAATAACATAGCGCAGACTGCTTTACCCTGCACGTAACTGCTCAGAGCTCAGTGAATTGTTCAGACAAGCAGATACCGCACGTGCTCCACATCATCTCCATCATTCTCTACAATGCAATCCCAGTAGGAAAGATGATGGTAAATTTTTATGCCATTTCTGCATCATCCAGGCTTCCCTGTACAGTGGCAACCACCATGGTCAGTAACCACGTTCATCACATTTCCATTGCTGCAGCAGCAAACAGAGCTGAAGTAAATAGAGATGAAGTCCTACCTCCAACACAAGGGCAGGACACTGATTTACTCGATGCCTCTTGCTTTTTCATATGTGGGAAAGAGGAAGAAACAATGTTAAAGCTAAAAATAAATGTGTGCATCAACCCTCAAAACTGCTGAGGTGGGTTTTTTTTGTAACTCCAGAAGCCACTGCTTCAGGCACAATCTTAACATGGAAAATCTAAGCCCCAACACACTGACCCTTCAGTAGACATGTGCATTGCAAAACAGTCAGCAGGAACCAAAATTCTTCTGTGACTATCTAAGAACAGTTGCAATCAATGCAAATATAATCCCATCTATAAACACTTAGCAACCAAAATGACACAAGATCTTTGTTCACAACTTGTTCCAGTTGTCCTCCTCCACCAGCTGTTTTTCTTTCCTATGCCAGGATTACACACAGAATCACAGAATGCTAGGGATTGGAAGGGGTGAGTTCCCCATCTTAAAATGAAGCAAAGAACACATTCATCTACCACTCAAAAAAAAAAAAGAGTTTGTCCGAGCCAATCTGTAGGCCATCTGAAGGCTGTTTGGTGCTTTGCAGGTGTCTTGTTAAAATTTCATTCAGATCAAACACTCCTAACGAACCCTACTTGGGTTTGCTTTTCTTCTAAGTATATTTACTTGCTTTTCCATACTTGACACTTAAGAACCCCTGTCCTCAACTCACCAAAATACAATGGCCTAGATAAGGTACAGTTTTATTTAAGTATTTTAATTAAAAACAAACCCAACAAAATACGCCCCCTCCCCCAGCTCCCTCATTAAGGGTCTGATCCAACTCCCATTAACGTCAAGAGATGATCTGCCACTGACGCACTCTAATGCTGGCTTGGATCCCTAGATCATCAAATCTAATTTCATCTACTGGTTATGTTATAGAAACCAGCTAAAACATGAAGAAAGACTAAAAAGCAAGCTAAAGTTGATTGGAACTATAGCTGTCACTAGCACCCTCCTATTTTGAACATCTGCAGGCTGTACCGCCTGTGTTCGGAGCAGCAATGCGTGCACACACGCACACATATATGGACACTGAGTCATTTGCAGGAACAGACAGTATAACCCACGGTTTGAAACTCAATTAGGAAAATACTAGTGGGAACTAACAAGAGCCACATTTTGTTATAAAACCTAAGCTTTGCTGAAGAAAAACTAATTTAGGGAACTGATGACATCAGAAAGTCAGATAATTATAGCAAATTACAATTCAACCCAGGCATCCATATTCTTTATGAAGAAAAAACCTGTGTTTTTTATATTGGCAACCGTGGTTGCCAGTGGTACCAGTTCTTCTACCAAGAATTATTAAGTAGCCATTTTGCAGGAGTAGTGTATGTCTACATTTTTAAATGACTCATAGGGTGTCTAGAGATCAGATACAATGGGATTCAATCTGCAACCAGCGTCATCAACATGAGAGTTCAAAAACACTCAACAAAATTGAGTTGGTAGAGAAAGTGAGTTATGGTTATTTGTGGCACTAAAAAACAAAGGATGCATTGAATTAAAGGAAAATATTTTTACTCCTAAACAGTGCAAGTTAACAAGTGCTAGGTCTATTTTAGTGCAAATGAAGTAGAACAAGAATCATCTGAAAACAGAATTTTTCTAAGTTCTTAACTCTGAAACACGAGCATGAAGCAAAAAACATATAAAAGGAAGCCACACTATCAAGCCGAAACTACTGCCTTAGCTAAGAAAAGTAAAGATAAAAAAAAAGGGAGAGGGAAAGGAAATGGTCTTCCAGGAGTTCAGATCTCTAAGTTGGGCTGTGTTTTGCAGTCTCTCTGGCTACTTTCCGATTTCCAGCCACTTTGCCAGGAAACTGCTGAAGCTCCAAAAAGCTGTTACAGAGACAGGACATTCCCAGACTGCCACCGTGCCATTTGGTGGAGCACTTGCTAATTTTAGAGTAGAGGAGGAACACACTGGGACAATTAGCCAAGAGCCTCCTGGCTCTTGCTCCAACCCATCCTCAGACAAAACTCACACCCAAACAGTAAGACCAAGAGCAACACCCTTAAAACACAAACACAAAACAGAAACAACAGAGGACCCACCATGCCTTTTTTGGCAGAATACATCTTTCAGGGAACACGTACGTGCATTTCAGCCCCAAAGGCGACCACTGGAAATGAAAACCCTTTGCCAAACAGCACCTTACTCAGGAAACCCACTTGCGAGCAGTGAAGGTTGTAAAGCAGGAGGGGACAGTTTAACAGCAGAGCACAGGGAAGATGGTCAGAGAGCGCTCTCCCAAAGGGTGTCTGATTGCATGCCACAAGACATTATCTGGTTTCAGGGATAATAACTTTTGGCATGAAATGGTTTGACAGCACTCAAAGCTATCTCCATGCTGAAGAGCAAGAGCTCTTCCACCTGTTCCCCTTCTCTGCACCGTCCAGGTACAGTGGGGAACAGATCGACCCGTTAGAGATGGTGAAAGGAAACCGTAAATAAGTGCACACAAACATCATACCTTTAACAACACAACATCTACAGTCCTTTCCACCTTGGAAATGTCGCACAGGCTGTATCGCCTCTTGTGGCGTTCGTACATTTTGTCCAAGAAGCCAGGAGCGGAGGAGCAGAGCCCACCATGAACCCCGAGCTGACCACGGCCAAGCAAGCTCCAAACCTCTCACATATGTTCTCAGAGGAGTCCCTGTGTCTCAGCACACCAGCCTGTCCTTCTCTTAGCAGGAAAAAGAAAATCCCAGAGCTGCGACCAGCTGATAAAGTCTTCTCAGAACAGATCTGCTTATACAGGCAACGCAGGAACTTAGAGCAAACAAAAGATATTTGCAGAGAGCTTTATACATATAGGATTATTTTTTTTGCAACTGCTAAGAATGGTATCAGCCTTCCTGTTATAGTAATAATAATAATTTAAAAAAAAGGTTTCCAGGCAACTTTGATATCCAAAAAGCACCAGAATGAAATCCTGCCCGAACAGAGAACAAAAGCCAGATGTGTGCAGCAGGAACCTTGACGATCCGAGACACAAGGCAGAAGGTAAGCTCAGCCACGACAGGTCTAATTCAGGAAAAAAAGAGAAAAAAAAAAGCGCCAGTCACCGTATCCAATGTAAATACTGTTACCAACGTGGTTTTTCTTTCACGCCCTCGTGCACTGGAAGAACAATAAAAAAAGGTCCTTTCCTCCTTTGAAGTCGGTCCACTGTTCACCAGAGCGAAGGGCTTGGTTTTGCCTTAAGTTTAAATTTCTAATGACAGCACAGGGCAAAAGGAAAGAAAATAATGAAATAAAGCCACTCCCTCCTGATTTGGGCTGGGACGTCACTACTTGCCTTTTTAGTCCTGCACCAGTGTTCTCCCAGCTTTCAAAATTTCTTTGCAGTTGTGGGAGCATGATTCATCTCTTCAGAGAGAGGAAAAAAAAAAAAAAGAGGGAGGGGAAGGAGAAAAAGCAGCAGCTTTTCTTTGCCAGCCTCTTCCACCTCCGGCTGCAGTGTGTTTGTTCGGTCCAAAAAAGCGACTGAGAAGCAAAAGGGAGGTGTTTTCAGAGAGTAAAAAGATTCTTCCCTCTCCCCCAGGCCAGGTGAATGAAAAACAATTTCAGGCTTAACGCTTCCCCAAAACAGGAATGGAAACCTCTGATTTCATCAGTGCACATCAGAAAAATTAAAAAAAAGGAAATCAGACATATACTTTTTTTTTGTTAGCAACACAGAGTAGAAGATTTCAGCAACTTGCTCTTCAGAAAATACAATTTTCCCTCTTTTATTCTAGCCTGAAAGACAGATCTTTTTTCCTTAAACAAAAAGGGTTTCTGAGTGTTTCTAACGCTGGGCCAGTCTCTCCCCTCTCAATAGCCCATTCACATCAGCTGGGCCCTGCACGCACACTGCCACATGGTTTCCTGTTTTCAAACTGCCCCCTTGCAGCCCCCTCCACTTCCCACCCCACCCTGACCTCTCGAGGGATGAAATCTTTCCATACTTCCCCAGCTTTAGACATTCCCTCATTCACCGATTCAAAAGGGAATGGGGGCGGTTAAAAGGAAAAAGAGAGGGAGAAGAAAAGGGGAAGGGGGGGTTCTGCCATTGGGAGTGTTTAGTGAGCAGAACTTGCTGCTCTTCTAGGTAGGAAAGCTGGAGACGCAGAAACTGTTAATCCTGTGTTGCAAAGCAGGAAATGCAGACATCGGAAACAGCGCTTATCAACCCAGCATTTAAGTGCAGATCTCCAAAAGCCATCTGCTCTGGTGCTGGGTGAACCAGCCCCTCTGCCTGCTGGGATTCACTCTGCTCCTGGAGCTTGGTCAAGGGTTTGGAGGTCTTCTCAGGTGGCCCCGGTCCCCTGGTTATTGGTGGTGTGTTATAACCACCAGCTCTAGCAAAGGTGACTCAAACACTGCAGGCTGACAAAATGGGTTAAAACGTGAGTTTTTGGCATTTGAACGCAAGATGAGTCCTCCAAAGGAGGTCTAAACCCATCCAGGTCCTCTCTTCCCAGTGCTATCCAGTCTTCTGGCCACCCAAAACCATTGTACCAGCAGCCTGCCTGTGAGTAACACAGGAACTGACTCCTCTCTGTGACTATTTGTAAACCATCAAAGAACGGGAGTTTACAGAAACACGAACTACTATTTTGGGCTCTCCTGGATATGACACCCCCAATCCGTATAGCCGGATGACACAAAAGTATAATGACCCTCCAGATTTAGCAGAGTCAGTAAGCAGGCTGAGAAGGGTGTCTTTTCCTAAGACTACAGCACGGCACAGTGGCACGGTGGCCAGCCACCAATCAAAGGTCCACCTTAGGGCATCACGCCATAAACACATCCTTATGTACTGGAGGGGGGTGGGGACTGGCAGCAGATCAGCTCCTCCTGGTAAGTGACACAGGTATGCTCTTACCTAGTCAACGTGAGGTACCTCCCCCCGCTCTCATTAGGCTCTGGTCCCTCCCTCACAGCCCAAAGCTTCATCTCCACCACACCACCAGCTGAACTGAGGAGGATCTCCTCGATGAGGCTTTCTCACAGCTACAGTCCCCAGTTTGAGATCTCTGCCAATGACTCTGTTCTCAACAACGAGTGGAGCTTCTGCTTTCAGTATTAGGACACACACAAAACGTAGCAGTACTTTTGGGACTTTCTGGAGCCACCAGTTTTCTCCACAAGTAATGAATCCCAGCAATCATGTGCCCGTCGAGATGAGGAATCAGAAATGGCTGTGACAGCATTCCAGTCCTTCAAACACTACCATAAAAGGCAGGGATTTCCTAAAATCTAAATTTACAAGATAGGAACCCATAAACAAAGTGTGTGAATTTAGTTCAGGTAAAGGAATTTGCAGCAGTCACTGTGCCTTAATGATGCTCTAACATTTCATTATGGAGCACACGTATTTTTTTACCTGATACAGCAGTTAAGTTTATTTTCAGATCAATCTAATGACAACTGCTAGTATATAAGGCCGAGATTTATCCAAACGACAACTGCACAGCTCTGTTAAAGCACTCCAGTTAACACATTTCACCTTTGAACCACAGAACCTCTCTGGCAACCAGGAGATGTTCAGCTGCAGGGTTCAAGCAATGCCCACCTTGGAGAGGAGACTGCCATGTGAGCATCACTCCTGTGATAGCACATCTTCCACAGAGATGCGATAGGTCTGACTTGTAGTTGCATCAACACTCAGTCGTCTGTGGCTCATGTTATCTCATACTTCCTGGAGGTAAGGAGAAATGAGAAACATCTCTAGTCTAAGGAGATGGGAGGTGGACTGGGAGATGGAAGGAAGTTAAAAAGAGGAAACCAGTTTTTCTGAGCCATGCACAAAAATCTTGGTATGGCCAAAAGCCACCAGTAACCCAACATGTGCCTTCAGGAACAGGAAGTTCAGGTGCAAGTCACAGGCAGGAGGTGAGAGCTGGCATGGGAAGCTGCCGGGCCAGCGCCAGGTAGGGTGACTCTGGGTGCAGGACATGTCCCAGGGCTCAGTACACATCTGTGCCCCACCTGTGAATCAAGATGATGACCTGCCTTCCTCCATAATTACAAGTCTTGATCTAGTAAAGATTGCCAGCTGATCCCTTTGGGCTCTTCTACATCTTCAGCCACAGAGGGAATAATCAACACAAACAAACAAATGAACCAACACAAAAAAATATTCCCCCTCTCTCCCTTCTCTTTTTCTTTTCAAATTTAAGCTTCCAAATCCCTAATTTGTTCCAAGAGTTCTTCTGTGGTTATGTTCCTGACTCAGAGCCAAGATCAGGAGGCCAGTGACGACTACAGACACTCAAAGTCCATCTCATCTTCATTTCCAGACTTTACAGTTGAAGGGAGGGGGGGAGAAATGTAATATAAACAAATGGAAGATAATGTGCCAGGCACACTCCCCCCTGGGAGACCATCACTCTCCTCCCATGTTAGGTGGGGCTATTGCTGCATTGTTTCAAGCTAGAAATCTTGCCTTGCACACAGCTTTATATACATACAGGCACGTTGAGCAGACACAGAAGAGAGACTCAGCCCGGACGAAGCAGAACAAAGGTTTCCAGTATCTTTTGTCCATCTATTTAAGGCAGCTCGTTGAATGCCATACGTGTGTTTACACAGTATATAGTATTTATGTTCAAAACCACAATGCATCAGACAATAAGAGGATAAAAATTAAATTAAAAAAACCTACTCCAACGAGTAAATAATTCCTTTTTTTTTTTTTTTTTTCTCCTCCTCCTGTGAGTTGCTCAAAATGGAGCGGAGACACAAGCAGCAGCCCGGGCCACCAGCTGCTGATGCGACAGTTCTGAGCTCCTTATTGAAAACATCTGGAAGCTCTGAGCAGCTTTGTGCAGACAGGAGTTTGAAACTATCCAATCATTTTATATCCAAACCGAAGTCCAGCGCTGCGGATTTCAAGGGAAGGAAAAGAGGGAGGGGAAAAAAAAAGAAAAGGCGCTTGATCGCACCATATGATCTGTAACTCATCCAGATAAAACTCCTCCTCCTCCACCCGCTAACAGACCTCTTAATGACAAGGAAATCATGGTTATTCTGAAACAGACTGCACTATTGTTATCTGTTTCAAATTACTTTTGCCATATTGTTATGAAACGCTGAAAATGATGCAATCTGCAGAAATATTCAGGCGTATTAACTTTTTTTAACGGCAGATCTGATAGGAACTAATGGAGCAGTAGATGAAAAGGAAAAAATTCTCCCTGTCTTAAGCAAGTCAAACCCACTTTTGGGCACTAAATGCAGGAGATAATAAATTTGCCAGACAGTAAGAGAGAGAAGAATTACAATTTCCATTGCTCTTTTCTTAAAAGAAATTCAGCTTTTTGGAAAGGGTTTTTAAAATTTTATGTTTCTGGCACTTGCAAGGATAGACAAAACAAACCCTTTTTTTTCCCCTAAAACTAAATAAGGCAAAGGAAATCTATGCTCTAATACTGCTAAGCCTGTAAGAGGAGCGCATCCAATCTGGAAGGGAACATGCATCCGTCGTGTCTGCAGGGAGGCAGGTCAGCACCCGTGTGAGAGCAGACCGAGACAGATGCTCGAATGAGGACTTTGAAGAAGACCAGGCAGTTGCTGAACGCTAGCGAGCACTCACGCTGCAGACCTTGGTAAAGAGCCCTGGATGTTAGATAATGCATTTCTCATTTTTGCAGCAGTGTTACAAGACTGAGATGAGATTTGTGACCAACCCTGCCTGTCTGTCCACATCCTTGTGGTCGCACTTTGGTCCAGGATCGCATCCCTCCGGCCATGGCATGACCCTCCAGTGTCCTACCAAGCAGCATCCTCTTCATACAGTGGCCCCAAAAGGCTGGTCATGATTTTGGATTCCCCTATGAGGTCAGTCATGGAAAGGAGCTGGGGAGAGGGATGTGGACAGTCCTCTGTGATCAGACATCACAGGGATCCCATCTGTGGTAGGCGCTGTGCTGCTGTAAAGGGGAAGCTCAGCGATGCAGGCAACAAACCTTCATAATCCTGGTCCTAAAATACCTAGATATTCATCAGCTCAACTTAATCCTTGGGGCAAATTATCCATAGTATCAACACAGGCTTTTTTTCTCCAGCCTGGGCAGCCCTGACTCTCCTAAAACTTCCCTACTCAAATCGTTCAGATCTTCATGCAAACATCTGGAGGGAGACATTTCCTCACAGAGCGATATTGTGATTTGGGACAACACGACCGAGTTGAACTTCATATTCAAACAAATCACCATATGGCTGCCTCCTGCATTTGAGCTCAAAGACACAGCGATCTAATAAACAGCTGAAGAACCACCAAGGAGGAACGAGGAGAGCTTGGGAAGCAGTCAGACATAAGGATAGATGGAGCACGTGTTTTGAGAAAGTACAAAAACACCTGAGAGACCTTCAGCTATTTCCTGACCTTCTCTTTTCAAATATTTCTCAGAGACTCAGTGTATACTTGTCAGGAATTTCTATTGTCCACATAACCTTCAGAAAAATGCCGAAGCTTTGGTCTGTCACAGAGCATGCCTGAACATCCTTCCAGAGGAAGTCATCTGCCCATCTTACTGTTCCCAAATGGCTACAGGAGAAACACATCCCACGCAAGAGATTAGCAATCTCTCAGCTGACTTCACATCAGTTTGCAACATCTACTTCTGCCTTTACCAAAAATAACTGCAAATCGAGATGTCTGGCTGGCAGAAGTGCTGTGGGGTCTTGGACCACACCACGGTATTTATTTAGCAAGTTATGGAAGTTGAAAGAAATACTTCATGCTGACAAACACTGGACATGTTGTTTCACCCTGTGAATTCCAGCATCCTGAAAATGATGAAGAGAAAACACGAGTGGATAAAGTGGGAACAGTCCCCAAAACAGGCTTCAAGACGCATCTGAGATATGGACCCACAGAAACAAAACAGCTTCCCAGAAGCAACCTGCATGCTCCCTGTGTCCTCCAGGATGCCAGCTGCTCCCACACTCAGGCACTTCCCATCAGGGCATGGGGTCTAATTATCTACAGACAGGTAAAATTGGAGTCTTTCATAAAGAATAACACAATTTTCAACCAAGACATCTGGATGGGAGATACTGCTTTTGTTTCACAGCTGGCTCAGCCCAACCTGAAGCTGCTGCCAGAGGAGGGGGTCATCAGAAATGATGTTCACTTCTTTGACATCATCCAGCACTAAAGCTGATGACGTTAGCCTATTTCCCTTCATGTTTTTCAGTTGCTGGTAAGGAACATGTGAATTTTACACACACACAATGAGCAATAATCTTTGTTAATTATGGTGATTCAAACCCTCCTACTCTAAAGGCAGGATTATGATTTCTGGGATCTGGAAAGATAATGATATAAATAAAAGTACTTAAAATAGTGAATTGTATTTATAGGGGTTTTCAAATCATAGTAAACATCATGCAAGCCACTTGAAATTTATTTGCACAGCCTATCCACCAAGTATTTGTAGCCTCCTCAATCCACATGATACCCAAACAAGCAATATCTAGTAACTTGTCCTACAGAGGAGTTAAGGAGATCATCACATTTGTCTCAAATGCAAGAAAAGGGGGATGTTTCATTATCTATAAGGTTCACAAATGCAAAACTCAAAGGAATTTTTCATTTTTATACCACGCCTAATAAAAAAGCATGTTCTGACATAACTGGGATAGATACAGGATGTAAGAAAGTATTGATTTACACCAATAGAAACATATATTCCATTATCCCATAACATGAAATTCCAGAAAGAATAATGCCTTATAGTTCAAGGTATGAGATTACAAATTAGGATGAGTTTTTGTGCAGGAAAACAGACCACCTCGCATTTGCAGCATAGAGGAAACATCACATGGTCTTCCAAAATAATGGCATGATACCTGCAGCTGTAGGCACAGCACAGGAGCAGACAGACATCGCCTGAGCCACTCTGGAATGCCTCATCATAATAAGAGATCAGTTCCAGGGTACGCCTGGTGGATGCTTCTATCTAAAGAACTTAAGTATTTAGCTAAAAACGGAGACAGAGTAGCAGATTACATAGATGAATTGGCGGATGAAGCCCAACAAAGATGATGTAGGGGTGTCAGTGAGCAAAATTAATAGACAATGTAAAAATGACACATCTTGAACTGAGGAAATTATTCAACTTTTACCATTCTTTTATGTCTCCAGTTTAAGGCACTGTAATCTATCTGCAAAACAGAGAAGGGTCATTCAAATGAATAAATCATGCCAGAAAATGATTCAGCTTCCCTCCTTTTTTTTTTTCCCTTTCCCTTTTTAAATGAAGTCCCCAGGACTCAGCCCTTGGGAAGCCCACACGACCCAGTGTATTGTCCTGGCTGGGCACTCTGTCAAAAGGGAAAAAGTTATCTCTTCTTTCATCTTGTAACTTGAAAATCTGGGGGAGAAGTGGTGGGAAAGCAGAGCACTGTACAAAGGCACCCATCATATTTCCAGGTCAATTTTTTGCTTGGCTGCTAATGAAGGCAGAGCATTGAAGACACTATGGTATTTGTTCTGCCCTTCCCATTTTTGTGCTTTGTGGGGAGGAGGATCTCAGACCCAACCGGTAACTGAGATGCTCTGAGTGCAGCCAAGCCCCCCTCTCCCCAGCAATAACAGACACTCCAGCTCACACTCCTACCTACACTCACATCCAACCAATATTTTCATGCCCTCTCTACATGCATTTGGAAACTTGAAATAAAATCCAATGCAAACTTTGAGAGGAGGCATTTGGATTCCAGCTCCTGCCTGGGAGGTCTGCTGTAGGACCACATGAGTATTCATTTGCTCACTGTTTTATCCGTTTCCCTGGTAGTCCTCTGTAAAGAATATTAAACAAACATGTCTTTACAGCTCAAGAACCCAGGAAAGAATGTTGACCCTGTGCTTCTACTGATTTTTTACCCCACTTTTATCCCTCTGGCCTAAAGATGTATATGCAAGTGTTAGGATTCATCAAGTCCACAAAGCCATCATTAAGCACTGCTATAGCTGTACATGCTAAATATGTTCTCCTCTTTAGCTCAATTTTAGAAAATATTCCTAAAGGAATTTCAGGACATAAAACATATGTAAAATTAACAGCCAGATACTGGAAGCATCGTCATTAGTGTGGACCTTTCTCAACTGTTGACACTGCTCCAGAAAAATAAAAAAAATATTTATTTCTAAGGTTATAAACTAATATATGCTACATCTCCTCTACCAGCTTTTCAAAGACCCCTTTACAGTAACAAGTAACAGCTGCAAGGATAATTCCTAGCTGGAATAATGGATCCAATCCCTGCTCCTGTTCCTCTTCACTCAATTAAAGGTAAGGAATGTCCCTCCAAACACTGGGAATGTCAGGCCAATCCAGGTGCCACCTGCCACAGCTGCTGCACTGCCATACTTCCAACAGCTTTAATAGATAAATACACAAATTTAAGCCAATGGACAATGATAACTAGGGCCAAAAATGTCAAACCCCAGCATTTACTATATCTGGGAGCCTTGCAATTTCCCAGAATTACCCTTCTGATTCCGACTAACCCAGGAGCTGCAAAGGTCACCACATTGCAGATTAGGAAAATGGAGCATCTGAAATTTCTTGCCAGTGACTACAAGGAAAGGGTTGGTTTTGATTTCCTAGGAAAAAAGGGAGAAATGTTCCGAAGTTCTCTCTCGAGGCTAAAATCCAAAACATTTACAAGACACAGAAGCAAGAAAGCTTGCAGATAATCAACAGAACTGATGCCAGTTCAATCAAAACAAACCAGTAACAGCAACTGGGAGGAGTACAGATTACACAGCATCATTCTGTACAGAACAAAATATCCTTTTCGTTATGCAACAGTTAAATAATTTAACTAGAAACCCCTTCTATCCCAAGTTAGAATTGCTGACTTCTCAACTAGTCATTTTGGCTGTTATGGTGCATTAATCTCTACTGTTTCTGAAGTTGCCCTTTCGGACCAAAAAAAGGCAACTTCAAAACATGCAAAAATTAATGAAACCCATATGTGGGATACTGTCATTATTCCATGTTTATAAGAGGATCAGGTTTTGTTAAATAGGCTCATTTAATGCAGACGCATAAGAAAAAATACCCAGCAAAAGATCTGAAAGCTATTGAAAGAAAAATATTGTCTTTGTTAACCCAAGCAGTCAGTAACAAGTAAAAAGACACAATTTAAACTAAAAGCCACTATATATTTTGGTGCAACTTTGTTTACAGCTTCACTGATAGCTTATAAAGTTCTCCAAAGTAGAGAAATCTCTCATAAATATATTTTACCCTTTTGAACCTTTTCACCCCCTGTACTGTATTTAAGCTGGGACAACCTAAAAATCAATGGTTTATGGAAACATCTGTTGGTACAGGCACATGATTTAGACTTTTTTTCAACAGCTGTTGTTATTCTATGCTTTTTTTGGCTAGGTCAATCAGTAAGACTGGAAGAAAATATTAGTTGGGCTCCTTTCCTGACTTTGGTCTCTCTTTGGCGGCTGCTGTCAGCACCCCGTTCCCTCCTCTGCCCTGAGAGTTCAGGGCAAAAAAAGTCTCAATGTCCCCCAAGTCTCATTTGGCTTACCAGCCTCAGACAAGAAATAAAGGAAATACAGCTCCCAAATGGGCACCTATGCTATCTCACTCATTCACCTAAATATTGGCTTAAAATATCCCCTGCTATAGCTGCTTTCTGTCTGGCACAGGGGATCTAAACCCCTCGCCCACAGCATACCCATCTCCCTGGCTCCCCTTTCCACTTCCAACAAAATACCACAATAAACCCATGTTTGCCTTCCCTCCCCTCCCACTATGTCACTGCTGGGATCCAGACATCTGCCAACATCCTCTGTAAAAAGATAACACACAATATATTTAACAGCCAACTTGCCAAAAGGTACTCGATGCTCCAAACAGCACTACTTACCAGCCAGGGAACACACATCGCTCACAAGAAGACATGCATAAAAACAGAATGTACTTTTCTTGGGAGACCAATGCTTATCAAAAAAAAAAAAAAAAATCAGCCAAAATATCCTATTTTTAAACATTATATTCAGCTGCTACTTGAAACAGTAAGCTTCTGTCTAAATTCTGTTTTCTTGAAAGAGAATAAAACAACTTATAAAGCTTCTAAAGTGCTCTAAAAATCATTTTTTCAGTGTACAGACTGCCGAGAGCCAGAGAAAGGCAATACTCCGAGCACAGATTTCTTTTCCTTGCTCCTTTTAACAGAGAGGACTTGTTTAATCTTACCTTCAAAACTTCTTATTTCCCTGCCATGCACTCCTAGTGTCACTGTGGGTACTGACTGGATCGTGCCAACCCTTGCCCAAAAGGAGAGTGGGAAGAAAAATCAGTTTAAACAGAAACCACTTATCTGACGGAGGGAGAGCCCCAGGTTCGCAAGCAGAGGAGATATTTCAGCATTAAAGAATTCTAGGAGCTACTCCAAGACGCAAATTTTTGTTGTCTGGTGCACTGTAAGGATTCTAAGCCCAGAAAGAAGTTATTTATTTAGTCTATATACTTAGATTTATAACAAAGGCACTGGATTTATCTACACTCTTCTGGGTGCCTTTTGCATCGTTTACAACACACAAAGTAAACCTCAGCTTCCCCAAAGACAGAAAACAAGTCATAAACAAGCCCTGACAGGCAAATGCAATGCTGTCCCCCATATATCCAGCGATGGACAGAAAAGCTTTTAGAGGTTTCTCTCTACATGTCCCCAAAACGCAATTAAACCCAGAATTTGCAAAATGCCCTGAAGTGATTTCAGTCCATACAGCAGGGAGCAAAAGACTCTCTCTTTCCTCTTCCCTTTTTAACACCATGGGACCCTAATCATTACAGTCAATGCTTTCCTTTGTGCATATGCAGGTGGCAATATTTGGAATAAGTGTAAGCAACTCTCCTTTTTTAAAAGACTTGAGGAGGTACATTACTGTTCTTTTCTCACCCCTCACATGCAGGCATTTGAAGCTAAGACTTGTCTATCTCCTCCTGGGCAAGTGGGCAAGTATGCATTCCCTCCCTCACCTTGTTATGGTAAATGAGTTAAAAATAAAAATATTAATGGAACAGATTACCAAGAAACACTTCAGAATACTAACAGTCCACCCTTGTCCATTGGTGGGAATCAGTGCAATCTGCAGTGCAATATTTTGGAGGAGCAGAAGAGATATCTACATTCCCAAGCACAAGATCTCAGATTGAAACCAATGTTTTAGAGAACTGCACCTCCAGCCTTTGAAAATATGTGTGTTTTGGAAATAATATCCCTCCCAACCACTTTTAGGCATTTAATGTGCCCAGCTATGTTAAGAAACCAAGCAAAAGTTCAGCATCGAGTAAGTCAGGATTATGATCTTTTTGTGATTTATGGAGGTAAGTAGAGTCTCAGACAGAAGAAAAACAAGTCACTTGATGCTAAGCAGACTCAGTACCCAGGGCTCAGACCAATGAGCTAGTGAGGGTGAGGCTTCACGTTCCTGCCTCTTATCTCACCAGCTCGAAGGACAACATGTAAGCAGGGAGAACACATTCAGTTGGTAAAGGAAACAGGCAGACCCAGCACCATGGTACTTACACACAGAACTAGTGTTTGCAGTATAGAAGATGGAAATGCTTTGGGACAGGGAGGCACATGGCATTTGAAAAAGGTGCCGTACTACCCGCAGGTAAGAATAAGCTCTCAAATATCTAAGTGCATAAATAAGGTGAAACTACTATTATCATGCCTGTAATAGTATCAGGGTGTAAATCAAGGCCAGGTCTTTAGGGAGAAGTAACATCTAACTAGGCTGAGAAAATCATAAGCCAAGCATCCTTTTTCAGATCTGGAAGGAGAGCAGCGAGTTAAACACAGGCTAGCAACAATTCCTCTGACTCAAACTCCACAAACAGAAGAGAAAGCAAACGAGATAACCCAGAAATATTGGCTCTACCTTTTGGACTAGCCTCTTGGGCACAGCTACCATCTAAATTTTTGCTGAGTACCTTGCTGGCACCACGATGACAAACACAACAAGCAAGAAGGGAGGGAGCAGTAAGTTCACCACTACTTCAGAGAAAATCGGAAGGTTAGCTACAATACATGCTTACATAGGCATAAATTTAATGCATAAGGGGAGCAAAAAGAGAAGATGGAAGGAGAAGAACCGTGTTAGCTACAAAAGACATTCTTGTTACAGCCTCCATACTGGGGTTTTCCCAAAGCAGAAGTCCAAAACACAGACGACGGGTAAAAAACAACAAACTGGCAATGGAAGGAGGTAAGCAGCAGTGAGAAGAAACTCTCTGCTTGTCCCTTACGCCTGCCTGCTCTGGAGTTTCCACAGAAGTGTCACTCCTGCGACTCCTGTCCCTCGTTTCTACAGGATCTCCAGCTGAAAGAACAGCTACGCGTCATCTGGCCACAGCCAATCAGAACAGTTGGGCACGTTCTACCCTGGGGGGTTAAATTCCAACCCAATCCCTTCCATACCGGTCAAGTGTTTTTATTTTAGATATCACACACTTAGATACCAAATCACTCAGTCCTTCTGTATAGACTAAGGTATTTTAATCATCCACTGCAACACTAACCACTTGTTTCATAGTCCCAAGTTTAAAGCCCTCTCCATCACTGCCAAACTGCCCCATACTACTGCTCTGCACTGCACAGATGCAGCAGCAAGCAGGAGGAAAGATGTCCCTGACAAGCACAGAGCAGTCAATCTGCTCAACCTGAGCAAGGATGCCGCATGGAAAAGCAAACATTTCATTATCATCCAGGCTTTTATCTTGTCTGATGTTTTAACAGCAGTTTGATCCCAGACACATTCTGCCACACAGCTGAGTCACTTCAGGCCACACCAGGATGTGTACATGACACCCAGCAGTGAAATTAGAGATGCTGGAGGAAAAAAATCTGACATTTCCACCCTTGCATGAAAATGGTATAATAAGGGAAGATGGACCACCTAAAAAGGGTGGGGCAGGAAAAATAAAAAGACTGAAAACGATAACAGAAAGGGGAGTCTGTGTGACTACCGTGAGGCTGAATGCATTTTGGTTCCATGTTTCCACAGAAAGAGTTTTAACAGTACTGGGTAAAACACCAAATACGTTCTTGTGACGATTCACACTGCATGAATGGAAACACTTGAGAAGTACTCCTTCTGATCTCCACTCTAGCTCTACATACAATTTGTCTCCTTTGTCCTTTCCTTTTTTCTTCTTACTCACACCATTCTTTTCATCCTTTGCTGGAAGATGAAGTCAGACATGCCGTGCCTGGATACCACTGGAGCATGTAACTCTTCATCAGCGGCCAAAAGTCCTGCTCATCTCTCAGATAGCTGTCCCTATCCGAGCACTCTCAGACTCTGCTGCTGGGCTTCACCTTCTAACACAGATCTTAAAGACAGGAGGTATGATGCAAACACCAAGGCCACACAAACCTCCAGTATAACACAGGCCAGGAGATGTAACCCTGCAGCAGTTCTAGCACTGGTTTGGCAGTTTATTTAGAGCTGCGGAGTATCGCTGACAGGACATCCGGCCTCGATGGGAACACTTGAAGCAATGGAAAGCTAACCCCTTCCTAAAGTAACTTACTCAAAGAATTAACTGTTTTCACCTCTTAAAGTTTTCATTACCACTCCTACGGTCTCACGTTGTTGAGCTTCACCTTCTAAACGCTCCATCTCATTTATGGCTCTTTCATCAAGAGTAAAAAGTTGGAAGGACGCTGTTTCCCATGCATACAGTTATAGTCCAAAGCTCCCCAAGCTGCAGACACTGCTCTGAACCCAGAATTAAAGCTTTACTCTGGTCTCATCTCACCTTTACACCTGACCTGTCCACAGCACGACTTCCCAACACTTGTGCTGCTGCAGCAGAGGAGGAACAGTGGCGCCAGCCAGAGGCTGTTGATGCTGAAGCCATGACCCAGTTGTACCCAAGGGCTTCATCCCTTCAAGTGTCACTTCTCCCTGTGGATTCAACTTCCAAGAGATTTTCCAGATTTGGCACAAGCTGTCCCAAAAAGCCTTCCCAAATCCTGAAAAATTATACTTAAAAAGCTGCCACCCCTAAGGTGATATAACTACTAATGAACTGCAAAATGTGTATGTCTACAGAAAAACATAAATGTCAGCTTCTACATCGTAGGGTGCCAACTTCAGCTTCCAAAATATCAGAATGGATATAGACAGGTTCCTTCAGGAGGATAAAACCCAGTGAGGTGATACATCGTTCGTCAGAACACAGTCTCCATCAAAAATTCCACATTTCCCATATTATCATCTTCAGTTCCTCTCTATTTAGACCAGGAATTCAGTGTGCAGTAATCATGTCTACAACACAACAGTTACACCACAAAACTTTCAGAGACTTCAAAAACAAATCAAAGAATCCATATGATACAGGAGATAAAACCATTCAAAACCAGCACACGATTTTCCTTCTGAAGGTACAATATTCCATGCCAGCATTCCTTTGCCACAGTAACAACCTTATACAGCTATTATTTTATGGATCCATACTTTCATAACTGCATAAAAAAAATGAATCTAACAACTGGAAGAGAACTCCAAAACCAGCATTTTCTGTAATGGAAATCCTTTAGCTCTGTGTTTTACAAACTTGTGAAATCATGGAGTTTTGATCCTAAAAAGGGCCTCAGAAAGCTACTTTAATAGACTGATGTTAAATAATTTGTATGATTGAATCCCTTTTAAAGCAAGCCAAAAGCAAGCATTGCAGAAGATTAGTAATTATTAAACAGTTGTCTTTAATCTGCATCCATCTCAAAGACTATGGCAGGAATATATACACAGCTCTGCCTGCGAGGCAACAGTATTTGCAGATGGTAAATAAAACTGCAGGTAGCTCTTGATGCTTTTAAAATGTGTGTGAAAAAGCTGAGGGATAAACTTCCTTTGCAGCTGATACCGGGAGGATGGCAGAGCCAGATGTTTTATTAGAGGAAATTAAGAAATGATGACAAAATTAAGCATCAGGGCTACACACAGCAATCTTTGCCTCTAGAAAATGTTGCCTGTAGTGGCTGAAGGGGAAGGCACAGGGGAGGAGAAGTAACTCACCATCTCCAGAGATGAGTGAGGGTGAGGGCTAGCACAAACCCTGCGCTGCAACGAGCAGTGGGGGTGGTGTGGGCGCCTTCATCTGCCCTGTCCTGCCACAGGCTCCTGCCGAGCCAAACCTGGGAGCAGCATCTTTGCACTGAGTCGGGGATTTGGCTTGGAGTCCACGTTCCTCCTTCCCTCACTAACGTCCGTGAATCCTGTGACTGAGCTTGGAAACGACTGTCTCAAGCTCAGGATTAGCAGCTTTCGGGAGAAAAAGGCATCGGAACTGCAGCACCCAGACAAAAAACCCCGCTACAATAGTTGTATAAACGCCTTCCTGCTACAGATATCAAAGCATGAGTAATAGTAAAGGCCAAACAAGAATCCCACCATGGTTTTGCATTTCTTTTTCCCCTCACTCCTGCTTTTCTTCTAACTCTCTGCAGCATGTACCGCAGACTCTGGCTTATGCAGTGATGCACAGAACAGACAGCAAAACCCAGGGTGAGCTGTTCTGCACAGCAATGAATTCACTCAGGGGTGGACCGTCTGACACAATTTCCTCCTAGACCTCTCAAGCCTCAGCTCTGAGCATCCGGGGCAGACACAGGATGCTGGTGGGTGTGAGAAAGGGCCTCATGGATGACTGGCCCAAAGGCCTGACCCAGTGGGTATGTGTGTGTCACCCTCCAGCAGTAATGCCAGGCTTAGGGCAGGCTCCTTTTTGGCTGGGTTTTCCCATGTTTACTCTGGTTACAGGACAACATTTCCAAAGAGAGAGTTACACAAGTGATTTTAGAGGCAGGGCGAGGATGCAGCCTATTGTTAAGGCTGCACTTTCCACCATCGAACCCCCCTCTGATTTGTTTCCACCACTTCAGCCTCTGGCTCTGAAATTGCCCATGCTGTTGGGAAGCTTCCCACGCTGTTCTGCAGGCCCTTTGGAAAACAGGGATCTGTAACCACCATCCCATAGTACATACATATGTAGACACAGATGGAGGAAATGTACTTCAGTGCACACAGAGAACCTGAATTTTGGGAGGTCCTCAGGGTGAGCGGTTCATTAAGGAAGTTATTTGCTAAAAAAATAAATTTGAGTCTGGAGAACTATAATGACCCCTTGCCTTGGGTCACCAACAGACAAAGTTCAGCAGTTTTGAGCCATGAAGCATCCCTCCACTACTTGGCTTGACCAAAACCCAGCACCAGGTTCTCCTCCTAAGGACCAGCCACTAGAGCGGGGTGACACTGTACACCTCGGCCATAATTTTCTCCATTTATCTACCGACTCTGGGGTAGAGAAACATTAAAGACCACAGCTGATGGGGAGGAAAAATCTCTGGATCCTTCATACCCACTGCCCATCCCACCACCCATCTCAATGCCACGTGGGTCTCTTCTCTCTCCCACAAGCCTTTTTTCACCCAGTCCAGCCCATCCCTCTTCCCACTTCCATCTCCTACAGTCCTGCCACTCCTGTCCCTTTCCTTTGCACACCCTGCCAGTCATTCCCTCCTCTTCTCCCTGTTCAGCAAAGCACAAGCCTGGGGATCTACAAACCAAAAGCAATGGACAACAACAGACTTGGAGTTCTGTCCTGACAGAGCATCATCTATCTTATCTGTAACAACTCCCAAGGAAGGAGGCTTCCAGCCCTCCTAGGTGGTCTTACGACAGCTTCATGATAACAGGATGTTTTCCCAACATCCAGCCTAAATCATCCTGGCAAATTAGCAAATCAGTAAATTAAGCTGCCATGGAAATCTGGGACTTTAATAACCACCATTACATGTTGGCAGACGGCTAGATTACACAATAGTTTTCTTTTTGTTGCACTGAATACATTTAATTCTTTCAGCCTCTTCTCACGTTTCTCAATCTCTTCTTGTTGTTTCCTTCTGGACACTTTCCAGTACGTCTGTCCCCTCCTTGGAGCAGAGCACCCAATGACACCGATGATGATGCCTCCGCAGTGCCACACACAAGTAACTCACCTCCTGCACCTTACAGAGAACACCTCTACAATGTAACTCAAACCAAGACTTGCCTGTTTTGCAACAGCCTCTCGTTGATGATTCATTTGTGATCCAATAAAAATCCTGAGGTTTTTTCTACCCATCCCCCTCTCCAGCTTCAACCTGGCTTAGTAAATGTGCCTTTTGATTTCTGCTTTGCAAGTGAAGCACTCTGTGGTTGCTTTTATCTCTTATCTGAATGCACTCTCCACTTTCTTAAGGTCACACTGAACCCCGAGCCTGTTCTCCCAAGTGTCTGCGACCCCTCCCAACCTGATGTCATCTGAAAGTGTTATAAACACACTTCCACCTTGCAAACCATGACTGAAAATATTGCAAGTTTTCCCCTAGAAAGTGACCTTGTTGATACATCACACATTACTGCACTACTTGGATCAGCAGAGAGATGAAAGCACAAATCTTTTTCAAGCTTCATTCTCTGTGAAGATACTTAGAAATGCCACATTTATCTGGTAGGCTGCAACTTCTGAAGACACAGACATTAGTTAAAAACTAATTCACGTCGTAAAGGTAGGATGCATTAGATTCAACAGGAACTAAGTAATTAAATTAATAAATAAAAAGAGAAGGCTATTTCCCAGTGAACTCTGTGTCTGGGGTCAGCCAGCTACAATTTGTCAGGCACAGGCTTAGACAACCAAAGTTGTCAGATAAATCAGGCAGTGCAGCCTTATCCATTCTGCCACAAGAAGAGAAAGATTCAGTAAATAACAAATCATAACTGATTTTTGGGATCAACACAAGAAGAGAAGTATATCAGGGTATGGTTCATGTCAAACTGTTGCTTTACTCTCATAATGCTGGAGCCAGCAGGCACCATTTCTGAATCATTTTAACATCAGAGTATTGCAGAAGCCAAGGCATATTTCTCAGAGTTAAGAATCTGAAGTTATTCAATGTAAAAAATGCTAAAGTATGATTTTAATAGATGACATCAAGTTATTGCCCCAGCTCTACTCAAGCTCCCCAAACAAAGCAGGAAGATGAGGACATGGGGAGTCTCCAGCAGCATGGGCACCCAATGCCCAACACAAGAGCAGCATGGGAAATTCTAGTTACAAAACTTTTATATCTGAACAAAGACAACCTCTGAGAAAACACTGTGGAGATTTAAGAAACAGACACTTTAAAAACCCATTTTAATTGGAAAAAACATTTTCCCATTATTTTCTTTTCAGTGCTTGTAACTCTACAAACCATTATTTTCCTAAACATTTTTCAGCTGCAGCTTTTCCATGACATGCACAAGACCCTCTCTCAGGCAGAGTCTTCTGAAACAGCTACAGAGAAAGCATGTGCAACCTTATAACACTGGCATTACAAATCCAGCTAATCCTCAGCCTTCAGAAAACAACTCACAACAAGGAATTTTCTCCCTTCTCTTACAGTGTGCTCAAGCTTATTCTCATTCAGCTTGATTGCACTATACAAGAATTTGCACTATTTAGGCTCCAAAACATTTATATATTTTTTCTAATAGCCTGTGCACATTGCATATTTATAAATCACATTGTGCAAAATTCTCACCCATAAAACAGAAATTAATGCAATTCCCAGGGTTCAAAGCTGTTGACAGCACCAGTGAGACTGCTCAGTACCTGCAGCTTCTGACCAGGTGCAACCAACATCATTTCTACATGCAACACATTAAGAAAACTATTTCAACTAACCACAAAACAGCTCTGTAATGAGAAGGCAACGAGCACCTGAAAGGCTTCTGGCTACAAAAAAAAAAGCCAGTGCTAAATAAAGCAGAGGCAGGACATGGCAGGGGATGCACACTTCATGATGGCTTTCACCAACCAGCTCCCTACCCAACCTACACGTGTGAATTAAGCTCTATTTATAAGTCTTCCACTGATCTATTTTTTTTTAAAGGACCTTAATATAGTGCAGTTGTTATTTTGTTTCTGTTGAACTTAGCAACAGGAAACCCTGTCAGTCCTGCAGCGAACTTTCCATTCCCCTGGCACTCCCATTCCTGCACCAGAAAAGCCAGATTTCTAAAGAGGCGTTTGATGGACTGGGGGAGGACAGGAAGAAGAGAAGAAAGCACACGCACAAAAAATCAAAATGCCTGTAAAACATGCAAAATGGAAGCCAAATTCAATATGTCTCTTCTTTTTTCTCGTTTGAAAGGAAAAGGCAGTGCCCTAATTTGCATTTTCTAAAGATATCTTACTTTACTACCAGATACCTAAGTATTAGTCATGAAAATTATCTTTAATAAAGAGCTAGTAAAAGAAAAACCACCAGCACCTTTACACTCACGCATTCCAGTAACAAAACACTCACTTATCAACAGCACAAACTCTACCTTGGAAAGTTATTCGCTCTAGTCCCTGGCTAACACACCAAGCAAACAGCTACAGAAATTAAGCCTTAACTTGTTAAAAACAAAATAAACCTATTTTATTACAAGCTTTGGCAAGACTGTTGTGCTGCCTAAAGAGCTTTACTACAGGATGAACAAAGTTTTTTGATGCTCCACCCTGTGATGTTAACTCATCCCCACAGTATTTTCTCTTTTAACAGCTTTATAATGGTACGTTAACACACAAACACAGCTGCTCAACAGCAACGTGCACCCACACAGGCTGCGGGCAATTTAGCATTTACAAAACACTTTCTTTTTCAGGAATAAGAAACTATATATAAAATACAGGAGTAAATGGAAATCCAGCAAGGAAAGGTAAGACCAAAAAACCCAGCTCTTTGTAAAGCAGGGTATGTAATAGGGGTGCTTTAAACCAAAATTACCCTCCTGTCAAACCCAATATTGTGGGATTTTTCCAACACAGTCCTTAAATATGGCAAAGCACAAGTAATAGAAAACAATACCAACTGATTTCTGATCCCTGGCATGACCTTTTTATATTGTTTCACTGACATGGGCAATATGAGGTTTCCCCCCACATTTGATCCCTGTACATCATCCCATTATTAATTTTTCTGCCAGCAAAGGCACTAACACTCCCTGCCAGCGATGCCTTTAGATCTTGGGAGCCTATGCATGCACCAACATCGACCACAGCCACGGTACTCTCCTCCAAAAACTCCCTGGAGGGGCAAAGCGTGCAAGGGGACAGATTTGCCAGGACCACGCATGTGACAGCTGGGTACAGGGACCCCGAAGGTGTTGTCAGCCCCCACACAGCATCACCAGCCCCAAACGCATTACAGGGCATCGCTTCTATTAAACTACACGTAGCTCTCGGTACAACACTGGCTAGCTGCAGCAGTTTCTTGAAAAAGCACAGAAAAAGACAAGGTGACAACACCTGAGTGGCACTCACCGCTTCCCCGTGGGCTGCGCTCTCATCGCGATCTTTCAGAAAATCCACCTCGTCTTCAGTTTTCATCCCCAGCTTCCCTGTGAAAACAGAGGGTTGCACAGGCAATTTCAGAGCCACTCTCTTTCAGCACGGCTGATATTCTTCTGGTTATTCAAACCAATATTAAAAAAAAGGACTAGAAAAGAAAATCCAACCCCAAAACCCTTTCACCAAGTCCATTTGACTTCCAACATCTGGTTTCGTTCCCGACTTTGCTGCTTGTTTGTTATTAGTTTTAACAGCTATCACATCTGGGACTGAAAGAAACTATGAAACAGCAGCAAGCACGGGGTAAAACTCCTGAAAAGCTCTACGTGAAGCTGAGCACATCTGCATGTATTTGCCTGGTTTTTGTTCATCTAGTTGAAGAAGAATTTTTGCTGCTTTTCCTCTTACCATAACCAGAAGGTAACACAATAAACCAGCCTTGCCTTCTCTCAACAGGTATTTTAAGTGTTGGGAAAAAAAATAAATCACAAGTTTCAGAAATTCAGCCTACTTGCACTGCCTTAAGGACGACGATTAGGTCCCTGGACTAGGAAGGTGAATCCGTTTCTGCTGGAGTTTACAAAGCCCCAGATCATTTTCCTCTTCCTCATCCTCCCATGATGGTGTCACCACTGCAGTGGTACAAACATCATGTCCCAGCTGCTTTCTCCACCAGCAAAGCTTTCATTAGTCACCATTCCCCTGGGGTTTCCTTCTGTGTACCTTTTCCTGGCATAAAGTCAACGTCCTAACACTCTTTCAACCCTAAGCTAATGACTCTTACAACTCACAGGATACTTTTAGAGAAGGAAGTGATTTGGCCGAAGCCACCCAGATGGAGAGCGGCTGTGTTAGGGCTAACCCCCCCTCTAATCCTGCTCCCTCTCTCTCATTTCTACTGAAAACAAACACTGGATGGATGACAACACCTTCTTAAGGGCGACGTCTGTTTGCAGTGAGTTTATCCATTCAGGGAGTTAGCAAGAGGAGCCTCCCATCTTCACGGGGAAATTGCTGTAACAACTGTCACCAATGGTTTTCTGTAGGCATTAAATTCTACGCTTGATTTTGGGACTATCTGGTTTTGAAATGCGCTATGGATAGACTAATCCAACATCATTAAGTCAAATTGGCATGATTTTGCCTTGATTAGATTAATTTATAGGTAGACTCTCAGAAATCAGAAGTGATGCTACAAATTTCTGCGAGACCCGTTTGTTGGCAAAGCAGAGATCGCGGTCATGACAAGATCTGCTCAGGGTCATAGCAATGCTGTAACAGTTGAGTTCTTGGTCCAAAGACAGAACATGCAAGGAAGAAACCTCTGGTGTCCTGAGGACAGGAGAAGCAAGTAGTGTAGTGATACTCCCTGCTGGGTAAGAACTGGAGGATGAAGATGTGTCCTCCGGATGAAACTCAAAGGGACAATTTTTGCACTCTGCTACTTTTTCCTAAGCTTCTAATAAGAAACATACCTCAAATGAAAAGCACTATAATGCTATCACAGAGGTCTCTGGAGCATAGAGCACCTCATTGCACGTGTGGTATTCTTAGTGATATATGTTACCGGTTCATCCTGCTACTCTAACAGGGGAAGGAAATTGTAGTAAGTGCTTTTCCACAGCAAAAGGTCACTGATGAGAACAAGACAAAGACTGGTAAAATTCAAAATAAGGTGATATTCTTCTATTTCACAATGAATGTTTTTCTTTACATGCCGAGATCTACAGGAGATACCCTAGGGATACTTCTCCCGCAAGAGGGGCTAAGGAGCACTGATTACAGTATTTGTTAATTCAAGATGCCAAACCTCAACCAGACAACCTAACCTTGCCAAGAAACTGCATCTACTCCAAGGTGTTATGTCAGCATAAACATATGCCATTTCTTCTCTTCTCACCCAGCCTGGCCTCTGTGGTATGATTTCATATCCTAATGAGCTGCTTTTTTAATGAGTAGCATCTATCTGCCTGACTTGCAAATAATGTGCTTACAGAACTCATTACAAAGCTGTAACGCAGTTCTGAGTCTAAAGCTAAGAGCTTGAGGAGCTGCCTTATGAAAGTAGGATCTTCTAGCTTCATCGTCTTCATTAGATATTTGTCTGGATAAGGCAATTGACCCTTCGAAGTCTATGTTTTGGGGGTAAGCTGAAACTAAGTGGAAGCAATGAGATAAACAGGTATATATCTGGGAGCAATTTCATAATATAAAAATTGAAGAGCTCAATGATTTGGAGTAATGGCACCAGCAACTGTCAGTCAGTTACATTTCTGATAAATTAGCATGACAGTAAAACCCTCAGACCACACGCATTTCTGAGAAACGGCCTCGTGACCTACACTTCCTTTGGGAAAGCTTTATTGTAGCCTATCGAAAAAAGATCTGATTCATTCTGAGCACTGGTGACTCCTGCATAGCTACAAAATCCTCTGTACAAACCCTGGCTGCAGGGAAAACTCCCCAGCACTGACACAACAAAGAAAAACTGACAGAAGGAATTGAAGGCTGCCAGTGAATGAGTACCCAAAATGCACTACCCAAAGCTTAGACATCAACACGAGGAATGCACACAGCAACAATAAACAACAATAAATCTGTGCTCTTGAATTACTGCCATATCAGAGTTCTAGATGCTGCTTTACAGGAGGTGAATTTCAGAAATATTTCAAATAGTGAGCTTGGATTCATAGCAGTCACTTCTCTCATGTATTCCAAGACCTTTTAGCTGTAAATCTTTATGCATTTTAAATCAGTAACAGCATCACCTCCTTCCCTCCCCACTTTTCATACCCTAACACAGAACGATGCCTTAATACTACTTTCCAGCTGCAGTCACTATCTTATTGGACTGTTTAATCCCTTCTCCTTTTAAAACCTCTCATGGACAACATCATGCCTCCAAGAATCCAAGCAGAGATAAAGACCTGGGCTGTAGGGATGGAGCCGCAAGTGGGAGGCTCCCAGGAGAAAGGAGCTCTGCCAGGTATTGACTTACAGCCACTCCCGTCCCATTGAACTGTCAATCCGCCACAGCACTGAAATAGGCACTTTCAGAAAACAGTCTTCTAATCCACCTTTACATCTTTCTGCTTATTTATTAACGATCTCCTGACTAACATTTACTGGTTATCTCCCAACACATAAACTTTCCAAAAATCCTAAACTCAACAAAAAAAGGATTTGCTGGACCACCACTGATCCTCCCCCCAAAAATTAAATCCTTTCCCCTGCCCCCACCACTGATCCTCCCCCCAAAAATTAAATCCTTTCCCCTGCCCCCAGCTATTCTGCTGCCACACACTAGAACAATTCCTCTGCCATCACCCCATTCTGCATTTAGACTGAAGAAGCAGCTCCCAGAATTAAAGCAATGAAATAAATAGCTCTACAGCTTTACAACTTCATGATTTATATCACAGCAGAATTTTTTTTTTTTATTGTTTAAATGTTTTGTTTGTTTGTTCCATGCTGGAAAAAACAAGAGGAACTGTATCATTTTCTCACAGCAAAGAAAAAAATGGCAACTGAAAAAGTTCAGCTGCTTCCATTTAACAGCTGCCTGAACAGGTGGAATATAAAAACCAGATTAGCTCCACGCTTCAGTAGCAAATTCACCTATGATTTAATTCCAGGCTGGAGCAACAAACCTATTGCTCTTTCGTTCAATTTATCCCCTTATTTCCCTTTTTGGAGTTACCTGGTGACGTTTTCTATTAGCTCCTGTTGCACTGGCACGAGATGTCTACGCTGTCCCCCAAGTCCCACCGCTCTCCCCCATCACCACTCATGCACGGGGAATGTCGGTCCCGCTTCCCAAACGACAGCAGCAAGCAAAGCTCATCCTCTGAGTTCCAGTACTGCTTAAATGCACTGGAAAACACCACCGGCTGCTCTGCCCAACAAAAAAAGCTTTGCAGCCCGGAAAAGGCGGTGGGGGTAGGGCTCGCTGGCTTCTTTAAATGACCTAACACCGCCAATTAGGAAGTGGCTTTGCGCAGTTCAGAAGGACGCTGGCAGCTGTTAGAAGTAGATGAGCGAAGAAAATGCAAGAAAGCCCTGTTTTACCCTCTGATTCTATGCTAGCAAAAATAAAGGGGAGACGGGAAAGAACAGCACTAAGCAAACAAACCCTCATGCCCACACGAAAGCATAAAATGTGAAGATACAGTAATCCAAAGAGCTCCCTCCCATTCATTCCTTCTCTAGGGAGCATTCACATGCTAGAAATTCTTCTGCACAAATTCACAAGAGGTGATGTCCTGTCCTTAGCCTCAGTGCCAGCCATGCAACAGGCATTTCAACTGAAAGTTTTAATGTGTAACTTCAGATTTCTTCTTTCTCAGCAGAGAAACTGCAGACACCTCCACTGCAAGGCAGCCCTCCTGCTCTTATTTCCCTCCCTTTGCTGATGAGATGCTAAAGGCACAAGAACAAAGTAAAAACTAAAAAGTAGTAAACCAACTGATTTTCCCTACCTGTAGCAGGCTCAGCTCGTTGCTCTGCCAGGCTGATGGTCCTCTTCTTTGTCGAGGAACTTAAATCCACTTCTCCATTCAGGCTGGCTCCTACATCCACTGCAGCCTGGGGCTCAAGCCCCACTTTTTCTATGGCTGGTAAATCAGGAGAACAGGATGTCTCTGCTGCAAAAACCACCGCATCAAAACTTTTTACCATTTTAGGAACTTTATCGAGAGAGAAGCTATCATCTGCTGAAACCAAACTCTTTACTCCCATGTTTTCCAGTGACTCAACAGCATGTAAACAGCATGAAGACAGCGGGAAGGGCGATTCAGGTACAGCTTGGATTTGCTTTCCATCAGGCTCAGCCAAGACCTCCTGCTGAGCTGCTTTCACAGCAGGACCAGCATCGCTCTCGCTGGTGGGACAAATGGTGTCGGTGCTGGAGTCACTGTCACATGTGGGCTCTTCTGCGATGGGCTGGAGTGCTGCCCGGGAAAGAACACTTTCCATGTCCTCCTGCTTTTCTGGATATGCTGCAATAGGGGTTACTGCCACCGGCCCTGACACTTCCTTACCCTCACAGGCATCACTTGAGGCTCCCACTTCTGAAGCATCCTTTATTTCAAGGGTGCTGCTGCATGGAGAGGTTCGCTGTAGGGTTGGACTGGGATCGTGTTCTTGGTTCAGACATGCATCTGGACCAGGGTTGCTCTCTGCACCAGGTGACTCGCCTGCTGATGTGGGTCCGTGCATGGTGCCTTCTCCTGTATCAACTGCCTCAGTCTTGCATGATTCTTCAGTGGGGACAGTCCCTTTCAGCCCAGCATCCACAATGCTGCTGCCTGCCACAGGCCCCCCTTGACTGCAGGCAGAAGGTTTCACAACAGTGGCAAGTAGTTCCTCCAACAAAACCTGCTCCCTGCCACTTGCACAAGTCTCCTGGTCAAGCTCAGCTTTACCTCCTTCAGCCTGCTGTGAGAGGCTCTGCTCCAGAGAGCCCTCATCCCCTGCATGGTCCCCAGGCCAGCCAGCTCCAGCAGCTACCCTGCCATGCTCCCCGCCGCGCTGCTGGGAGAGCTCTGCCAAGCCTGCCGCCACC
Source organism: Podargus strigoides (assembly GCA_028020825.1). NCBI lineage: Eukaryota > Metazoa > Chordata > Aves > Caprimulgiformes > Podargidae > Podargus > Podargus strigoides. Next base: position 7,484,762 of record CM051663.1, on the reverse strand, counting down.
GTCACCACTTCCTGGTTTTGTTTAGATTCTTCATTATGAATTACAGAGGGTGTGCCTATTAAATTCTCCTCCGCACAGTCCGCGCCGCCCTTGGCACCAGGAGCTAATCCAGGGTCGTTACCTTGCAGAGCTGCCTCCTGCCCGGGAGGTGCCACTGCAGCATCTCCCTCCTGACTCACAGCTGGTCCCTCTCCTCTGGGTAGGGGAGCGAGCAATTTCATCTCACCACTCAGTCCCTCCTGCTCCGAAGCACTTTCTGCTATCTCTGCTTCGCTTTGGCCAGGCTCCTGTTCTGCCAGGCATGTGCTCCTGTCCTCCGGAGGGAGCGATGCAAGCTCATGTTTGCTCTCTTGAGCAGCGTCTGGTTTTAAGCTGTCATCAATTTCATCTCTAACGCCAGTTTGATCAGCAGAAGGGCGAGAGCGAGCAACTTCCTGACCTCCATCTGCAGAATCTGTGCTTCCTCCATCTCCGCTGCTGCTGGTATCAGTTCCTGCTGGCTCCTCTTCATGGGCTTCACTGCCCTCCATTGCTTCAGCCGCATGTTCAGTGATCTTACCACTTTCCTGGCAACACACAGGCTCTGCACTGCTTTGATTAGATCCATCAACGTCATCATTTTCAGGTTTAGCATCAGGGCCACCAGTTTCCACACTGTCTTCCAGTGATGGCAAGGTGGATTTCCCATCTGCACAACCCACTTCCACCTGCTCTTCTCGCTCTTCACTCTCGCTGCTGCCATGGATTCCCAAACCAGGAACAGGTTTTGATGCACACATGGGAACTTTCACTCCATTCACTGCTGGCAAAGCTTCCCCAGCACTCGCAGTGGCATCCTGCCTCACTGCAACACAGTCATTGCCTTGGCTTTCCAAGAAGCCACTGTTTACCTGATCAGTGCATGAGTCTGCTCCAGTCTCTTTGTCATAGCCTGTCTTGTAAAGGTCACCAGGGACATCACCAGTGCCACCGTCTGCATTCGTACCGTCACGTGCTGGTAGCACTCCCACACTTGCATCCTCCTCGTCTGCACACTCAGTGCCATTAAAACCACTGAGTAAGGGGCGAGCAGCACCATCTGACTCTTCCTTAGCTGGCAATTGCTCTTCCAGGTTTGCAGTCCTCCTTCCACTGGCCTCAGCCATTCCATCCTCTACCTGCTGCTGGGTCGCAGCCCTCTCAGCCGTCCCTGCACAGTTCCTGCATTCAGTTTGGCCCATAGCCACATCCACGCCCTCCAAGGAAGCTGGGGCTTTGCCTGCAGTTTCAACCACAATAACAGTACTGTCAGCTGCAAGCTCCTCGGCAGCTTGAGCTTCCTGATGGGGACTATCTTTACTGCACAAGCCTGCTTGATCCAAATCAACTCCAGCAGATGTCATTCCAGCTTCCTCATCTGTATTTCCACAGGATGGAAGATTCACAGCACCATTTACACTTGCACACAGGCTCACTGTGCAGTCCTTCTCATCTGATATAGTCCCAGAGCCTTCAGTTGAGGCTGGCTCCTCCTCTTCCTTTTTACTCAACGTCACTGTATTTTTACTTTCACAGAAGCATTCTGAGCTCTTTGCATCCCCCAGGCTCAGCAAGTCATTTGGTGCATCATTAAAAGCTCTCAAACTCCTGCTGTTGCATTTCTCCTCCTGGTGGGTTTGGTCTGAGAGCTGCCCAATGTCCAGGTGAACAAGATCAGATGGACTTTCCTGCCTTCCTTCTCTTGCCATTTCTTCTAGGCTCTGAGAGGTAGTGTCTGGGTGACCATCTTGCTCTGCTACTTTAGCACAGCTGTCTCCCAGTACAGGCTCTGTCTGCTGCCTTAAACTCTGTAACAAGACAAACAAACAAGATAATTTTGCTTTGTCACACATTTACACTGTCTCCACCGTCTACAAGATTTGCATCTACATAATCCTATTTGATGTGACTCCTGCTCCCTCTGTACCCATGAAGTACCATGACGAAGCACCCACCACCTCTCTGGGAAATCTGTTCCCATCCCACACCACCTTCCCATGAAGGAGTTTTTCCCAACAGCCAGCCTGAACCCCTGAAGCTGCAGTTTCTCCCTCTACACCCTTGTTACATCATCAGTCACCACTGAGAAGAGTTGTAGTATTTGTAATTGTCCTTCAAGCAGCTGTAGTCATAGTTCTTGAGTGCCCTTAAACTTGAGATCAGTAAACTGCAGAATTTAATCTATCAAATAATGCAAATATCTACCAGTTTAGTCCCAAAGGGCTTGACCAAATGCTGCTCAAGAGCAACTTAAGATCCCTGCCTGATGGCACTCCCCAGCTCTCATCAGCATTGCTCAGTCTTCCCTATATTGATGAAAACGCTACTTCAGATGCGGGAACTGGCTGACAACATCCAAACACCACCACTTCTCTCCTGCTCCTAGGACTGAGCCAATCATCTAATCTTTTCCTGAGAATTGCACGCATAATTAAATATCTGAAATTTACATCCTAAATTGAAATAAAAATTTGAAAATTATAACATACTATTAAAATTAATATGTGCATTATCGTGGAACAGTAGCAATGTACTCAGTTCCTCTCTAATCTGCATTTTCCTTCCAGAGCATCTGCTTTGTCAGGGATCCCTCAAGCTTTTATAGTTTGAAACAATCAAACCTCCACTTAAAAAGAACCATCGGGTTTGATATCTTCTTTTTTACTCTCTTTGTTGTCTATCAAGGATCACATCAGAAAAACTGACTTGTTAAATTAACAAGCAACTTCCATCCTTCCTTCATTGCACACCCCACAGAGCTCCCTTGATTTTCTATGGCAGCTCAGGGTTTTGTACCATAAGCTTTCAGAGGTCATGCTGGTTTCTCAGTAGGTGCCTGCAACTCTCCACAAATACAAAACTCTAATGAACTACTTCAAATCTGTTATTTTTTGTGTTTATTTGTAAAAACACTCCAAACCTACATGCATCCCAGAAGCATAACTTAAACAGGTCCCTGCAAATTTTGTTTAGGCTCTAGTTCTCAGAGACACAGAATTTCATACCAAAATGTCAGCTTAAACACTGTTTTTCTCCCTGAATATTAAAACAGTCAATATGTTAACTGATGCATTACAGGGAACTTCTGGGTATTGCACATATGACAGCGGCTAAAATCACCACTGCTACATTGAGGATATTGCGTTTACTCGTCTTTCCTCACTCTGAGGTTTGCAAACAAAGAGCACCACCACTGAATCACTAAACAGGGTTCTGGTGTTTGCCATTAATGTCCTATTTAAAATAATCCTGCTACCCAACTCCCACATATGCTGTCACTTAAGCCAGAGCTCCCTGGTTTTGAGGCATCCCAAGACAGGTTAGAATGAGAGGCGAGCAGCATGGCATCTCCATCCATCATGTAGCACCAGGGATGGGATGCAGAGCTCTGCACACAGTGGTACCCACAGGCTGCAGCTATTATTTGCAAGGGCAAGCAAACAGATCAACCAGCATGCCAGCTGTTTGGTGGCTGTAACCCTGCAGCAGAGCACAGAGACCACGCTGCTGGTTCCCAGCCAGGATGGACAGACACAGACAACACAGCCAGGATGGACAGACACAGACAACAGCGACGCTTGCTTGGGAACAGGCAAGTTTTTCATAAAGGAGGGGCCACAGCAGCCTCAGTATCCTCATGGTGAAGTCACTCTGCTGATAGCCTGAAAAATAGAGCCATTTCCAGAGGAAGCCAACTGGCTTTTAACTGACCCGAAATGAACTTAAATGAAATAATTACAGGGCTGCTTTCCAAATTCAAATCAGATTAGATGTGAAGTGAAACAGTGCTGGAAAGAAAAAGTCTAAACATAGCCTTTTCACTGTCAGGCAAAATGTACCCATCTGGCATTCACACGAGCAAACAAGAAGCTGGCCGTGCCTTCGTGTCTTGATGGAAAGGGGAAGCGATTTCACAGTCAGCCTGGGTTTGCCACTCATGCCACCAGTTCCTGTTGATATCAGGAGTAATTAACATCTCAGGTGCCCAGGGAGGGGTGAAAACGGCTCAGGGTGGCCCTTACCTCTGAACATTCCCCCAGGCCACTGCCTGCAGATGATTCTCCCCTTCCTCAGTTAAAGGAACAAAAATAACCTGTTATGTAGATCCCACACCTCTGTAGTGGCAGATGTATGAGCTGATGAAGGAACACCAAGTGACGCCAGCTGTGTAAGATGTGTGGGAGTTTCTGAGAAGAGCCACAGAAGTGTCTCGCTGCTTCACCTCTCCTTCCTGACCCTGTGGCACCTATTTTAAAGCAGTGAGAGGAAGCCCTTCCTAAGCCCCACAGCTGCTGTGGTCCAACCACCATGGGGTCTGAGAGAAGTGCAGCAAGGAGACCACTATGGACACACACCTGTCCAGGGCAGGCTCGAACTCTGAGTCCTACACTGAGATGCTACAGAAATGGCTCTTTTCTCCATCACTGGCCCCAGAGACTTTCCCCTCAGTCTCCTCTCTGTCCCTGAACTTTCCATCTTAACAGAGATGTACCCACTGTGCGCAGCCCCCATGTACCTCAGGAGCCTGCCTTATGCTGCCTGATGGCTGTCAGACACCCTGGAGGGACAGCCCACCTCCAGGGAGGGTTCCCTACCCAACTGAGTGCATCCCAACCTAATGGAGAAGTCAGGAGCTGGGAGCAAACAGAGTCCACAAGGCCAAGCAGAGCCAGCACTGCACAGCCCCAAGCCTGCTTCTCTTCCCAGAGAGACAATTTGCTGCCTGGTGCAGCTTTATCACATCTCCCCATGCTTAAAAAGGAGGAAAACAGGCAGGTGCCCACCTGGATGTTTGTAAATGGCATCCAGAGAAAACATGGAGGTAAACACACCTCTGAAGTGTGCCTATGTGCCCAGCTGCCTGTGAGGCAGGAACCAGCCAGCTCTGACTTTCATCATCTCAGCCTTTTCCTTACCATGTGCTGGTGGCTCTGCATGTGCATCTGAAGGTGCTGTATGCCACTCTCCAAGCTGGCTGCTACCCCTTCCTTGGCTTCAGCCGTCAGCATGTAAACATCGAGCCCGCGGTGGTGCTTCACGCTGTAGTCCCCTGAGTGCACGGTGTGAGACAAGGTGCTCCAGGAGTCCGGTTCGCTGGCTTCCTCTCTGCAACAAAACAAGGGTGGGTTAATCTGCAGGCGAGGAGGGATGCTGCATTGCAGGACACGCACGCTGTTCTTCACTCTGGACAGTCATCTAATCAATGGCCTGAGCAAAACAGAGCATCAGCTCCAGGGCCAGCCAGACAAATACACATGCACGCTTCTCTGTCTTAAAAATTAATGTGATTTAGAGTTAATGCCCGACACAAGCTTTATTTCATAAGGTCTTTCTCAGCTAGAGACCTGTTTGTTTGGGTTTTTTCCCAGACTAGCAGCAAAGGGCAGAATTGCTTTTTAAAGTGGAATTTATTGCAGGTGAAGATCACCAAACCCACTGCTGCAGAAAAAACAGAGACCTGAAAGGCAGAACTGCAGAGGGGTAAGGTAGAAGGAATAAGGATTATCATGCTACAGATGCTACAACTTCTACACTGAAACCAGCATGTTGCTTCATAAACACCCAACAGTCATCACATTGTGGCAATTTTTTCACTCCTGAAATGAATTTGGCTTGCTCTGCACAACTACTCCTATGCAAGTTGCTCTCAACATTGTGAGACAGCTGCCCTTCTGCATCATTATCACAGATTTTCTTTTTACCAACCAAAAGGAAAGAAAGGAAAAAAAAGATGCTGTTGTAGATCAGAATGAAAAAATAACTCAGCAGTTACATGTACTCAATAGAAATTTCTATTCAGCCATCTCTTTTTGAATGTCAAACCCAGATTTTGCACAGGCTTGTGACTCAAAGCAGCCATTCTTCAGGTCTCACTGAGCTGCACAGAGGCTACACTGCCCCTTTAAGGGGGTGAGTAAACATTTATCTTATCAAGGTGTTTATCTAAAGCTTTAGGTTTACACATTTCATTTTGAAACACAACTGATTCAGGAAATCCAAAATCTGTTTTAATTGTATCAGGACAGAGCAGCACCCCCAAAACCACTGTATCCCCTGCGAGAGATGTGGAGACAAGCTGGAACATTATGGGAACACAGGCTTATGCTGACCTGCTCAAGGGTGGGAGAAATATACATTTCTCTGTCTTCCTTTCAGTAGGGATGTATCTACCAACAGCTATGCTCACAGCATGTCCTCTCCCCGCAGTGGAGACCAGTCTCTGTCACACTAGGCCAGACATATCTTTGCAGCACAGTTACAGCTTTCCCTCAAAGGGACAGGGCTGCGATTGTTTGCAAACAATTAGGAATTCAAGAAGGTACACATATAGCAAATGTACATTACCAACCAGGTAAATTTACACAGACATTTCAGCATCTTTGCCTACTGGTTTCTTACTTTAAAAGTATCAAACCTTTCTAACGGGCAAGTGCCCGCCTAGCAAACCACAGGGCTACCTCTCTTGGAAGCCATGCAATTTAGAAAGCAAAGTTGTAACGAGCAAACAATATCACTACTGGCAACAGGAATGGGCAGAGCAGGGTGGGGAAACGGTCAGACAGTTCATCATATGGCAGAGAAACCTGTGCAGACTACGACCGTGGCAGTGACTGTCCCTGCCCTGCCCTGGCATAACCACCTGCCGCCTTCCGTGACTCATTTTGGGCTAAATCTGCAAGGTAATTCAGACAAAGAGAAACTACATTTTCCACCATTCATCACCATTTAACTCAATTGACACTTCAGTAGAATTAGTCTTGATTTAAGCAGAATCAATATTTCTACAGAAAAACAGAAGGAAGCAGACAGTTTTTGATGGCGATCACTATAAACCCATGGAGACACTGAAGTCAACTGAGCCATTACAAGTGACTAAAGAAATGACCCTCTTTTATGAAGAAAACACAGACATGTCTGTCTGGAGTATTTTTCTTTTCAGCCATCGTATATGAGAAACTACTGTACTCAGGGCCAGTCTTGGAGGACAAGGCACAAAACCCATATTCACCCACTCACAGGGACAACATCAGCTGGATTAAAGAACCGAGCACAATGAGTCTGCTCCACTTTCTCATCAGCTTCAAGTACACTCATGAGATTCTTCAAATCAGCACCCACAAAGCAGCCTGCGTGACTCAAGCCTTAAAGGATCCTCGGCGACTTCAAAAGCCTCAAAATCTGGAGCGAGATGACAGACAAGCACAGTCCCCTGCAACACTATGAGCAAGCCCCCCCCTCCTGCAATCTGCCACCTTCACCTTCACACGGCCCAGACGGATGAAATAATCACTTCTGCTTACAAAGACAGCAATTGCTTTTCATATTCAAGCTGCTGATCTGTCTTACACTCTATAAAGGGCTTTAAACCTTCTGAAAAACCAAGATCTTTCCTCACATCCAGCCAACTACAAACAACTCCAAGCTCTCATTTTTAGTGGCAGTCACCAACGTTGTACAAAGTTAAGCAGTAAAGTAGTGGACGGCTCAATCTACTGACGCCTTCATATCACCCCTACACGTTGCTGCACCCCAGCACTGACGGTTCTGTGGTAGGGGACAAGTGGGTATTTGCAACTGTCAGCTTGTTTGCACACCACTATGTCTGTTCTTCAGACATTCGCTTCCAAGGGCACATAGATCACATGAGAAGACATTCCTGCACGTTTCTCTTCAGACATTGAGCTCAACTGTTTGTGTCTCTCACATATCTCACTGCAAGCTCTAGGTTTTATTGAGAGATGATAAAAACACACTTCCTTCCAGGAAAAAAAAAAAAAAAAAAGCTTTGCAGTCATGTAGCTTGTACTCCCTGGCTGTGAACGACGCTTATTTTGTACAGATTAGGAATTACTGCAGTAATTGTATACAAGTGCATTCCCAAAATGGTCTACTAGGAGATAAAAACAGATATGCAAATATTTACTGAAGATTTATTAACAAAAATGTACAGAGAAACTTCAGCATTCAAGAAGTCTGAAAATCTGCTTCCGTTCAGCACAAAAATTCAGTTTGCTGCAGTTTGCCAGCAATGAGGGAAATCTGTCTTATGAGGTTTAACCATCCTGGGTCAATTATTTTTCATCCTCCCTTTTCAACACCTTCCCATCAAATATGTAAAATATTCCAGTGAACTGAAAACTTCATTGGTATAATCTCTGAGCCCAACTTCTGTAAAAGTACGTACCTTGGTTAAAAAAGCAAGGACAGACAGATAAGGTTGACAGCATTCACTAGGTCCACCCTTGGCACAACCATGTCATGTCCCACTGAAAAAGCCTGGAAGAAGTTCTCCAGCTCTGGTCCTTGCTGCTTCTGCAGCAGTCTTCTGTCCCATGGAGGTAAACCCAGAAGGGAAATTGCTGACTTCAAGAGAGGGCAGACTTACCATCCATAGAAAGGTGGCTTGAAGAAGAATGCCAACCTCAAAAGGGGTGAGAGGAAACAAGCCTCCGAAACACTCTGCTTCACCTGTGAGCTGATTAGATTGCTTAAACAGCAGCATCACTTCCTGCCCAGTTGGCACATAAGACAAGCTGACAGATAGTGTTTTCCTAAACCTCCCAGCATCGCTCAAGTAGTCTTGTCCTTGGCAAAGGAGAAGTCATACTGTATTTGTGTGCTGAATCTCTTCTCATCTCACAGGGGAGCAGATAGGATGGCCTGGAGCCAGCGAGGGGCGGAAAGGGAGAGGAAAGCCTGCCCCAACACAGCACAGCTCCTGGCTTCCTGCAGATATGAGTGAGATATTTTTAAGAAGAAGGAAGATAACTGAGAAACGGAGAACAAAAAAACCCCAAAACACTAGTAAAAGCTCTGCCTGCCTTCAAAAGTTGCAGAAATGGTGCTCAGTGACAATCAGTGACAAGGGTTCAAAATTCGGCGGCACTGGTGCTCCTGGCAGGCATGTTTTCCGGTACAGAGATAACAGGTTTTGAATGGAGGGGAAAGGAAGAGGAGGGGGAAGAGATCAGAAGAGGAACAAAAAAGCCTCAGTGGGTTAAGCAGAACCTCGGGTTAGGAAGATTTATCCCACAGTTTTACAAACAGGCAAGGAAGGCAGTGTGGGAAGTCAAGGTGTTATTTCCTGGGGATATCCCCTCCAGATTTCTGAGCTGGACTTTGGCTGAAACAAAACAAACTCAGTAGCATTGCCAGCTCTTATGATCTTACTGCAAGCCTGACAACAGCTGTGGGTTTATTCTGAAAGCATCAGCCCCTTGATTCATGTGATAAAAAACCCCCACCAAATGAAACCACCTTTTTTTTTTTTTCCTTCTTAACTTAAACAAAGCCCCTAGTATTATGGTTGCAGTGGAAAGCTAGGAAATGCTAGAATTTAGATGCTCTGACCTGTAAGGGAAACAAAAACTCAACTACACTGAATTTTAATCTTACATCCTTATTCAAATTCTGAATTATTACTGTTGCTATAATAGCACATTGAAAATACTAGATCAGACAGACTGATCTGGCCTAAAGAAGGAACAGTGTCTACTGGGACAGGATGCTGGGGCTTGGTGGCTATTGCACAATAGCACAGGCAATTTAAATCAAGCCAACAATCCCTCCTGTGAAAACCCAGCACCCGGACTTAACACAGTCAGCAGCATCTAAAACCAAGACATCTTAGAAATTTGACAAAAGAGAACTTCAGTGCTAATTGCAGAAGTGTTGGGGTAACGGCTTTGTATATGTATGATCAACTTTGCACCCACAATTTTCAGTGATACACAAAATGCTAGTACATGCAAACACTTTCTTATTTTTAAAGCCACCGATATGCATTGTCTGTGAGACTCGGAAAACATGTCCTGGTTTGACTAAAACAGAACCAATTTTTCCTTTCAGTGATTTTACTTTTCAGTTAAGTCTCCTCTAAGACTGCACTTTCTGAAGTCAACAATATGTTTTTCTGTCTGCTTCTAAAAGTGGTAACACTCCATGTTTATAGTCAGTACTGAGCTCACAGTACAGTGGTTTGCAGAAGGGCCGCCTTGGGGCCCACCTTGACACACGTGTAACTAGTATGTGCTAGAAAGGCTTAAAACAAATCAACCATTCATAAATTTGAAAGATATTTAATAAACACAGCAGTCGTACTTCAGATGCTTCCAAGTGTTCTAGAAGCCTCAGGAAAGTAGGAAAAAATAATAACGTTTCTTGTATAAGAAAATTCTATAGATCACTCGCTAATTTGAATACTTTTGATGTTGAAGGAAAGAGTTAAAGTTCATTTGATGTAGAAATGATGACTAATCCCTCACAGTGCTTCGCACAAACATGAGCTGCAGTGGGTTTGGGTACTGCAATGAATTCAGGATTGCATAACTTACCCCTTCAATATCAGATTAAATATTTAACAACTGGATTCAAAATATCTAATGCTAACTTCCCAGTCCACTGATTAACACACTACAAGAAGAAAATCATACAAGAGAGAAAAGCTGGTTTAGTCCTTCAACAGCTGTTTGCAGATATCTTAAGACAGCATGTCCAGTATTTCCTACCACAAAGAGTCGGCCTCCTAAACCCAAGCATTTCATAGGCCACAGTCTTAATTATACATTAAAATAAAAAAAAAAATGCAGCTACAAACTGCCATCAATTATATTTGCTAAAAAGAACAACATGCATTCCATAAGAATAACTGTCTGTAATTAAATTCACTTCTCCATTAGTTTTATTTTCAGTCTTATCTAACAAGACAGACACCCTGCTTGGGATTTGGAGCTGTCGGCCCAACGCAAAACTCAACGTCAACTTGGAGTCACATCAGTAAACAGAAGAAATTTAAGGTGAGTCTATGAAATGCACTCAGAGCGAAAACAGATGCCGTCTGTTACATTTTAAATACAAAAGCACAGTCATGGAGACTACTTCATCAAGAAATGTTTTCTTTAGAGCTAAAAACAGCACCTCAGATCAGGACAAGTGATATGGAAGGAAGACTTGTCTCTGCAGAACATCTCCACATGCTGCAAGTGAGTGTGACCACAGACTCTGTAACACAACCCAACGATGAAGCCATCACTTTGGCTGCCTCTGACACAGCATTTTACAAAGTCTTCTACAATAACCTGTTCAAACTTCCATCTCCACTACAAGCCTCCCGACTTGTAGCAGATCTGCTCCAGAGACTAAATACGAGTATCCTAACTAGGTATCCAGCCCAAGGCCAAAAAACCAGCAGTTCTGGGAAATTACTTATCCACATTTTCTAAATTTATCCTGAAATGGAGCTGGTCTATCACAATCACTTACCAAACACAAGGCTGTTCAGGGCTTATGGTCCCAGTGATTTTTGGGATCATCTCTGGATCAGGACTGCTAGGGAAGGAGGATAATTTTCTCCTCGCATCATACCAGATCTTCTCAAATCTCTTCTTTCTCCCCCCTCACAGGCCCGTTCATACGAACACTGTCTCCCAGGATGTTCAACTTCTGAGCAGGGTATCAGAAAGAATAAAAAGTTGTTTCTACCATACGGACAAAGCCACTTCTCTCTCTTCTTTATTCAAAGGTGGATACAAACAAAAAACAGAGGAAGGAGCCAACAAATGAAAATACAAGTCTTCACAGGGATGTGGGAACACACTAGGAAGCCAGTAAAAGCTGGAACACACAGTGGGTGTGTAGGTGGAAAAAGAGAGAAACACAAATGCTTCCTGCTCCATCACATGCACACCTGGTTCCCCCATCCCCTCGCTCCCAGCCTGCTCCTCTACTGTGGCCACAGAAGAAACCCATAGTGCCTCAGCATCTTTCTAATCAGGATGATCAATCAAGTAAACAATGGTGTTTCAAACAATAATCTTAAAATTCAGCAATACACAGCCAGAAAACCAGACCCTGTTGGATCACTGCTCCTCCCATGTTTTTGTAACTAAGCAGCACCCTCAAACACATGTATCTCTCATCAGGTCCTCTCTCATTGAACTTCTAATGTCTTTGAATCCACGTTTATATGTTAATCCTGTGACAGCACTTAAAAAGTCAACTGTGCTCCCCTGCCAGACCATAGCAAACCATACCCTAAACCTACTGCCCAACACCCTGAATAGCAATCAAAAGGATTTGTTTCTTGTTTTAGGGTGGAAGAATAGAGGGAAAAACATCAGCATTACTTCAACAAAATGCTTAATTGTAAAACCATGCTTAAAGTCTCTGCTGAACGTGAACTGGACATTTCTGAAATTAAGCACATTCTTAAAGGACTTGCTAAATTGAGGTGCAAAGAAACAAGGTACAGGGCAAATCCTCCTGCAGCACAGGCTCAGAAACGCAAATAACTGTATTCAATTACAAAAGTAAAGTTACTGAAAAAGCTTCCTCATTTGAGAGGCACCAGGGAGATTACAGCACAGACTTCACCAATTACTTACGTAAAATCATAACAATAGCAAATGATAATCATGGATTGCAAAATGTTCACAGAATCATAAAACTCTTCTGTTACCAGTGAGTTATTCCTCATGTGTGTTAATTAAATCAGTTTAATTTTGGAAATACAGACTTGTACTGGCTTACAGTTTCACATACTGAGCCACTGGGTTGTTTGAAGGAACATTTGATTGATTTGGTTGATTTGAAGGAAGAGTAATCCCAGAGCTGTGCAGAAATGCTTTATAGCAATAAGTAAGCAGAGAAACCAGCAAAAGCAAAACTAGTATTACAGGAAAAAGCTCAGAGACTCTTACAACTCTGAAACTTCTTTGCAGGGATTAGAAAAATGGAAGAGTTTTTTAATGGGCTTTACTCCTCTTTTTCGGGGGGCATAAATCGCTGTGAAGGAACTACAAACATCTGGCTTCACAGAAAAATGTCCCAGTACTTTGGAGTTACTAGACAGTACCCTGTTCTGCAGCAATGAAATCAGAATTAAAATCAGTGTTTGTATGTTTTACAAAGCAGCACTTCCAAGATCTCTGAAATTCTGTGCGCTCACTATTTCTTGGAGCCATTTTCCTTCCCTGACTTACAGAGCACTGAAGAACATGGAGCTGGCAGGGAGATTATATTACTACACCAAAACACATTTGAAAATATCAACTACTGCAAATTGCAGCTGTCCTATTGCAGAAGCCAAGTTACTCACACAGAGTGTACTACTCCATGTTTAAGACACCGTGCTGCCTCTCCTGAGCCGAAGCAGTTGAGCTCTGCCAGCGCCCTGCAGCCAGCGCTGCCCAATTTAAACACAGGGAAGTAAAAGGCTACAAGGAAGGATCCTTCTCTTTGGAATTTGCTCCTACCAGACTCAAAACTGTTGAAACTCAGAGAGGGCTATGCAACCTGCCTAGTGTCCAAAGTTTTTTCATGCAAGTAAAGATAATTAACTGAAATTGTATTAAAATTTGTATTTCAAGGAAAAAACAAACCAACTATTAAGCTGCTAGCAAGCAAACAAGAACGTTCCTAGAGAAAATCATTATTTATTTTTTGCTGAAAAAACTCCTGCCCTTATGCACCGTCTATTCCATTTGCAGTGCAGGACAATGTTTACAGTGCATTTGAAACCTCAAAGAGAAAACAAGCAGGAATGATACCCAACCGATGAATAAATCCTGCTCTCTATCTTCAGCGACCTACGTGTTGCCTATCAGAGTTCCTCAGTTTGGTCTCCAAAGCAGCAGCACACATGCCTTTCCTGCCAGAGGATGCAAGAGCCAGTGCACAAGCTCGAGACTACAGAAAGGAATACTTCAAGGGTTGAAGAATTTTAATTTGAAGTGTCTTTCCTTTCTTTACATGAAGAAATGCAAACAGCTGAAAAGGGAAAGCTCATCTGATAAACAGAAGTTCAAAATGTCACCAGTGTAACTGGTTTTTGAGAAAAATATTTACACTGCAGCTGAACCAAGCTGCTTTGCAGCTGAACTCCAGCAAAACTGCAACAACGGAGAAGGTTTTGTGTCTGCTTTTTAATGATTGTATCCTAATTACAGTAAAATTTCACCCCTTCCCAATGGTGGCTGGGAGAATCACTGTAAAATGCAGGGTCCTGCAAATTAGCAAGGAAGTGAACAATAACATTCCCCCCCCAAAGGATAATGCACCACTAAATACACTGCATTCATTTATCTGGCAAAGTGCAGTTTAATTACTTGTAAAAATAATGACTCCTTTGTAGGGGGCTCTCGCTAACATGCGTTGCTGCTCTGTATTTTGCTGAGCAGTACGAGCTGCGTGCCAAATTTGTGTGCTTGGATTATACAGCGTGCGCATAAGCAGAGTGCAGAAAAAGAGGTTGTACAGTATCCATTGTGTTTTGACAACACATAAATGATATATATTCTCTTCATGGAATTTGGCTGCTTTTCTATATTTTGAAACTCAATATTTCTCCTCTCAATAGGGATTTTCAAGCCTTGAATCCATCTTTTTGCAACAACTGCTATGCAAAATAAAAACCTCTGCTGGGAAATCAGGATGTGTCCATTTTGCAGCCGCCACTCTCCCATGGGGAAGGGCTGTGGCTGTCCCCATGACATACCGCGCTCCCACCGCTCCAGCCAGCACCCAGCTTGTAGCACAGTGCTTCACCACCATCCCATCCATCGAAATAGGGGTCCATGACTTCCAGCATCCACAGATTTCCAACTGCAGAGCTTCTTGGAGAAGCAAGGTTTTCAGAGTCATGGGATACATGGCATGGCTGTCAGATATTTGTATATCGTATTTCCACCCAGAAGTCCAAGAGGAAAACTAACCATAAAGAACAGTCTAAGGATATACTAAGAAGAATAGGATCTGGGATCTTGATGGTAACATTACTGAAGTTTTAGTGTCTTATTTTCAAATCAGAACTGTAAAGGTTAGAGAAATCCCTTGGATTACAGCAGCAGCATCCACTCAAATGACTGGCAGAGGGTAATGCTATGTAATCCAAGTACTCTTTTCTTTTCACTGAGCGAGAGCTGCCATTCCAGCATTGGAATGGGTTGTGGAATACTGCACCAAATACATGCATAGCTTTGTTTACTTCCCATTTCTTTTTAAAATACCAGCTCTGCTCATATTCAGATTGCAGTACTTGCTGTGAGCTCTATCGTCAAGTTTTGGCCAACTTAACCTTCTTGACAGCATGTACAGTCTGTTAACATGGTTAGTCTCACCTAGGAGAACTCTGCTACAATTATAGCATGAATTTGCACATTCCAACTTTACAAGATGGCTTGCAAGAGAGTTGTGTCAATGAAGAAGAAAGTAACAGTCATCATCTCTGTATTCATCCCAGCCAAGAGTGGCAGAAGAAAAGGTTGGAGTATAGCTCCTGTCCCACCTTCTTCACCCTCACTTTGCATGGCATTGGCAAAATTATTAAAGATTAAACTTCAGTGCAATCATCCCAGCAGCACAGACCATATTTTCTTGCCTTCTAACACTCTGTTCAACAACTACAGAAAGCAGAATAATGTACAATTCCTAACAGAGAAATGTTATGTGATAATGTGGACAACACAGCAGACTCCTAAACACGACATTGGGTCACTCAACATAAACCCCAAGTATCTGAAAATTCAATTCAGAAAAACAAAGTTAATAACAAAGCTTAAGAGAACCAGGCATCAGAATAACACACATGCAGACCAAATCTTTTCTCCTTTACAAACAGCACCCTCAGGACTTCTTTAAGCTTCTTGTCTTTATTAGCTTCAGCTTTTAAAGCTAGATCTCCAAACATTTGTTATTCGAAAATAACTTGTCCTCTTCTGAAGGATTCCTCATGAAACACTGCAGTAAATGCTCATGCCACTAGTTACTTGCTATGACTTTTAAGTTCTGGCTGCTTCTCATGACCACTCAAAAAAGAACAGTTTCTGCTGTTAAATACTTACATTAATTCTTACCCAAGACACCTATTCTCTACAAGATGCTGCCTTATTTCAATACAATCATGATAATTTTATTTAACCAAAGGACTCCAAATCTATGAAGCACGAACACAGCAGTCAACCACCAACCTGCTAGCTCCCCTCTTTTGGACAGCTGTACTTGTTCAAAGAAAAGCTTTTTCATTTGTGTTTGTGTAAGGTTTGTCTTAATTGGTATGACAGCGACTCATTTTGGGCTTTAACAGGCAGCTGGAAACAACACTGTGCCACAGACAAGGAGAAGACAGTATTATTGCATTTCCCCTAAACCCTAAAGACCTGACCCCCTGTTGTTCCTAGCAAGAAAGGTAAAAGCAAAATTATACAAAAACTGCCTTTAAGGGTCGAGTGCAGCTCTTAGACGCTATTCAGCAATAACGTACAGCAAAGGTAAGTATGACACAGAACGGAAAACTAGCAGAGGAACTATCAAATCATCCTTACTCAGTCAAAAGCTGGTGCAGCTTCTGGTAGCCCCTCTCCAAGGCCAAGCTCACAGGCGTTGCCCCTTCGTTGTTGTGGATGCTGAGAGCTCCTCTTCCACCCGGCTGCTGGAGCAGAAACCACGTCAGCCGCAGCAGACCCAGCCTCACCGCAAAATGCATCAGTGTTTCCCGAGGGATGTTCTCTGGAAAAAAAGAAGAGGAGAAAAAAGAGAATTTGTAGGCTGCGGGTTTGGTGAATACCATTATCCCCACCTCTCACCACACCACACACAGCGGCTGGCATGGAGCTGACAGTCTGAAATCTGAGGAACCTGAAGCACCTGGAAAAACACACTGGCTGCCAGCATCCAGGAGAGACCAGTGCTTTAAAGTGAGGGACACGCTACGGTGGGATTGGAAGTGCTCAGGAACCCTCACGGCCAGAGTGACCACAGAAGTCAATCTGAAAAAAGAACCATTTCACAAACAGTCATGGAAACCACCAAGGTGCCGCTCTTCCAAACAGAACCTGGAATGGTCAGGGGAGGTTTCAAGATGTCCAATTCAAGATGTCCAAGCCTTCTCCTCACACACCCAGAACAAGGTTTTAGGAACGGACAAGTTTTGTTATTTAACAGGATGCTGCTTTGTCCCAAGGTATGAAAAAATCAATTACATTTGAAGCACAAATCTAAAGCAGTTAGAGAATAGTTTAACCTCTCACATAGACCCAAAAAAAAAAAAAAAAAGGTAAGGATTTTGCTTTCTTGTCTTGATTATGCCTCAGACCAGCTTTTCTCAGCTTTATACAGTAGCTCTATCATTCCGAGTAGCAGCATTTATAAACTAGCAATCTCTGCTGCTGCTTTTTATGTTTAGTAACCGTGACCTTCTAATTTGGTAAAAGTCACTCTTGAGCCTAAGCTTTCATCTCAGAAAAATATCCCCCTACTCTAAAAGCTGCAGCCCCAGAACGATACTCTGAAATGCTTCAACTAGAAATGAGCTCCAGATGCACCACTGAAATACAGTATTTTCAGATCAAAGCCTCTTACTTCCCTATGAAGAGCAAAAGCATTTGGGTTAAAAAAAAAATTGCCAGAAATAAAAATTTGTTCTTTTAATTAAAAAATATTTCAATATTGACTGGCAGCAAGAACAACAAAAGAGCACCAACTGGGCCTCAATAAACTATGCCAATGTGCACACTTGGTATAATACCTTTAATATCTTAGCAATGATTTACTGGGTTATTAATTTGGTTGCCAACCAAACCAATACAGCAGGTTTAAAAATGCAAGTGCACAATGACTTTAGGACTTAGTGAAGTATTTTTTTCCTCAAGGAGTATGCCCCAAGAGAAATCACTTCTTCAAAGTGCTGCTGTTTTTCTTGCTTACTTCGTTTCTTCAGGAACATCATTAAGACCTTCCGTGAGAAACAAAGTAAAAATGGGGAGATCTCTCCTGCCTCACACACAATTTTTCCTAACTTTTTGGATCATTTCCTGAAGAACTAATCTGTATTCAAGAACCAAAAGCTTTCTGGCACTGTCTCTCTTCCGAATGACTCCAAATTAGGTCTCTGGGCTACAAAACCAATCCTTCCCCCCTAACCTCCTCTTGATTACCATAACGCAAAACCATGCTGCCCTGAATACATGAGCACGTCTGAATGGAGGTTCCAGCTGATCAGAGAAAAAGAGAATAGCTGAGCTCACTCAGAGACAAGTTCTCAGCCTGTGGGAGAGTAATGACCAGGATTTCGGCATTAAATGCTATGGAGTGTAATTCTTTAGAAACAAACAACGCAACAAGGTAGTTAATCCATGGTTGTCACAGTCTTGGACTTAAAGAATAATGAAAAATAACACCATATAGACAGACATAAAGGAAAGGCTACTGACGAGGTTGCAAAAAGGAGAAAGTGTTGACATATGTCAGGCTTACCCAGGGCAAAAGCAGATGCCCAAGGTTTCACTCAATGGACTTGCACTTGTGCAAAACTTGCATGGCTACAGTTAAAAGGCGTGTGCCATCTGTGGGCTGGATTAACTACTAATATGTAGTGAAAAATACATCTGTTGGTGTGTGGTGTTGCTCAGAACAAGGCAAGAGCTGGTCTGTGTCAAGTTCGGGAGTGTGGTTGGATGGAGAGGGGAGAAAGATGGACAGATCTCTTCAGCCTTCCTACCTTTGAAGGGATGAAGCTTGTAGCACACAATGTTGGAAATTCAGTCAATAATTTATAAATCTCATCATGGTGCAAAATGCCCGTCCCAGGCATGGAAGAATAACAAAAGCTTTGACATGCAGTCAGAGCTCCTTCTCTTACCACATATCAAGCATAAACTCCTCATCTTAAAACGGCTGTCCTTTGAATGTCAACAAGAAGTTTCTTGTAATTAGAAAATTGTGGAAATACAAGATACATGATACTGGAAAGGCCAATGTTGTTTTGTTCCTTTCTCATTTCCTAGTAATAGGCAAGAATTGAAACATATGATTATTGCTCCATAATGGCAGGGCACTCTAATCCAGCTGGCAAAACACAAGACTTTAGATATATTATTTTTATGTATTGTTTGCAGCTGTGACACATGAACAGACAGTTTATCTGGGTAACTAAGAACAAAATTTCCACAGAAGACTGTCAAATATACTTTGCTAATGGTAAAGGATTAAGGTTGAAGGTGTTATTAGCACAAAACAAATAAGCATTGAAGAAAAAAAGCTTGGGTATGATGCATCCAAGAACACACAAACTGCTCACTAAATAAAAACTTTTCTTTTAATCGTGATTAAACAACAGGGAAAAAAATACTGTTCCTTTTTAAAAATTACTCTTTATATAGAGTAACTCACACCTAACTGCTCAGGTTATCCTCCATGCCCTGAGACATCTTATCAAAGAAAGACAGCCATGGACTGGCTAGCATCTCTTGCTAGTCTTCCTGTGATGGTGATCTTCCACAGGTTCTCATCCAAAATCACACATATTCAGCAATTTTGAAATCTACCATCAAATCTGGCCTCAAAAATCTTGTTTTCTGCTGGAAATGTTCTCACTACTCAGGTCAATCCTTGAGAAAAATGGGGAGCAAAAATCAGGAAGAAGCTATCACTTAACACCGAGGTCCTAGAGAAAGGCTCCAGCAGACAACACTACTGAAGAAAGGTCAAGGCAAAGATGCTATGTTTGGAGTTATGAGTTCAGTTAATAAAAAGATGTGTGGGTAACTTTTTTTTAATCTTATAAACAAGAAATTTTTCAAAGCACACCAAAGGATCTTCATGTCCCCATTCCCACTAATATCAAAGGGAACAGAAACTTTCTCATGCCAGTGATTCCTCAGCCACAGACTGAGTGGTATATTGGAGTTTCAGACACTGCCAGAACAAGAATTATTTTCTGATTCCCATTTTTCACTGCAGAGGGCACTAAATTTAGCTATGGAAAAGATTTTTTACATCTTATCAAGGACTATAACTGCACAGATCACTTTGTGCTGTTGGCACAGAAAAGATCATGCCAATTTATACCATACAGTGCTTTATCAGAGGGCAGACAAGGTGAGCAGCAAACTAGAAAGGATATGAGACCCAATGAAATGAGTATCTTTAACAATTACACTGAAAGGTTTCAATGAGAAACTATAAAAAGAGGGCAGCAGATGAACAGATTAAAGCTTTATGTCTGAAAAACATCATCAGCTGCTTATCTCTAACATCCTCCCATGAAAAAAATAACCAAATTTCCTTCTAACTATTTCTGAAAGCTTTTTAAAGGTGTTTTGGGGGGGTTTTAGGGTTTTTTTGTCTTTAAAATAAGGTGTGTTTTTTGGTTACTTTCTCTCCTCAGACATTTTTATCTTCTGTAAAAAAAAAAACCCAAACAAATCAATGATCTCTAATCACAGTGACACTCACCTTGCACACTGTACACTGAAATCCTACTGGTTTTGTAGGCAATGTTATTAAACTTGTAACCCAAACCCATTTGGGCTATTTCAAACCACAGTGAAGCATTTACCTCTCTCCCCACCTCCTACCTGGTGAGCTGACAGGGTCCATTGCTCAGTCAGCACTTGCTGCACATGGATGTTTATTCCACAGCATTTCTGGGAAGCTGTACATACTCAACAGGTCGGTAACTGAGTGCCTAAAGTTAAGGAGCTTTTAAGTGTTTTATTTAATGAGATGGTCTCCTGGTTATCTCTGCCCCTAATTGTGGCTGACTATCTCACAGCTCATCAAAGGGACCGCTTCTCCTTACTTTCCCAAAGAGAATGGCTTCATATTGTGATCACCACAACCCTCTGCCAACGTTAACCAGCTCCTGGAGGCAGCATCTCAGAAAGCTCACACCAATGAAACTGTAACCACAGGTCTGGGTTTCACCACTTACTTTTAGTGAGCAAAAAAGCAAAGACTGTTTTCTCAAAGGTTGTGTCAGAATATCACTTAAAAGGGATTTTGAAAGTGATCTGTTTTCTACTGATCATTAACTCAAGGATTAAGCTCTCTAAGCTTTTCATACCTGAGCCTTGGATCCTCCCTAATTTTTTTTCTGCAACACAAACAAGCCATAATCATTACTCATACCTCCAAATATTCTGTTCTGGTTTTCTAGTCAGCTTATTTTCTCTTCAGTCATTTAAAACAGAAAATCACAGTCCTGTATTTACCATTGCATGTGTCCTCAGAATACATATTAAATTTTGATTTCTAGAAAAAGTGTAACAATCTGTTCCATTTAAACAGCTGCCTTTAAAAGCCACTGAGACCAGTAAATAACCCTACTTTTGACAGCAGTAACAACTATGTTCTTTAGAAAGTTACAGTGTACTTGTAATAATTAAGATGGATATGATTATACGGCATCAGAAAGTAATGCTGTGTTTGGAATATCGTGGTAACAAGAGTAATCCTTAATTATGGATATTCTGAAATTGTGGATGCCATTTGAGTTCATACAGATTGACAATTAAGAGCAATGCCCAGGAGTCCCTTGTTGCAGAGGGACAGTGTATGGCTCAGAGAAGAGCACAGACCTCAGGACACAACTGCCCACAACAGAAGCGATGAGGTCTGCAGCCATGCAAGGAGGGGTCAGGACACACTTGCCCAGGGGGGTTCAGGCACAGTCTTCACCTGCTTTGCAAATCCTTTCCCTACACGTGCATGTGCCCTGCCCTGCCCTTGCAAACCAAGGACACGCTGCTGCACCAGCTGAGCAGGACCACAGCACCATGCACAGCGTTGCTTCCTCCGTCTCCTCTGGCCTCGGCGTGTGCTGGGCTTTCTTTTGCCATCCACATCAGCTAGCCAAACGGTTGAGCATCTTCTGCCTGCCTCAGCAGGAGAGGATGGAGCCCAAGGACCTCCAAAGTCAGCAAACTTAGGTGGTCCCATCCCTACGAGTGGGATCTAAGTATAGCTTTTGAGATTAGCTTGAGAGAAGAGCTTTTTTATATATATATATATATTTTTTTTTTTTTTTTCCAGAGGGAAAATATTCCGTAAAGAAATTGTTACCTGGACACCTCATTAAATTCAAATCAGGATCAAATCAGAAGGGCAAAGAATTAGAAATAAGAAATTTGGGCAACAGGATCACCTTTCCACAGAAAAGAAAGCAGGAAAAGCTGTAAGACGAGACCACTGATTAGTGGTTTAAGAGAGGACTCTATTTTCTGAACTTTCTTTTCCCATTAGGGATTCATGATGCCCACCTACTGCTCTCCATCACCTAAGCATTACTGTCAGTGGTAAAACCAGGCTGGGTACCACAATCTACACTGCTGCTTCTGAACAAAGCTTGTCATCAAAGCCCCAGTCCTACAAAAACATTGCCTGATGTTAGATTTGGCACAAAGGGTTCATTCAAAGCTTCCTAAGGAACAAATACATCCACTTCTTTTCAATGGATTTTAGGTGAAGACTTGTGATTACAAACAACTTTAGTCTTTTATGCTGTACCAGAGCAATATAAATTAATAAATATTTTGTTTTGAGCAATGTTAACCAAGTATCTACAATAATATTACAGTAAGGATTAAATTAACCAATACTTCTCAACACATTCAAATTTGGGACAGTTTCTTTTAAGCAAGAAAACATTTTGCTCTTCCAGAACAATGAAAAGCGAATGAGAATACTGCAAATGAACATAGTGGGGATTTGAAAATGCCTTGATGAAAATACAGGAAGAAATGTTCATTTTATTTCCAATTTGGTTTAACGAAGATCATATCTAAGGAGGTAACCGAGGAATAAATGTATAGACGACCTAGTGTGTAAGAGATTACCAGGGTTAGTGAAACTGAACAACTTCCCTCATCAAATGGCAACAGCTAACTTAAGTAGGATACATACAAATAAATAAAAAGGGCACTGGAATGTTTGCAAATATCCTCTAGCAGTTTTAAATTATCATGGAGGTATTTCTAACCCACAGCTGAAAGGACATGCTCTTAACAATTTGGCTGTATGACCATATCATACCTTTAATCTTGAGCAATGGCAAGGACTTCCAGCATGAAGACCTTGGTTTGGTAATCAAAACACAAGCCAGCAGATGATTCTCACATAGCTTTGTCCACAGTAACCCTGTACTTTTCCATACTAAAAACTCAAACCTACTGATGTGTTAGAAAAGACTGGAGGGGCTGCTTCAATAACATAAGGAATAATCATGGATGAATGCAAACCACTGAAGATCATTTTAATGATGCAACCACCAGTCTGCTGGTACCCAGGAGCACATGGGGTGTAATGTGCTGCCTCCTCCTAGGTGTGTGGACCTTAACCACGCACTTTGCACTGCACAAACCTACTGACACAAAAGATTAGATAAACAGCCTCAGCAGATGGAGCTGGGTGTTAATTTTAGCAGCTTCTCTGCCCTCTGCAGTGTGCGACGGCAATGAACTCCCTGCCCTCTGCTCAAAGACCAGTGACAGCTGGGTGCAGGCAAAAGCAAGGAGAAGCCTCCACACAGAACCATCCCCTCCTCAAAAATCAGCAGAGTTGCACTTGATAGTGGACCTTCTACCCAGCTTCTGCCTGCAGAAAGGACATTGCTTCCTGACTACTTTTTTGTAACAGCTAGACTCCTATTTCAGTCCTTAGAAAAAATCAACTTTTAAATGTGCCTGACAGCAACAGCCATCTCCGAACAGCAGTTCCCCATCAAGCTGTGGCACTCGGGGAGCTGGCTGAGGCCCCCGACGTGCTCCTGCCTTCAGAGGTTTTGCTAAACAGCAGTGTTTTGTTTCCAACCCACAAGATCCCATAGAGGCATGCCAGCTCAGAGGCAGCACTAAAAAATCTTTCAAGAAGGGGATCTGACCTTTCCTTTTGTTCTCATTTCTATAGTATTTTCTCCTTCAAGAAGGTTATTTGAAGTATCTGGTGGTGACATTTAGCAAAATGTGAAATATGAATTGGAATAGCTGTTCATAGGTAGTGACACAGCACAGGACAGGGTGTCCCATTGGAGAGGTACTGGCCAGAACACATGTAATTGTTTAAATGCTCCCACAGTTTAGAACTTTGCTGTGCTTTTCTCTCTTCCCCCCCACAAACTAACCCACAAACACCAAGGTTCTACGTATTGCCACAGAGGTTTTTCTGATCTAGTGCTCCATCACAAATCAGGGATATCTTTTCCATCTTGCTCTAGCAAAACAGAGTTTTATGACCAAAAGGATGCTTAAGCATGCAAATCTTTCTTGTCACAATCACAAAAATTCCCCCAAATTCCCTATGAACAATTACCTCACTGCAAAAAATCACCAGATAAATCTGCTGCTAGCAAAAAAAGCTCATTAGAAGAAAAAAGACAGACCAAGACAACAACAAACTGCCCTTTTTCAGTTATTTATGAAAGGACTCACTGCAACGCAACTATTTTATAGCACCAATATTCTTGGATGAAAGCGGTATTCAGTGTCATTATATTTATCCACTTACACATTTATCCACAAAAACCTCACCATGAGATGCCAAAATGCTCAGCACTACAGAGCTCCCCCTTCCCACTGTGGATGCTCTTTAGGTCCATTAGCATTCAGAACCCCATACAACCACAACATCCAGGGACACAAGCACATGCTCAGCAAATCAATGTAAATCTTCTGGCCTGATTTTCCTAAGTGCTGGTTTTCCAAAGAATAACCAAAGTCAGAAAGAGAAACCAGACCTCAGCCTTTCTGCAAGATTAGCAACAGTGCAGAGCTTCAAAGTCTGTATTAACTTACGATCGCTTTGACTATATTTCTATCACTTCAATCAGAAATGTCTGTTATCACAACTTCAAATGCAGAAAGAAATATCAGTGTCTTCCACCAAGTTCCACTACTTCCACCAAGTGTTTACCTCCTTGAAAACATATGACAGCATCTGAATTTCTAACCAGAAACTATTAAACATGATCAAATCTTTTAACACCTGCTAACACTGCTTCAATTGCCTGCCTGTGTATCCACAGTTTACAAAAGCAGTCAGCAAGTCAGTCAAAAATAAAGAAAAACTCCTGCAGAAATCCCTGTCATGGTGAGCAGAACGGAGCTTGCTGCACTGAGCAAGCCACGTCCCATTCCTCTGCAAGTGTTTACATCATTGCTTCCTATAAAAGATAACAGATGCCTCACAGCCGCATTCCTTACATGAAACTATTTGACAAAATACCCTGAAAATTTACAGTAAGAATTTGTACACACTGGAACTAGCCCCCCAGTCCCTCAATACACTTCCTTAGCTCCTCTGTAACTAAAAAACCCAGAACTCCAGAGACACAGACATCCCACAGCATCCCAAACAGCTCAGCATCTCTGCTTCAGCAGCAGACTTTGGGCCAGCCTTGGGGTTTATTTTAATCTCTCAGGAGCCCTCACTGCTGTGGCTAAGCATCAGGCTTTCCCACCTTCACTCTCTTTTATTTTCAAAATTGTCCAGGCTTATTTTGGGGAACACCTGTGTTTGTCCAACCAGGGATGTGATGCAAATCCTCAAGGGCAGACTCCTAAGTTCTCCAAGAAAAATTAGATGTATTTTACACATTACAGTCACTTTGCACATGTGCTGTAAAACCAACACTTACCAAAAGTGCCCATTTTGTGGCAGAAGGATAACATCCTCAGGAGCATCAGACTTTCAACACACAGACAGCTTGCTTTCAGAAAATCTCAGAAGTGTGATGCTGCGTACACCCAAAACAACCCCAACCCTTCTGGGTGTGTGTAACAACACTGACCATCTACAACAGCTTGTGGCATTTCATAAGAGAAGACACACAGAAAACATCAGTGCCTTATATATGTTTAAAGTGGTTGAGGTGCAAAGCACAGGATGCAGACGTAGTAGGGGCACACTGGAGCACATCACGTCCCACCTCCCAGCACAGAGGCAAACACACCTTTTAAAAGACACATGGAGTTTTGGGAACCCTTCCTCCCAGGATTTTTACCACTCTCCCAACCTGCAAGTCTCACATGTGACCTAGAGGTCCTCACCGGTCAGGGACTGGTCCTCTCCCAGCACGTTCCATTCCGCCGGCAGCTTCAGGTGTCGAAATGCCAAAGCCACTTTCTCATCCAAAAAGTCCACGTCGGTAGCAGGTGGTCTTGACCGGTCCAAGAATCTGGTGAAATTTAGTGCCTGCTGGTTGCCAGCACAGGAAGCCAGAAACTGGGCAGCGTCGTAGGCTTCATCCTGGACAAACTGGAAACTGTCTTCTGCCACAACCAGAACAGGATGTCCTTCTCTAGAGGCACAAAGTGCCACCTTCACTGTCTCACAGCAGTCATGGCCTGCAAAATACAACCAAGGGAAATGGTAAGAAAGAACAATTGTATGTGCTGAAGAAATACAACTGAGCAACTCCTTTGACACATGCAGTCTTTACATTAAATCAGATAAGAACAAGTTATTGAGGGTCACAGCTCTAAACTAAATACTGTGTTGGGAATTTATATGTATCAGAGATAAGTATTTCTGATAGACTTTAAAAGGAAAAGATGTGTTTGGCACAATATATACCAAGAAATAAAAGACTCTTATCCAACCAGACTATTTTTGATCAGCAAAAAGTAAACTCAAGAGTGTTAAGTAATTCAATTGAAGATTTTGCTGACATACCAATGGAAATTAACAGTCCAAACAGCCAGATTATATGGTCAAACTTTTCTTTTTCCAGCTCCACAGGACTCCAGTAACTCCCCAGAAACCAAAAGCCGAGTGCTGCAAACCTACGGACTCCAAACGCTGTCACAACACTTGGCTTGTACATAAAACACCACGATTTCACCTAAAACAAAGACTTTAAAAGCAGCAATGGCTACGAGAGCACGACCTGCCCAGGCATGCCCTGCACATGCCCTCAGATCTCCACGGCTGCACCTGCCCTTTGCATCTGGGTTCACATAACAAAACTAAAACTAAGCTGCTAAATAGAAACATGGAAATGGCTACTTTCCATATTTATAAAATATAAAGGTTGGAAGTTTGATAACTTTCAAATTTGTTTATTTATTTAGGGCAGAGGACACAAGAGAAAGGATGCCCTGGCATGACAGAAATTTCATTGACTCAGAAACTGAAAAAAAAAACCCAAACCCCACACCACCTTTTTGCAATTTTAAAAGGAAAAATATACCACGCGGCCAACACAACCAGCACTTGTACTTGTGAGCCATGCCCCTGCAATAATAAAGTTTGTGTTTCAAGTTCACTGTGCGGCACAGTTTCTTGTTCCAGTCTCGGACTGACATCATGGCTGTTTTTGCCAGAACAGCATGGACCCTGCACTAATTACTGGAAAAGCTTCTTTTTGCCCATGACCTCAGCATACTACTACATTCATGAAACTCTGCTTAATTAAATACAAAATGATGATTTATTTTTAAAGGCTTGAAAATTCAATTTAAGCCCCTATTTGTGGTCAGTGGGAAAGTTTCCTTCTTGTGTCAGGGCTCTTTGCTGTTGATTTCCCTAACAAAAGGAAAAATATGTCCCTAATCTTCACGGTCTTTCAGCCAACCTTCCAAATCTGTTCTGAGGCTTTCGGCATCTATAAAGGTTTTGTCTGCTGAAAGAGGCAATCCTGAAGTTAATTGAAAGGTCAAAACTGTTATTAGGACACTGCGGGTAGCACCAAAATTGTCAGAGAGGAGGCTGTGCTGCTTCCTAAGGAGAGCAAATGCAACTGGAAAGGTATCAAAGCAGAGTTTATAAGGGGAGGACGAAAACACACAAGGATGTCACTGAAACAGCTCAATATAACCAGGAGGCTTTGAAGCAGAAAGGTGAGAAAACTTGTTTCCTTCCAGCACCAGGCACCTATTAGCAAGAGGATGATGTGAAAGCTGAAGGAGTAGATGTAGATTAATGTTACAAAAAATAAGGGTAGGAAGACCTATTTCTACTCTTCTTGGAAATATTGCATGTGTGTTGTAGCACACCAACAGTCAATAGGACGGGCAGTGGCAGGGATCTCAGCAGCCCAGATGAAACCTACCCACAAACTCCATCCATCCTCACAGTAGGAGCCTCAAATATTCAAAAGAGACTTGGGGAGATGGTATAGCTTCGGGGGAATTTGCCCTTAATGCAGTTCTGAGTGTACACCCCTCCACCTTCTTGCTTCGCTAATCTTCTTAAAAAAAAATCATAATAAAAGACTCCTTAATAGCATGAGAAAAGCTAAACCTCTTTTTAACTATTTAACTTTTAACTGTTTAACTTTTAAACTATTTTCTGTCTATTCCCATAAGAATCCCATCTGCAAAACAACCTAGAATACGGCTGCTCTGCCAGAAAGCCAGTAGACTTTCAGGATTGAAGCAGAACACAAACACAGCCAACGAGCAGTTACAGAGAAACACGTCAGGACAGTCACTTCCTTGTCACGAAGCCAAACAACTCTTTCACAGGACAGCGAAAGCTTCTCTGTATGACAACTACAGAAACCTCAGTCCAGACACATGGTCTCCTTAAACTGGTACATCATGGATATACCCAAAGTTCCCTTGGATGGAATGTAAGTGAAACACCAACACCAAAATTAAGCAAAGCTACAGGATTGTTCAATACAATGCAAGGGGAGGTGACAAAAACACCATGTCCTCATCTGCAACCAATGATGGTTCTCTTGAAAATCCCCCAGATATCTAATACAGCCTTGAAAGGGAGGTGATAGAGCTGACGATCCACTTACATCTAAGAGGATCAAATGAGCATCCCGCTAAACCCTGGGGAATGTTCTTCGAAAGGGTAACCACTCGCAATGCTTTGATGTTCTCCTTCTCTACATCTGAGAAGATGTCAGACTCGAGGGGTAAGAGTCTGGGACAGGTTCTGACTTTTGGCAAACAGTTCAAACAGAAGAGAAGCCAGTAACAAACAAGTGTGGCCAATACTAAAAGGATTGCTCAAGAGGTCTCTGCCCCCCTGCTTTGAAACTGCTACAGGAACGATGTAAGCAAACACATCCCCAGTACATAAACCTTCTGAAGGAACCGTCAGTGAGGCAATGCTTCTCTCCACATCAAAGACTGTTGATTCCTTCTCCTAGACTAATATCTAAACTTCAACAGCCCTTCTTGCGCAGAGCATTAGCAAAAGTGAGCTAACCTTTCTGGCACTCTCAGGAGATAAGTGGTTATCATCTGTAAAACAAGCCCAAATCTGTTTTTACGAGGTTCAGTAACACAAAGAGCTCCGGCAGTGCCAGAACACATGCTATTGCTCTTGATGATCTCTTTTCTGCTCTGGCTGGTAGATGGTGGGGCTTTCTCCTAACGTAGGTTAACCACCAAGTCATGCACTTTGCAAGTATCAGGGTGTTCGTCTATCAACTGCTCTAACTCCCTCACCCACCTTCCCAAGAAGTGGAACAGAAAAATGTCTGACTCATTAAAAAGGCAAAAACATCCCTGGGTGTGTCAGGAAGAGATGAGCCTATTTATAGCCTTTTTATAGAGGTCTGCATTTTGGTAGGCTGAAAACACATGTAAGTGAATAAATCACACAGATGAGTGCAGCCACAGAAGGGAAAAGAAATCTCCATGCTTTACAACACCATGAAGTTTATAATGCCACTGAGCTCCCTTCCTGATTGCCTTTGGTCTTCTCCAGATATCAAGCCCTTTGGCCAAAATAGCAATCAAAAGCAAATATTGAAATACTGAACATGACCACATTGGTATCAACCAGCTGTATTCCAGCTCGAATTTGAACTCATCTGACAAACACAACAGCACTTCTACCTTGCTGATGTCTCAGACTGCACAGTGTCACTTCATGTGTACGGCTAGGCTTCAATTCTTCATCCTTTTTTTTTTTGCCACAGTATGAAAATAGGTCATTTATATGCAACCTTAACTGTGATAAAAATGAAATAACCCACCTCTTCATTCTTCCTGCACTGCATTTTATCTCATTTCTCCTTCTGCTCCTCAGTTACTTTAAATTTAAGCTTGGAAACAATTCACTACTTGGAGCTGTTTTGAGAAGCGTCAACACATTGCAGGAAAAATACAGAAATTAAAAAACTATTTCGGTCTATGCAGGGATGGGCACAGCGACTGCTTCTGTCATGATAAAGTGAATTCCTCATCTTCACGTAAAACCATACTTTAAAAATTATTTAAAATGAGACAACAGCTCTTCAACTGAAGGATTCCTTACTGGGCAAACTACTGAAACTTGATTTGGACAACACATAAGAGCAAAAAATGAAGAACACTGTCCTCATCCGTGAAGTAATGAGATGCAGCGGTACGATAGCACTGCCTCATGAGCAGAAGAAAAGGTGGAGATTTCTGAGCTAGAAGTAATTAGCAGACAAGTTAATGTACAGCCTTACACCTGGCTGTCTAATTGGAACCTGTGTCTTTGACCTGGGGTGTGGTTAAAAGGGCAGCAGCAAAACTTCTCAGACTTTCTCTCCTCAAACAAGGCACACATGGAGACAAAACACCCCTCAACAGAGCTTTACTGAAACATGATTTCATTTCCTACTCCTCTGAAAGTGGAAATCCTGTCCAAACCTCCTATTTTCAGAATTCACATTTGAGCTATCAAACAATGGGCCCCCAGCCTGGGCAGCTATTTAAAGCCCTGCTGGAAGCACATGTTTGGGTTTGCCTGGTGGGTGACTAAGGACTCCACTGCTAATTGCATCCTCTGAGATACCATGGTGGGGCTGAGTTGAAAGAGGTCTTAAAGAGATTTAAGGAGGACAGGAAAGCCAGACAACATATGTCGTGAATTTCATGGAGTATCTTGGATTTGCATCCAAGAGATGTTGCCACCTGGTGGCTCACGGACAGGGAAGTGAAGGGATCTCCTACGGCCATCAGAAAAGTGCTTCTTTTCTGCTTCAGTAATCCCAGATTCTGATTCTAGAAATCAAAGCCCATATTTGAAGTGCATTTGTGTGATTTACACAGTTATTGTATGCAACTCTTGCAACACAGGAAACCTTATGAAATACATAGGCACAGTACTAGCAACAGACAGGATTCTTTGTTTTTCCTTCTAAACCCTCAACTATTAATATGGAGAGTCTATTAAGATTTTTTTTAAGGCCCTTTATACTGCAGATGCTCTAAAATATCTACAGAAGTGTAAGACCCCACACATTACATCTTAAATAATTTCAATACAGATTCAATCACTTTTTCCTGTGACTGATGTAATCTAGAACCAGCATCATTTCCTTTTAGTTACACTGCCTAGAGTAATTAAGTACACCAAAGAGGATGGACTGCAAAAAGTCGTCTTGGCTACACTGTTTTATTCTATTTTCGGGCTTTTTATTTGTTTCATAATTAAGAGTATTTTCAAATCCACAACTGGTATTGCCAAGTGGTCATTTGTTATGCAACTTGTTTACCCTTTTAGTCTACCAGTACAAAGATTGTAACTCATGAAATACAGCTTTTTCTATGAAAAGTTGTTTCTTAGGGGAAGACACGGTCTGTGGTAGAGGAGAATAAAGCATGAACATATTTAAGGGATTTCGTTTTAAAAGAAAAGCTTGAAAAGAAGATACTTCCAAGTTAATTGAAATTAATTTTAGTCTATCCTTTTAACTAGCAGAAAGAAAGTAAGAGTAAAAAAAACTAACCCTGAGAACTACAGAATAAAGAACAAGTTAAAGACTTAACTTCTCCACCTTAGCTTAAACAGAGAGGGAAAGCTCCCAGTGAGTCAAGGCATTTGGAATCAACAGGAGTGTTTCATCCCTGTGGAAACTGCTGGCAACCAGCTACCAGCAGAGTCTCTCAGGCCGTTTTCTCTGCCTCTTATTTTGCTCCTCCTCCCCTCTGAAACCCATAGAAGAATCCTCCACCTTTTGAGATCAATCAACAAGAAAAAATGATACAGGTATCACAGAGCAAAGGCTCAGAGCGATACAACACATTGCAACAGTACACACAAAGGCAATTATATCTCACAATTACCTTACTGTTTCAGTGACTTGGCTCATAGGGTATTTCTTACCCTTCACTTACTTGATTAGGAGCTGCTGCAGCACTGGACTGTCACTCCCTATTTGAAAATTAGTTTCAAATTTGCGGAAATAAAATTTCCCCATTTTCCCATCTTTTGTAATGTCATTTGGAATTTCCTCCATGGAGCTCTTCTGCATCTCCCACATAGTACATGCCAGGCTTTAAATGTAAAGCAAAAATTGTGCCCAATAATAC
This sequence comes from Podargus strigoides, assembly GCA_028020825.1. Lineage (NCBI taxonomy): Eukaryota > Metazoa > Chordata > Aves > Caprimulgiformes > Podargidae > Podargus > Podargus strigoides. Next base: position 7,452,726 of record CM051663.1, on the reverse strand, counting down.
AGCCATTACTGTGATGGCACACAAACTCGCACTAGAGGCACCACACAAAGATCCCAGCACACCAGCTCCCTTGGTGAGCTTTCCTCTGCAAGAAAGTTCTCTCAAACCTGCCCAAGAGCTTCCCAACGCTGAGATGCCTCCACTGCCCATGGCAGGCTGTGATTTGGGCTTTTGACTCATGTGGACAAGGATGAGTTCGTTCCTTTGTTTGTTGGTTTGTTTGCCAGATCATGATTTGAGGTTTTTTATTATTAGATTATTTTTTCCCCAGCAGGGGAAAAGCTGCTCCAGCAGCAGAGGCAGGCGATGAGGCCTGCACTTCCCTGCTTTAACACAGATTTTCCACGTGCGACCTGCTTGGCCATTCAATGACTCGTTATCCTGCCTACCCTGCAGAAATATTGGGAAGAAAAAATACATTAAAGGTCGTGATAGTCTCAGTTGCTAGAGTAATAAAGACTTGCTGAAAAGCTGAGTTTATGACCAACAATAAGCTGGACAAGCATCCACGACATAAGTGGACACATCCATCCCCAACAAATTTCAGCAGCAACAAGTTTAGCCACAGCAGAGCTGATATCATCTCTCTGCATCCTTTCCTGCTCGGACCTTTGGTATTTTCCAGTGACCAAGCTTTTGCAGCTAACAATATCTGAACTCGAGCAACATCCAGTGTCATTACATCTCTGCCTGCTACACTGATGGACCTTAACTCAGTGTCTGATGAGACAGCTTTTGAAATTGTTCTGCAGAACTACAGAGTGCCTCTGGCATCGAGGAAAACTTCTTCAATTATGGAGAATTTGAACCAGATCATTTAGAACTTGAAGCACTGTAACAGTGACAGTAAAATAATAGTTAAGTAAGTTTTTGCTACCTTTTCACCAAGAAAAAAAAGAAGCTCAGTTGGACAATGTAACCTGATTTGTCCTTAGGCTGGCAAAAGAGCTAGTAGAAGCATACAAAGTATCATCTGCTGCCTAATTCTTATATCTCAGTAGCTTATTTTGATACTTCAAGTTATGACAGATCAGCTCAGATAAGACTCTGTTTCTTACAAGGGGAAATTATTCCTCTTAAATTAACAGTAAATAAATAGCAGGGCAGGACAATCACCCTATCCTTGAGAGCTAGTGCAGACATACAGGTGAGTACTTTGGCCTTTGAGTGACTGCTGAATCTACATTTAGCCACATTTTCAGTTAAAAAAAAAAAGCTGCTCCCATAAATTTACAATGAGAAGTCCTTTCTTCTATTATGTACAGAAATAAAAGCTTACATTTGAACAGTACTGTAAACTATATATATTCAGTGTTTAAGGCTGATTATAAAGACAGTATAAGAAAAAGACAGATTGCTCTCGTAATTATATAAAATACAGCAGTCATTTGACTCTGCAGTTGCAAGCTTTTATTTAGGTAAAGTCTTTCAGGATATAGAGAATTTTCACACACAATGAGAATTTAGGAGGTATTCTGACAGTTTACATTTCCATTCCATTGTCTTTAATTTCTCATCAAAAACCACCTCATGCTGTTGAGATTTTTTTTAATGTGATTTCATTTGAAAGCTTTGCTAAAACATTCTACTTAAATTTTGGCAGCAAACGTAATCAAATCATTTCTCTTTCTGTTTCTTAACGCCTCCACACATCCACAACTACTGACAAGGTCAATAAAAAAAAAATTTAAATCTGGTTTTGTTTTTACATTAGCTTTAACAGAATTATGGTTACCTCTTTCACCCCAACCCCTGATGGGTTTCATCTGAAGTCTCCTGGGGACCATACGAAACTTTGAGGACTTGGGATGAGGGAAGAGCCTCCAAGTCCAGAAGGGAAGGAGAGGAGGTTAAAGGCAGGCAGGCAGGCAGAGCCCCTCCTTCATTCACCTGAGCCATCCCCAAGGAGCAGCTCTGATCCCAGGGATGCGCAACACGCCTTGCATTACAGGGACAAACAAAAGATGCTTAAAGCTGAAAGTGAAGGACAAGATTTTGGCTAAAAGTTAAGTTTCCTTGCAGAGCACTTACTAAGTGCCCAGGCCTGGATGTTTAAACAAGGGCTGGTCTCCCACACACTGCCTCTTGTTCATGGCTAATCCTGCCGCAAGGTCAAATAACACCAGCTCTGAGTCACCACAACCATCTCCAAGGCAACTGGCCGAATATACAGTGTAAACACATGATTACAGATTCACTGTGGAGTTCAGGAAGGAGGAGGAGGAGTTGGGCTGAAGTAAGTCATGCTCTTATTGAAATCAGAGTAGTCAGTGCAGAAGCAACACTGGACAAACACATCGGTGTCAGATGAGGCTATGAAAAAAAAAAATTGGTTTTTCCCATTTTGCTTCTCCCCAGCACCCTTTTCACCATCTTTTATTCTCAGGTAGTTTCTCCAAAATGATGTACAAGCACAGAAAAGTGTTATCCAAACGGTTCCTTACATATGAGATTGTCACCTATCCCCTTGCACCATGTCCCCGGACAGTGCTATCTGGCAGGAATAGGACTACCTTTCCGAAAGGTCTATTAAATCTGATACAAGCTGTATTCTGGGACAGCACTCATTCCTATCTAGCATCACACACCACAAGATCACAACTTTACTGGATTAAAAAAAACCAAACAAAACCGATTGTAACTAAAGGAACAACAGAGTAATTCCCTCCCTTCCATTTGAACCATGAGCAGAGTCAGATTTCCCACTAACAGTGACAAAAGGAGCGCCAGGGAGCCCTCCCCAGTGACTCAGTTATATTTGGGGCCAGGACAGGTAGAGCCCAGAGCATGACCCTGGGTACCGCCTGGCAGCCACTGCCCCAGCCACATCTCCCACTGCTCTGAGGACATCAGGGCCATCCGTGATTGGAAAGCATCATCACACCCACTCGGAAATCCCATCAAATACTCCAGTTCCTGCCCGAGCTGAAGGGGAACACTGAAGCTTTTCAGTTCCTTTCTTGGCAATGCAGCCATGGTCTCGAGGGGGAGGTGAGGTCATTGCAAGCGGGGCTGGCAGAGCCCCGCGCCCGCCACACAAAAGCAGGGAAGGAGTTGCCCCTCTTTTCCCTCCTCTGGGAGAAAATAAGCACTAATCTGATTGATTGCACGGGGCTCCAGTTGTCAGTAACCGTAAAAAGATTTCTCTTCCCAAGCCAACTGAACAACCCAAACAGCACAAAAAGAGGAGGAAATGAAAAAGTAGAGCAGCCAATTTGCAGCTACTCATCACCAGGAGGAAAAACTCCTTAGCCCAAATTGTACTTCACATGCACCTCCCATAAAACAATACTTACGAGAGAGATAAAAAAGCAAACCCAAGAAACACACTCGATCACCAAACCTATACTGTGTACAGTGAAAATGTCAGGAGTTTTTCTCACACTAGTATCAATGTGCTGCATAGCAACAAGTCAGAATGAAAGGTTAATGGTAAAGGACCGCAGCCTGGAACATGCCCATTCCCACGGTCCTGAAGTCACTAAAGGAAAATGCTGTGCTGATTGGTTTTGTTTTGTTAATGGCACGAAGGCTTAAAAAGAGTGGTGGGCTTCAACGTGAAAACCCACCCTGTCTGAACTGGCTGTGCTGGAGGGATGGCACCAAGCACCACACACTGGCTGCCACTGCCAAGAGCTTCAGAAACTCTGTGCTGACTCTGACATACACAACAGGATCTAGGAGAAATGGGTTGTACTTCACTAGGACTACAGCAAGGAACCTCACCTAGTTAAGCAGGCCCTAGACATAGCCTGGACTTGCCAGACTGTACACCATCTGGGCAGGAGTATCTCTAACCTGGCAAATGTGGCTTCCGTGATCTTGCTCACATTTGAAAGCTTTTTACTACTTGTAAATATAACTGTGTATTTTCTACAATAGAATCCCATAGTTACACATTAAATAACTGCAGTCGCAGAGAATCATAAAACTATAGCAAAATCAAGCAAGAGATTTTTAAAAGGCAAAAGCACTCATCCCAAACCACATGTTCTACTCTCAGTGAACACATGAACAAAGAAAAAGACAACCAAATCGTATTACACTTCAGTCCACTGGAATTAACCGAATTTCATAGGCTGATATGTTGATATGCAAAGAAAGGCAATTGTTTACCAGGGGAAATTGTCTCCAGACTCCCAGGATTAATCTTTCTCGTGCTTGTGCAGTGTTGGACAGTCGACCCAGTGAAGACCAAGTAAAAAACTACATCATCTTCAACTTTATCTTCATCAGTCAGCTGCACTGTAATAATAGAGTCACCCTAGGAAAAAGGACAAGAAAAAAAGGTTAGGTTTACATTTCCAAGAACTGCATCATATAAAACAAAACTTCTCCACCTCCAAGGCTCCTGCTCCCAGTTCAAACATTCCTTTCATATGACTTGGGGCTGATGAAATCACACCAAGTCTGACAAACATGAGCACCCCCCCCATACAGTGTTTTTTATACACACACTTATGCGCATATATATATATATATATTCCCACATAGGCATAGCTAGAACAACAGAATAGGGATAGGGGCCTAAAATTGCCTCTGTCATCATAAATTTAAACAAATTTCCTAATTCTTGCTTGAGATTTTACATTTCCTTCATCTGAGTTGATACTCAGTACCACTGAGTTCCACTGTGTTGATAGTTCCAGTGTAACCAACTTAACCACTGAACGCATCTCTCATCCTCAATCCATAAACACACAAAGATACAAAACATCCACATCCACTGAGATTTTTTTTTCCCACCTTCCTTACAAAAACACAGTAACTATGGCTGTAGAGACAGTGTTAGCTCTTCTCACTCATCTATAAGCTCACGCCTTGGTGAAAAGCTCTGTCCATTATCAAAACCAGCAGTTCTTCAAGCCCTGAGAAGAATTCTGTTGTGATCTGTTGGCTGAAAACTCCTGCTTAGTTTTAGGGAGGCTTTGTTTCAATATATTAGTATGATCTATCATTTTGTTTATCTTTGCTATGAGCAAAAGTTATGTTCAGAAAGGGCACACATCACAATTAACCCAGCACAGGACACAGTAAATACACCTGAAATTCATACACCTGCATAGACAACAACAGGAGCAACATCCACCGACTTCAGTTTTCCATGGGGAAGGGAAAGCAAGGAAAGAGGGTGGCTTGCAGTTACTGCAGCACTAAGTGAAGCATGTTCATTTGATCTCACCATACATCAGTTATCTGCCCAAAGAATTATATAAACGTTGAGACACTGAGAACAACAGGCTGTGACGTGACCTTCTGTCCCTTTTCTATCAAGATCAAAACCAGTTGGATGCCCCAGTTTTACCCTGCAGCTGCATTAGCCAGCTCTCTGCCACCACCCCATCGAGCATATTGTTAAGGCCGCAAATCTGGAAAAGATTTTTTTATTATTTATTATTATTATTGCAGATTATGTAATTCTAATTTGCATATCCAATAGAATACGCATGTCATTTCATTTAAAAACTTCTTAGGATCACTCAGTTCATCCCTTCTCTTTGTCAAATATAACTACTGCAGAAAAAAAACAGGTTTCCAAGCCCTCCTGTACCCTCATGCTGTGTAGCATCACTTCCCACGCTCCATCTCACGTCTCCCCCTCTGTTCTCCCTCATCTCAGCTCCTTTTACACCCTACCACAGCCTCCTCCTCCAAGTTCATGTCCAGTTCTCCTCTGATCTGGCCTGTCTGGTGCTTCTTGCCAGAGGCAGGATTGCACCTTGTTTTGATAGAAAAAAGGTTTTACAGTGCAGTACACAACCAGTCCCTGGTCTGAAAAACAAATATATGGGTCAGTCTTATAACACACAGGAAAGAAAAACCATGAAATTCAAGAAACATAAATGGAGCAGTGAGTCTAGCTTGCATCTCCAGGGGCTGCAGAGCTAAATGTGCATTTTAGGAAGGTCTCACATGATAATATCAAACCAGACTTCCAGCTGGGGAGAAAGGAACCATGTAGCAAAAGTATATATTGTATATAGTCAGTGTTAAAATAAAAACAGGTGCAAAAAGAAATAAATCAAGCTTTAAATTCAAGCATGACCGGTTCACATGCTGAGTCGAAAACTAAATATTCCATTTTGAAAAACGGATCCAGCTTTGAGCGGATGTTCAAAAAAACAAAAGCTTGTTTTAACCTACAAGCCCTTTGTGCTTTGGTTTTTATATCCGTCTTTATTCAAACTGTTCCTCCCTTAAGGCATGAATGTACAAAGCACTTAAATGGACTTAAAATGCAGGTGACATTTCAGGGTGCTCATCAACAGGGCTGATTGAAGTGGTAGCTGTGAAAGAATATTTTTCTTTTATTTAACTCAGAAAGCAAGTACAGCTAGTCCAACTCCTGAAAAAGAACAGCAAAGCCGCACAGAGTGCACGTGAGAAGACACCTGTCTATCCATGTGGACTACCCATATTGCAAGGAAAAGCAATATAATTTGCAGCGTTGTTGCAAAAGCTAATTTGTATATTTTGTTATTGAAAAAAAAACCCATTTAAATATATGTAAGAAACCTCAACCCCAGAGGTTCCACATAACCTGAAATCTGTCTTAGCTCAGACTGAAAAAAAAAAGATAGCTGAACTTCTTACGTAGATACCTAATCAAATTTTGAAGGTGGCTATGTTTTAGAGGGTCGTCAGACCAGATGACCTCCAGCAGTCCTGTCCAACCAAATTATTCCACTCTTTATATTTTAATTCATTTTATTCCAATTATTAAGTCTAGGGGAAGCACAAATTATGATCAGCTGATATCAATTTAAAAGGCTCTTCAGCTGTGTCTATGTAGCACTTTATGGCAACAAACAGGAGGAGCTGGAAGCCATTGTGCAGCATGACAGCTATGATGTAGTTGCCATCACGGAAACGTGGTGGGATGACTCTCATGAATGGAGTGCTGCAATGGATGGCTATAAGCTCTACAGGAGGAATAGGCAGGGTAGAAAGGGCGGTGGGGTGGCACTCTATATTAGGGAGTGTTTTGACTGTATGGAGATCGATAAGTGTGATGAGCCAGTCGAATGTTTATGGGTTAAGTTGAGGAAGTCGAACAAGGCGGATATCCTGCTGGGAGTCTACTACAGGCCACCCGACCAGGATGAAGAGGTCGATGAACTGTTCTGTAGGCAACTGGCTGAAGCTGCAAAGTCGCAGGCCCTTGTTCTTGTGGGGGACTTCAACTTACCAGACATCTGCTGGAAATATAACACAGCAGAGAGAAAACAAGAAGTTCCTAGAGTGTGTGGAAGATAACTTCCTGACTCAGTCAGTAAGTGAGCCCACCAGGGAAGGTGCCTTGTTAGACCTGTTATTCACAAACAGGGAAGGACTGGTAGGTGATGTGGTGGTCAGAGGCCGTCTTGGGCTAAGTGACCATAAAATGATCCAGTTCTCGATCCTTAGCCAAGTTAGGAGGGGGGGCAGCAAAACTTTCACCATGGACTTCCAAAGGGCAGACTTCAACCTGTTTAAAACACTGGTTGAGAAAGTCCCTTGGGGAACAGTCCTAGAGGGCAAAGGGGTTCAGGAAGGATGGACTCTTTTCAAGGAGAAACTGGTAGAGATGCAGGAGCAGGCTGTCCCCATGTGTCGTAAGACAAACTGGGGGGGAAAATGACCGGCCTGGCTGAACAGGGAGCTCCTGCTGGGACTCAGGAGAAAGAAGAGAGTCTACCACCTTTGGAAGAAGGGGCAGGCTACTCAGGAAGATATAGGGATTTAGTCAGGTTGTGTAGGAAGAACATTAGGGGGGCAAAAGCACAGCTTGAACTCAGCCTGGCCACTGCTGCAAGAGATAATAACAGTTTTTACAAATATATTAACAATAAAAAAAGATGCAAGGAGAATCTCCATCCCGTATTGGATGTGAGGGGGAACACTGTTATCAAGGATGAGGAAAAGGCTGAGGCACTTAATGCCTTCTTTGCCTTGGTGTTTAACAGTTGAACCAGTTATCCTCATGGTATTCAATTCCCTGAGCTGGAAGATTGGAATGGAGATCAGAATAAACCCCTCGTAATCCAGGAAATAGTAGTGAAGGACCTGCTGAGTCAATTAGACACCCACAAGTCTATGGGGCCGGATGAGATCCACCCGAGTGTGCTGAGGGAGCTGGCGGAGGAACTTGCCAAGCCGCTCTCCATCATCTATCAGCAGTCCTGGTTATCCGGGGAGGTCCCGGATGACTGGAAATTTGCCAATGTGACACCCATCTACAAGAAGGGCAGGAAGGAGGATCTGGGAACTACAGGCCTGTCAGCCTGACCTCAGTGCCAGGGAAGGTTATGGAATGGTTCATCTTGGGGGAGATCACGTGGCAAGTGCAGGACAACAGGGGGATCAGGTCCACCCAGCATGGGTTCATGAAGGGCAAGTCCTGTTTAACCAACCTGATCTCCTTCTATGATCAGGTGACCCACCTAGTGGATGAGGGAAAAGTGGTGGATGTTGTCTACCTGGACTTCAGTTAGGCATTTGACACTGTTTCCCACAGCATTCTGCTGGAGAAGCTGGTGACTCATGGTCTAGACAGGTGGACTCTTCGCTGGGTTAAAAACTGGCTGGATGGCCGAGCCCAGAGAGTTGTGGTGAATGGAGTTAAATCCAGATGGAGACCGGTCACAAGCGGTGTCCCTCAGGGCTTGGTCTTGGGGCCAGTCTTGTTTAATGTCTTTATCAATGACCTGGATGAGGGGATCGAATGCACCCTCAGTAAATTTGCAGATGACACGAAACTGAGTGGGAGTGTCGATCTGCCTGAGGGTAGGGAGGCTCTGCAGTGGGATTTGGACAGGCTGGAGTGATGGGCTGAGGCCAATTGTATGAGGTTTAACAAGGGTAAGTGACAGGTCATGCACTTTGGTCACAACAACCCCATGCAGTGCTACAGGCTTGGGGAACAGTGGCTGGAAAGCTGCCTGGTGGAAAAGGACCTGGGGGTGTTGGTTGACAGCTGACTGAACACGAGCCAGCAGTGTGCCCAGGTGGCCAAGGTGGCCAATGGCATCCTGGCCTGTATCAGAAACGGTGTGACCAGCAGGAGTAGGGAGGTGATTGTGCCCCTGTACTCAGCACTCGTGAGACCACACCTTGAGTACTGTGTCCAGTTCTGGGCACCACAGTACAAGAAGGACACTGAGGTGCTGGAGCGAGTCCAGAGAAGGGCAACGAGGCTGGTGAGAGGTCTGGAAAACAGGCCTTATGGAGACCGGCTGAGGGAACTGGGGTTGTTTAGTCTGGAGAAGAGGAGACTGAGAGGAGACCTTATTGCTCTCTACAACTCCCTGAAAGGAGGTTGTAGTGAGGCTGGTGTTGGTCTCTTTTCCCAAATGACTAATGACAGGACAAGAGGAAATGGCCTCAAGTTACGTCAGGGGAAGTTTAGATTGGATATGAGGAAGAAGTTCTTTACTGAGAGGGTGGTTAGACATTGGAACAGGCTGCCCAGGGAGGTGGTGGAGTCGCTGTCCCTGGGGGTGTTCAAAAAATGGGCTGATGAGGCACTTGAGGCCATGGTCTAGTGGTTAGGAATACAATGGGATAAAAGTTGGACTTGATGACCCTGGAGGTCCCTTCCAACCATAATTATTCTATGATTCTATGCTGGCATGGTCTCCATCACTCTGCTCCTCCCCTTCCGGAGGACTCTCCAGCAAAAGACGGAAGGAGAACATTCAACACCCTTATTATCATAACTGAGCATCTTTTTTTTTTTTTTTACTTAAAATTTAAAGTTGTCTCCAAGTATCTTCAGCAAGACCAATAACATGCCCCTTAATTGCTGTGTGCTTCAGTTTACTTACAGGCATCTTCTGAGCTACCCCTTAGCTGTACTGTTCCTGGTACAGCTCACCATGTGTGATGTGGTCTGAGATCCCAGAAGGAGGAAAGCACTAAATAAGAAAGACCATCCTCCTTCAACACACATCTCTACTTCCAATTATTAACAGTTTTGTTGTCCACTACCAATTTTAATTTTTTAAAAGTTACATTCAGCCAACATATTTACTTGAAAAGGCAATAATGCACAGAGCAAACCTCTCTCTCCAACGTTTTTGGAACTAAAGAAAATCAGTTACAAATGCAGTCACATTCCTCCAACCCACAGACGACTTTCCAACAGCCCTATTGCATTCAGCCTCCAAAAACATTTTAATTGAAGTATGTTTACCTTGATTCATTTAATGTTGTCCAAAAAATGTCATCTGTTCAGTATCACTGCCACACAAGGTGGTTATTATAACCCCTCTTTCATCCCAAACGGCTAGAAATGGGAGGCTAGCCTGCCAATATCCCTTCAGTGAAAGTACAGACAGATCAAAGCCATTCTCTGGAATGCTCCAACAAATAAGAATAATTTAATTTCAAAACTAGTTTGGATCGACTAATATTTACTTGGCTTAAAGCCCATTGGAAATGAAAACATTCCATTTTGGTCCATTCATGAAAGAGGTCACCCTCTCCCTCGTTTGGATCTGAAAATCTCTGGTTTCAGATATCTGTAATGGGATGTAAAGAAAGTAGATGTGGCTCTTTCTTATAAACATATTTCCTTCCTCAAACCAAAGAACAAAAGCAGGTCTGCCTCACCAAGGGATAGGTGCACTGGTCTGACCCTGGGCTTTACACTCCTATAAAACAATTGTAAAATCCCTTTCTGAGTGGCACATCTCTGAACCTTTGGCTTAGTTAAGGCAGCAAAAATGCAAGTATCTCTAAAAAGGCCCAAATACTGTTACTGGGTATAAAACCCCAAACTAGAGTCAAGCAGGTGATTTCTAAGCTAGTTTGCCTCCCATGGTTCATACTGGGAATTTTGAAGTATGTTATCTAACCCACCCACTCTGACCTCCCCACACATACATTCTAAAAATACCTATGAAAATAAAGTGCTATGTTAGCTAGCAATGCAGAAGTACTCAAGAATTACTTTAGCATTTAGCTTTTAATGAGCAGACAATAACAATTAGCAAACCTGTATTAGTTCCACATAGAAAAGCAAAATTGCCATGAAAATCAATGCCATCTCCAGCTGGTTTTTCATGCAGGTAGAGCTGAGGCAGTGATGGAAAATCCAGGAGTTACAGAATCACAGAATGTCAGGGATTGGAAGGGACCTCAAAAGATCATCTAGTCCAATCCCCCTGCCAGAGCAGGAACACCTAAATCAGGTCACACAGGAACGCATCCAAGTGGGTCTTGAATGTCTCCAGAGAAGGAGACTCCACAACCTCTCTGGGCAGCCTGTGCCAGTGCTCTGTCATCCTCACTGTGAAGAAGTTCTTCCTCACATTTATGTGGAACCTCCTATGTTCCAGCTTGCACCCGTTGCCCCTTGCCCTGTCATTGGATGTCACTGAGAAGAGCCTGGCTTCATCCTCATTGCACTCACCCTTTACCTATTTATAAACATTAATAAGGTCACCCCTCAGTCTCCAAGCTAAAGAGACCCAGCTCCCTCAGCCTTTCCTCATAAGGGAGATGTTCCACTCCATCATCTCTGTGGCTCTGCACTGGACTCTCTCAAGCAGTTCCCTGTCCTTCTTGAACTGGGGGGCCCAGATGGCTTAGAGATTCATGTACAAGGAAAGAAACCTTTCTCCCAATTTCTCCCAATATATTTCCTTCTAAAGAGCTGTTGTAGATGTCAATGTGATGATGTTTTATTAAATAGGCTGGATTAGGCACTGGAGAGGATGAGTAAGCATAATCTGCCATTCTAACAAATTTTGTTTTGTTTCCGCTATTCATAACATGAATCAGATCCTTGTTGGGTCATTGCTTATTGCATTATGTTGGGACACAAAAGGAGAAATACGCTTTTGAAACTGGTATTTCCCCAACCCCCCCCTTTGTGAAGCTCAAAATAGTTTCTAAGTGAGCTGCACTGTAGCCAGGAGGACAGCACAAAAATCACATTTCTGGTCTCTTCCTCCTCCTTCAAGGAATTCAGGCTCATTGTTACCTTTATTTATTCATTTTTAGACGGAGTTGAACTTGCTGTTACCTCTGCTTGACACAGAGTATACAGGATGGGGCTGTGATTACAGCAGGAGGAAAGTCCTTTCACATCCCTGCACTTCAGGTTTCCCCATCAATGAAATGGGAATTGTGGTTCAAATACACCAAGTATTTTTCATCGAAATGGCTTTTAAAGGAAAAGCTGGCTCTTCAATCATATTAAGTTTATTTTGGAAAGTGCACAGGACTAACAATAATTAAGTTAGACAAAATCAAAGGGAAAGTTGAGACAATTCCATCTCAAACTGAAAACTGCAGCTGAAGGATGAAAAAGGCAATTTCAAGGCAGCTTTAGAAAACGTAGAAGAAATCATGCCATAAAAAGCCCAACAAAATATAATTGTTTAGATGCTCAACGATCCATTAGCATCTACCTCTGCCAGTACACTAGGTCAACAGCTAAACTTTTGCTCTCAGTGTCCCTGCCTCAGCTGAGTACCTTGGAAGATCCCTCCCATCTAAGGTTACTTTGGGTTGGTGTGAACATGTGCATAACCCCCCAGGAGAACCACATCTGGAAAAGACACCCACAGCACATGGACATCTCCATGCAGAACAAAACCAGGTACAGCTGTACAGGCTCCTGACTGTAAAAGGAGATGGGGGTTTGGGCAACTGTTTTTAGAGCAAACATGACAGTGCTCCTGTCTCCTGGAATAACCCTTTTTGACTGAGAAAGGCTTGAATTCCAGTTTTCCCAGGTCTGACTAAGTGCTCCAGCTGGTCAGCTGTGACACAGGCACCAAGCACTATCCCTGCTGGCTCATAAAACCAAGGGATGCTCTTCTTCCGTGGCAAGAAAATAACATACATCCAACAAACTCTTCCAGGCTGCTATTCCCAGGTTTAACAGAAGTAGATGAGCAGCTCAGCCCTGAGGGGTAGAATCTGAGGATGGACCCTACCTTCATAACATCCAGCCAATTCCTCTTCCCTCTCTTGCCTTAGCACGCGGTGAGTTTGTCAGTGGACCTCACTTAAGGTTAAATGCATTTTCTCTCACAGGAACATTATTAGGGCCTCTAAGTTGCCTCCTGGTACTTCACTCCCAGATGCTGCAGCTTGAAACATCCATCCCCCTTTGCAGGCATGGCCATTTACCCTGCAAGCTCCCAGCATACGTACATAAAAAGAACACACCATGGGGGGAGGTCAGAGGTATGCATTACATACAGTGAGACAAAAGCAGTCATTAGACATCTTCAGTTTCACCAGTACATAGAATCATAGAATCACTATGGTTGGAAAGGACCTCCAGGATCAACAAGTCCAACCTTTATCCCATCATCTCCCTAACCACTAGACCATGGCCTCAAGTGCTTCATCCGCTCGTTTTTCAAACACCTCCAGGGACAGCAACTCCACCACCTCCCTGGGCAGCCTGTTCCAATGTCTAACCACCCTCTCAGTAAAGAACTTCTTCCTCATATCCAATCTAAACTTCCCCTGATGCAACTTGAGGCCATTTCCTCTCGTCCTATCATTAGTCATTTGGGAGAAGAGACCAACACCAGCCTCACTACAACCTCCTTTTAGGTAGTTGTAGAGAGCAATGAGATCTCCTCTCAGTCTCCTCTTCTCCAGACTAAACAACCCCAGTTCCCTCAGCAGGTCTCCATAAGGCCTGTTTTCCAGACCTCTCACCAGCCTCGTTGCCCTTCTCCGGACTCGCTCCAGCACCTCAATGTCCTTCCCATACTGTGGTGCCCAGAACTGGACACAGGACTCAAGGTGTGGTCTCACGAGGGCCGAGTACAGGGGCACAATCACCTCCCTACTCCTGCTGGTCACACCGTTTCTGATACAGGCCAGGATGCCATTGGCCTTCTTGGCCACCTGGGCACACAGCTGGCTCATGTTCAATTGGCTGTCAGCAACACCCCCGGGTCCTTTTCCACCTGGCAGCTTTCCAGCCACTCTTCCCCAAGCCTGTAGCGCTGTCTGAACACGAGCAGCTCTAGAAATCGCTTCTTGCCTGGAGATATCCCCCTTGACAAAGGCAGTGACCTCGGTCAGGAACGTGGAGAAAGATGGATGTCATTCGGCTGGAGTGTTGCAACCTCCTGCAGATAAAACCTCCAGGGAGAGACTCCAGAAATAAACAGAATGGCAAGCTGCCAAGCTTGGGGTAGATTTGGGTCCTTTTTCATAGTCAATGACACCGAACGTCTTGATCTTAATGGAGCAACAAAGCAGAGATGGCTTTTGTTTTCTTAGAGTTTAAAAAAAAAACAACAAAACAAACCACAAAGGAATACAACAAGAATGACTCCAATGGTTAAAAAACCCCACCAAAACAAGTACCTCCAAACCTAACTTTATTTCCCTTTTAAATTAATAGCAGTGCTATTATTCCTGCGAGCAAAAGGTTTCAGATTAACAGCACGGATACTGAGCCCCTCTGTGATGAGAAAAACAGATTTTGTAGAGCAGTCTCTTAAGAAAATACAATTGCAGACCATAACGTCTTGCCCACAGGCCACCAAAAGAGCAGAATGATGGTATATGTTTTTCTGCCAGCCCACATAGCAATTCGAGGTGATACCTTCCATATTTCACCAATGCTGCACTGAGCCAAGTGATCTCCTCTTCCAGTGCTAGCCACAAAGCCACGATTGAAATGCTGACATATATGCAAAATAACTTTCTTCACCACTTTCTTCCCCCAAAGGTGAGAAAGAATTTGGTCCAAAAATAAGATTAGCTTAGCATGCTGATGGATAAAAAGTCAACACAGGACAAAGAAAGGATGCAGAGTCAAAAGATCACTTAGTTAAGACTCTTTGGGCAAAAGGAATATGTGGAAAAACGTGGACATTTATGATAAAGAGCCCTAAACTGTTGCCTCCAGGACCAAGGTGGCTCCCACAGATCCATCCTGAGTGCAGCCTGTGCTAAAAACACAGCATGGACACCCTTGACTTGCTGGTCTCCAAAGCCAGCATCGTTGTGGCTGATTTATTAACGCAATCTCACAGCCACACCACATCCCAAGTCAGTCCAGGTGTCTGATCCTACAGCAGGGCTAATTTGCAGAGATAAATGGTTTGAGGAGAGTAAGGGGTGGATTTCCTACTCGGAACCAGTGTGAGCAACACAAACTCCTGTAGAATTGGGTACACTTGACGAAAAACATTATTAGTAGCCCACATCCTTTGACAGACCATGTCTCTGATGGTCTCCAAATCAATCTACTCAGGGATGAATCTTTATTGAGTGTCAAGAGACTATTATAGCTATTACATACATATTAATCCAGGCAGCTTGAAGGAGATCTCTACAAACTGCCAACAGAAAATCCATCAAAGTAATAGGATCCCATTAGTGCTGAAAGAGACACATGATTTATCTTTATGGGTGCATCTTCATGACATATCACTTTGGTGCACAGAGCCAAGCAAGTTATTAGATTGGGCTGTTAATAGCCCATCTAGCTGCATCATTGCTTTAGCACAGGGCTCCACATTCTCTGAGGACTTATGTTACCAACACTTGCTCAGAGCATGTTTAGTGCATCTGTTTGGTGCTGGAATCTGCTTTGTAAACAGCCAAGGTCATTTCTAACAATCTTTAGCACATAGGAAGACATGATAAAAATGAATAATAAAATTAACTGCAAAATGGCAAAAAAAAAAATCGAAGTTAAGCAGAAAAAGAAAAGGTATGAGGAAAACATTTGTGCTATATGCAAACATCTAGGGAAGAACTGCTACAGTAATTTTATTGTTTGGGTGAAATCAGCAGTACAGTGAAGAAAATATCACATTAATTTTTCATTTATTTGGGCAGTTTAGTGTTAGCCAGACCATTCTTTTAAAACATTGTGTGCTTGCTTGTCCTCAGTCACCATGGCCTGACCTGCCTGAATAAGCAACCACTGCCAGTGGCCCCAAACCACTTCCACAGCAATCCCTGCACAGCTCTGGTATGGAGAAGGAGAAGACAGACAAATAGAAGGAATAACACACTGGGGGGTTGCCCTCTAAACTATGCAAGTCTCCATGTACTGCCACCACATGAACATGAAAACAAGACGAAAGACAGGTGGAATTTCTCTACAGTAGAATATCCCCTCCAGTACCATGTAGTTTCCACAACAAATACTGATGTTACTATTAGAGATTTTTCAGAAATTGTGGGAACTACTGCAGTCAATTCCTATAACACACCCGAACTGATGGGAATGCCTTGCTCTTGCCTCATCCTAAAGCCTCTCCTGTTCTCCACCACACTGCTAGAGATCCAAACCAGACTACTTTATTACCAGCTGCTTGAGTGATTGATAGTATTTCCTGCTAATTACTCACGTAACAATAACAACAGAATTGTAGTGGTTGGGAGAAAGAGCAGGCAGTCTGGATGTATTCAGTGACTAACAGAAATTCAGTTATTATCTTGGCATCGGAGAGGAGGGAGTCACAATTCCTGGAAGATAAAGTACATATGATGACATATTCTTTGAAACAATCTCCTATCACTGCAGCATTTTGACAAACAGCCTTGATGTGCCTTAAAGTGAAAAAAAATAAAATCAGGTTTGAACACTAACATCCAAAGACATAAGAGAGCAGGAGGACAGTGTTTTCCTGGTACTTCAGCCTTCTCTACAGTACAGCAGATCCAGAGCTCGGAGTGTGTTTCAGAGCACTCATTTTCCTGCCAGCTGCAAAATATCCTCGCCAGACTTGAGATATCTCACAACTGCAGAACTTGGAGCTACTGTAACAATTGAGGCACTTTTTAAAGTGACATTTTTTGCCATTAGAGAATAGAAACCATTATATCCATTATCTTACTGAAAAAGTACCTCCCCAACCACAACTATCAGACAGATGAAACTCTTGCAACGCTCAAAAGAAACACTTTGAAACAAAGACACGAACAGGGGCAGCCCCGCAGAAAGTAGGGAAAACGTGTCTTGCAACAGAACTGCCACTTGATGGCAGTGCACAGCATCGATCTTCCCAGAGAACAATTTATCAGTTTATTTTGTTTTCCACTTAAGCACAGTACAGCATTGCTCTATCGAGCAAAAGGGAAGACACGCATTTGCAGAGACATCGCGTGCAGCACAGCCTTCAGAAGCAGTTAGGAGGCACTGCAGGGGAGCACAGCAGACTGGAAAGGTTATTTGGAAACACGGTGCCTTCATCAAATCGACATCTTCGTAACCACTACTCTCATCAGTTTTGCTGCTAGAACTACCTCTAGTCTAACAAAATGACTGTCAGCACTTTGATACAGAAAACATTGTCTCTTCTGCTTTCCCACCCCTACCTTGTACCAGCTCCAGCATCTTTCATCTGGAGGCTGCATCATTTAAAGTTCACAGATAATGCTGCAAAGCAGTGGTGACTTAAGGGCAGAATTTCAGACAAGTGCTCCAGACTTTAAGCTAGTCCACTTATTAACAGCACATTCTTACCCACGAAACAGATCACAGAAGAAAAGATCAAGTAGATAATTAATGGGAGGAGGACCTGCAACCCAAATCACCAGCATCTTTAGTTTCAGATAATATGGTTAAAGTGTTGAGAAATGGCCTCTCAGATGCAATTTAATCCACGGCTTATCCTGGAGGAAGGCGATGCTAATGGTCAGGAGGCCTCTTCTGACTTCTCCAGCCAAAGCTGCCTTCAGCAAATGCACACAAGTGACCATTTCATGAGAAGTCCTATGCTAACATCACACAGATCT
This sequence comes from Podargus strigoides, assembly GCA_028020825.1. NCBI lineage: Eukaryota > Metazoa > Chordata > Aves > Caprimulgiformes > Podargidae > Podargus > Podargus strigoides. Next base: position 7,435,005 of record CM051663.1, on the reverse strand, counting down.
CACAAGCTAGTGAATGCCTCACTTAAGAGGAGCAAGCCAAGCAAACCACCTTGTGATAACCAATCTGTGCAACCTAAAGTCTACCCAGGAACTGGGAAGCAGCAGGCAGCTTGCCAGAGCATGGTGCAGAGCTCAGATGGCAGCTGCCAGACACCCATTTCAACAGAAGGGATGACACCTTGCACGATACAGACCAGAAATTGGGAAGTAGAAGATGAAAAGAATCTGGATCGAGGATCTAAGTAACAAAAACTTAAAAGATGAGGTCAAGTACAGTTTAGTGAGGAAACTATTTTGCCTGCAGAATGAAAGCAGAAGCAGACAAGTTGCAATATGTTCCTGTCAAAAAATCAGTTTATTCAGGCGCCCCACTCAACTTTCTTAAAAGCACCCAGGAAGCAGGTTCTTCCACAAGCAACACAAGCAAATGTTTTATTTGTAAAAGGTGCTCAGAGGCCTTCCACTCATTCATGATTCAAAGACATTTTGAAGGTGGGGCTGAAAACTACTTTGTCATCAAGAAGAAATCAAGTACCCAACAAACAAAAGACAAGAGTTTTATCAGATCCTCTTCACCACAGAGCTGAACTAAACATCAAGGCTGGTTCTCCTCTTGCCTAAGGACCTTGAAAGAAAGTAAGACAGGGCTTCTGTACAGCAATTTTAGTGACAAATCCCCACATTGAAAGCATGCGAGGTATGTTCTGCTTTTTCTGCTGGACCGAGCTCAGATATTCAGGCATCCTGGTGGCCTTTGTCACCATAGATGCCACAAAGCAAACAAATTCAGTGTTAGTAGAAAAGTAACTAAACCACAGCTGCCAACCTCATGACAACATTTTACTGTAGGATTATAGAGGTATTTTATTTTGGCCTTTTGTCCCTTTGCTAGAGATTTCTGAAGATCATTAATTATCTAGCACTCACTAGTGCACAAGTCACCCTGAGATGGTTTCAGCCACAGTAACAGCCTGGCTGCCAGGCAGACATGCCTGCACAACACCTCGCTGTACTCATGGGCACAGGACAGACACAGGTGCAACAAGCCTCAATTGTGAACATTTTTCTTGAATCCTTTCATATTTATTCAAGAGAGTTATTTTTTTTTCTTAAAGTATGAACGTCAGAGGTTATCGCAATTGTTTTTCTCAGGAATACACAGTGCACTTCAGTAGGGCATCATTCTGTGTGAAATATTTAAATGGGAGAAAAATATTATAAGCATTATCCTTTTCTTACCATTTTAGACTAAAGCAGGACACACTGGGAAATCCACAGGAGTAGTTCATTCATTAACAGAAGAGAGGACCTACTGTACCCAAAACACAGGTTATATTAAGAGAGGGTCAATGCATTCTTTCGGAGGCTTTTGAAGTTCACACTTCATTAAGTTGCATGGCATTTTGGCTTGGAAGTGGAAGCTCTCATCTCTATCAAAACTCTCCTTGAGAAACTCTGCAGGTTACACAGCTCGTAAAGTGGCAGTTTATACAAGAGACTCCATCCACAGACCTGATTAAAGACCAAAGTCAATGGGAGCACTTTTATCAATTAAGTGTTTGCCCTCCCATGCAATCACCAGTTATGACACATTTGGGTTTGTCACTCCAAACAACATGGGCATACCTTAGACAAACCATGCAGAGCAGGAGTGCTCTGATTTAAAACAAGCTTGTTCCTTTTAATCAAAAAGGAAAAAGGAAAAAAAATTGCAGTGATACATCATCCTTCCCCAGCTGCTAATCTTTTCCATTTCACACCCACTGATCATTATCACTGTGAAAAAAACATTCCCATCTTAAAGGCAGATCTAAGGCTGTAGCTTTGGTAGTAATCAAAAGAAGACAACACTTAATGCTTCCCAACTCGTCCCCTGCATGTCACTCCAGTCCTGTTCCAACACATTCATACCCAATGCTGCTCTCAGGTTATTCTTCTAAAAACAACAGCATTGATTTCAGAGTGGCAGGAGATGTGAGTGGGTTAGAAGAACAATCAATAACATTAAAAAGATCCTATAGCTAGCAAAAACTGAAATCAGAAGCCATGCAGGTCACTTTTGAAGAAAGATTTTCAGGACACTGTATCTTGTTAAAGACTTGACCTTGTTCATTCACTCACATGCACACCATATTTATTAAAGTTTGGTTAAGAAGAAGGACACAGCTTGTAATCCTTGATCCTTTTGCAATTAAATCTGCTGCTGAATACCCTGTTAGATTCCCAATTAATTATAACATTTATAAAAAGATCAACACTTCACCTTTACAAAGCTCTTAAATATTTTCTTTCTCTTGCCTGGATGCTAGCAACAGTTGAGTTTAAGCTAAGTGACTAAATGATTTCATTTATAAACAGAGACCTTAATGAATCACAGTAATAAAAATGGCCACTTAAACTCCATTATTTAATGTTAATTCTTTTTTTTCCTATCTGCATACTCCTTGATGATCTAGATATTCCAATAACAATATTGACAATAGCTAGGACGTATCTTACAGTACTCAAGTTGATATTTTGACTTTTGTTGGTAGAGAGATACAACTTTTATAAAAGGCCTATGATCATTGTGGTCATTGCAAGTATTTAACATAACCAAACAAAACTGAAGCTCCTAACTTGCCACCTCACATCAACTAAGACTTCTACAACCCTCAAGCCCTGCTGACAAACAGAACAATTCAGTTCTCTTCAGTACCCTCCCTGTACTGAGGCTCTGGAGACCACCTCTGCATTAAAGCCAAGCTTGTATCACAGAGTTTAAGACCACTGCTGTAATAGGAAGAACTCAAAACTTCATTATCACAGTTACGTAAACCACAGAAGAGCTTGTCAATGACTTTCCCACTCTACTACCCCACTTCAGAACATCACTGCTAGGAAGAAGATAGCAGCTCATGTTAGTACCACATCGAGATACCTGAGGAAGGAAAAAGTGGGTTTGAACATTTTTATTTCAAATTCACACCACAGTACTAAGCCACAGACTCTGCAAAGGAATCCTGCCTTTCACAAAGGCAATCGTGTTGACAGTGGGATAGCTGCTTGACCTACAGCCTGTTTAAGCACCAGCAATACCAGTATCATCCCATGGAATGCTGAGGAACACTTTGCTGCTCTGTCTCCCACGGCACAAGCTCCTCTGCCCCATGACCATGCTGCTGTGAGCAGCACCAGCCTCTAGGGCTGGGAAAGCCCATTAAGCAGCATTAATGGCAGGTAACAAACAGCTCTGGGCAAGAGATCCAATGCTCCTGGGAGGACCAACTGAACAAGTTAGAAGCCATCTGTCTGCAAAGGAAAGGCTGAGCTCATGTCCCAGCCCAAACCTGCAGCAATATAATGATTAGCTCTGGTGCCCAGCAATCTCATTGACCAGCAAACAGACGACACTTACATGGGACAGACTTATTTAGTCACAAAAACACAGTGCTCATTATTATTACAGGATGTGTTTTTCACCTTTTCTCTTAATCTTTATACTTACAAAGGTCAATAGTCTCCTCATTACAGGCCGTGACCTCCCAGAGGTCACAAGCTCTTCAGAGGCAGGCCAGCTGATTTTTACAGAAGAAGTAAGTAGCCAAAAGAAGGTACCAATAAGGATGCAGCAGGCAGTCTTCTCTCTATTGATGTACACTGACTTGAATACAGGAATCCCTGTCCCTCTGTTAGTGCATATGTGGAAGCACCATCTTTTCCATCACCCACAAAACTTTGGTCCCAAGTACACCGGACATCTCAGGTTCCCAAAACTCTTTTCATAACTAAGACATTAATCTGGGCAACCTGGTAATCATCAGATTTGATAAAATGTGCTCTAGCTCTCTAATTGGCTTCCAGGAACTAAATTGCAGACATTTACTTTCTCCTTCTAAAAGGAGCTCAGTCATACTGCTGATATAAAAAACCTACCAAATGGAGCTTTCAGGATGAAACTCTCATGCAAGACCAAAAAAAATAAAGAAAATTAAGTAATCTTGAATCTAAGCTATTGGTATGGTATTCACCTACCAATGGCCAGGCTGCAAGTCTGATGTGTCTGCCTTTTGAAAAAAACAAAAATACCAAGAAGATACATTTTTATGTTCTGCTCACACCTAACAACATCTGATGATCTGAGCTGTCAATTAACCATGGAAAACAAAATTGATATTAAAAAGCACAAAACATGTTGAGAGCAAACAGGAAAAATAAACACTGAATTTCCAAGGCCCTTGGCTTTCCTTTTGCCCCCCGCCACCTCTTCCTTAAGCTACCAAAATGTGCTGGTTTCGAAAGGGAACTGATTTGTGTATACACCTGGCCAGGACAGGAAGATGAAGAGAGAAAAGGGAGTCACTGATGCATTAGTAATGTTGTCATCAACTTCTCTGCATTGCAACTATACTGCAGAGTGCCATATAATCATTATTTTACATGAGGCTATATTTGACCTCAGCCCAGTCCTCCTCACCATCATGTGGGGATGAGGACTTTTAAGTATATCACTCCAGTATTACATATCAAACACAAACCCACACGAAACAGTGGGAAAATAAACTAAGTCAGAAGATAAGACTGGGAAAACAAAGCCCCAGATTAAGTCATACGCTGTTCAGAAGACATAAGGATAATTTTATCCTGCTTTCTACCATTCATGTGTTTCTCTTGTAGCATTTACATCATACATTTGTACATAAGTTTCATTCCCATGTGTCCTAAGTTTAAGTTTGTACAAAGTCAAGGACCATTCAGTATGCTTGTGATTTAACAAATTCCAGGCAACATTTAGTTCCACAGTAATACAGAATACGGTGGTGTACTCCAGAAAAGCCATTCTCTAAAAGTCAGATCACACTACATAGTGTTTTAATCTTGCTTCAAGCACTTAGTACAGTAAGTAGAGAATAAATTCCAAAACAAACTTCCAGCTGCTAAGTAGAAGTAGGCAAAATTTAAAAGCTTCCATGGCGTTAAAGGTCAATACAATCCATTATTTACAGCACACAATGCTTTCCAAGACACAGTTCTATCACTACCTCTAATCATATCTCATTCCCTCCCATTAAAAGCCACATTTGCAAGTAATTTTCCCTCCTTGCACCCAGCTCTACCCCTGGTAGGGAGGTCTGTGGGTAGGACCATAAGCAGAGGATGGCTTCACCAGCTGACCCTGCTCTGAGCCTGGCAAGGCTATATGGAACCCAAACAGTTACAAACCTGGCTGGCAGCTTTGGTTCAAATTTAACACCCGTACATACATCCCCATAAATCTAGCTCTAATTTGACAGTCCCCATGTTCTATAACAAAGCTGCTATTCAAGAGCAAGAGGAAGCTTGTTCCTTATTAGTGTAGCCATGGAGGTTACAAGCTTCCAGGAGGCTGACGTAAACCATGCCCTGCTGCAGCAGTGGCAGCACAGCCAAGCTGTTTGCTGCTTCCAGTTCCTCCCTAACATGTTTAAAACTCCAACCAGAAAAAATATTATTGCACCGGGATGCCCTATTTTCCACACAAGCAATTTCTTCTTATGGTCTCTCAACACATCAAGTTACAAGAGCACAGCCATGAGCTCGAGTACACTTCTGGGAGGAAAAAAAATAAAAGCAGGGGGATGCCTGCACAGTGACAGCATTACAACATGTCTCAAAACATCTTTATAATTGTCAGCTGGAAAGACAGAGATCTGTGACTTACCTGAGTGTTACCACCCAGTATTTGCAATTCAAGAAATACAAATGAGGTCTTTGGGGAGAAAAGCAAAAAGGAGCAGCAATTCCAAAAAGGGTGAAGGGAAGCATTTTGTGTGAATAGCAAGAAAAGAAAAACTGTTTAAGTTCTGTACTTACATATAACGGAGCTTGCTGTGGATTAAGTTTCATGACCTCAGAACACTGAAATAAAAAAAAGAGAGAAATTAAGACATATTTTGTAAAATTTTCAGTACTTCTTCATAACATTAAACTTCCAGAGCTGTATTAGCACTCCTACATTACATTTTTCAGTAGTCACTTTTACACAACAATTTTCTATTTTCTCTCTTTCAGATCAAAAAGGATCTGTCACTTTTTAAAATTTATACTCACATTAAGCAAAGACAACTAAAATGATTTGCAGAGCAAAGCACTCATCTGAACCATCCAGCAGTGTCAGCACTGAGGATATCAGAGAATCACAGAAACTTGCTTCCTCTTCACATCCATCTCAGGTCATCTTTCCTCCTAGCAACCTTGGCATCGTATCTGCTTTTTATCAACCCTTACTTGCTGTATGCCCACACATTCCCCTACTCCCACAAAAAAAAAAAATGTTTGTAAAGATTTGTAGTTCTCTCTGCTGTTGGAACAGACCAACTACTCTGGCAAACTCTACCTTACCTAAATTAATTTGTCCAATTTGCTCCTTGCCAAAATGAGGAAAAAAATCCAGAACAGATGATGCTCATGATTCTGCATCAGCTTTTTTCACAGTCAGAAACTACCATTACTTCTCCTACCAAGGTGGTTTTGGCCAAGAAAGCTTCCTCTTTCAGGTCTGCCCCTGGAATTTCTATATAACCTGGTTAAAGTTATTTGTATTGAGCTTTGAATCAGTTGAAGCAGAATTTCACTTCCATTAGTTTCTTGATATCAGTAGAAAATATTCACCCCAAACAAAAGCTGCACATTTTCATTTAATGTGTGCATTAAGCAGTCCAGGATCCTAAAATGAAGGAATGCAAAACAATTAAAAATGGAATTTCTGTTGTTGCTTATGTCTGCAGTACTGGTAATGCTCTGCAAATACTTCAAAACCTTTTTAAAAAGGGATGAAATACCACTCTGCTTTTCACACAGAAAACACAGGCTCTTGTTCATACTTTGTTTCCTTCCAAATCCCACAGTTTGCCTTTAGTGAGACAGAAATTAAACCGCAGCCTAAGCTTTCTTAGCTGATTCCAGCTAGCCTTGCTCCCTCACATGCTCTCCTTATTTTACAAAGCAGAATTTTTGTACCAGTTGCTTTAAAATGTCTGAGCTACCTGCCAAGTTTGCTCACCAAAACACGGTCCCTCTGCAAAAGGTCCTCTATGGCAGTCAGGGGACAGATGAATATTTTGCAGTAGTTTTAAATCTAATCAGATTCATACCTGTTTTCAACCTCAAGATTCCCCTTCTAACAGCAAGAATGCCTCAAAACGGCTATCCTTGGTAGTATTCTCTGTATATTCAGCTCTTACAAAGGCTGACTTACTCATGAAAATACGGGACTAGTAGCACTAGCTATCATTTGAGCAGGGGAGCTTCAAAAGCAGCTCTGCAAGCAATCCCCACTCCTGCCCACAAAGTGCTACTGCCATTCCAATCCTACTCTGGGCTCAAAATGAAAAGAAAAATAAATAAAACCAAAAAACCGCACACAATTCTTGTCAATCTCCCTCATGACTTACCTGAGCCCCATTCTCCCATTCTGACCCTGGGCATCTTGAACAGGGATACCAAAACATTATCCAGCCTAGAGTGTTTATTGTATTTTATGGAAATTAAACCACGGTGGGAAAACTCCCTTTTAAGCCCACTTCATATCTGGATTTTTACGAAGTTTCATTGCAATGGCCCAATTCCCTCAGGAAGCAAAATTAAGACGTGTAGCCTAAAACAGCACTTTCATAGTATTTGGATATGACTTAAAGTATTACAGCACAGAATCAAACAGTTGTGTCTCAGGTGATAAAGTTTAGGGGGAGTTAACATAACGCGTTGTTTTCTCACCACATCTTTTCAAGTCTTGACAAGTAACTGAACAACTTTTCTTTTTGCTGCTAAAAGATACAGTGGGCTATACCTTCAAAGACAAAGGATCTATACTTCTGCATTTACATAAACTATTAGGTTTACTCCTTATCCCCAGAACTCAGCCATCATTCTACACAATCAATATTAGCACTGGCCTTCTATACCATAAGGTGAAAGTTAAAGGATGTCACAAGAAATATTCAGGAAAACAGAACACGACAGGTTTTTATTTGCCCAAGATGCCACAGGCAATAACATATATTCTGCTCAAGTTTCTCTCTGCTCCCAATAAGTTTTTTTTTTAAATTTTTATCACCTATTTCAGTTTCTCAGGAGTTTGCTCCGAGGAAAAGAAGTTATTCTAGTGTACTCAAATATATTTCTCCCTTCCTTGTTATTAAACAGCTTTACCTCTTCCCTGTCACAGTTCACAGGTATGCCATTGTCACTCTTGCCACTACACACTAACTTCTGTGATCTGAAAGCAAATTACAAATACGCTCATTCAAAATAGCAAAATTAACACACGCACACTCCGGGAGGTTGCACGTGGATTTCAACCACAGAAAATCCCATCCAAAGCCTCGTGAAATAAAGAGGAAGGCCCTAACAGCAGTCCTGGGGCACACACTTAATACCAAAAAGCAGTAGCAGGATGTAGACTGTTATATTTTCCCCTCCTTGATGTAGGTTTGAGAAGCTGAGAGGTGTTAACAGGAAGAATCAGGTATCTAAGCTGGGCCTTTTGCTTTTTTTCTTATTGACTGCTTTACTGGTGCTTTAGCTTTTCAGCAATGCCACAGGGATATCTGTATTACACCAAAACTAACACTTCTTTATTTGACATTTGGGTTGCAATGCCACAGGACTGATCAGTTGTGAGACCCCTCCCTGCTTTCACAATTTTTGCACAAGAAGCCATTCTAGCACCTGCCACCAACACCCATCACACCTCTATAAAAAGGAGAAACCACAGTTCATGTGCTCTATCACAAGGTCCACTCTGCTGCATTTATCCAAAGTGAGAAGCTGTTATGTCACCACGCTTGATACACTCAAAACTTTTTAGCTGAAAGTCCCAACACGCAAACACTCCCCAAGCTCCTTTGAGGAAGCTTGTCATCAGTCTTTTTTTATGGAGCAGACAATATGAATATTAGTAAGAATCACACAGGAATCACAGAATGTTATGTTCCTTTTAAGTTCGTTGGTGGAAACAAGTAAAAAGTTTTCCCCTGCTGTCTAGCTCAAACAGGCTGCACTGAATGGATCTTGTTAGGAAGTGCTTTGGCAAAAACACATGAAAAACTGAGTGACAGATAAGCCTGAATGACTACTCTGTGTCAGGACTAAATTTAGGTTTCTAGACAAGTGAACTTCTCCAACCAGGGGGTAGGCAGGGAGCAGCCTCCGAAAACCTTTACAAAACTTTAAAAAACTTTAATACAGTAAGAAAAGGGAAAACAATATGATGACCATATTGGTCATAGTCAAACCAAGATTCATAAGGACCCTAACAGAGTGAATTAGTAAGCTGGACTACTTTAAGTGTAAAAATAAGGAAAAAGAGAAAAAAGGCTAAAGTGTGTTTTCTCTTATATTAGAGGAGCACATCCTTCAAGTTGATGCCTGCTCTGAGCACCAGAAAGCAATCTGTCTTTTTGGGCAGGTAGCACTTGCTCCGTCAGGTAACACAGACTGCAGAGAGAATGCCTGGCCAGGAGGAGAGATGAGTAGGACTGCACACAAGCTGCCTTGAAAGCCAAACTAACAAGAAGAGGCAAGTATCAATCCCACCTCCCTTGCCCAGCTCCCACCCAGCACAGGAAGTCATGCTACAGCAGTCAGCAGATCCTGCTCCAGTTGCAGCTGCCTGTACTTAAAATACTCATATTATTTCTTGCAAATAGCCAAATCTTTTGAATTTCAGCATTTGAGAGGTTTATCACATGCTCTACAGCCATCCAGACACTTACCTTGCAATGTTTCTGGAATTGTATTAGGTTGTTTCCCTTAGGATAACAATGAAATCCCTTGCTTTTGCAAATTTGAAAGTAGGACATAAAATAAAAGTCCAGGTTCAAGCTCTTAAAAGCAGCTGTGGTTTTTAGACATTACAAAGATCTGCATAGGTCAGTAAAACGGAAAGCTACTGAAGTCTTCTCAAAACGGGAAGGATACCCTTCTGCTCTGTTCAGCATTTAAGAATTAACATAGTGAGGTGTATTGAAGTCTCTTCTAGAGAGCTTGTGTTATTTTGCACAAAATTTTATGGACGAGGACAGATGACTATGCTTCATTTCTCTGGGTATGGTAACATCTGATAAGGAAAGGAAAATAATAAAGCATCTATTTGCTTTACTGTGGTTCCCAAAACCTCAGCCAGGATTAGGGCTCCATTGGTTATGTGCTGTAAAAGTGGCAATGAAAAACTTTCTGCCCTGAAGAGTTTACAAATGAGCACAAGGTGGGGATACAAACACCAAGTGCCTACACAGTAAGTCCTCTTGATCCACTATTCCCAGCTACCATTTAATTTAACCTGAAATAGTTGGCTTACTTCTCATAGGCACCCTGCACAAAGTGTATGCCAAGGACAAATCTAAAAGCAAGGCCAATGGTCCTCCAGATCAACCCAGCTTGTGCACAAGCAGTAATGCTGAAGGTCGAGTTCCACATATGTAGGAGCTGTCAAAATGCCTTTTCAATTCTCCCATCACACCCCATTCACTCTTGCTCTTTTGGGCAGTAAGCTTACATCAAACACTGGTTTCACCACCCAGTCTGTGTGTGCTTCCAGCATCCACTCCTCGCTGCTTCGCTCCACAAAGCATATGAGGAGCATACAAGAAAACTTTGTGCTACTCTCAAAACCTTCACCTCAGAGGAGTCTATTTAGGAATTTTAATTTTTTTTTTAATTGGAAAGGAGTGCTACAGAATGGACAGAAATAAGAACCACCATTCTCAACTCCAACAACCAACCAGAGCTACAACAAGCAAGAGGACGAGGGGCATTTAGTCCATGTGGTATGACTGGGAAAGCCTACCTACACCCCCGTCCCTCTCCTTTATGCACTAAATACACTTCAGTTTGAAGTGTTTGAGTTTTTCCAAGCTTTTCAAGTTCAGTTTTAAAGGGTTTTTTTAGGTAAACTTCAGTTTTAGATATACTTCAAGTTTAAGCTTTGCTGAATCTCAGCACTTGACTTTTTTTTTTTTTCATTTTAGTATTTGATTTTAGAAAAAATGATCTGTATTTGCAAAGCTTTAGCCATGCACTCCCAGCTGCACAAAAAAACCCCAACAGTCTTAGCCATAAAGAGCTTGTGGTTGTGGGTAGGAAAGAACAGCCAAAAAACATACAGAGAAGCTGATGAAGTTACAGATTGCACGGAAAGCATTTGGATAGATAAGCAAAAATGCAGAGAAAGCAGGATGGCTTTCCAGCTGTAAGGGGGACCAGCAGCACTGGGCTGAAAGGTAAAGGACAATTCTCTATTTTTTTCTTTAATGTAACAGAATTTACTCTGTACAAAACCATTCTGCAACAGCAGTTTGTAAGGACTTCAGTCCTTAAAAGGACTAAACTGTACAACTTCAAGGCTCTGGAGTAACACTTCACCAGGTAGTCCAAACTGCATTTATTCCATAGAAATTAGAGAAGCACTATGTGTTATCTGTAGGAGAGTAAGACATAGACAGATTTTCTTTTAAACTGCAACATTTCCCTCAGGAAATATACCCATGGTGGGACAATCTGCCTTATAGCCAATCCTCAGATCCTCACCCTTTAGACAAACAACCCATAAACTGTACAAGAGTTTAAAGAAATCCAGGGATTTCCCAGGAGCACACGTCCACACACACACCCGCCCCACCCAATGGGCTGCATCACCTCCTTCTATATAGCTGCATTACAAAAATAAAATCAAGCTTCCTAAAACACTTCACTTCTCATTCAACAAAGCACAGTGTCCTCAAGGGCACTCCACCACACACTGGTTTTACAAAATGTTAATTTATGAAGTGCTTAGGAACATCAGGAGGATTGAGTTTCAGGAACTAAAGTGCTCCTGCTCTAAACTATACAAGATAAAGATGGGGAAACAGCAAGCGGGGGACTGGAGAAAAGACCAACCAGCCATATACAGATGAATTCCTGCTGGAGCCACAAATTTCATGCAAATAGGACTAAAATAGCAACAACTTTCACAAGTTTATTGTTCTCCCTTAGCATCAAGGGAATTACTGAGCTGGAATATTCCCCTTCTCTTATGAGTGGTATATGACATTACTGCATTGTACTACCCACCACCAGCCTCCTCGTTTTTTTGTGGTAACACAATTATTTGAAAAAAAAGACCCTTCTTGGTTTGGGGTTCTGGGTTTTTTTGTTGGGTTTTTGTTTTGTTTTTTTTTCCTTTTTTACCCATAGCAAAAAGTCTGAAAATAGAAAGAAACAATGACTTGGGAGTTTAATTACTTATAGTTTCTTGTTTGGTGTTTTTCCTGGGTAGCTTCCTACAAAGTTCAGATCTTCAATAACGTACTCTCACCCTGTGCTGCTGGGTGAGACACAGGTTTCCTCAAGCACTTTGTCCCACAAGCTTCAACCATACAAAATGAACTCCAGAACTCGCCATTCATAAAATGAACAAGCTTTCTAATCAGCATATTAATGCCCTCTCCTTAAAATCCATGTGAAAAGAGCCAAAAAAATCCAAGTCAAAACCTACAAATAGCTCCAGCAGGAGAAATAAACCCAGAAACCACTTCAACAATGTGCATGGAGAAATCTGTACAAACAGAATAGCTGCAACTGCAGTGACTACAATAAAACTTAAAACCTAAGATGACCATATGTCCTTCCATGCTACTAAATGCAGAATGACTTTCCCTGTAGCTATTCTAATGCATAATTTTACATATCTGGTCAGAAATAGGAGAATGGAGAAATTAGGAGACATAACCCATTGCCAAGGTTATTTTGCAGACACACAGGAAAGTGATACCCCCAGCAAAAGCCATTGACTGTGGAAAGGAGAGGAGGTGAAGAAATGGGAAACCACACTTCAAATGTGTGGCAGCCAGCAAGTTACCAGCATATTGCAGCACTGTGTTTACTATCACAGCTGAGCTTAGTACTAAATAAACCCCAGATATTTGTGTACAGTCATCTGAATTTATGTTACTCACTGAAGGTTATGTTTTGTCACTAAATTCATTGCTTAAATATATATATCCCTCATGCAGCATTTCCACAGGTGATACCACTTCCCAGCTGTGTCCTGTCTGCAAACAAAACCATATGCTGCCATTCAATTACAAATACACAGGAGTTTCTTTTGGCTGCGAGCAACGGAAAGGAGGTTGAAAGGAGTCTTGTGTCGGCCTGGTTCTACCATCGCTCGCCTCCAAAGGTGCAGATGTAACCCAGCAAGCCACCCTCGGGAAAACCAGACACATGCAGATTGCTTTCACAGCAAGGAAAAGAAAAGAAACTTCATGACACCTTTCTCCCCCTACAAAAAGCCTGAAAAAGAACATATTAAAATTGCAAAATCAGCCTAAAATCCTATTTTTTCTTATAAAGGTGTTAGAAGCCTCAATACCATGGCTTTCACATACAGCATCCCTCCAAACAGAAGTCAGAGTTGCTACAACTGCACAACTCGCAGGTTACGCCACTGCAGAGGGGCCAGGAGCCTAGCTGGAAAGCCAGCTAACAGAGCGTCACTGATTTAATTGACTGATTTAATAAAATGCTTGGGATATAGATTAACTCGCTTTGCTTAATGTAGCTCAGCTTCCTGGCAGCAGGAACTGGCCCAGCACTGTTCCTGGACTGGGAGTTGGGCTGCCCAGGGCTGCACCCACCACTGCTCCGGGGTCACCTGTGCTCCAGCTGAGCCCCTGGCAACCGCTCTTCCCTTCTCCAAATTTATCCCATTGTCCTTCCCAAAATAATGATGCTTAACACAAAGCTAAGGTACAGGCTAGCATATACACACACGCATAAAAAAATAAGCTTAAACCTTTTTCATGCTGTAATAAGTCCCGTTCCCAGCCCTGTTTTACTCCAGAGATGAATACCTGGCCAAATACTCTTAGCCTCAGGACTAAGTTTCTTCTTTTGCACCATTTCAATCTCAAACATCAAAAAAAATAATAATTTAATGGATTATTTAATTCCTACCCAAAGCATGGAAAGAAGTGCAGCAGTGCAGGGTTAATAACAACAGTGCCATTCCCCATGCCCAGCAGAGGAAGGCAGCGATCCCTCTCAAATGAGCACATCTGGTTTCCCTGCTCCCACCTCTTCACCCATTAGTAGATATAAAAAACAAACCTACAAAACTCAGATCACAGCAGCTATCACTCTACAGTTCATATGTCCAATTTCAAATAAAGAAAGATACTGTAAAAGTTAGAAAAACAGAGAGTAAAAGGATTATTAGCTAGCTCTAATTATACAAACTGATCTCATTCTCTTGTCATAAGCCTCTTTCCTGTGTCCGGAATCTATTTGTGCAACATAAAGATCAGCCTTTTGTAAATGTCCAAGGGTCATCAACACAGGGTGATTAATTTCCCATTTTACAATACACACATACTGAAAACCAATTCACTTGTAACAAGATATAACCCTGCCCTCACTTGTCAATGTTTTCCTTTAAAATATTACTAATGGCAAACAGTATTTAAGATACCAATTTGTAAAATCCAAACAATGTTTCAAAAGAAGCTATCATGCTGCTATAATAAAATAAAAATCACAGACCACGTCTTCAGTTCAAGTAGCTACATCCTAATAAAGTTAAGAACTAACAGTCGACTTGAATTAAAGTGCAGCGTGTACGCAAAAGCACACGTACGTTTATACTCAAATTAAGTCCTCCAACAGGTTCTGGGGCAGCTGTTTCACGTATGCATAAGACATTTATCTCAGGCTCAACTATTAACTTCCAGAAATCCTCAGCAGACATTCTAGATGCCTCTTCAAATGAAAAAAAAACCAGTTTATACCTTCCAATATACTTTATAGTTTGAACACATTTTGGCAGTAAATTGTGGGGAAGTTCTCAATGATAACCAGCACTCATTTGTAAGAGCTACTACTGACTCTGAGTACTTAACTAGGAACTTCTTGAAAATCCCCGGTTTTCAAAGGACAAGTAAAACCAGAATTTTCTGCAGAACTGGGGTCCATGCAAAAGGTTATCAAGCTGGGCAGCTGAAGGAGAAGCATCATTAAAGTTGCTAGTTACCTTTGAGAGCAAAGATGCGTTATATGGGACTGACAGTGCCTCCGGACACGCAGCATCAGGTGAGGAACAGGACTTGGGGAGTATTTCACCCAAATGTATAAAAGGATAACACAATGGAAAGTTATCAGCATGGAAATTCCTGGAGCCTTAGCTCTATTTATCAATTCCAACAACTCTTGACTATAGTATGTGTCTTAAAACCAGCTTTCTCCACCTTACGATTCTCCTGTTATTTTAGGAACTACATTGAGCAATGATGGTTTTGGCAAAAGAAACAAAATCCCCAAGCCCTAAAGCTGAATGATAAGACCCTCCTCTTCTCTGTGTCCCACAAGCCACCACACTTGTACCACAATCCCAAAAATGCAGGCCTGGAGTAGAAAACCCATGAGGCCCAAAGCACCATGCACGTTTTTATGCTGACAAATATTATTAAATATTTCCTAGTATGTGCAAACCAGGTAGTTATCCAATGCATATTTTAGCAAGTGCATGCACTGAACTTAACTGCTAAAACCACAGAGAAGAGTTGGAAAAACTGGCAACAAGACCAAGATCCAGGAGACGCCTCTGCTCTTATTTTGGTCAGAGTGGCTTTGGTACCCAATATTTTAATGTGCTTTTTCTCTCTGAAGAATACATGAGGCTCACTTCTCCCTTTAGGCTCCCTTTTGCAAATGCTCCTGCTCTGCAGCTCTAGGCATCGCAGACTTACTCAGGGAAAGCCCGGCTGGCACAGCACCACCACACCTGCCGCTGCAGATTTAAGAATTGTTTCTTCTTAAGTGCTTGTTTTCTTTCAACTCGCAAAACTATGGGAAAATCATTTTCCTGTAACAAATAAGGTAGTCACAGAATGTGCTCGTTTTAGTGAAGCATTCCTTTGGTAGCATTACAGTCTGAAAAACTGCACATCATTCACCTAGCAAGTGCAGTGATGGAGTTACTCGGTACTGTGTCCCCAGAGGGGAAAAATTAGAGCTGCAGCTCTGTTCCCAGGACACTGTGTTACATGACATGTCCAAGGAATCACAGAATAGCCTTGGTTGGAAAAGACCTCTGAGACATCAATTCCAACCATTAACCCAGCACTGCCAACTCACCACTACCCCATGTCCCTCAGCCTGTGCCAGTGTTTGATAAATGCCCCACAAGAAGTAAAACCCCAAAGCACCAGAAAGTATTTCTCTAAAACAGACAAGAGAATACTCATTCAAATCTGTTTTTTTAAATTAAAGCACCAAATTATAAAAATCCAAATAAACACAGTTTCTACCCAATTCCACTACCTCACCTTCTGGGCTCGAGCCTTTCTGCAGCTAGCTCACACTCCACAAACTTTGCAAACAGACACCCCACTTCACACCTGAAAATGTCTTCCAACTGCCTTTACAAAGTGGCCTTTCACACTGGTCTCTCAGGAACCACACGGGTTAAGTGCCCACAGGTCCCAGGCTCCCCAGTAAACCATTTATTATCCCAGCTTGGGGACAAGCAGCTATGCAGAACCAAGAGCCCACGCTGTGCAGCTGTTCACCAGCCAGGCAAGTCTCTGCAATTACATTATAACTCAGGATTAAGCATGGGGAGTGGAAATACATCCCTTTATTACTGTGTTAGGATTTTTTTCAAGTTATGTAGCTATTTTAAATGTTACAGAGCTCATTAACATGAAGGTCATTAAGTCGTATATGAATGAAATGAAAAGATTACCATTATAAGCACAATTATGGAAATACTAGACCAGTAGGCAGAAAAAGGAAAGGGTATGAGAATGCTGTTCCTAAACTCCAGTTTAGCTTTTTTTTTCCCAGATCCTTCAGAGGAGGCACACCCAGAAATGAGATGTGATGCAGAGGCTGCTACCCAGGCAGGTCAGGTGAGAAGCTCTTGCTGCCTGTGCTGGGGTTCTCTGGAAGAAGTCATCCCCTTGGTCACCCCTGGAAAGCACTCAGCAGCTTCCTCAGCCCCAAGCACTGCTTGCTGCAAGCTCACCACACTCCAGCAAGTTAAGAACCACAAATTACTTCTCTTACATGGCAGCTGGTGTCATGCATTTCTCCTTTAAACATGGCCCCATATATTTGACTAATGAGCATCAATGTTTGATGAACTTGGAGACTAGCTCTCAGCCAGCCATGTATTCATTCCCCACAAAGCAGGTTCCATTCATTATTTTGCCAAAGACTTCATTTCTTTCACAAGCTCTGAAAATAGGTATAATTCCCCTGCCCAAGTCCACTGAAAAAAAGGAAACCTGAATAATTACAACCCTGTCTCTCTACAGTAACAGCAGTTTATGATTAATCCACCCAGCTGCTGCCACAGCTCAGTAATGCCAAATGATTTGAGCCCAGCACTGATCTTTTCGGACAAGACCATGGAAAATGTGAGACACTGCAGAAGGTAAACAGGTTAGAGACAGTGGGAGGAGAAAAGAAGCAGCTTGCAGTGGTTTTACTTTCTCCCTTCCTCCCTCGACAGAGCTCAAACATGGCAAGTGTCCATTTCCAAGCAATAGTCTCACAGTTTCTTTGCTTCAGGCTAACAGTTTTTGAAAATTCAAGTCTTTTCGGAGAAAATGGGTGTAACAACATGAGTCAGAACAGCTCCTGTCAGTAATGCAATAACCATATATTCACTCTTAGGTCAGATCCATCCCCTGATCTGGTTCACCACACCAAGGAGCTGGTGTTAACAGAAAAATAAACCTAGAAGCCTCAATGCCACCACCGCTCCAGGACAGACAGATGGCTGTTGTGCTGATCAGGAGGCATATCCTACCAGCAGCCAGTGGGACCTGAGCCCCGTGTTCCTGCCCCAGGGACATGAAAGTTGTATCTTAAAATAATAGGGAAAACAGCTGATGCTCTAAGTGCTGTTTTACACCATGGCATATGGCTGATGCAAGGGGCAAGACCACACACCTCTTCCCTTTTCTTTTTTGCTTCCACCACAAAGAAACTGTATTTTATGGCACAATAACTTGTCAAATTTGATCATAACATGTGCTTTGGTATCAGCACCCCTCCTGCTGTCAAGCAGGTAGGCTAGGCAAACCCATTCCCCCAAACCCCTCTTTTGTACCCAAAAGAGCTGTTAAAACATGTATCCTTACTGTAACTGCATGAAGCAGTACAGGTGGCTCCAAGATGTCCTTCAGGTCGTTCCCACATCGATCAGGGAGGAGCAGGGCAGGTCACGATGCTCAGCTCCTGGAAGAGAGGGAAGAAGGAGTCACCAGGTGCAAGGGACAGCATGGCTGCTGGGGACTAAGTTCGTCTTAAGTCCTTTACCCCTATCTTAAACACAACCCTGTCAGCACAGACTTCAAACTATTTGCAGCTGAAATCTACAAGCAAGTCTCTGCCAAACCCTTCTGGGCTGCCTGCACTTTTTCACAAGCTGATTTCCTGCTTCCACATCCCCGATTTCCAGGGATGAATTTGGTTTACTGAGCACACCGGGAAAGAGCGGTTAAAGTGGATTAAATGTCAAAACAAGAAAAAGACCAGGTTGGGCTTTAGCTTATTAAATGCCGTGTGGGAGATTTTATTAGTTAAATCAAAGTCATCAGGGCACCTTAGGCCATCATTTGGTTACCACACCAGGAAAGGCTGTGGCTACGCACACATCACTGAACGCAAGCGCGACACGCTGACTGCCTCCTCCTGTTTTACCAGATGGAGGAGATTGCCCCTGTGCTCTCCCCATTGGGAAAGCATCTGTAATCAGGGAATCTCACAGCCTGAGCCAAGTTCCAAGTGCAATTACAAGCACAGAAGTTAACAATGGCAAAACTAGTTACTGGCTGGGAAATCAATTGTATTGTGTGAATTAACTGGGGAACATACAACACTAGAGATAATGCATTGAACAACACGTCTCACTCATCTACACAAGGACAGCATCACCTGAACACCTCAATGCTGGTTTTACACAATGTTTTCTTAAGATTTATTAGCAATAAAGTCTTTTATCCATTCTGCTGGTGAGTTCCTGCTGAGAAATTAAGAGTGTTTTGCAAGGCACTACAGGGTACTGTATGCTAAAAGGCATTTTACTCCAAATATATATATATTTAAACATAGACTAAGTTGGAAAAAAGAAAGTTCACCCTCTTCTTCCTCTTAAACTATCAGGATTGTGCATTAATTTCTTCAGTGCAGTGTCACACATTTCTGAATTATATTGTCACAGCAAACTACTGGAGCTGCAAGAGGAATTACCTGAACTCTTTAGATCCCAAGCAGAGCAAACCCTCTTTGGATTCATTAACCAGTAAAAACCATCCTCGCAATCACAAACAAACAGACTAGAAATTCCCTCTGGCATTCCTGTAGTATTACTTTCAGGATCACATTTTAAAAGATGGTTACTGTTTGATAAAGCAATGATTAACTATGTTAAGCAAGCAGTATTAACCCAAGGCTCCTACAGGCCATCCCGTGCTGATCTCCAAGTAACACCTCTCTCCAAGGCATACACTACAACAATACAGTGGTTTCATTCATTTGTGAGACTCTGATAACTTGGCTTTTAATACCATACTTGTAATATTTTGGCAGAGAAAGCAAGGTTTACTGCTGTTCCTTTGAACTGACAAGCAATACAGGTATGGCTAACACTGCTAAAGTAGATATTCAGTATGCTGCTAAAGTAGATAATGAGTATGCTCTGAATCATTGCAGGTTTTTCATCATATCCACTAAGGAATGAGTGTGTGTGTATGGAGACACACATGTAAAGCTTGCCTGGATGCTCATAACTTGGAAAGTATTAGCAAGTGGAGAAAATCAACTGGCCTACCAATAAAAAGTAGTAATACAGATCATAAAATTCCTCCTCCAGGCTTTTTTTTTTTGTGTTTGCTTTTATTCTGTAGGAGTCTTTAGATTGCTACAGGAAATAGCAAAGAATATTGAAAAGTCTTAAGATATATATTTTAGTTCTGCATAAAGAGCCTGCACAAGCAGTAAGGTTGTCCACATCAAATAATCAGTTCCCCAAAGGATATATATCTGCTTCCCATGAAAACGCTACTGGATAACTCCTGCATGCTGAACCACACCCATTTCGGAAGAAGGATTTGCCCATGTGGATTTCTTCTCTTCCTTCACTTGAGAATTATTATCAAGTATAGACGAACACTGACGTAGTTCCTCTTTTTGGAACCTTAAAAAGATGATTTTAGAAATTGTGTTTCATGGGGTGAGGTCATACTGCTTTACAAAGAAGAAACTATTCTGTGCTATCACAGGAAGATGATGACATACGGTATCTTTATAAGGAAAGCTGTAGAAAAGCAACCGGGTTCCTATGCTGCTCTGACAACATTCCCATATTCTGACCCATAACTCCAGATAATTTCTGCCCAAAAGAACCTATAGTCACGATACCACACAGTGCTCACTAAAGGAAATGAGACTGTAAAGGAGAGTTCTTTTGACCACTTGCCTTTACACAAACTATTCTGCTTGGATTTAATAAAAATAGGGGAAAAAAACTCATCTTGTTTGCTAGGACAGGATTATTTGATTGCTCCTGGTCTTCCTCCCTACATACTGAGATGGTGAACGCAGAAATTACCCCTGTCAGTGATGAATCATTGAAAATATGCTCAGGGAAGAGAAGGAAAGAAAGTTTAAGAACAGCATTACAGCTATTTACACTTTTAAAAAGAGAAGGTAACTGGCACAGTGGATCATATGTGCAGAAGTTCTTTTTTCCAAAAAAGAGCCCAGTGTCCCCATAGTGATCTGTATCTGATGTCTCCTTTACAGGCAGAGTAGCCAAGCACCAAAAGGTACTCTCTCTGCATTTCTAGATGAAATGAATGGCGGTGACTACCACACTGAAAAAAGGAGTTATACTGTGTTGAAAATCCATTTAGGAGCCATCAGTTCAGGCTGTCAAAAACACATGCTTGGTAAAGCCCCAACACGTGGACCTCAAGGTTTCCAGTGGCTCTGCTGGTTCCCCCCCAGAAAATGTCCACCCTTCCCAAGTACCACCTGGCACAGAGGAAACCACTCCTCAAACTTGCTCTTTTTTTTCCCCACTAATACAAACTGATTCTTTTTTTCCCCCCCGAGAAGTGTTGCATGGTTTGCTACTCTGCCAACTGATCACTTTGACATGTCGAACAAGTTATCTCACCATCTGGTTGCAATTGCCATCATGAAGCTTTCAACAAATTCAGCAAAAAGCACCAAGATCAGGGCACTAATGGTCTAGGAGATGAACTGCTGATATTTGGGCTTATTTGATACATCTGGAACCTTTTGATAGCCAAGACATCCGAACACAGCCAATCCCACAGCTACAGCACCCAAACAAACCTCTGAGTATTTCCAAGTTTTGGCTGTTGCCCGCTATAAAACCTCCTCCCAGTTTCATATCAAATGATGTCAAGGAAAACACTGCTTCTCCTCCCCGTCTCCCAAATTGCCGGGTGTACAACTGCATGCTGCTGTTATCTTTTGCTTTTAATACACAGCCTATACTTATATACGATTATATCCTCATTACAGGACATCCTTTTCCTGCTTGTACTGCATCTCCGAAGGAAAACTGGCTCACAAGACCTTTTCGGAAGTTTGTCCCATGGTCTGAACCATACTTCCTAACTCCTTAGGGAAGGGAGCCTGGACACACTCCGCTCAGACAAGGCATTTCCCACAGTCACATGCTATGAAGCCACATGCAGAAAAGCAGCTTCTTCCCTTGGTTGACCTCAAGGGAAAGTCAAGCAAGTCCACAGCAAGGCTAGAGAAGAGCAGCAACATTCAAGTTGCTACAGCACTCAGCGAGACAAATCAATGAACATATGCTGGAAATATAAACAGAACAATAAAAAAAAATATTTGCCTAAAATCTGCTTCACTTTGGACAAGTGTAAATGTAACATGGATCCACTAACTGCTGTGTCACACTGGATTTTTATGAGCAGAGAGCAGGTTGCAGCTCATCACATTTTACAACACACACACACAAGGTTCCTCTAAAAGGAAATGACGGGTTTTGTTTAGAGGGCAGCATCTGACTTGGCACACCAGATGAAGAAAAGCCAAGAATTTTAAAACAAAAGAAAGTAAAACATATCCATATTTCACACAATTGTACACACTGCAGAGCAAGCAATAACATCAAGAGGTTACCTGGAGTCCCATTAATCCTGATTGCCAAGAGATGGGAGACAAAAATTCTTTCATATACACCAAGTTAACTTTTGAAACTTAAACTCTTTTGACAGTGTCGCCTTGAGCTTGTATACAGAAATTTTCCCATGTTGGTGGTAAAAGGAAGCACCTAACTGGGAGCACTCCCCTGCCTACTCTAGCCATGGACAGACACAAATTTTCTCTCTAGAACCTGGAGATCCACACAGAACTGAAAGAAGTTCTGGGTTTGCTTTTTTATTTCCACCAGCAATCGCAAAGCAGCAAAACAGAGAGACGAGGGATGCTTTATGCCTTTCTGCCTTGCCTCTTGACAGCTACCTGGGCTTCACAAACTCTTCTTGTGCAACAACCCCCAGGAAACTACTTCCCCAGGAGAAGATGAGGTGCCATGGGGACTCTGCAAACAGTAAAACCCCCTGACTTCTAAGAGCACGGTCCTGCCGAAGTGCTCTTGAAAAGCACAAGACTGACATTTTGAAGGTTGAAACCGTAAGAAAGAAAATGGAATGAATAATAATGTTTTTCTGACCCATTATGGTTTCTACTAATAATAAAAGCAGGACTTGATCCAGAAATTTGATCATTAAACTGAAGCACGTCACAGCGTTCATCCTACATGGCAACCGCTTCTTTCCAGACAGTCTTGCAAAAACACATCAGGATTGAGATAAGGACTTCAAACTGTTTCCACAAGACCATCATGACAGGCTGTCTGTGGGAGATATTAAAATTTAACTCCTGGAGAGTTTAAAATTTATGCAATGCATTAACACTTCACTGAACCACCACGGCAAGATCACCATGCCCCTTGTTACTGTGGAACAGTATCAGAGTGATTAGCTAAAAAAATAAAGCAAACAGCAGCAAGCTGCAATAACATCTCAAGCCCACAGCCACTCCTAGAACACAAACTCTTTTAATTCTGCAACAGATTCTTCTCCTTTCCCCCCCTTTTTTTTCGTTTGCTTGCCCTTCCCATGCAGGGAGCAAAGCCACAAGAACCATCTCTCCTCTATCATGACACTGGGGTTACAATCTGAGTGATTTGTGCCCTCTGCTAACAGACTAAAGCCCAAAATAAATCCCCTCAGAAGACCAGGAAACAGAGGAAGCACAAACAGCGAAGCCAAAGACTACTTCACCACAGCCATCATGAAGAGCTACCAACACAATGCCTCAACACAAAGGAAAATGTCACTTAACCACAGTTCCCTACTTTACAGAATGGACCTATTTTCTTTGAAATACTGGGTGCAGCTGGTGAGCAGGACAGCCTAAAGGTTTCCTGGGAAGGTAACATGTCACCCCCAGAACAGGATATGACGCTGAGAAAAGGCAGGGTGGTTGGAAACAAGAATCATGTGAAAATTTCAGTTGGAAGAGCCCTTTGGATGTCACCTGGTCCATCACCCTGCTCAAAGAAAGGCCATGACATCAAGGTTATAACGTTATCCCCATGCTTTCATTGTTCAAAATTGTCCCAGTCAATTGTGGCCTCTGTCTCAATTGCCACGTGTAAAATTGAGCTAAATAGGCTCATCGAGTTCCATTGTCACAGGAACAAAGTCAAAATCATCATCAGTTGCAAAGCACTCCAACTCCAGCCGTGTAGCCTGCATAACTGACTTACTTCATCTGACTTTTCCCACATATAAAATTGATTTTCTTCTTCATTTCCATACAGTTTTTAAAAAAAAACAATAAAATGAAGTACTTTTACTGTACTTAGAAACCTTGTGATAAGGGAGCACATACATTTTGAAACCAAATATCAGCACATAACATGCACTGAAACATTAATACAAGCTTTATTCTCCATGTTAAGGATCATCTCAGTATAAAATACCATGTGCAAATCTAAATTCCTGTCTGCCACTGCAGCTCCAGCCAAGACCAAGGTCACTCCATGCCAAGACCCATGGAGGCATGCAGCAAAAATCCCTCTCCCACTGTGCTGACAGGTTAGACAGATAAATGCTGGGAGGGGACACAAAGGGCCAGAAAATGAAGCAACCTGCCCAAGGCTTTACAGCTGACTGCCATCACAGCCTGTAATCCAGCCGGTATCACCTCTCCTCCCACCCCACAGCTATGTCCTTGCTTTCTTCAAAAGCTGGCTGCCTCCATCCACCACCGCGTGGCTGTCCAGCTCTGCTGAACACTGGCCAGGCAACCACAGCATTAAGTCACTCCACTGCTCAAATCAACACGTCACTGGAGCTGCACAGCACTTAATTATATAAATTAGGAGATCTGTATTAATGGTTCTAAACCAGTAATGAAAGAGAAGGTCCAATGATGCAACAAAACTCTGCAACCCAGCACTCAGATTACAGTGGGTTACACAACAGCTCAACAATTAAGCACTTAGGTGGCCACCTGCAGACTTGCACAGTGCAGATCACGTTTTCCCAGAGCCATCATCTGGCTCCAAACATGCCAGATCCACTCAAGCACACCCTACCTACCTACTGCAGCCCAGAAGCTCAAGGGTGAAGGTGAGGAGCTCAGTGTTTGAGCAGCAGTGCCATTCACAGCAAAGCACAAGAGATGCTCCAAAGCCAAGTCAGCCCTTTTCCCAAAACTCCCTCCCAAATCCATGTTCAAACTCAATGGGTAGGTCTAAAATCTGTCCCAGCAACCCCTTGTGTCTCACAAGTAGCGCTTGCTCCTCTCAGCATTAACATCCTATTATATAGAGATGACATAACTCCAGTGAAACCTGTTCAGTTTACAACCGTGGTGACTTTGGCACCACACTGTGCAATTTAACTCCCAGCCCAAGCCTCATTTAAGAAAGCATTATCAGCACAGGGTCAAGAGAGAGAGATCACCCATCAACTCTGACAACAAATAAGGCAATTTAGGTATTTGATGAGCACTCAGCACGAGCAGTTTATGTGGAAGAGAACACTCCTACCCCAAGATTTCTAAGTGTGGGTTTTTTACTAAACAGGTTCAAATACTTCCAGACAGTATTGATTTCTATTCATAGCATTGATATGGCATAAGGGAGAAATCATTTGGTTTCAAATATTCTTTCATGCTGCATTGACCTTTTATGTCAATAAACACAGTACCAAATTGCAGCTTAGCAGCCTAATTTTACCTTATGTTTGTAAAGCACTCAGATGAAAACCACTATACCAGCATCAGGGCTGAGAAGCATTATTTGGATTTTGAAAAGCAATTGTCACAGTCAATCCACATATTCAATACTGAAGTGTTCAAAAGAAAATTGACAGCACCAAACTGCAACGATAAGGAGGTGATAGCACAAATATCACTGAGTGCACAACAGCAAAGCTCAGAGAAATAAACTGCAGCTGTATTTTATTTATTTTATCATTCCTGCCACAGCACAAGGTAGTATAGGATGCTGTTTACATGCTGTTTGTAACTGCAGCCATTACTACAAGGTGGATAGATGGAAGCTACCAGTGTGCAACCACAGAGCATCATTAACCCTGCAATCTCTTCAGCAGGCTGCCTAATTTGCTTTCAATTTCCACCACCCCCCTTCTCAACAGAAAGATTGCTTTCATTCAGTAGCCATTTTTTCCCCCTCTAAAGAGGCAGACCCTTGCTACAATAATATCTTTAAAGAGGCAGGTCACAGTAAGGCAGTATATTACAAGTAGAAGAGCAAGGGACCTTATTAAATAGCATTAACACACGGCACAAATTGTGCCCAGTAGCCAGACAGGTCAGTGCTTCTGTAACTCCTGAGTGCATGCCAGGAAAGGAAGCAAGCTCTTGCCACCAGCGAAGAGATTCCTGGACAAGTCAGCAAATGTCCACATAACCTGCATCTAATACAGCCTAAAATTAACTGAGCCTGCTACTGCTCTGCATCCACACAAATGGAGATCCTGGCTGTGCCTGCATCCTCCAGAAGAGGAAGGCCTACTCATTCTCTCTGCAAAGTGCACTCCTCCCTCCTTTATCATTAATCAAGAGTTACAACCAGCCACCAAACTAGCACTGTGATGACTTCACAACCAGCTGCTAAGCATCCTGGAAAAAAAAAAAAAAAAACAACAACAAAAAACCAAATTACATTAGGGCTACCATCACCTTCCAAATCGTACACTACAGGTACACCAGGCAATTAGGCAACTTTGCTGACATATCTGCCAGTGCTTTCCTTCCTGGATTTACTGCATCTCTCCTCTCAAATATCCCTTGAAGCAAAGGGTCTTTAGTGAAAAAAATGACAACAGGTTTTGCCCAACAGAAAGCCCTCCCCCTCCTCACCTACCCCAAGCAGGTACAGCAAAGTAGCTTTTTGCTCACTGCAATGAGTAGCGAAGGAAAAATAAGAAGTTCAAGCCAACTCTAATCACTGGGGCACACCCTTCTTCCAGTGCACCTGTAAACCACCACTTGTGCAACACTGAGCGTCAACAGGAGCTGTAGGTGCTACCCAAGCACACGCGCAGCAATAAAGGCACTACCTGCATTTCCACGTGCAGGTAGGGCTTCCAAGAGCCTATCTGCCCATCTACACCTATGCAAGTGGTGATTCACCTCTTGCAAACACCGCCCCGAACCATTTGGATCTTCCCTTTCCTATATTCCTGCAATTGTGGCTAATCTGGTCAGACATTGCCTGCTGTCCTGGGTTGCAATGTATTCTATTACCATGAGCCGGTGTTCCTGGTCCCCCCCAACTTCGGGACTATTCTTCTGTTGATGCGGCCATCAGGGCCTTGCCCCATGACTCACCGTCCCTTTGTGACATGCTCCGGCCGGGGGGTGGGGGGGTGGAGCCAAGCATTCCCACCGGAGATAATGTGGCGGGTGGGAACAGCGAGGGGCCTTACCCGCTGGGATCCCAGGGGACAAGGACTGCACCGCCGCCGGATTTCGGAGGAGGACCAGTTTTCTACAAGATCACCGCTTCAACGGGATCATTTAAAAGAGAACTGCAGCTGCCACCGAAATCGGATTGCTCAGACTTTTTTTCTCTACGGACCACCGCTTTAACAGGGCCATTTCGGAGAGAACTGCAGCTGCCACTGGATCGGACTGGTACCAGCACCCTGCCCGGCAGGGGGCTAGGTTGTATCCCTGACTCTATCGGGCCTGTAACCAGTTCCTCTGTATTATAGTTCTTGTTGTATACATTAGTAAAAACTGTTATTCCCATTTCCTCATATCTTTGCCTGAAAGCCCCTTAATTTCAATTCTATAACAATTCGGAGGGAAGGGGGTTGTATTCTCCATTCCAAGGGGGGCTCCTGCCTTCCTTAGCAGACACCTGTCTTTCAGTCCAAGACACCTGCCTTCTTCAGGACTCGATCGTCATCCTGCACAGCACCAAACAGGGTTAGCTGGTTATAAAACAAATAATTTAAAAAAAAGATTCTAACCCAAATAATATTTAACTGGTCTTCCTGAGCTGGGAGGGACTCTTTGATGGCATGCATAGCCTTTTCAATACTTTGCAGGACCAGAGGAAAGTTTCTGCTCCTTGCTTTGCTTCAGCTGACCATAGCCTGCTTGTGGTAACACATCTGGTTACCATCTGACCCAGGACACTTTTTTTTTTTTTTTTTTACTCTGAGTAGGGGAAAAGGGACAAAGGAGCACATAGAGATGATGGCCACAGGGAGCACACCACCAGTGCTAAAGTCTACCTGGCCAACAGCCCATACAATAGGCACAAGCTGTCCTCGTAAACAGGCTGCAGGAGTTACCCAGTTCCACAGTCCAGCCCCAGCTGTCCTCCCTGGGACCATCCTGCACACACAGGAACTTTTCCACACATGTGATCCATGCTCACAGGGTGCATAGAGCAGCAGCACACCATCAGTAGACCAAGGCTCTTGGAAAGCGTCACCTCTCTGCACAGAGGAGTGTTATCTTGCAGAGGTATAAGCTCTAAGAGGTATGAGCTTTTCCCAGCCACACACATATGCTCAGCAGTTTGCCCCTACAAGAAAGCTCTAATGCCACAGACTTCATCATCTACCTACTCTACCGAGAGTGTTAATAAATCTCCTATTCAACAACATAGAGGAATAACCTTGGCAACACAAGTAGTGCTCTATAAAGTATCATTTCTTGAGACAGATACTTGTCCATAAGTATGTCCAGACTGGCCCTCAGTCAGTGTCTAAACCACTGATCTAGTTGTCTGGCTTAGGGCACCAGTTTGCTCAACACTTTGTTATTTCTTTCTGAAGGAAAATGTTTTAAGGCAGGGGCCATACCACCGTATTTAATGTTATTCTTACCTTGGGTCAAGTATCTTTATTCTCTGTGCTTTTCATTTGTTGATGCTTGAGTTCTCTTTCAAGATAATGATTTCACTTTTGTTTCTTTTTCACCCTCCAGGTGCCGTGTCCTTAAACAGCAGCAGGCTTATATTTAAACGTTATTCCACAGATAACATCTATTGCCAAACAACATTTTTCTGATCTATACTTACAAGGTGCTCCAACATACACTCTATTAAAATGCTCACCATGATGTCTAAGGGCACGTGCTCTTTTTCCATAGCACTTCTAGGACTAGAAAGACAGATTTACACCATGGAGAAGAGTGACACACTGATGCCAATTTAACTTTTGTGTGCCCAACATACAAATAGTAAGTAGCAATATGCCTTAGATAAATGAACAAGTGCTGGTATTTCTACAAACAACAGAAAACAAAGACACCAGAACTTAATGCCTGCTCAGAAACCTAAACAAAGAATAGGTTTAGATTAATTGTTCTGAGATAATCACCACATCTTCCTCAATCTAACCTACTTCCTAGCAGTAGCAAAGACTCATTATGTTGTTTCCCCCACCAAAAGAAACTGCAAGGGGTGCAAGCGTACAGCACAAGTATTTAGCACTAGAGGTTGCTAGAGATCACAGGTAACCCATCCGGTAAGTGACCAGTGTCACAGATGAAGAAAGCCACCACACCTGGAAAAGACATAGCCAAGCTTTGGAGATGCGCAGGTACCTGCTAGGTCTCCCCCACTGAGGGATTTCACTTCTGGTGGGGTTTCAACAACCGGTTTAGAATCATAGAATCACTATGGTTGGAAAGGACCTCCAGGATCATCAAGTCCAACCTTTATCCCATCATCTCCCTGAACACTAAGACCATTAGACCATGGTCTCAAGTGCTTCATCCACTCGTTTTTTGAACACCTCCAGGGACGGTGACTCCACCACCTCCCTGGGCAGCCTGTTCCAGTGCCTAACCACCCTCTCAGTAAAGAACTTCTTCCTAATATCCAACCTAAACTTCCCCTGACACAACTTGAGGCCATTTGTTCTCATCCTATCATTAGTAATTTGGGAGAAGAGATCAACACCAGCCTCACTACAACCTCCTTTTAGGTAGTTGTAGCCAAACTCAAACAGTTGCCACCAAGAGGTCTTGTCTACCACCATCCACAAGCCGCTTGCTGGCCGGATCACCATCTAAACCAAGACTCATGTTTCTTCTGCCATGTTAGTGTTCTGCTAGAGCAGATTCCCTGATCCAGGAGAAGGTGCTGGAGTCTGGCCCCAGCAGAAGGAAAGCCCGGTGCCCAACCAGGCTGCACAGATCTGTGCGCACAGTGGGGTGAGCCAGCTGATGCACCCGAGGGCTCTCCCCACCAACACACCCCCCATGGACACAAGGGAAGGGCTTTATAGGCTTTTTACTGATACCTGAATTCCTGCAGGTGACATGAGAGATCTCCTGAGACCTTCGGGTGCAGGAATGACAACCAGCAGAACTAACAACAAAACTACTAACAACAAAAACCTTGACATGGCAATGGGCTACAGCAGGTATGCAGGTTGTTAAGGAGGAATGGGACAGGTGGGGTCAAACACAGAAATAGAGAGAAAAATGAAGTTTTTCCAGTGTTTCTACAGAAGATAAATATCTACCTACTGATTTTATTTTTTTTACGTTAGGGTGAGAGGTTGTTCCTGTTTCTGGGATTTTTTGAGATGGCATTAGGATGATTCAAGTTCTATTGATTTCACCCCTATTTTCCCCTCAAGCCCCTGTTTTCAGGATTAGGGCTATCTCTAAATGCTTACAAGAGCAATTCAAAGTTGGAGATTGAGCCAAATAACTCCAAACGATTGGCCTTCCGTAACTTTTCCACAGCTTGAACTACAGCTGTTTTCCTTTGCAAATTCCACCTCTCAACTGCTAGAGCATCAGGAGAGCAAATGAGCAAAGTGCTGAGGTTGGAAACAAAACCTCAACACAGAGATACAGCAAAAGATCAAATCCAGTTTTGCTGCCAGCAAAGCTCTGCTCACTAATGCACTGATCTAGCTCCTGTGCTTCACCAGAACACTTGAGATTGGACTTTCTTTTTTCATCCTCAAGGCTACAGAGCAAAGTTATGAGCCAATCTGGACTGAAAGTTTTTTCTGCACCTCTGGAGCCAGCGTTAGTTTTTCTGACCTGTTTTAAAAAAACATTAAAGTCTCTGCTGGAAGTAAAAAAACAGGTTCTTTATTTGAATCTTGCATGCCCTACCTGACCACGGTTCAAAGCTCCTCTGCCAGCCCCAACCATTCCTTAAGCAACCAAGGAAATTGAATACAAAACTATTAAATGCGGAGGGTCAGACTTAAACCAACAAAGACAAGGAAATTGCAAGTTAAGCCTCCTGCTCTGCCCCTGATTCACCTTGTTTTGTTCAGCTACTGCTCGGTTCCCAGACCCTTCCTCTCTCCTGATGCCCGAGAGCACCAGGACAAAGAAAACAGCATGGTCTCAACAT
The DNA here is from genome assembly GCA_028020825.1 of Podargus strigoides. NCBI lineage: Eukaryota > Metazoa > Chordata > Aves > Caprimulgiformes > Podargidae > Podargus > Podargus strigoides. The sequence goes on along the minus strand of CM051663.1, from coordinate 7,404,050 downwards.
AGATTGTATTTGTTCCTGTCAGTTAGGATGGGTTTTGATGTAATCACAACAATTTTACCTGGTTTGGAACTTCACAAAGCCAGCAATATTTAACAATTTTCTGTACAGTTTGCATTACTCCAAGAAGAACAGAGTAAAAATGATGTGGAGGGGAAGATTCCTATCGTCCAGTTTTATCCCTCTAAAGAGTGGGCACAGTCTAAGCTAGTCAACTCCTCCCTGTCTATAGACCAGTTTGTTTTGGTAGTGTCAGTATGGAAGCAGCATGCTTTGGGGGTGTCTGTCTTCTCCTTGCTTGCAGAGGACTGCAAAGCTCACTTGGCTAGCACTTGCCTGAATTTTTAGCTGACATCAAACTACAGGGATCTCCTCCTCCTCTAGTAATCAGTAATCAAGCAGTTGCTATGAAGTAAACATTTGAGGCTCCAGGAGAGCCAAGACCTCAATCCCGCAGTGCATTCAACATTGCTCAGCAAATTGCATGATGGTTTAACGCTAAGCAGATCACTGAGGTCGGTGGCAATACTCATCTGGCTGGTTTTAGATATATGCCCTAGCTCTCTGCTGCATTAGAAGGGCACCATGCTCAGCCCCTTGCAGGACTGGAGTACAAGAAACAGAAGGAAGAGACCAGGAGCAGGCTTTAAAGGTTTTCAAGAAGGACCAAGCTACCAACCCATCACTTTAAAATACAGTTCCAAACATTGCTCCAGTTCTTCTCTGTATTGTCTTTCAACAGGACAAATCTCATGGCACAGCGTAAAACTAAAACCTTAAAAAGATGAAAGTCATCGACAAGAGTACCATTTTGAGGACTGAAGGTGTGCAAAACATGCTGGTGAACTGTTGTGGAAAACATCTGCATTATACAGAGAATAAGGTCCACTTCAAGGATCCAGCTGGGTCTCTGCTTTGCATTTTTTTTCCTCAGCTAAATCTATTTGCAGAAACAATGCATTTCTCAATGCTTTCCAGCTGTAATTCAAACCCTCTCCCCTACTGCTGGATCTTAGTCTTCCAGGAATATCTCACAATTCAGTCACTGATTAGAGGTCTTCCATCACAAAACCATAGAGACATCCTTTATTATTAGTGCTATTCCCACAAGTATCCAGGGTGTTAACGAGCAGCCTATGCATAGGGATGAGGAGATGGAGGAAGTTTATAAAAATGTTTACTCGCTGTGAAAGTCATCTTTAACTTCCCATGAGTATGATTCCACACACAGTAAGGTATGTTGTATTATTCTCTTCTCTCTTGTCCAATAGTTGCTATTACCAAACCTGGCAAGGCAGCATGTGACACAGAAAAATGCAGCTACATTTTTGGCTCGGAAGCCTCTACAAGAGTCTGTGAGTCATGAGCCAAATGGCCCACATAAAAGCAACAGAGAAGAATGGAGATTCAGTCTTCTTTTTATTATAAGCATGTGTCTTTACTGGATGGTCCTGATGCACATAAATAACGAAAAAGTTATTTTACAGTTATGAGAAGGGAAAAGCCCCTTCAGTCAGGTAACTCAGGCTCCATCTGCCCAAGGCCACTTTACATGGAATGGAAAGACTGCCACTGACCACAGAGAAACCGAGCCACAAGACATAATACATGCTGAGACATGCCTCTGAGCTATGCTTTTCTAGAAGACTTGGAGTAACGTGTTTTGGTTGTTGTGGTATTTTGGGGGTTTTCTGTAGAATTTCTCACTATAAGCCCAGGATACCCTCCCTCATCCTAGATGCATAGCACTGAGCTCTCCTGCAGCAGTCTTGCACTAAAACATTCCTCATCTGCCAGTAGCACTGCAAGTGAAGTTTACTATGCAACAGTTTGTGTCTTAGATGTGTCAAATTTCTCTGATTTTACCACATTTGTTACTCTTACCTCTCAGGACTGATCCAATGTTTCAAACTTTTTTTTTTTTAAAAAAGATAAACGCAATCCAAACACACACTCTTCCTACACTGTTTGGAGTGGGTATGATAAACACGGGACAGAAGGGACAATGAGAGCAAGCTGGACTGATCTGCAGACAAATGTCTCAGGACTCCTCTTCATCAACAGCTCAGGGACACTGTCAGTGAGAAACTGTTCCCACACTATATCATGTTGTCTGCCTGCAAGCAGCAGCCCAGCACTGAGCCAGCTCAGCAGAAGCAGGCTGGAGGAGAGCAGTGGAAGGGGAAAAACAAGCCACCAAGAAGTCCCCTTCAGTGATCAACAGCATGAGATCACCTTCGTTTCCATACTCAGAAGATGTTTTGTACTGGGTGGACGGAGCATGAGAAGAATGAACACTAAAGGATGCACAGAGGCAGCACTGCACAACACTGTTCATGCACCTACCAAAAGAGTGCTTGCTCTGCTCGGTCCAGCTGCTGCATTAATATCTAACCCAGCTCACAAAAGAGATCCTTTATGTCCTTTTGTTTGTTCAGCAGCCAGTCCAGCCTCAAACCTTGACAATTCCCCCACATACAAAGCTGGAAAGCCAGTGGCTTGTGTTTCTCCCCGTCTGAAAGGGTCCCACCAGCAACCTACCTCTCACACCCAGCTTTACTCCTGTTAAAAACTAGCTTTGATCATTCTTGTGATGCCACAAACTTAACTCTACATGGCATCCACGATGATTAACTACCACAGCAAGCATGTGTCCTACCTCTCAGGCACACCATGTTCCAGGGGAAGTGTTGCTGTTAGAAGGCAATGCGAGGTAGAGGCAAGGACTGGAAGGAAAGTACCATAAGGCAGCCAGAAAATCCTTACCAAATTTTGATGGAGAATTTTCCAGCCCTTTCTGGAGCTGCAGGAGGAAAGAATGCTAAATATAACCCTCCGCCTTCATGAGTTAAGGAGGGGAACACGAGCAACAAGAGGAAACTTTCTCAGACAAATGTCACCAGATGCATCACAGCTTAAATGGAAAGGATGAGCGTATCTAGGTTTTTGATGTTCAGACAACAGTCGTATGTAGTAGGATTGAGAAAGGTGCTCAACAGATTCACAGAATTCAAAGTGAATGTTCAAACACAGAAGAGAAATACAGGTATATCCTAAGCCAGCCATGATCACAGCAGCTTAAGGAGCATACCTTGAAAAAGCACATTTTTCGTTAAGCTGTCATCTTGTAACTTCTCCTCAGTTTGAGGACTCAACTCTATTTAACCTCTAGTGAGAGCCACTTGATTTTGCTTCACAGAAAGAGGTTATCCACCTCCAACTTACCACACCCTTGAAAATACTGTGAGGGAAAGGTATGACAGCTGATGTTGGATCCTTGGGTCTGACGGGACAGAAACTCCCAATTCCTCCATGAAAAGGCAATTCCCAGCAAGTTCATTCCAATTCCACCACTCTACTGCATTTGAATAATGGGGCTTTGTTATTCCTGTGCATACTAAGTCACAGACAAAGTCAAGAGCTGCTGGCAATGCTCAACCAACCGTGCTTTGGTTGGTTAAATATTATAACATTAAGGTACCTAAAACCAGTCTTCTGGGCACTCTGTGCCAGGCACTGCTGGTCTTGAAAGACATTACAACTTTGCCAATGCTCTTTATTACTCTTCAGGAAATGACAGGCTCATTTTCCAGAGTGATAAGGTCCAGTGAATTCTTCTTAAACTGGATGGAAATCTGAAAGCTTAACATACATAATAAATTGTGCATTATCTGTATTACCAAACCAGTCCTACACAAATAAATACATCAAAATTAGACTGGAATCTGCAAATCCTCCTTCATGTGAATAGCAGCTCTCACTTTAGTGGGGCTACTCCCACAAGTCAAGGAAAGAGGGGTCTTCTTTTTTATATTATGTAAACCATGGATTAATTAAATTCCTCCCACACAAAGCTCTCACATAATCCCTGCTGCAGCTTGCTCCTGGCTCACAGGTTGAATATTCATCTCCATACAGCTTCAAAAGGTGTACACTTTTCAGCATCACTGTTGGGCACTTTTTTTTTAAAATACGAGGAATATACTGTGAATTGAAAATTGAAAGTAGATTTGTTTTGTTGTTTGTTTTTTTTTTTTTTCATTCCCTTGTAATATAACAAGAACACAACTAAAACCTTAAAAGGACTAAATATAGAGAGATCTGGAAGATTATTCCTTACCATTTCCAACACTAAAAATTTTTTCAGGCCTACAGCTCTAGGTAGTAATTGTGCATCAGTGTTCTTGCCCAGACAAGTTTATTTGCTATACGTTTTTCATAACATACAGACCACACATGTTAGAAGGTCACAGCAGTACAGAAGCTAAGCACAAAGGCTAACAGCAGTCAGGGAAGAACATCAACTTTTCCAGTATTAGCCATAAGTGTCAGCAAACATCATTCTGCATCCCTATTTGTGCCTGAAAAACCTACACCCCATCAACCTGCCTGCAAGAGGACTTCCCACTTGGCATTGATTATCACATAAATAAAGGGCAACACACAAGGGGTCACATTTGCACATATCTTCCTTACCCTCTCTATAAGACCTCATTTTTAAAGTTGCTCAAACAGCTCCAATACTATGTACTAAAATGGAAAAGTTATTGACTGACACCAGCAACCTCCCAACACACTCTCCAGCCTTGAGATGCTGAACACCTTCTGCACCTGTTTCCCCAGGGCTGGGAAGAAGCCTGGAGAGACACGCAAGCAGCAGAAGCTGCAGAGCACAGCAGAGCTTCTTTAAGGGAAGAAGATATTGCAGTTGCCACTCCTCCTCTCCTCCACAAAAGTCCAATTCAGCTCTATAAATACACCAGCTGGATGGAAGGCCAAACACACCCATGATTTCACTGGGGAGGGACAGGTTACAGCATAAGTCAGCTTTGTCTTAGGAGGCCACACTGATAAATGTCACTCCAGAGCCCGCAGGTGAGTGGCACTTCAACTATCCCATGGTGCAACATGAATATAAATCTAGGAAAAACTGTAGAACAATCAAGTCGCAGGAATACCAACAGGCAAGCTCTATAGTTCTTAGATTAATTTTTTCCTTCGCTTTTATGCATTTAATTTAAAATATCAACCTGAATACTGACAAAGCTTTTCAACTGCTGCAGTACAAAGAGCGATGGGCAGGCTTCATTGATGCTTTGAATAAATACCAGTAACTTATTCCTTTAAGTATGTTTAATTAAAAAAGAAAAAACAACACAGATTAAGCAAAATTAGTTTGTTAGTCAGACCAAGGTCAGCCAATATAAATAGAGGGACTGTAATCTTAAATTTTTATTATTGCATTGCAATATCTTGACTACTTTGTTTCATTATGTAAATGCATGGAGGTCATGACTAAGCCAGCATTCAAATAAAAATTGTTTCAAGTCACTAAACGTATCCCAGATTCTTGTAATTCCCTGTGCAAATAAAGAGCAGCAAATGTTTATCCATTTCCCCCAGCATTACTGGTTTACACTCCCGTAGCTGAGGCAACCACACCACACCAAGCTGCTCTACGCCTTTCAGAGAGATTAACTTCTTAAACAGGCATGAACAGCAAAGGTTCAGCTCCAGCCAGCTAAGGCGAATGGTGGACACACAGCGCACAGGGCGAGGCACGGCACAGGGGATCATGAGACGACCTCCTCATGGAAATCATCTCCCCACCTGAAACCCCACTCACAGAAGGGACAGCTCTTGAGTTTTTTAGATTATGCAACGTCTGGTTTGTTTGCAGAATGTCATTCCTTGCTAAATAAACTGGTGGAAAAAAGAAATAAGAACAAAGGTGATAACCATTAACTGGAAAGAAGATGGGAAGGAACACAAGTGCATTCAGAACAAAACTTCATGTGCTGACAATGTTCATCATACCTCACAGCATTGCCAGGAGCTGGGGAATACTTTAAATTAATAAAAAATGTCAACTCTCCAGGTCCTGCTGCACATTCAGCTCAATCTCGCCCCATGAAGACAATGGCAATTTAAGTCTAGATCTTCCAAGAAACTGCAGCTCCAAGACTCCTAGGGATGTTGGATACAACTAAGCATAAAAAAACCCCACCAAACAGAAACAACCTTAGCATTGTAACACACCAGTTTAACAAGCGTTAACCTAGTTTAACTAAAATTGTAAAACCAACTTCCTCTTTCCCTTCCTTCCTCTCCCACTCTGGGGAAAAGACATGAAACAAGTTAATGCTGCAGTAGGCAAACATTAATAGTGACTGAAACCACTTAACCATCTATTCTCCCTTCCCTTCCCCTCATTTTTATTTTAAGAAAACCCACATAACTCCCCTAGAAGGGTTCCAGCATAACGCAATTTTTCCTCCTTTGCTAGATTGAGTATAGACCTAATTTAGGATTAAGTGCAATTCAACACACACTTTACCTCAAGCCATAAATATTCAAGATTAAGAGATGCTGAGGGAATTAGCTGACAGGACCACACCAAGAAAAGAAATAAAATTTGTCTGTATTGTCCACACAGCGAGCTCACTGCACACAGGTAACAGCAAGGAGCTGAACCAGAGTACACAGCAACGTGATGGGGACTATTCACGTATGTTTTCAGGGACCTGCCAAACACTTCAGATTCCACAAGAAAAACCTTGTGTTCTGTAACTCAGCTCTACTCCATTTCACTCAGTTCAAAGTGTGACCGACATTAGGAGCCTGATCAAATTCCTTGCTTTATCCACGCTTGAATTAAAGCTTTGGCTCAGAGAGGAAAAAAGACCAAGTTACATGAGCTTTTCTTTTTTCAGAGGATGCCGGCCATAAGCACTGGTGCCAGCACTGCAGGTAACACCAGCAAGTCCCAGGGAGCCTCAGTCTGGTTATAAACAAAGGGATTTCATTTTTGGTGAAGCAGCTGGTATTTCTGCATCTTAGCTCAGTGCTAAACATCTGTTTTCATCTACATAATCTAGATAATATATTAAGCCTCTTTAAAAGTCCAGTCTACTCTGATCTCAGAAGTGGGAATTTCTTCAAATAACTAATCAAATCATGCACACATAGTTGGTTATCAGCTGTCTAGTACTTATGAATACCAAAACAACTTTCACAACATTTATAGGTCAGATAGAGGCAATGTGAGTGCCTTGCAAAGGCAGCAGCTGCCGTTACAGGATGACTTCCGCAGAGGGAGCACCACATCTGCCCACAATAGCCACATGAGCTCCAGACAAATCTTCCCCCAGTCTCTCCTGAAAAAGCACCTTCTTACTCTGTCTCTGCCACAGGCAGCACCAAAACACTTCTGGCTTGTAGCTTTCACCCACATCCATCCCCAACTCCAGGTCTGGCTGCTGCCCTTGAACTCTTCTCCAGCTCCGAGGATCTCTGTGCCCACCATGGGGAGAAGAGCAGCTAAGGTTCACCCAGCTCCTCCCTGGGGAAGCAAATCAAAAAGCTCAAATGGTTTCCCTAAAGGGCAACTGCCAGCCCTCTGTGCAGGGCCTGTGTGAGAGACACAGGAGGAAATGGAGGAAGAAATACTTTAACTGCCAGGAACCAATGCCCAACCTCATGGGTGTGGGGAAGCGGGTCAAGATGTCCGTGGGCACCTCTGGAACAGAGCAAGGGGAAATAAGTCCTATTAGCTTCAAAGGGGCTTCTGTGGAGGAGATCATAAAAATCATAGAATGGTTTGGGTTGGAAGAGACCTTTAAAAACCACCCTGTCCAACCTCCCTGACATGGGCAGGGACATCTGTCACTAGATCAGATCGCTCAAAGCCCCATCCACCCTGACCTTGAACACTTGTGAAGGAGGAAGGAACAGAACTGCTTGATCCTTGAGGGACAGACTGAAAAACCCATAGCAGGAAGGAAGATGAGGAAAGAATTGGTGGCTTGGGTCAAATGGGAGGAGTGAGTAAACAAGGAAAGAAACGGGTCAGGGAGAACCTGCGTGACTCAGCCAAGCCCTTGCACAGCAGGAGCTGGAAATCTCCACGTTTAAGAGCATGCACACACAAATGCAATAACATTTTACAATCCTACAGCACTTTTAAAGTGCTCCAAGTGTTTCATAAATATCAATTAAGCAATAGTACCCACAAATCAGAAGCATAAGACGAAGATATAGCTATCTCACTTAATATTTAACAGTATAACTCTGGGAGCACAAACTACTTCTAAGAAATCACATACCCCACACTGCTGCTCTCTCAAAGAACTCAGGCTGTGTCCTACAGCCGGGCTGCACAGTGCTTGCTAGAAGAGGCCAGTGTTCAGAATTTGAATTCAGGCTCCTGTTGCAGCGCGAGACCCAATGCCTCGCACGCCGTGAGCGACCCCACTCCATCCATCTCCCTGAGCCACTCCTTGATCGCCAGCCAAGCCCAGCACAGAGGTAACCTTACCCAAGTAACACCGGTATGTGGTTGTAAATTGCGATTTTGTGCTTGAATTGTCTTATCTGCCTTCCTTATCATTTTGGCTGCACAAGTTATCTTCAGCAATTTCATCTTTAAGCTCATTTTTTGGTAACACTTATTTCCCTTAAAAGTTTTTCTTTTTTAGAATTGCTTTTAAGTCAACCACATTTGCCAAGTTTTAACTGCCTACTTCTCTCTCAGCTGCCTAATCTCAAGTTCACCTTTATATACAGCTTAAAAGGAGGCAAAAAGTCATCACAGCAAGTAAGTGGGATGTGATGCTTAACATCAAGGTTTACACAAATACACTTTACAGTACCAGCTAAGGGTGAAGAATCATGAATTTACTTTGCAACACAGGAGAATTAATGAAGAAGGAAACCTAGCCAAAACTTGGTAATATTTACACTCCTGATTAATACAAGGCTACTAGGAAAAAGTAGATGTGAAGTCACAACTTGTTTTATTCAGGGGAAAAGCCAAAGTCTACAAGAGCCAAACTGAACTTATTCTATGCAGTGGCAGACACTGAAATACTGCAACATTACTCCTTCAACATTAATAAAATGTTGTATACAGAGCATTTTTTTGTTCCCAGCCCCTGAAACCCTGCCAAGTCATAAGCTTTTTATGGGAACATCAAAATGGATGTTGATCAGAGCCATACCCATATGAATTTTAAATTTTACCACCACTTGGAGGCAAGGGCTCCCCCCCATAGTCCCTCACACACCTGCAAATTTATAATTTTTTTTAAAAGCCTGATGAACTAAAGGCTCATACACCCTCAGTCTGGGAAGACACTGAATTCAGTCAGATTATGAGCTGAGCTCAGCCTTGAAAGTACTATGAACTCCTTCACCCCCTAAAATGAAGTTCCTCAAAGATAAAATTTTATATATGAAAAATAATAGCTACTTGGTAAACAAAATTAGAGAACCAGAGGTCACCTCATTACCAAGAACAGTGTATTCTCTTCCCCATCCCTCTCCATGTTCATCAGCATGTGCCGTTTCCAATTCCTAAGCTTTGTTTTTATAAAGTTAACATTGCTTCATAAGAACACAATTAGTTTAGAAGTACAAGGCTGCTGGCATCCAGACAAGTGCTTGATCATTTTGTTGTTGCATCTAATGTGACAGAGCTTCAACTGAGTTTGAAAACTTCATAAAAACTAAGGGGCTTCTTCCTTTCTAATTAACACAGCAATGAAATTTAACAGCCCAGCATGGAAACTTCTCTCTAGCATCATGGTTTTGGAACTACTCATCTACTGCCACACTCTACAAGACATTTTACAACATGCTACCCAGTGTTTTACCCTTTCCAGTTTAAAGGCTTCAATTTGGAGTCCTCTGTATCAAGCCAACTAGGGTGGCAAAGATGCTGCACCAGAAGACCTGCAAAATATCTGCCATCCTTAACATGCCTTCTATGTGTATTCTGTAAAACGAAAATCTGTGTCCATTGCAATATATATCCATTCTATTATTGAAACAAATTTTAAAAGGTATTAATTAGGTGTGCAATGAGTTAAATATAATAGGAAAATGGACAAAGAGTACACAGCCTAGTTCCAATTAGGTCTGTCTTTCAGGTCCCTGGGCTGAGAACTTCTGTGTTCTTTGTATACCATCCTGATTTATGTTTATTTAAATAATGATAAATATTAGCTTTAAATTTACAGTCACTGCTTTATAAGATGTCTCCAATTCTATCAGGATAAAAAGCTTATACTAAACAAAACAGTTTATACTACTAGTACATCTAATAGGAAACACTTAGAATCCCACATGTTCGAAGCAGGACAAAACTACAGCCTATCTTGCCGCGAAGGGCTGCTATCTTTTGCTACCAAGAGGCCAGCAGGACCACATGCAGATCACAAGGTCTGAAAGTTCAAGCCTCCGCCAGGCCCAGGAAGTAAAAAGTAAAAGAAAACTAAAAATCACCTCGTGTTCTGGTAGCAGTAAAACGGCTAGAAGATGTGAGAGAATTAAGGAAGGGAAAATTCAAGTCAAACCCCAGACATACATACATGAAGCTACCAGGAGAAAGCAGATGTGAAGTCATACCTTGGTTCATTCAGGGCAAACACAAAGGACTACAAGAAGCTGAGCTCACTCTAGGTGATGAGAAATGCTGAAATAAATGTTTTAAGACAGCAAGACTACAACCTCAGGCCTTTCATACATTATTAGTGTTGGCTGTCCCACCACTCCCTTATTAGGGGAGAGGCCAAAACAAAGATATTTATTCTGTTACTCTTATTATTCATTTGCATCTACAAACATACACAGAAGTGAAAGGTTTAGTAACTGTAGAGAGCCCAGAACTTAGACGAAAGTTGGTTTCTGTTAGACTCACCTGACTGGGATGTACAAAAATTCAGAGGAAGGTTTTGGGATTTTTATGTTGCAGATAATCATAAATTAATTTTAAGGTTAAGGCATATTAGAAGAATTAATGATCTCTTCTATAAAACCTTATATCTGTTTCTACTATTGATAGTTACTCAAAACCTCTTATGGTACAGGTACCTGTATGGGAAAAAAAGAGGTCACCTCCAGAGAAGTGACCCAAAGAGAGACCCTAAGTAGGAAGAGTTGCACAGATACCACAGCTGTAACCCAACAGCCCAAACAGCAATACTGCAACTTTCAATTTCAGAATAAAAGAAAATTATGTTCAGTAAAGCTGCAAGTGAGTTTCGATGCTACCTTGAAATGACCACTCACACTTGCACCAATTACTGGTGCAGATAACTTGAGCGTGAAAGCAAACACAAAGCATCAACCTGTTCTAATCTTTTGAGTACATTAAAAAAATTACGTTTCTATAAAGATATTCCTGTGTATTCAGGTCCTGTATTTTGTCTCACGTTGATTTTGTACTCTGAAACTGTCCTTGCACAAGGACTAGAACAGCAAATCTCTCCTCTAAGGTTGATGCTCTTCTGTGCTAGGGCCACAAATAGAAACTGCATGAGATAAATACTTAAAATCATGGATACTTAGCAAAATTCCCCAGCACACTTTACACGCCCTCTAGTCTAGCGACTGCATCAACTCTCCCATCTATTGACTGAAAAAGCACTTCCCCAGTTTGTACATGAACAAGAAGTCAGTTCTGAAGAGGAAAGAAGGAGAAAGACAGCACTCAAAACTCCAAGGATTATTTACGAATAAGCTGAAGCCCTATAAACTTGGCTACTGAAGAAAGATAATCTTCTCTAGCTTATGCCAAGTGGGTCAGACAGAGGAAGAACCTCAGCTATCTCCAAAGTCAAAGCAGATGGGGAAGTGAATAAGTGCCCATGCAAGCAAAGAGGAAACAAGCTTCTGTTCATTTTAGCTTGTTACAGAGCCTCAGTTTTCTAGACACCATCAAAAATGTTAGACCTTTAACCGACATGAGCAGATGAGCTATCTTCTCTAACAAGTACTAGGAGAATTGCAGAACAATTACTTAAGACTGCTATTGATGCAAAAAATTTTAAAAAGTCCTGGTGTCTGCAGATTGAGGATGTTGCTCAGCTCAGTAGTGGGGAGACAGGTAAAGCAGAGGAAAGGTGTTAAAGAGGCAGAGACCGTGAGAAATGTTCTTTGCTTTGTAGCTATAAAAAAACCTCAGATTCTTTATCATTAGTACTTCAGTATCACTAATATATTTACGCAACTGTAAAGTAGGCTCTACTTTAGAGCTAATTGTAGCTCTAATTAGAGCATTTTTTAAAAATAACATACAAGCTTGTAACTGATTTTTTTTTTACTCTTTTTGAAATAAAAAGAAAGCAGCAATCCACACATGCCACAGAAAGAACATACATTGCATTTCTTAAGAAGCTGAAGTTGACCTCTTGGTCCTTTCTCAGGCTTTACATTGCTAGACAAGATCTGGGCCAAGATCATTCCATTCGCAGGGATGCATCTCTGTCTCAGGCTAACCTCAACATCAAAGTAGTGAAAACTAAAACCAACTAATCTCTGCCAGAGTTATGCTTGTGGAACTGGGAATCCCTCTATCTACCTCAGCAAAATGAAAAGACCACTGGCTGCAAAATAAACAGCACATTAACCACAGAACAATAGCCCCTCCAGTCAGTGCGCTTTCTGCCACCCATCAAGGGCTAACAATTTTCTATCAGAACCCTCCTTTAAAAAAAAAAAATAATCATATGTTGAAGAAAGACCTTGTGCAAGTTGACAACATGCAACTTCTTTTGGATCCATACCAAGGAAGGACTCCCTTCCTCTCCAGATCCCTGGGAGTTTTGCAAGCTTTCTGCAATCAGAAGCAGCAGACCCTGTTTAAAAGCAACATGGTAAACTGACTGAGCTGTGGACACTGGAAGAAGTATTCAGTGCCATAGTTTGCTAGGGAGACAGAGAGCCAAGGACATGCTGAAGAGATGCTCGTCTTCCAAAGAAAATACTGCTAAGAGAAACAGGCATATTTCCACCACTTATTTTAGGAGGCAGCTGCTGAGCTGCATCAGCTATTCCACTGGTGTCTCCATGAGTGGTTTTTGCCCAAGACTTCTGCTGAAAGAGCCAGAGCTGCAAAACTTGTAAGAAAACTCCAGAGGAAGCAGCACTGAGGGGCTGCAGAACACCAACCCGCTCTAGAAACACACATCTTCGTTTATGTGAACTCAAGTGATGTGATAGTCAGGCTGGGTTGTCTGCAGCACAGACAAGACAGGAATAGGTATATAAAGTCTTTGCTTGTTTTTCTTTTTGAGTGTGTGTGTGTGAATACATCAAGAAATTTGCTAAGATGAGAAGTGTGAAGGAGTGGGGAGAGGCTGTGTTATGAGCAATAAGGAGGGAGCTTCAAACTGCAATCACTTCAGCATTTTTTCCTATTATCAGCTATCATCACAAGCCGAAAAGTTAACTACTTTGCTTTATGTAACTTTTTACCATGACAGCTATACCTTTTAGCAAAGATATCATTCTCACAGCAGCTTTAAATGTTTTAAGATGCAAATCAAGGATTCCTCCATGTCCCTCTCCCCACTAAAAATTTATAATTTAAAAAATGGAAAAAAATAAGCTTGAAGGACCATGTAAAGTTGCATTTGTTATAGCCAGACCTTTTCTCTGCACTATAGTATAGGTGGAGGAAAGAGACAAGTTAACAGAAACCTATATCAGCTTTTTAATAGCATCTCCACAAAAAGGATTTTTTTTCTTCTTTTGTGGCACATGCATTTAATTTGCCATGTGGGGAGCTGAAAAGGGATCACCTGATGAAACAGAAATACTCTCCCTCCAAACTATATTGCAGGAATTACAGCCAAGCACCCCAACCACAGCAAACACAGTAAGAGCCTTCTCGAACAGCACACGTTCTGTGTCAGCAAAGCAGCGTTAATACAAAACTCAATTCAAATAAAGGAGTAATGACCCTTCGGAAAGGGTAGGGCTTCATCAGGCTTCCACTGTACCAGACAAAGACCATGTAAGATATACAAGCTGTTGCAAAAAAAATTATTAAATCAAAAGGAGGAAAACAGTGTCAGGCTTGTACGCATTTCGTTGTTGAATAATGACAGTGTTTACCTTTCCAGGGTAACACATTACTGCTCTGGATCCAACTTTAAAGCACTGTACATGACAGAATTAATTATGTGCTTTCCTCTTAACTACTATTCCTGGGGTTATTTATTAGCTAGGTCTGCATATATTCATAGATGTGTCTAATATACAAAGTTAAAAGGATTTAAAACTGCTGCCTAAATACTTTCCTGGTTTGCAGAGTCCTCTCCACTCTCTGGACAGGAGGCGGACTCGATACATACTGCCTCAGGCTGCAAATTAGTCACTCCTTAAGCTACCTAGCAGTCAAGGGAGACAGGAGGGAACCACAAGCATCCTGCAATGGGTAAGCATGTCTCACGAGCAACACGTTGCTGGATGCCAGGCACTAAGTTCTCTCAGACGTGTACCACAGATAGCTCTGCTAAGGTCTTTTCCCTAAATTAGTTAAATGCAAAGGACGTCAGCATGTCCAGCTTCAGCTCTGCCTTACAGTCCACTACTGCTTGTAGTATAGCAAACTGAGGTCCATCATCTCCAGGGACAGAGGCCAGAAGCTTCCACTGACTTGCTGACCATCCACTGGAAGCTCAAAAAGTAGAGAGGGTGGGTACTGCTACAGACCCAGTTGCAGAAAACACAGAGAGAGAAAAGAAAATCCTTTTGCAGACACCTTACAGAGAACAGCAGCACTTTTATCTTTGTCACATAGATGCCAGGATACTATATGCCCAAGTGAATAGTGCAGTCACTGTCTGGCCTCATCCAGGATTACAAGAAACTCCAACTAATACATTAAATTAGCTGTGTATTTGGGGATAAACTTGAATTGCAGCAGAGGTCAATCAAGTCTTCTTTCCATCACAGAGAAAGGAAAATACGGTACATCTTGGTGTAGCAGCACATTTAGCTCTTCCATCCATCACCCAAGCCACTGCTGGGCTGGACTTGGGCTTACAGGAATGCCCCTGGGCTATGTAGCAGCACAGGAACTGCACAGATGGGGATCAAAAGATGGAAGGGGGAGTGTGAAATTTGTCTGGGTTCTCCCACCTTTTGGGCTAAAAACCACCCTCAAACTCTCAAGCTTTTTATAATTTGCCATCCATGTCAAACTCCTGCCTAGAACTATTGAGGGAAAAACAGAAGAGAAAGGGATGGAGGAAGAGCAACTTTATCTATACACGTGGAAGTGTTTATGCTCATTTTCCTAACAAAATGATATGAAGTGATACCAACAAAACAAGTTTACTTTCCAGACGAAAAAAAATAAAATGTAGAACATCTCTTGAAAAAAAAATTATAAATTGGTGAGATTATGCAGTAATATGCAGATGAAAGCTGTATTTCATTATTCTGCACCACGTCCACTTCATTTGATTAAATTAATGAGGTCCTGATGTCACAGTACAGGCATTACCCCTACTTTTGTTTACTACGCCTTTCTAGCCTTAACCACAGCACACACAGCACAGCTGGCTGGCAGCTCACAGTTACAACACAATATGCAGAAGAAGTTAAGATGGGGAAGTGATTCTAGAAAACCCACCAAAAAAAAATCTTGCTTCACTTACCTAAGCAAAGTTGGCATTAGGGAGTTTTCCAGGATTAAAATCCAAGAAAAAAAGGCCTGGAAAAACACAGAAAAAGGCAAAATTTTACTAAGTAGGATAATACTTTCACTCACTTTTTTTCCTTCGGAACAGGAAAAGTCAGTGATTTAAAGACAAAGTACATTCACTCCATCAGTTGCATTTCAGATAGTAATTTGTATCAAAAAGGTGCTCCTCGGGCAGCAAACATATCAGAAACAACTAGGCAGATTTTCCACTGCTGTTGCCAATATTATATCAGTGCAATTCTTCAAATGTCAATCACACTGGACTGCAATAAAACTAGACAACAAGGCCCAAGGCAATTAGCTAAACTGCTTCATTTATATTTTCAGTCGCTTGTCCGTCTCATCGAGCTGGGTTATCAGAAAGTCTGGACCAAACCGCGGAGTGGGAAGTGAGGAGTGACCCACCCCTAGAAGGCTGAAGATGGCAGGAACACTAAGTGTTGCTTATAAAAAACATATCCAAACTAGGCACTAATTGCAAGACTGTGAGGCAGCACAACACGGGTCGATATTAATAAAGCTGTGATATACAAGACTTCTTTATGGGCATAAAAATCCAAAACACAGTGCAAGTTACCAGCAGAAATGGCATGTGGCCACAACAGGTCTTACCAAAATCACCACTACCAAAAAAAGGTACTCAAGGTTTGTTAAGACTCATGAATGCAGACTAAAAAAAACCACCACCACCCAAATTAACTGAATATGGATGACTGCAAGCCTCCAAATCAAAGAGGGAGTTGATCACTGTTTAACAGGAAGAAGTCGTTGCTTGTTCCAAGATTAAAAACTTATAATTCTGGCCCCAGCTGAAGCACTATCATTCACTAATCTGGTACAATTTAGTCGGGCTGATCCTCCGCTCAGACAGACAAGGCATTATCAAAAGTTCCTCTATTCATTTCGCTTCCTGTTAGCCAGTGAAAGCCCCTTTTATATGCTCCTCAAGAGGCTGTTAAAACCAGGGAAGACTTTCTGATAGAGAAGATAAGCTAGTTGGATTTATTCATGAGAGGAGGAAGGGAAGTTGCACAGGGTGATTACAGCTGCTCCAAAGCTGCAAACTGGAGGTTTGGAGAAGGGAGGTGAAAGATGATGGATTTCTTGTTAATAAACATTATTCCAATAGCATTATTGTCAGAACTAGGCATTACCTCTCCTGATATTCAGTCACAGAACTGAGATTTTACTCGTAAATTGACATCAAATACACACGTGTGGTTGAGTAACTCACAAATACATAGAAAAGGCAGAATGTGATATTTTTTAAGAGACTGAGCAAATAATTTATTTTAAAAAAACGAACAAACAAACAACGCCCAACACCAGAAGGATAAACTCACCAGAGCCAGAGGGATAACACTGCCTGGAAATGCCCTCCAGATTAAGACAGTTCACATGTAATTTTCAGGGTCAGATCCTGTCCTCATTGCTGACATGAACCCTCAGACTTAAATGGAGTAGGATGGTGATTTCCACATTACTTAACATGTGTCAGCAATTTTGAACAGTTGCTTTGCAGATTCTTAGAGCTAACCAAGCAAAACACCACCACTGAGAGCCCCTTATAGTATTTGGCAGATGAAAAACTGCCTGGAAACCCTATCAGACTCTGAAAAATATTCCCCCTATTAATGTTCAAACAATCTGGTATAGTCAAAATAGTTTTAAAATGTAACAAGATGGAAATACAAACCAAACCACATTTCTCAAGTTTAAAAAGGCTGAACCAAAGCAGCAAAGCTCCACCAAAAGTTAGGGCTAACAATAATGATTGCAGGGGTAAACCCTGCCTCTTCCTTCCCCTCTTCCAAACTATTTTTCTCCAAATGAACTAGCAAAATAAGAATCAAAGCACCCACAGCAGAAAATAGTACACAGCTTTAACAGAAAGAAAACAACTCGGCTATACTTCTTCATCATTACTCGATCCAGTCCAAATACAAATCAAGTCATTAACTGTTTTCCCCTCTGTAAATGCTAAATGAGATTAATACAAGCAAAAATAATATTTTTCAAAATACTATTACGTGGACAGGAAGACTTAAATGACAAGGTAATGCACTGTTGAACAGGCATCAGTTTGAACCAGACACGTTATTATTAACTCTACACGAAACCTCAGCACAAGCTGAACAGACACCCCCCGTTTGCCCAGTGGTAAAAAGCTGCCAAGTCTTAGATTCCCCACATAGTAAATAAGGGCAATATTGCTGACCTATCTTCAACCATGCTTTGCAACACAAGATCTGAAGAGACAACATACTGCTATAAATCTACAATGCACAAAAGCAATTGTACACGTTAATTTGCAGTTTAGGACTACTAATAAGGACAAGTTTATCAAAACACAAAGGTTGTTTCCTACAATGAGAATGTTGTAATGGGATGACAAGACAGCCTGCTTGATGTGCACATTTTGTAAGAATCACAAAATCACAGAATCAATCACAGCCCCAGTGGAGCAAGCCCAGCTACAGCCCCATCCCACTTCAAATCTAGTCTAAAGCTCTCCAAGTGGGCCCTGCTAATACCTGTCCCAGGACCCTTTTGCCCCTGCAAGAGAAACCTCCCCATATATTACTGTCAGGCCTCTTGTCTTATAAAACCAGCCATTATCAAAGCACCCAAAGCCCTGCCTGTAGCACCAGTCTCGTAGCCAGGCATTCATGGAATGAATCCTCCTATTCCATCCCACGTCATCACCTGAAAATGGATTGTTGGGTCTTTGCCACAAAACAACTCTTGTACCAATATTTATTTAAAAGCAAGTGAAGAAAGCTCACTCAAACCTTTCCACTTGTTTGCAAATCTGAGGAACCCGCACTGGCAAGTTACAGCTGATGAACAACTGATACTCACTGCATTGCAAGGAAATGAAGAGAGGCATGGACTAGACGTTATTTGGTTAACTCTTCAGCTTGATAAAGACCCAACTGCAGCAGATGCTACAGCTGATGAGAGGGAGTCAGACTAAGTCTGAACAGTCTTCCCCTTCAAGTTGATACACTACAAGAAAACCACAACAATAGGCCAATGTCCACTGTTGTGGAGCTGGGTGCAACTAATATTGTTTACGTAAAATAACCACCTTTTTTTTTGTTAAAATAATCACATTACAGTTTCAGGAGAGCCCAAAAAGAACAGGTTTACTTGGCTCTTCCATTTCACTGCCCATCTTCCACAAATTCAAGGTTGGTTGTTGTGATAATGCTGTAGTTTGGGTTTTGGTAGGTTTTTTGTCGTTGGGTGTTTGGGGGGTTTTTTGTTTGTTTTAATAACCCCCAAAACCAGAAGTTCCTACTCCTAAAGACCATGTCAGTATTTTCCTTCTCCTTCACAGGCCTGGCTATGGCCACACAGATGACGAGTTTATAGTCTCTGTACTGTTAGAAGTTACACATGGAATAGCTGCGACTGAAGGCAATGGAAGATTTCAATAGTAGTTTCTTTGTCACTCCAAGAATCTGCTTTGCCGCACAAGCCTGCCATTGCAGATTTCTGCATACATTGCAAGGGGCGTGTGGCACGGATGCTTACCAGCGGCTGGAGTACAGCACGTTCCTGGGCAGTTCTGTGGTAACCACATTTAGACTATTAAAGAAGGTTTCAGCAGAGCTGAGATGAAAGTCAGCAAAGAAATCCAAAATTCAGAAAGCAAACCCCACAGATGCAATTCAGACTTTGCAGACTCACAATGCATTGGAAGAGCATGGGTTTTCCACCTCATTCTCCGAGGGAAGCTGCAGCACACGCTTAGTGGTGCCAGAAAGGGTCAAGGGCTGCCAGAGCGCACACAGGAGAAGGTTTGTGTGCAAACAAACAGCCTCTACTAAATTCTTGTAAGCAATTAAGCAACAATTCTCCACTGAGCATACAGCATCACCCAGTCGTTACCTAATCCTCAACCCCTGCTTCTTGAGCTGGCTTTCAATTTCCATTTCTCATCAGAAGCAAAAGATGAATGAATGCTGATTCTCTAGACATCCTGGTTAAAAGGCAAATAAAAGCCCTGCAAAGACCATCAGTACTGAAAAGTGACTTAACACTAATGAGCTTTCACAAGTAAGTCTGCAAATTTTAATACATATGAGCAGCCATGCTAAATCCACACAAATTACCTATCTGCAAGGCTTTCCTCCAGCCTGAACTGGACTTCAGGCTAAAGGAAGACCAAATCTGTAAAATGACTACGGATTTTCTCTGGTTTGCATCCCTGTGTTAAGCTACTCAGTGATGCTAAGCAGATGCATTTAGAATGTGCTGCTTCATCTCATGTAAAGGAGGGAGAAAAGGAAAAAAGAGTCAGAAATAGTACTTATCTGAAAAAAAGCAAATATTTTAAAATAAGTACTGCTACTGTTTGTAGAATGGCCTGGAAGAGGGATACATCTGAAATTCCTTTAAGTACATGTGTTCAGTTTTTAGACTGCATACGAGTCAGTCTGACAAACGAGCTTAGTTAGGATTGTTCAAACGAAGCTGAGGGTCCAGTCCTCCACCCTCTTCCTATGTAAGCAAAGACAAGTTTCAGGCATAGACACTGGTGTGTGAGATTTTAACATTCCCCTTTCCATAAACAGTCATACATCAAGCTCTAAAAATTTGCTTCACAGAAACACTTGCACTAGTAAAACTCAATTATTCTAATATTTGTATGACACATGCAGGAGGGGTGCATAAAAAGGTTACGGTGAGCTCATTTAAGAATTTAAACAAGTACTTGATAAAAAGTTCTTGAATTATTCGCTCAGCTCCACTATTAAATCAGGCTTCCAATGGAGTCTTGAAACAATAGCACAGAGGACACTGTATTTATAACAAAAAGGCAGTACTGAAGCAATCATTCTGTCTCACAGCACAAGTCATTCATAATTAGAGTTGTAAATGCACGCAGGCATGGTATCATGTGTTGGTTCACAATCCTGATGGATTAATAGGACACTTGGAATATTTATACTAATATTCCTTTCTGGAGTGGCAGCACCATTTCTGTCTAAATATCTTAAGTACTGCTTTTTATGCAAAGAAACAGCAATGTCTTCAAGAACATCCAGAGCTGAGAGGAGCACTCAAGAACAGTACTAAGCAAGACTGGAACAGCCTTTTATGCTTATTTATTTTCATACCAGCCCACACGGGCTGGCACACAAGTATTCTACTTGAAGACCATTTCAGCTATAAGCATCACCTGCAGAAACATCCCCCTTCACATATCATCCTCTCTCCTGCATCAGTCTGATCCCAAATAAACTCATGGGCTGGTGATATGAGGTCATAAAGTTGTGGAAAAAAAAACCCAACATGATACACTCCCACTGCATCCCACCATGCTCCCAGGGCAAGGGCAGGATGAGCCAGTCTCCCAACATAGCTGGTTTCAGGCACTTCTGACAGCATTACTTTAATGACAGTATTTCACTTCCTTCAACCATCTCATTGAGAGTGCTCAAGTTAAGTATTACTGAAGTGTTTTAACACTCTTACTGTCTGGAGGAGACAGTGGGGTGTCACCTAACCAGCTGCTCAAGGGTGAACACATAGCTGCTCCGCTCACCAGCACAACCAAGAAAAGGGTTTTCACATCACACAAGCTAGGAAGAGGTTTGGGGGTGAAAAGCATGAGCCAGAACTACCACACATTAACCAACACCACCAAGCCCTGGGACAACAGTGGAAGCCCTCCTTGAGCAGAACCAGCAGCACATCAATCTAAGAACACCATAACCCATCAAAAGAAAAGACCTAAAGGAAGATATCTTGCCATTTCTGAAGAAATGGGGGTCAGATGGTTTTGTTTTGCTGTTACAAAGCCAAGCCATAGCACCGGTGCCATCAGCAACACACCTCCTGAAACCATTTTTTTTTAAAACCCTTAAATTCAACTTTGCTGATGTACTTTCCTTCAAACCTACACCCCACCTCCCCATCTGTATCTTCTTACAAACCTATTTGAAGCAGTGGTTTTCCTGACTATGGGTAAGACTAAACACCTGCATCACTGCAGATGTACTTACAGCCAAGTACCACGGCTATTTGTAGACTTCCTGTTCATCAAATAATATTACTGTACTTTTGCCTTGAGCAATTATTTACAGGGCTGGAAATCCTGAAGAGACACTAGAGAGAAAGCAGAAGCAACTCCTCCTGCATTATGCAATGATGCTTTGTATTAGCTTTTGGAATGACTCAGAGGGGAAAACAAAATCAGAATAATTCTTTATAAATCTGTCCAATGAAAAGGAGAAAAAAAAATTAATTCTGTTAAAACTCTGCATTAGCTTACTCCAATTGAGACTGGGAGGATTCAGCACTTCAACTGAACTGGCAGCTCAAATTCAACTTCAGGCTCCAATGCAGGCTTTAAGTCAAATTCCTAAGCAGAGTAAAACCCTTATTAGCCTGTCTTCACTGTAATTTTAATCTTAGTTAATTCTGCATATGTCATTTATGTTAAGAATAACCCACTTTTTCTCCAAACTGGATATATTACATGCAGAATTATTATTCCCTAGCTAGTACAGTTAAGGTTTCCCTTGGAGAAATAATCTTTCACATATTGACAGCAAGAGAAAAATCACTGAAAGCTTTAATATGCAAAAGCTTTTTCATAAATGCATAACAGCCAGTTGTATTAATTCACTTAATATATCCCTAACCCATCAAAACTTAGCCATGCAGCTCCACTTTAAACAGGTGAGATGTACCAGAAAGATTTCTGATCTGTTTAAAAAATGACATTTCTCTTCCAGCACACACAGAAAGGGTGGAAGAAGAGAGGGAAATGGTTGGTATCTGTACCTTTAAAAAGGAACAAAAGCATCCTATTCCCTCTCCTCACTATTTTTTCACAATTTATGATTAAAATTGCAAGTAGAAAAGCAAAAATAAAACACCTTGTAAAGAACAGCTCCATTGACACAAAATTCATAATAATGTCTCTAGTTTAAATGCAAAAAGATTTTAAAGCACTATTTGAAGTTTATAAAGTCTGCTTTAGAGTTAAAATTGTCAACGCTGCCAGTACACAGCACTTGCCCATGTCAGCACAAGCAGTATTTACATCCTGCAGCCTAACTAAAGGTCTGAAGCCCAGGTTACTATCTCTCCCAATCGTGAAATGTTCATTACGCATTTCCTGCATTATTTGCATGGTTTCTTAGGTTTTGGGGTTTTGGTTGGTTGGGCTTTTGGTGGGGGTTTTTGTGTTGGTTTTTTTTGTTTTCTTGTTTGTTTTTTTACATGCTGTTTTGCCAATTAGTAGGCCCAGTAAAAAGGACACAGCCAGCAGCAGACCAACAATCCAGTACGTAGGTTCTATTTCATGTAAAGGGGTCAGTATATAAAGGATTGCTGGGGGTACAAACAAGTCAGATAGATCACGAATAGCAGACATCAACCCCAGCGACCCCAGGAATGACACAATATCGCTCGTAACAGATGGAACAAACAGAGACACGAGATAACCCACAGAGCAAATGGGAGACAACCAGGTGAACAAGGCAGTTACATATGACAAAAGTAAGCCCATGTTGCCTCCCCACAAAGCCCGCGTTTGAATGTGCCAGACCTGACTGGGACCCGGTTCCATGAGGAGTCAGGAGGTCCTTCCCCAACAGGAAACTCTGTGAAGTGCATCTACTCCACAGACAGACTCTCCAACCCTTCCTGCAAGTGGGCCCAGCTTTTATCCCCAAACAGGACACCTGGCACTTGTTACCAAAATGCAGGGCACCTGGGGCTTGTTTACCCAAGGGCTCTCCCTGCAAGGCCGGCCACACCCTGGAGGAAAGCCAAAAGGCAAACTCATCCCCTCCTCTTAAAGGACTGTGGGAACCACCCATATGTCAACCTTAATTCAGGGCTGGGGGTTCAGACCCCAGCACTTCACATGCCCACTTAGCAAAAAGCTACTGAGATCTCCCACTCAAGCTCAAGAAAAAACACCAAATTACCATGGTGGTTTCTACCTTCCTTTCCACACCTGCTGCTGCAGTTCATGTCATTCCCTTCACTCCCACTTCTCTTTACAAGGGCATTTTTTGCCAAGCAAGAGGTTGTGATTTGAGAGTGAAATCCCAGTGAGATACATGGACCAGCAGAGATGGATTCTGCCACAAGACCAGATCCATCCTGTGTCGGGTCTTGCAGCTGCAGGCTGCCACGAGAACACCAGATATTCTAATAACTTGCACTAAAATCCTCACAAAGGGAAAAAAATTAATCACACATTTTAGCCTCTAGATTTTCCTCCATTTTGTGTGGTGTATGCATGCAGAAATTAAAGAGAGGGTTTCCAGGACTTGGCAGCACATATGGCCCCGTGCTGAGCCATGCTTAAAACGGGCAGCTGCACGAGGGAAGGGAACCAGAGGACTTGGACAGATGTTTCCATTCACTAACACTGCCAAGGAGCCAGGAATGACGAGTTCACTACCTTGGTGTTATTTACATTTTACAACATCCAGTAATAACCATGCCACAAGCAGTTTAAAAAAGGAAAACACAGCACAGCAGGGGAGTGTTTCATTACCACCTTCGTTAAGGGGGCAAAAATGAAAAGCTTTTTTTTATTTCAATACTGAAACTTCACCTTGTTTCATTTTGCTCACTGTCATCCAACAGCATCGCAAACATCATCAGCTTGCAGGACAGCTTGAGCTAATTGCCATTGCCATTTTGCAAGAGGAGTGTGTATACCCTTGCTCCTGGGGCATCAGGGACGGTTAACTGTGCAGTCCCTGAACCACCGGAACTTTCTCCTTTTGTTTTCCAGAATAAACCTATTTTTAATCTAGAACAGAGAACATCTCCTTCAGCAACTGTGCCACAAACCATTCCAAAGACCAAATCTGGCACTCTTGGCTCCAAAAAAATACCCTTACAAATGGTTGGGAGGGTGTATTTCAGAGGCATTCATCCAAACCTCAATCCTGAGACCCAACAGGTTTGAGAATTAGCTGCCAGATCCAGTCTGACAACCAGAACAGCTATTCCAAGCACAGTCCCATCCACCTGAACACACTGGAGCGTTATACACAGACCACATGGGATGATGCACTCTGCCTGTCCCGAGGTGCTCCCTGCAGCAAGAGATAAGAAGGGTGATGGGGAAAGCATTTTTTCACATCAGCTTTATAATCCACAAAGTCCTTTCTGAGCACACAGCAGAGGTAGAGAGAGAAAAAAGAAACCCTCAATATAACCCATTTCTATTAAAGTCAGTTCTTGCTTGAGCTTTTAAAGGGGTTCTATACTTCAAATATTTAAGCTACACACTCCATATCATGTTTCTTTTAAAGTGTCATGCTGGTGAACATTGCCCAGACAGGGAAACTTTACTGGGAGTGAGTGCAAGGCTCCCCTCCCACCACCACAGGACACCTTCCTTCCCGAAGTAAACCAGACACTAATGCTATTTATGGAGACCGTTGCAGAACATAATAGGCTTCCTAGCCACTATTCATCAACGTGCAAGTAGGTTTTATTTCATGGCTGGGAGAACAGATTTAAAAGAAGAAATAAAAAGACCTAAAGTTGTGTCTTACTTCTTAAAAGTAACATATATTTGAAGAGTAGTTGGAAAATCAACATAGAACAGTAACACCTGCAAATAATGGCTGATCGCAACTTTGGACACCACATTATTTTTTAAAAAATTGGCAAATTCAAATTAGTTTCTAAAGGAATGAAAAGGAAACCAAATATCCATGGAAAAGGCGACCAGTTGATGTACCATGGAACAGACCTCCAGAAGAACATGAGCTCCATCACTCCCCCACACTCAGAAGAAAGGCAGGAACGTAACCATTAAATCTTCCCTACTTTGCAGAAAAAAAGACTATATGAGTTTCCAGAGACACAAAGTTGGACAACATTCACTAGCCCTACTTTAAACATTAACATCAGAGTCCACTGATTTGCCCTGCTAACTCTTTGGGGTTTTCGTGGGAAGTACAACTGTGTTCTTACAAGCATTTTCATAGAAGCACCTTTGCATTTAAAATACCTTTGCATTTAAAAAGTCAACTGTAAATGCATCTGCTATTCAGATAAAGCACCCACAAGCATGTAATTTGATATGCAAGAAGTTTTACAAAGCTCTCAAAGAGCCCAAGGACATTTGGAAAGGTAGATGCAAGTTTAGAATGAGTCTTAGCATATCATCAGCAAAAAACAATTCTATCCTTAGATATCTCCCTTTGGTGTTTCCTATAATCCTCTTTTTTTTTTTTTCCTCCTACTCCTTTGAGAAAGTAAGTTATTTGGTTATTAGGGAAAAAAAAGAGAAGAACCTGTTCTGCAGGGCATACAAACAAAGCACTATCTTCCAAAAAAAGAAAATCTCATTGAAAAGTATGTAAATATTAGGGCTGGTAACACAAACAATAAAACCACAGGAAACACAAGAAATTAAGAATAGAGCAGGAGTTATTCGATTTCCTGGCTGCTGGATATATAAGCATTTTTCTGGGTGGGACTTATCAGACAAGATTTATTTTCTGAGTAACAGACATCAGGAAGCCGACACAGAAAATTTAAAAAACAAAACAAAAATCAATGGCTGTTCTTATCCTTCCTGTGCAGACAAGGACACTGACCACCAGTCACGGCAACAACGCCAGGAGTGGCACATCATGGCACCCATGTTCAGCATCCTGCAGTAAGCCGTGAACTCAAGTTTGCTAACTTCCAAGTAGAAGTTAGCCAACAGGGTTACTCCTGTACCTTCACAGGACACTGCTGACTGCCCAGGACACATCCAGAAGTCTGCTGTACAATGAGGAATGGCCTGGTAAAGCCAAAGCTGAGTAAGAAGCAGAGGTGACAGTTCCCAACATGCAGGGTGGTCCATGCCATTGTCACCCCTCAACTCCCCCTGGCTGGAAGGCACACTTCCAGAGCTCATCAGTGCATTCCCCAGCTCAGGCATATTCCCACATTCCCTGCTGCTGCTAGGCTCTCTTCTAGCAGCACCCCAACAGCTCTTTCTCTCCCCTCCATCATGGGAATTGTTTGGGGTTTTTTTGCCTATTGGCCAGAAATGACAGGGTCCCAACTAGACACAGTTTTACTTCTGTGCAGGCTCTGCTGAGCATCATGGCCACATTAACACAATCATGCTGCAACAGGTCTCCACTCTTCATTCCGACTTCCACCAAACACCAAATCAAGTCTTCTTCATCCTCAAGCTATCCAGCGGTTCAGATCCAGCCTTACCTAAAAGTTTAAAAAATCCCTAAAAAGAAAAATTATCTCCTTCAATGCAAACACCAAGTGATGTAGCATTCCCAAAGACAAAATCTAAGACTTACAGCATGCTTCCTCCAAAATGGCCTAAGTTTCTCTTGGCACTGAAATAACACAAGCCCAAGGCACAAATACACACAGGTATTTATGCAAACAGTATTACTCTTTTTTAATTCATATCAGAAGCACTGAATAGACCAGGTTTTTAGTAGAAATTGGCAAAGATTTTCCCCTCTGGAGGAACTAATTTGTAAAAAAATTAAGAGTCTTCTAAGCAGAGCATTAAAAAACTTTGTAAGTTGCACTCAATACCTTTTATCATTTTTAGGCATTTCAAATGCTCAATCTTTTTATGTAATGGAATTGTACATTAACTGTATGACTGTAATTTATCTGCCACCTCATAGCATTAATTGACATAGCAGAAGGGGCGGGTCGCACAAGCCATCCAGGCTAAAAAAAAAAAGCACACTCATGTTTTGTAGTTTCAGGAAGATGTATACATTTTCAAGCACTTTCTTTGCCACAAGTCCTCCATCCTCCTCAATTAGTTTTGAATTTTCATTTCAAAACTTGCTCTCCACTCACTGAAGTGTTTTCCTTTTATACGCCCACTGTAAGCTGTGGCTGGGCCAGGATCTCTTATTAGCCTCAAACAGTCCTGTGACTTCTGAACTTTGAGATTATAAAGTAAGGAAGTTACTGAACACACATGCAAGTCGATTGGTTAAGAAAAAGCAGCACAAAGTCCTGCCAAAATCCTAGCTAATCTGATAAAGGAAAAACCAGGGAGGTCTAAGCACTAAACCCCAAGAGCCAATTCCAGCTGCAGAAGGAAGCACATCACATTTAGGAGGGTACCTCTTCAAGACAGGACATCTGAAGATACAACCTTTTACCACCTTAAAGGTAATGCTCGTAAATAAATTGTAAAATTCCCAAGATACAGGAAAACATGGGACTGACACATGAATTTCATACAGATGGACAAATGCTGCTTGAAATCTGAATGGAAGGAGGGAGAAACAAATTAATGAGACATACGTAACATGCAGCCGGTTACCATTTAAGTACTTCAATTCTCCCACTTTCAATGCACTTCACAAACAATTAATCCTCTTAACATCCATGCAAGCATATTTATTATCCACAGTTTTAGCTTGTAAGCTCTTCAAGCAATGAGCTAGTTCTTCTTCTAGCTTAATACACAGCTCACAAAAATTGCGACTGAGGTCCCGTTTTAACTGTGAATCAGCTCCCATCACCCCACTCAGCTCAAATCTCAGCCTCCATGCTACACGCATCCTGCTTCAGGCAATATTACCAAAAGAGTCAGTCAAAAATGAATTTGTAGCCCTGGTCAGGGAGGAAAAGCAGCTCCAGATCGCAGAGGCTCCTTAACCCCTATTGCACAAGTGGATTCATGCTCCTGTGCCCAAGTCAGCAGGACTCCACAGAGCCACTAGCACACACAACAGGTACCGACATAACCCCAGCATCCTCCCAAGACAGACCTGAAGACAACGTATATTTATTTTCCTGTTGGCAATCCCACTACTTAATATAGAAAAAGCTGTAGTTAAACATTTGCAGCAGCGTTTCACCTTGCATCACACAAAACTGTAAAGAGTGACCTGGACCTTGTGAAACGAATGTTCATTACACAGAACTTCCTTTTATGAGAGTACATATAAAAGGGGGTTAGTCTTTATTTCTCTACTCAGCTGAGACAACCTACCCTCTTTGCAGCTGCTAGGAGAAGAGAAACTATAAACATTTACATTTAATGCAACAAAAGGTTTGCTCACCACCTCTTGTGTTCCACTGTGCTCTTAGACGATGATCACTCATCATAAAAATGGGTGGAGCAGCTGCAAATCACTCAGCAATGGAAAAACTGACTCTCATGTTCAAGAAAAGCTCCTGCACGGGCTGGAAACCCCACCGAAACAAAGTGCTGTCATTACTCCCCAGACGGGAAGTCTTTCGGCTACGGATGCAAACACATCTGCTGCAGAGCACGTGGACCAGTGTGTTTTATCTCTAGAATCATCCTCTGCACCAACTCAAAGACCTCCAGATCAGACTGCAGAAACTGTTTTAATCTAGGTCACACGTAAAGTTATTCATCTCCAATTTGGTTTTAAAACAATAAAAACCCAGTGCTCCCCAAGTAGGAGGTGCAAACTTTAAGATGTTCAGTGCCATCAGTACCACAGCCTTGTTTGCAGTGAAACATTTATGGTAGCAGGGAACAAAAGAACAACAAAATTCATCACGTAACATCAGAGGTACATCACGTAAGCCTCACTCCTCAGCTGACTCACTAAGTGATATTAATTCAAAAAAAAAAGGGGGCAAGTCCCAGCTTTGCTGCCACCTTACTTGTGGGTTTGGCAATTAGGAAGCATGTTGTGCTGTGCACAAGTTCACGTGCCAAAATAAATTGCTTTGTATAAGCGTCAAATGTGGCCATCCTGTCTCCCCTTCTCCCCCAAAAAATAAATCACTTCCCCCCCTTCCTTTAACACCTGCTTCCTCCATCTGAGTGTTCATTGTCAACCACTATTATGGGACCAAAGGCTTCAGCATCCCAGAGGAAACTCAGGGGGGAAATCAGTGTATAAAGCAAGCAAGGCTCATTCACTTCAGCAATCTCACACCTCAGCATCCCCTGTTTTTCCTCTCTTCCTATTGACAGCAGCTTCCAAGATTCAGCCAGGTATTGAGGGCCACATGTGCTAGGAAGTCAAATGTGCCACATCCTGGTATTGAAGCCCACTATGCCCATGGACACTACTGTGGACCACTTGCCGTGCTCTTGCACCTCCTCAAGGACGCACAACCAATGCAGTGGGGCAGGAAACGAGGCTGGACAGCCTGTGGCCTGACACAGCACAGCTTTTCATACAATTGCAATGAAGGGAGGGACTTCACACAAGCAGCAACTCTGTGCTCCCCAAAAATGTGGCAGGAGCAGAGCAGCATCCCTCTCACAGCCCAACATGAGAGATACAGCAAAAGGAATCCTTGGACAAACCCATTCTTGGATCAGCTTCCATGAGGTGGGTTTTATCTCCCGCAGGAGGTCGCTGTGCAGATTCACACCCCCGCTTCAGTCTTTCCTAGGCTGAAAACAGGGATACCTGCAAGAACATGACGAGCTGGCCAGCATCCGTGCGTGACACGCCAGGTGTGTTAACCCATGGAAAAAGAAAGGGTGAGTCAGTAGTTTGAGTCTGAAGACAGCCCAGTTGCTCCATGCCAAACTCCTTGTTTGTAATGATTTTATTAACTGCAGCATTCAGACTCCCAGAGCAGTCACACCACTGGAGGCAGAGACACATCGGGAAAGAGATTTACTTTCCCAAGTAACTTTGCCAGAAACCTCAGATACAATTTAGATGAAGCTAAGAAGTACGTCACAGGTTTTAACAGAACTTACTGCTCCAATTCACATTAGTCATGGGTGATAAAGAGCACAGGGGATTCAAATGTGACACATCGGGTAGTTTCTCTCAATACAAAGTTTTGAACAGCACCATCAAATGATGTACACCCTTCTGCTTTAAGATGAGCACCTTAAATCATGCTCATGGAGAGTAAGTCTCACCAAAATTCAGCCTTGTATTTAAATAAATAATTCTTCACTTATTTTCCCCTCTCACTCAGAAATAAAACATGAAGTAGCTGCTACAGAAGAAAATTCTTAAATCCTTCCTTTTACACTGGATGAGGCTAATCTCAGCAGTGCCGTCACACTGTAAATAACATCTCACCTTAAACAACAGTTTAGGGAGGTCTCTCACCGTGTATTTTGCAACTGTAATGTTTCTAAACTGAAAGGGGAGAGATTTAGATTAGACACTGGGAAGAAATTCTTTGCTATGAGGATGGTGAGACACTGTCCCAGGTTGCCCAGAGAAGCTGTGGCTGCCCCCTCCCTGGAGGTGTTCAGGGCCAGGCTAGATGGGGCTTTGCACAACCTGGTCTGGTGGAAGGTAATCCTGCCCACGGCAGGGGGGTTGGAACAAGATGAAATTTAAGGTCCCTTGCAACACAAACCATTCTATGATTCTACACAATGTTAAGTTAGAAATGGTTCAGCAAAAAGACTAAAGAGTAGTGATTTCTGTGAAAGGCAGACTAGACACCTGAACAAAGTCAAAAAAACATGACAACAAAGATTAGAAGCAGTTGGAAGTTTGCTCTGGCAAATGTTAAATATTTTTCCTAGCTGATTAGTAAATTTCACAAGTGCTTGAAACTAAGATGCAAAGGATCAGTTGCAACTACCTGCGCTCATACATTTTACATAGCATCACAGAAGAGCAACTATGCATGATCCAGCTCACTGATACGAGTGATCAGTTGCAATCCACGATTTCCAAGGCAATCAAAAGGCTAATTCATGCAAGGATTAACCACATGAGAAAAACTGTGACAGTTCAGCTGCCACGTCTACCAATTAAAAAATTATCAGTTTTAAAAAGACAAGAGCAGCCAGATGGGAAAATAATTACGAACAAATTATGGAATCACTGAAAAAAAATATTGAATGAAGAGATTGGATCATTTTAAAGAAATACAAAAGTGAATTCCTGGTCTTTAAGAAGGGTAAAGAGATTCAAAGAAAATACAAGTGGTCAAAGAGAATTAATTTTGCCCAGTAAACCCCTGCTACAGAATTACAGGTTAACCCATGAAAAAGCACCATTATGGATGCTGCAGCCAAGGCCAAAATCAAGGTCCTTCATGAGTCAAGGCAGCTCACAAGGTCCACACCACTAGAACCCCTTGCAGCAGCAAGAAAACCCGCAGGAGGCTGCCCAGAGGCACCAAACCCAACCTCACACACAAAACATGCTTGGAATATACTGTATTTTAAGCCTTCAATGTAAATGCTGTAGGTGGTGCTGACAGTAGTTTGAGGGGTATTTTTGCCTTACACTTACTCCAATCCTATGCACAGCATTTCAGAAGTTCCCAACACATCTTTGTTACAGTTCAGCCTTTGGACTGTGAGAACTACATCACTACCCCAGCAAGGAATTTAGCTTTTCCTCACCCGTAACAAAAAACAACCAAGAAACTCCTCAGCATCTTATTTTTAGGAGGGTTTTTAAATCTATTTAAAATAGCCTCATTAAACTGCCTGACCATGTCACAACATGCGATCGATTACAGCTACAACAGAACTAAAGTTTACTTTTTGCAAGTTATCACACTGCATGGTTTTTAAAGACTGTTGACTACTTAAAAATATTTGTGATTACGCTTTCTTCTCCTGCTCCTCAACAACTTAGAAGCATACCTAAAAAGGTTATAAAGAAAATTTTAAAAGATTATAAAAATGGCAGGGCTTATTTTTGCAGAGAAGATATATCTTTACTCTAGATAGAAATAATTGCAGTCTTAGGAAACTTAAAAAGGAAACACTTTGCCTTCTAACTCACTGGCTTATCTTAGAAACATATCTATCTCCCTTGTTGTCTTCACATGCTATAAAACTAGGACGGGCACCACAGTCAAATGCCTTCTTTGAAATCGGAAAAGCACTTCCAAGGGTGTAGCTCTAGGAGCGTCTCTCCTGGTGGAAGCACCAAGCCTTTTGCCTCAGCTGCTTGTGAGAGGCACACCAGTCAGGGAACTGATCCAGGTAAAGAATGAACTTTTTTGCTGAACTGATCCAAGGTACGAATTGTACAGGAAAAAAAAATAATGTATTCTTAACTGGAATCCATTTCCCAGTCTGGTTCGCAGAGCAGACCCACAAATCCCAGCACAGCCCAGCTGGGCAACAGGGAGAGGCTGCTTATGCCTACAGTGCTGCACAAAAGAGAACACAAAATTACAGTACGTGTTTAGGATGACACTGAAAAAGTTTTACCTATTGCATGCTTCCACCAGTCGTCTCTGGAAAGGCATTAAACTGTTTATAGGATTTGTGGCGTCGCAGCATATTTGTCATGCAGACATCAACAGAGGAGTCAGCCTGTTTCCGTGACAAAGGGCCATAAATATATAGAGATATATCTTTTTGAAAAAGATCTGTATAGCTTGACTGCAGCAACAAGTTCCCAGCATAGCTGCTTTCCCTGGAGCTCTGCCATCGTTATTTTCTTATCACTAACCAAAGTAACTAACCAGCTAACTCCCAGCCATGTGCTTTGCCTTCTAGATCAGCATAAAGGTCATTTGCAAAAGGGAAAGGCATGTTTTAAATAAATAAATAAATAAATAAAAGACGACATTCTGCCACATCCACAGCTTTGTTTCCAAAAGTAACTAAGAAGTGCAATGCCAGGCTGCAACACCACGACCGAAGCACTGGACTATTCAGTAAGTACAAGGAGTGGCCAATTCCCTCCCCACGCAAGATTATTGACAGCTGTTTTAGAGGAGAAAAAAATAAAGCATGACTAAGCTATTCATAAAAACCTCATTGTATCTGACACCCTAACAAGTTTGGATTTAGCAAAAGTACAGTGCTTCCTGTAAGTGACTGTTCAGGTGGTACATACCAGCCCTGAATGAGACTCCCAACTGGATTATATCCCCCATGGCAAACCCCACAGCAGCAAAGCAAAAGTGTATCTACACCCAAAGCTATCAGTTGCTTCAGGAAGTCACTCATTACCTTTATCTATCCTACAGTGATCAATGCAAGCAAGTGAACACATGAGCACTTGGCACTGAGCAGTACCCAGTAATCAGAAGCTGCAGGCTGCAAGGTGCTTCCCATCCCAGCTTTCCTAGTCCAGCCTTTCGTGTGCCTGCAAATAGGATGCTGCTTACATTATTCTTCTGCTGGAAACCACACAAACTGCCAACTCCCTGTCCGGGAGGCTGGTAAAACACAGGGCCACGATCACCCAGGGAAGTTATATCGTACCTTGACAGTCTCCTGGACCAACACTGCCTTCCACCAGCAAAGCAAACCCAAAACCAAATAGTTACTCTATGCTAATCAGCTATGTGGTTTGGTTTACTTCAGGCTATTTATCACCAGTGTGGGGAATCCCTATAGAAATAACATTTAATAGCACTCGAGTAGATTGCAGAGATAACCAGCTACAGTAATAAGTAGAAAGCAGCTTTCAAGCTGCTTCAAGGATTGTATTATAGGCAAGTGGATCACCACCAAATACCAGGCAGAGAAAACCGATACGATGGTGTCCGGGAAACAGAGTAGAAAAGAAATAGGTACAGCAGGCATGGCAACTTCCACTAACAATTGTTTTGTTAAATAGCTATTAAAACTTACGCCAGCAGAAAATTATATGAAAGCACCCACTGCCTTTGTAACACAGGAGCCTGTGCATACCAGCAATAAACCTACCAATGTTTTTTTCCTCTAGTATGATTTATTGACAGCTGCCTTAATTCATGCTTTGGATAGAGTAACCAGATTCCTCTAACAGTATTTAATCCTCCTCTTAGCACAGGAGCATACCCTAGACCAGAACACAGCTTACTCAGGAGTATATCCTGCTGGGAGATTAGCAGCGAGTTCTGCATAAGCCTGAGTCTCAAAGTTTCCCTATATAGACTGTGTTTAAAAACATCCATCATCGGACAGTACCTGGCCAAGCTCTGTTTCTAGGAGAAGGTTTGACTTCTTAACTGCATTCTCAGCCTTTCATGCTGCGAGGCTGTAAATCAGGAACATCAAGCTCCTGCCTTCCTCTCTGGCTGCAGTCCCTGGCTGGACTGTTAATGCCAAACATGCCATGTCCTCACCTCTCAGGCTATGCTGGCCATCCCTTGGCCACCGGAGCCGGGCAGAAGATGCAGGCTGGAACACTGTCACGCAGCACGGTACATCCACACTACCTGCAGGAAACTCGTCATTCAGGCTACCTACAAAACCCGTCTGCCTTGCAGAACTCAACATCTATGCCCTCCTAGCAACAGCCCCAGGCTAGCCTGTCTGCCCAGCACCGGGCAGTGCTGGAAGGACAGACAGGAGACCTATTAGGCTCAACCCATGAATGCGGAAGATAGGTACATCTTGAACTCACGCCAAGGAACCACACATGCCCAGATAATCCTCACCTTGTCTAATGCACCCTTACCCTGCTATCAGGCTTATAAAAAAAAAAAAAACCAAACCAGACAAACCCAACCCCAAGCATCCAAGCTACCAGGGAAGGTGACAGCCTGGACCAGAGTGTCCCAAAGCACAACAAGTGCCTTCTGAGCAAACGCTCCTCCAGTACAGACAGCAGCTTCTATCCACAGGCATGGATGTTGTGAGGTTAACATCAATCTACTCCAAGTGCTGAGGTATCCATGTATAAAAACACACCTCCTCTAACACAGTAATAAACAAATCATTAGTGCCTTACCTTTAATGTACTACATGGAACTCGGTTCACCTCTGCAATTCCACAATAGCTCGGCAAGGGTGTGCAAACCATGAAAAACACACCTGGTGAGGGATAGATTTTAAGATGAAGAGAATCACCACAAACAGAAATAATGTAGCTTGGCCCTTTAAAACCGATGAGATGGCATTAGCCAAAACCCCCACCACACAAGACATCCACAGATCTCAGACCAACTGTCTAAACTCAGCTCCAAAGCTACATGCTTTACATATTTCTCCTGCATCACATATCTCCATGAGGAGCTCAAGTTTTACGGCTGACGAAGATTACAGGGAACACCACAGCTACCAACTGTCCTACAGAAGTAAAGCATTTCTAATCCCTTTATCGAGTCCCCGTCTGGTTATCCACAATAGAATCAGTACATTATACAAAAAAAAACTTTTAAAAATCACTTTTTTTTCCACCACTTCCAAGCTCCAGCTAATGGGAAGCCCCATAAAGGACACTGATGCAGAACCAATTACCGAGGTCAGCAAAATCGATCTCGACTAATCCCGGCGCCTTTACATGACTCGCGGGGATAACGCAGTCACAGAAGGTGGATTAATAAACTCCGACAATTTACAGGTTAAGAAACAACTACGCTTCCACAGTCCTCATCCAGAAACTCCTGCATCTGCTTCAAGAGTGTCGCCATTTGAGGGAAAAAAAAGATAATATATTTTCAAGCAATAGAGTGAATGCATAGAACAGGCCCCATCGCAATGACCCTCTGAGTAACTCCAAAGGCCCAAAGGTGAGCAAAAACACCCTTCCATTACTTTTTTTTTTTTTTTTTTTTCAATAAACTCACATACAAAGTTACGTAAGCGAGGCTGGGGGTTTTGGGGTGATTTTTGCAGATCAGGGTACCAGTAATTTCAATAGCGGGGGAGGCTGGGGGCCAGGCTGGGACGGTGGGGGATGTATGCGTGCGTGTGCCCGGGCACACACTCGGGGCACACTCCACGGGGGGGGTGCGGAGCCGCCACCCCCGCCTCGGCAGCGGGGGGAGCCGCGCCCGGCCCCGGCCCGCAGCGCACGGCCGGCCCGCAGACAATAGCGGCGGGGAGCAGCCGCGCGAGGAAACACACAGAACTGCACCAGAAACAAGTAATAACGCTAACAGCAAAACGGAATAAAGCCACGCGAAGCGGAGGGGGCACCCCGAGCGGCTCCACACGAAGTTGCGCGGAGAAAAGGAAAAAAAAAAAACTGAGGAAGGGGAGGAAGGGCGGGGGAAGCGTGCGAGGACGCGGGAAGGGGAGGGGGGCTCCCGCACAACCCCCCCGGGGACAGCCTCCCCCCCCCCCCGCCCCGCAAAGGGCCTCCCCAAACTTTCGCCCACCCCTTCGCCCAACTCCGGCGGGGCAGACTCACCGCGGGCCCCGGCGGGCGGCTCGCCCCTGGCAGCGGGGCCGGGAGGGAAGGGAAGGGAGAGGGAAGGGGACGGGGAGGGGGAAAGAGGCGGCCGCGCCGGGTGCTCTCCGCCCGGGGAGGCGGGCAGGAAGGAGGGCTGGGGGCTGCGGGCTCGCAACCTGAGCAGCAGCGCCGCCGCCGTGCCCGCCCCCGTTCCGCGTCACAGTCCGAATGCGCCGCCGCGGAGCGGGCGGGGAGGGGAGGTGGGTGCTGTGGGGCGGAGGGTGGCACCGCCGGGAGCTCGGCCGGGGGAGAGTTTCAGCTGCGCTCGTCCCCAGTCCCGCGGAGGGCGGGGAAAGGCCGCGGAGGCCCGCGGAGGGCGGGGGCGGCTCCTCACCTGGCGGCCTGTCACCTCCCGCTCTGTCACCTCCCCGCTGCCCTTCCCGCGGTCCGCTGCTCTGCGAGAGCCGTCTCCTGGTCTGTAACGCGCTGCTGGTGTGCGAGGACACAGGCAGCTCTTTATGCTGAGGGTTTATTTTTATTTGAGGAGGATATTTCCTTCCCACGCGTGGAACTCCAGCGGGAAGGGCCTGTTTCGCTTGGGGTTGTGTTGG
This sequence comes from Podargus strigoides, assembly GCA_028020825.1. Classification (NCBI taxonomy): domain Eukaryota; kingdom Metazoa; phylum Chordata; class Aves; order Caprimulgiformes; family Podargidae; genus Podargus; species Podargus strigoides. The sequence goes on along the minus strand of CM051663.1, from coordinate 7,366,959 downwards.
TAGTACTCCCATCTCCAAGCAGTGACAGAGCACAAGCTGTCCAGCCACCAGAATCACAGAATCACAGAGCAGCCTTGGTTGGAAGAGACCTCTAAGATCACCCAGTCCAACCATTAACCCAGCACTGCCAAGCCACCACTACCCCATGTCCCTCAGCACCTCATCTACACGGCTCTGAAACCCCTCCGGGGATGGGGACTCCACCGCTGCCCTGGGCAGCCTGGGCCAGTGCTGGGGAACCCTTCCAGTGGAGAAATTATTCCTAATATCCAATCTAAACCTCTCCTGGCACAACTTGAGGCCATCACCCCTCGTCCTGTCACTGTTACCTGGGTGAAGAGACCGACCCCCACCTCGCTACCCCCTCCTTTCAGGGAGTTGTAGAGAGCAATGAGGTCTCCCCTCAGCCTCCTCCAGACTGAACACCCCCAGTTCCCTCAGCTGCTCCCCATCACACTTGTGCTCCAGACCCTTCCCCACCTCCATTGCCCTTCTCTGGACACGCTCCAGCAGCTCAGTGTCCTTCCTGTAGTGAGGGGCCCAAAACTGAACACAGTATTCAAGGTGCAGCCATACCAGAGCTGAGTACAGGGGGACAATCACTGACCTGCTCCTGCTGGTCACACTGTTTCTGATACAGGCCAGGATGCCGTTGGCCTTCTTGGCCACCTGGGCACACTGCTGGCTCATCTTCAGCCGCTGTCGACCAGCACCTCTGGGTCCTTTTCCACCAGGTGCTGCTCATCTGCATCACAAAATCTAGCAGCTCAACTTGAGCCCCACCAAGCGAGCACGAAGCCTCATCCTGCTCCTTGCCATCTTTCTCTGTTTCCTCCATGGTTGTGTGAGATGTGTACGTTTGATCAAGGACATGTCTCATACCATTCCCATGCTATGCCCTGGAAAAACAGTGGGAATGACAGCCCACCATTAGCAAACGAGCTCATGTGGCCTGTGGTCTGCATGTGGCTGAGTTTGAGGAGGCCCTTGGGAGTGAAGATGCATGATCCGTTGTGACTTGTTTTCAATTGCCATTTTTGTTTGAAGCCCTTTGGAAATGTGTACACGTGGTCGTCCAATGTTTCCAGTTGGCTTAACCTACACTGATGATAAGCCTGCAGGTGCGTATATCCCACTAGCCCTGGCAGTGGCCAGGTGATCATGCCCACAAAGACAGTAACAACACTGACTTTAACATTCATGTCCTGCCCCACCAGAGCTGAGCAGCCTCACCTCATGAAACCAACCCCAAAACCACTTTACAATACTTCTCAAAAGACCTTGCTGCTGGCCAGAGCACTGGGCAAAGGCTGCAGGTAATTCCTGTATATCATGTTGTGTCTCGGTAGAACAGAAATAACAATTCTGTGTACAGTGCAGAAGAGTTTCTGCTGAAAACTCTGTGCGTGAACGTGGCATCGTCTTCAAAAACATGCGCTGTTGATCCTGTTTAAATCAACTGAAATAATAAAAATGGTTTCAGCACTTGTGCAACATGGTCATTTTGGAGGCTGGAACATACCAGTATTGTAAAGCCTTTTCAACCAGGGTGTAAAGCAATAGTTTTTCTTATGCGGCTCCAACAGGGTGAGGCACATGAGAGCAGGGATACTGGAAATATATTTTCATTTGAGTTCCTCCCACCCCTGTAAGACATGAAGCAGATCACTCGTAAGTTCCGACTCAAGAAGAGGGGTCAGGCTCAGTGATGGCTCAGGAAAGAGCACCATCTAGTGAAAAGCCACTTCTTGCAGAAACTCTGTCCCCTACAAGTCTCCAGCCAGTGACTAACCCCTCCCAGCCCAGCCCAAACCTACCTCATCACATCTGAGGCAATCATGTGCGAGGTAGCGTGGTAACAGATAACAGATGCCTAAAATTTTCCATAACATGCACAATGAGATCTTCAGCTGCACTCTCTTGGTTGTCCATCAAGGGAATGTTTCTTCTCTGCTTGTCAACTCCAGCCTGGCAAGTCAACCTCTGTCTTCTGCTGCCTCATGTGGAGCTGACACCATCCTGGTCTTGCTGCAGGGGCCCCCCAGTCACATTTTGGGGATCAGAAGCCCCAAAGAGAGGGCTCAACCTCCTGTCTGAGTCTGTACCGGCTGTGTATATGCCCATACATATGGGCTCACATGTGCTGGTCTTGCAAACAGCTTGGAAGTTTTGGGGAGCCTTTTCAGCACAAGGGTGTAAAGATAACCTGCCAGCAAGGCTGTCCAGGAGTATCTACCATAGTCATAAATATTCTAAACCAGGAGGGAAGGAAATTAGCATGGAAAAGATTGAGGAAAGATAATGCAGCATCTTAGCACCAAAGCAAGAGGATCAGTTGATGCGCCCCATTCATCCAAGGTGTTATGGCCCTTTCAGTCGAGGAGGGTGAATCAAAACACAGACAGAGAATGTGTAATTTTTCCTATCAGAAATATTCCCCACATGAGTGGGCTTCTCCATCTGCCCGCATGTCCCCAGAGCACCAGGTGCTGGTGGTGACTTAGGGGGGGAAATTAGCAAAGGTTGACAGGGCTGTGGGATGGGTAGACATCTCCCCAGACTACAAAGGAGTTAGACAGAGGCACAGTTCAGATCTGAGCCCAGGTCCCCTTTGCCTGTTGGAGGGCTTGTAGTGCCCCAGGACCAGACACCAGTGAGCATCTGCCACGAAAAGTCTGTGTCAGCCACTTCAGATGTCCAGCCCCTGCTCTCGGCAGCACTTAGTACATCTTTGTACATCTCCCTTCCCCAAGATGTAGTCTGCACACTACTTTTGTCTTTAAATTGTCATCCACCCCCAAATTCTTTATCTCAAAATATCCTGTCTGTACCCACATATAACCACAAACCAAAACAGAGAGGCAGCAGATGAAGGGAACTTTGTGCAGCAGCTTTGTGGATGCTAGCCTCCTGACAAGCCATTTGCCTTCAAATCATCTGTGACACTGATTCCCCTGGGTTTCACCATTTGCCATACATCCAGGCCTGCTTTTCAAACACTATACAAAGACAATAAAATATGTCAGATGTTCTTTCATTGCCTTTTTCAGGTTTTAATTTGTCACAAGCTTTGCTGCAGGGCTCCCTACTTCTTGCTAGGGAAGTGGATTTAAGTGCGAGTTGCACTCGTGAATGAGACTGGAATTTGGATCTGCACAACATAATCTGAACATTTGTGTGTAGTGGCATGAATTAGCAATATGAGCACATTGTTCCCATTTGCAGGAAATTAGCTGTCCTTGCAACTGAATAGAAAACAGAGTGCAATGTAATGATGGAAGCAGCAACTGTTAAAGATTTCATCGTGTTCAAGCAGCTACAAAACTAAGACACTGAGCATTAATGTGGCTGAGAACAGCACACTGCTTTCTTTGTGTTTCAGATTGTTTGAAGCCGGTGCCTGGTAGTTGAGATAACAGCAGCTACACCTGAAGAGATTTGAATATCATTTTTCTTCTTCTTGTGCTACCAATGTCATCTCTGAAGTCCCGCAAGCAGCATATTCTTTTCTGCAAAATTATGGACTGTGGTTGAGAGCAGCCTCCAGGAGAAGTTTCCCCATTCCCATGAAGGATTTATCTCAGTTAACATGTAAAAGTTCTTAGTGTGTCACAATCACCAGACACTGGAGTTCGCCCTTAGGACAGGAGATAGCCTGGAATGGGTGAACTGCAATAAAACCCACTCAAACCACAACACAAACACTTATAACCTGCAATATTAAATTAATGAAATAAAAAAAAATTCCCTGGGTTCTTCTGTTGCCCCTCCGTAGGATATCTGGGGGGCTTTGGTGGAAGGAGAAGGGGAGCACTCTTGCACATAGCTGTCACCCACCGCATACCTCAGCTGCTCATCACTGCTTTTTCTGATTATTTCTCAATTCTGGGAGGCCATGCTTATCAGTAGCTCATGCAGATGTCATTTTAGTTAGTTGCTCAATTGGTAGGGCACATCTAGCAGGTCCACCTCTGCAGCTCACAGGGCCCCTCCGGCTGCTGATAAGCTGTGCTAACACCAAGCTCTCAAAAACTCCCTCTTACATATATCACTGGAAGACTTGACAGAAACACTGCCTTTTTCTTCTGGTGAAAAATTTCTAGTTACTAATGTTTAAAGGACCTGAAAACAGGAAAGGGAACATCTCTGATGGCAGTCCCAGCAGAACCACAACCCCAAGCATTTGTGACAGGCACAAATAATCTTATTTCATGTCATACTTGCTTTAGATATTCTCAAGACCAAAGAAATAGTGTGGTGAGCTTCATGTTGTACCTGTACCTCTTGCCTCTCTAGGTCTGTATCTGCAACTTGCATGCAGTTAACACAGAAACTAGAAGTAAAAGCAACCAAACAATGAGAAGAGCTTCACATTCTGTTTTGCTGACCCACAGGGATAAGGTGTGTGCAGGTGTGTTGCAAAGAAGGTGATGTTTCCTTCCCTTTGCCTTCCTCCTGCCTGGGCTCAGACATAATAGTTGCTATAATAATAATAACTCAACACACAGCCTCCAACTGCCTTCACCAGACCATTTGCTTGTCCCAGCAGTGAGACTCAAGCCATACCTGTAGACTCACCCTCTGTTCAGCCCTGTAGGATAGGTATTAGATGGAACAGAAAAGGAAGGATGGAAGAAGACTTGCAGTCTGCAAACACTGGTATCATTAAGCCTCCTGGAAGGATTTTCTCTTCTCTCTGCACACCGGCTCTTTTGCACTTCAGCTTTACAGTTCATGTTTTTTCAAAGGACACCATTAACAGGCGTCTGCTTTGGCCATCCTGTTCTTTTCAATATACCTTTTAATTTAATACTATTCTATTTCTGTCTTCAGCAAGGGTTGTTGTCCAGTTACGTGCAAAGCAAGGGATAGGCAAATCTTTGCCAAAAGGCTTTACTGAAGTATCAGAAAACATCCATCAAATGGATTTACAAAACTGAATTATGTGGGACCCCAGGAGTAAAAAATGACAAACACCGAGAGTTAAATTGATAGCAGACCAGGATAAAAGCTTTTAGTCAATGCAGGCTATAAAATTAATCAAATGCAGTATACTCCCCAAAAATTAGAGCAGTTTCGTCATCCCTTGCACTCTACTCAATTTCAGATCTAAATAACATACAAAGTAGATTAAAATGAATCAGTACAGCAGATCCCACAGTAAAGCAACTAATCAAGGAAGCAACACATGCATTTGCAACCAATTATTTATTGCCACCACCACGTGTGGCCAGGATGTGAACGCATATGGCATCCCTGGCTTCTCTTGAACCCATGCCAGAGCTGATGGGTGTATTTGTTTTTTGTGTCAGGCAGTAAGAGAAACTGTTAATGTCGAGGTCACTTGGAAATATTTGCTTGAAGCTTGCAAATATTACAAAGGGTGAAACAGGCCAAAATTTTATCTATAGTGTGGATGTGCAATGGTATCATTTTCTCTGTCTAGGACATGAGTGCTCCATCTCTGACTTCCAATATTCACGTTTTCTCTGTACTTGTAGGACTGGATGAGACCTTCCAAGCTACAGAACATGCGAGAGCAGAGTCCTCCAAGTGTTGGGAACCAGTAGCCCACAGGTGATGGTAAATATTTCCAGCTTATCCAAACATGTAAACACCATCTCCCCTTCAAACCCCTGCATTAAATACCCACCCAAGCTTTTCCTATTGATGTTTGTGAACCTGCCAAATGAAAAAGAAGTACCAAAAGAGATACCTTCCTCTGGAAGGCAAATGGGGAGAATGTGAGATTCACCAAGATCCAAATGCAGCTTGGGAACTCACATCTCAGACCGTCAACTTCAGGCATATTCACAAAATCTATGGGCTGAACATGGACTGCTTTAAAAACTACTCTGAATTTCCATCATCAGCCACCCACCAACTGTTTTGCCAACACCTCTGTGTTACAACATGTACCTGTAGCAGACTGTGGTAGTTGGCTTCATATCTTATGAACAAAGTAGGTTCACTTTATTGAGATTTCCAGGGCTAGAAAGCCAGAAAGTTCCTCTCCTCATGTTGTGAAGCCTCATTTTCTCACACAAAAGTTCTGTACCCATTGCCTCTCAGCCCAGCTCTGCAAGATGACATACACCCACCAGATGGTCCTAGTACTTCTGCACCAGAACTGCTGATGTGCACAGGGTCAGCAAAAACACGCTGTGCTTTTCCTCAGCTTAACATGCTTCCAAATCACAGAAAAGTACAAAAGGGCATTGAACATCTCTGTTCAGCAGCATGAACAGTTGGCCTGTTAACAAGTGCAGATCTCTTGTGGCAGTGGGTTAAAATAACTTCAGCTCTCCAGAGGGGAAAAGAAAGCTGATTCACCATGCACTGTAAACCAATGCCATGTGGGTCCTTGGAAATCAAAGATGCCAGGAGGGACAACAGGGACTTGTGCACTCACTGTCTGCTGTGCATGCAGTGTAGTGATGAAGTATGGTTCAGCATGGCAAGCAGAATGTCGTGACACGAGGTGCCACTGGTCATCAACTTTTATTATTGCACTGCTTCCCTCTGCCCTTCCTCTGAAGAGTTAATTCTGAATATATATGAACAGCACATGGCTTTGGTAGGGTGGTCATCCCCACTGCCAGAGGATGTTCTTGAGGAGAAACCAGGCTCACACTCTTCTCTCCACATTTCTCAGACCAGGACAGCCACCATAACAGCACCATTTCTCCCTTCCCCTCTCTGCCTTCACTGGCAATAGCTCTGGCTGTCTGTTTGCAGCAGCAGGTGTGTGGGACATGCTGGGAGGTGGACACATCTTAGGGCTGGCATTCTGGCTTGTCAGGATCTCTCTTCACTCCTGTAATGCTAGACCACTTCTCATTCACTTCTTAGCAGCTTAGGCTAAGAAACCCATTACATTGGCTGTGTCAAGAATGGGATACGGCATCTCTGGCATCCCAGGCTGGCCAAGTTGTGTTTTGCAACACACACTGCTGTGCTTTTGTGTGGAAGGGATCTATTTCACATTAAGCAGCCGTCATACAGTATTTTTGATCACCATCTGTAAGCAAATCCAAGAAAAGCTCATTCCAAGGTCAGCTGGGTATTTCTGCAGACTTATCTTCAGCCTTGCAGGCTAAGAGCAGGCCACCACACTGGCCATTTAAACCTCTGATAGATCAAACAGAGACAAAACTGATCCAGACTGGCAAGAAAGAGATTAGGATCAAACAGCCCCTCCATCCCTGCAGCTCTGTATTGACAGGTGTCCAGGGTGTCATTACAGTCGGCAGACAACTTCAACTAATGAGGTCTTTGTCTTCACAACATTTTTTAAATTATTTTTTTGCCAATACAGACCACTTGAACGATCCTTAGACATATTTGAGCTTGCTCTTAGTTAAGTTGTTGAGTATATTATTGCGTACCTGCCCCAGTCAGCGAGGCGGGCAGGGGCTGTGGCAGAGGCTGTCTCGGGTAACCTGCCAGCCTGGAGATTTTGTTTGTGACTGATTAAATAACCATGTCATCTGAGAACTTCAGCAAAAGCTGTATTTCTCTTTTTATTAACTTCTTCCTCCTCCCACTGTCTGCCTGGGTTAGGCAAGAGCAGAAAGTAACTTACGTGCTTACAGCAACAGATCAGAAAGTTGAGAGGCACCTCATCAAGCAAGACTGCTTGACTGAACAGGAGATTAAATGCCTCACATAATAAAGGTCTCAATTATAAAAAAAACCTTTGATGCTACATAGATATACAGGATTTGATGGTGTTTCTCCTCCATAACTATAACCTTCAAAATCCTTTGCTTTGATTATGACTCTCTCTCCTTTGTAGTACATTTCCAAATGTTAGCATCTATTTTCGCGTGTTTGTCACAAGCCAAGAGCATTGGTGCATGTATATATTCAACTCCAAACCACACCCGAGGGTTTAGTTTTACATGGGGAGAGAAGTTAACATCCCTGAAACAGTCCCTCATTTGTTCCACCAAGATGGGAATAAAGGTGCACGTAGCAAACTTTGTCCTGCAAAGCATTAGGCATCTTGGGATGGTGTTAACATCGCTGTTTCTCACTGAAGAGGGTGAAATTACACTTATTACAAATTGGGAACACTGTTTATTCGATTGGCTTATGAAGAGCTGTTGAAAGCCTGTATGTATGTAGACAAACAGGTCTCTCCCTCTACATTATTCTGATGTACACACTAATCCAAATATCAATAAAACTATTTGTAATTCCTTTACATCTGCGTAATGATTAAAACCACAGACACTCCTGCCACACGAAGTATCTGATTCTGAAAGTGAAATCAGGAGGCTCATCTCTCTGTGCCAACATATGGGCACATCAGGTTACTCCTGTAATCACATTCAGTTCCTTTTTTGAGCATCTTTAAAATGAAAAGAGGAACTGAGTTATTCTCTCAGCTGTTGTGGCAACCAGAAGAATAAAGCAAAAGTTGCAGCTTGGGCTGAAACCCCTGGGTAAAGAAAATAGTTTGGGGCCAGGAGTTTGCAGCTGTCCATGTTACAGAACATGGACAAGATGAAAATATCTTGCTGTGCATATGTATGGTTATTTTGAAATAATCTGTACTTTAAAAACAATTTTGTAACTAAGAATCCATGGGCAGAATTTGCCAGTTCATTTACTGTGACTCTATCTGATAATTACTTGTGCAAATGATTGTTTAGATATTGAGCTGTTTATTCTCACGCAGAATTTAATTGTGTGGGATGTGACTGCTAATGATGGAAAAGCAATCCCTTCTAAATATCTGGACCTCAGCTGATACCTACAATCTCTGCATAACAGCAATTTTTCCCATCTCTTATTACATTCAGATGAATCGTGTCAATCCCCTCTTCTCAGCTGTGGCACCCTCTCAGCTATCACCCTCAGTCTGCATTGATGGGTATCTGGAGAATAACCCATGGTGTTCCCTGCTCCTCAGACCTGAACATGCTGCTTTCACTACCTGTCTCTTCTAGCACAGGCATCAAGAACCTGGAAATACAATGCCCTACAAGCCTCTGAGACATTTTCCTACAAACAGCAGACATCTAACTACCCACCCTGATATCATTTATCGTAAGTCTAAAAGAGGGGACAAGAGACAGCTCCAGAAACTTAACAGGCTGTGGAGGGTTTAGATCTTTGTGTAAAACTGCATTGAAACGAAGTGCCATGATGATTGTTGTAAAAGTGAGAATGAAGATGTAGACTAATCACTTTCCCTCATCTAGAAAGGGTGTTGGTGGTTTTCAATGTTTTGCTGTATGCATGGCTTGTGCAATAGGGCTGACTGGAGTGTGCGCTGAAAGACTGAACGAAGAAGGGAACTGGTTGTGTTTGGCAGGGAAGATGCGCATGATGTGTCTCGTTACTATGGCTATGCAGGATCACAGAAGTTAACATCTATTAGATCATGTATCAGGCTTCCCCACACCCTCACACTTCTTCTGCTAGTTCAATTCATTCCTGCAGTCCATAGTGTTCCATCTTTTTTTTTTTTTTTTCCCCCCCCTCAGAGATTTCTGTGATCTAACACCTCACAGAGCTATGTCTGGCTCTCCTGCCTGCTATCCTTTTCTTTGAATGCCATGTAGGCATTTGCATGTGATCCACACTCACTAGAACGGGAGCAGCACTTTATTTTCTTTGCATCCATTATTCAGCTCTTGCTTTGCTCTGAACCCCCCAGGGCCAGTCACGGTAAAGCTGTTACCCCCGTGCACGTGCACACCACATGCCTTCCCTGGGCGATTTCCACCTTAACTCAGCATCAGCTGCTTAGCTCAATGGCTGCAACAAGAATAATGAATTAAAAAATAGGGTAGCAGGAAGCATTATTAGTCCCCAGGGAATTCACTGCCTCCTAAAGCACTATTTCCTCAAGCTTTTAGATCAGGTCTTACTGCTGTTGTTTTCTTCTGCTCGTGATGTCATAAGGAGCCCAATGTCTTCTGCATTTTTCCCATCAATTACTTCTTGACCCCTGGACTCTTGTCCAACCAGCCACTGTCTCTCCTTGCTGCTTGCTTTAGGCAGACTGTCTAAACCAGGCTTATACTCTACACTTCTGCTGTGCTTTTAGCAGTGCTGTTCAAGGGTGTCCTTGGGAAAAAAAAATTATGAGAAGATACACACTCTGGCTGAGTCTGCAGAGGCAGAAAGGCTATCACTGCTGGTGCTCTGATGCAATAGGAGCAACAGCCAGACCCATCCTGAGTTCAGTTTTATGGGTTAGAAGGATCATTTTTAAATTGCATAAGTTATTCAGGTGCCAGCACTGATGATGTAACATCAGTTGATTACCATTAGTTTTTCACCCAGTACACCCATGCCGCTCCCTGATTCAAACTGGAAAAGGAGTGACTGCAAATATACAAATACCTCCAAGGAATAAAAGTTTTGGTAGTCCCCTGTGAGCCTGATGTTCTGTGGTAGGGGACTGAAAGATTGGACCTCTTATTTGCAGCACAACATGCTGTGGATAAGAGAGCTACTGATCTCTTCCAGAAATGAGCCGCTTACGTAAAACAACTGAGAAGATAATGCTTGTGCTGCTGCACATGTCCTTTCTATTTAGGGATGGAAAGGAAAGTGATAACTGAGGACGATTAGCTTCTGTGCTTGGCACCACCTTGCCAGCGGGTTGTGAAGTCACACTTTCAGTTGTTGAACTGGGAATGAGATTCTGCAAGGACATAGATGGGAAATGTATGGTGGCCCACCTATATATTAATAATAGGAATTAATTAACACTTGCATTCAGAAATATTGGAATAGCTAATGAAAGAAGCCAGAATTACTGAACAAATTGGTAAACTGAGACAGAAAGTAGTAAACCTTAGCCTCATTTAGGTTCTGGCCCTGAGCATCCTACAAGGTTGATGGCAAAACTGAGAGTACTCCAGGCTGGTCTGAATCTGCATCCACATCTAACAGCTTCTATGTCAGGCAACACTGCTAATTCAGTGGCTGGATCCCAGAGAGCCATTGGGAAGGCATCTCCCCAACACATACACACCCTCTGATGACTGCATGTCCACTTGGACAGTAAAAAGAGGTGTAACTTCAGTTGTAACAAGCTGGATGTGCACTGCCACATTTCATTCTGACAGAGACAGACTGGGGCACACAATCTTCATCTGAGTACACAGTGAGAGCACCCCTTGGTACTGGGAGTAACAAGATCATAGAACACAGGCACAAGGAGCAATTTGTCTTCATAAATCTAAAAGGCAGGCATTGAAAAAATGCCAGATTTCTGAAAAATTAACACCCTCTTTCATGATCAAATGAAAAAGGCCCTCTGTCCTTTAAAAAAACCCAAACATTTTAAGCTATCCTAAAATATATTGAAAGGTATTTAAAGAAATTAAGTTATTTTAAAAAGAACTGTTGACTTTACTGATAGTGCCCTACTTATTTTTCCACATTGATGCCTTTTTTAAGAGTAGCAACTGGTATATATAGTCACCTCTCTGTTTGTTTCACTAAAGCAAAGGCACAGCTCAGCTTTGTTTTCACAGATCCAAGCATTTCAGACATCAAAGGCAATGGAGTATTGCTCCATCACTGAATACATGCAAACTGGCCTGGGATGTGAAACTGCAGCAGGGCAGCTATTCTTATGGATTTCAATGTTCAGTCCACTTTATATGTTTGTTTTTTTTTTTTTTAATCATCTTAGTAAACACACAGAAGGTTAAAAGCTTTGACAAGGGTCAGCCCAAAGCAACATCGTCCCAGCTGGAAGGGCAGGTGCCACGGACTGCAGAGGGGGTAAAGTTGGAGCATTTAGGGTAGGAGAGCAGACCATGCCCTGGTGAGAGGTGGCCACTTTTTAGAGCTTACCATGTCTGAGAGAATCCAGATTTCATTTGGGTTGCTTTCTTATAAAAACCCTTTATATCACACAGTCTTAAAGATATCTGGGTTGGAGTGCAGCAGCCCCTTGGGGGCCTGCATTTACTAGCACTGGTTAGTGATGGTTCATCTGGTGACGATGGTGAGTTTGGAGGCGAGGAAGGGAGGGACGCAGCCACTTACATCACCCCTTGCAGAGAGCAGAAAGCATGGCTGTGACCCAACACTTTGCAACACGCCTGGGGATCCCAGAGCCAAGACATGACACCATGGAGAAGAGAGAAAAACACACGCCAAAATGAGGAGCATGCTCGGGAGTGAAGACCTCAGCCCTGGAGTAATTTCTAAAGCATACAGCAGTGGCCTCTACTGGCTCTGATCAGGACATCAGTTTTGTTTCTTTTTGCTGCTTTTCTCCCTGCTCTGATGGGTCTGCCTGCAGCAACAACCAGGCTTCGCAGGGCATAGGTCCCCATTTCCCAAGGGAAAAGAAAGAGCCAGAGAGGAAGAAGTGAGTTTGCAGGATGCACGACAGCACCCATCAGGACCTCTAAACTAACGGGGCTATTTTGGCACATCCCACATGTGACTGAGGAGGAGTTTGGCAAAGTTTGGTCCAAGTTCCTGAGTAGTCACCTGAAGTGAACCTGCAATGTGCTGCCTTTTGGGGTAGAGCAGCTGTGCAGCTTTCCTAATGTCTGTGCCCAACCTCAGTGCTCCTCCAAGCCTTGTCAGTCAGCCCTGGATCAGGCAGGAGTACAGGTACCAGACCAGCTTCTCCCCTAACACTCCCCCTGCCCATCCTCAGTAGCGGGGAGACTCAAGCGGAGTACAAGGGCTGCCCTCCTTCCACCAGCCCAGCTCTGAAGGATGGGACTTTCAGGAGCCACCTTTTCCTCCAAAGGACCTCCCTGCCTCCTGCCACGTTTCTGTTTCTGCCCATGCTGCCTGCAGGCAGAGTGACAGGCCCCTCTGGTTTCACAGAGCAGCTGCCTTCACATGTACATCTTTAGTTTCAAGATACATTTCTACCCAGAATTATTACTCTGAGCCATGCATCCTTTGGCCACTGAATTTCAGATGGCTCTAAAAGATGCTGTTACTGACCTCTTCTGCCATCTTCTGTTACTGCTCTCTTTCTGCCATCCTCACAGGAAACATCCCACACTGCTCTGTGTTTCGAGGAGAGGCATGGCCAGGAGAGTGCCATGGCCAGCATCATCCAGCCTGGCTGGGAGCAGCACCCATAATGTATAGCTCCCCCTTTAATGCCTTGGCTGCTCCTCCCACCACCTGCCATCACTGCTGTGACCCTCTCAAGAGCACAGACCGGACACCTTCCAACAACAGCTACTCCTTTAAGACCACGTTATTGTATTTATGTATTTATGATCAACAGCCCAGAGCAGCTGATAAACCCTAAATGCTAGGGCTATAGGCAGAGACACGGTCACTTGTGGAAGGCTGCCTGCATCTGCTCCCCAGCTGCTTGCTCCCCCGGGCCATCTGAGAGGATATTGGTTAAGGTTGCTAAAGGCTTGTGGGAGAGCTGCAGCAAGCTTCCCCCCATATTAAGCAGTCTTTAATTTGGCCCTGGCTGGGAGGAAGTGACAAGGACAATGCAGAGATCAGACACTCAAAATTTTTGTGCTCAGTGTGAATATTTTACATGCTTGTCAAGCTGTGCAGTAAACGACGAAGGGCTGTAGCCAGCTGTAATTTAACACAGTGGGATCAATCCAATATGAAGAGCAACAGACTGTATCTTTCCTCCATATGGACATCTAAACAAACGTTTTATTGATTTAAACATTTCTCATCATTTATGGGAACTATTTATCACCGTGGTCTTTTAAAGCATCCCATTTTGTACTTTAAAGCTGTAGGTGGGTTCAAGGATCATATAAGCTTTTTCAACTTAAACTGATTAAAAATTGCAGCAAAACAGGAGACAGCATCACTCTGAGGACATCTGCATAATTATTGCACTTAATTACTTGCTTTGCACTGAAGTTGCTTTTAGCACTTGATAGGACAAAAAATTGAAGCAGCTCCAGATCTAAATAAGTTGAAACAGGAGAGCCAGAGCGGGTAATGCATATGGGTCTGAGGGCTGTGGGCACTGGGGACATCTGTCCATCCCTCTGACTGCTTTTGTAGAACTCCCACGTAAGGCTTCTTACAGCAAGCATTGCAAAATGGAAGATGCTGTTCTACATGCAGATCCCACACCTTCTTCTAGAGCACTGCTGTATCAATACCATCCACATGGTTTAACCTTGGGACAGAGGCAGGGTTATTTACTGAGCTTAATTCTCTTCCTAGGGAGTCTCAGTCTTCGTGTTTTGAATTTTAACGTTTGCTCTTGACACAAAAAGTGGTTTACCGTAGCTACTGAACCCAGATGTTCTCCCTTTGCTGATCTTTCTGCAAGGATAAAGCAATGAAAACTCAGCCTACTTGCAAGTCTGTCTCCCTCCTGCAGCATCTTCTCAGCTGAGACTTTTTTACCTCTTTAAGGATCTCTTTCAGATGCTAACAAGTTCTGCTTTCCAAAATGTTCCAAACTCTTTCTCCAAATAAAATAGGCCTAAAAATTACCAGATTTGAAGCAGATTCACTAGTTTATTTTCTTTGTAAGTTTGAACCTGTCCCACTCACAAGTTTTTCTTCTTAGCAGTGAGGGATAGAAACTGCTATTAAAGTCAAAAGCTGAGTTGCTTATTTAATCCAATGACTCCAGGAGTTGAGGCTTTAAGAAAGGAAAGGGAACACTGTGAGGCTTGTGATAGCATTGCAGGAGTTGGCAACAACGCTGGTGCTTAACCGTGGGTGTTGCTGTGAATACTGGCTGCCATTCGGCTTCACGTCTCGGCAGGGGATGGAAAATCCGGCAAAGCTCTTTTTTTTTTTTTTCTTTTTTTTTTTTTTCTTCTTGCCTCTGTCCGTTGTTGCAGGAACAAAAGCATAAATCACAGGTCCCTGGCACCAGGTGGGAGTTTGCACTCTGCTGGGTCCTGGTGCTAAATTACATTCCCTCAGATTGTTTGCTCCCTTGTTCATCAGCCAGCAAGAAACATGAGGATGCGAAGGGTGTCTACACGTAGGAGTGTGTGTCTGTGAGTGACTGCGTGTTTGTCTTTGGTCCCACACCCAGCACTGTCAGGGCCAAAATGTATTAGAAAAGTGTTTAAAAATGGTAGCTTAGGTTACTCTACCTCTACTACAATAACAATGTAGTGGAGGGGATGTGGTAGTGGCCTGCTGGTCCAACCAAGAGTTAAAACATGATGCTGTGAAGTGCTGAAAATTTAAGATAGGCAAGTCTGACCAGACCTGGGATGTGTGGTGCTTTGTACATGTGCTGAACTGCATCTGTCTACCACACAGTATCCAAAGTGTGACTGCGGTGTCAAACTGGTCTCTGGTCCAATCTTAAAAAATGACACAATCTTAAAATATCATGCTGTGAAGGGCCTTAAGGTTTTCCTTACTACAGCACACTGCTCCCAGACAGGACCTGGTTCCCTTGATGATCCCTGGCAGCATCTGTGTGACATTTCTGTGGGCAAGCATCCTCCCTGCCAGGGGCAGGCAGCCCTGGACTTGCAGTTCAGCCCTGTCTGGGGTGACCAAGCTGCTGCTCTGACCCAGCCCTGCTTTAGTCCTGTTATTCACCACAGTCATGTTTGAGCTGCTCTTTGGTATCCTTTAACATCTGACTGTCAGCCAGAGAAGATCAAGTCTAAAAAGGTGCTCCGAGTGTTCTGCAAGAGCTAACTCCAAACTGGAAGTCTCAGTAGTTCCTATGCCCAACCTAGCTCTGTGCAACGTTTTGAAATAGCCACATTTCTAAGTCAAATGTCACTAAAGACCTGAAGGCTGAGGAAGGAGCTGAGCACATCGTCCCACAGTGCATCAGCCCTGCAGTGGAACTGTGCTGCTTTACCCTCTCCAGACCCTCTCCAGGGTGAGTGGGTGCTCAGGAGTGATGCTGGCCTGGAGAGCAGTCCCAGCTGCAGATGCTGGCTGAGATGAGCCTGATAAGGCTGTGCTTACCCAGCCACTCATGGCTGTTATTATTTTGCTGTTTATTCAGTGCTGAGCAGCTGAGCTCACAGCCCAGCTGTGCCAGGCACAGGATGTACCGTGTTACCTGCCCAGAAGCACACCCAGTCACTGCAGAGAGCAGAGCAGGAGCTTTCCCCTGGGCAGGAGAGGGACAGGCACAGGCGTACCCGGGTGATCAGCAAGCAGATCCCTGCTCCCACATCCCTTCTCTCCCAGGAGAGGGCACTTTCCAAACAGGAAAGATTCACCTAGTGCCACCTGAGCAGAGTCAGGGATGAATCCCTCATGTTCGACATTTCTGGTTGTCCCCGTACCCCTTCAGACACCACCAGTAGTAACTTTTGGAGTTTAGGTAGTGCAGACACAGCTGACAGGAACTCATTCCAAAGTGACATCATTTAGCAACAATTCCTAAGAAATAGGTCCCAACTAGCAGTGAGGAGTTGTGCCTCCAGGCAAACAGATGCTGGTTCGAGGCTGTTATCAGGTAAAGAGTGTGGGTGAAAAACCTTCTCCATAGCTTGTCTGTTGCCATGAGAAAAAGCAAACACAGCAGGGACAAGGCTGGACTCCAAACAAATGAGGCTGTCAACTGGCTGGCACCTCATCCCTGCGAGGGATGGTGATGAGATCCTTCCTTCTGATGAGGGCAGGGGCTATGCAGCACCAAAGTGGCTCAGCTCTTGGCAGGCAGCTGCTCCAGCAAGAGCAAGCATCTCTGGATCCAGGGACCCAACACTCCTGGGAAGGTAACTGCTGCTTAGATACTTCCAGAGGGAAAGAAAAGCAAAAAGAAGTTGAGTTTACATTTGCTTCGCTTCTCTCTTCTCTCTCACTATACGCATACAGAAGCAGTGGGGCTCATTGGCACTGCCCATGGTGGGAAGCATCAGCCATCTCTTCTCGTGTCCCCTGTTCCACTTTGCAGCATGATTTCCATCTCTCTGATTATTCATGCACTGAATTATTGCTGGAGGGATCACACCAAAAACTGAAGGTCACCTTGGAGGCGTGCAAGTCCCTGAGCAAGCAAATGAAATCCTGCTCCGTGTTGCCGTCTCAGACAGCTCCAGCTCTGTGCTTATGTCTTGGGCTGAGAGGTTCTTAAAAGGCACCATAGATCTATTTGTGACCTGGCCTGACCAAAGGTCATGTTTTCACGAGAATATTTTGGAGTCAGAACTCTTTCTTCTTTTTAATAAAAAAAAAAAGAAAAGAAAAAGAAACAAAATGAAAAGCAATGAAAAAGTTGAACATTTGCTCAGGGTTGATTTTTCCAGCTCTTTTGCAGCACCTTCAGGCAGCCAGGACATGGGCATATACGGCAGTCTTACTTAGGGATAGACAGTGATAAGTCCTTCTTGTTCAACTAGTACTCAGGTGTCTATCAGGTACTGCATTTAGCTGTCTGCATTTTGTGTAACTGTTCAAGCTCTTTATTTTCCACTAAGCATGAATACTTGGTCATTGTTCTACAGTGGTGCTGCACAGTTATGTTTAAAGAAGCCATCTACATGACATGGACCATCTACCATCTACCTGGTCTCCCTGAGTGCTCCCTCAGTGACACTTGGCAGTGGGCTGTCCTCAGAGCTTGGGCCAGGAGCAGCAAACCAATGGATGCCACAGAAGCTCAGAGCAGGACTAAGCCCTATCATAGACTCATAGAATGGTTTGGGTTGGAAGGGACCTTAAAGATCATCTCATTCCAACCCCCCTGCCATGGGCGAGGACACCTTCCAATAGACCAGGTAGCTCCAACCCCATCCAACCCGGCCTTGAATACTTCCAGGGAGGGGGCAGCCACAACTTGGAAATGTTCTCTAATTTCAGATTATGTGATATGAAAAACATGGTCTGGAAATCACATGAGCGCCAGCTTTCTCATGAGGTATCTGACTAGTCCTGCTTCCAGCTGGACAAGACAAAAGCATCTTTATTACTATTGAGCAAGCCTGTGTGTCCATCCCTATGGAAAAGATCAAACCCTGTGTTTTGGCAGTGGTGTTTGTGGTCACATGCTGACCTGTCTCACTGTCTGATGAGAGCTTCTGACACTGTGGGTTTACATGTAGCCAGGGAGGATATAAGCATGAGTCATGTAACTCCCAAACTGTGTGTTTTCTTCATTAGCTTCAACAGAAAGCCATCACACACTTTGCAAAACCAAAAGCTTGTGGGTTTCCTTTTCGTTTTACCCTGGGGGCTGGGTGAGAGGAGGAGTCTATCTAATCCCTGCTAGTGAAATTCCTGTTGCAAGGCACACATGCGGGTGCAGCTGGCATCCAGCTGGATCCTGAGGGGAGGGGGAACATGGTTTGGGGGACGGTCAGTTAATCACAGGGATTGCAGAGCAGTGAATGCAGTGTTGCATCTGGCGGATCCCTGAAGGACTTCCAGGTAACAGGAATATGGATGGCTCCTCATTATGTTTATGTATATGAAAGAGTAATACTATATATCATCAGTATTATACCAAACTCCAGTTGAAAGTAGGAAAACTAATCCTCTCCCTTTTCTTCTTAAAAGTAACTCACGTTCTGGCCCAGACTCACATCTGAACACTTGCATTCCCATCTGCACTGATGAGTCTCGTCCAAACAGAAACATTGCACCCCAAATATGAGCAAATCTGGGGCAGAGGTTGACCTCATCCCCACCAGCACCTCCCCAGAGCTCACCTAGAGGCCTTGGTGAAGGAAAACACAGAGGTGAGCCCTAGGGGACTGTGACACCTGGGTGCTAGAACACAGCTATTGAAATAACTTTAAAAGAAAAAATAACTGCGAGTGCTTATCTGCTGCCACAATAATATAATGCTTCCAGCACATCAGTTGAACATCTCAGTTTTTTATGCTGAGTAATCTGTAGGGTTTGTGGCTTTATTTTTTTGCTGTTTTTATTTTATTTTTTCCTTTTTATGGGTGGACAGCCGTTATTAGGAGGCTGATGAATTAATTCCCTGAGGTCGTGCAGTAGCATCCCCTCCATCCCAACTCCCTTGCTGCCACCTGCTGCAGGCGGGTTCCCACTGCAGATAATTTCACGGAGTTATAAACCAATGGTTCAAATACCTGAAACGTTTCTAGGATTGTCAGCAATTCTTTCATCACACAATTTCCAGTTGCATCGTATGCAAATATCTCCCTGTCCCTTTCCCCCTCCAGCTGCATTACCGGAATGCTGCCTGGCTGGGGTGCTTTCTGCCCAGAGAGGTTTCTGTCTGTCGAGATGCCCAGGATGCAGACAAAGCCCAGTGCACACTAAACTGATTAAAGTCCCTTCTGGTACGGCTTAGAGCAGCCTTGTGTATAGGATGTGAGACAAGAACATGAGTAAACAGCCAAAATGGTTTTTATTTGAAAAAAACCAGAGTTGGTGTGGTGGTTTTTTTTCCCTCTACCTTTTATTGAAGGTTATTGTTCTGTGTCCCTCAAGGAAATTCCCCAGAAAGCATAGAAACCTGAACCCCTCCTTCCTCTGTCTTTTTGCATCTGGAATTACAGATCACATTTAACTTCTCTGTAATGTAATATAGCACATTTTCTTACACCCTTAGATGCCCACAACTATCAGAGTGCTTCTGGAAATGACTCAGATGAAATGAGTGCTGTATGCCAGGCTTCGACAATTTACTATAGTTACAGAGCAATTGTGGAAAGAGGGGAAAGCTTTGCAAATGTAGCATTTATGGGCAATTTAAATTGAAAAACAGCCATTGCTCTGATAACTGGAAAGCTACTGACAACTCTGATACCTATTCTGTATACAGGGAAACAGGATGGAACCATCTATAACTATCAGCTGTATCATAATGGGTACAGGGGAAGAGCAGATTTAAGATGAATTTTTATTGAATGTAACATATAGAACAAATATGTTTGTATATATAGACATAAAAGAGAAGAAGAAATGCTAATGACGTAGGATTCACATTCTTCATGTACTTCGTTGTCTAACTCATAGGAAATCTGGATAAAAGATGTGAAATAGAAGTGACTGTGCTATGAGCTATACAGTACCTGCTCCTTTCTCTGAGATTTTTTGTCCTACTGTTACATGAATAGCTATGGATTTGCCGGGAATATATGCTGATTTTAGTCTGTCAAAATTTCTCCTTCATTTCCCATAAAATTAATGTATGCATACAGGGCAAGAGTAAGCAGGCAATAGCATTAAAGAAATCATGTGAAAAAAGTCACTGAGTGCCATTGCAGTCATTTCTTGCATATACTATACGCAATACATAAATGCACATTTGCTTGACAATTGGGCTGCCACACATAAAAACAATGTCTTTTCTGCTTTCCAGTTTCCACTCAGAGAAACCCCACAAATAATGCTTATTCAATTCCTGGCAGCTTCTGATCCCCTGACTCAGCCCTCTCTGAATAACAGCCAGGCATGTACATAACAAAGGATGTTAAATATTAATGCCGAAGATTTTGTCGCTGATTGTGCTATTAACATGTAGAGAACCATTCAGCCTTCCCACATAAATAAACTCTGCATTAGAGCTCTGCAAAGTCAGAGTTAACTTCACAATATATTCCATTTCCAAAAATGCAAAATAGGGGAAGAGATAGATGAGGGGACTGCTCTTTAATGGTTCACTGCACTTGTACTTGGGGTTTTAAACCTAGAACCATTAGAAAAAGAGGGAAAAAAAGAAAAAAAGAGAACAAAGGTAATGTTTCAGGTGATCTTTGAGGATGCAGCTGTGAGGTGGTCATTGCCTTTAGCAGAGCCTCGAATGAGACAGCCACGGCACTACACTTGAGTGGGTCCAACACTGTCAGCACACTCATGAACTTGGCCTTTGCACCAAGACCTGCCAACTTACCCTTGGTTTTCCACTCAGGCCTGTCACACAGAATGGTTTCTGCTGCATTAGAGAAATTTAAGCACCCTCATCACTTTACATTCAACCATTTACAGGCAGTGATGCTGCTGATGGATGTCATCCGATGTAGCGTCTCCCTGGCCTGTCACAGCATGCATCAGTGGCACCTTTTAAGAGCAGTGGCTCTTTGGAAAACCAAAGCTCCTATGCCACAAATAGTTTTCAGTTAAGTTAATGCTTACTATTATGCTCATTTTCTATTTTTCTAGTGTGGTACAGTCTCTCCAGCTCACGTTTCCAGCTCTGGTAAATTGAAACTGCCTCAGTGGCTGCACTTTTGCCCTGAAATCTCAGTGTCAGTAGTGTTCTGTGTGTTTTAGATAGTTTGGGGGGCACAAATGCAGATTTCATTTGGCAGCCCATACTCTCCTGAGTCTCCTGTCTAAGAAGGCGATGGGGATGATGTTGGGGAGCGTGGGTCGTGTGGGGATTCCCCACTCCTCCCCAAGCTGCCGACTGTGCAGCTGTTTGGGTTGCTGCAATCATCAGCAGCTTGTGTCAAGTGGAAAGTGACAGGCTAATTTAAGGAAAAAAGGTATTATGCTTTGTGAAAACAGAGCCTTAGTCAGATGAGCTCAGAATTTCAGTGGAAAATATAAACTGTGTTGAGATTTTTTTCCCCCCATTTCTCCTAGTTTCAGCAATGCATCTCTCCTTTTAATATTTCTGTACAGCATGTTAGGAATGTGGGTGGCTGTCCTGGTTGCCCAGGAACAGACCCACGGGCCAGCCATGCAGGCAGGCCATAAGAAGCCCCAAGTCAGCTGGGAGATCCAATCAAGGCAGCTGACTCACAGGTGTATCCCACACCACCTCATCATGCTCATTAGAAAAGGAGGGAGCTCACTAATGGAGGAAGTTTCTGGGGCTCCTCTTTGTTGGTCTCCTGCTGCTGACCTCAAGGACCAGGCTGAGTAGAACCTTGTATACTTTATGTTAGTGATTGTACTAGTTTTGTTATTTCATTAAATCTGTTTCTCCTTCAACCCATGGGGCTTCTACTTTTCTTCCCTGATTCCCCTTCTCAGCTGGGGAGGGGTCACTGGGTGGTAGAACAACTGCTGCAGTTTAGCCTGGAGTAGGTCTCATGGTGCAGGTGTTACAGCATCCAGGAAGGGTCTTTTTCTGCTCCTGACCAGTACTGAACAACATGCCCCATCCAGTATATGTGTGTACATATATATTAGCATACCCCAGCTGAACTGTGGGTATGGAAAACTTTCAGAGATCCAGACCCTGACTTCAGCATGATTTCATGCTGCAGTGTATTCAATGTGAAACCCTTTTTGCCCATGTTTAAGTTGGCCATTTCCCCAACCAGGCAGCACCTCTGTCCCTTTCTGGTGGGAGGCAATGTGGTGTGGCTTAGCTCTGTCCTTTGCTGGTAGCTGTACCCTCCTAATTTATTTGTGGGTCTTGGCAAGAAGACCCACAGCGCAGAGGACTAACAGCTTTTATTGATATCCAGATTTCTTCCATATGCAATTTACCTACGTCTGCCAGCAAGCAGGCAGCAATACTAATAATTAGACTTAACGCTTGTATAGCTTTTTACACTGTCTTTATTTTCTGTATTACTAATGCCACTTATCAGATACAATAGCAGATGCAATCAAACATTGCCTGGGACTCTCCCTTCTATTAAGGTCAGATTCTGGTTTTCGTAAGCAAAGTTTCATTAGCAGAAATGGTGGAGGGAGAAGGAGGTAAGGGCTGTGACTGGATGGACCACTGTCACCAGGGGAGAGCAGCAGCCACAATCCTGCTGCCACTACACACCTCAGAAGTGACAATGTCTGGCTCCTGCTGCCACCACCCTGCAGCCCCCAGCCTCAAGCCCTGTCAGCTCAAGGATTTGCCATGACACCCCTCAGACTTGTTTAATCCCTGCTAGATGTTACAGATGGCTTCTCCTGGCTCCTGTTTGGACAAGGACATCTCTGGGGCCAGGGTGCAGGAGTGTGCACTGTCACAGCTCAGCAATTTTTGGGGCGGGCATTGTTTCTGCTCTGCTGGGGCTCCTCGTGCGGGCTGTGCAAGAGGGCTCAGGGCAGGAGAGAGAGACACATGAGTGTCATGTGAGTGTGTACACTCATGCACATGTGTGAGTGCCCATTTGTGGAGGGGATCCTGAAAACCAAGGCAGAAAGCCCTGGCCTGTACATCTGCTGGCCTCTCAACACCCTGCGATATCAAGTGCCTCTCACTGCAGGCACCCTGGCATATAAATGATGGCTCTGGCAGAGCCATGAAATATGCATTTGTGTGTTTTTTAGAGCCATACTTTTCCCCTAATTATCTTCCTTTTACTTGACAGCCCACAAGCCATCAGAAAGGCTGCTTCATCACCACTTCATGCTTTGCTTCAGTTCCCCTTCTATGCCTTCTTAACAGCATCTGAAGAAGGGTACCCTAGTTTGTCCAGCTCTGTACCATACTGCAAGAGTCCCTGGTGTCTTGTTCATATAAGGGGTTGGAAGAGAAATCCCTGATGCTGTAGGTGGGATAAAAGAGAAGGGCTTGATTATGGCTGTGGGGCTTTGCTTCATCCACATGTGTTGGCCAGACCTCCCATCCCACCCCCCTTCCCAGCAGGTCTGGGGCTGCTCAGTGAGATATAGGGCTACATCAAGCCCCCTTTGCCTGTGTAACCATGTTGATATGTATACCTGTGAGACACACCTTTGCACAGACACCTATTTCCCTGTGGTAGAAGAGCTTATATCATTTTATCTGTCTCCATGACAGATCCTTATTCATTGCAGCTTAGCTTTGTTTTCCATTTACTTCTTGCAGCTCTGAAACAGTTGGATTGCTGTGGGTTTCATCAATGCACTCTTTTATATAGAAAGATGTTAGGCCTCTTCATCCTGCTGATGTCAGGCAGCCTGTGAGGCTCAGGTTCCCTACCAGCAACATATGGTGCCATGGAGAATGGTTTTCTGTCTGAGATACCTGGATACGGCCAGCAGTGATTAACAGGTTCACAGTTGTGCCTAGGGTGCAGAGGTAATTAGAAACACTGATAATCACAATGCAATGGTAAAGAACATCTCCCAGATTTATTACCTCCCTTTCTGTTGGTCCTGCAGTGATATTTAATACAAATTTACCCAAGCTAGATCTATCCTGTGTAGAAAACAGTATGCAAAGAAGATGCAGGGACTTTTCTGGGGTTGAGAAAAACCCAGCAGGGACGCTGGGGTGCTCATTTGGCCAGTTTGCCACATCTTCCCTCACTTGCAAGTGGAAGGTGGTGATGTTGCTTAGAGCATCTCTGGGACTGTCCCAAAGCCTTCTCTGGGGAAACGCAGTTAGGAATGGTACTGCACATTCTGAGCATGACCCACACAAGGTGCAGTGAATTTGATGCACATGAATAGAATTACTGTGATTTGAAGAATCTGAAGTATTAATGAGCTGGAGAATTCAGGGGAACGCTGATAGGCAAGCAAAGTTGTACTCAGTGGCACAGTGACAGACTGCTTGTGTTTTAGTTTTGCCAAGGCCTTGATACTTGGCCTGAAGCATACAGGAGAGCTGATAATAATTTAACTTCTGAAGTGCTCTCGCATCAAAGCAATCTATGCACTGCACCAAACACAGAATGCAATTAAACTAATGTATTGCGCTAGGGAGAATAAAGCTGAACTTCACATTTGAGTTCCAATTTTTAAATTAGTGAGTATGAAAAAATCTGAATTAATCACCTACTGCATTTTGCATTTGGAAGTGGTGCCACCAGTACAACATGGGAACTGCAGCAGCAAGCAATCCGAGAATTTTCAGGCCCAATTTGTGATGCTGTCA
This sequence comes from Podargus strigoides, assembly GCA_028020825.1. Classification (NCBI taxonomy): domain Eukaryota; kingdom Metazoa; phylum Chordata; class Aves; order Caprimulgiformes; family Podargidae; genus Podargus; species Podargus strigoides. Next base: position 7,342,334 of record CM051663.1, on the reverse strand, counting down.
ACAACTAAATACATCAGAGCTGGAGATTCAAATCAGGTGAGCTGAGGGGGGAGCAGGCTGTGAAATGCAGGATAGAAGAAAGGTGAGTGTGTGTCTGGAGGGGCCCTGAAAACAGCCAAAAGAGTGATATCTTCTAGTGCTTATAGAGCCTGGAGAGACCACTGGCAGCAGCACTGTGTTACAGGTAGGGAAACTGAGGCAAGGAGTGGGAAAGCAGCCAGGACGAGTGGCGGGACTTTCAGTTCCACTTCTTTGCTCTATCCCTTTGGCAAGTACAAGGGATTCATGCCACCCTGTAAATCCATCACGGTTTCCTTTCTGAAAAGCCTGTCGCTCCATGCCCCTCTTTGGTTTTAGGTTGCCATAAACAGCAATGGCAACCTGCCAGTAAAAATCTTTATTGCTCTCATTATCGGGATTAAGTTGAGCATCTCTGCATGGAGAGATGTTGCAGGGTATAGACATCCCCTCATGTGCATTGACAATGCTTTCTTAGTAGTTAGGAGCCGTGTGCTTTGTTCCTCAGTAAAACACCTCCTCGTGTTACCTGGTTATCTCTTTTAATAGTACAAAATGATTGTGGATGCAGAATATGTTCCACACTGTTGTATCCACATGGTCTTGAATGTACATAAAGTGGAGAGATGAAGGATGCCAGCATAATCCCAGCATGACTGGGTCTTCCCTTCTACTTACAGCTAGAAATGTTCCTGTATGACAGCAATTTAAAAAGAAAAAAAAATCCCCCATGTAGTGAAGATCTCTGCTAGAGAGCTGCAACGTTTAGGCGCTGGGTTGGACTTTATTACCGTGATGAAATTACACAAGCTTCGCCTCTCTCTCTTTGCCTGCTGTGCAGCGTCTCGCTGTCTCCCCTTCTCCTCAGCTGCCTCTGCGCGCTCCCTCCCCACTTGCTTTGCAGCCAATGTGGGGGCGGCAGGGGTACAGGTAGGACAGGCAGCCCTGGGCTCCCTCCCACCCCTGGGCTCCCTCGGCTGGGATCCCCTGGGCTGCATCATTGGAATGCGGCGCTCAGCAGGACTGCATCACTGCTAGAGGAGATGCCAACGCAGAGCCTCGCTGCGCCGCACGCTGCCCTGTGCCGCACAGGCAGCAGCACTGCCAACAACTTGGGGTGCCCAAGGTAAGAGCAAGTTGTTCCTTCTGCTTCGCTGAAAAGGGGTGAGAGGAAAGCTGGCAGCCTGTGGGGTCTCGGTGCTGAGGGCTGGACAGCTGGTGAGGCAGGGAAAAGCTTTCTGCAAAAACTAAAAAGATGCTGCTAAAAATGAGGGTGCTCAAGGGTGCAGAGTTGGTGTCTGAGTTGGGATGGATTGGTGGGAGCTGTCAGGGACTCTGTTGGTTTAATGAGGTTGGAGGGGTCAAAGCAGTTGTGAGTGAAGCAGCAATTTAAATGAGCCCCATTGCACTGCCCTTGTTCTCACTAGAGAGCGGAGGAACTGCTGTGTTTAGAGTTTCAACTCGGGCTGAAGCAGTTTTAACGAGTGGTTCCAGTGTGTGTCCAGGTCGTGGTGGGCTGCGGGGGGAGAAGGAGAAGATGTTTGCATGGGAGAAGAGGCTGTGCTGTCTGCATGGGAGCTATGTGGCTGCGTGGGTGGTGGCACCCCTGGGCTGTGGGGGGTGCCGGTACCCACGCACACACCGGCCCCATCGGTTACCGCACCGCCAGCACCTCCCTGCATTATCTTCCCCAGTCTCCACGAGAGCTTAAATGCAGTTAAAGCTAAAAACTGCAGTCACCCACCCCTGTTGGGAAGGATTACATGAAGCAATAGAGAGAAAGCAATGATTTTGGGAGCTGGCAGGGCTGGCTCTCTGAAGGGCAGCTGTTGTGGGACTGATGAGAAGTTCCCATACATGTGTGCATGCCTATAGCACATCCTATAACACATCCAGGCGTACAGTTCTGCAGGGACTATATTTCTTTTAGAGGACAAGTGTTGTTCAAAGGTAATTTTCATTGCATGTGTCAAACTGCAGTAATATGATCTGTAATGCCAACAACCCATTAAAAATAATGGGTAGCAACTGGCTCACAAGGACATTACTTGTTAGGGATGACCTCACCTCAGGAAAAAAAAAGAGTAGTGAGCTGATGATTATAATGTGCAGGTGAGGAGCAGTGCGGTGCTCCACGTGTGCTAAGGGGTGTTTAAATTGGACACTTGTAAGCACATACAAGAGCTTAAAGGGATCTGCCATGGGGAGTGATAGCAGAAATTTCAGGTAGGGTGAAAGTCAGTCATGCGTCTGACATGGCAAGAAAATTGCTGTTTCATGACTCCTCTGGGTACCTGGTGTTATCATTTGGGGAAAGAGAGTGGAAAAAGAGTTAATTCTCTGGCTTACTTAGCCAGGTATTGAATATACAATAATGCTGCACTGATCATTCCAGGGCGACAGCTTAGTGCCTCTGCCCTAACACTTCATGCAGTAGGATGCCCATAGTCTGCCCTAACCTAAAGGACAACCTGGAGGAAGGAGTGGGAGCAGAGGCAGCATTCAGGGCTTATTCTTATTCCTGATGGAAAAGCCCTCTTCCACCCTCCAGCAGAAAGTGGAGGGGAACATCTTCCCCTGCAAGAGAGCTGCCGCAGGCAGTAGTCACCTACGTGGGAGTCCTGGGTCTCCACAAGGTCCTAGTTAGCTCCTCTTCAGGGCTCTCCTGGGGATGGCATGTCTACCACTATTAGATTAACTCATCTGGAGATTAGATCTGCAATGACACTTTTGGTTTTCCTGACACAATTTTGCAAACGCATAATGTAAGTGCTGGGGAAACCCTACCAGAGCATCAAAGCCAGGCCCAGAAAGCAGCTGACAGTAGCAGCCTTCCTCTTCAGCTTGCCCAGCTATGAGAGGTCTGTCCCATGAAGGAGCTATGTTATTTGCACCCATTGATGTTCTGGAACATCTTTGAAGGAAAGTCAGTGGCATCTGGCAGAAAAAAACCCATGATCTGTGGTGATGCTGGCCCATTTGTACAGCACCAGACAAAGCTTGGTGAGGCACATTGAGGTTTGAGGCATAGCTTGTGCTTGATGCAAAGTGAGCCCATCTCCCTTCCTCACCTGTGTTGAATGCCAGTCTCAGGGTCTTCCCTTCTCTGCTCAGAGCTGTTGTGGGTGGCTTTTTACTGGCCTGGCCACAAAGTCTCAGGGTTGCTAACAGTGCCGCTGGGGAAGTGAAAAACGGCCTTGAAAATCCTCTTCCTGCACTGTCAGGTTGGCAAATTGATTTTCCAGATCATGAGCTGAATCTCTGAAATTGTTCTCTTCTGAAAAGATTATGGAATTACTCCTGTGCTAATGAATGCTTTAATGTTACAGTGACTAAGAGTCCCATAAGGACTTTAACATCCAGAAAAAAAGACAGTGTAGGAAAGGGGAGCCTGTGTCAGCTGTGTCAGACCTTACTTTACCATCTGGGGCAGAGGGGAGGAGGAAGATGACTGAATTTGGAAAAGAAGGGTGAGGAGAGATGTGTGGTCTGCTGGGAAGCTGCCAAATCCATCAGGGATACCTTCTGCAGCTCCCAGCTTTATCCCTTTTTCTGCAAGGGCAAGCAGGAAAGGAAACACATTACCTATTGCTTTTCCTTTTCAGCAGCTCTCTGGAAAATACCCATCCCCTGTGGCAGCAGGGACAACTCAGATCCTGGTGCCCTGCCTGCAGAGCCCCAAGGGCAGGTGGCAGAGCCAGGTCACCATCTCTAGCTCCTCAGGGCAGGCTGCTGCAACCTACTATGGGATTATCAGAGTTTAGCACCTACCCTTCTACCCTTCCACTGTGTTGCTGTCAGGCTCTGTAGTTCAGGACCATGACATGGATTTTTAAATATACAGTAAATGCCCTGACCCTACTGAGGGAGTCTGGCATTTATTAAGGAGAAAATACGCTTCTGGGGATGAGCCTGCCACAATCCTGCTGGCTTTCACAGAGCTGCAGTCTCACCTCTGCTTTACTAATCCTGGCTTTACTGGACTGTAACTCCATGGGTACAACCAGGTTGTCCCAGATGTGAGTGAGAGCAGACATAACCCCCTAAGATGGGACAGGGAAGCAGTGCAAGGAAAACTTCTCCATGCCACACAAGCTGCAATGCAAGGGGAAGACTGGTCTATATTTAGGTAAGGGCTCTGCACAGAATGAGTAATCCTCTTTCTGTGAATTATCCAGCCTGGGGATTAGACTGCTTTAAACTCCCCCCAGGCCTCCCCTGCTGCAGCCAGGCTGGGAGGGAGCTGGGAGTGGCAATGGCCAAAGGGAGGTATGGGCAGGTTGCTGATGACTCATTTGGCCACTGCCAGCCTTGCCAAGCACTCAGAGAGGTCACCAGGGGCCCAGACGCCGAGTGACACATGAGTGACGTGCAAGGCAAGAGGGAACATTATGGCATCCCGATTAGGAAAGAACATGGAGCTTTATAAATAATTGTGGGGCCGAGGGAGTGTGGCAGCAGGTAGGAGGAGGGACAAGAGACCCAAAGCAGCAGTTTTCCGAGGTGCAATATCCTTGCTAGACTCTTTCAAGCTGTTTCTCTAACCAGAAAAAGGAATGGGTTTTGAACTGCAGCCAATACATCTGAGAAGATGCTCCAAGCCCACCTGCTTGGTCTGGCTCTGCAAATGCAATTCTGGGGACGCAAGTCAGGTTCATCTCTTTGGAGTGTGAATGGATCACTGTCAATACTCCATTAAATTGTTGAAGGGAGGCCAATAACAGCTCAGGGACAGTGAGGGTGTGCAGGGGAACGGGATGTGAGAAGGGAAGCAGGCTGGATTGCATCAAAACCTGAATATTTCACTCACAGTCATGGGACAAGTGCCCTCTGTGCAGAGAAGGTGGATTTCTGTCCTTTACCTGGTGCACAGCTATTAGAAAAAAGGAGTCCTGTCACTAATCTCACTCTGGGGATTTGTACTTGCTGTAGGGGAGACATGCTTGTCACCCCTGCATTGGGGTCTTAGGACAAAGCTTTGGTGAGAAGAATGAGAAAGGCTCAGCTGTGCCATGCCAGGCTGACACCCAGGGATGCCAAAGGGCTCTTCCCCCCTCCAGTGCTGAAGGCAGCAGAAAAAGGCAGGGAGGATCTTCTGAGGCAGGAACAGAGTCCTTGTCTGAGAGACAGAGATAGCTGGCACCACTGACTTTCTGTGTTTGGGTTTGTGGTGAGACCACTCTTTTGCCCCCACTGTTCTCTAGAAGCTGGGATCTATCTCAAAACTTGTCTGGTTTTGTCTTCTTTCACTCAGTTTTCCAGGCTTTCACTAAGAAATCAGTGCAGGGTTTTGATTTCCCCAGTTCTCTTTGCATTTTACTTCTGACTGGAGGTCTTGTCACCTTGTCCTGGAGTTACATTCCCCCTGAATGCTAACCCTGTGGACCCCCACAGTACAGCTGCAATCCCCCTCACTCACCCTGGCCATCCTTGTCTGAACTGCTTAAAAGTCAGGTTTATTCATAGGGAAGTCAAGTGCACCAAGGCACATCATTATTTTTCCTGCATTTAAATCAATTTATTCTGCTCTTTGCTGCATATCCTACATAACCTAAATCAGAATTTCAACCCTATTGTATTATCCCTTGCCCAGAACTGGGACACACTGAAAGCCTCATCCTGCTGTTCAGCATTCCCACTTTTACTCACATCTAGAGGATGCCATTTAAATAACTTCAGGGGAGTTTGAATTGAACAGGGAATAAAATGCTAGTCCCTCAGCTCACTGCTAGGAAGGGAAATACCTTGACTGGCCCTGCAGTACAGGGCAGAGTCAGTGCAAATCCTGGCTTGTTTCTGCATGTGAGGTTAGAGCTAGAAATCACCAGAGAAAGCCTGGATGGAGGAGGGAGAGCAAAGAGAAAGACTGGGTAAAGTCTTTGCCTTTAAGATGAGCTAGTGTGTCTTTCCTCCCTGTGTTGAACATCCTCAATTTCCTGTTTAACTTAAAGTCAACACATCTGTCACGTTAGCATCTCCCGCTGCTTGGTTCCCCAAAGCCACCCCCCTCCCATCTGCTCTCCCTCCAGCCTCCCTCCGCTCCTATTGCTTTGTGGCTGGGGGGGTGTGTGCGTGCGTGCGCCTGTGTTTGCTGCTGGCTGATGGACTTTTCCATTGCTTGTGCTTCAGTACCTGGATGCAGTCGCAGCGGGATGATCGGCTTGGCTTGCAGTGCATTTACTTCTAATCTCCGGTTTGTGACATCCTAGCAGAGAGGGACGACCCTTTCAGGAGCAGCTCCACGGGCTAGAAAGAGGGGAAATGCCTGGGGAACTGCTGTGATGAAACATTTCCTAGTTCTGGTAAGTGATGCTTTTCTCTTTGGTCCCTTTCTGGATAATCAGTCTGGATGCAAAAGTAATAAGGCTTAACAGGGTAAAAAGAATGGGAGGGGAGCTGGAAAAGAGATGGGGAAAAAAACAATGAAGCCCATTTGGTTTGTAGTGAAGCTTTTCCAAGGGTCAGTGCTCATCAAAGCAATTTAATTGCTGTTAGTGAGAGTCTGGGAGCAGAGTAGATCAGACAATGTGTGTGCCTGGATGGTTGGAGCAGCTTTCACTCGCATGCAGTTTCATTGCCCACTCTATCTTGTTTCCTACGTGATTTCCAGCTTGGTCTGGGGCACATTCAGAGCTCACAGCCAAGCACCAGCAATGCTCTCCATGGAGTGGTCCTAGATGAGCTGCAACCTGAATGCTACCTTTTCTGCCTTATGCTCTTTACTGCAGGAGTTTTAGAAGGCCATTCATGAATTCTTGCTCCTAAGTTAATGAATAAAACTCCTCAACTTTTCTAGCTGATAAAGTATCTCCACTGTGAAGTCTAACTGCATTTTCCCTGAGGTGCTGCAAATAGCTGGTATATCTAGAAGTGCAGATAAAGATGTTTGGAAGGAAGACAGTCCAGGTGGACTATTCACTGCCAGGACTGTGATCTATCTGATGTCCTGAGCATTGGCTTACTCTAAATGAGAGGTATGTGAGTTGGTTTATCTCTCAGGACTCTCAAAATGGGTGTCCTGCTTCTAAGTCGAGTGATAGCAGAGCTCTTGCATTCGGGATGAATTTAAGGCCCTTGTTTAAAGAGGATCAGGAAATAATAAACCTAAGAGCAGCCTTTGTAATCTGGCTGTATTGAATCTCCAAAGGTCTGTAGAGGTTTTGTCAATACCTCTACTGACAAAAAAAACCCCAAAGGAAATTGGCAATTTTGCTTACACGTACAAAGCTATGACCTTCTTGACAGACCTGCATTCCCCCCAAAAACTGGTGCAAAACTTAGTTTGGGGATACCAAACCAAATTATTTCTGGGTTTATTTATGACAGGCAGAGTTAAAAACTACTCCTGGAGAGCATTGCAGAGATGATTTGTTTATAAAAAGGTTCTTCTCATGATGTATTCATACAGAAACCTCCGCTTGCTAAAAACTCACGCATTTCCTCCTCTTTGATGTTAGATACCATGACACTTAAGAGTGGGACACTTGTTATTGTGCTTATTCTAGAGCAACCTTGAAGTTTCAAGCACCAATTACATTGCATCTAAAGAAAAAGATCCTTCTCTCCTAAGCAGCAAGTTTGGGCTTGGATTTTTGTTTCCTGTGTGTTTCAGGGTGACAATTTTTTGTACCAAATATGTGTCACGAACAGTGGGTGAACACAGGGAATTGGAAGGGGCTTTGTGTGACTGAATCCCAACCCTGTGCAAGAGGGAAGGTGTGCAGGAATTGCCAGATTTGTTGTCTTCGGGGAGATGTTGATGACTGCTGTGAAGAAATCTTCTTAGAGAGCACAGCTCTTGCTTTCTCTAACTGAAACACCATGGTTTGTTTCACAAGGTTGAAAATCCTTCATTGCATGTTGCCTGGAAAAACACTTCTGGGCTCCAGAAATTTCTATAAATTGCTTTTCTTGTTTAATTATCTTCTAAAACCTGCAGGAATGTTGATGTTAGAGTATCTTTGCTGTCAGTTTTTTGTTTGTGTGCACTTGACTTTTCTCCCATGTTAGGACTGAGATATTGGCCAGTGGTGACTGTGCTTTCCCAGTCCCTGCTGCAGTGCTGCCTGGAAGGGTTAATTTCCCGTGTGTAATTAATGGCTCTGTAATATTTATAAAGAGAAAATCCTCATATCCATCTGTGGTAATTCTAGTACATCTGCCAAGATGAAATTCTAGGGCCAAATGAATATTACAATATGCTAGATGTACAGATTTTTATAGCATCCCGAAGATATTTCCTGAGAGATGCTGATTTGATGTTGGGGAAGTGAAGGACAGATCTAAAGTCTTTGTCTCTGCATGGAAACAGAATTGAATGTGCTACAGAATTAATTAATGTTATGACTTATAATTGAATTTTAGTCTTTTATCATTTTGGCTATAAAGGATGAGTTTCCCTTATGAAAAAAATCCATTTGGTGAGGGCAGGGAGTCATATGAAATCCTAAATGAAGAACAGTCCAGATCATTCCTGTGAAAACACTTGGCATCAGTGTCATTACCTCTTCAAGACAAGGTAATCAAGGAGATGGAAGATGAAATCTGTCCCTGCCAGGGAAACTTCCACATTATTTGATTGGAATTGGAATCCAGTCACCTCATCCTTGTATCTCCAGATTTTCCTTACCACATCTGCTAAATTACCACCAGCTATTTGCGTTTTAGATGAGGGCTTCCTCCCGCACAACCCATATGCTCAGCCTGTTTGTTCTTCCCATGCAGTCACGACTTTGTGATCACATTTATGTCAGTAGAAGCACACTGGCACTGGGGCGAGAAGGAAGAGTGGAACAAGGTGGCCTTGCAGATTCCATTGGCTGGGTTGAAAGAGGAGTTGCGTTAAAAGAGGGAGAATAACCTCTTATGGAAGAATTAAGCCCAGGGAAGGGAGCCAGGAAGTTCAGGTCACTTTGAGGACAAATATTCTCCTTCTAGTACTGTCCTAGGGAATGTTTATGATTAGACATCGTAGATTTTCCAGTGTCTAAGGTGACATAGCTCACCTGGGTATGTTCTTGACTGCCTTCATGTCAGGGAGGAAGAAGAAATTAAGGCTTTTCTTGCTTGGAGGTGGCTGAAATGTGAGAGTACTTTGTGGTATTTTAATCTGCCTCCTTAAAGTGGAGGAGCTACAGGTTCTCAGATGTTTTCTGCTCACCTTGGTGTGACAAACCTGGGGATATGATTATAGATAGAGGAATGTGACAGAGATCTACAAAGTTGTGAGTGATGTGGAGAGAGTGAGTAGGTCTGTTGACTATCTCTTCAAGCCCAAGACCCAGGCAACATCAGAACTAGCTAATAGAAGCCAGTTACAGATCCAAGATGCCTCTACCTGACTTTTCAAATGTGAGGCAGTCCTGACCCATAATCTAAATTACCCTCTCTAAATAACAAGTGCTGCTGTGGCCAACATGGCTTCCAGACCAGAACTGCTCTTTGTCCAACCAGCTTGAATCTATCTGTACCCTTATGTAGATAAGATATAGATACTGACAGTGTTTTTTAAGATGCCCTAGAAAAAAAAGAAAAGTTGGATGTGCTGAGATGTGTTCAGTTGTGTTTTCTTTTCCCAGCTCTTAAGGAAGGGCACAAGCAGGATTGCTCCCACACCCCACAGCCATGAGGGTCCTGTAGACTGTGTGCCAGAGATTTGGGGTGTCCTGACCTGGCTTAGCTCAGCTTTATATGACAGTCACTCATGCCTGGTGTGCATTTGCTAAAGTTCTCTAATGCGGGGAACAGCCCAGCCATGGCTGAAAGCAGCTGTCTCTTAGGTGGAGCAGAGCAGCCAGGAGAGCAGAATGTTATATGCAATAGTGGAGATGTTTGGAAAGAATGGAAAGCAGTATGTGAGCCCTAAAGCAGTACTTTTGACTGAAGAAATTGCTTATGATGATCCATGCATGGTCACAGCTGTCTGAGAAATTCTCCCTCCCTTGTCCTGCTTCATGGCCAATGTTGTCCTGCCTAGGAGAGAGACCCAGAGCTTTCGCATGAGGACTTGGCAGGCCTGATACTGGGCAAGTCCCTACAGGAGATGCTGCAGGACTGTGCAGCAGCTGGCTCTCAATGATTCAGTGTTTCCAGTTAAACTCGGTGTTTTGCTGTGAATCACAGCAGCTCTTGTGTAAGATGGGTTTGGAGGAAACTGGGATTCATCCACTTCTGACTGGGTGATGGATGGATTTATTCAAGCTCTGGTTCCTACCATGCTGCCAGTACAGTGTTTGCCTCCCTGGCCTCCTGGCCTCCCAATCTGATGGCAAGCCAGAAGAGTAGATGTCTGCAGGACAAGGCAGCCCTGCCTCAGCCCTCAGAAGAAACCCCTGTAGAGGCAGTGGTGGTGGCTTCTCTGAGGGACATGATTTAGGTAGCAGTCCTACAAGTAGTGATAGTCCTCAAACAAGCCCAGTGATGTGCAGTTTTGCAGCTGCCAGCCTCCTTTGAGGCACATTCTCAGGTGGATTAACACAGCCAAAATATGAGGTTAGAGGCAAATTGAATTGGATGCCTCCATGGTGATGATTGAGGGCTTGGTGAGGCTTGGGGGACAAGAATGGATGAACAAAAAAATAATTCTCTGGCTGTACTTGGCGCAGAGGATCTATTGCACCAGACACTCATACTGGATAAAAGCTCCTTTAGATTTACAAGCTGTCTCTGGGTAGGTGGACCCTGATTTTAGTCTCAGGGCTCTAAACCTAGTAAAATAAGCAAAATTCCTCTGGATTTATACCAGTATAACAGATACATGGGCTATTATGAGGGATATGGCATGCCATATTGTAATAAACATAAAAAGTGATTCTGCTCTCTGTACGCAGGGCCCAGGGCTTGCTCTGCCCTGATGGGAAGGAGGAGAAGAGGGGTTGATTTGGGCTCATGGCTGCTTGGCGACACAGGAGGTGTGGGCTTTTTGCAAAGCCCTGCAATGACTGGGAACTTGTTCTCAAAAGCTTTCAGCCCACTGCAAGGGAGGGAATCTGACCCTGATTCCTCTCACCTACTGCCTTTGATGTTCAGAGTGGGCACCAGTGGGATCAGCCACTTCTTGGGGGGGAGGGTACCTTTGTCCTTCTGCACCTCCACACCACATGCCATCACAGCCCAAATTTGCAGTTATTTTAGCAGGGCTGTCTCATTGCAGTGTGCACTTAATTATGAGCATGTGTAGTTGAGGTGTTAAATGATTTACACACAGACCCAGATTGAGAAATCCCAGTGGTTTCTTCTGATGTGTAGCTGCTGTTGGCAATTAGTAAAGGTTTCCTGGCAGTCAGGAGGAGCTGAGGAGCCTTTTCCCTTCTGATACAGACCCAAAGTTGCTGGGCTTGGTGGAGGCTGAGCGTCCCCAGTGAGCCAAGGCTGTGACCAGCATGAAAAGAGCATGGAGCCCGTTTCCAGCAGGGTAGGTGCATTCATGGCAAATCCCACCATCACTGCTGCCGTTCGTTAGAGCTTTGGGGGACTGTGGCAATGCTCTGATGCTGTGCTGCCTTTGGGAACACGAGGAATTCCTTTTGCATTCTCAGAGCCAGAGAATGGGAATTCAGAGTAGAGTAATTTTAATTAATCTTGAATGTGCTTTTGGCACTTTTTTTTTTTCCTTTAGATAAGGGTGTTTAGGGTTGGTTATTAGTGTCTATTTTATAATGCTAGCAAGATAGGATCCTTAGGAACTCAGACACTGCAAATCATCAGAGATGCTGATGCTGCTTTTGCTGCAGCCATGCCTGGCGTGGTGCCCACAGGTGCCGGGCACCGCAGGCATCTCCAAAGTGTCCAGCAGCAGGGGAGGGAGATGCCAGAGCCTTGCTGCACTGCTGGGGGGGCTGCAAGAGGCTGGGAAGGGTGCAGGACTTGGGGCTCTGAGAGGAAACACTCGGGAACCATTTCTGGCCAGAAGTCATTTGGTACTTTGATGTTTGTGTTTTTGCAAAGCCAGGCAGGTTGTCCTGGTTTGAACACATGACCGCAGACTAAAGTAGGTCGGGGGCTCCTTCTTAAAGCTTTATTTTAAAGATTTACACCCTGCCTGCTTTAAAACCAGAAAGACGTGAGAGAGAGCTCAAGTCCTGCTGACTTACAATTATGAGGTGCTGAGCACAGCAGTTTCCCAGCCATCAGTAGGAAAGAAAGTAAGATTTACACCTGGGAGGCAGCTGAGAAGTTGGAAAAGAGGAATGAAAAATAAGGTGCTTCAGAGCCATGCCGTGTACAAGCTGCTGAGGCCCATGGGGCAGGCTGAAACATGGCTCCTGTTTGGCTTTCCACTGCAGCAAGTGTGCAAAGGAGGCGAGTGCTTGGGGATGGAGAGAGGCTTGGTGAGGACAGGAGTGTTCCCTCCCACGCCTGCTCTGCACCAGGCAGCTGCTCCGGGTTCCCGCTGTTTCAGGCCATGCAGCTGATTAAATATTGAAAGGGTTTGGTTGCTGTTGCTTGAAAGCTTCTGTCTGCATGAAAACAAAGTTATGTGAGGACAAGTTTGTGCTGGTGCAATTAGTCTCTGTTTAAACATGGCTGACCATAAACAGACCAAAATTAGCTTTGTGGGTTTTAACTTGAAAGCATCGTTAGTATGTGATTTTGGGTGACTCCTTTTCAAAGCTGAGGCGGGTATTGCAGGTGGGGGTCAGGGGGTGAGTTATCAGGGAGACCCTGTGGCACTCAGAGGCTGTTGTGGGTGCTCAAAGGCTGGTTGTGATGGGAGCTAACGCCTGAGGCTTGCGTGTTCACACAGCAGCCTTGCTCCAGGCTCACCTCCCACACACCCGCGGCACCCTGGGAGAGACAGTGATGGATGGAGATGCAGGCAGAGAGAGGGGAGGGAGAAGGGATTAGTGGTGGGTTATAGGATTAGGCAGAGGCAGGAGGAGAGTTGGGATTAAGGGTAGGGGCCAAAAGTGGATGGAGGGAGAGGTGAAAAGGATTGACATTTCTGGGAGATTGATTATAAAAAACTGGAGAGCTCTATGGAGAAGGCAACAGAGACCTCGAGGTAACTAAACAGAGGAAAAGAGAAGCCAAGGGTGGAGGAAGAAGGTCCTTTACTGACTAGTGGCACAGCCAAACCTCAAATATAGATGAGTTGCTTTCAGGTGGAAGTAGAAAAAACAACCATTTTTCTGCTTTCTAGCCAGGTCCACTGTTGCACTCTCATCTTCTGAGAGGATGTGGAAGGAATTTTCCAGCTTGTTAGCTGTGCACAGTCAGGAGCCTCCTGAACTTTATGGCTGGGTCCCTTCCTGACAGAGCACCAAAGGGGCAAGCCTTCACAGTCCCCATCAGTGGGTACTAGAGATTTCTGATTACTCCCTTGAGCTTTTGGATAACCTGAGTGCTGAAATTGCCCATAGAGGATGCAAAATCATTAGTAACACCTATTTATGCTTTCCTGGGTTTGTACTAAATTGTTTGTTCTCTGCATCCAGCCCCAGTGAGGCTGGAGTGATTTTGGTCAGTGGGCTGTGTACTGCAGGGAACCTCACAGAAGGGAGAGCAGCAGGGTTGGCCTTAGACATTTGGTCACTTTGAGTAGTCAGAGAACTACTTTTCTTCTGGAAAAGAAAGTTCCCTTCATTGTCTGAGTGTCCAAAATGGATGTTCAAATCTTCTGTCCTCTGACCAAGAGAAAACTTTGAAAAAATCTCTCTGATCTGGTTAAGTATAACTATGTCCAGAAAATGATTATCCACTTGATTTTAATGTTGCTGTAATCTGCACAGATGCTGGATAGTCTGCCCTCAAAGTACCAGGCCACCCAGCAGGCAGACAGGCCTGGGGGAAAAAGGCAAGGTGGGAAGATAACTGCTGGTCCCCCTGGGTCACGAAAAAGTACAGGCAGAGAGGAGGAATGGCAACGTTTCCATCCTTCCTGCAGGGGGGAATTTGGTCCTTGCATTGGACTGCATTTGTTTTAATATCTAATCGTCACTGAAAATGGATTTCTGGTTGTTTTCATCTATACATTCATTCAAATCTGCCATAAATTTACTAAATATTTGTAGAGGTTGATGGTAGCATCCTATGGTAGAGGAGTCCTGCAGAAACTCCTGTGAGTAAACGTACAAGCAAAGTTTTGCTTAGTCACAGCCTAAGTGAGCTGGAAGCTACTTGCTAAACCCAGCAAGGAATTTAGCAGCTACATTTTTTCAGTGGTCAGGAAAAAGGGACCATAATTATCTTCCTTGTTCTGACTAAGATGGTATGTCTGCAGTAGAATTTGCTGTTCACAATTTTATTATTCTTTAGAGCTAATTGAAACTTGATTTCAAAAATGACATTAGTCAGTTCAGCTTACAGTAGCCATTGATCAGTTCCTAAGTGTTTTTTTAATGGTATTACATGACAACTGTTAATTGTACTTGATTAGGAGAACATAATCATGATGGGGCTGATGGATGGATTCTCAGATGGGAAAATCTGGATTAATCTGAGGTTCTGATCCATAATATATTTAAAATCAAATTTAAAATCCCAACTGGTGTTATTAGAATGGGATGTGCACTCATGGTGAAAGTCATCTGATTTAATTTTGGCGTCCTTTTTATTCTTTCAGAGCATCCAGTGTAGCTCTTCAGTTTCAATTACTTTTTTCTAATTGTTATTAAAAAGTTGCCTTTGTGCTGGGAAGTATTCCATTTGGAAGATTTCCAAAACAAAATATTTCCTTGACATTTAAAAATCAAATTCTGAAACAGATTTTTATTCCTCCTAGATTTAGATAATCCATTTAATTAAAAACCATCCAGAATATCCATCTGCACGCAGTGTACTGTAAAAGGCAGGACCTGATAGTAATTATTTAATTAACCACTGTTTTTTTTTCCTCATACCTGCTATGAAATAATACTATGATTCTGGCAGGCGTACAGCATCTGAGACCATGCGGCTCAGCAGAAGTGCTTTACATATAAGGAAGAAAAAGCAGTCTATTGTATCTGTGCTACACAGCTTGTCTCTCAAGTGGGAAATAACAGAGGGTCCATGAACCCCAAAAAGTTGTAAAAAAAGCTCCCCACGCCTAGGGTTCAGACATTTCACAGGAGTTTTGATCTCCTGTGCATCTCCCTTGCTCAGCAGTAGCTGAATGAGAGGATTTTCCCCTTTTGATACTTCGTGAAGGCAGCAGCACGGGGGCTGTGGGATGAGGGCTCAGGGCAGGAGCTGAGCCCTGCTGTGCGCAACCTACTGCCCCCACCAAAAAGAGCTCTTTAACTCTCACAGAGGCTGTGGCACCTGAATAATAAGAGACAACCTTTGTCTTTCAGTTGCTCAGCTTCTTCCTTGCTTTCACTCCTCCTTACTTTTGGTCTAAAGTGTGTGGGAGGGACCCACTGTGGAGGGGTCTCTCCTGGATGGGAAAGGCTGTCACAGAGGGATGGCTGCAGAGGTGATGGTGCAGGACTTGGGGCCATCCACCCACAGACATCCACCTCCCCACCAGCTTCAATGGCCTTTCCACAGCAGCAAAATGAGGAGCTCCTCGCTCTGCCTTTAGAGTGTGCTGGGTGGTGGCAGCTGGTGGATCCCTGCCCCGTGGGGGTACAGGGGATAAGGGAGCTGCTTCGGTGATTATCTATGGCAGCAGCTGCTGAGTTAATTAGTGGTCAAATCTAGGATGCTGGTGAAAAGGTATTTCTAATTTGTCAAGGAGTGCAGCTTGGAGGGCTTGGAGTCAATTTCATCCCCACTGTTATTATAATAATTTTTGTTTTGCTTCAAAAAGTGTTTGAGCAGGAGATGCCACAGCTCTTTCCACTGTGAAATTCCGTCGTGAGGTTCAATCTACATGAGATTTCAGTGCAGAATCTTTCTACGTGGCTTCATTTTGCATCCAACTGGCCCTGTTTGCTCATGTCTGGACTGCCTTGCCCTTGCCAGGGCTAGTCATCCATAGAATAGCCTTGGTTGGAAGAGACCTCTAAGATGTTTCATCTTCCCATGGAGCCAAATCTTGCTTTTTCCAAGCAAGGGAGATCGGGTTAGGCATGAGAGGCTCCCGAGCGGTGTCTAGAAATCATTCATTTACTGTGGATGCAGAAGCAGAGGCTTGGTCTGACCAGCCATCCCAGGTTAAAGCACCTAAAGGCAGAGATCTCAGGATCCAGCTCACATGCAAAGGACAGATTGGATACACGGAGCCTTTAATAATTTCACAGGGAGCAAACGTTCAGGCTTGCACACTCGTAGAGTATCCCAGTGAGCGTGTCTGTCCCTGCAGCTGGAAGAGAGCCATTAACAAATGCTCATTACAATAGTAACCATTTAGTCATTAGCTTGTCTCCATGCAAAGAACTGTGCATCAGCCACTCTGTTTCCTGCCAGTACCAGGTAGACAGACGTTTTCTTTGGGGCTGTTATGGAGACTGTAAACGGTCTGTGCTATGTCTGCTTTCATCACATGCTCTTTCTAAGGGGCATTGGAGATAAGAGTCTTCTGAGTGAGTGATGGAAAAAAGGTGGAGTGAAAATGGAGAACGGGTGAAAATGGAGTTGCTTGTTCAGTTACTGCTCAGCATGGAGCAGGGTTTTTCTTTCTTTTTCCCCAGCAATTGTTGAGTGTGCATATCAAAGTTTACTGAATGAGTCCTTTCTGCATCCTTATGCAAAACGTTTCTTGTTTGAAGACAGAGCCAATTACCGTGCATGTATTTACCCAGTTCTAGGAGCCTGCCTAGCTCCTATCTATATTTCATGAGTCTTGACACTCCCCGAGGCTTGCTGCACTCTGCCCTGCCTGCAGTGAAGGGCTCCCCAACTGCAAAAGCAGCAATGACTCACAAAAAAACACACAAACAGATGAAGCTTCCTGGATTTACCTCCTGTGGCAGCCTTGGCCTTATCGCCTTAATGTTGGGTGGCATTTGGATGCTCCTTCAGAGCCTGCCAGCAGTCAGGTACACATGGTAGCCACTGGCTGCTGCTCAATCTACCTGCCACAGGGCTGATGAAGAAAACAAGCTTGTCCTCACACCCTATACAAGTTGGTAGCCAATAACAGTACTAACCCTCTGCTATCATGCTCTGGTGTCTTTTCCACCTTTAATTCCTAGAGGGGTTAAAGCAAGGCCTCTTGCATCTTCTGGCTCAGTTGCACAGTCAGTGCAGGGCTGACATTTCTAGGATACTCCCCAGCAGTTTGCTTTTGATTTTCAGCAACGCCAGTGATGAGGTTTCTGTCTTTCCTCTTGAGATCCTGTCCTTCAGCCCCAGAAATATTGCTGTTGGGAAGCTTTGGCTACAGTTCAGCCTCAGAATTTCAGGCTTTCACATCTGCTGCAAATGCTCCAGCACCTGGCCAAGCTGATCTCTCATCCGATGTGACTAGGAATGGATCAGTAGGAATTCAGCACTCCATCTCACTCCCCTGCATACTCCCCATGCAAACCTAGCCAGCCCTGTTTGAGAAGTAGACAGGGTGAGGCTTTTTTAATTCACTGATTGCTTAGAAACTTTTTATTCCCAGCTGACATGTCTTCCTGGCCAGTTCACACTCTCCTTGTTCTTACATTCATGTTGATTAGGAGCAGTTTTCTTCCTCCATTTTTCTCTTCCATTGCTCTGAGCACAGCTGAGTCCAGCTGGACAGTGTGGACAGTCCATGTACACTGTCCCATGAAGCTAATGGGTTAAAGAATTTCTCTGTCTGTCTTTGGAGAGCGTGCTCCTTCCCTCTGGTCAAAGAATGTTCATCCAAACATTTTATTGTCAAAAGAAAAAAGATCTGTTCTGGACAAATTAGAAATGTTTGCAAAGCAAATGTTTCTTTTTGTCCATTTTCACTGAAAATGACTGAATTCATTGCAGAATTCTGAATCCTTGGGGACAACCTGCCAAGTTTTGAAAAGTATTGACCCATGTGAAGAAAAAGTTTATCAGCGTCTCTTTTTTTCGTAGAGAACAGGACTATTTTTGACCCTTCTCCCTGTTTTGTCTGCTTGAATGAAACAAGCAGACAAGCAAGGAACAGAAAACACTTCAGACTAATTTTTTTTTTTTTTTTAATATTCAAGGTTATTTCACTAGTTTCTAGTAGATTCCCTGTTTGCTGGGCTCTCTTAGTCAGAATCATGTGAAAGAAACAATGTTCCTATAAGCAGAGCTGTATTTTTAGAAGGGATGCAGAAAACAGAGATAAGGTTGTATTTCTTTAAGCAATATGTGGGCTTTCCAGTGGTGTTCCCCTTTCTTTCTGATTTTGAATTTATTTTAGGATTGAAATACTGTGGGTCTTTATTGGTATTTGAACCCAGCTGTGCCTCTGTGATTTCTTTACATTGCTTTTATTGTGGAAAGAACAAATGACACATCAGAGTTAAATCTTCAGTCATTGATGGTGCAGTTTGCTGTTCTTCCAGTTGGAATCAAGCCAAAGGAATAATCATGTTTATCTATGCATTGTGTATCTCTAAATCTGTGGTTCACAGTGCTCTGGGATCCAAACCCAGGTGACTTTATGACAGCTAATAACTGCTGTAATTAGGAACCTAATCCAATACCCTCTTATCTTACCCTTCTCAGAGTCAATCAGCTCAGGGGGCTGATTGGGATTCTCCATCTCTCTCTTCACACAGTCTCACACAGCAAGGAAAGCACGG
The DNA here is from genome assembly GCA_028020825.1 of Podargus strigoides. Classification (NCBI taxonomy): domain Eukaryota; kingdom Metazoa; phylum Chordata; class Aves; order Caprimulgiformes; family Podargidae; genus Podargus; species Podargus strigoides. The sequence continues at coordinate 7,323,711 of CM051663.1, read as the reverse complement.
ATGCTTTTTAGCATCTTTTGAAGTATTAGATACTGCTCATCAGCATCCCAGAGCTCAGGGATGAATAGACCAGTAGCATGAGCTGATGTGGCTAGTAAGTTCCTACAAATGATATTGAATGTGTTAAAATAAATCACACAGAATGACTGAGCTAAAAAGGAGCCAGGAAGGGCAGGAAATCTTCACCAGCTTCCAACAGAGAAAGTCAGCAGTGCCTCAACCATCTGTAGCAGTGCAGAAGGCGATTTGTCAGGTTAGCGTTAAAACAGCTCTGAGAAGGATCTAATCTGTGGCTGGGGGCAGGTGCTGAAGGTGCTGTACAGAAGGATCAGCAGTTTTGCCTTCACTTGGCAGCCAGGGTTACTCTACCAGAAGAAATCAGTGCTGTCCATGAGACAGGAGAGCTCTCTGCATGATGTCATGCTGCAGGGGAACCCCTTGCCGCAGAGACCTGCGGGTAGTGCTTCCCTCTTGCAAGGCACACAAAATGGGAGAAGCAGAAAGGAAAGCCAGGCAAAATTCCCCTGCCTGTGCTGTGGGCTGTGCGACCTCAGACTGGCTCTGGGCAGAATGAGCTGGGCAGAAGTGATGTCAATCTGGAAGGATCATCACTGAGGCACCCCTGAGATTATAGTGGGCAAATATCAGGAGTGAATTTGGGTTCATGAAGCTGTGCTGTGTTTTTCCCACTTTTACTGCCCACTGGTGTCTGACCGCAGGGAAGTTCCCTCAGACTTTGGAACAGTCAGACACATAGCAGCAGACTGGGGATACTCAGGGAGAGACTTTTTCTCGATTTCCAACAAGCAAGGAGACCAATTTCTAAGAGATCAGGTGATGTTATTTCTCAGAGGAAATCCTGCTCATTTCACAGTAAAATCTCAGTCTCCATTTCTTGCAAACAGGAAATATCTGCAATCTTCTCAACCCTCCATCAAACTCTGGTACCCCAAATTCAGGCACTGTGCAGTTGGTGTTGAACAGAGACCTCCTGCAGAGCCTGGATATCCACCAGCCTTGGAAGGAGAGTCTTAATGAGGACAGCTGGGCAGGTCACACTAAGGAAGCAGGTAAAGCTGTCACCTGCACTCCGTAGAGGATGGACACTGCTTTTAGCCACCAGCTTTTACGAGACATATGGCCTTACTGAAAACCACGATGGGTCAAGTGCCTCGCCTGAAGGATGTTGTACTGGGCTTGGGTTAGTTTGGAGGTGTAGTGTGGGTTGGCCTGTTTTTCTCTCTCTCTGCAGAAAAAGTGTTTTCTCTGGATCCTACATGGTGGTGAACAGACTTGCACAGCAGTGGATGGCAATGGGAAGCAGTGAGCTGTGGATATCCATGTGTCATTCTGGGACAGCTGTAGCATGTGGCATATGAGTGTCTCCACTAAGGGCCATGGGCCAGCCCTGGAGGGAAGTTTGGGCACCAGCACTGTGAAGCGTGGAGGTCTGGGCAGGACCCATCCCCAGTCATGGTTTATTAGTAACTATGGAAGCCTCCACTATCCAAGGCATGTCTGACCCTCTGCTTCTCCACAGGGAATTGAGAAATGTGTTTTATTTGGAAATAAAAGATCCTTCCACGGGCCAGTTTCAAACCCCATCTCATCCCCATCACAGCAGCAAGCTCATTTACTGTTGAATAGAGTCAGGCAGTGGCTTGGTCCTCTTCCAGCACTGAGCTTAAGACACAACAGACACATTGATGTCTTTTGCTCGCAGCTCTGTGCCCATTACCAGATCTGTTTGCGGTTCTCATGTGTGCAGGAACTGCAGAGACTTAGAGCTGTCCTCATTTTCTATTCATTACCTGGATTCCTCATACATGCGCCTCGCAGGAGAAAGCTAGTGAGTGAATTTATTGTTCAGGCAAAGGACCAACTTCACAGCCCTGAAAACCAACCTCCTCTACAGCACAAGAGTAGCAGTTTTCCCAAGCAACAGCCTTTTGACTGCCCTTGTCCAGAGATACAACATTGTCTGCCTCAGTTCCCAAGCATGTCCTAGCATATTTGGGGGTAGAAAGCACTCCATCCCATATCCGAAATGGGAAATAGAGGCAGAGGCAGCAGTCACACAGAGCCATACAGAAATCCTGTTGCAGAGAAAGAAATTCGTATATAAAATATCCAAAATTGATATGTTAATCATGGGTCCATATTCCTCTTCCTACCATCACTTCTCTTCAGGGATCTCATGAGAGCAAGAGGGGAACTGGTCAGCTCTTGCCCCTTCTGCTTAGCTTGCAGCGATGCGATCTGTTACAACAGGTTTGGTATTGTAGTCTTCAGTGCCCTGGCTGCTTATTCCTGGGAAACCAGAAAGATTTTGCATTTGTCACTAAAGTGCCATCAGAAAGCAATCTTTTTCCCTAGCCAGCCTGGGTTAGATGAGAGGCTGGATATCCACCTGCTGTCTGCGAGCCATTCTCTGGCTGCCTGTCAAGTAGGTGTGATGTTACACTTTGATAAATAACTTTTGATCATCATCTCCTTCTTGTAACTTTCTTCACCTGGAATATACTGTCCTCTTTCCCCTGAAGAGGCACTAGCATGATCTGCATTGAAATATTTGTTTTCACCTTGAAATTTGCTAGCTAATCCCCCCAGGCTTGTCAGCTGGAGGACACCTGCTCTCACACTCCATTTCTTGCCTGCTGTCTCTCGTATATCATCCAGGATTCCTGCTTCTAGCAAAAGTCTTGAATTTATTTTATCTTAGGTTTACTCAGGGTGTGATAGACTGTACTTTTCTCTTCCCCCTTGGGAGCAGAAGCCATTTGCTGTGATTGCACTATCTTCTGGTGTCATTTCTGTATGAATAGTTCCAAATTATCTGATCATCATAAAACCATTTCACAGCCTTCCTGTTACTGTTCCCAGGGAACCCTCCAGCCTGGGATCCCCTCTTTGACAGTGGGTACCAGCAAATATACCCAATAAACTCCTCGGTGGACAGTTACAGAATAGCCTACACCAGGCTGAAGTTCTCATAATGTTTGCCTGATGTCTTGAAGAAGCAGAACAACTTATTTCTCCCAGTAGGAAAAAAACACCTCAAATGAAACTCATGTTCCCCTTTCCCTTAAATGCATCCAGTCCCTACTTTCAATGCTGCCAAGGCCTTACCTATTGTTCCCAGGAGCCCCACAGGTTAATGTGCAGGTAATTAAAATCCTTGTGCAGGATTTCAATCTCTTGCCTTTCAAATTTCCTTAATGCCCCTTTGACTCCTATTGTGAGACCACAAGTAAACCTCTCTCATTTATATTTTTAGGACAAAGAGACTGATTTTTTTTTTTTCCTTTTCTTACCTATTGCAAGAAATAGTTTTCACATCCCAGAGCATGCTTGGAAGCAGAGCCCATTAAAGGCGTAAGGAAGGCAGATACTGCATGGAGACCCCTCACCAAGTCTGCTGCATCATCCTGCCTTCCCTTCCACCTGACACAGGGCTTGTGTATGCGCTGATCTGGCAGCTGCTTGGCTGACAGTGCCATCTGCTAGAAGGTGACTTCACCCAGTCCTGAGAAGGTGTCTAGCAGAAGCATTGCCAACTGACTTGGGGTTGAAAGGAGGAATGAAAATAGAGCTCCGCACAGTGGTGCAGTGGTGCATGATCTCTAAAGCTGGGTGAGGGTGGATGGTATCAACAGTAGGAGTAAGTGTGATCAACATATTTCAGGCTGCACTGGGCTTCACGCTCTGCCATATTCAGGAGTTCCTTATGAGTACTGGGGAAAGCAGGAGCTAGAGGAAAGCCCATGGTCTCTGATCCTACTTGTCTGCTCACCAGAAGCCAGGTGCAGGGACGCTGCTGTGGGAAGGGTTGGCAATAGGTGTACCTGAAGCCTGAGTCCTGGCAAGCAGTCCCTAGCACACTTTTCAAGGGTAGCTTTCCATGTGCTTTCACAGTGAAAACGTCCCTGAGGACTGGCAAGGTTTGATTTCAGTGCGTCAGGATGTAGACTGGAAGCTGGATAATAACATGCTGACAGATGAAATCCTCAGAAGGGGCCAAGTGCAGCTGTCCACCACAATCCCACAATATGCCTGCTGACAAGAAGAGCCATGATCCAGCTGAGGTTTAGAGAGGCTTGAAGGGAAGAGGGTGTCCCAGTGCCAAATAACATTTTTGCAAGCAGGCTAAGGAGAAGCGGAGCCCAGCCAACTGTGTGGGAGCAGACAGCCTTCGGAGAGGCACAGTCTTGAGTTCTGTCTGTTGGTGACATGCACCAGGGCACATCGTGACAACAGCAGTGGGATACACTATGTCCCTGACTCCTGGTGGGGAGGAACATGCTGATGAGTACTGTGATTTGCTAAAAGCCATTTTCCTCCATTAAACTCACTTCCAGGGACACTGAAGCTGGAATTTCTGCAGTACAGCCCCTTGACAGGCTTGAACTGGGTCAAGGAGCTTTGGGAGGGGGTAGAGGAAATTTCAGCACCTGCAGGAAGGAGCATGTTCAGACCATGAGGACTGGTCTCCAGGTCACCAGATCTCTTCCCAACTGCCACAGCAGCTCCTTTGCACAGAGGCTCCAGAGTTTCAGGAGCTCTCTCCATTGCCTTTCCATTCTTAGGGAGTCTGATGACTGTTAGTGTCTTTGTTGGGTAGAGCTGGAATCAGAGGAATGAAAGGACAGCTGTGAAACAGGCTGGAAGTATTACCAACTCTGGTTAGAAATGGCACATTAGGTAATTCACAGGAGACTCTGTCCTTGCAATGATAATTTCAAGATCACAGTTGTTTTAACAAGCACAATCTGAAGTCCAGAAAGTTTAACTTTTGAGCTCTCCATCAGTGGTTATAAGATTCACTTTTCAGTTATGTGTGTATTTTCCCTACATAGTCTCTGACAGGTAGAGAAAGTAAGTTATTACAGCTATTTTTCAGACAAGGAGCGAAGTCTAAGAGTAACTAAATGTCTCCTTTAAGGTTAATTGAGCCATTTGTGGAATTGCACAAAACTGTATGGAGTTCTTGGTGCTGCCCAAGACACTGAGCCATCTTTCCTCTCACCAAACCTTTCTGAGTCCTGACAAATGGCTGTGCAGGCATATATTTTTCAAACTGTTTTCTTACCATTTTCATATTTTAGAGAGGAATCATAGGTAAAACCTAAGCAGAAATAGCCTGAATTCAACTCTCCTGGCATAAATTACACTGACGGCGATTTCACTTTAACTCCCATCTGTACTGTTGCGCCCTTACCCACAAGCATGAGTCACACTAAGCAATAAATAATAGCTAAATCCTTCTTCTGCCTCGACAGGTGATTTTGAGGATTTTCTCTCTGCGTACACATGAGCTATGGTGCTATAGCCTGATGATGTATTGTAGCTATTAATTTTGGGAGATGAAGCTTTTTCATCATTAACGTCCAACCTGAACACAGGAATTTATTAGGCTATTTGAGAGGCAAATTCACAGACTTCTCACTGCTATGAAGTGATATGCCTAATTGCTTTTTTTTTTTCCTTTTTGCCCTTTTACTGGCTCAAGGCAACATTATTTTCTAAGACTGTGTACTCCAGCTACTGTTATGCCTTTGCTTCCTTTCTGACCTTCAGCTTCCCACCCCCTGTCTTGTGCTACCTTCTTTGCTGTATCTCATGCTCTGCTCCTTCTCATTCTTTGGCTCCTACACTACCTGCTCCTTATTTCAGTAGTTTCTTCCTTTCCTTCTCTTTCTCTCCTATTCAACAGAGGCACAAATGTAATTTCAGAAGGCTGTGAGACAGTAGAGGGCTGGCACAGCTGAGATCCACTTGACTTCAGGCTGTCATGATACTGCCCAAGCTTAAGGGTCTGTGTAAATGCACTGCTCTTGCAAAGAGCTTTCCTAAAGACTTGTGCAGGAACAAGAAAGGAATATGGGATGCTTGGGAAAAATCACTGCCAAGCAATCCACTTCTCCATGATATTAGGTAGCCCACTACCTGTGCTCAAATTAGCCATACTCCCCTTCTGCTGTATAGCTCACAAAAAAACTGTCAGGGGGTCTTCTGAGTTGAAAGCCTCCATATGGGTATAAAACATGAGTATAAAAGTAGCGTTGCTATATGTGAGGTCTTATGTTACTGTTAAGTCAGTGAGAACATATTCCAGTCCCTATGGCAATTTTAGTTCGTGCGTCTAGTCAATGGAAAAAAAAAAAAATCATCTATTTTTGTGATTTTCTGCAAGATGCTTGTTTCAAAAGCGGATTCTTCAGAGATCTGGGAATCTGAGATATTCAAAGTGCAACTAAGACAGGCTTTGCAAATTGCCTTCTTACAGAATAAAACATCACTTTGTGGGTATGTTTTGTTTGTGCTGTAGTGATAAATGTGATGCACATAGTGAATTTGATCACCAGATAATGGAATCTGTTGAATGAACCTGGATGCTATAAAATTCAGGTCTCCTCAGTAGTGTTCCATATCCAAAAAATGGTCAAACTAATCAAAATGTTATGAAAATGGATGGAGCAAAAGCAATTGCTCTGGTACTTTCCCTGCTACATAACCTTTAAAGAAGTCTCAGAGTGAACATCTCTTTAAGCCTACTGCTGCTTGCACTTGCATTTCTCCACAGGCAAGGGGCATAATGAACAGTGCAGTTGCAATTTTGAAAGCTCTTGTGACTGCAAAACAATTGTACTGGAGGGCTTACACAAAAAAGAAAAAGCCTGAATTTAGTTTGAGAATTACCCCTCTTATTTGATCTCAATCTTAGCATTGTGATCCTCAGACTCGATATTTGAGCAGCCCTGAAGGAAAACATGAGTAACAAACCTATTAAAGAGCATGATGGAAGCATAAGGTTGGCTACGACTGTGACAGGCTGCGGCACGGGGGATTTCTTGGAATGAGCCTGAATTCTGGCATGGCCAGGGCTTTGGTACACTTCACTGGAGCTGGCAAGCAACTGTCTCTAGAGACCAATGCCTGAGCATCCTGGGTTAGGAAAGAGCTGTTCCCCATAGCCGGACCAGTTCCCCACAGGGAGATGTCTCAGTCGGTGGAAATGCCTCTGCTAGAGCCCTTTCTTAATGTGCTCTAATACCATAGTGGAAAACAGGAGACAACAACCCTGCAAGGGCTGCAGTGAAGGGCATGAAATGAGTTGTCCTTCTGCCTCTGGATTTTGGTCCCCCAGCAATGGGACGGTGATCCTGCACAGTAACTGATGATGTTTTCAGTATCTGAAACACTGCAGTAATTTCCCATTTGAGATAGGAGATGATGAGATACTGCACTCTGGCCACAGCTGCGTGGTAACTCTGGGCAAAGAGTGATTTTGTGGCACAATGTAGTGAGGACACCTTGACTGCATGGAGCCAAAGGAGAGGGAGAGCTTCAGGCATCAGCAAGGCAGAAAGGAGGGAAGGATGAGACCAGGGAGTGCTGGGGGTACAGCAGACCCATCAGATATTGGCACTGCTCTATTAGCTAGAAGCAGGAAAAAGAATAAGGTATTTAACAAAGATACTGGCTCAAATAAAATCCCTTCTGAAAGCAAGCTGTATTTAGAAATCACTTGGTTGCGTCTGCTTTCATGACTCTGTCACTGGAGCAAATCTATTCATCACAGCCATGTATTAATGAATTAGCTAATTAAGTGGCTCGTTATTTAATAACACAGATTGCAAGTGTGATGAAATAAAAGTCCCCCTTTGTAGCTAGAGGCACATCTTTGCCAATAAGCTAAGCAGTTCATAGTTAATCAGGCGTGTTTGCTGTCTGACACAGGCAGAATTCACTGGATTGAAGGCAGTTTATTTCCAAGGTTATTGCTTACACTCGTCCCTGGGAGCTTGTCAGGGCCTCCAAGGCCAGAAAGGTTAGACCTAATAGGCTGTCCAAGGGTAAACACACGTCAAAATGTTCAAACTCATTAGAGGGCACCAGGGCACCATTGTTTCTGAATCAACACTAAATTATCTATTGGTTTATGCTGCCAGGTGCAATGCTGATAGAGAGGCTGGTTTATTAATAGTCAGTAAAGCCTCAGAGACTCTAGCTCTCTGATGTTTAGAAAGACAAAGAGGTAAAGAAACATGGGCTGGATGTTTGGCATTGATAGTACTTCCCCAGGTGAACCTGGGAAAGCTTCTTGATTTACATCTGTGTTGGGACATCTGGGAGCACTCTTTGGTATCCAGGTCAGGGTTTGTGCCTCAGCCCCACATTAGGAAAAGATTGGGGCAGCAATGCTCACCTTTATCTTGGTCATCATGTCAAAGGTAGCTGGGTGTGAAGGTTGGAAGGAGACCTTAGCTTGCTGGTCTACAGGAGCCTCAGGAGTATGGGGCACACAGGATTTCCATTTCAAACCCCAGATGAAGCTTTAGTCTCTCTCTGCCTCGGGTCATGATGTGCAAAACAAACCTAACAATTTTTCCCTGCCTCAAAGGGGAGCTGTGAGTACTGCAGGCTGCTTAGGGACTGCAATAATGGGAGAGGAGGAGAGGGAATAGATATCTAGGAAAGGTTTAGAGGCCATGGGTATTTTCTCAGCTAAAAAACTGTTAATCTCAGTTAGATGGACAAATTCCAGTTCAGGCATATGCACTTCTAAGTTTTCTATGGGTAAATTATCATCTCCACAAAATTCTAGCGCTTGAAACCCAACACTCTTCTCCCACGAGTCCTCCTGCTGTGATCCTCTCTCATCCTCCATGGTTTTGTTCTTCTCCCCTTCACCACCTCCCTCCTGACTAAGCTCTCGGCTGTGATTTCTCCCTGCCTTTGCTCCTTGAAGCAAGCCTGTTCATTATTTATTAGCTACCATACTCTTATACCATCTGTCTCAACTCATTATCCATATTCAGCTTGTCAAATTGACCTTTTATGGCCTTTCTCTGGAATCCTAACATGTAGTCTGTCCCTCCTTCATGCTGCTAAGCCATTGCTTTCCAACTCCTCCTGTTAAACATTCCTCTCGATATCTCACGAACACCCAACTTGCTAGTCTGTGTCCTTAACTTCAGAAAAGCTGTTTATTCTGCTTGACTGATGCTTGTTTCTTCTTTCATCTGCTACACATTCACTGTGCCAGCTTGCTGCGGCACACTCTGTCTTAGACATGACCTTTAAAGCATCTGCACCAACAGAATATCAGGCTTTAAGATATAATCTCCCTTTAACAATCTGGGGGACTTTCTGTCCCTTACTTCATAACATAACGTGGTGGATTACAAGTTGAGTTCAGCCCACAGCCACTTTGCTGTGAAAGTCACGACCACAATGCAATGGCATTTTAGTGCCCGATGTGCTTGGGATGGGATGAAAAAGTGTACTGGCATTAGAGCAGCACAGCCAGATTCTTACTTAAATCAGGATAGTTCAATCAAACACAACTGAACTATTTGTGTTCATACCACATCCACCTCTGCCCCCAAGTTCCTGAGCTATTGTAGATGCCTTATCTTCAAACATTATAGCTTCTATTCACAGTAAAACATGTTGCTGTAGCAAAGTAATACACTCCAGGACCAACTTACACAGTAGGTATTTTGTCACGGTGGAACAAAACATACACAGTATGCACCTACACAGAAATGCATAAAACCTACCACAGATCAATACAGATTATCCAGAAACTGCAGGATGACTTAAGTTCAATAGACTCTGCAGCAGAGAATTTTGAACTAAAATGCTATCTCTGCTAAATAATTAATCTGATCTGCTGGTAGCAGACTGAATTGCTTCAGTTCTGTTTGCCCTGCATTTGTCAATATACCACAGCTGCATCAGCACCGATGATCTTCCAATCTACAGCGTGGGCAAAGTGAATAAATGAGTCCTGTCCCAGAGATCCCATCAGCATCTGAGAGGAAATCAATGATTTTTACACTGAACACCGGACTTTCACCCTGCATGTCCTACCTGTGCTGCAGGGGAGCAATTGTTAGGTGCCATCTGTACTGAAGCTGGTTCTTTGAACCAGATGATTTCACGTCAATGACTTTCAAATATCTTGCTCTTCTTTTCACTCCCAGCTACTAATACAGAATTTGTGGCACACATAGCTTGCTTAATAAGCTCCATGGAGAGCTTTTGAACCTGCGTTATATATCTGTCAAATAATTTCATAATAATAAAAAGTCTCAGGAGAAGCTTGTTTTTATCCTTAGTTTTCACTTAATGCGGCTCTGTCCTCTGAAGCCACAACAAAAGACACCTCTTTATCTGGAGTTCAAAGCAAACTCTTTGTAAGGCAGGCCCTGCTACAGACATTTTTAAATCTCTCGTTGTCCAGACCCAGTTACCCTCCTGTAAGCATTTGCGGACACAGCTGACTGTTGTAGCCATTAACACATAACTTTGCATCTGAAAACCATATATCGATATGCCCGCACACATAATGGTGGTGTCTTTGGTGGCAAAGTAGCTCCTTTTTGCTTCCAGCTGCCATATCACTGATTAAGAAAACTCATATGCCCGCCATGATTTTTCTGAAAAAGAGCAGAAAAGAAATTACATTTGGAGCTGACATTCCTCCAGATGCAAGAGGTTTCCAGCCTGGGACTGTGATATGATTCTCTCTTAAGAATGCTTGATGGTGCAAGGACAAATTTTGTTTCCTAACTCACGAGACTGGAGAGGTAATTGGAGGAATCAGAAAGAATTTTTTTCCTGTTGGTGTATATAGTGCTCCCTTGCCTGTCTACAATTATATATAAACTTGCATCCCAAAGGATGACTTGTATTTCAAAAAAAGGGACCAGGTCTTCGGCTGATTAAATCACATGGATTCAGTGGCCAGTGTTCCAACCTGAGAACATCCTACTGGAAATTCCCCAGGGACTCATTTCTCATCACCACCATCAGATTAGGATATTTGATAGAGAGGCAAAGGAAGGAAAGTGACTGCTTAAGACCTGCAAGAGATGAGATATTTTGATATAATCACCTCCTTACATAGCAGTCAATAATTTTATTTTTTTATTTTATATTTTTTTTTCAACTGAGTGATGTTCCCCACAGCCAACTTCTTCCAAAAGTGTTTCATAGTCCTGTGCTCTGAAACTTTTTCCCCTGTCTGGTTATTATTTTGGCAGTGAAATAGAGCTGCAAAAAGTCAAGCAAGAATTAGTAAGGATTAGGGCTGAGCTCTAACAGAGATGTTTTGAGATGGGTTTATAATCCTTAGATATGAAGGCGAGAGTTGCTGTTATGACTAAGCAGCAGGTGTCATTTTTTTTTCCACAGTTTGTGTATCAATAATATGTCAGGGCTTCCATCCTTCCCTAGCCATTTTGCTCTTTATTCTGAGCATGATTTGGACTGTTAATCCCCATCCCTTCTCCTTGACTTCAGATTTCATTTGGTTTCTACCTCTCTGCAGTAGAAGCCCCCTCACTTCCTTTTTCTAACTTCACTCACATAAATATTCTCTCCAGATCTCACCGCTTTTCCCTCTGCAGGATCCTTGCCAAGAACCCAGCCTTGCCATCTGTCCAGGAAAATGATGATACTGCTCAGCTCTCTTCTGGATTTTGAATCGTGTGGCTGCAGCAGCAATGTTAATGTTAGCAAAAAAAAAGAATAATCAGAGCCCCGTGGAAGAAAAGCTCTTTTCTGCCTCACAGCACAGAGGTCAGATACTGTTAGTCATATGCTTATAACTAGCAGGATTACCTTTCCTATATTATATTTCTCTATATTGCTTTCTTAAAGATGCACCTGAGAGAATATTATCCATGAGAGTAAATTTTAGAGTCTCTGATGCAATTTTTGCCAACAAGAAAATGCCAGTTTTTCAAAACCTGAATTTTTAGGGGAAAAAAATCAGTTTCAATGAGTGTTTCTAATAAAAAATGGATCAAGCAGCTGACATGTTGGCATTTCTTAGATTAAATGTTTGTTTGGCAGTTTGAAACAAGTCTCCGTGTTCTTTGGTATTTTGCTGCTGATGAAAAGGGCAACATTTTGCACTAGATAGGATGAAACATTTTAATGGTCCTGATGCGAAAGCATAATTTTTGTGAGTTATAGGGTTGCAGAATAATTTTTTAGATTTTTTTTTTCAAATTTATTAATACTGGTTGGAAAAAGGCAAAGTTTCAAAATAGTCCTGGGAGAAAATAGCAGGTTTTGTGGTTAAAAAAAGTAAGACAAGACTGCAAGAGGTCATTGAACACCTGACAAGGACTCTGGGCAAACCACTTTTCCTGGACCTCAGCTGTGAAGCAGGGAGCATGGCGACCTCTTTTCTCCAGTTTCTGGTTTATTTAGGCTTTGGGGGGCACAAGTTGCCATCTATTCATGTAATCACAGCTGCAAAGGGTTTGAGCAGCCAATCTGCAATTCATACCAGAGGAAGGCTGTGATGTTCCCATGTGCAGTCAGGAGGGACACAAAAAAGCCAAGGGACAGCCCCAAGGATGCTCACCCTGCAGCACAGAGCTGTGTCCCAAGCACTGCAACACTTCACCTCCATCTAGCAATACAGTGATCAGACCTTGCTACAGTCTTCCATCTGCCTAATAATATTTGTGCAATTGTTGGCTGCCTGAAATCCTGGATACTGCTCCCCTGGGAGCTGCAAGTTGTTAAACATCTCAAAAATCTGGTCCTTCAATGTGTACAAATGAATCCGTTAATTGTATCCTCATTAAGAGTCTGAGGTGGATTTTTCTGAAGTTCCAATCTGCACAATTTCCTTTCTCCTTTCAGGGAGGAAAATTTACTCTCAGGACTTTTTTACAGTCAGCTTTGTGACTGCAGAGTGTCCTGATGGTCACTGTAGGATCTGGACATCTTCCCATTACTGCCAGCACAAAGCAGCTCTGGGAGAGAGGATATTTTGCTAGAGGAGTTGTCCTTCAGGCAGAATATTAAACTTCTCTGCCATCTGCTTTACAGGGATTAGTCTGGTGAATGTTAAGGATCCCTTGAAAACATCTTTATAATGTCCCTGTACTGCTCCTTAGCCTTAGCATCCATATAACCTCTCCCTTCAGCTGTTGACTTTGAAAGCTTTCCCTTTCTGAGCATGCAAAGGCAAAGAGAAGGATCTAGATATCAGCTTGTAGCCTTGGCTCTCTCCCTGCTGCAAATCAATGCATTCCATATGAAATCACCTCTCATAACTGCCCTGCTCACTAGTTCGCTATAAGGTCTGTTCTCTGCTAAAGCTCAGCTCTGTAATAAACCCTGGACTCTTCATTTAGTGCCAGGCACAAGAAAGTCACCCTTCTTTGCATCTTCTCCAAGCTCTGCTGCCTTTCAGCCCACAGTTCATCACCTGAGCTTGCCAGGCACCTCCCTTACATGCTCTTAAAGGTCCCTTTCCTAGGATAGATACAGTTTCTATTATGAGTATATGCAAGACTTGAGGTTACTATTTTCAGTCACAGAGCTCAAATAACTGAATTGCTGGCTAAGTATGCAACATCTGAGCTGACTGAAGAGCTAAGGAGTGCAAGAAATCTGTAAGGTGAATAGTGTGTATTAAAGAGGTGCTGTTAAAGAAACTAGAGTGTGCAAGATACAGGGATAAGTGAAGGATGCTTGCTAATATCAGGATGATTGATGAGATACTGTTTGGTGTGGAAATAGATTATGGTAAACATCAAGCAGAATACAGAGGAAAAGCTATAGTGCAAAAATTACTTAGAGGGGAAGAAAAAGCAAGGTAATGTGTTAAGAAATAAGTACTGTGCTATGGAGAATTACAAGTGAGGAAAGGAACTCTATTCGCAGGTATTGTAGGGGTTTGTGTCCAAAGCTCAGTTTAATGGGATGCTTTGGGGAGACCCAGAATGAGACTTTCCTGCCTCTGCCCCTCCCTCCCCTACAGACTCTGCCTTAGGGAGCCATATATTTGTCATGTGCTTAAACCTCACTTGCACGTCTCAGAAAGGTAGCTGTCAGTTTAAAAGGGGCTAAGGTTGTAACAGGCTCGATGTGATCAGTAGGTTTGTCTCAAGCTCTCAGGCATCGCAGTGAAGGGTAATTATAGCAATCCAAGCCTGCAATCTTTATGAGAAGTCATGATTTTGCATCTAAATGCTAAATGAGGCTGCTAATATGAGTAAGTGCAGCTCAGCTTGAGTGAAAGGGTGTTAAAGAATCAGGACTAGAGTGAATCAGCCTGTGCATATGTGGCAAGGAAAGGAAACAAGTAGTGAGAAGTATCACAGTAAAGCATTCAAGAGCCCTAAGTTACAGCCTGCTTCTGGGCACTGCTCCTTCTCCTAGGGTGATCCCAGAAAAGATCCATCCTACAGACTGAATGGGACTATTATTTGCCACAACCTTTTTTCTGAATTACAGGTTCTTCCCCACACAGGTGTCTGTCACTGGTCTATGAGACTCGTCAGCCCATGCCATTATTTCCTACACTCCCCAAGATGTAAGTGATCCCATGTGGTAAACAACAACCTTTGTTTATCAGTGAAAGAGCATGGATGCTTCAGTCATTTTTTTTCTAAGTTTGTGATCTTCTTTGGTCCTGTTTTTGTGGGGGACAAAGAGCCCAGCTTCCAGCCTTGGCAGCTTTTTAATAGGGAATGAAATTATTTCCAGTGCTTGGTCTTCCAGAACATACTTTTACCTTTTGAAAAAGTAGGTGTAAGGCTAGGGGTGAGGTCTGTGGAGACCTGGGGTCTGATCAGTTCTGTTGTCAATCATTCATGTTATTATTACTTCATTTCCTATGACAAGTTTTCAATCCACTTCTGTAGCAACCAGAAGGAGACAAATACAGTGAGGTCACTGCACTTCCTGCTCCGATGTCTGAGGTTGCTTTGAAAACATAACCTGCCAACACATGATATTTAAAGACTTCCAAAGCAAGGTCTAATATTCCTTAGCACATATTGTTCCTTTTTTTTTTTTTTTTTTTTTTTTTTTTTTTTAATAAAAGCCCTTTCCCCTACTTTTCAATAGAAAATATGTCTCTGTGGAACTACATTTTTACTGCCTTGGAGAACATGATGTTCAGTCATGACACAAATTCTTGTGTAATCAAGAAAGTTACTTCGAGACTGGGAGGTTCTGAGACTCAAAAGTGCTCTTGGATTTTTTAACCATTAGTGGTGACACTTCAACATTGAAATAAGAGCTGTAAAACCCACTTAACTCTTTCTGATGGCTGTCAGATGTATTAACTCCCCTGCACATTAACACCTCCGTTGTGGATGCAAATGCTTCTCTACTGCTACCTGCAGTGGAGTCTCCTGATCTTTCTAACCTGCTCAGAATGCCTTAGGAATTTTTTTTTAATTTTCTTTTTTTTACTTTATTGGTTGCTTTTTTCCAGCCCTGGAAGAAATGCCCTGCTGCCTTTTTAATTTCATGCAAAATGTATTGTGTGATTCAGCATAAAGAAAGGGAGGAGGAAACACAGTGACAAATGGCAGAGGGGTCAGAGCAAAGGAAGATGCTCTTGCAGGGCCTGCAGAAGCTGTGTTGTGATTATATGCTGTAAATGTATAGGTAGCTAAACACAAATGTAAGGGAAGCTTTTATGAAGCAGCTCCCATGAACAGCACAGGCAAGGCACAGCCATGACTCAATGCAGAGAAGCCACAGAATCATAGAATAGCCTTAGTTGGAAGTCAAGCCTCTTCTCTTTCCTTATCCTGAATGTTTGGGCTGCCAAAAAATCACAGCATTTGCAGGAATGATGCCCTTCAGAGCATTTTGTGAGAGTGCTCCTATTGAATTTCTCCTCTGAGGTTATTTTAGCTGCATGTTGTTCAAACTCATACTGTCTGCCAAATAAGATCCTGAAGTGCAGAGGTAGCACTGTTATTTACAATGTACACTTCTATAGGTCAACTGACTGTGTAGGCAACAATGCCCATGTATATACAGACATGTGCCTGCCCATGACATTTCATCACTCATTGACACTTTATTTGGACAAGTAGCTCAAAGCTTAAAGAGATGTCCATATTTTGTGCATGCCTATGCTGTGCTGGCACCTCTAGCACAACTCTACTCCATTTCCCTCCTGAGTCTCCTTTCAAACTCCTTGTCTACAGCTGCATGCAGCAACAAATGCAGAACACTGGAAAGCCAGCTGGCTGGAAACAGCTTGAAAAATAATGGAAATCAGGTGTCCAAAATGAGAAAGTGTTTAGATGTAACTCAGCTTCCCTTGGTTTTCCCTGCTAGAGCAGTGATTCCATATTAGCTTTGTTTTTTGCTCTCTGTGAAAATCATCCTCCGTTGCTGGTTAGATATGGGAAGAACAGAGCTTGGTGTGACTTTTAGTGACTTTATCTTGGCAGGCACTGCATGCTAGTTGTACATCTGTCACACAGACGGGGAGACACTAGGGAAAAAAACAAGCCGTTAAATAAAATTAAGTTTGGGATCTGGATGAAAAAGAAAACCAAGCTCTTATTTTGTGTCATTATGATGTTAGCCAGTAGTAGGTATCAGGGATGAGTGTGCTCTGTGTAGACGGACAGAAACATATTTAGCAACCTGAGAGCTCTGTTCCAGCAACCCAGCTCAGCACTGTTCTGCTCCCTGTAGAAACTGGCACCACACGTGGGAGGCAGGACTTCTGGGAATGACAGAAATTGGGACCACACATTACATTCTACTTTAAGTTCCCACTTAACTTGGTAATTTTTAACGCTCTTTTTTGTTCTGAGGCTTTGGGTTTTGACGATGCAAAAACATTCCTCAAACACTCTGTTGCCATTTTTTTTGCAATGGAAAAGCGTGTATTAAAAATGTTGGCGTTAAACTCAATGCATGTGTGCTTGCAAGCTTACTGCTGTCTCATTGCTATTGTTTCTTCTTTCTCAGGAGATGACCTTCACTACCACAATGAATCACAAAAAACCTGTCAAATCCTCCTAGCTCCCTGGCTGTGGAATTTGCTGTTCCGCAGACAGCAGCTCTTCCCACCCAAAGCACAGAAGAAGCCAAGTCACAAATGACAGCTGAAAAGTAAAGCTTTATCAAAAGCTGTCTGAGACTCTGTCAGAGAGAAACTTTATATAGTAATTCTTCTTTTGAGCCTGAGAAGCTGTGTATCTCATCAGTTCCAAGGAACAGAGTAGATATGTTCAAGTAACCAATACCAGAAACTGCACAAATCGATACGTATATTAGACTATCTACATACAGTGATCTACGGCATTTAGAAACCTCCATTCAGAATGGATGATGGATATAGAAACACAAACCTCTATCAAGGGGGCAGGGAGGCAAACCAAGTCTCAGATGACTACAGGTACCAGCATGGTAACTATGAAGGGTATGCACCCAATGATGGCTACTATCGTGGTAGGGATGAACCTGCTCATGAAGAAGATGCCCAGAGTGATGTTACAGAAGGCCATGATGAAGATGATGAGGTCTATGAGGGGGAGTACCAAGGGATCCCACACCCAGATGACGTTAAAGAAAAGCAGAAGAAGCGAGCTCCTGCTATGGCTGATGAGTACAGAGACCATGCTGACCTTATGGCAGAGAGGATGGAGGATGAGGAGCAACTTGCCCACCAGTATGAGAACATCATTGAGGAATGTGGCCATGGACGGTTCCAGTGGACCCTCTTCTTTGTTCTAGGGTTGGCACTGATGGCAGATGGGGTGGAGGTGTTTGTGGTTGGATTTGTTCTTCCCAGTGCTGAGAAGGATATGTGCTTAACCAGTTCGAACAAAGGGATGCTAGGTAAGTGCCACTTGCAAACAGCTCTTCTGTGAACATCTTTTTCTAGTGACCAGCTGATTTCAGGATCTTCTGATGACTCTCCTCTTGTGTTGTATGTCATGCATAGTCACAGCTGGGTGGGTCAGGTCAGCAAGTCCACAGGGCAAAACTCATAGGGGTGTTCAGGGACTAGGAAGTGAAAGGTTAAAGGTGGCTTTTCCTACTTGAGGATCCAGTGACTCAGATTTCAGTGCTTTAAGAAACTAAATTGTAATGAGAAGTCCACAAAGCAGTACCATCCAAGTACAACAGGTGTAAAAGACAGGTGTATGTTTGCTCTGGATCACTTGACTGTTTTGTTTTGGCTCCTGATGCTGCCTTGCTCTCCAAAGTTTTCCACTCTGCCCAGGTTCCCCTTTTTCTCACCCCCAAGTCCCAGCTGGCAGATCAGCTGTGCAGTTGGTTCCTTCTTCTTCACTGACTTCTTGGTCAGAGCAGTTCGCTAATATGGACTGGGTCAGAAGTAGACAATGGAGGTTTCTTCTTAGGCCTATGGAATGCAATTGATGTGCTGCACGGAGATTAAAGGCTGAGGCTACTGGCAACATCCCTTTTGCATCATGATTGACACTTCCCTGTGGTCAAAATACAAAGGCTTAGTTACTGTGAGTAGCGACTGGGTGGAAAGGTCTGGATGAACAGTTTTTTCCCTTGCACATTACAAGCCAAAGTCAGCAAAGTCTCCCAGATCTCCAAGAATCAGGAAAGCATCCATCATGGCCCATAGTGAGAGCCACCTGTGCAATAGTACTCCACATCTGGAAGGAAAATAAAGTAGCTCTTAGACGAACTGCTTTAGGAGTGGGAGAGTGTGTCTGGATGGACGTGTATTGGGTTGTAGGGGAATCACCAGGGCCTGTAGTTCACACTTTCTGGCCCAGAAACCCTGCCTGATGCAAGGTAAATGCAGATTTTGGGTTATATCCCAGCCCTTGACTCCATTCTATTTGCATTATTTTCATGTCACAAAGGCAATGAAAGATGATTATCCTTATATAGTTCTCTCATCTTGGTGTGCTGAGGTCCTAGATACTTTACTCTTCTGTTTCTTATTTTTCCTCCTCTGAACTTGAGGATCAGTGTGTTTATTTCCATAGTTAGCTTATTTTGTACTTAGTTTTGTGCCTTAAAGTGTTTGCAAACTTTTTTTGCTTCACAAACCACTTATAGTGTCTAGCTCAAAATATCTCAGGTCAGACACCTAAAAATGAATCAGTCATAATTGGATCCCAATTTCAAAGGGACTTCCGAATTCACCAGCTCCCTCTGGGACACCAGGCTGGGTGCCTTTTCAGTGATGATACCTTTTTTGAAAAGCAGGTCATTTATTTTGGTGACTACGTGAAAGCTGAGATCTTCTGAAACTCTGACCTCATAAATATCTATCTCTGTAGAGCTCCAGCTCTGTCAGGCACCTGAGTCAGAAAACTTCAAATGTCACAAGAAAATCTATCTTTGAAGTATTTCTGGCCCAGCCACAGGTTAAAATGAACAAGAAATCTCCCCAGAGAGCTTGTTCTGCTTTTTCCAGCTCAGTATTTGCACGACTGAAAGTTCAGAGTGTTCTGATAAGCTCTGAATAAGCAAGGAGACATTTGGGTCTGCATCCAATCCCAGCTCCAGCCTCCTGTGCGTTAACCAAGCTAATCTGGAATTGCTAATTAGAGGAAGAGCACTCTTTCTGCTGCCTTTCCTGCCCAATTTTAAAGACCACTTTTGAGAACCTGGTTTTGCAGAACCATTTCTTCCATCCTTAGCTTGTTTGTTTGGGGGATCTGCTCTCGAAGCTTGTATTCACACGTTAAAATGAGGGGGAAAAAAAGAATTTTCCTAAAAAAAATGAAAGTGGATTCATCTTAGTTTGAGGCAGAGAAGAGAGTGGATATTTATGGTAGCACTCAGTTGTTACTGGTTGGTGGTGTACATTAGGCAGGTCTCTGACTCAGCCCATCTTTGTTAAACACACTTTCTTGGCTGCTGGGTATTTCTTTGCTGCAGGTTTCCTCATGGATCTGAGGTTTATGAGATGATCCTTTGTGAAAATTAATTAAGCATGTCTTAGAAAGCCTTAGATTGCAGAGCAGTGCACCGATACAAGTAACAAATCCCCACAAGCATCAAGAGGTGTGGGTGTGTGGAGGCTGGAGTGGATACAGGGCTGCTGGAGGGTGTGAGAGGGGAAGAGCGCAGATCTCTGGGTCTGGAGAGGAGGAGGAGGAGGAGGAGGAGGAGGAGGAGAGATTTCTGCCAAACTAAGGGCAGCAGCAGGGAGCGGAGGATGTTGGAGGTTTGGCAGGCAGCAGGGTAGTGCAAGGATACAAGGTCTGGGTGCAGACCTGCATCCAGCACAGACTGGTGTCACAAGTATTGCCCGTGCGAGAGGGTTTCATCCCTTTTCTGAGCAACTGTGGGTTCACGATGTGATAAGGACAAACAGCTATCAGCTTCTGAAGGGCTGAGGAAGTGCTATTGATGGAGACAAGAACATAATCTTCCTCAAAACCCTTCCTGGATTAACTTCAGCACCCATCCACCTGCAACTACAAAAAAAGATACCTCCTAACAAAGCTCAGAGCCTCCAACACAGTCTCATTTCCCTCAGTGGTTCCATTTCTTTGACAGAATATGGGTTGTGCTAATTCAGATTGATCTTGCTAATAACTCAGCGTTCAATGATGCTTACAGGTTGACTTGCTGGCAATCAAAGAGCTCTTCACCTCAATTTCTGCCTAATGCAAAGTGTTGATCTTGCAAGAGTGTGTCTGCACAGAATGAATGAAGGGTTGGTTAGGGAAGGCACGGTTTTAGGTTTTAGGGAAGCAAGGATATTACTCACACATGAGTTGCTGCCCCTTACCTTATCCCCATGTACCAATAGATGTCTACAGATGAGCTCATGTTTATTCCCAAGTGACCATTCATCTCAACACATTTTTTTCTAAGGAAACATCACCAGGTTATCCCAGGTGGAGTTAAGGTTGTTTCCAGGCAGCTGCTAACATTTAAACACATGAGGTCTCAGCCATAACAAGAGAGGCCAGGAGGGAAAATAATGGGAAATAAGTCAGATAAATAATAAAACTCTTGCAGAAATAGGAAGGGACAAATAGGAGAGTGAAAGTAGATGCCCCCGAAAGACCAATTTAGTGAAGTTCAGCTCCTGCTAAAAGGATATACTGCATTAAATACTCTGTATGTTGCACATTTTTCCTCCCTCAGAAAGCAAGCATGGAAAAATATCACGCAAATTATGGCCAAACTATGCAAAAAATACAAATAAACAGATGCCCACAGTGTTTTGTGAAATGTGTGAAATGAATATGACACATCTTGGAAAACGCTTACATTTTGTTCTGAAAATAAACATCTCACCATCAGATGCAAATTATCAGCTATTTTAGCCCTAAATATCCCTAGTGGGACAAAACACATATTTGGAGTTTTTCTGTTATGCAAAATGCTATTTTTGAAGATGTTTGCAGGGGTATTACAAAAAAACCCAAACCAACAACTATAGATAATTTAGCAGTTTGATTTCATCAGTTTTTAACACTAGTTGTTAAGAATAAGTTTGGTAACTTGTAACAACATTATTTTTACCTATTCATTTGATAAATATGCTTTGCTGAGCTTTCACCAGCAGTAGTCACAATAATAATTAATTTCTTATAACTGCTGAAACAGAATATTCCTTTTCGGTATAATATACCCTGTCAAAAACAGAATATTTTTGATTTGCTATGAATAATCATATGAAGAGTCATAAATTTTCTATTTACTTACTTGCTGAAAGGCACTCAGTATCATTATTTGGAGAAATACCATATAAAGTTATATCTTCAAGTGCTTTCAATCACCTCTCAGAGCACTAAGTGTTGTATTTGCAAGCCTAGAGCAGTAAATACACAGTGAGCATAAAAGATGGTGTCAGCATTGTTTTAAACTTTCACATCCTCACATAAAAAAGGCAAGGCACAGTAAAAGCATCAGACTTCCCAGATCCCCAGAGCTGCAGTTGGGTTATCATCATTGCACAGTTCAGTAAACTGAGACAAGAAAATTTTTAAGAGCTTTGCCCAGAACTGCAAAACAGCCACACCAATGCCGAGAATAAAATTGGATTTTCAGGTATACAGCTCCCTTTTTATGATTTAATAATAATATTTTAAGGAGTATATCATCTTACAGACTCTTAACCGCACGGTGTTAGATTGAAAAAAGAAAAAATGCTCCTAGTGGTAATTATGCAGTTATGTAGCAATTCAAACCTGGCTGTGTGAGTCAGGTTAAATACAATGTGTAACAATACCCCTGCTTTTAGAGGATGTTTTATTATCAGCTGAGATAAAATCTGGCCTCGGCTTCTCATTGACCTGAATTCACCTGATATGACAGTAAATCCTAATCCTCTCGGCAGAGCTCAGTGGCTTTTTTCCACTCCTTTTTTTTTTTCTGGATAAGCACAGACAAGCCCAGCCGTGACTCCCTTGTTCTGCTGTGGCTCCCGTTGCCTGTTTTGCATCTCCATGGTCATGGACCCCCAACATGGCAGCCAGCTAAACCCTGATGAGACCTGCGTGTGTCCACATCCCAAGCATCAGGCACGAATTCCTGGCTGCAAATTTTCTCTTGGGCAGGAACACTCCTACAGCCCAAGGAGCATCATCACCCTGAGTGCTAGGGACAAGTTAGGGGAAAAAAGGTGGTTTTGTGATTTGGGAACACCCCATACCTTGTGCAAGTCTGATATGGAGGCGTCTGCATCCCCATTTATAAACACTGCAGGAATTTCATCTGATGAGAGCCAGCACGAACAGGCTTTCGTTTAACAGCAAAGGATCTGTTTGGCTTCCTCTGTTGAAAACTTTGCTTTAGCAGAGGGGTTGGGTGGGGGGAACCAGATGGTCCCATGAATATTGTAGTGATGGACAAGTCCCGTGGGGGGACTGTGAAGCTGGCTGGATGTAAACAGCCACCCACACCGTGCTGGCAGTGCTCGCTGAAGTGTTCGGTGCGCGTTGCCTTGCCAGTGCTGCATCAAAGCGCTTGTGGATTCACACATCCACCTTTGGCTTTAATGTACAGAATCCCCTCAGTCTCAGCAGCCAGATTCACCTGATATCCACCTCCAGGTCTCTGAAAACGGAAGGCTGCCTTTCGCATGGGCAATCCATTTCTCAGTGGCAGAGCCATTATCTGTAGATGAAGTCTCTCTGCTTGTACTTATTCAAGGCAAGTGCAATGAGACTGCCCTTTCATTTGATTTCTGTTTACAAGGTCAAGATGATTCATGGAAAAAAACACTAATAAGCCTACAAGAAAAAGGTTAGAAATTTCAGGAAGAAAGGGAAAAAAAATGCCACTCAGGTCTCAGTTCATCCTCTGCTGAGACTGTCCCATGTTCAGGGACATGCCAGCCATCACTGGTGCACAGGACAGGAGGTTGTAGTGAGGCGGTGGTCAGCCTCTTCTCCCAGGTAACTAGCAATAGGATGAGGGGTAATGGCCTCAAATTGTGCCAGGGAAGGTTTAGATTAGATATAAGGAAAAATTTCTTCACTAGAAGGGTTCCCCAGCACTGGCCCAGGCTGCCCAGGGCGGTGGGGGAGTCCCCATGCCTGGAGGGATTTCAGAGCCGTGTAGATGTGGTGCTGAGGGACATGGGGTAGTGGTGACTTGGCAGTGCTGGGCTAGTGGCTGGACTTGATCTTTTCCAACCAAGGCTATTCTATGATTCTATGATCCTCTGACTAGTACTGGTTTATTCCTCTCTTTAAATTACTTATGCACAATCAGATCCTGTGCCTTGCCTCATCCATCTCCCAAATTGTCCAGGCCTGACTCACAAAGTTTTGTTTGTGGCCATAAAGTGCATTCTGGTATAACAGATGCTACACTGGTAAGACTGGATTTCATTTTTATTACTGTTTGAATCACAAGACACATAAGGTCCTTATCCTTTTGGGTCATCCAAACACTTTCCCCTTTCAAAACCCTCCTTTTTTACTGTGCTGGAGGTGGCCTGTGCTTTGAAGGCAGGTAGGATCTTCCACGTTCCTGTGGTTACTGACTCCATGCAGACCTGTTAGCCAAGGTGAGACAACCCTGCCTCTGGACCCAGGCAGCCTCCCCACCTTCCTGACAGCCCCGAGGACTCTGGGACTAATTCTTCCCACTGTTTGGGGGGGTTTTCTGCTCACATTTTCCATTTATTCCACAAGTCCTTGTCCTGACTTGAAAAGGATTATTTTCAGATGTGCCTCATTTTTAAGAACTTTAATCCCATTAACTGTCAATGAAAGAAATTCCTGCTTGTGATGGAGATTTAGGTAAACCTTGAATTTTTTGTTTTCTTTCTGAAACCCTTATTTCTAATTTTATTGAAATAGTAAAAAGACAGTTTAGAACACACATAGCCATGTACTGTATCCACCTTTCTTTATTCCTAGAACTTCAGCTTTTAAGTCCAAAATTCCTGTCTAACATGGAGCACACAACTTCCATAAAGGCTAATAAATTTCTTAGTGTGAAAATGCTGTATATAT
The DNA here is from genome assembly GCA_028020825.1 of Podargus strigoides. NCBI lineage: Eukaryota > Metazoa > Chordata > Aves > Caprimulgiformes > Podargidae > Podargus > Podargus strigoides. The sequence goes on along the minus strand of CM051663.1, from coordinate 7,299,487 downwards.
TACTTCTTTTCTAGGGGGAATAAGCCCAGTCAGTGGTCACATATTTTCCTTATAACTTCAGCATTGGATGAGTCACAACCCGACATTTATTCTTAGAATTTCTGCTCTTTGGTTTTCCACTGATTTCATGGGAGGCTATTGCAGACTTTCCCACAGGCATTCATTATACTCCATTACTTGTGGAATAGTCTGCAAATAATGGCTTATTCAGAGCTGCCCTTAACATTTCACCTAACCACCGCCTGTGTTAATTTGGAAACTGAGCCCTCCTAGCACAGTCTAGATCTGTTTAGTGTGGAGTCGAGGTTTGAAGTCAATTGAGTGGTACAGGCCATTGTAATGTTGTTCCCTAGAATATATTTGGTGGACAGAAGTAAGACAGCAGAAGAAATACCGTTTAGTGATCACTTTTCTTGGTCTAATTCTCCTTAAAATTTGAGTTTCCTTAATATGATCTAGACCTCTTTCAGAGGTAACAACCATCACTGTGTTCTCCAGAAGACTGTCTCTCCTGCATGGAGAGAGTAACTACTACACTCCTCCCTGGATCCCTAGAGGTCAACCTGCAATGCCTGACATTGTTCTGCACCTTGGATTCCAAGATCTGTCAGCTGACAGTGTTTTACAGCAGCTGCCCCAAAAGTTGTAATTTTATTGGCCAGAACACGCAGTCTTCCCAAAAAGAGACCTCTCCATTATAATAAAGTGTCCTACTGATTTTGTTTCAGCCCTGGAATAAACATTTCTATAACTGGGATCTTTCCCCACAGAAACTGGCCAAACAGACAGTCTCTGGTCATCCCTGGAGTTTCCTTTACTATGGATTTTCATTGTTTTAGATTTCTAAGGGACAATGCATCCATTGCTTTATCCAATATGATAGCCAATGAAAGCCACATCCTCTGAGTTTGTGACATTAACAGCTCTGCTGTGTTTTATGTTGCTCACTGTTTGATGGATGCTGTGTTGCAGAGATATAATCTTCCCTTCTGTCACAAGTTTGGGTTCCTCCATCAGAATCTGCAGGGATTTGCCCACAAAAGTAGCTCCACTCGACTTCTTGATGCCTGGTTTCAAACACTGCTACATCCCATGCCAGTCCCACTCTTCCCCTGGCCGGAGTCCTGGCTGCCCTGACACCAGCCAGGGCTGCAATAAATCACCAGCTAGAAGAGAATAACAACCTCCTCCACCTCCTCCTGACCTGGGACATTTTCTGTGATTAAGAGGATTTGGATGAACATCTGCCACCCACGGATTTTCTCGGGGAGGGGGGGTGGTGCGTGGAAAGAATAAAAATTAACTCCGGCAGTTCATTTCTCTTCCTCCTTGGGGTCTGGTCGTGCTGGGAGCCGCTCACATGGTGCTGGCAGGGCTCACTGTCAGATGGGTGGCTGTGATGCACCAGTGAGTGGATACAGGGCGCACCATCACTTCCGTCTGCTGGCTGAGATCAGAGCTGCTCCATTAAATGCAGCTCAGGAGCCAGGGTAAAAGCATTAAGCCTTACAGCGCTGCATTAAGATTCTTCCTTCAGAAAGATTTTGGACTGAAATCGTTTTTTGCCTCAGGTCTCCCTTGTAATTTGTACTTCAGTGAACAAGCTGGAGGCCAATTAATAGACTAAGTATCCTGGTTCCCCAGGCACAGACCCATGGGCCAGCCATGCAGTAGTCCCAAATCAGCTGGGAGATCCAATCAAGGCAGCTGCCCCAAGCTGTCTCACAAGTGTACCCCATACCACTTCATCATGCTCATTATAAAAGGAGGGAGCTCACTAAGGGTAGGGAGTTTCTTTCCCTCTCTCTTGGCCTTCTGCTCCTTCTGTTGACCTCAAGGATCAAGTTGAGTATTACCTGACTATGCTTTATGTTGGCGATTTTATTAGTTTTGTTATTTCATTAAATCTGTTTCTCCTTCAATCCATGGGGCTTCTCCCTTTCTTGCCTGATTCCCTTTCTCAGCTGGGGAGGGGTCATTGGGTGGTAGAACAACTGCTGCAGTTTATCCCTGGGTAAAGGCTAAACATAGACAGAAAGAGATCCCAGATTCTCAGATGCGCATGTATCTTCTCTACTGCAGAGAAACCTTTACGCACCTTCAGTGCAAATCATATCACTCTAGCTGTTCAATGTTTCTAGCCCTCCAGCACTGATTGCTATTAGACTTTAAATACTTAATATCTGAACGTGCTGTCCTTTCATACTGTAAATCCTGCAGGCTTCAACAGGAATTTTGCCAGCAAAAGGACCATAGCTTGTGATTCTTCCTAGGACTATTGCAAACTGAGGTCTCTACGTCTGGAATGTAGCTAAAATGAAAAAAAAATAAAAATCCTGTACCTTTGAGCATTATTAACTACTGCTGTTTACACTGGTACCTGCATAAAGGAAAAGGCAATATAATAGGTGGCCCTTCTGGTGGCAGTGTCGGCAGAAAAGCCAAGAACAACTGCTGTTTTCTAGGCCAGAGTGAGCACATAGTGAGCTGGGTACAGGGAGGCTATTTGGAGGAGAAAACCATTCTCTCCTGCTGAGCCTGGCACTAAACGTAGTCACTAAAACTGTCTTTTGAGGACTCCACAGTAGAAGATCTAATGAAGTAAAGTCAAAAAGAAGAACCCTTTTTCCTTAGCAATGTCAGAGTGATAACTCTATAGAGCAAACTGTCAAGACAAGCAGTAGGTTCTCTCTTCTCCTGAAATTTTCAGATCAAGACTGCACTCTTTTCTATAAGTTGTCCTTTAGTTAGATGCAAGATTTTGGCTCAGTAGTGAAGCAAGTAACTGTGCTATGCAAGGTTGGTCTTGGCAACAGACTGATCCTTTCAGATCATGCTAGGAAAAGGGGAGAATGAAAGAGATGACATACTGCAAAGGAAGTGTGGGTAGGATAGGTAACCTGCAGAGAGATTTATTCATGCTTTAGCAATCTCTCTGTGCTCACAGCTTTCTGAGTATAAACAGCCTCCTCTTTACACATCCTTAGTCCCATTCCGCTCAGGGGGGTTAGTAGAGTTAAGACATCAGACTTCTATTGTATCATTGGTGGCACATAGCTGGGACACGTGCATCCTAAGCTGCTTATGTCTGGCCATTGCTTACATGCAGGGGATATGAGAGTAGCAAGGTTGGGAAAGAAAGATGTGGGTCTAGTCAAATGAGAGTATAACTGTATTGCATGACACAGTGCAGTGGGGAGCAATGTAAGCTCATGGGCAGAAGATGGGGAAATTCAATGGATAGTGTTTCTGGCACCTAAGATGGATAATTTGAGGGGATGGGGATATCTCTACTTTATTGCATGTTATACCAGGTGCCATACAAGTGCTTCAGAATCTGCTTCTGTATGGCATACTATTTCTATACAGTTACAAAACCCTCTGTCTCTCTTCTAGGCTTGATAGTCTACTTGGGAATGATGGTGGGGGCTGTCATGCTGGGCGGCCTTGCTGATAAACTGGGAAGAAAGAAATGCCTCATCATATCACTCTCAATCAATGCTGCCTTTGTGTTCCTCTCCTCCTTCGTCCAGGGATACGGATTCTTCCTCTTCTGCCGCCTTATCTCGGGCCTCGGGTGGGTAACTGGTGAATCCATCCCATGTCCTGGAGGCCATCACAGTCCAGCAGTTTGAGTGTGTGGGGTGGGAGAAGGAAGGCTGCTCCCAAGATGCATCCCTGGTACTGAGCTGGGATGGCACTGCTGTTTAAGCACTTGTGGTTGTACTACCTCACTCTTGACCTATTAGCAGTAAGAAAGTCCGGTCATTGACATTCTTCTGGTACTGCCCAAATAGTGCAGAAAGGCAAGTGAGACTGATCAAATGCCCACCTTGGTTTACAGTCCTGACTGCCAGGGCCTCCAATGAGACCCTCAGCTGTTCCCATCACCTGCCTGTATTTTGCCTCCCTAAAATGAGTGATCACAAGATAGCAAAGAGAAGATGCCTTGGTGAAGAGCAGAGCATTACTGGCTTTATACAAGCTATACAGGAAATTCAGCTTTCAGAGCATGCAAAGGAACTTGTTTACCTTTGATGTTTAAGACCAGCCCAGCCAAAGAGAGATTTGCATTTTTCCTACAATCTTGCTTTAGTGCAGCCCATCTGTGAGTGTGACCTTCCCTCCTTATATGTGCAATTCTAACTACAGATGCATTGAAGAAAACTCTCTTATTCTTCCCATATGCTGTTTTTTCTCCACAGTATTGGGGGATCCCTCCCCATTGTGTTTGCCTATTTCTCTGAATTCCTATCTCGTGAGAAGAGGGGGGAACACCTGAGCTGGCTTTGCATGTTCTGGATGATGGGTGGCATTTTTGCTTCAGCCATGGCTTGGAGCATCATCCCACATTACGGTAACTGTTTTGTGCTATTGACTTTCAACAGCACCACAGTCCTGCACCACTACACTACCCAAAAGGCTGCACAGGTAACGTTGGTCAGTCCTTGCACATCCCAGCATAAACAGCACTGAAAATAATAGATAACTGAAGTGCACATAAAAGGTCTGATAAACTGATTGCATGGTTTATTGACTGGTACTAAGGCTGTAAATAGTACTGATGAGGGCTGCTTTGCATCAAAAGCTTCGGGTACACTCCTTGAGTTATACTGCCAGTGCCTGAGCTATTAATCTAAATGTCAGTGTGTTCAGAGAAAACTGGACTGAGACTCTATTGCAAAAATTGATCCAGTTATCAAAAATAAGTAACTTTAATCAGGGAATTACTGGGTGCTATGAATGAGAGCAGTGAGGACAACACATGCTCCTTCCCTTAGTCAGGTGTCAACGCTCTCAGGGCTGTGTATCTAGTGACACATCTCCCCAGCAGGTGATGGGCTGGAATCACATCTAACTTCACCTAAATGGGTTCATTTGCCTGTCTATCAATTCATTTATGCCATGTTTAAAGTACACTCAGTGTAAATTCAGTTCATGCTGTTGATTGGTATGACAGAGGCTGTTGGAATAAAAAGGCAAACTTACTGCATAGTGGTGTCAGACTTAAATAATTCTATTATCTGCAACTACATTTGCTTTAAAAAGCCCTTATGTATTTACACTGCACTTATTTTTCAGATGACTTTTTGATGTTGTGTTTTTATAGTTTCTCTTTTTGATTTCCCACGTTCTACTATTTTGGAACTTCAGGAAATGAGTAAAACACCATGACTGACTCAGATGAGACCTCTGCAAAAGCCATAGTTTGATGATTTTCTTATTATGTTAATAAAAATTTTTATAGGAAAAAATTGAATTAAACATTCCTTCTGAGATTTGAGCCTAAGGAAAGTAAATGGAACAATGTAAAAACAATGCTGTACTTTCTAGTCCTTAGCAGGGGAATGCTGTCCTGGTCAGACATCAGGAAATAAAGCAGGATTAGGATCTTGATTCTTCTAAATTTGAGTCCCACCTCAATTTTTGTAGGTCTGGAAAAAAATAAACTTGCTTTCCTAGTGCACTTCCATAAAATGTCAAATACATGTGTGATATACGAGATGGAAAGGAGCTGTCTCTAATGTGCCTCTCAGAGAAGATTTAACCTTTGTAAACTTTTTGTAACATCACTGAGCAGCAATAAATTATGGCCCTGATTCCTCTACCCTTTCCCAGCCTTACCTACAACTGCATGGAGCTATTCTTATCACTGGATGATTTCTAAACTCAAAGATAAAATACGGTTTTTAAAAGGCAGAGCTTGAGCAAGTATGTTCCATTTTCTGTAACGAACATGAACTCACTTGCTGTTATCTACTGAACATTCCACTGAGCCTCTAAGAGCTATCATTACTAAGAATAGCAAACTCTCAACCTGTCCCTGTGTCATACAGAGCTATAAAGTTCAGAACTGCTTTAGGAGAGAAAAAAAATATCAGAATGCCTTGTCACTATTTTTAATTTTTGGCTCTTGCTGTTTGCAGGCTGGGGGTTCAGTATGGGAACCAAGTACCACTTCCACAGCTGGAGAGTCTTTGTACTGGTCTGCTCTCTGCCCTGTATTGCATCCCTGGTGGCACTGAAATTTATGCCTGAAAGCCCACGTTTTTTGCTGGAGGTAAGATGACTCATCTGAAGGTCGAAGTCTTATATTAGCAGAGGATAGCTGGTCCCTCATGTGTCACCATCTGTCTGTCTTTGTCCCATCAAACACACATAGCACAAGCTGAGAAGCAAACCCACTCCTACATGTCTGCACTAGCTCCACAGATTGCTGAAGTTCCAAAGACTATGGGGTCAATCAATGATGGTTAGTGTTTCAGAAGGCGGTGAGTGCTGGGAATTTCATAAATCCAACAAAAGCATTTTGAAAACACCTCACAGAGTTTGGGCAGGTACCTACTGAATCCTGGTGGAAGAGCAAAGGACAGAGTACATTTTACTGAACAAAATACATAAACCTCAGAGCTCTTAAGCAAGGATTCTTTATTCCCATTTCCCAGATGTGAAATGTAGCAGTAACTACCTCAAGTTAACCCTGCAAGTCTTTAGCAGAAGTGGGATTACAGCACAGCTCTCCTTATCTATCTCCTTTCATCTGGTTTAAAAGCTCTGTTCCTGAGCCCCCTCCTGCCTCAGACAGTTTTAGCGTAACTCCTTTCTTCAGCACGGGGATGCTGCACTCTGTGAATACAAACCATGCCTCCAGCTCTTTGTGTTTAATGCATCCAGTGCTCTATGTGTGCTTCTCCACTATGCTGGACCTCTAGCACTGGTTTCTCTATGCTTTGGGAAATTACAAAGCTGTGAACTCCCACATTTGTTTTCCTTTTCTTTGGTGTTTTCAGATGGGTAAACATGATGAAGCCTGGATGATCCTCAAGCACGTTCACGACACCAACATGCGGGCCAAGGGCGAGCCGGAGAGGGTGTTTACAGTGAGTTTAACAAAGCCATCAGTGTGTAAAAAGAAAGGTTGCAGATATCTTCCTTGGTGCAGCACAGCACCAGTTTATTTCTCCTTGAGACTCTTTCAACATGACACCCCCGCCCCAGCAATCAGAAAAAGGACTCCACGATACACTTGGTGTGTTTCAAGTTAGATACCAGTCTGTTTTTTCAAGAATTAGTCAATCTTGTGAATTGCAGTGAGTACTCCTTGTTCCTTGTGTACTCTACAGCATATAGACCAGTGATTTTTCCAATTACACACACACTTAATTGGTCTGCTGTAAGAGACTAAACAAAATAAGAGATATATTAGTCATGTGGGAGATTTGAGTCACTCCTTTCTCCAGTCTTGCTTCTAATCAAACTCTGATTAAACTCCATGTACCTTCTAATGAGTTTCGCAAACTCTACCTGCCTCGTACCCAATCTTTATTCTCCCCAAGGGAAAGTGGGATGAGTGGCTATTGCTCATTAGTCTGCTGCTTGTTGTGAAAAAGGTCACACCAGTGGACTTCATTAACAGTTAAATCAGGTAAAAGGTGTATTGCTGGGGTTAGCTGCAAATTACTGTAATTCAATCGTAAATTCCCAGTGAGCCTGCCAAGGGATAGCTCTTAATTTATGCTTTTAAAGATGAGAGGACATGTGCTCTTAAAGGATGGGGAAGAGGGGATATGGATGTGTGTAAAACGTACTTTTGAACAGAAAGGAGAGCAAGGCTCTGTGTTCAGAAGGGCTGTCATGAAACAGGGTCCCTCAGGAATGATCCTTCAAGAAAATTAAAGATTAAGATCTGTGAATGACAATTGTGTGCAGGTTCAGGTAGGAACTTAATAAGCATGTGTTATTTTTAGGCTGCCAACCGTTTGTCTAATTGCTTTTAACAAAGTACTGGGCTGGCCAGTCCTGATATGTGGTGGGGGAAAAGAGGACAAAGGCTCAAAAAAAAAATAATATCTCTAAGTAAGGCATTATGAAAGTCTGAGCTGAGTAGGAGAATGAAGGAGCAGCTGTGCAGCACCCATTAGTGCTCATTACTCCATCCAACAGTGTCATGACTGGCACGGCACAAGCTGATCTCGGTATCACACCTCGAGGTACGGCGCATCGGCTGAATCAGGATTTACTGACATCCGTTGGCACGGGCGGATGATCGGTGAAGCTGGTGTAGCACAAACTGTCAGACTGTGTGTTTTTCTGATAGGCCAGAAGTTGCTAGTTTGTGGTGAGTCAGCTGTAACCAGGACAGTTCCCAGACCTGACATTTAAACAGTGCCAGCAAGAGGAACACGGAGACTCCACAGCTGAGCCAAGGCGCTCATTCATACTCAGAAATCTATTCACTAAATTTTCACCTCCTTTTTGTGTTTACAAACAGATCTGGTTTCCTTCAATATGTCCTTTATTTAAAGTTACCGAGCAAACATTTTTCTGGGATGCCTTTTTAAGGGTTTTTGAGCAGTCCATTTCAGGTATTCAGTGTTGAAAATTCAGATTGTTTTGGTGGAGCGAACTGATTGCACAGTGTGGGCTCACTTGAGGCCAGGATGCTTTTTCAGATGCTAAGATACCCATCTACACATTCATTTGTCATAGTAGTTCTGCCAGTGGTACTTAAAAGGTGTTGAATGAGAAATATTCCTGACAGTTGCCTTTGAAGAAAGAGATCCTGAGAGCACAGTTTGTGGATCAAGTGGCTGACCTTGGAGATAATTTTTACTATAATGGCCTAGTCCTAATTTCCAGTAAGGAATCTAAGGGATAGAGAAATAAGGTAGTACATGGGTACATTAGCCAATAAATGAAAAATTGAAGTGGATGTGATGCACTTAAAATATTTTGTGAAAAGAGAGAGAAAGGATGGAGGAAAGGAAGGAAGGAGGGCAGGCTTTCTAGAATAATCACTTAGCTCAATTGTTAGTTATAACATTCACAGTAAAAATAGTAAGGGATATCACATGAAACATTACCCAGAAGGCAGTGGAATTTAAAATCCACCCAAGATCAAGTCTAGTAGAAACTTCAGTCCAAATGTTTTTCTCCTTTTTTTTTCATTTGTTTCCACAGGTTTCCTATATCAAAACTCCAAAGCAAGTCGATGAATTCATTGAAATCCAGAGCTCAACAGGGACCTGGTACCAGCGGTGGCTGGTCAGAATCACAACTACTTTCAAACAGGTAAAGGGTAGAAAAAATATCTCACCAGGGATTTTGAGCTTTGAGTTCCAGTGCCTTATTTCTTGCAGTCATTGTGTCTTGAAACCCTGACTCTCACACAAAAAAAATCTGCTGGTATTTGCAAAGGGCTGTAATTTGATTGCACTTCCTATGCAGATGTGTGCATCTGCAGACTGCCACACTGCCAGCCGGGCCCCAAAATGCCCCTGTGAGCACCACAGTAGTCCAGCTGTGTAGAGCTTCCAGGATGAGCCACAGCCCCAGGCACTTGACTCTCCTCAGCGGATAAATATTGTTTCCCTTTTCCCCAAGCCTAAGTGAATTTACCACCCACAGTGGATTTGGAAGAGTATTTGCTCCTTGTTCCTGCTGAGACTGAGTTTCTAACAATGTTATATTGTCTCGTTGGCTAATTTAACCTTTCACACATACTATGCTGTTTACCTATGCCCATGCAGGACTCTGTGGAAAGTCGTGCTAGATCTTCTAGTTTAGGAGGATGTGCTTAAAGTAAAGGAGAGTCTTTCTGAAGTAACAGCAATGCAGGTGCTATACTATTACTATATTTATGTGGCAAGTTAAGAGTATGGGGAGTTATGTCCCCTCATGTTCCTGGCAGTATTTCCTGCAGCAGATCAAGAAGAGAAGATCTTGGTCTCCCTCCTGCTCTATTTGGCATCTTACCCCTCCTAAAGTGCCAGCTGTGTTTGTGTTTTTGCTCTTCAGTGAGCTTTGGAGCTCAGTTTGCGAGGACCCCTGAGACCATACCTATATTTGAAAAGAGGAAATTGTCTGAGGGTCTAAAAACATTTACTGATACAACCTGAGACACTGCATCATCCCAACCCAGTCCCAGTCATGCCCTCCAGCTTATTACAGAGTGTTCAGATCAAGTACCCTGGCACATAGCTGAATAAGTAATCTTTTTGTAAGCCATTTATCTCAAAAAATATAGTTTTGAACATACATGAATACAAGCCACACGTCTGACCTTCCCCCATTGAGCCCTTTTTACTGACACTAAATTTATGATGCACTCAGAAATTAATGTGTCAAGTGTCTGCTAGGGTTTCCTTGCAGCTAATTCCTTCTTGTGAATTTGTAGGTCTGGGACAACGTGCTATATTGTTTAACAGCCCAGTATAGGATGAACACACTGATGCTGGCTGTGGTTTGGTTTACAATGGCCTTAAGGTAAGGTACTTCTTTAACTTTGTCAGAAAACTAGAGGGCCCTCAGAGTCTGAATAATTATTTACACATTTAAATAAACCATTACCGAATTATTCCTGGTCTTATTTTAAAGAGGTTTTGTGTCCTGAACCTTGCTTTCCTATGAACTATTGATCAATCTAATTGCTGATAGGAGAGTGCAAGGTGCTGAGAACAAATCTGGACTTTGAGAACAAATCTGGACTTGAGAGTACTAGGCCACTCCCCATCATCTTTGTTAAGTCATGGGGAACAGGAGAGGTGCCTAAGGACTGGAGGATAGCAAATGTCACTCCGGTCTTCAAAAAGGGCAAGAAGGAAGACCCGGGTAACTACAGGCCAGTCAGCCTCACCTCCATCCCTGGAAAGGTGATGGAACAATTTATCCTGGGTGCTGTCTCTAGGCATGTCAAGGATAAGAGGGTCATTAGGGGCAGTCAACATGGCTTCACCAAGGGGAAGTCATGCTTGACCAACTTGATAGACTTTTATGAGGACATAACCCGGTGGACAGATGATGGTAAAGCAGTGGATGTGGTCTGTCTTGATTTCAATAAAGCATTTGACACAGTCTCCCACAACATCCTCGCAGCTAAACTGAGGAAGTGTGGTCCGGATGATCAGATAGTGAGGCGGATTGTGAACTGGCTGAAGGAGAGAAGCCAGAGAGTTGTGGTTAATGGGACAGAGTCTAGTTGGAGGCCTGTATGTAGTGGAGTCCCTCAGGGGTTGGTACTGGGACCAGTACTATTCAATATATTCATCACTGATTTGGATGAGGGAATAGAGTGCTCTGTCAGCAAGTTTGCTGATGGCACAAAACTGGAAGGAGTGGCTGACACACCAGAAGGCTGTGCTGCCATTCAGAGACCTAGAGAGGCTGGAGAGTTGTGTGGGGAGAAATTTAATGAAATAGAACAAGGGCAAGTGTAGAGTCTTGCATCTGGGTAAGAACAACCCCATGTGCCAGTCTAAGTTGGGGACTGAGCTGTTGGAGAGCAGCATAGGGGAAAGGGACCTGGGGGTCCTGGTGGACAGCAGGATGACCATGAGCCAGCAATGTGCCCTTGTGGCCAAGAAGGCCAATGGCATCCTGGGGTGTATTAGAAGGGGTGTGGTTAGTAGGTCAAGAGAGGTTCTCCTCCCCCTCTATTCTGCCCTGGTGAGGCTGCATCTGGAATATTGTGTCCAGTTCTGGGCCCCCCAGTTCAAGAAGGACAGGGAACTGCTTGAGAGAGTCCAGCGCAGAGCCACAAAGATGATGGAATGGAACATCTCCCTTATGAGGAAAGGCTGAGGGAGCTGGGTCTCTTTAGCTTGGAGAAGAGGAGACTGAGGGGTGACCTCATTAATGTTTATAAATATGTAAAAGGTGAGTGTCATGAGGATGGAGCCAGGCTCTTCTCAGTGACATCCAATGATAGGACAAGGCACAATGGGTGTAAGCTGGAACATAGGAGGTTTCACATAAATGTGAGGAAGAATTTCTTCACAGTGAGGGTGACAGAGCACTGGAACAGGCTGCCCAGAGAGGTTGTGGAGTCTCCTTCTCTGGAGACATTCAAGACCCACTTGGATGTGTTCCTGTGTGACCTGACCTAGGTGTTCCTGCTCTGGCAGGGGGATTGGACTAGATGATCTTTTGAGGTCCCTTCCAATCCCTAACATTCTGTGGTTCTGTGAGAAGCGGTCAGTAGGACAGTAATATATAGACTTTCTTGCCTCTAGATCTTTCATTTCATCTTGTCCACACACAAAAAAGAAATGCAAATATTGCAGTGCTAGTATCTTGTATCCCTAATGTATGTCTCCCATCCTGCTATAGTTACTATGGCCTTATTGTCTGGTTCCCTGATATGATCCGGTATCTCCAAGAAGAGGCATATGAATCCCGAGTGAAGATCTTTGATGAGGAGGAAGTGTCACACTTCACCTTTAATTTCACCCTGGAAAACCAGATCCATAGAAACGGGGAATACAGATACGATAAGTGAGTGAATGAACTTGATTTGATGCATGCAAACTGTAATACATTTCTAGAAAGCACTTTGCCTGCCCCCTGCTCCCTGCCTGCCCCCCCCCCCAACCCCCCCAGCACTTGGAAGATTTCAGTTGTTCTTTTGGACACACAGTCTATCCCTCTCAAATCCCAAAGGCAGTTTTCCACAGACCAAATATCCCTTTTATCCCCTTTTTCACACACTCTGCCTCTGCCACTCGAACTCCAGACCCAAGGGGATGCCTGTGAGCAGTCCTGCGTCTAGCAGCCCCTTGTTGGGAGCAGGGCAGTGAGGACCGACTTGGCTGTGCTGGGCACCTCTGGATGCGGAGGGGACTTCTCTTTCCTTAGCACACACTGACATCTACTGGTCCTGGGCAGGAGAGACCGCCACCTGTAACGAAACGTATCTGCTGCAAATGTGGATTCTGTGGAGATCCCGTTGCCCCAGACAGATTAGACAGATTGTTGCTGCAGCTGCCTTGCACTATGTGGGGAGGTCCCACTGGATGTTCAGTGTTACACAAAACACTTATTTTAATCTTCATTGGTGAAGCCATACTTCTCTGTCCAGCCAGGTTGTTCCTCTCCCCTCAGAAATGATTTATCTCTATTTCCTTGGCATAGATGTGATAGACATCATTGAGGGACCCCAGCATGTGTCCTCATTTCCTTCTGGAGACCTTTTCTGCAGTAAGGAGTTGTGCTTAATGGTGCAAACCTTGCCCGTTAATTCATGTTCCCCTGCCTATTGAGCAGCCAAAGTCTGGTGAGAAGTGCATGGTGGTCAAATTTAGGGATTGGGGACCTTTTTCTTATGCCCAGAGGAGATGCTCAGTTTTCACTAGCTTCACTGAGAACTGAGAATGCTCAGCACCTTGCAGCATGAAGACATAAAACCGTGATGTACATCACTATTCTCCTGCCTTGGTCCTCTCCAGTTCAAAAACTCAAAACCTGATCAAGTAATGCCCAGAGCATACCTCAATATGATTTATAGCTGTGTTTTCACTCCAGCCCTTGTCTGTGAGTTAAAACTCCATTGAACACCAGTCCATTGCTGTATGACTCCTTTAAAGATGGATGTTAAGAAAGCAAACTGCAGGAAAAGGGCTTCTAATAGTCTTGGGAGTAAACACATCACAGGCTATTACTGAGCAAATGCAGAACAGATTCAGTTTTACTGTAACCTATGAGACCTTTTACGTGGAGCAAAAGACTTGAATAGTCTTCCTGTGGTATTTTGCACATTAATAATATCTGTTAGTAGCTTCAGTTAAGATGCCCTGCAGTGCTTATTTAATGGTGTAAACAGCCATCATGCTAGACTGTGTTGTAAGTGCTTGATTCAATTAAGTTTCTGAGTATATGTTAGAAAGCTTTTCATTCGGTGACAGTTGTGTCCTCCTTAACTAGAGCAATCATGCTTGATCTTAATAGCTCCTTACATCTTACAAACATGCCTGTGCATTAACTAATACATCTTATCAGTGTCCCTGCAAAATTTCACAGGTAAATCAATATTGTGACATCCTTCAAGCAGCCAGGTCAGACATGTTAAGCTTCCCATCAGAGAAGAAATCAATCACCTGGCACAGTTGATTATGTTTAGTGTAATCTGTTTTCATTACCTGGTAAGCAATAGCCCTCAAACAGAGATGGGTACAAGCAGAATTCAAATAATCTCACCATGCTGTCTAGAAACCCTACTTCATTTTTGCTTAAAAAATCACTTCGAGTTTAAACAACTGTCAGGAGCCTTTCACCAAATGGCTCAATAGGCTCCTGATTACATCTGCTTGTGTTTATGCTGGAGGAAAGGGCAGAATAAGGAAAGCAGCAATGTCAGTTCACAAAGAAAATGCCAAGCACTGAGTGAAATTGTCATCTTCAGATGGAATAGTAATGGAAATGAGAGGATTTGTGTCCACTCAGCCTTAAAAGCATCCTTTTTAGATGTGACTGTTTTGAGGAATAGAAAACCTTCCAGAAATCCTAAGAGGTCCATCTCCCTTAAAAAAAACCCACTCTTCAAACCCATCTCTCCTACTAACATACAAAATACGCAAGCATTAACTTGGAAGGATAGTTACACACTCAAGCAATGCCTTTTCTGTAAATGACCCTGGAAATGGCCATTAGTGCTCTGTCTCTTGAAACAGCCATGATACGCTGTATAGTGTAGAAAATACCTCAAAGCATAGAGTGAAGTTCTGTTTGCTGCCCCACAGATTTATTGGCATGAAATTCAAGGAAGTGAGATTTGAGGATTCATTGTTTGAGGAATGCCACTTTGAAGATGTGACATCTATCGAGACCTTCTTCGAAAACTGCACCATCATCTCTACTGTCTTTTTTAACACTGGTAATGGAATTCCTGCTATGGTCTCATCTCTGTAATTAGGGACTATTTTATCAGATTCTGGGAGAAAGGATGATAGGAGCCTGTGTGTTTGTGTGTGCGCTGGGTAATGAGAGTGATGAAGGGAAAAAGAGTGTGATGCATTTGGAAGGAGGCTTCAGGTTGCTCCATTGGTGTTTTTAACCCCATGATTTCTGGTGCCATTGGCTGCTGCATGGGAAATGCATAAGTGCTCAAACCCCGGCAGATTAAAGTAATGGTAAAATGCCTAGCAGTTTAACAGCTCAATTCAACAAATTTGGATTAAAATATAATGTTAACCAACCTGTTGCTGCTGTATGAAGGGAGATCAGACAAGCAGGATCAAGACTTTACCTCTTTCCCTTACAGATCTCTATGAACACAAATTCATCAACTGCAGGTTCATAAACAGCACATTTCTGGAGGAGAAGGAAGGCTGTCACTTGGACTTCGAGGAGGACAATGATTTTCTGATCTACCTGGTCAGCTTCCTGGGCAGCCTGTCTGTACTGCCAGGCAACATCATCTCTGCGTTACTCATGGACAAAATAGGGAGGATAAAGATGATTGGTGAGTGGGGATGATGGGTGCATGGAGCAGGTTGTGGGCGGGAGCATGACTCTGCAAAAAGCCAAGGTCAGTGTGGCAGTCTTGCTGCATCTGCACACACCACCACAAGCCAAGCTGGCGCAGGTAGGGATGAGTCATTCCTGTATCAAGTGGAGCAGAAGGGTGAAAAGATTTGAGTGTGAGGCAAGTGACCTACTCTATGGCAGTGGGCAAGTTACTTCCTCCTCACCTCCCCACCCTGCTTTTCTGTGTGTCTGGGGCGTCCTTCTTTTTTATTTTGACTGTTACGTCAAAGCTTGTATGTTTATCCAGCAGGACCGCTTGGTGCTGTTGAGTTGATGCTAATGTCCATAGCACTCTGTATAAATAAATAAACGCTTTGCTTGTAGCAATGAATATTCCCAAGGTCAGGAGTTTCCTCCTTTGGTTTTCTGCTTTTCAAATGATTTTACAGGCAGCTTCAGAGAGCATATGATAGAATAACTGGCCATGTCACAGCCAAGCAAGATGCTGCCCTTCAGCGTTATGGGAATAAGTTATCACCTTATCAGCTTTATGATTACTTTGGGAATTTCTAGTCTTGCTTCCTCCAGGGTTTAAACCTTGCTTTCCAGGTACCGTGGGAATCATGACTCAAGGTACAGCCAAATGAGTTTAATAAATTCAGAGATGTGGCTCAGGGGTGAGGGGTGACACTCTCTTGAGTTCATCTGCCTCTCTCTTCTGAGAACGGAGGGAAGTTTAGTTAGCTTAGGCTCACCATCAGACAGGTTGAGGTAAGCAAGATGATCCCACTGGTGTGTCAGGAATGTACGCTGGGAGTGGAAAATGAGCGTTCATGTAGTGAATTTGAAAAAGACCCAAACAAACCAGAGGGTCTACAGGAAAGAAATTAAATAAAGCTGAATGAGAATCAGATTGTCCAGACTGCAAACATGTCAGCATTTCAGCATTTTCATCTGGAATTGAGGTGACAGCTGGAATCACAGAGTCACAGAATAGTTTTGGCTGGAAGAGACCTTCAAGATCATCAAGTCCAACCTTATTCCTAGCCCTATCAACACCACTAAACCATGTCCCTAAGCACAACATCGAATCCTAAATGCTTATTTCTTCTGCAAAATGAAAAGTACAGGACAAAAATTAGTAATGACATACTGAAATGATTCACTATGGAATTTTCAATTGAAACAGCCTTCTGGCATCCCACCCTTACCACTCTGCTGAACATATTATTTCTGGTCATCTTAACATGAAGACTGAATATGTGGCTTGCTGGGACTTCAATTTTATCATGTTCTGTTAAACCCTCTCCTGCACCAAATGTCAGGTCTGTCAGTGCACAAACGGTGACCTTAATGCTGTACTGTACCTCTTCAGCAGAGGGAATATCCCAGCATCCTAATTATTTCAGATGGTGTCAAATTGATTCAAAAAGCTACAAACAAACAAACAAAATTGTTTGGTTTCCTGGTAGTAAATGGAGTTATTTCAGCAATAACAGAACTTTCCAATGAAAAACACTTCAACTTTGCAAATATTGCATCTTTCAGGTGAAAATTCCCGATGGGGTGGAAGGCAGTGACGTAGTCATTAATATTTCTGAATCTGAACTGTGCCTAACTGAGCATGAACGCTCTCACTTTCTCCTTCAATGGTGTTCATAAAATTATGGCTCCTGTGCAAATGTGCCATGAAATCTAATGATGTTCTTACAATTAAAAGAGACCTGAAGTGCTTCATACAATTGACTGTAAATTATCCTAATTGAGACTATAAATGTGTCAAGTGATTTCAATATGATATGAAATGCACCAGCTCTTCACTGAAAACTCAAGTTGCAAAACCTTCACAATGATTCTTCCTCCACACTGACTTTCATGTTTACTTGCTTCTGCTCTTCCTGGGTCCATCTGGATGTCTGAGATGCTGGAAACCTGCCTGGAAAAGCCTATCTTCAGAGTCTCCATAGAGCAGGACTATCAGCAAGATCAGCTGGTCATAGAGAACATTTTCAGGCTGGTTTCCAGCATCAGAGAATGACAGATAGGCAGCATCGAGGTATTTTAGGATTCTTGCAGACTTAATTCATTTTGGGGTGAAACGCCGTCACTTGAAAGCCACCTTTATCAACAAATGTGTTTGCTCAACTGTGGACAGGGGAAACCAGTGCCAAAATTTTTCTCTTGGTTTCCCCCCGTAGGTGGCTCAATGCTGATCTCGGCAGTGTGCTGCTTCTTTCTCTTTTTTGGCAACAGCGAGTCAACAATGATCGGCTGGCAGTGCCTCTTTTGTGGGGCCAGCATTGCTGCCTGGAACGCCCTGGACGTGATCACGGTAGAGCTCTACCCCACTGACAAAAGGTGCTGAGAATATTTCTCCTTTTAGTCTCCACTCTCTGACTTTGCCCTCTCGGTTCCTGTTGGAAAAAGTCACTCTCCATACCTGTAGATGAGGGAGGTGTATTTTTGTTGTTTTCACCAGTCCTTAAGGGTTGGGTAGTCCTGTGGCTATACTGGATCAGTACAGACATTTGCAAGCATAATTCTGCTTGTACAGAGGGAGTTGTGTGGGTGCAGGGAAATTACAGGCTGATAAAATATGGAGTCTACCACTTCTATGGATGTGCATGGAGGTCTGGCCTTTCAAACTGCATCCCCCAGCCTCTTGCCATAGCTCATCACTGTGACAGCCTTTGCCTCCACAACCTGGAGACTACCACGTGCACAGAACAGTTTGGGAGATGAGGCAGCACAGCAAACTTTAGGAGAATGTGCTGTTGGGGGAAGCTAGAAGGGAGGGAGAAGGACTGTGCTTTGAAGGCAGTGTGCTTTTAGCTGCTGGGTGAAGCAGAATTGGGAGGAGAGCCTGGGTCATTTCTCTGGTGACAACCCTCTCCAGCCAGGAAGGACTTTGACAAGTTCTAGAGCAGGTTGTGTCCTGCTGTCTTTGGGGAGGGCAGAGGCTGTCACAGTGGGCCACTCTAGGGCTAGGGACAAGCCAAGACGAAAGGGGAAACAAGTACACACAGACATGCAAAACACCCATATGTGTTTATCTATTTATTTATTCTGCCTAGCTTTACTGGCCAGAAGCATAGTATGGGCAGCATAAGAGTATTCACAAAATTACCCATGCCAAGAACCTCCCTCCTAACCATTGCTTTCTGCTTTTCTCCCCTGCAGGGCAACAGCCTTTGGCATCCTCAATGGGCTTTGCAAGTTTGGTGCCATCCTGGGGAACTCAATCTTTGCCTCCTTCGTAGGGATAACCAAGGTGGTTCCCATCCTTCTGGCTTCCTCTGCTCTGGTTGGAGGTGGTCTGCTCGCTTTGCGCCTGCCAGAGACTCGAGATCAGGTCCTGATGTGAGCAACTGAGGCCAGGGGGGTCGGGGGGCAGGCGTGAAAGAAGAACAAAGAAGAGCCATGCTTGGAAAAATCAAAATGTCCCTATCTATACTGTTCTGACTATACCTCAAAGAGAGTGGGCAGGGGGAAAGAAGAGCCCAAAGGGATGAAACGAAACCCCTAGTTTCTGACCCTTTTACAGCCACGACTGGTGCATGCCGCTACCACACACCCCTTGCAAAACTTGGGTTTAACCTTGCCTACACTGGGAGTCTACCCTTTCCCTCTCCATCCCAGCCCAGTGACACAGGACCATGCATGTGTGCACCTGTGTGAGCATGTCTGACAGGAGAACAGACCCCAACCCCCTCATGCCTTTGCTGAGCTGTGAGATACTGCCCTCCTTGCCCAGCACTCCTTGGCAACTCCTATCAGCTGTGCTCAGACGCAGGGGGCATCCAAAGGCAGGGAACAAACTTACTGTAGGTGAGCTCCAGCAATAGGGGCAAGAGCAACAAATGTGACAAGTGACCCTGGCTGTCTTGATATTCGGGTTGCCACCTGAAAAAGTGAGACAGTCCTGATTTCTGGAGGATATGAGGGTGGGTGCTCAGTGCTCTTGGAAGAAACAGGGTTTCAAAGCCCTTTACTATCTTTACTTGGGCATAGAGACACACTAGGCACCTTCTTGATCTGGGAGAAAAAAATACATATAATTTTATATATATACGTATTTACTCATACTTGCAAACATACATACACACATTGAGGCAATCAGCTATTGAAATTAATTTTTAATTTCTGCTCCCTCAAGGAGATCTTAAGAGAGACACTGAAATCTAATCCCACTAATTCAAGATTATCTGGAGTCAACGACCAATTTAGTGACACTTCATTCTTTATATCCAGACACCAAATATTTAAATATATTGATGATTGGGGATATATATTTCTATGATGCTTAAGTGTTTTTTTCCTACAACTTAGAGGAGAAATTGATATGATGTTAGAGCATTCCACAAACCAAATGTGTACATAGCATCCAGTGTAAATAGGAGACTTTTTGTTTAATACCTGGAGTATTGTAACTGTGAATTAACCAGCATTTTAGCCATATTATTTAAAGAGTATGATGCTTGATTTTCTTATATACTTGGGTCTCATTGAAACACTGTAAGCACAGTTACTTAAAGCCATTTAACTTGTTACACAGGGAATGCACGCAGCAAGCTTTCACTGTACAGAACATTAAATTCTCCATTAAGTGGCACAGTTAAGTTTGATATCCTGTAAAGACCGTTTTTGAAATTCATATGCCCTTTCTATCATATGACTTCAGTCCTGTTGCACCTAAAAGCAAAGTGAGTCATGTATTTTTGGATATATTTTCTTGGGAAGCAACAATGAAATGCATACTGTTAAATAACAAACCAGTGCTCACAATTGACTAGATAATGCTAATTAGACCCTTTCAACAAGCTCAACAATAGACCAGGATTGATCAGAAACTGTCACATAATGCAGGGAATTTGTCTCACCAGGATATTTTGTGACATTAAAAAAGTTCTTTTCTACTTTTGCTAATGATCTTCCTATTTACCTTTCCTTTCTTTGGATCCCTCTTTTCTTTTTTTTTTTTTTTTTTGCATTCCTATTTTCTTTATTTATGTATTTTTTAAAAAGAAAAACAAGCAAGGCTAGGCTAAAATCCAGCAGGACTGAAGTCTAACACCTCTGCCTTCAGCTGCATGGCGACAGTCAAACACACTGAGAGGTGACACCAGGGCCAGCCCCACGCAACTGTGGGAGTCAGTGTTGGTGCTGCTGCAGAGGACAGCTGGAGGACACAGAGCATGGTTAGATCACAAGCAGCAAATCCTTGCCGATGAGGCAAAACCCTCTAATGAGCATCACTTTTATCATTGTGTCAATCAGGAATAAACACTTAAGGAGCTGCTAAGCTATAATGGGGTATTTGGGATGTTTGAGATTTATTCTGAGGTTTTAAAATTGATAAAATCACAAGCTGTAATAACCGAACTTATTATGCCTCATTTCTTCATTTTATGGGTAGCTTAGGGCCTTTTTTTGATCTGTCTTTAAAACAGCAAGGTTCCTTCTCTAAGGTAGGAATGAATGTAATTATGTCCTTTGGCAGCAGTTCACAGCTTCTGTTGAGAATCACAGCCCAGAATGTGTTTTTTTCCCCTCTTAGAAATTATCAAATATCTGGTCCTTTTGCATAGTGAGAAACAGCTAAATATGTACTTCAACACAAAAGATCACCATGATCTTTATATTTCATCCATTTTGATGGGCTGTGCATGCCAATTACCACACTTTAACTGAGGAAAAAAAATATGCTTAATTTTCTGGACTATTCTATTGTGCTGTTCTGTGGAACCAGAACTTATCTCTATTTATTTTGTGAAGCACTTTTATTTACATCTCGTCCAATGCTCTGACAGCAAACCTGACCATTTGTGTTCTTCACTGACATTGTACAGTGATACTAATGACATCATTTATTTTGCAAAACTTCTCCATTATTTTTTGGAGAAGGAAGAAATCGAGGAGATAGAAATGGCAAGGTAATGTTAGGTAATATTATCCAATCCTAGAAACCTTGCTTCTTTGCAGAATGGCTCTTTCCCAGGCTGCTAAACCTCACCTTCGTGAGATTAGCTGGGGCAAGGTAATGAGCAATAGGATCTTGTTGTCAGTGTCACCCAGCATACCCACGTGAGTGTAGAAACTCTTTGCACCCCTGAAATGGGTCATTCACTTGAGGGCTAGGGGATGGTGCATGTGTGCTGTGACAAGGCTCCTATCCCTGACGTGACCAGGGAGTTCATGACCTAATATGAAAGTGCAAACACACAGTGCAGCTGGTACACAAGGGCCTGGGGAAGGACAGCAATGACAGAGAAGGAAGAAAGAAAGAGCTAAGGGGAAACCATACTGCCTAGCCCTGGACACCTACGAGTTCGATGTCTGGATCTGAACTCATCGCCCTGGGTTCCCATTCTTCTCAGTTGAAAGGAATAGGCAATATATGTGACCACTCTCAGGCACCATGCTGAGAAGAAAGTGGGTTGCCCTGATGGCCCTGCTCCTCTTCTTTCATAACAGAGAAATCCAGGAGCACAGCTCCAGCTAAGGCATTTGCCTTCGTGACGCCTGAGCTGACATTTCCCATCCAACTTCAGTGTGAGCAAGGCTTAGTCAATACTCCTGATGTGTTTATTGTCCTTGTCATGGTCTAAATCAATGTAAGCTTCATGCTAATGCTCTCTAGAGCAAAATGGTTGATTGGTGCAGTCCTCTCAGCATTGGCTGTGCTTTGATTTGGGTCTCAGTTTCAAACCTGCTAGGCTGAGCCTGAGCCACAGAGCCCTGGAGCACTGTGCAGGGGGAGATTTCCCATAAGGCACCTCCTCTGATGGCTCAGCTTTATTTCTACTGTAAAATCAGCATTATACCTGCAGTGCGAGGGCCAGCATGCCTCCTCCGTTGGTTCCCTCTGCCTGTGTTTGCCACAGTGAACAGTCTCCTTGTCTTGGATATACTGGACCATCCACAGAGAAAACTGCTGACCACGGGTCCACTGATGATCCCTGCAGAGCACTATTTTCTGGGATTCACGAACTCTACTGCAACAGAGGCACAGAGGACCAAGACAGAGGACTTGCCTTAAATCCCAAAGACCTCTTCTAGAGGACAGCTGGACCACTTCATGCATGTGTGGCACACCAGCCCACACCCATGAAAAAGATGGGTCCAGGGAACCCAAACTAGCGTGCTGTGACTTCGTGTCTTTATCTGTACAGCAGTGTAATGGGGATCACAGGAGTTCATTACTGAGTTTCTGAGTATGTAGAAACAGACATTTAGAGGAACACAAAGCACTGTTGATATTATTACAAAAGACCAGTGATATTATGACAAGAGTTCTGCCTCCTTATATTCCCTGTTGATTTAACTGGTTGTCGTGTACCTATTCCTTTACTTCAGCTGTGCAAGACAGCTCCTGCCACTGCCTTTGATTCTGCTACGTTTGACTGGTGGTGGCTGCAGCTTGGGGCTGGTTGGGATGATCCCCTCCTTGCCCATCAGATCCTCATCCCCTTGAAATGCTGTGTGACTTATAAACAGCCGTGTATGGATCTTTTGGACTTAGAAAAGGGTCATTCTTAGAAAACCCATATCCAGAGCCAGATGCTCTGCACAGTGGGGAGTGGTCAGGCAGCCCAATGTCCTTCAGTGAAACTGAGGAGGTGCACTAGGGGATATTCCCTGAGCCTTGGAGTGGTCCAGCCCCTGGGCTGGGTTCACATAGGGGCACAGAGCGAGGCTGCATGGAGCTGAGCTTTCTGCAAATGTGCAGATCTCTCCCAGGTCCTGCTTTGAGACCTCCAACAGCAGAGTATATTCTAATACTGTTAAGGAGGCCCTAGGCCCAGTTATGTTCCCTGCTTATGTCCTTTGACTTTCTGAAGGACACACAAAACTGCAGAGTATATTTTTAGGTTTATGTAGACTTTATGTAGAGCCTCATACATTATATTTTGATCAAGTTTTTCCCTCAGTTTCTCACCCTCGTCCTAGCAAATGCTGCTTTTAGGAAGAATGAAGCCTGGGAACTGCAAAGGAAACAAAATGAAAGCAATTTCTTTGCTGCATGTGATGCTAGTGCTGTATAAATGTACACACACTGCAAGTTCCACTGTAAACAACACCCAGTGTCATGCATTTAATGAAACGTTTCATTTAGATGTTTTGTCGGCTGTGTGTGTGAAATAGACAATTACAGTCCCTTGGCTCCTTTTCTTCACTTGATACCTTTCTTCTTTTTTTTTTTTTTTAATTTGATCTGTGTCTGGTTGTCACTGGAAATTGCAGCTGTTCCAATGGACTTTGTTTTTGTTCTCTCTGTCACATTAAAAAGCTGGAAGAAAAAGAATGCCTCTTGTGATGTTTGTGTTTAATGGGCACTTTGAGTGCTTTTACAAGGGCTGTCGTGGGTGACTTTGTACTCTGACAATGTGGAGACTCACTCTGATGTTTGCTATGTGTATGTCCTTGCTCTCTCAAACAATCCCACCTCAATGAAATCTTCCTCCTACCATCATTTTCTTACACTGTGTGCTTCTTAACACACTACAAGAGGAACTCTATACCCTGAAAAGTTTTTTGGTGGAGAAAGAATGAAATATTTTTGTGCCATGCAAAATCAGAGAGCTAAACTCTGCTTTGTAAGAATATGTCAAAAATACAAGTTTCTTTGTGTAGCCGGATATGCCATTTGACCATAGTATATATTCTTATGGGTGTATTTCTAAGGATGTGTGCTCTTTTTATTGTTTGAAGCTCTTTGTATAAATCTAACTGTCCACCCCATGCTTTCAGAGCAGGATGACAGAGACCTGCACAGCATCAACTGCATGGGAAAAGAGCTCATGGCGTAAGCAGCAGAGGCTCATTGGCAGACTATGAAGATTATGTATTAAATTCAACTTTATGTATTCCATAAAATGCAGCAATGTCTCTTCCCCCAGACCCACTGAAGGCCAGCAGGCTTTTGGCTCTGAGTTTACTCTGGCTTGTTGATAATACATTCAGGTGCTGAAAGGTTTTCAGGTCAATCAGTGTTTAGTCCTCTCTCCACGTACACTGCATAACATGCTAAAGCTAATATTCAAGTGAGAGATAAAGAGCCAGAAGATATTGAAAACATAATAAAGGCACCATGAAGGTACCTCTGCCATCAGGAGACTAAATCAAGGACTTTTTTCCTTTTTTCCCTTGGCTCAGGCCCAGCTGAGTCCCACAGAGCTCATCTGAGCTGGGGTCCCACTGGGTGAACCAAAGCCAGTAGCAGGCTGGGGGAGCTGGTAAGGACTGGTCTCAGGTGGGAGCTGTCAACTGTGAATTTTGCAATGCTCATGTCTGACTGCAGCGTACAGAGCTATGGAGTCAACAGTCTGTAAGCCTCTTGTGTGTGTCCTGCCTTTATGTAGGAAACCGTGCATTAGCAAACACCATCGAAAAGCATTTTCTAAGAAGTGGGCTTTTGAATAAAGGTCAGAGATTTGCACTGAAAGCCTTGGAGGTGCTTTCGAGTGGTTCTTACTCCAGGCTAGTGTTGACATTCTGTGTAAGGCTGAAATCTCAGTAAGCAGGAAAATCCCATATTTGAATGGGCAGACAAGGTTGCTGATAAAAAGTGTACACAAAACCCCCTTGACTAATTTTAAAGTAGGGCACAGGGAATTAAAAAGCATTATGTGATATGGCTGCTTGAGATAGCATAGGATGGACTGGATGATAAGAAAACCTTTGCAAATCTGTGTTCCTATTTTTCCATATTGATGATTCTACCTTGACCATCTCATGTTTCTCACTATGTGGAGTTTCTGGCACAGATTCTCATAGCTACCAACAAATGACCCATATTCCCTGGATGTGCAGGTTCACCCAAGCTGTCACAGAAGGTTACCCAGCGGAGGAAGAAGGCTGGAAATGACAATGATTCCAGCAGCCACTAAATCCAGCAATAGGTCTGAGTGACACTTCTCAATTGTGAAGCGACTTGATGTTGGGAATATGATTTGAGCTAGATTATGGTAAGCTGGCCCATCATTTTATAATTGTTCCCATATCTCAGGTCTTGGGTTTGGGACTCTTGTATCAGACTTAGCAATTTTTGCTCACATTAACTGAAAAGTCAGGGGAAGAGTTACTTGGCCAGGCAGTTGGTGCTGGGAGATAGAGCCCTTTTTTTCCATCTTGTGGCAGAAACTGCTGGAGACTGGACTCTGCCAATGCACAAACACTTAATATGACTTTGCAGCTGATACCAAGTGAGGCTGCATTTCTCAGACCAGTTTCTTGTAAGCAGATGTGTATAACACAAAAAGAATTAGCGAAAGAGGTTGCCACAGGTATTTTTATTTTTTTTTACTTTTCTCAGTGGGCAAGGAGAATTAACTGAAGAACTTGCAGCCACCTGCACCCAGGATAGTGAAAACAGTCAGGACTTATATACAATTTTTAACATTTTAAGTGTAATACAGTTACTACTGCACCAAACCTCAGATATAATATATAAAAAAATTACCAGTGAAATGTAAATGTAAATTATTAACACCTGACCTTACTCGTTCTACCTTAGCTTTTTCGGGCCTGAAATGAGTCTAAATAAGACCAGGAGATGGCAGCAGTTGCCCACAACATAGACTGCTGTCCCCTGCTCCCCAGCAACCCCTGTGCTGCCTGCAGGAGGCTGCACCCAGAATCAGCATCAGGCACAGACAGGGTGCTGCAGCAATGCCATCAGGTCCTGGTGTCTGACCCCCAGGAAAGTCAGGGAAAAGGGGATAAAAGAGCAATGATTAGAAAGTTTAGAGAAGAACGAGCCCTGCCTAGCACCAAAGCTTTTGAAACGAGAGTTGTGCAAACCTGAAGCAAAGCAAATGTAATTATGGGGGAGGAAATAAGAGAGTTCCTGCTTCAGCAGACTAGTGCAATGATTTTCAGGCTTTCTTGACTTGCAGTTCGGAAGTGTTTTCCAGTGTCGATGCAAATGCCTTGTCAAAATGTGGTGAGACTCCATTTAGATGAGAAGAGCTCTGAGCTGTGCCAGTGCCTTGCCCACAGATCTAGGAACAGGTCAGCACCAGCAGTGACTCCTGGGGAACCCTTCTGAGATGCTGCAGTGAAGGGGTTTTGTAAACAAGGTCTCCAGCTAAGCTAATCATGGCAAGATGTTACCAGCATTGCCTCATGGGTTCTTCCTTCTCCAGCTTCAAGGTAGAACCTTCTGCAGTTAAAATCTGAGGTCTTAAAATGAGGTGTCTCTTCCCAGAGTGATTTTGTGAACCCTTCCTGCATCCCTGTACCATGAACGTAAGACAACAGACATCACGTATATTTCTAAGTGCTTAACCTGTGGCCTTCCCTGTATGGGTGGCAGGTGATTCAGATCAGACGACCAAGCCTGCCGAAAAAAAACCAAATAACACCAACAAATGTTACAGTTGCCCTTCTTACAGCTGCAGAAAGCTTGTAGATGGAGCATATCCTGAGACTTGTGATCTAGTTAAGTGGGGCTTTACCCTAGCCTTGCAGGCTCACTCCCACCACAGCTGGTTGCAGCTGCTGTCCACCATGGATTCCATGGAACCACGTTGATGGTTTCTCTCTGAGAACCAAGAGGTTGTGTTTCCCTGAAAAGCTTTTGATTCACCACAGAAAACAAACAAAAGAGCTATCCAGTAAATATAAACTGAACTAATTGCAAGGAGACCAAAGCCAGATCTCAAGTGGCTTCATTCCTCTCTTTTGTAAACCTAGCAAAGTAAAGAGACTCACCCCAGAGATTGCGTATCTTCCCAGGGCTGCAGCCCATCTCCGTGGTGGAGTGCCTCAGGCAGGACCGCAGCTGGAGCAGGCTCCGCTGACTGTGGGGCTTCAGAAGCAGCTGATAATATTTCTCCAGGGGGAGCCCTTTCTTAGCCTTGAAATCTGCTTCAGACTGAGAAGAGAAAATTGTACTCAGCCTCTCGAAACACATCTTTGAATGATAAATTCAGTACTTTTATCCTTCCTTATTCAAGATAAGAGCTTTGAAAACTTCCCAGCAACCTTGTTCCTCCCCTTAGACCCCTGAACAGCAAACTGCTCCACAGAAACCAGCCCATGTACTGAGCCCTTAGGCCTATAAATATTTCAGAACAACTTTTTTACAGCCCTTGTTCAACCTTATCCAAAGAAACCATAAAGACGGCTCAGCCCAGCTGTAGGACTCTGCTAAGTCACTTTCAGATCACACCTAGAAGAAGAGGACAAGAGTAATGTCACCTTTGTGTTGGTCTCTGGGACAGATCTCTTGGTCTGTGTGTGGTTACCTCTGTATTTTGCATGGGAAAAATGCTGCTTAAGGAGAAAAAAGAAGTAATTTGGGGTGAATGCCACACCCACCACAAAGGAGTTCAAGGCTGAAGTGTATCCCTAAATTATGACCATGATTATTGCAACCTTCTGATGTCCACTGGGGATGAAATACTGCTGTAGATAGACTTTGGAGATAGGATTTCACAAAGAAGAGGAAACCCAAATGGGAAAATAGGGCAAGGAAATGTTAAGAAACCAACGAACAAAAACCCAAAATTCAAACCCAAACCCTTTTCTGACCATCATCTGGTTTTAGAAACAGAGTTATAGCAATTGTAGCTTTTCTTGGTCACTCCACTTTTAGCCCTGGGAGAAATTCTTGTCTGGAGATTTTGCCTTCCCAATCTGTTCTTTGTCCATGCACAGATAGTCTAAACAGCCCGCTGATATTTGTCTCAGACTGCTCAGTCAAGAGCAGTGAGAAGATAAACGTCTTATACCCTCTGAGAGAGACAACCCCAAAGCTTATATCCACTTATATCCACAGCAGGAGTAAATGGTGTCACAGACAAGTTGAAAGACTTTCACTGCTCACACCCTATACTTGTAGGGCAGAATTCATGGGTTTTTTTTCTGGAAATCTTGTTCACATGGGGATGGTGTTTCAAAGAAATTCATTGACAAGAGGAGTAGCTTTGAGACTGGTTCCACTCAAGCCCAAGCTGATAAGGAACTCAGAGATGGAGCTACTCACAATGTGTTAACAACCTTCAGTCTGCTGCCATTGCTTTCCTAGGGCTGGCTTAAGACTTGGAGGCAGTTTTGGATAGAAAGTTTCATGTGATATTGTCTGGACTTCATCAGACAAATAGAACATTTTATGCTCCAAAGTTGTCTTTCTGGTAGCATTTGCAAGCACAGAATGCTGAGCCCTTGCAAAGAAGCAGAACAATCTCAAATAATTTCCGATAACCACAAGCAACACAGACAAAAAGCTTACATGTATGAGATAGTTGCTTCTGATGAAGTGGGCATGTAATCTTAAATAGGGTAGCTATTCTTGAAAAGTCTTCACCACAATGGTCTTATGCTGAAGGGTGCACTAAAATATGAGTAATTACCAAGCTAATCAGAAGACAATAATCCTCTTCTGACCGCTGGTATCCGTTTGGTGTGAGGCATTGTAATAGCCCTTTCCAAAGGCTTCTGGCTTCTCCCAGTGCAATACTGGCTAAGGTGCAAAGCAAAGGCAAAGTCCTCAGCCTGAATCTCTGCCAGGTGTGCAGGCCCCAAACTGATGGAGGTGTGGGTGGCAGATTCTCTGAATGAACATGAGGGTGGGTGGTGGTGCGGCTCACTGGAAAGCTGACAGTTCTTTATCGCTGCAGAGTAAAGACTTTCTGAACTAGATCTCTGAGGTGATTCATGGCACAGCAAAATCTGGGAAAATCACCTTCTGTCTCCTTTTCTTTCTGTCTGTATTATCTCTTCATCTTCAGGTATGGCTTCCCCAAGTTTCCACCCTCATTTGATGCAGTTGGAATCTAGTGACATGGTGCAAATGCAATGTTGATTTTTAAGCAATATTATGTTAATCCAATATGTTCAGTCACTGTAGTCCTGGGAACTCCCTTATCAGCAATATAATCATTGAGAATGAATTTCTCCAGTATTTGAGATAGTGGCAATACGGGCTGAGCTAATCACTAGGCACATCTCAGCCAGGATTTCCTCATGCATGACAAGGAACCAGCACAAGGTGAAATGTTTGTACAGCAGAGATTTCCACTCAATGACTCTCCTTTTCAAAGGGCACAGCAGGCATTCTCATATAAATGCACAAAGCATTAAACCCAATGTGGAGGAAAATCTAGATCTTTCTGTTTCCCATATAAGGATCCTAATCTAGCTTGGTGTCTGCCCTTGAGCTGATTTAGGGATAAAGCATTGCACTTTTCTGTCCTGAGCTGCTCTGCATTCATAACCCTGATCTAATAGTTCTTGTGTTCCCCTTTTACTCCGTAACAAGAACCTGTTGCCTGATCTATGAGTAAAGTCTTTGGATCAGGGCCTAATTAATTTGGTTTCAAAACGAGACATGGGAGATGATGCGGTCAGTACCTATATTATTCCTTGCATCTTCTTACCTATTTTTGCAATCACAACTCACAAGTGACTACTTTGTTTTCCTTTGGACATAATTCAGCTTTATTTATTGTCATTGTTGTTATTACTATTCATAAAAGAAATTATCAAGGTAACCTGGCTGATGGACTTTCAAGCATTTGGTAATGAATTCTACAAATCACAAAGAAAAATGTACCTTCCAAACTGAGGCATAAGCAAAAGCAGGGCAAGGTGATGATGAGCTTTAAAAATAGGTGTCCTTTTGAGTCAAAGATTTATTCCAGGTTGAGATTATCACACAGTAAATAATGCACCTGGGTCTTTGACAATAGGAAGCAAATTTACCCTGTTGCAAATATACTAATCACTAGCCTAGCGACTTGTATTATTAGGTGACAATAATTATTTTCTCCAAGGAAAGTGTAGACCTTCAAAGGAGATAGCATCTTAAATCACAGCAAATTTTAATTTAAATTCAAAGTGTAGGAATGCACATAATACCCCATCTCTCTGTTATCTGGCTGGGATGGTGTCATTATAGTGTTTTAAAGACAGCCCCAATCATTGAACTAAAAACCTGCAGCCTAACACTCTGCAATTTCATTTTCTCCTTGTCAGACTGTGTAATTGATATTTGTACTGGAGGTTACAAAACAGAAAATGTGAAGGTGTTGATAACTTTGCCGTTACTGTCTCTTAAAGTCCTGAGGACTGGATGGCACTGAGGAACTGGTACCTTTCTCATAGGATATAAAATGATTCACATTGCCTAAGCCTACAGTTAGTGCCTGCTTGGATTGGCACAGGTATGTGATCTGATACTGGCTTGTCACAACATCTCTTGTGATCACTTCTGCTAGCAGAAATCCCAGTCCTGCAATGACCTGAGTCCACTGACTTCAGCAAAACCTCAGCTTGCTGCAGAACCTGAGCAGGAATTTGGAGATTCAGCCACTGGCAGGTGGAACGAAACTGGGCTCTCCCTGCAAACAACCCAGTTTAAGAGGCATCTGCCAGGGACAGATGGAGGAAGCTGAAATGTTTGGAGTTGTCTTTGCTGTCTGTACTCTGTGATTCATGGTGTCTTGAGGACTGACAGCTCCCATCCAGAGTCATGTGGGGAAGTGACCGATTCTGTTCCTCTTGTCCCCAGCTGATGGGCAGGGTAATAGGATCTATTTCATGAGCTTTTTGCTGAGAGTCCACCAGGTGAATTAGAGTGATTTTTCTGCCTCTGTGGGAGTTTGTTTCCTTCTTTGAATGACTTGGGTTCAGTAAGAGCACTTCTATGGAAAATTGCTTAAAACTGTCAAACTATGGTGAAGGTCAGGTATATGCAAAACTTTTCTTTGAAGAAGACTCCCAGAGTCAACTCTGGTATTCCTGTTTTACCACCCTGCTGCTATCTGTGCCCATGGCTGGAGAGAGCTGAAGGGATGCCTAAGCAAGTCTTTTATGAGGAGTCAGCTGTAGCCGGCTATTCTCCCACTCCAGAGCTAATGTCAAACCAAAAGCCAGTACCCATCTGCAGACTGCTGCCTTTCCAAGCGCCACAGCAAGCTTTGCCTTGGCCATTATAGCTCTGAAGCTATGTAAATGCCCAAAGACTTATTCTCCTTCATTGCCTCCTGCTCCTTTTCAGGTTTTGCTTTCAAGTTTGAGCAATACAAAGTGCAATAGGGCTGATGGGTTGGAGAGATGCAGGTGGCCTGCAGAGGGGACCCTAACTCTGAAGCCTTTGAAAATCAGGACTTTAGTGTTGCAATTACTAGTCAGGAAAACAAAATAAAAGAAAACACCTCCCAGTCCCACTTCAAACGTGAATCGTTTGTTGAGAGCACCTTCCGGGGTGACAGATAATTGCTACGCATTCCACCTCCAATGCAGCTCAAATCAGCCTGGTGACATTTGTCACAAATGGAGGCACTTATGAATAGGCTGCATACTTATAAGACTTCTTTACAATGCAAATTGCTTCTTACTGAGCCGCCTTTATCCCAGTTTTTGGGCCATTTTATCCATTTATTCCTGACATCTCACTCCTCAGTGGTGTCTGAACATCCTTAGAGGAAAGAGGAGTGAAAGCCCAGTTGATTCCATAGCTTGGGGCTGCACCAGGAGCTCTGGAGATGTTCCAGCAGGGATGTAGGGCACTACTCCAGCAAGGATTTGAAGGCCCAGGTGCATCTTTTGTTGGTAAAACAATTACCAGAATAAGTTCTACAACATGGTTAATATACTTGTCATACAATGCTCACTACTGGAGGAGAACAAGGTGTTTGTACCCATTCACTTGGCGATGCTGATTGAATAAGAAGTTTAATTTATTTGGATTTCAGAGACACTTTGGCAAATGTAGAGTGGGGAGCACCTTTTCTTTCCAGCATTATATGAAATGCATATTTTTAGCACTTGAGTTCAGAACTAATTTTTCTGGAATTTCCTGGCATTAAGCCTCTCAGTTTGAAATGTATTAAGAAGGGCTGAGGGAAGGTAACAGGGATGGGGACAGCTGTGAGCACTTGCTGATCTCCAATATTGATTGCCATTTTCAGCCTCAGTGTCAGAAAGAAAAACAGATTAGCAGAAAGCACATACAATGCAGCCTCTAAACAAAATATAAAAATGCAAAGTAGCATAGAATTATAGTAGTCACCCAGGAGCTAGCACTTGTTGGAGACTAGAGGCTTTCAGACTAAAAAAAACAAAATAATCAAAGTCCTGAGCTCTTATTGTCAATAACGGATTAATGGAATGAATAAACACACTGTGTATATGATGGGAAGATGATGAAAAGTAAGTACTGAAATTCTGTGTGGATTTTTGTGTGCAGCACAATTTACTGAATTGCTCTAAGAACCAAGCTTCTGTTTCTTTGAAAACACGTCCCCATACTGAAAAATGTCCATATATTTATACACAGATGAAATTAGACTTACTGCAGTACGTATATTATATAAACAGACTCTGGTAGCTCTTGTGGTTAGATGTGATTTAGAAATGCAGATAACTGTTATTATTAATAACTATGATGATGACCAGCTGGGGTTTATAACCCAGGATGTGCTTAGTCCTGGCAGTCTATTACTAATGTATGTGGCCTGATCTTTATCTTATAAAGAGCCAACCAAAGTGCTATACTGCATGTAGGCAATCATCCCATCTGCGCTGCTAAGTGAACTAAACGCATAGGTACCATTAGTCCTCCATTATGTACTCTTCCAAGCACAATTAAGTGCAGACAGGGTCTAAAACTGGGGCCTGTTGTTTTTCCCAAGTGCACGATGTAGGTGGAGTTGGCTTATTATACCCATTTCAGTTCTTGGTTTTTTTTAAAAAATGCTAAATGGTCTCATTAAAACCTCATAGAGGAAATTTATTCATCCTACTGAAAGACTTTCGAGCTCTTCCAAAACTAGTAATCAGAGTCTGAAGACAGTCATCTGCCTTGCTAATGGACCACAGTTACATGTGTAATTGATTAATTAAGGAAAGAATATCACTGCTGAGACCAAGGGAGGAATCCACAACTTCACCAGGCATTGATGTGAAATAGCAGCTCCTCCAGGGCAAAGCAGTTGAGTTTGTTTCAGGTATTTTTGTCTTTATACTGCTCTACCTTTTCTATATTGGTTCTTATTTGATATCGCAGTGTTTACATGGTTAAAAAATAGGGGAAAACAAGAAACTCTCCAACCTTCCTTTTTCAGCTGGCAGGAGCATAGTTTGATTGGGTTTTAGCATGTGTGTGTTTATTTTCATGTAGCTGTTCATTGGCTTTGAGTGTGTGAGCAATTGTATACGTGTAAAGAGGCAACAGAGGGAACTCAAACAAATGAGCTCTTTGGCAAGCTTTGGGTGAGCATGGTTACGTCTGCTGTTCTTTGCAAGCTGTGTTGTCATGGTTTACCTCCTGTGGAGGTTGTGCCTCCTGCCTCATCACTTGCTTTACCAGTTTAGAGCTTCACCGGTGCCTTGTAGCAAAGCTGTTTCACAGGGCCTTGGCTGAAGGGAGATTTCACACCAAACATAAATATCTTGGCAGATGTTATTAACAGGGGAAGTGGTACAAAGTAAAGTTATCTCTGGTGAGCCCATGGTGAGTATACTGCTAGGTGGATGAATTGTGCTCCATGAATACCTGACCTGAGAGACTCCTTGCACATTGAAAGGACTTTCTCCCCTTTTCAGTGATATGAGTACTAGTGGCTGGATCCAAGAAAAGAAAATATAGGCTTAAATGTTTTCCATCACCAATTCTATTGCTTCTCTACACCTCTCACACACCTTTCATTCCGAGTGTGTTAACTTGATCTTGCACAAAGCTTCAGGCTTGAGGCACAAAGATCAGCTTAAGGCTTCAGGCACAAAGATCAGGCAGAGTTTATAGTGGATTAGAAAGAGCCACAGAGTGCTGAAAATTGATGAAGAGTCCTAAACCTATCGGCAGATAAACCTCTTGAGCCCCCAGATGGCCAAGTCATTGGCAGTTCAGCCAGGCAGCCCAACCAAAGCCAGTTTTTAATAGAGACTGAGCTGTTCAGCTTGCTCTCTTCATCTGCCCATTAGACACCTCCTATTAGGTATTGCCATTCCATTTGTGCAATGGCCAATGAACTTCTGGGGAGCAGATGGCTCTTACAAATACCACAGACAATTTTTCTTCAGACCAGAAACAGGCAGTTTTAGTTATTTTATGTTCTTGAGGATACGTAGACTGCAGGTACAGTTTTGGAGCCCTCACTCCCTGTACTCTGGCTTAGAGCCTTTCACAGCCAGCGCAGTATACATCCTATTTCTGCCACTGTTGATGTGTAAATGAACTGTTTGTGTTAGTGATGAGTTACCTCAGTTGGTCATGAGTCAGGAGAGTAACTGAGATACCGAATGGTTTCCACTTGAATTGTCTCATTAGATCATGATTTTCAAGCGTTGGAAATTTTAGGCATGCAGCTACAAAACAGCATCCCCAGATTACCTTCAGACTCTATAACATGTAAATTTAGCTTTTAGGCAGATAAAATCAAATATATGGAATTCATCTAGGGTTTATGGCAGCTATGAGTAACTGCTATCCTGAAAAATTTAAAAGCATCATTTTTGTGCATTTATTCCTCAGAGATTTTGTGGGTTTTGAGAGCAGATTGAACCTACTCATCTCAGCTTCCTTGAACTTTTGCTTGTGAGTGGCAAAGATCCAAAGCCAGGTACATTCTTTAACTGCACCTTAAGGTATTTGCCACTAACTGCTATGAACAACTATAATAAGCAGAGTTTTGGAGGTCATTTAGGTCTGCAGTGCTATCCAGTGCCATAAAGGATTTGACAAAGCACTACTCTGGGCTGGGTTTTAAGCATGACATTAACTGTATTTAACTTCATTTGGTATCAGTAGGGCTTACAATGAGTTTTAAGTGTTTCACTGAATAAGGATGGATTCAAGCAGGTGCTTATTGTTAAGCATGCACATAAGTACCTGACTGATTGAGGACCTAAGAGAGACAAATGGAGAGAATCACAGAGCAGCTGGTATCGCTGCCTTCCTGTCAGTGCAATTTCCATTCAGTGAGCAGGTGAAAAAGGAAAGGAATCGGAAAATAGAAAAACTAGATTAAATTAAAGAAGGAAGAGAGACAAATAGGTGGTGGTTGGGTCATGGGCACATTCAGAGTGACACATTTACTCCTTCTGACAGATCTCCTTGTATGGATATGTCCTTTCTTTGTGAGGGGCAGTCTATCTTATGGTTATGAATGATGGCCTAGTAGAAGGATTGTCAGGGTAACTGCAATCTTACTCATAGTCCATAAACTAGCAGAGAAGAAGCTCCTGGTCTTATGATTTATGTCATCTTTGAGACCAAGCCAGAAAACCTGTGTACAGTGGTTTGCATTGGAAGGGACCTTGTCATCTAGTTCAACCCTTATGCCATGGACAGGGACACCTTTCACTAGACCAGGCTGCTTAAAGTTCCATCCAACCTCATGTTGAAGGCTTCCAGTGATGGGGCATCCACAACTTCTCTGAGCAACCTGTTCCCATGTTGCACATATGTGCTATTTTGTAGTTTGCCTGTCACTCCAGGATTGTGATGGTAGGTCTTTACTGAATTGTCACTTCCCCTTTCTCTGGATGGGATTTTATTTCACACACCCCCTCCTCCAGGTTCATGCTCTCATCTATTGGGAATATTTAGTCCTCTCATGATACTCAATTCAAAGAAATCAATTCATTCAGACTTGTGAAGCCAATAATACTGCAGGAGCAAAATAAATGAGTAGCGGATGCTTAGTCTAATGGATGATGAAAAGCTAAAGTGTTTTAAACATAAATTTATTACCACTAAGACTAGCAATGGGATTTAGGGGCAGGAAGGACTGAAGCTCCTGAGTTAATTCATTTTCTTGCTGACACCTCCGTTTTTCCATTTGAAGGGACAAAGTTTGTATCAATTGGTTAAAGTGGCAAGTGTCCATAAGGCACAGCAGATGTTAGCCTGGAGGATGGCTACTTGAAAACAGCAGCCTGGAAAGACCCACATTCTGCCACTATACAAAGACAGAATAAAGGTGGCATGAAAGTGCTCAGGACTGAAGACTGAATCAAGAGAAAACAGAATGGAGGATAAGAAAACAATGAGGTGAGAGCAGTGAACACGACAGGCAGGGACATCTGCAGAGCAGCCTCTGCAGTCCTGGTTTGCAGGGGGTAATCATGGCAACCTTTTTGTTCATCCTTAGGCAGTTAAGATCTGCTACAACAGACATAGACTGTAGTTTCCTTGGAGCTGTTCCAGCCTTCAGAGACCAGCCTGGTAGCATCTCGCATGCGTTTCGTACAGCTCGAGGATGTCTGAGTGTCGGGGAAAAGAGAGGAGTTGTCCCAGGCTAAATTTGAAGAGGAGCACTTTGCTAGCACAGATACAGCTGCTGTAGCTTCCCCTGGTAAACGGCACTTCTAGGAGCATGTCTCCTTTCAGATCCTCTGCAGAAGTAAATGCAGAGGCTTTCTGGCATACCTCTGTCTCCTGTAGAAGATTCAGAACTGTAGTTAAGCACTGAACCATTTTACAGCCCTGACCATCCCAGCTACACTGACAAAGATTAGCAATGCTTTTCTGGCCTTCATTCTCCTAAAAGAACAGAGAACAATCTCCTTTGTGGCCCTGACACTGCTCAGTGGATCTAGGGAATAATTTCTCACGACAGATCCTGTCTTTTCCGAAATTATTTAACTGAATTTTGCTTCTGTATCAAGGGCTTTGGACTAGGAACTATCAGTGAGCACACCCAGAGGAATGTTTTGTGTTCCTCTCTCCTATGAAATGTGCAGGAGTCATTGCCAAGAGGCACACAGGGAGAGCTGGCCCCATGGAACTGTACCGCAGGCAGGGGGGCTGCTTCCCTCTGGGCTCACTGATGCTCCTTCGAGGTGTATGGCTCAGTTCCTGTGCCAAAAAACAGTCCCCAGTGATGGCTCAGAAGCAAAATGCTCTCATGTCAGGAAATGCATCATTAAATTTCACCTGTCAGCTGTAAGTCTGATGCTGGTATTACTGCCCTAAAGCACGCTCCTTCGTCATGCTGTTGCTTTAATTGTTCCCCAGTTAACTGATCTGAAACAGCACAGAGACCATCAGGGATCATAATCACTGCAGCTCCAATGAAATCAATGAAACTTTGCTAATTTGCCCTACTGGAGGTTGGGGTCATCTCTTCTGTTTGTCCCAAACCAGGCAACTGTCTGGGTTTCTATATCCATCCCGAAGCATCAGCGTGTTGTGGATGTCTGAAGTGTAGTGGATCCAGTGCCCTGCAAACCGAGCCCCTGAAGAGGTATGTTCATCTGACAAACATAATATTTAGTATCTGCTAACACAGAGACTCACTAGAACAGACTGGCCACTTAGGCAGAGAAAATATAAAAGATAGTGTTCAATGTACTGTATACAGGAGACCCTTTTTCAGCATATATCCTATTAAATTAACTGGAAATGAGTGTTCATCAGTCTCTAAGAGAAAGAGCCTGGAGCCTTTTCTTTTCTCTTCACATCAGACATTCATCAGGCCTTTGATCTTACTGCTCATGACTACATTGGCTTACAGAAAAGGTCAGAAAACAGCCTGAAAATACAAGTTGGATTTCCGAGGGCCAAATCCCTTAGTTCTTTGCTGGGAATATTTGGTAAAATAATGGTCAAATTCAGCAGGTCAGTCCTGCCCTTTCTTTTCAGTCAGTGCTGTTGGGGCTGCATGGAGATTTCATATTCCCCATTGCTTCTTTCCAAAAGCAGGATAAATTCAGAATCAGGGTGAAGTTATCTTATTTTTGCATGCTCAAAACCTTCATCTCTTTCTTCTTTCTCCAGGCATCCTCTTCAAGAGAATTCACCCCAATGACTGTCAGATACTCTTCCATTTTTTGGCAAAGAGCGAAGGATTTGCTTCAGGGAAAATGGCTGGCCTTAGAAATCCTTTTGAAAGCTTCTTGTTACTTCTGGTGGAGAACTACTATCTCCTCTGCTTTGGTGACAAGGTTAAAGATGCATCTAGAGCCATTTGCTGTGACTCCATTTGTTTATGGAGATAAAGTCCAGGTCTGGCTTTGTTAAAGTGTCTCATTTTAGTGCCTCTCATTACATCATACTATACTATACAGAACAGTACTTGGAACAAAACAGATATATTTCTAAAATAGATTAAAAGTAAACTCCTGAACCCAGGCTCTGGAGAGAAGTTTAATGCCTCACTTGCAATCTGCATGTCCCCCTTTTGGGGAGGGAGAGACATCACACAGGCTCTGTGGCAGATGACACCTCCTGCAGTTATGCCACCATAAAGGGGCCCTTCTTGTGCCTTGTGAAGCTTTCCCAAGTGATAAATGGTGCTTTACTGTCTCTCCATATCCATCAAAACCTCTTAATGATTATGATTGCACTCTGAAAGTGCACCCTTGCCATAGGAGTGAATTAACACCAAGGGGAAAAGTCAGTTTTCCACTAATTCACATCATTCTTTTTTTCGTTTGTCACATTATCTCCTCAGCTTTAAAATCTCTAATGCTCTGGGTATAAGCTACTGATTAATGACAGAAACTTTCACCACTCATCTGAGCACTCGTATAAAACATGAAAAATGCAAAGCAAAATCAGATCATCTCCAGAGCTTTTCTACCCTACCCTTGAGTCTCTGCAGTGACCTGCACAACCAGATGTACTTTGTGGCATGTCACGGGTAAGTTAACAAGTCTGAGAGATATCAAGTGAGAGTTTGTCACAAAGCTGAGGGAAGAACACTGTGCTGTCAACTCCTTTGTTCAAAATGAGGATGATCTAACCCAGTTTCCTTTAGCAAATGCAGTCCTGATGATACTGCATGAGGAAGGCTGGTTCTTGAGACCCACAGAGCATTCAGGGCAACCTTGAAATACTTCCAGAGCAAATCCTCTGGCAAAGGCATATGTGCATTAGCTTTTGCAATGTCTTTCTCTTCTCACCAGCTTCTTGCATGTAGAAATCTGACTAAATGTTTGCAGAAAGCAAATCTAAGTAACTGCAAGCACCAAAACAAACACTTCTTCCGAGGAAACGGAGCAGCGTTTCCCTGACTCCAGCCAGAATCAATATGTAATAACACACACAACAGGCCAGGTTTTTGCCTGCCTCCTCCATAGTTGACACTTGGAACAACACTCAGACTTTGAGCCACTTCAGGCCACCCTATTGCTGGGCCATACTAGTTTTCTGGGAACAGGAAACTGAAAGGCAGTGATACTTGGTCCCCTTATCAGATACCTCATCGTTAACCAGCCCTGTCCTGATTAACTGCTCTAAATCATACTTCTGCCACACTGACTAATGGGCACTGTGGCCATTATTTTCATTTTAAACTAGATTCAAACTCAAGTCTCTGTGGATGAGTAAATGAAT
The DNA here is from genome assembly GCA_028020825.1 of Podargus strigoides. Classification (NCBI taxonomy): domain Eukaryota; kingdom Metazoa; phylum Chordata; class Aves; order Caprimulgiformes; family Podargidae; genus Podargus; species Podargus strigoides. Next base: position 7,259,955 of record CM051663.1, on the reverse strand, counting down.
TAATTTATTTTATTGCAGTACTCAGTCTTCAATAAAATGTCAGAGATAAAGTAGGATTTTATATTTTTTTAATGCTCTCGGATAGGAATATTCTGGTCATACGTTTTCTGGGAAAATTAATTATTGTTATTTTATTATTATTGCTCTTTAGCACTTGTATGGTGTTTTACATCTTCAAAGCACTTTGCAAACGTTTAGCTAATTAATTAAAGTGCATTTCATGCAAACTGTTCCATTTCCATCTGGATTTACAATCAGCCCTCCTTTATGGGGAAGTTATATCACATATAAACTAAATTAAACTAAAAAAGGCAATTGTAGCTAGAAGCAGTAGGTTTCGTGGAGCAGTGGGGGGTAGGGAGTAATGATGCCTCTACAGCTGGCACCCTCAGCTGGGGTCCTGGTGGCTGCGGTACCCCTCGCTGCTCTGGACAGCCCTTAACACAGGGAGAACCACAGCTCACAGCGAGATGCACACCCAGCACAAGCTGTAGAGACAACATAATGGCCTTATTTCAGAGGAGAGTTTTGGAAGTGTTGATGGCCACCTGTGGTTAACAGCATTCCTCCGTCCTATTTTCATCATGGGATTGATGGCAGTTCTTTCAGCCTTACCCCCAGTCAGAGTGATGGCAATGACATCCTCTAAACATCACCGTCCTGGAGATGAGGATAACATTCACCACAAAGTCCTTTTTGCCCCTGTTAAAGTGCAGTGAGACTTGAAAGACACTGAGTGCAAGTGACTAAACAGGAACACTGCTTGTGACAATGTGGCATTGGGGAACCTGTGGCTTGTTGGTCAGCCTTCTCCAGTGCCATGTGACAGGTCTGGCTCTGCCTGCCAGCCTGTCTGTCTCCCACATCAAGCTGTTAAAGGCAGAAATGTGCTCAGCCATTTGGATGAGGGGAGGCATTTCTGCACTCAGAAATGCCTTTGCTGGCTCACAAAGGATTGGTCCTGGTTACCTCCAGAAGAGACATTTCCAATGACTTCTTTGAAATTCCCTACAACACCAATGTAATCCTCAGAAGTACCAGATACAATTCACTAGATGCAAATATAGTCCTAACATTGGGGAGCTGCTGCTGTCTGAAATAGATAGGGCGAGATTCACCACTCAACAGCCCAGGCTAAGGACATCTTGGTTTAACTGGCATTCTGCATCTGTGCCAGCTACCAGAAACTAAACTTATATAACACCTATATATATTATATTTACACACAATGTGTTACACTTGGAAAATAAGAGTTCTGGACAACCATCACATCATGAACTATGGAGAATTGATTTGAGCATGAAACATCAGAAGGAAAAAAATCCACAGCTGGCAGAACTCAGGAATTTTAAAATATGTAAGGACCAAAAGGAAGTTTAACAATGCAAATAACTGCTAGATTTGTGTGTGGTTCTGGAGGAAATACTAAAAAGAAAAAAAGTCAGAATGCCAAAAAAATGAAATTTGAACACAAGATATAAACTTTTAAACAGGAAGATTAATTCAGCAGCAGAATAATTTATTGTCAGAGATGTTCCATCTTCCATGGTCTTTAAGACAAGACTGGATGCTCTATCAGAAGTTTCGCATTAGCCAAACAGCAGTTTGCATGCTCAGTTCAGCTTAACTGGATGAAGTTTAGAGATGTCTGACATCAGAAGTTTGACAAGAATAGCTAATGATTTCTTTGATCCTTGAACTCCGTGAATAGCATAGCATAGGACATTTTTCACACAGAAAATGATGTAAAAACTGCCTTAGAAAGTGTTCCTTCTGGTGGGAGGATTGCTCAGGTGGCAGAATGATAGAGCTCCACTCTGGCTCAGCACTCTCCGGGGCTTTGCCAGGCTCGTGCTGCATTGAGGGGTTCCAGCTCCTGTGCACAGGAGTTACCCTTGCAGGGGTGAGCATTTCTAGGGAACCAGCAATACTGGGAAGGGATACTCTGGAGCAGTCAAGGAAGAGGAGAAAAGGACTATAGCTTATATCATTGACCTGGTAAAGGTAACCCAGAGGAAGAGCAGAAGACTTCACCAAAGAGGAAAACAAAACATTTTTGTTAAAAAGATTTTTTAATAATGAGATGCTGATTTTCTTGCAAAGACATTTTAATTGCTTTTCCCTTTTCTGTGTTAAGTTGAAATTTTGGCAGTCAATGGCCAGTATTTTCCAGCTGAAAATTATAATATTCTCTTTTGGGACTCCAATTATTTTTTAGGAATACGCCCAGACTTTGAAGGAAAATATACATATGTCTTTAACATTTTTCCCTCAAGTGAAAACAAATGTTCTCTTAAAAAATAGGTTTTAATGAAAAACCTTGATTGCTGTAGGAATCTGTACAGTCACAGTAACCTAAGAAGCATGGGAAATTGTGGCTATAGTACTTTAAAGTTATCCTGCTTCTCTCTTGGTGTCACTGCTGTTGGGTTATGTGGTCATATCCAGTAAAAGTGTGGCTGGTAGCAATTTAACTATTGCTCCAAGACCATGAAAATCCTGATTTTTCACTCAAGCGAGAGCAGAAACCACTTTTGACCCCTGGTGCAGTTGAGATAGCTGTGCTTTCCCTTACAACCTGTTAAACATATATATGATCTAAGAGGAGAGAACTAGGGCAAACGAGATCTCAGAACAACCAGAAGCTCATGGCTGTGTTTGCTTTCTGAATTCTAACACAGGAACTGTAATGTTAAATTCTAATGCACATTTACCTCGAAGGGAAGAGGAATCAGGTTAAAGTTAGCTTGAACAGACATCTTGTGCATCACGGCTACATTCTAAAGGGAACCTTCCACCTCCTTCTAATGATGCCTTTTGGCTCTTTAGTTTTTATCTATGTTGATCTTCCACTTTGATCATTTCTAAATTGTTGGTTATTATTGTAATATTGCTTCTTAGCAGAATGCTTCAAGCAAGATGTTTTAAAATACAATGCATAGACACTGTTGTAACTGCTACTTATAATCTCTATCATGCCTGCAAGAACTTTTCCAGGCTGAGAAGTGAGGTCATCCCAAAACTCCTGCAAAAGGAGGAATTCAGAGTTTCTCTTGTCTGAATATTTCTGAGTGCAGAAAAGTCTATGACTGAATTTTTATGTCTCCACAGGACAAAGCAGAACTCCTCACACTGAGAACTGAACTGTCTCCAAGGACCACACAGAGCCATGGCCTTGGCTTCTGGAGAACCACAGCAGGTAGGTGGCAGCCCTGGAAATTAAAGGCCCTCTGTAGAGCTCTACAATTTTGCTGGGCTTTCCATACAACACATGGGGTGGGAGAGTAATTTATCTTTTTTCCATTCCCCCTTCAACTCCACTGACAACTGAGCATCTAATCCTAGTAGCTGGACATCTCAGTGGCCCCAAATGACCATGCACTGTCTATTGCCCTCAATATCATTTATGTGTGTAAACCATGGTCCAGACTGTGTTTTCTTTCCCCCCCAAGGAAGGAAGGGCTCCCTCTCCTACCAGAGCAGCTAGCAGGACGAGTCATGAAAGAAATTGCCCAGCAATATAGCTCATCCTTGGCTGCTGGGTGCTGGGGTTTCAAAATCCGGCCCCCAGTGGATTATTTTCCTAAAATATGCATGGATTATCTCTTGGCAAACACTGGCGTTAGCTAGAGAAATCAAAGGGGAAGACATTTAAGAAATTATTTTCTTTTCCCTCTGTGCCTGGCTGCTTTCTTTCCTTCCAGAGACTCAAATTCTATAGCTGAGCTTCAATTTCCAGCTCTGTGCCACCTCTCTGAACTAAAGACTGAATTCAGTGCAATAGAATCGCTGAAGAGAGATTGACCCATCATGTTCAGATCTTGCTCTATGTTCATGCTTCATCCTGCTTATGTGTTTTGGGGTAGCTTGATAGTCAAAAAGCCTAGCAAATTTTCAGATTGTCAAAGAGGCTTCTTGCTACTTACCACTCCTTTTCCTTCTTCTCATGTCTGAGTCTAGCTAAGGTATTTCTTGTATATTCTATTCCATTGGGCAAATGATCCTAACATACAGGACTTTTTTTCCAAAACTCAAGCCTGCCTACCTGGGAGGGGCAATGCTGCAGGCTTGAGGGTGCAGCAGGTTTGGAGTGACAGCTCTAGGTAGAGACAGAACATGTTCTTCTACTTTGTCCCCATCCCCTTGCTTCACCTGCTCCTTGGGGTTTTTTTGAATGTCAGATTGAAGAGTGTACATATCTTGTTCACATTAGGCCACTCTAAACTGATGGGGGAGACAGTAAATGGATATTTTAGTGGCCCACACTCTACTTTCGTGTAATGAACAGACATCACATGGGAACAGTCTTCAACGACTGATGCCACAGCTGCCTGGGATCAGCTTTATAGATGTACCCATCAAGGCAACCTTTTAAAAAGGAACTTTGTAAATCATTCAGTCCTCACCATCTTGATAGCGCTCACACATCCTGACCACAGGGCAGGAACAGAGCAGCTCGAGCTATGCAGAATGTCTTTAGTCAGGAGGTTATTTTCATTTCTTTAGGCTGCCCGTATCCTGTAACATTTCAACAGCCAAAGAACTATTTGTTCTTGGGCACCATTTTCTGAACAGGGAATTTGTCAGCTACATTTGCATGGTTTAATTTCAGTGACTCTTCATTTGTTTGTTTAAGCTCTGATCCGCTCCAGGTTTTGAAAAGTCACTTTTCCCCTGCATTTGGTAAAGGCTGATTTCTTCCATCCCTCAAAAAATCCTGATGAAGGTTAAAATGAACCTTCCTTCTCAATCCAAAACAAACAGACACAGTTCGTGTCCTTCCTTACTCAGTTGTCTCCTGAGTTCTTGGAAGCAGGGCTGTTGGTTAGCTAGTGCTCTCTTGCTGGCTGCCTGTATTCCTCCAGCTCTCAGTGAGTGCAGGCACAGTCTTTTCAGGGCTGGCACAAACAGGCTTCCTGGCAGGACTTCTTGGTGATAGATGAGGCAAAAAAAACCCCACATGAATTTATGAAACTGCTTTCCTGCCATTTTGTGTCTGGAGTTTGTATTATCCTGGGTTTAAGAATCTGGATTGGAGCTTTTCCTGTTGCTGGGACGCTAATAATAGCTCTGGTTTATGTTGATTCTCTGGTGTCTAATAAGGAATGTGGGTTCAGTCCTAGAATCAGCCTGAACTTAAATACAGCTGCTTTTCTACTTGCTGGCCTATTTTCTTCTGGGAGCTTAGTATCTTTCAGAGTATTCACATATCTGGTTCAAATCAGCCAGTGGACGTCACAATTTTTAGGGAGCCATAGACAAGGAGACAGTTACATACGTAGTGTGCCTCATATAAACCCCATTTTCTCAGGTAGACTGGCTAGAAGCCATCTTCCTTTGTCTGGCTGCAGATTCATCCAGGCCTGCAAGAGTGCTGTTAATTGTGACTTTGTCATCCACAGTACATTTGGGGACATCTTATGCTCTCTTACCTGTAAACTACAATAACCCCATCAGTCGCTGCCCCACTCCACTGCAGCTGTGGTGAGGAAGGGCTGCGGTTGAACAACCTCACTCCTGTCCATCTGAATCCAGATCTTCCAAGCCATTGCCTTCTTAAAGAAAAGAGTGAGAATCCCTGGCTCTCTTCTCCTTTGGTCTGTGTTTCTAAGTCATTCTTAAAACAGCAGCAAATCCCACCCTCCTCAGTTCCCCCAGGCCTCAGAGGAGCAGAACACTGTTAATTAATTATAATGAACATCAGACAGACAGCTCCTCTCCCTCTGCATTGGGACAGGGGTTACTTTTATCTTCATCATTTTCCTTCCTTGATCTGATTTCCCTCCAGCCAAATTAAATCTCTGTCCTCTGTCTCAATTGATTTTTCCTTTCTTGCTTTCTTTTTAACTAAAATAAGTTTACATAAATGTAAAAGTAACAAGACAAGGTCTCAGAACAGACACGCAGACTGTCTAATGTGGCCTAGGCTGTTGTAAATCAATAGTAGTGTAGTGTAATTTATATTTTCATAACTCATTTGGTTTCCTCTCCACTCTTCCCCGCCAACCCTGAAAGCTAAGTTATATTTAAATGTCACTAGGACCTGGGAGACTTGGATGGAGCTGCCTGGCCTGTTGGACCATTCATTTACTACAAGAGCCATGAAAGACTCAGATTTATGTCACAGAAGCAGTATTTCTTGCATTAGCTATTTATGGATTTACACATCTTTACATTTCTCAACAGTAAATAAAATAAATAGCATGCACCAAAACCTGGCAGCATGACAGGGACCTTTATAGGATGCAGAACAAGGACAAAATTAAAAGCGGAGAGAGTAAATAAATCTACGGACAGGGCTTCTGACACTTGCACGGGTAATTGCAGCACTCTGTGCCTTACAGTCATCATTATATCTGTGTGGGGTCAGAGGGAGTAGATGTTCTCCGGAGAGAACGAGGTTCTTGCTATAATGTAAGATCTGCTTTCCATGGGAAACTGGCATGGGCAACAACTGGGTAATAAAATGGGAAATAGATGGAGGACTGACGGTTATGAAACCCTTTGGTTACGAAAACTCTTTCTTATCTTCACCTAATAAGCTTGGAAAGACTTGGGCTTGTGTGGCTACCAACAACAGTCTGGCTTAATTATTTGAAAAAAAGAGCTTTGAGGGCTCTGGATGATGAAGGGCAAGGTTCCCATCAAAAAGCGAGTTTAAGCGTGTGTTTAACTTTCACCACATTTAGCTTAACTCCATGGTCCTAACCTTGTTGAATTTAGGACTAAAGCCAGAACAGATGTGTACCCACAAAGAAATACGTATATGTGTGTATATATACATATATACCCCCACACAAAAAGCATATAACATTTGCTGTCACCATAGCAACGGAATCACGGAATTTTCAGAGTTGGAAGGGACCTCTAGAGATCAGGAATGTATATGTGTTGCTGATGCCTTGGTAACAGCATCTGTGTATGTCTGCATGTATGTGCATACGGAGTTGCCATGGGATTGGGTGTGGCATATCCTTAAATAGAATAAGTTTAAAAAAGCATAGGAATAAAAAAAACGAAGACAACATCTATCTGCCAAATCATTATCCCTTTTACACATCCCCTTACAGTCTCTGCATGAAGATCTGCTCTTTGTTATAACTAAGGAAGACTGACAAGTCTTTGGAGCATCTTTTTTTTGCTGTGCTTGGCCCCAAATCCCCACATGTACTAGACAAATAATGGATAAAATTTAGAGAAAAATAACAGCATTACAGCCCAATGATATATGGACAGACACGAAAACTGTTTTCTTTGGTGAATCCCTTTCCCCTGAGGAATGAGTGCAACAGAGCACCAGTAATAATGCACCAGGGAGAAGGAAAGTAGTGTGAAGTCAAATATATCTACCTTAGTAAAATCGTGGTCTAGTCCAAATGGTAAGAAATATCCAGCAACCATTAACGATTAGAGATAGTTCTGTATCCTTGATTTTTCTAACATAATAGTTAACAATATAAAACACTGGCACAAGCATTGATACCTAAACCATGGCAGTAAGATTAATAAGTTTGTTGGGTACCTTCTGAACAGAAACAAGTCAGGTTGCTCACATTCATAGCCAGAGTTCAAGGGAGTCATTGCTACTTTGGCCCTTTTTTAAAGGCCACCTTCAATCATTAGATTTAGATGTAGCCATGAGCTATCTTGAAATGAACTAGTTTTCCAGACTTCAGGATAAAATCCCAAATCCTAGACAATAAACATCAAATACCTGATTACTGCAACAATTTTTATTTGCCTGACACAAGAATATACCAGAGGCCTTAAAGTTTTACAAAAGCAAAACAGGAAGGAGATGGGTTAAAGATGTACTGTGCCTTTTTTTTTTCCAGCCCTGTGATCTTGAATGTATATCTTGTATGTGATCATTTTAAGTTGTACTGTACACAATTGCCCATTGACCTGAATATCTGTAAAAGCCTTCTTTGAAAAAAACCCCAAATTTTAGAAGAAAGCACCTTGACAAAGAAAAAGGGTAGTGAAATACACCGGGCAGAGAGATCAGTGAAGGAAGGACATTCCTGGTATGGGGTCATTCTAATGGGAGTAAAAGGCACTAATGTTAAAAAGGACATTGTAAAGAAGGACTATAGGACAACTGTTACTGTGTGAGGATCATGAGAACACTGTTCATATCAAAAGAAATCAAGGCTGTTACTTCCATCCTGTGCAATCATGCCTATGAACTCAGGGATCCTTGAAATTCCCCTCCTGCATTTTCTTGCATTGATTTAACAAATCGTTCTCACTGGTTTTATTAAACTGGAAGTGTAAATCCTGGCCTGACTGCCATTGTATCTCAGTCAGTAGGAAATTTTGTTTAGCAGTGATGAAATTAATGCCTGAAAGGACACAGTAAACAACAAAGGAAGAGTGAGAGAAAGAAATTACCAGGGAAGGAAAAAAAACCCAAAACTAACAATAAACCCAAAGATCAGAGTTGCATTAGGCTGTGTTTGAATGCAAATTGCAAATAAGACTCTGATGGCAGCGCTCCGCATATTGTTCTTCTAAGTATTCACGCAATCAAAATGTGGGAAGTCTCCTTTTGGAACAGGATGAACTCCCCCGCAGGGCTGTCTTCAGCCCTTGCCGCATAAGAAATAGATTTTTTTCAGGTTTCAGAAGGTTTGATTAATAGTGCCTGTCTCCACACCCCTGCTCGTACCCGCGACAGTGTTTTACACGCGGACTCATTTGCTGGCGAACTTGGCCGAGAAGTGCTGCAGACTTGCTCCACATGGGCTGCTGAATACCCAGTCCCCAATGCACCATTTCATTTACCATTCCAGTTCTTGTTAAATGCCAGCTTTCCATAGAGAACCATGTGTGATCCCAGCTCCCAGAAGCCTTTTCCAGGAGCTTATACCAGTAATGCACAGGGCTGGAGTTTAACCAAAGCCTAGTAATGAAGGGCTCTAATGTAATCCATTGAGCCTTGCAAGACCTCATCTCATATTTAAAAGGAATCCAATTTTAGAAGCAAGGAATGGTTATATGAGCATGAGGAAATTTCTGTAAGAATGGCTGATTTCTGCAAACTACTTCAGCTCTTATGGAAAAATTCTGTAGAAATCCATAGGAAAAAAATAAGCATCTCTGAAGAAGTTTGAGGTGAGGAGGTTAATAGAAAAATCATATCTCTGGAGTGGAATTTGTTGGGTTTTTTTCCAGTGTACCTCAGCAGAGGATTCTGTAGGACAGCTAAAAGAGAGAAAAAAAATCTATCAGAAAGTAATGTTTTCTAATCTAGTTGACTACAGTTCTTTCCTGCAAAGAAATAAAGACTTTCTCATCCCATGAATCTAGCAACTGTGAAAAGCAGATAGGGAATTATTTGTCAATAGATTTGCAGATATCAAATGGATGTGAGAGGTTAGGGCAGGCACAAACCTCGGCACTGAGCCATAGCTTGTCAAAAATTTTCTTTAGCAGCTAAGGGAAAGCAAATAGTTTTCCATGAACCTTTTCAGTGAAGGGCAATAAAGAAACAGGTCCTCAGCACCTGCTGCCTTTAATTGCTTTTTGGATGTTCTCAACACTGGCACCTCTTGCCTGCTGCATGGATCAAAAGGCAAAGGAAGATTTCAAGTCAGAGTCCAAGGAAAAAACAATTCCACTACTTCAGAAGACTGTTCAACAGGTTTCATGTTGAAAGCAGGGTGTACTTTTTCAAAGTTTGCCTTTGTAAGGTAAACCTAGGCAGCCCAATAAGTCAGTGTGGGCACCTAATTCCTTTGGCCTCTCGCAAATTCACTCTAGGTTCATTGATCCAACAACCAAGGGAGTGCTGGGAGTTAGTTCAAGCAAAGTTGTGATTTAAGCTACTGTACACCAAATTACAGAAAACACTCCAGTGATCTCATCTGCCATGAAAAGACAGCCCTAAACACCACTAAATGCAACAGGCAGTAGCTTTCCCTGGCAGTAAGATTTTGTGGGTTTATTTATAACTTATTAGTGCCTATGGAAGGTAAGGAACAATAATCTAAAACAGACTCAGCAACTGTGTTGCCAGCTAGAAAATCTGCCACTTTAACAGTCCAGCTTGCTCCTGGACCAAAGACCCCTTGCCTTGTCCAGCTTTCCTGCCTGTCCATCCTCACACACTTTACACCCTTGTATACCCAGCTGCTGAGCAAAAACAGACAGCCTCTAGAGATATGCATGCTCACCTTAATCAAGTAGGTGTATAAGCTGTCCAGCTCTTCCCTGCTGCTCCTCTCTTCTTGAAGCTCTCCAGCAGGTTTCAGCCAAGTCTGGAGGCATCTTCACTGCCACCTCTAGGAAAACCACTTGGTGCACTGACAGGAGTCCATTGCTCCAGTGCAATCCCCAATAAGCAATGTCTCACTCCATGAATTACAGCAGAGGCAGGAGGAAACGTCACATACTTAAACTGAGCTACAGCCCAAAGGCTTAGCTGTGTGCCAGAAGACATTTATACCACATGTAAAGGCCTCCAGAGTCTTGTTCTTAACTTCAAACTAACCTCTTCCCTCTCCCATTAGTGGGAATAACCCTGGCTAGTTTCAGTTCTGTACACCTGATTTTTCTTTGCTAGAAATCTCAGATTTGAATTGTCCTGGAGCTCAGAGTTATCTGGCAGGTTTAATCATGAGCTATGCCATATATGAGATTTGAGCTTGTGGAAGAATAATTCTGAAAAAAAGCAGCTGGAACCCAGATTCTGGTGATCAGTGTGCTATTTGTGTGGCCCACAACAAAAAATGGCTTGGCTGCTCCCATTTAAGCAGCGGTGAGTGGTAGAGCATAAGGAAAGGAAATACAAGGTCTTAAATGAATCCAATTACTCACGCCATTAATTTACATTTACTTGAGTAGCCAGAGCATGCTAAATAAACAACAATTGATTAGTTAGACCATGTTCATTTGAAATTTAACCATGAGTGGATGGATATTTATCTAATAGTCTGATTGTAAAGGTTTGCCAATATGTTTCTGTGGTATTTAAAAAGGAGTCACTCAGGCTTTTTCATCTTGGATTTGAAATTATCCCCAGGATCATTTTAGTCTGCAAGCCCTTTTCCCTGGGTAAGTGATAGTGCTGTAGTGATGACAGGTGTAGGTGACACTTCTTTGCATGTTGCAATCGAACTAGACACACATACAAAAGAGTATCTGTGGAACGAACTCTAAGGTTTGTCTCTAGCTCATGTGAAGACCAGCTACTGCTCACAGAAGGAGTCAACTCTGGTTTTCACTCTTAAGGGGAAACAGCAAAGTATTACTTGAAACCTGCATCAGTTACAGCAGTTCTAACAGAGAGAGTGAAAATAGTCTTCATGGGCTTTGCAATGAAATCAAGCTTAAAAAGAGCTGGTGGAGACAAATAAGTCATTTCACATTGACTATATTACATGTATTAGGTGGTAAGAAAAAAAATTTTGATGTTTTTGTTTAGACACAAGGAAAATTCCCCTTCCTTCCATTTCCTCTTGATAAAATCACTGTCTTCCCTGAAACTCAAACACATGTGGACGTAGGGTCCTATCTTTCTCCCCACTTACGGAAAAAATTAGATGCAACTTTATCCAACGCTTCCCTGTGACGTGTTCCACCTGAACATTTTCCCTTTGTAAAATACAGCAAGGATTATCTCCCCCCTGAATTGTTCTAAATACTCAATCTCTGACAAAGAAAAGAGTGAGAAGCCATTTATTTTGGGACTTAAAATCTTAATATGAACCCAAGTAAAATGATTATAAAGTAATGTGCTTCTTTAACCACATTACTATCAGCCAACATTTCCTGTCCATTAATAAGTTTCTGAGATTGCTGCATGGATGAAAATGGAATTTTAAAAATAATTTATTTCCTCCAGAGGAAACAGAGTTAGGAAGTAGGTATGTGTAAAAACAGAATATTCTCTTATGTTCAGAGGGTCTACATAACCTTCTCTCTGGAAGGTACATCTTGATATTTATCAGACATTTGTGGATCTTTGTGGTTTTCTTTTCTCCATGAATTCTGTATTCAGTTCCAGTCAGTCTGGTTTCTCTGTGCTATTTTTATGATGGAAACACTTTGACATAAACCTAGTTCTCCCAACCATAGCATATATGTGTAGAGAGAGCAGAATATTAAAATAAACTCTGTATTGTGAATCACAGTAGCATTCTGCTCATGGCTTATAGAAAAGTAACAAAGGTCTAGATGGCAAAACTGGGCTATTTCTTTGCAGATTCGCTTCTTTCATTTGATCATCTTCACTATTTATCAACTCAGTTGTTTTTATCTTTATGATTTTCCACGTCTCTGAGTTCCTGAGTCAGTCTTTTTCAAAGAATGCCCTTGTAAACAAAATATTCTCTTCTCCAATGCATTTTTAAAGAAATTAAAGTGCTCTCAAGTTCCTACTTGGGAAAAAAAAAAAAAAAACAACACAAAAACCAACAGATCTGGCAATTTTGGAATATTTCAGTTGTGTCAGGTTGTATTTCAAGTAGACAGCTGTATGTGCAGTCTTTTAATTAAAATGAACAGATATTATCAACTTATTAAATTAGCTTCCCATCTGGTAATTTCACTTTTTAAAATAAAATCTTTTCTGCTTAGAACAAATCTGAAACCAATATAACAAGTGCTAAATTGATCTTGATACTGCCAGTACAACAAAGTCTTCCAGAAGATGAGGGTGACATTGGTGTAGGGAAGAGAGAAGTTGATAATCCTCATACAAAGTCTAGCAACAGAAGATGAGGACTGCTTGATGGGGAAGGGGGTGACAATGATCCTGAATGTTTTACTGATTCCAGATGAGTTTTTATTGTAAGAGTTTTTCCTGAAACTCCCAGCATCCCCCTTCCATTGGGGGGATGTCAATCCTACATGAATGACTCCTGCCCCTAGATGTATGTTAACTAATGTATATCACATATGAATATTTGATATTCCAAAAAGGAGGGAAAGGTCAGCTAAATAGTCAATTTATTTTATGCAAAGCCATTCTCACATCCCTTAGTCCACTCTTGGTATCTTCTAGCACTGGCAGAAGTGGCCATTTGGTAGGTGAGGTGTGGGTTCAGGTTTTCAGGCCTGGTCTCAGCTTCATCACCACGTGTGTGTCCCCCAGACAGGGATGTCAGGAGTGTAGTCTCCCTGTAAGCTGTGTTACTACCAGCACAGTCCTCAGCCTGTGGTCATGCCTGCCCCTGCTAGGGCCAGCAGCAATAACACATGCTCCAGACTAATCCATGTAATTCTCCTCTGCTCCATCCCAGCATGAAGGGATGTGCTGAGAGACACTTTGCTGCTGTCTTCAGCTGCCCAGGGACAGGCACCCACCCTGAAGTGCTGCTCCCTGGGGAGCACAGCAAGAGGAATTTCTTCTCAGCTCTTATTCCAGAGTACGCTGACCCTTTTAACTGAAGGATTGTCTAATTTGGAAAAAAAAAAGAAATATAAAGAAACAAATTCCAAGGACAATCCAATGCAGTGCAGCTACATGACTTTTCACTTATAAAAGCGCAAAATAAGGCTGAACTTTGAATGCTCTTTAATTGGATTCATTCTTCTCCATTTTGTTTGTTTGCATCCATGGGAATTTTTGTGTGTATAGCTTAAAACATCTTTTTTTCTTATTTCTTTCTTCCTCTCATCTGGAAAATCACTTCCTGATGTCTTGAAGACTTCCCAGGACTGGAGGCTCATGGATAAGCAAAAACTGCTCTGGCCAACCAAGATATTAGAGAAGAAGACTGGCTCTATAGTCATTCATACATATTTCCACTGCCAAAACCTACACAGCAGGGGAGGAAGAGTGGATAAAATAGGGGTCCACAATCCTGAATGTTTTATGAATCAGAGGGATTTCTGGGAAAGTAAAATCTAATATGTACCATCTGCTGTACCTGGCAGCAGTAGCCTAGAATAGATTCAAGTTCTTACAAGCTTATTGCAGACGACTCAAAGCCACTCTCCTGAATATGCAGAGTCTGTAGTGTCCATGGGAGGATGGGCTGGAACCCAGTGCACCATTTCTGGGCAAGCAGGGTGTCAGGATGTGGGCCAAGTGACAAGAACAGATCTATCATGTCAACGCTCCCCATTTGCTTGGCTTCCCACTGCCTGAAGTCAGTAAATGAGGAGCAAAATTACAAAGGAACAACTATGGGCAAACCTGCTGCAAAAGAAAAGAATATAACTGGAAGACTTAATCAGCTGGCTGTGAGAATAACTTTTGGCCAAAGGTCCTCTCAAATGGCCATGTTCGCTTCTGAGATTGAAGGTGCCTCAACTGAGACCAGGCAAGAGGGCCATGGAGAGATGGGTGAGAGCCATGTCATCCTGGCAGCACAGCCAGGACCACTGCATTGCTCACTGCAATTATTCTCCTGTGCTAAACTACCATCAAGGGGCAAGAGCACAAGATGCACCCTGATTTGTCAACAGATTTGGGAAGATTTCTGGCTATACAGACCATTGAGATAACAGTTAAACCCAATGTAGTTTACACCAGTGATAATTTTGACCCATTTTTCCCATGAGGACAACCCACTGAGATGTCTATAGCATCTTAACTCTGAGTGGCCCTTAACAATGCCTTCCACTATGTCAGGAGAGCTATTGTGCTGTTTTAAGAAAGAGATCATTTTACTTCAGCTTTCTATTACACTTATAACACACACAACATAAGAAATAATTAAAGTTTCTTTTTTCCCTTTCAGTGAGTGCCTCCATCCAGTTGTAAAGTGCGTGCAGATTCGGAAGACCATGTCTCCTTCCAGTAATGGGTCTGGGATAAAGACCTCATCAGCCTGGTATCCAGGTGGGATCCTGGCTCAATAGTGATGAGGCAGTAGCATTACTGTTGGATAACAAAGCAAGAAAGAGAATTTTAGCTCTTAAATTATTGTGTTCAGCTCACTCCCCAACAACCCTGCCTTCACAGAAGCGGAAAAAAAAAATAATCAAAGAGGAGCATTTTGTTAGCAGATGAGGCAATAAATTCAATACAGATGACATTTGCTTTGCAAAGCAATAAAATAAGCTCAATCTGTTTAACCGTTAGGTACTTTAAGATAGGATCTAGCACAGAACATTTTCAAAACCCCATAGCAATGTTAAACAGTCAGCCCTTAAGACAGATGTGGGGTGGAGATGAGGAAACAGATGCAGAGAGGTTGAGAGAGACACCTTCAAAGGTGAGCCTTGGCAGAATTGCAATTAGGACTCTTGGGCTTTGGGGTTTTAGCCCAGGAGCAGGATACGTCTAGTCCTGCTTTGCTGGGTGAGGTAACCATTAAGGTAAAGGCTAATCATTTCAGCAGCAAGCTGGGCATCTTTAACTTGTAATCTCCATCAGGAGGGTGGTGGGGCCTCAGGGTGGTGGTCCCACTCCTCTGTGTAGTTCAGTGAGGTCCAATGAAGGGCCACCAAGGAACCAGCCAGAGCAATTAGCATGGGAGGACCCAATCAGTTCCTGCAAAATGGCCTAAAACAAGAAGCAGAATAAAGCTTTGGCACATGCTATTTCTGACACAAACTAAAGCTTCCAATTAATATTGGAACAGTATGCAAAATACCTATCACAGCTTCATGGATATTCAGAAACAACAGCTGGTCTTTTCATGAATGCGTGTGGTTGAGGTCTAGCATGGGTTAAAAATTCATTGTTTCCGTTACACTGTACGTATATGTATACATGCATAGCTATACATAGAAGTATGGTGAGGGTGGGCGAATCTATTGGCATTTGCTGCTTAGTAGGGGGGCCTGCCTGTATGTATCTGCATGATGGAAAGGTCTTGTTCATTAGCTCAGGATGCTCACATTATTTATATTCTATTAAGCACATATTGAATATGCATCTCATTTTCATTTCAATTAGGATCTGAGGGCTGATTTCATTCATGACTATTGATTTCTTCCAGGCCATTTGCATTTTATTCTCTTCATTATTATTTATATGCTCTGTGCTCTCACAGTAATTTAAATATCCCTCTCATGATTGCCCCCAAGTGATGAATTATATGCCCTCCTTCAAAAACCAACAAAACAAGCCCTGTGTTAATCCTCTGTGTATTTATGGGGCTTTCTGTACTTGGGCTTTAGTGCCTTCTGCTGGGTTAGGAGCAGTTGATGCATTGCACACTGAACATGATTTATGGCAAGACAAGCTATTCTACTGCCTGCAGTTTTCCAGTAGAAAGACACATTTCAGCCCCAGCTCTGGTGGGTAATATTTCCCTGCCCTGTTGGGTCTGCAGTTGACAACATGACAGCTGAATCACAGATACCTCCTCTCTTCGGAGGTTTTTGTCCCTGACTCATGAACCAGGACAACCAACACTTCACTCCCAAACCCTCTCCCTCCCCAAGCACACCCTCTTGCCTGACATTTCATAGTGTCATAGGATTAATTAAATGTTCTCCTCCTGTTTTTACAGGAAGGCTGTGTCCTTTCAGGTGAAATACTATTTTTTAAGTGTTTTAGAGAGAGGTTTTAGTTCAGTGGTTTGCATGCACAGATATGTATGACTGAATTTGCCTGGTCCCTGAACTCCATGGGCGTGAGTGTCCTGGTGAAGAATTAGAGATTCTTCCTGACACATGGAGGCTCCCTGATGGCTTTTGATGATTTGACAGGTACTGCCTGAGATCGAATCTGCACCATCCTTAGCTTGGGAATGAACAGACAGGAAACTTCAAAAGACATAGAACTGCAGTTTAAATTGCAAACAAATAGTGTTTTCATTGGAAGAGCTATGTAATAATAAATTGCTTACTTAAAAGTAGGTCTACATCTGAAAAGGCTTTGGGGGGGATTTAAGAAGGTCTACACATTAAATCTGACAGGAACATATGCTCCTATATTGTTTTGATCTACCCTAACAGAGCTGGAATGACACAAAAGTGCAATAAAAATAGAATGCAAACTTAATGTTTCGAGGTGTAGAAAAAAGATCTTTGCTTGATTAGGTTTTGATGCAGATGGATAAAAAGAGGAGAAGAAAAAGGCAAAGGAAATTCTTTTTTCTTTTAATTAACCCCTCTGTCCACAGTTCAGGCTTTCATCCACTCATCAGCTAAAGCAACAGCATCATCCCATGTGAGCAGTCTCTGTACAGAAAGGAAAGAATGAAACTCTGGCTGTCAGGTCTGCTGTTGCTTTCCTCCACTCCTTTGGGGAACCCTGTGCTGTGATATCAAGGTGTAACAGAAGTCCCAAAATACTTCTCCGACATGGTTTAAGTTGGAAGGATGTTATCTAGAGATTGTATTTTTGGCTCTCCAGTAACCAAGTTAACTGATTAATAGCATCCTGGCTAATCCTAGTGGTGTTCAACATGGAAGGAAAGAACTCACAGCAAAAGAGCAATTTAGGTGCTGAGGATTCCAATATAGATAGCATCAGTGGGGGCAATAGCAGCTCCTCAGCCAATCAGGAAAGTAGGGTAGATGGATAGGAGAGAGAAGTGTAGGACAGATCACAGAGAAGAATGGCAAAGCTTTCAAAACTGTGCTAGGCATCATTAACCAGAACAGGGAGGATGTGATATTGGCCAAACTTAAAATGTCTTACAGCAAGAAGTGTATAAAAACATATATGCTTGCATTTTTCCCAGTAAAATTATCTTAAGGAAGCACTCTAATACCTTCAGTAACATATGTCAAGGTTGATGATCAAAGCAAACCATTTCACAGTGTTCTGTGTGTAACTAGGGGGAGTCTCAGCTATTTATTTTTATCTGTAAAACCTCACCTGCCTGTGATTTGGACATACGACTGATGGATGCCCTTTCTCACCAGGCTGCTGAAATCAGCAGAATCCTCTTAGCTGAGCTTTGTTTAGCTCTTTTCCTTAGAAAATAAAGTTTAAAATCTATCCTGTATCTCACTGGAAAGGTGGCACAAGCTGCACCAACTGGCCCTGCCCTGGAGTTATTTGCAGTTATTGACTCTACTTCATTTGTACTTCAAGAGACTAATTTGAATACATGGAAAGATCTGAAGTATCCTGGCTGTAAATACAGACAGAAAAGTGACGCTTTTCTCTTTAATCAGTAGATGACAACGTGGACTCAACTGCCAGAGAGGGACAGACCAGTAAGACTTTTAAGGAGAAATAAGTCAGAAGCCAAAGGATACCCTTTGGTAAAGGTTATTTTCAGGACAAAAGACCTGATCCCAGGAGTGGTTGTGGGCAGGCAAGTCTTGCCCCAGTGGAGACTCCTGGTGTAAATCAGAACTAGATCCCAACATTTAGCTGTATTCTGAGAGAGAGTTCCATCCCAAACACCTGGCTATAGAGTTGCCTATAAATTACTAATGACATTGTCAGAGCTACTTAACTGACTCCTGTGCTGCAACAGAAATTGAATGTATGTAACACACAATATGCAGTGGAATAAATCTCACCCTTATATCTCACTGCCTGCTGCCTACATACCTCACATTAACACACTTTCGTGTCAGTGCACCGAGATGCCCAAAAACCTGTCATGAGCTCAGAGAACTTCTAATAGGGGAAAAGGAGGGAGCAAGGGCTTGATAAGATGCCCCTGGAGTTTGCTCTGGCTGCCTCAAGGCAAGGAGAGTTTGTTTCTAGGTTCTTGCTGCCAATAGTCAGACACAACCCACTCTGAAACCCAAGCCAGTTTCCAGGTCACATCTGTGAAGAAATCCATCATTTTTTCTGGCTTTTCAGGGTCTTGTAAACTCTGTCTGCTAGCCTTAATTACAAACTCCTGTTATAAAAGTTCCTTATTCCCAAAACCATGGGAAGGGAGGATTTATTTCGAAATAAATCATAAACTTTGACTGTATAGAGCTGCAGCTGAGAAGCTCACCTCTTTTCTGCCAGCTTCTGGGATGTGCCCAATGAATCCCTGGGAAGATACATTTCATTGTTGTAAAAAATAAAAGCCCATTTAGCTCAATGTGCAAAAAGCCCTATTGACACCAGAGACTTGATAAAAGTCAATTATGTTGTACATACCCCTTAAAAGGAGAAAAAAAAAAAAAGGCTCATGTTTATTTCAACTGGGTATTCCGTAATTTATCTTGAAATAAATGCTATTAAGCAGCAGAGCAGATCAAAGGGCTCTGGTCATTGCCTCTCAGCAGCAGCCACTGAGGATGCCAGAGTGGTGCATGCTCCCCGAAACCCATGCTGCTCAGTTATTTCACTCCTTGTGCCTAAGTTACCACCACCATCTACAGAGGCAATGCTGTGGGCTGCACGATGGAGATAAGACCCAGAACTGAAGCACTCACAGATGGCAGTTGCTACAGAACAGCACAAAGGATTCTTTAATTAAGTCTTCCCTTCCCCTTATTAAAATTCAGGAAAGATTACCAAGGAATTTGTACTGTATCTGGAAAACAAATCATAACAATTACAGCAGGCTGCCCCAGGCTGCCTAGATTGCAGCTTATTATTCCACAAAGGCTTGATAAATGTGTAAATTTATATAGAAGGCTTCTGCATGTCATCATCACGGTGCAAAGACTCCTTGCTTTCCATATCCCGTTTTAGAAGGAATACCAGCTGGCTAGAGTCCCTTGGATTGTTTGCTGTTGCTGAATTTTTAAAATACATATAAATTATGCCTCACATCTACAGTTTATCTACAAGCTGTCAAACTGGGACTCATTCATGCTCTTTTTGATGTCTAGTGAAAAGCCACCTAACAGCTCAGTTAACCCTCTGGCCCCACATTCAATAAACATCACCAAAACCAATGGCTTTCAGATTCTAAACATGCATTTTTAAATTCCACAGGCTCCTCTTTAAGGAAAGAAGCAAACTTTAAAGCATAATTGTTTTATACCTATGAGCTTAATTGCCTTATAGGCATAAAACAGGTTGATTTGCATATATATCTGTAATGTCAGTCTGTATCTCCCCTAATTGATTAAATGGTGGGTCAAGGAGGGAGGGCTGAGTGAATCAACCATTATATGCATTCCCACTTAAAAGGGCAGATTTGAACACAGATCAAGGCCAGATTTGTTCCTCTTCATCATGTCCTTTGCATACGTGATTCCATGGTGAAGTCTGGAGCGATGGCGTGAATTATTGATAAGGTTTATGGATTATAATGCCAGAAGGGACTGCTGAGATCATCTCATCTAACTCCCCTGTATAAAAAAGACCAGAAAACACCTCTAAATTAACATCTGGATTAAGATCAGAGGTTTGGAAAACATGCCCACCCTTAATTAAGACATAGCCACCACTGGATATTCCACTAACAGCCCTGGGGAAATGCTGTTAGTGGCCATGTTGTTTAACAACCACCTTTTAGTCAGAGGGCAGACAGATCCAGCTATGGACTGAACAATGCAGACCAGATTAGAGCTCCAGATGCACATTGCACCATTTCAACCTACCCTAAAGGACTGATACGTCGGTAAATACTGAGAAATGGGAAGAGCAGCAACTTGGGCATGATGTAAATGGTAGGGGATAAGGAGTGGAATGGTGTCCTGGTTTCCTGGGAATAGACCCACGGGCCAGCCATGCAGGCAGGCCATGAGTAGCCCCAAGTCAGCTGGGAGATCCAATCAAGGCAGCTGCCAACTCACAGGTGTATCCCATACACTTCATCATGCTCATGATAAAAGGAAGGAGTTCACTCTGGGTGGAGGTTCTCTTCCTGTGGCTCTTCCCTCTTAGTCTTCTGCTCTTGCTGCTGACCCCAAGGATCAGGCTGAGTATTACCTGACTGTATGTTGGTGATTGTATTAGTTTTGTTATTTCATTAAATCTCTTTCTACTTTAACCCATGGGGCTTCTCCCTTTTTTCCCTGACTTCCCTTCTCAGCTGTGGAGGGGGCACTGGGTGGTAGAACAGCCCTAGGTACAGGCTAAACAGACAAGCTCTTAGCTGTTGGATTTTGTTCTCTAGCCTGCAACTCTAAAGAGCCCTCGCTTCTGAGTCTTTCTTCCTTCTGCAGGTATTAGAGATGATGACACGTTGCTCTGTAGGCTCATCAGCAATACACAGATTAGATGCCTTTTGTTTTTAAACAATTACCAGGTTGCTTAATCTTCACATCTTTTCTGAACCTTCTTTATTTTTTCAGCATCCTTCTTGAAGCAGGGACATCATACTAGAACATGGCATCTACCTGAGCCAGTTTCTGTGTGTCTCACTTTTTACTGTTCTCCTGATTTTATATCTGAGAGCTCAGGCAATTGTGTTGCATAGGGAGGTCCTTCACTATGGTCTGACATGTATTACTATTTTTGAAAGTTTGGAATCTTTCATATGAAGCTGGTTCAGTGTGCAAGGTGCCTTATGTTTGCTCTAGAAAAGAGGAAAACGTAGATTTTTGAAAGGTAGCGCCTGCTTCCCAAATACAGCAAAATAAAGGTGAGGTCAGCTCTCTGATATGTTACCAGATGACATGTCAAAACAGAAGTAGAGAGCCATTTTTTCAGCCATGATGTGTAGATATTGTGTAAAAAAGGGTTTTTCAAATCCCAGTAAGACTAAGGGTGTTTTTGTGTAAGTTTAAAGGTAATGTGAGAGACATTGGGATTTGGCACAACAGTCAGTTCTAGTTTGTTCCCTGTTTATGGTCATGGCGACTTCTCCTTTTCTTGCAAGATTTAAATGATCAAATACATGCCAACCCCTTTTGCAAAGAAAATACCAGGCATTTCCATAGTGCCTGTGAGCTCAAAGCTCTATATGAACACTTTGCAAATATTTCAAATTCAACTCATTTTACTTCAATGACACTTCAAAACCAGGACTCCAGGGTCACAGCCCACAGTGCTGGTAGAAGAGCTTAGCTAAATAAAAAAAAATTAAAATCCAGGGTACAGCACTCCACAATCTGCAAGTTGAGGCACGCCCTGTAATGTGATGTGACCAAGGCCATAACGAGAGACTTGGCAGAGAAAAAGGAAAGCCCTTCAAACTTCCCACAGGAGAGAAAAGGACATAAGGACATCTGTTTTGGTAGTGGTTTGGCTTTTTTTCCCCTCTTCGATTTTAAAGTATTTTTGTCATTGCATCTCTATGTAAACAATCAAAAGGAGGTACTTGGCAGCCTTCTATAGAGCTAGTCTTTACTCTTGTTTTTTATCGAAAGCACTCTGCCTGGGTTGTCCAATGAATCAAAGTCTTCAGCTGATCATGAAATTAATAAATAAGGTGACACATTTGCTCTCCACTGCAGATGAGATTTCCCATTTCATGCTTCAGTTGCCTGAAGTAAGAATGTGAGAGATATTTTTTTTCTCGTGGTTGTAAGGAAAGCTGATGAAAGATTACCTTAAAGTCCCTCATAAGGGATGAACAAGCAAGAGCTGTTTTCCTCCCTCAAAGATAAAAGCAAAGAAATAAATAAAATAGAAGGGGGCATACTTTATATTCATTTTCTTAGCCTGCCTGCATTAAGCCATCATTCTCCCAGGGACTGCAGGGAGAGACAAGCTCAAATGAAGAGATGAACAGATGCCACCGGCGTGTGGGCTGGCTCCCAACATGAAGTGCGGATGCAGTGACGTTC
Source organism: Podargus strigoides (assembly GCA_028020825.1). Classification (NCBI taxonomy): domain Eukaryota; kingdom Metazoa; phylum Chordata; class Aves; order Caprimulgiformes; family Podargidae; genus Podargus; species Podargus strigoides. Next base: position 7,237,458 of record CM051663.1, on the reverse strand, counting down.
GCCTTGCTGCCCACCTACGCCGTGCAGGGCTTCTGTTTGCAAGTCCTGCCCAGTCAAGTTTCTTCAGTGAGCACTCACAACCCTGTCCCTAAAGATGTGTTATTTTTTTTTTTAAAAAAAAGAGATCAAAAAGGGAGGCCTCTTGTATTGAAAGAAGAAGGAAAAATTGTTGCTGGTTTGAAAGGGTTTTGCTTACTTTTACAAAATGTGGAGGGTTAGAAACACATTTTCAATTTCAGTTGGATAAAGTTCCTGGGCTAAAATTGTTCTGCAAAGTGCCATTCAGAGACTGATGCACTTCAACGGTCAGAGAAAGCAACTTTAGCTCAGACATACATTTATGAGTACACAGACACATGACACAGCCATAATTTATTAAAGTTATTGATAAATAGTTTAAAAGCTAAATTAAAATTAAAATAAATAAATTATCTCACCAAAGTAGATATGCTTTTCTAAAATCCCTTTTAAGAAAGGGAGACAGGAGGAGGTCTGAGTTCTGAAACATACTTTTTGTAGGGATGAAAGCATCTAGAAAAATGTAAGAGATCATTGCTGTTACTTAGAAGATAGCTTAATTATACTTTTGACTGAATGTTTGAAGAGGGATGGCATGGTGCATTATGCAGCATTGGAGCTTCTCCTTCAACTTCATGGATTTGGAATGTTTGTCCTGTCAGTGCAAGGAGGGAAATACTCTATTAATTTTGTGAAGTGTTTTTTAAGGCAATGGAGAACTTCAAAAAAGAAAAGATCTTTCACCTATAGGGCAAAAAATATTGAATATGGTCAATATTTCCTTGTTCAGAATACCAAATTGTTCATTGACATACAAGTCTGTATCTCTCAGATATAATTTAAATTTTTTTAATTAACAAATAGTATTTTCCTTTCAAGAATAAACAGGAGGGGGAAGATCACAAAGACCAGTAAAGCCATCTTTAAAAGACTATTTCTACTTTCTCCTATATAAAACAACATTTTCTTTTGACACAGAAAAAACATTTTTATTTGTATACAAGACCTTGAATGTTTGTTAAATGTTAATTTGTTGATTAGAATGTGCAAAAGTTTTGGAAGTAATCTCTGAGACTTTGACATTGAGGATATGGATAAGGTGTCAGTAAAGTCACTGAAAACTGAAGTGATTTTGACAAAACACTTGTAAGATTACTGTGAACTGGATCATGGTAAGAGTAAAAAGTGATGATACTACAAATGAAAGAGCTAACTGTTGGAATAAGGTATCTCAAAAGTACTCTGAAATAATTGTAAAGGAATATGTCAATTCAGTAATTTGTTTTCTAGAAGAAATTGGTTTGGAAGATTTTTCCAAGGTTTTGTCACTCTGCTCTGCCAGATCAAATAGACCGTGAGTACAAATGGTTTAACAAAATGTTGGGAAAGTTTTTTGCTTTGTGCTAGTTCTTTGATTAATAGTAATAAAGTATACAGCTCCACATTTGGTTTCTGCTTAAAATGCCTTTACCTTTCTAATTTTAATGTGGTTCATTATAAGCACATTTAGTAAAAATGGCAAGAGTTAACTTATGTTCCCCATTTACAATCTAATCTTAATATCGAGAAAAGTGTGGATATCAGTCTCTGCTTCACCAGGAGCTGCATCCCCCAGCAAAAGGCTCATTAACACTCACTGTGGTGCTGAATTCTTGAGCTGAACAGAAATTTCTCAGCTGCTGAAGAATGTATTAAATGCTCCCAATATACATTCTAGCAAGTTAATGAGTACATATATGCATGTGTGTGTATAAAAATGTTAACTTATAAATAAAGCTTTCTCCCCTCATGAGTCTTTATGCCATAGTTAACCCTATAAGCCCTGGTTTATATTAATAGATTATGGTGTGGTTTTTTCCTTGTTTATCCCAAAGGAATTACAGGCTGGTTGATGCTACACTCAAGTCCTAGGCTGGGTAAAATCAGGGATTATAGAGTCTACAGTTCCCATGAGTTTCTCAGAAACTGAATGTAAAAGACAAAACTGAAGTTAGCAATGAGCTACAGGATAAAAAGAGACAAGAATCTCTAGTTGTGGAAAATCTCTAAACTAGACTTGGACTTCTTAGTTGTAGCCTGCTAGTCATAATAATTCAGCTTCTCTGCATGAAAACATCAGCCTGCCAACACAGCACTCCTTGCTCCCTGGGACGACCAAACTGTACCAATCACTACAGCAGGACTCTATCTGCAGCAGGGCAGGATATCAAGAGCTCTCAGCTTTAGATAAATCCTGATACCACTCTTTCTATCCATATTTGGCATTTCAGTATCACTGACTGAATATTACTGACTGTATCACCCATTTAGTCTACTTATAGAGGAAGTAATCTACAGCATGTTTAGGATATGCCCAAATTAGGAAACCTAGGAGTGATCCACATGTCCTGGTCTGGCTCCTGGCTCCATCTGAACCCTTGTTTGTGGACAAGGACTTTCTACACAGCTGAAATCTGAATTAAGAGTGCATCAGCTACACATTTTGGGGTGAGATCCTAGCAAATATAAGATAGCCTACACTTTAGAAGTAAAGCTCCTTCTTCAGACTTCAGTCTGTCTTGGAGTTTCATGAGAGACACTTGAAGTCAGCTCTCTCCTCTCTAATAGATAGAGTTAGTTTGGGTGTTTTTCCCCTTTCCCTAGGCCTCTTGAAACCTCAGTTTTTCAGAAAGTGGAGTGTAAATCAATGAGCCTTTTCCCTATAATTATCACCAATAGCTGCACACTGTAATTTACCTAGCAGAAAGCAGAGCCTATCTTGCCTGTAGTTTGATCCCCCTTCCCTGCATGCTGCTGACGAGGAGATTCAGAGGGCAGCAAGGCTGCAACAACTGTGTGGGATGAAACCCTAAACAGGAAAGAATCTGTTGTGCAAAAAAGCCTTTTGTCAGCTGAAAATTGCACTTGCAAAAAACCCAGAAACCCCAAAGCTTGTGGTTAAAGAGTAACATCTTTAGCTCTAATTTATACTGACAGCACAATAGAGCTATTGCTCAGGCTCTGCCTCCTCTTGCCCCATCACAGCAAGGGTGTTACTGAGTGATAAATCAATTTCTAAAAGGCAAACTGGAGATTAAGTCTTTATACAACATTCATTTGCAATTGAAAACAAATAAAAATACCCTGGGATAGGGCTTGGTGACCCATTTCAGGGGTCAAACTTGAATAAATTCTGCATGGGCCAGCACAAGGTTGCAATCGGCATTACAAGTCCAGAATGAATGCTGTTTCTCAATCTGGTCCACTAACAATTTCTTCTTTAAATTAAAAAAGCCTCAGAATAAACAATTTGGGTTTAAATGGCCAGTGTTGGCAGAAATGTCATTCTTCAGATCTGATGGCAGGTCTCAGCTATTGGAAACCAGTGCCAAACAGCCAGACCAGTTCAGGTCAGGACTTCTCTCATCTCTGATCCTGTGCCAGGTGAGGGGCAGAGCCTGATAACTCAGCAGAGGATTCAGGGAAGCCTGGCAAGGAGTAGATCCATAAGTGGCCTACTCATGGGCTCCTTCTCCAGCTACAGCAGAAGCTCTCTACCATGTGAGATACGAGCATCTCCCTTTGTCCTGCCTCTGAGTTGGTTTCATCCTCTCCTGCATCCAGAGAAAGCTGGAGTGGAAAACTCACTGCAGCCATTTACAGTGCCATTAGTGAAAAACAAATGGAAACAGCCCCCTGTCACAGCTGCTGCTCATCACCTCAACCAGCGGCGCCGAACACTGAATGGAGGCGAGCAGAAGAAATGGGAAAAACAAGGCGTTTTCTGTTCAGCCTGGAAACAGGTCTTTGAAAGGGCCTCCACAGCCACCCACTTTGAGGTGGTATGGAGTGCTCAGACAGCAAACAGACAGGAACACCTGGGAGCTGGGGGACAGCAGGACGTGCAGCTTAATGGAAATGCAATTACTCCGAAGATCAAGGTGAGCTTTTCAGGACATGTCTGCTTTCTTCTCCCTGCCAATACCCCTTCAGCAGTGCTGGAGGAAGCACTGACAGCCTAACATCTCTTTTCCACTTGGCATGAAGCCAGCCGCTCAAAAGATGTGATTACTCTTCTCCTTTGGCTCCTCTTTGCACTGAGGAACAACTATGTTAGCATTTGTCACCTTACCAGTTGTTCTTTCCTCTGGTTCAATGACCTCTGTCTGTAGCATCTCACCCAGCTTAGAAATGAATGATGTGCATCAACCAGAGATGACCTTTGGGTCAGCTTTAGCTCCAGGTTTAATCTTAGTGTCTTCCACTGAGCCAGATGAGTTTTTGTTTTCATTTGTTGGGTTTTTTTTTCGCAAGGAAGTCTATAACTGATCTGCCTTTGGCTTTGGTAGCTGTATGACAGTGAGACAGCAGGAGTAAAAACTGCTGCAGTGTAGGAGAATGAAATTGTTTATTTGCAGAGGGATTAGTGGCTTGCAGGCAAAGCCATTTCAGAAGCCATCAGAGGAGAGAGGAGATTCTGTCTTTCCACCTCTCCCTCGGTATGCCCCTTGCAGAAGTATCAGGCTTTTTCTAATCTCAGTCTTTGCACACTCGAATGGGTTAGGGAGGGCTCCCAGGAGCTCTGCAGCTGGGAGGTGTGAGGGGGTGGCAATCCCTGCGTATCAGAGGCTGAGTGGAAACTTCTACAGCTGGTACAGAGGATGTGAGTCGAGGGCCTCTGAAAACCATGGGTGCTCAGCTCCCTGCAGGCTTTTCCCCCACCATTAATAGGCTCTGTGTGTTTCAGTGGTCTCATTAACAATGCGGCAGCAGTACTCGGTGAGTAATACATTGCCATTGCTGCAAATGGCACTACTTCGGATCATTACTATAGATTGCCGTAGCGTTATTCTTCTCCCAGCAACAGCTTCATTTCAGTTCAACCAGATTCAAACACTCAAATGCAAGCAGATATTCAGCTGCAGTGGAAGGTGGTTTTCTGGTGGTGAGTCAAGGCTTTCAAAGGTCTTCATGGTTTTTCACTCATTCCCTCCATCCCTGAGGTGTTAGTTTATTGCTAACTACCAGGAGGGAAGACACAACTCAGCAATGGATGAGGAAGGAAATGGAAGCAAACCTCTAAACCACAGCTGAGTAATATGCAATGCACTTTCTCCCCAGAAAATGGTTTGCAGTGTTTCTGCTTTCTTTAAAGCTGGTTATATTGTGATTTGAAGTAAAAAACCACCATACCTTAGCTTCCTGTGGCTGGTGCATTTGATCTCCTTTCATCTCACTTCATACAGATTAACTATAGTTTAAATGAAAGTTTTTACTCGTCTTCAGCACTTCATAAAAGCACACGAATCTTGAGAAAAATCTCTCGCTTTCCTCCAAATCATGGTTGTTTGTGTATTTTCCCACTTATCTGGGAGATGCTCTTGCTGGACATATCACTAGCACAAACAGGACTTATTCTCATGGACAAAGCAAGAGTAGCAAAGCTCTAAAAGAGACCAAAATGACACTGAATCCCTATGAAATCCAAGACACTCTCATAGGTATTTTCAGGGCTCACTGTCAGTACAAATGCTAGGCTACCACGAACCATTTGATAAACCTCCTGGACAGACTAGCACAAAGGAGATGGTGAGAAGACATGGTGCCACTGGGAGATGTCAGCAGGGATCACAGAATGTTATGGATTGGAAGGGATCTCAAAAGATCCTGCTGGGAGCCAGCTGAGGTCAGGTCCCCCATGAAGAGCAGCAAGATGGAGCTGCTGCTGCCCCAGGAACCCACAGCCCCACTGGGCAGAGAGGGCTGGCAGAAGCAGCAGCAGCAGCAGCAACCCCGCTGCTCACTCAGGAACAGCAGCACAGCAATGCTGAGGGCCAGATTCAGGCCAGCTCCTGCAATAGTCAGACCACACAAGATGTGTCCAACTTAGACACCACAGCTTCTTCATCATGAGAATAGGCGTGGGAGGCCTCAGAAAGTAGGTGACCTGAAACTACCAAGTTCTTGCTGCTGGATTCAGGGCATGGTTATTCACGCCTCCAATTCAGCAGCAAAACCAGGTTGAGAAGTTGTACCATGGCTGTCAGTTCCTGATCTCACTCCACCATCCACCACCCCTTGTACTGTGCCACCAGGGCAGAGTGGTGACACGTCTCTTAAACTGCCTCCTCCTTCAAACCACGTCTCACATAGCCACCAACCCAGGCATCATGTAACATCAATATCTAAGCCTCAAAAAGGCTGTCCTCCTGGGGCCCTACATGGTGTGGCACAAATTGTCTAGGAAGTACCTTGTAGAATGAACCACCAGCATCACCTCTGCTCATCGAAAATCCTTTATCAGAGATCCAGTCTTCCCCATTCATGTAACAGGAATTTGTTAACCAACAGGTAGAAGACTGTAAATAAAAAGCATACAAAGAGGGGGAGGGAGATGTGGAGAACAAAGACATCAGAACACAGACCACTGTTGCTGGAAATAGGAACGTGATAGTGTTCCAGCATGCAGGAGTTTAAAGTTTTACATCTTTGTGCTGGAGAATTTGTTGCACAAAAGGCAACAAAGATAATTCAAAGCAGTTTTGTTGCCATTCTCTTCATGATAGGAATCTGTTTCTTTCACAAATAAACCATGTTTTCCCCAGCTCATCCCTCTCTGAATGGGGGAGCAGGCAGAAACAAATTACTCATGCTTACGCTGCCTGTTCGGTGTTTGCTCATTGCTCTAAGCTCCTTTGTGATCTCTCTCAAAATATTTTCATCTGCTTGTTTAGTGAGAAGCTTTCCTCCAGGCAGTAATGCATAATGCAGTAATACAGGACATTGCAGCAAATTTCATCTTGTCCAAAAAAAAAAAAAAGATCCAAGGTGGATTTGCTCTCCCATTTGAATTCCCATGTGCTTACCTAAACAATAATGCTGTTAACCCCACTGTGAAAGGAAAGTCAATACGTTGCACATAATGATGTTTTTCCGTGGTCTGTCTATTCTCTGCATTCTAATTTTCAGTGTTAACTTCCAGACACATTTAATGTTTCATAAAAGGCAATGATCCATCTCAAATTCCTTGGGACATGTCTCATTTTCTAAAAGATGTGTGTTGTTTACTGCTGGCTGAGGGGGAAAAAAAAACCCAACCTTTCTTGTTGTTGGCCTTTATATCCCAGACTTTATGTCTTTTTAAATCCTAATGGGGAAAAGAGAAAACGTGTTGACCTCCATTTTTTGGAATTTCTACCCAATCAGTTTTTCTCTCACTGATTTCTTAGAGTTGATCTTACATCCTGCAAGTGACATTTTTCTAATTGTTAATGGCAATAGTTCTGTAACTGTAGCATTCAAATTGATGCTTGATGCTTTGGCTGTGTTTAGTGATTGTTTATCTAGTTTGCCATCTTGCCTCAGCCCTGCAGCAGGGCTCATGTGCCTGGGAGCCAGCTGTCTTTTACCTATTCTTCTGTTGTTCTGCAACTGGTCTACTTAGCTAATTTAATGAAAGGTATCATTTCTCCCTCTGCATCTTCCCTCACTCCTTTTCTGGGCAACATTTCAGATTCATGATAATTATACGAGGAATGCACTTGGGCTTTCTGGGCTTTTTTTTTTTTTATATTGCACGGATATAAAAGCATCCCTTTTCCCAGAGACAGATCTTGGTGTTCCCTGAAGGAAATGGAAGTAGAGTTTACAGATAACATCTTCCCTGTGTTTTGGTGGAAATGTCTTAACACCACTTCATTTGTCTCAGTCAAGGCTGCACAGCCTTTTCCACTTGTTCCCAGCCCGTAGGGAATATATGCTGGATCTGCCCAGCAGTGGAGAAAACACCATCATACAAAAACCTGCCAATATTCCAGGGAATGCTGATGCCAGGAGGGCCTGAGCTCTTTTGTTTCATCCAATGCAGCGATCAGAGCAGTATGAAGGGGCCTGTCCCACAGAGGGCAGACAACGGGACTTTAACCTCATGCTCTGACATGGGGTTTTGTGTCTAATTACTCCTTCATACAAGGCAATGAAAACATATGGAGGAAAATTCTCCCTTTCTGGGAAATATTGATGGAAATATTGCAATGGACTTGTCTGATAGCAGAGAATAACTCTTTATGCACACAATAATGCTAAGGCATCAAAGTCAGATAAGTACCAGCTTTATGGAGGATTTTATGTATTGATTTGTAAATAGACAAACCAATTTTGCCTGACACCCTTAAGACATTATTGATATTTTCTGATGTAAAATCTTCCCTTCTGCACATATTTATCAAGGACAAGACAAATAAATGGCAGGACTCATGTTTCGTAAGGGTAGCTCTGGAATGATTTGGTTAAGTCTGAAACTGATATTATATAGCAATGAGCAGAATTCTTTTACCTATTCTTCATTGGTTTGGTTAAATTTCGGATGGATCCAAAGCTTTGGCAGTTGCTCAGCCTCTTATACAAGTCTCTTGGATTTACAGATTCTTAATTATTCACACAATGTGTGACCTTGCATAAGAAAACTGAAATAAGATGTGAAGTACATATTCGGATCTTTGACCACCACTTTCAATAACAGATGGACAATCCTCTGGGGAGCAGGTACATTCTGGTACAGGAGACCTGAGATCTGATGATCCAGTGCTCAGTACCTCTCTGTGGTTTTTCTATAAGCAGGAACCAAAGTTAACTGAATGCAACAGTGATGGTTATTGAGGGTACTCATTTGCTAAAAAAAAAATAAAAAATCATGACCTATAATATATTAACAAATTGTACTGAAATCTGTTGTGCCTTCCACAGGTACTGATTAGCTTGGTTTAGAGGAAAGCAAAACCCATCGTGGTGCATATGTGCAGAGCTATGGAGGTATCTAAACATGCCAAAGCAATGTCTTGCTGGATATTGAAATACAGCAGGGTGCGTCATTCCCATTGCTGTTGTATATGTAGATTAAATCCTAGCCCTTTGTGGTCCTGGCACAGAAGATGTTCTAGCTGAGAATGTCCTAAGTGGTTTTACTAATTAACCATTTCCAGAATTTCCAAACCCCAAAGCATGAGTCAGATGGCAAGAAAGCATGACATTTTAACTTATTTTTAATGCGCCTTCTGCTTCCTAAGCCCTAACACTGAATTCAAGCTTTTTTGTGCAATCCTGCTGGCTAAAAACATACTCCCTCTTTATACTGGTAGCTGAGATTTCTATCTAATCATGCATCTGCAGGAGTTTCAGTGCTACGAAAAACCTGAAGTATCATAAAAGTCAAAGATTTTCACTCTGTTTGTCAGCAAAGAAATATACTCACATCAATTTCATCCAGGACGTGGGGCTTCCATTACTGTTCCAAGATATTTCAATTTATAAAAAGAATGGAAAGGTCTTTATTGAAAGATTCACATCAGGCTGTTCCAGAGTGGTTTGAGTTCATATAAGATCAAGTTAATAGATATCATCCCACTGAATGAACAGTACAGCACCGAGCCCTGTGCAGTCAGGGTCCCCCATGCAGAGCTCTGGGTGGGTTCCCAGTCTGTTTGACTGGTTCCCATTACCTGAAACAGCAAAGTGACTTCTTTTCTCTTGCTCTTACCTCTTCTGGGGCAAAAGCAAACATGGTTAGAAGAAACCTGAGCAGCCAAACTCCTCAGATCAGAGAGATCAGAGTTTGCAAGACACTGGCACTCCTTGTTGCCAACAGCTCACAGTCATCATAAGAGAAGGCATAACCTTTTATCTACCTTTGGACAATTAACTAAATCAGGGCTCTAAGAGGATGGATGGAGATGTTAAAACCTGAATGCAGATGTTCAGCATGGCATGGGCTGTGCTCTCCTGTTTCATTATTAGCTGCCTTCCCATGGGGGCAAAATGTGTCCACCTCTCAAAGATCTCCAGCCCTTTGCACACCACCTCTTTAACTCACAAGGGTTTAAGGACTGATGTGGATATTTTGGTAGTGGTGACAGCTTCAGTATTCATCGTGCTAGCTCTCCTATTTATGGAGCAGCAGACCTAGGCTGCTGGACGGAGACCACCCATTATATCTCTGTCAGGTGATGGTGAAGTGACTGAGCACAAACTCAGGCTGGATCCATCTCCCTGTCCTGGCCTGACTGCGTGAGCTAATTTCTACTGACATCAGGAGTGAATGAAAAAGCCAGGAAATCAAATTCACTTCTGGGAGAGATCCACAAACTGAAAAACTTTAAATGAGATATTTTTCATCCACAAAGGGCAGCACTCAGGGTCACCCTGTGCCATGTCTCCACATCAAACATTATATTGGTTTTACCTTTTCCAAGCTTGAAGGGTCTTTTTGATCATGAAAATTCAGGTGAAAGCAATTTGAAGGAGAGGAAGGTGTGTTGGAGTCAAACCTCCTTCTACAAGGCAGCCACATAGAATCATAGAATCATAGAATAATTATGGTTGGAAGGGACCTCCAGGGTCATCAAGTCCAACCTTTATCCCATCATATTCCTAACAACTCGATGGTTAGACCATGGCCTCCAGTGCCTCATCAACACGTTTTTTGAGCACCCCAAGGGACAGCGACTCCACCACCTTCCTGGGCAGCCTGTTCCAATGTCTAACCACCCTCTCAGTAAAGAACTTCTTCCTAATATCCAGCCTAAACTTCCCCTGATGCAACTTGAGGCCATTTCCTCTCATCCTATCATTAGCCATTTGGGAGAAGAGACCAACAGCAGCCTCACTACAACCTCCTTTTAGGTAGTTGTAGAGGGCAATGAGGTCTCCTCTCAGGCTCCTCCAGGCTAAACAACATCAAAATGCCTACAAAATTGACACTTGCAAGTGACTTCTTTGGAATCCCCAAAGCAGCTTAAAAAATAATGATGACCCTCTGTCCTTCTGCTCCATTGCCCTCAAGATGCTTTTTCTTTCACATGGATACATGCCATAACATGGACAAATACCAGGCAAAGTTAGTCTGTGGAAGAAGTGCTGTTTAAATCCAGAGCTAATCCATTTCCACATGAACAGACTAAGAGGTACAGAGGAATCACAGATGAGGAGGAAGTTTGTTATCCTGAAACATTAATCGGCACTGCCAGCACAGCTGTTTGACTGGGAAATGATCCGCGGGGCCATCGCCGTTGCTCTCGGCTGCCAGTTTGGAGCTCATCAGGTGGAGACAAAAGTAAAGGCGTTGTGTGCAAAACAGCAGATGCACAGTGACTCCCTCCCACATTGCCAGGTCAGGATTAAGGGTATTTTGCTTCACTGCCCTGATCCAATCTCACGCAGGAAGGGGGTGGCTGCGGGACTGCAATTCTCCCAACAGCTGCCGTAGCTCGGCTCGTGCCCCCACTCTGCCCTGAGTCAGTGCTCTGCACCCCAGCGGCCCCAACATTTCTGCAGAGGAGCAAATTGGCTCTTTGTGGTGCCAGTTACTGGTTTTGCTGTGAATAAATCCGGATTTCACTCCCTCTAATGATGTTCGCAGAGAACAGAGAACTGAAGCAGGTTTGAGGTTTATTTAACTTTTTTATTTCCATGAGATATGCAGGAGTCCTGCTAATTACTGGGCTCTGTTTACTGGGGGAAATGGGGACTAAGATGGATAGCTGCTCTTAGCAATGTCTGCTTCATTTTCAAAGACTGCTTTTTGCTGTTGTTTTTTTTGGTTGCCTGTCTAATAAGTGCAGAGCAACTACCAAAGTCATTACACTCAACAGGAAATGGCTTTGGGCCACGGCAAGCTGGGGTTGTTTTCGAGCTGGCAACTGAAAATGATATTTCTGTACACTATTTACCAGCCCTCTGCACCTCCCAATCCCCTCCTCTCCTTCCTCCCTGCCTTGCCTTTCATCACATGGTGGTGTGAATCTGTCGTTGATGGATGATATCCAAACCCAGGTCCTCTCCCCGCCGTCGGATGTGAATGACAGGCAGATTGTGACTGCTGCACAGAAAGTGGCCTCAATTTCAAAATGTTTAACAAAAGCAATTTCTCATCTTAGGAAATAATGACTGAAAGCAGAAGAAAAATAATGGTTTGTTACTGTGGTTTTAGCTCCTTCCTGCTTTTGTGGTTCCCGATGCTGGCTCAGCCACCATCCTGCCCTGATGGTTATTGCCAGCTTTCAGGAGCCTGGGGCTGATGGTGCAACCACCCTCCCCACACACTCCTCCATCAGGCTCTTCATTTTCTCCATACGGCCCATTTCATCAGCCAGCATGAAGGGAAGAAATGCCATCATCTCATCAAATGCAGAGGGTCTTCTCTGCAGCCAGAGGCTTTCCTGGCCCCTGCCTGGGATGGTGCTGGCTGCTAACGGGGTGCCAAGACTTTGGTGCAACTGGTCCATGTTCCAGGGCTGTAAGGAGAGATGGGATTTCTGATGTTCCAAATCAGGTGGAAGAGGAGAGGATCCAAAAATTGGTAGGAAGAAGATGGGGAGGGAGCAGTGCCTGGAGACAGCAGAAAGGAGTAATGGGGGGATAACACCTGGGAGGGAGAAGAGTGACACAATGGTGGCAGCGGATGGGGGGACAGTGTCCAGAGCCAGGCAGGAAGCAAATGGACTGTTCAGAGTACACTTGCTCCTTTTGGCTCATAATGCAATTGATAATCTTTTTTTAATTAGCTTTTCTTCTTTTTTCATCATTTGCCCATATGAACAGCACTGCTTCTAATCCTCAGAAAGGTAATATTTGGGAATAGCTTGTCAGCCAAAATACTAGGGGTGAGAAATGTAACAGGTTTCAGGATGGACTTTGCTAAATTTATCAAAGATATTAAGCAGTGGATGCACCTGTGAGATTTGGTATCCTTGGAGTCCCCTTTGGGCCTGTTTCCTAGGTTCCTATCTCAAAGCACTCTGCAAACATTTAGCCTGTAAGCCTCAACAACTGGCAAGCTGATATTATCACTTCTATTTTTTATCTGGGGAACATTAGACACAGAAAAGAGTTGGTCAAAAATACTGTTGCCAGTGAGTTTAGTGGAATTACTAACTGCTTAAAGAGAAGTACATGCTTCAGTGCTCAGGGCCAGAGCATCCCTCGTGCTCACTTAGACCCTTTTGTGCCTTACAAATGACACCCTCTTAAGATACCAGCTGGGCCCTTGGCTTCCTAATTGCTTAATGTGACCTGTCCTTCCACCACTGCCTTTCACATTCCCAGTCAGATGGCACTGGGCATTTTAATACCTTTGACAGCCAGAGGAGTATAGGAATGCATCACATGTTGTTCGTGATAGTTAATGGAAAACTAATGAGACAACAGCTGCCAAACGCCACCGCTTCCCACTCGGCACACACACAGTCCCTCTCAGTCCCTTCTCCTCTGTGTCCCCACCAGCAGCATGTCAGCAGCGGAGCTGGCGACGTTGGCAGCATGCATTAGGATACAGAGCAGGCACCTGGCCTTGGGAGCAGAAGAGACCCTCACCCAAATGTCCCTGCTCTGCAGTCATATCATTTCATACAGATGGATTTTTCCAGCTGCCTTGCAGGGCTCGTGCAGCACTTATCAGGGACAGTATGAGCAAAAGTAGAGAGAGAGAAAACTGCAGAGCTCACAGCTAGTTTTACACTAGCCAGGAGCAGGAAGAGATTTGTATAGCCAGAAGAAGTGAACAGTGGTTAGTGAGAGCCCAAAAAAATATTTTTTCCTTTCCTGATCACTATGATTTTTCTTGGGTTGTCATTCCTGGCAACCAATTTTGAAAATACAGTCTGCAGCTCCATAAACATTCAAAGCTCTTCACCTCCTAGGATAGTTACAGCATGCTTTTTGGGAATGAGCAGACACAGCCCTTCATTTCCACCCTGTAGAGCAAGAATGCCTGTTCAATAAATTTTACTGCTGTAGCAGTAACTGTGGTAGTAACTAAACTGGTACAGGGGCTGATAGAATGGCTGGATCGGTATTCTGTCAGGAGGAGAAAGAACTGCCATATAGGAAACTAAATGTTCATGAACAATCAACCATAAGATATTTTTTAAGGACAATAAATGAGCTGCATGGAAAAATTTCTTGCTCAGAGAACCTGACCCAAATGATATTATGAAGCTGCATTTCAGCTTCTCAAAACTCTTTTACTTCTTTTTTAAAATGGCACTATGCATACCCAGAGACAGATTTGCACAGGTAGCTGGGACCAGTCCATCTGCCTACTCACCAAGGCTGTTTGTTCATGTCTACTGCTAAAAACAACAAGTAGATGGTGGAGAATTATTTCTGCCAAATTTAAAAGACAGCTGAACCCAGAAAGCTTGAAGGTAAAGTTCCATGTAATTGTTGCAAATATTGATTCGGTCTCACGGCTGCTACTAGACCTCTCTGGCACCAGAGCAGAGAAGAATTACACTGAAATCAGACCACTGGCTGCATCCAACAGAATTCCAGCCTGGGTGAAAACTGGAGACTTTTGGAGGTGAGAAGTCAGGAGGTGAAGTTTCACTGCAGCACAGGCTTCTCAGAATCAGATTTTGCCAAGTTCTGATAAAGGAAAAACTCTCCTTGTCTGTAGCTATTTATGCAGGTATGTCTCTTGAATCATCTTCTGCAACCTCATCTTTATTTATCAGCAGTTCTTCAGTTAAAATAATGCATGACCCTCGTGTATTGATCCACTGGCTTGTCCAGGGTAAGCCATAAGCAGCATGTTAAATTTCCATCATTAAAGTCTCAAATAGAATTTACTTATTCTTGATCTTGTGTAGGCAGCCCTGTAAAACCTCCATCAATGAAAATTGACTATTTGCACTCAGAATAAGCAAAAGGGTAACAACTTATTTAACACTCTCTCAATCTGTCTGCTCAAAGGCCTTTTCTTCTTTCTATTTACTGCAGATAAAAGGCTCTGGGATAACCAAACACACTGTTAGTACTTATCCAAATTGAACGAAATCTTAAACTTTCCCCTCTTGTGAGCAAATCCTGGCCGTGCTGAAATGAAAGGCAAAATTCCTGTCACTTAAATGAGGCTTTAGTCATTCAATCCCCATGTTCCCAGCAATTACTCTATGGCCTGACGCCTTCCTTTTTCACATGATGAATTGTTCCTTGTTCAAGACACAGAGGGACCCCGGCACCAAGTGTGTGCTAGGGTGAGGTGGGCTGAAACAAGATGCTCCGCTGAGCCAGCTGTTTTCTGTCCAGCTACCCTGCACTGTGCCTGAGCAAGCAATCAGGGTTGGGGTTTGGGTTTTGTTTTTTTTCAGAAACTACTGTGCCTGAATGAAGTTATTTGAAGACTGTAAACTCTCAGAGCTGGCAAAATGCTCCATAAGAGCAAGTCTTCATACCACTACTGGGGGCTGGTGTCCTGCCTCTTCTAAAGAAGCTCTAATGCATCACCATCTGAGTAGGGAAGCAGAAACAGATTCACAACGGTCAGTGGAAAAGCACCTTTCTTTCACATGTGAATTCTAGTGCTTGTCACCAAATTAAACAAAACAACCTAAAACAGTGATCTAATAAATAGTGGTGTACCATATCTTCATAGCACTTTATGAGCAGTGGTTATTGATTCATTAAAATGGCATATGCATCTCTCATTTTTCCACACAGTGCAATGTGTGAAAGCAGCGTCCACCTTGAATATTAATGGATGAATCATTTAAACAGTTTACAGCTTCAGTTCAGATAAACAATTAAGTGCAACCCATGTCTTGTTAGAGTAAGTGGAATATTGGGAAAGGTAAAAAAGCCAGCATTTCCAGTCATGGCTAGGATAAAATTGGGGGTATGGGAACAAGATGTTTTGAGAGCTGAGTCAATCTGTGTCTTCAGCATCCAGATCTGTTGGGTGAACAGAAAGGTGAGTAAATCACTGAAGATAAGTCTCTTTCTGAGACTGCCTCATGCTGCATTTGTCCCTGAGGTGGCTCCCATAGGAGCACAGGAGATGTCCAGAAAATATGTGAGTTGGGGAGATTCTGAGAGAATCCTGAGACAGAGAAGTCCAGGATAATCCCAGCGGAGCAAACCCAGAAGACGAAGGTCCATCTCTAAATGCTTGAGAGTATATTTGTGTCAGCAGCAGAAAGACCACCACACAGATCAATCTATGATGAGAAAATCAAGGGCACTCTGATCTGGAAACTTTATTTGATCTCCTCCCTTGCCACACAGGTTATGGGAACTTTGAGCACATCCAAGGAGGAAAAACACTCTGACAGGATACAAAACCCGCATTTCCAAGACGTCCAGACCCAGTCCTTTATCTGGACAGAGCAGCTCGGAGCATCACTATTTTCAACAGCCCTACAAAAATTCAGCCAAAAGATAAAGTGCTCTGCTATAATATAAATGCACTCGCAGCAACGAGCTGTGCTGGAAAAGCTTGAGAACAGACTTACAGCTCAGTGGATGGGATTAGCAAGGGCTGGAATTGCTTTTACAGCCTGGCTTCTCGTTAACCCTGTGGTGCATGTGGGTCCGTAGCTCCTCAGCAGCTCTGCACGAGCACCACAGGACTGGAGACAGCTTTGGAGATGGTGAGCAAGGCTGTGAAAACTTGTTCTTACAGGCAGTGTGAAGGCAGGAAAAGCCAGCTAGTGGTTTTCCCAAGGTGAAGTATATGCCCATCTGTCTGGCCACAATCTTCTTTCTTATCCAAACAAGGTTGTGAAGTGTCTTCCACTAAAAAATTTAGCTGCCTATAGAGCTTGGGAAAGAATGAACATTTATGCATGGAGAGATTTGTCAAAAAACCCCTTTTTCAGAGGCAAGAAAACTTACAAAGATTTAAGATGTTTTCTTTTATTGTCCCTAGCACACAGCTGTGTGCAGCATTTCAGCATTCCTTTGAGTGAAAGCCTCTACTATAGTTATTAAAAATAATTCATTAATTTGATACTGTTATTTTGTCTAGTTTTTCAGCATTCTGTGCAAATGCTCCCCACCTGTTGGGATGAATATTGGGACATCTGCGTCCTTATCTGAGGGCTGTGTTGTGCCAGTTCCCAACAACATTCTTGCTGCATCCGCATGGGGAGATGAGAGCTGATGCAACGAGCAGTTCTGGGCTGTTCACTAATGGGATGTGTGGGGTTTCTGACAGTTAGCAGCTTGTGACAGCCACAAATTGTGAGTTAGGACTTAGTAAATACCTTTATAGGCAAGAAACCTTCACAAATGAGAGCAGTTTCATTAAACTCAGATTAAACCCTGAAGGAAGATCATTTCTGTATAATATTTGTGACCATTCATGTGGTCACTTCATGTGACCATTTCTAAGAGAAGTGCAAGACAAAACACAAAAATCATCTGACTCAGGTGTTACTGGATCAAAATTTCTCCTGTGGTGTTCAAGATTTCCTGAACACATGTAAGATCTAGTTTGTGCACTTCAGTGAGTGCATGGGATTTGGTGAGGCACCAACATGTCTGAGATTTCCACATGCACTGGACAGATATGGACACACTGAGTTTTCAGCTCTGTGTCTCCAGCTCACTAATTCCAGTTAAAAAAAAAAAACTAAACATATCCAGAAATAGAATTTTCACAAGATTTTGGAGGATTGCATAAAAAAATAACTTCTCTCCCATCCTCAGGGATGTTACCCACAACATCTCTGGAGAAAATACATTCTTAATTGGCTTGATTAAGACCAGTGAAGCCCTCTGCTCTGAGAAGCAATTACAAACTGATCTCAGGTGTTGTTCCCAACCTTCTTCAATTAAGGAGGGAGGAAAGCAGCTCACACCACAGAACTTTTAAGGGCCAGCGAGGCCACCTGTAATGACCTGAGAGGTGTGATCAGTGAAGCATTAGCAGGAGAGGTGAGTGCCAGGGCAGAGGCTGAGAGGATGCTGTATTTCAGCTCTGGTGAGTTGTTCCTGTTTATTTTAGAAAGCTTTGCCAAGAAATGATGCTGACTTGGTAATTTTTTTTTTCTCTTGGTATCAGTTGGAGAACTACTCACCACCTTTCTGGATCTGTGCCTTATATTTGCACTGAGAAAAGGATTTTAAAAAGTGAAAGAATGATTATTCTTGGCTCAGGGGAGTGTCTGTTATGGGCTAATTTAGGGACAGCAGTAGTCACCATGTAACTGAGAATTCGTATGTTGTTACTGGTGTGAGTGTTAGTGCTGCTGGAGGGTGCTGCACTATGGCAGGGCATCGCACTGGGATATGTGTGTGTGCTCCTGAGTGCACAGCTTATGAGCAAAGTAATAACATCTGCTGAAATGAGAAGTAGTTTGTTGGTTATTTTTTTTCTGTGAATGTGCTGAGGTGTAAACTGCAGCAGTTCCAGCAGAGAGGCAGATGGCTGCTGTATCCTTCCCAGCTTTATCTGACTCCAAACATCCTTCAAGTGAAACAGCAGTGAAAACTTCACAGTGGTAAGGGCTTAAATAGTGTTGGCATCCTGTGCTCAGCTCTGTGCTACTCTATAGGCTCGGATACACTATGCTAGGTAGGCTGTTGCTGTGAGGGATGGTCACATGTGGGTGACTTAAGTCTTAAAATGAAAGACTTTTGGGTATCAAAGGGGAATAAAAAGCACAGCTGTGACTCCAGCTTAATGTAAGTACAGGTGTTGCAGTAACAACATGGAAAATAGGGTTGCAAGAAACCCCTGTCCTCTTCTGAAGTTGCAAGGTAAGGGTTTGGACAGCTTACTTCTTCTGCCCACACCTCAAAGGGGATGGGGAAGTGGGATATGGATGGGACCAATGCCAGAGAGTGCTCTAACAGTACTGGCTTAAAAAGCTTATCTATATTTTTGGGCTATTTTATTTCTTAAAATATTTTTGCTGTGTTTTGGCATTTTCCTTGGAAATCACCCCTCCTCCTGCAGAGAACAAAATCAGTGTTTGTGTGCCCTAATGAAATTACTCATTCACTTATTATGGGTATTCCTTCCTTGTAACCCATTGGTCACAGCTAGCATGAAAATTATGTTTCCCTCTACTTCTGTTGTCACCAGTAATAAACCATAGAAGTTGTATTAACAGATCAAATAGTGACCTGCTGTGAAACTTAAGACCCTGGAAGGGGCTTATTGATTTGAGTGTGCTGCCTGCAGGTGTTTACAAGCCTAGGACAGATGCAGTGGTGTGCTTGGTCTCTCCCTGCTCTGCTATGAGCAGTTTATTCCTTGCAAAATCAGACCAATGTAGCTGAAAAAAAAATCGGTATTTTTGGCCTGGAGATCCAGAGCTTGGGAAGGGGTTGAGGGATTTCTGTGCCTCCCTGGCTGTCATGTCAGTAGGGCTGATGGCTGGTGAAGCCTACTTGTCCTTCCTGCTGGCAAGGATGAGCCATGACCTGGTGTCAGGGCCATGTTTTTCCTACCTCCCCATGTGCCATGTTGCTGTACAGAACTGGGGTCAGATCTCATGTCCACATTGGCTGCCTGAGGCTGCAAGGCATCTGGAAATGCCTTTTTTGACTCCTTTTGGTTTTTCCTGCCTTCTCTAGCACCAAATCATGCAGGCCTGCTGAACTTCACCTGTTTTCTTCAGTGGGAGAAAACTTTTAGACTTCTTCATGGGAACCCTCATAGGTCTTGTAACTTGTCAGGAATAATTAAGAAAAATGAAAATGTGAGTCCTGGCAAACAGGGTAAATCAGTGTAATGGAAAGTACCTAATTTGAGAGCAAAACAAAGACCTTTGCTGAAGTTATTTATATGCTGTATCTCTTAAGCATCAATATCTCTTTCCTCTTAAGAGGTCACACTTTCCTGAGGATGGAGACAGGAAGGCATGATCCTCTTGGGGCTGGTTAGTAACTAATGTGCTGGCTGTCTGCTTTCCCAGTGATGGAGGAGTTAGAGTATATGTTCCTATGACAAACCTAGGCTTGATCAGCATTTATACCAGGTGGCTCCTTCCTGTTACCCCCTTGGAGACTTGCCTGCTCAAGAAGACTGATTCTTCAGCTCTTACTGGGGTGATCCTGGCAGAGCAGAGATCAGCTGCTGTGCTTTGTTTGCCCTACACGTGGAGCTGGCACATAATGGTGCCAAAATAATCGGCTATTACACATCAGGAAAAGTGACCCCACTATCAATCTCAAATAATAATAAGTCTAGAGGAAGAACGCTGCAATGCAGGCTTCTCTCTGGGTGGTCCAGAAAGGGGGAGGTTACTCTGTCCAGCTCAACCACTGTGTTTGGTCATGGAAGTACACCTTGTGACTCGTGTCCTAGGATTTGGACTGACAGCCTGGCTTAACCCCAGACCAATGTTAGACATATGTAACTAGGTGTCAGGAAGCTCCTCTGTGTTGCTGCCACACATGGAGCTGGTTGGAGGTGGTGATTAAGCCTAGTTAACCTGTTAGCCCCTGCCCAGACACTTCTGTCACATGTCACCAGCTGTTATAAATGTGCTCGCTGCAATCACTGAGCACTTGGTTACAACCTGCACAGCTCTGCTCAGCAAATCATTTCTAGTGAGTCCAGAGCAATAAATAACACCTGCTTCTGCTCTGTGTAGCACTCTGTTAGCCTGCTATGCAGTGGCCCTGCTTCCCCTAGACCATGAAAATCCTGGACCTGCCGATCTAAAGAGATGCTGCCCTCAGCAGTTATCACTTGGGATGGCTGGTCTTTGATCATGAGAGACAGGAGTTGTCCAGCTGCATGTGTGCAGGCTCTCAACTGGCCTGTGTTGTGCCAGAGACTGGAGGCCTCTTGATAGGGCATCAAAGGAGGTGTAAGACATCAGCTCTTTACTATTTGCTTACTTTTTTCCCTTTCCCTGAGGGAACTGGGTTTCAGTAGTGTAAATTCATGTTTCAGTAGGCTTTTTTTTGAAGCACATGTTGCTCTATTGTTACACCAGGTATAATGCAAAAGGGAAAGATAGAGCAGTGAGAGAGCATTTATTTGTGCATACAAGATGGATCTGACAATAGAAAGTATTGACAAGGTTTTATCTGAGTCTTAAACAGATCTATCCATCTGTGCAGAACCAGGCAGCAAAGTTTTTTGTTGTTTGGGGGAGCTTAAATCAAGCACATAAAGGAAAAAAAGCAGATTGAGACAGATTCCTGGGTTACACAACTCTGAACAGGCTTCTTTTGCTGCTCAGATTCTTAGTCTGAGACTAAGCATGTGAAAGCAATGTGTACCTTCAGCACACAAGGATGTACAGTAAAAGGTGAAAACAAATTAGGATTGCTGCTTTATGGGGAAAAACATGATATTAAGGCCACCTGGGAGAGCAACTCAGCTTGGTGAGTAGCTGGAAGGTGAGAAAAAGCCAGCATGAATTTAGATGCAAGTTCAGACCTTGCTGCTGGATGGACTGGAATAGTGCACTTCCATGCACCACCACATTGCACTCACCATTACTGACTGGGGCAGCTCTTCTGGAGGCCTGGCCACTTATAGGTCCCCTTAGGTGCTGAGAGGACTAAAGAGCAAAAAGCTGCTGCCTTGAATTTATGCAGCAAAAGGTTTTCCTGATGCCAGGAAATCCTCATCGCCTTTTTACCAACAGCACAAAGCCAGGTGCCTCCTTCTCTTGCATCTTTTTGGCAAAGGTTTAAGATTTTTCAAAGGGAGACAGGCATCAATCCTGTTTTATTCCACTAGCTGCTGGTGCCAAAAATGCTTTACCTAGTCCTTAGTGCCTAAATCCAATATAATTGTATTTAGTCTGTAGCTCTGTCTATATCCTTTCCCTAGATTGGCCTCACCACATATTTTATTCTCCACCTTTCTTTCATAATTACCAACCCACCTGAACTGTAATATTTTCTATTGCTGCAAAGGTGCAGAGAGATAAAACAAAAGCACTCTAGTGAGACACTGAGAAACCCAGCTGTGAGCAGGGGTTGGTTCTGTGTTTGCAGTGTACATATCAGCCTTGTTTGGCAGACCAAGAAGATTGTTCTCTGACCTGTATAAATATGAATGATCCAAAAGGAGGATTAGACACAGTAAAATACCCTGGTCTCTTCTACTGCTGCCTTGTTTACTCCCTTCTTTGCTATTAATGAGCATCCCACAGAGAGAATAGGAGAGATTTACTTTACTATTTGTACTATTTACTATTTGTAAAAGTAAAGTGCATAAATGGGCTTAAATAGAAAGAATAAAGGAATCTTACCCTAAATGCCAATACTCTGGCTAAAGGCACATATTTGTGATGTGGTGACAATGTGAGCATGGATTAGTTACACTATCCAGACAGGAAAACAGATGTGGGGAGAGGTTTAGGGTGTGATTTGATGTTGCATCTGACCAGGATCCTGATAATAAAAAGTGCAGCCATCACCTTTCCCTACCAGCTGTCAGTTGCACCTTCCCCTTGCTTCCTCTTCACCCACTCAGGGCAAGTTAGGTCAAGAAACTGATCTCCTGGAAGACTTTTTTCTTTTCTTCCCCTTCCTGTCAGATCAGCTCACTGAACTGACTCATTCAGGCTCAGCAGCTGAATGCCCTGGCAATGCAAAGAGCCCTTGCAATGCAATGCAGAAACAACTTGGGTTTTTTCCCCAGCCTGTTGCCATGCTGCAGGGTGATAGGTGTGCTGAGATGGTTGCTCATAAGCAAGCACCAGCCAAGGCAAGGATCATGTCAGCTTCTCTGGAGTTAACAGGAGCAGTGTGGTGAGATTGGGCTCGGGGCATAGCAACGTGCTTGGAAGGAAGCACAGACTCCCCTTGCTCCCAGCCTTCACTCTCCTTTCTCCACCCTAGGAATATTGTGTCCCAAGCAGGGGGTTTATTCATACATAATTCTTTGCTAGCATTGATGCATCTCCTCAAGAGGCTCGTTTTGCAGCGGAGAGGAGCCCACAAAGGAGCTAAAAGAGCATGGGTTCAAGAACGTCCCATGCTGAAGGGAGTGGAAGCTGTCTGTGATGGAGAGGGAGGATGATGTGGCTGCAAAATTATCCCTGGCCACAAGAGGGTGGCCTAAGGTGGCACTTACTCCAAAAGCTCTCATATTTTGAGGTTAGAAAAAGCTGTTTCTCTGTATTTTCTAATTCCAGCCAGAAGCACAAGTGCTGGAATATAATAAGACTGATTTAGCTGTTATTTTCCTGCTGTGGTTTGCAGATCAAAGCGGTTTAGATAGTTTATTTGGGCGAGTTTTGCATAAGCTTTCAAACTTTCTGGGTGCTTATCAGCATGATGTTAACTCCAGCAGGAATGAAGGATGCTCAAAATCCTAAACAGTTGGTGAATTGTTCATAATCTCCAGCTGAGCATCAGTGCCTAAGAAGCTCCATTAGTCATCTGCAGAAAGTGGGCTACTTTCCTTCCATGTCTGGAAAAAATGAAATGTAATACGTTAGTTTAATTTGTTAGAGAGAAATGGGAAAGTGAACTCCCCCCAAACATTTCTGTTTTCTCTTCTGCCTTTATTTGGTTATTAGCTTTGTTATTTTAGTTTTCAGACTCCATGACACAGGCCATCTGCACATGGCAAAACCATGATATTTTTCATGCTTCTCATAGCTGATACAGGCATAACTGCAGTTAGAGATGACTTGGTTTTGCCTTGAACCAAAAGCTGGAAAAACCTTTTGAGTGCCCTCTCCGAGATAACTGATGTCAATCACATCATTACCATAGGCTTTGTTACTTATTCCACAGTACTGAGCTGCAAAGAACATCCTACTGTCCCAATGGATTTTGTTAAGGATTGGTTGAGTAGAAATGAGGAGGGGTGTATATTTTATATTGAACTAGTACTTTTTGGTTTATATTTATCCAAGATTTTTTCTTATGAAGAACAGCTATCATTTTAGCTAATGTAAAAAGGTGCAGAGATCCAGCTTAGCAGCAGGCAGCCTGTAGTTAAATGAAGGTGAGGTGTGCTTGCAGGAAAGGAGTGTCTTGACTTCAGATGGGCCACAACAGGCAGTGAAGGTGTGGTGGGTGATGTCTAAGGATGCCTCTACTGAGAGGCAATTGTCCTGGGGGGGGAAAACACAGGAGTCAGTCTGTGAATTGAGCCCGAAGTAAAAGATAAATGGCAAGAGCTGGTGGCTACAAAGCAAGATGTGAAGTGAGAGTTGCCTTTCTGTGCCAAAGGGTAACAGTTCAAATGTGAGCTGTGATCTCAGATCCTCCATGAAGCCCTAAGTCAGGCAGCTTCACTCCACAATGCTTTTGAGGCTGATCATGCTCATAGTAGCACTCAGCTGCTCACAAAGCTGCTAACACAGATGTTCAGGCCCAGGAACACAGGGAGATAATTTTCCTTTTTATTGCTTTATTTTTTCCTTTGCTAGAAAAGTGTTTTGATTTGCAAAGCAGAGAAACTATTGCGTGCTATTGAAGGGGACAGTCCTGGAGAGTATGGGCCTTGAGAAACCATTCCCCATGGCTTTGCAAAGGGCTGCAGCCTGCCCAGGAGTTCTGTGCCCATCTGGAGAAAGAGAACCTGTGTAGCTACTGCAACAGGGAATTTGGCAAAGTTGACTAAAGCAGAATGGGTTCTGGTCCTAATTTCTTCCTTCAGTGCTTAATGATTACTAATGGAGAGGTATTCCCCTGGAGCCTGGGCTGTGAGCATCTTCCCGCAGCTTCCTGGACCTTTTCTATTTGAGTTGAGCTCTGTGTTACTTCAGCTGCGACATCAGTCAAGCTTTGAATACTAAACACTCATTAGTATGGGTAATGATGATGAGGAAGATGCCTCCAGCTTTATCTGCTGATGACTTTCTCCTCTGGGAAACTAAAAGGATGTTACTGAGCTTGCATCCACATCTTGCCCAGCCCTATCTCATACTTTGGGGTCGGATGGCAGCAAGTGAAAGGCTCAGATGTCATGTGGGGGAATGCTGCATCCTCCCAAAACCACAGTAAAGGGAAAGCCATCAGCACCTTGGCTGTCCTTAGTGAGGAAGGATGCTTGCTTGAACTGAGCATCACAGATGTGTCCCCTGCCAATTCCAGCCATGTTCAAGAAGAGGAGGAGCAGGATGATCTGAAGCTGCTGGGGTGGCAGACAGGCACCAGTGAGACAGTTTGGATTTGTACTGCAGCAACCAGGAGGCTCATCCTCAATGTACAATGCACGCTGGCTGCAGGACCAGACCACACAGTAGTGCTGTGCAAGCAGTGCAGGGAAGTCAAGGCAGAGGTGTAGACATATCCTTTCTCCTGCAAATGGACACAAAGCTCTTGTCCCTCATCGCAGTGACAATTTTGCACAGGTAAATGGCTCTTGAGGCCCTTGGAATGAAGCTTTAGGTCTACTCTTGTAGGTTCCTTGTAGCCTTTGTTATAGGGGCAGATTTCATTTTAAGGAGGCAAATGAGACAATGTCATAAGAAAGAAAAACCTGGCAAAGTGAGCATTATGTCCCCAGAATTACCAAAATTAAACACCTTTCCCATTTTGCTGGTTTTGTCTAGGTGTAATCTATCACTGCTGCT
Source organism: Podargus strigoides (assembly GCA_028020825.1). Classification (NCBI taxonomy): domain Eukaryota; kingdom Metazoa; phylum Chordata; class Aves; order Caprimulgiformes; family Podargidae; genus Podargus; species Podargus strigoides. Next base: position 7,212,178 of record CM051663.1, on the reverse strand, counting down.
GTTATTTCAAATATATGTTCATGCCCTATACTTCCATTTTAAGGAAACAAATACAAACCATGTGGTGTTTGCACTGAATTTCATTGATCGCTATGTGCTTGTGTGAACTGTGAATTCATGCTGGAAGTGGAATTATTACTCAGTGGTCATTAAATACCACTGTGCTGCAAATGCTGGGGATTTTAGGCATTTTTTTTAAACCAGTATTTCCATTATCTCATGAATTTTATTCAAATTTCACATAATTAGCTTTTCTTATCCCATTAGTAAATAGATAACTGCAAGAAAAATCCTGACACAAAAAATATGCCACTGCCCAGCTGTCTTTGCTTCTTAGCACAAAAGATCCTGCTTCTTTTAAGTAAAACTTCTGCTTGTCTGTAAGTGAACCTGCTACAGGATTACAATAATGGACTCTTTCAAGGGAAAACAATAAATATGGTATCAGCTGACAGATGCTGTCCTTCCTGGCTGCAGTGTTATATCCATTATTTAATAAGTTAGACATGATGTTCAGGAGAGATGGAGCGATGAGGTGTAACTCAATCTTTCTGCACCACAGAGGAACCTCCAAAGAGATTAACGAAGGAGGATGGAGGGGAAATTTTTCCTTTGGGCTTCTGCTGTCTTATGACTGCGGCTTTTGGTCTGCAGCCAGGACCTTGGAGGAAGGAGCTTTAATGGATGAAGACTGAGATGCACGAAGCTGCTGGTAAGTTTTCCCACCACTTCTGCAGTAAACATTTTTAGTGTTGTTTTTTCAGAAATTGTTTATGTGAGGTGAAGTCAGGTCCAGCTCGGATACTGTTGATTCTACTGATTAGAAGGAGGCACAGGGATAAATGCATTGTTATTAACTGTTAGAGTTGAAGAAATAACTGTGGAGCAGCTCTATGCTGGTAACATGGACTGAGAAGATAAGTCAGCAAGTGTGGCTCACTCAAACATTAGCTGTTCTTCTGGAGCTGCTAGCAAAAGGTACAGTGGGATTTTCTTAATGTCTGGAAAGTTGTGGAGCAAATGAACTTTGGCAAACAGCATGCATATGAAATGAGGATATATGTATTCTGAAATTATCTTTAATAGTTAATGAGTAGTGTAGTGATAATCAGGGCAACAGGCAGGGTCGTCTTGACCAAACAAGCTGTGTTTTTCAGCTGTGTTGTTTTAATCTATCTGAAACTGGGGAGGTTTCTAGGTTTGGGGGAAGAGATTAAAGCCTCATATCTAGGAATCGGTCTGACATCAGCAGTTTGTTCCAAGTAGTCTTTCAAAGTAGCTGATAATTATTATGAACAGGTGTGAATTAGTTCTTGGAGCTGAAAGACAATGATGTTCAGATATGAGATCAAACATACCAGGTAGTCCATATGTCTAGGCTGGAACAAAAAAAAATATATACCAAACCCCTTGATTCATGCAGATCAGATCTTTCAGAAGCAGGCTTTGTGCCTGGCTACTGGGATATAAAGTTGATTTGGCTCCCTGCCAGCAGAAGACAATCCTCAACTACCTCTGGTTTTGCTGTCTCAAGACAATGTACTCCAGGGGTGCTGACTTTCTCTGATCTGGCCTTAGGTGTTCAACTGCTAGCAATTAGTCTGCCTAAATCTCATTTCTTGGGTATTAAAATTCTAAGGAAAGGGCCAGTGCCTGATTCTTAAGAGGGCAAGGGGTTAACATGTTTAATAAAAATGTTCTGTCGCTATAAAAAGATGTATCCTGATCTCTGAAAGCGAAGTATTCTATTACCTTGGAAATGACTGATTGGCCCTAATGAAGCTCCATGGGGAGAACATACAGCAATATGGCTGGCTCTGGTTACCTTAGCAACTCTCTCCTTGAGAATTTGGAGGCTAAATTTATATAAAAGTTGGAGATCTAAAAACATCTGAAAATATTGCAACAGAGAAAAATGTTACCCACAGAAATTAACCTTGATTAAGAAGGATGATGTTGCTGTAATTGATTTGGTGTGTGCCTCCAACAGAAGGGCTTTGAATGCTTATTGTTGCGAGTCAGGGACAGCAAAAGGCTACTCCGAAGGGGCCCAAAGGAGCATCCAGTGCAAATCAGTAGGGAGGCTTACAGAATAAAAATCAGCAAAATGGGGAGAAACTGCCTCCACATAATTTGTAGCTGTCTGACTGTGTTGTTACCTCTTGCAACCCTACAGACATTTTACTATGCTTTTTCTACTACTTCTAGTGTTGTCCTTGAAGTTAAACTTTTCAGCTATTGGGCAAGGTCTGTTGCTTTGCTTCTTGAAGCATCTACTTGGGTCTTGGTCTAGACTAGGAGAACTGAAGACTGTCAGTAATGAATACAAATAAGGGACCAGGCACTCTGGTAATACAAGTAGTCGTATGTGTCTTAACTGATGTACAATAATGTACTTCCCTGGATGTCAGTGCAGATAAAATCTTTTAGTTGCTGAGCATCAGCAGCCACAATAGTGCTATGTAACTGTAAGAGAAGCTTGAGACTAATGCTTGTAATTCTTCAATCCTTAGCTTTTAACCACTTGGAGTTAGTAGATCATTTAAAGGTGGATACATTGCTGCTGGGCATTGTATTTAAAAATTTTAAAGATGATCCAGACTGACTTAGTTTTTGAGGACTGAAATGGAGATGTCTATAGACTGAGTGGGAAAAAGTAAAGGGTCAGAAGAAACTCTCAGTTCCCACAGATGAGGCTCAAAGAGCTGCTGTTGGGTGGGATCAGGGACTGAACCACCCCAGGCTGCAGAAAGTGGTGGTTAATTTTACTTGTGGAATTCATTGCTGGGGGACGTCAGCAGGCCAAATACTCCAGTTGAGTTTTAGATAGGGTTGGATAGCTTCATGATGTCTAATATTTTCAGCTCTGCAAGGCAAGCTAACGAGGTTAATGAAATCTTATGCTTCAGGGAGCTGCCTTGCCGTGCAGGCCTGCTTCTGTGTAAACACTGCAAAATGGTGCATTATGGGTGTTTGACCAAAAATATCAGGGGTCTGCATCAGTGGGCCAGTTTTGTTCTTAAGCTAGAATGGTCAAGGGTTTGCTCTGATATGGAAAAATGGAATATCCCTCATTATTTCTCAGTTTATCGCTCCCTGAAATGCAGCTGCACTAGCCTATGTTAGAAGAAATCAGTGAAAATGTGCAACCACAAGACCTGGAGGAATTAGCAGCTACACTCCACTGCTCTGGGATGAGTGAGGATCTTGGTGATTGCAGTCCCTGGTGTACTTAATGCTAATACTCTTATGGCAGCACTTTCCCACTGTAGTGTAGCTTGCCTTCTGCTGGATCAGAAGCTCAATAACAGATTAAGAAATGGTGCTAAGAAATGAAGGGCTTGCAGGGATGAGGAAGGGCATGGCTGCACAAAGATTTTATCCCTTTCCTCCTCCCTCACTTAGTGAAACCCATGTAATTTCACTTAAAGGTTTTCCGTGTGAGGTTTGCAAGTGACTCTGGCCCCAGCAGGCTGAGCTGAGCACAGACAGAGGGGACTTTGGGGATGCCACAGAGCTCAGGACCACCAGAGCTCACTGCAATGTAGAGCAGTTCCCGTGCTGTGTTAATGTGGAATATTGTTTTGATGAGCAAAATCGTTTCTGACTGAATGATGTAAAGGAGGAAAGCTCAGCCTTTTGTTCCTATTCTGATCAGTCACAAAGGGATTATACGGGTATAAATCTATTGACTTGTTTAGGATTTATACTCTGAAAATAGATGGCAGGATTTGGCTGGCTGCTTTTGCTTTCCTTGCCTTGCTACTTGGCTCCTGGCTGTAATGCCTGTAATTGAGAGCTGAAAGCAAATGCAGATAGCTTGGCCACTGAACAGCTTCACTTTCATTCTCCCTGTTTACATAGGGTTATTGCTGTCTTCAAAGGAATCTGGAAGGAAAATGTTCCTGGCTTGATCATGGCATTAATCCAGGCTGGGCCAGGTGGGCTCAGGCTAAATTTGGCTCTTCAGCTATATCTAACAGGTCCAGAGCCATGGGAGATGGAGGAGAGCAGAACTGGAAGGCAGAACACATTTCTACGTATTCACTTGATAGTGTCTTTCCTTTGCCCTTGCTTCTTAATCTCTCTTCAGCTAGCACTGGGAATGAGGCCGAAGTGTGTGTGTTAGTGATGGCTGAAAAAAAGCTCAGGGTCTTCATGGGCTTTTTCAATATTCTGGCTGAAGTATTTAAAAAGATGTGGAAATCTTAAGCCAAGTCATCTGGACTTCCCTAAATGGTCATGTCCTTAAAATTCGCAGTAAGACAAGGTATGTTTAAAATGGGAAATGAGGAATTAAAGATACAGGTAGAGAAAGTCCAAATATCTCTGAATTAAGACGAAAAGGATTGTCAAGTTTGGGCTGCAGATGTTTTCAATATATCAGATTAATTAGCTCTTCACATATTCAATTATTCTTTAAATCTAAAATAATACATGTAATGCATCTTCCATTCATGGAAATGTAATGTGATTACAGCTCCCTTTTTTCCAAATAATTGCATGATGGCCATGCAACATAATATTTTTGAGAATTAATTATGGAGGAAGATGACTAAGAATTCCTCTCTGCATATTTATGCTTTGGAGTTTCTAGAAATAGCACATGATTTTGACCTCTAACTCAAGCCAACAGAGAAATGCAATAATGTCTGTTAAATTACAATTTCATTGTACATATAAATGCATATATTTATGTATATATGTTTATATATTATGTATAATTGCTGTGCAGGTTTGGACTGCCTCATCTATTCAAATTAATACTGTCTCCAGTGCTGGTTCCCAAGTGGTTCTTCCCTAGGGGTCATACTTTCAGGATAAGTGTCTCAGCAGAGTATTGTCTAACAGCCAAGAGTTTCTAATACTCTTAGTTGTACCACATCAAAATACCCCTGAGAATCTTTCTCTTGAATAGAATAAATTACAGAAGTCTCTGAGATATCAAGGGGGAAAAATAATCTCTAAATATGAGGTTAACTGATGTTTAACCCACTTGATGTGGAAACTTGTTGCCAGTCAGGACTGACAGACAAAGGTGATAGCCTATACGTGTGTGACATCTTATGGCATGGCAGTGGATGATAGTCCTCTGTCAACACTTCGGCTGGGAGCCAGCAATCTGTCATGGGAATTTACAGGGTGAGATTTTCTGGTTGTCTTTAAGTCAAACACAAAAACATTAGTCTTGGCCTGCCTGGCCATTAATGAATATAAGGATAGGTACAGTGGATGGGGTTAAATTGTTATGGCAGTTTTCCTTTTATGCAAATTATAAAGTTATGGTAAGGGAGTCATCCCTCCTGGGCAGGGTGTACTGTAATTGCCTGTTGGGAAGGTCTGAGGTGTCTTAACTGGGCTGTAATGGGAGCTAATGTAATGTGCACTTTGCAAAGATGGATGGCCTGAAAGGAAAAATGCTCTGCAGACGCAGATGTTAAAGGACACAGTCCTGTATCCCTATGACTTCCCTTGCCCTGTCCTATCTAACCAAGTGATGGGAGTAGGGGATCATGAAGTCCCATAAAAAGAAACCAACTGCCAGATCTGTTTTCTGCTGTATAAAAACTGGTTACAAGGTATTGATAGCCACTCATCTGATCTCTTGGTGCTTTTGATCTATATTTTCAATCATATTTGGCAGAGAGATGCTCAGCTATATGGCTTAATGCCAAGAAAAATCTTATCAGACAATCAACAAACTCATCAAGATCTCATGGCTTGCAAAGCAGGTTTTGAGATGCTTTTCTGGTGCTGGCCATACACATGGTGTCTGTCTGTCACCTTCTGCCACACTTGTCACTCAAAGGATGTGGAAGAGCAACCTGAGCATAATGAAAAACCCTGGATAAAAGGAAATTGAAAATGAAAGTCCCTGGCCTTTGGAATTAAAGGATGAAGCAATCATAGGTTAGCTCATTTCCCCCTAGGGAAGTCCTCCAGCCTCTTGCAGCCTGCACTGTAAAGAAGCTTATAGTAAAATATGCATTTCATTTTATTTTCTTGAGAGGAAGAAGGGCAAATGAAATGACCAGAGGAGAGGCGGGTGGAGAGTGGAGCGGAGTTGGCACTTTCCATTATGTTTCATTTGTCAAGCCAGTTAGTCTTGCTGCAGAAATAATATCAGGTTCTCTGGCCTTTTTTCCTCTAGACACCTGCTGCCCTTTTGCAGTGATTTATCTCCTTGCCCCGTACATTCTTGCTGGGAAGGAGAGAAGATGGTTTAGGGAGTGGGGTTGGAACCCTAGCTGAGAGCCAAGTTCTGTCCCCATTTTGATTGTGGTTTGAGATCCTTGATGCTTCTGTGAGGAACTTAGATTTCTTTCATTTTATAGAGCTGTTGGCCATCGTCTAAGAAATATCTATCCAGATGCATTTTGAATTGGATTTGTCAGAGCACATTTCCAAAATACTGGATACGTCCCCACCAGAAATTTGATGTGCTCCTGCTTTCTTAAATCATCATGTGCTGCTTCTGTGCAATGGAGTTTGTTCCACAATTGGGCTAAAACTCTTCCTTTCTCACAACTAGTGGTATTTTCCCCCCACATGCTGTCCTCAAGGTCTGCTCATGGTAGGTACACTGTGGTTGGCTTCTGCTGCCTGTGAATACCGATATGTCCAGTCTAAGCTATAGGCACTGCACTGCATTCCCTAGCTGCCACTTAATGCAGTTTTAATACTCAGCAGTGCTGAACTGCTGTGCTGCTGGGAGAGGTTAGAAGCTGTTGCTTACATGAAAGCTAACAATTAGCAATTTTTGGTAGGGATGTGAAGTATATACTTGTACCTGTGCTCAGCTCCCTGCAGGGGCCAGTTTACAGTCCAATTAAACAATTACAAATCATTAAATTGAATCTTCAGAATCGTCTGGGCTCTCTAAATTTCTATTTACATAATTCTACAACTAAAAATAATGAAGATAAGGCAATCGGGTGCCTGTGGAACATCCTTTTCAAGTATATAAAAAGTTAATTGTTTTAATTGGATTCCCAAGTGTGCAAACAGTGTCTTGTTTGATAGTGACAAATGTAATTCGGAGGGTATTTTATCCACCTGGCATTTTGAAGAGGGAATAGGCTGTACTTAGAGAGGCATCGTCTTGGAGAAAATATTATTACTCTATACAGGTCCAGTGCCCTGTGGTGTGTTCATTAAGGGAATATGAGGTTGCTGAAAGACAACTTCTTAAATAGCCTCTGCTAGACTTGATAGCCCAAGGAGAAGGGAAGGCTGGACAAGTGGACTTACCAGGTCTAAAGCTTGGTAAAAGGGAGTTTTGACTTCTTCTTCCTATTTAGCTACAAGTTCATGCTGCCATTCAGATCAGAAGAAGCCCTCTCTGCTCTCAGGCAGCATACTTTCTGCAGCTTTATTTCAGATTTCCTCAGCCCCAGTTTGGGTGGCATTCCTCCTTGCCCCCAAACTTTGGAACAGAAAAACCCCACTAAACCTACCATGCTTTCACCCATTCACTGAAGTGGAAATACAAGGCTGGAAATAAAAGGATGAAATTTGTCCTAAAGGCCACACTTTATTTCAACTGTAGCTCCCAAGAGCTCAGTGCTTGGGAAAATGCATTCTTCGACTGACAACTTGATGGCTTACCCCATATAGCACATGCTTAAATGCTTTATGAAACAGAGAATGGCTTAAGCATCTCATTAAATGCCTTGCTGAATACAGAGCTAAACAACGATTATTTTGCATGACTCAGTTTCTCTATCCACCCAGAGGAAAGAATAAGAGTTTTGAGCCCTCTGTACAGCATTACAAGTAGACAAAATTATACCATTCAAGCAAACTACTGTACAGATATAAAATACTATAATCACCATTAGATTTGCCTGGCTGTTCTTTGTCATCACTGTCCACGTTCCTTGAGCATGACACCAGTGCAAAAACAAAACAGAAGTGAGGGTGTTCCAAGTGGCAAAAATTTGCTGTGACTGCGAAATTAAACTTTAATGATTTTTCAAGTACTTATTTTCCAAAACTGCAGACGTGGTTCATCAAATTTTATAAAAATGAAGCCAAATCAGTTCTAAATAACAGGGTTGAGGACTGACACCTCAGCTGTGAGAATGGTTTGTTTGTTCTTTTTGGTAATGTATTTCTAGGAAGGAAAAATAATGATTAGAAAATGAATGTGTGGAGGACAAATCTCACTTCCCAGGTTTGCCTGTTCAGCAACCCAGCAACGCCATGATGACTTATCTTTGTACCAAAGCTTTTTTAACAGTTACTAACTCGGAGCTGTTCTTGGAGCCCCTGAGGTTCTAGCTCTGGCAGTATGCTTCTGCTGCACACAAGAAGTGATCCACTGCAGGGAACAAAGCCCAAACTCACAGTTTCAAGGCAGTATTAGCCCTCTTCTCCTGATACAGAGCTAGGGAAGGACTGATGGATGCATTGCTGTGATCTCTCCATGTTTCCCTGATTGAACAGTAAACTATATCCTTGATACTACAGATAAATTTCAGGGTTGCCTCCAAGCCTGGTCTTTGAGAGCTTTTTGTTTCTTTAGTCTGTGTGTTAACTGATTACTCACATCATCCAAACTCTCCAGGGCAGCAGGGATCAAGGACCAAAGACCTGGCTAAGTTTGTATTCTTGCAGCTGGTATCTAGTCTGGGACTTGCAGAGAAGGCATGTGGTAGAATTTGATGAAGGGACACCACTACAAGGCTAGGTTTGACTCTGTTTCCAACCCTGCTTCTACTGAGGGACACAAAAAGAGGCAAAGACGCTATTTCAAAGGAAAATGAGTGGCACAGGGTGTCTCTGGAGATTTGGTGCTACACAGTATCTGTTCTGATCAGTCTTCCAAGTGTCCTGTGCCTCTGGGACATTGAGTTTCCCACAGTTTGCATGGCAATGCAGCTACCTGTGTCATCCATCAAGTGCCCACACCGTGGAAGCCAGTCACTACAGGGTAAGTGTATTGGCTGCCCCCAGCTCTGCTGACAGACAGATGGCACCTCCAAGAGACACAAACACCTAAATTCAGTGACACTTTACTATCCTGACCTGACCTGTGCTTCTCCTCAAGTGACAAACTGCTGCAGTAGAAGAACATTATCAATCCAGAGTGACCTTGCCCTGTCACAGCCTGTGAGACCCCCTATAAATCCCAAGACACAGTAATTACCAGAATTAGGCAAGGGATTTGGGACTGTTTTGAGTAATATCACTGCAGAGACTCCTCAGCTTTGGGAAAGCAAGAATTGGGGTTCCCTCTTGTGTCCTTCACTAAGCCTTTTATCCCCTTTTGGGTATGTTTTATAATGATCCAGCTTTCCTCAGAGCTTGCCGTGACTGTTGGTGGCTGGTAATGGCCTCAAAAGGCTTTTTAAGCTTGAACAATGTGATATTTTGTTTACAGCATACTTATGCTTGGCCATGATCTTGAGTAGATGGGCACATAACCTAGTAGGCTGGAATGAGAGCTATGATTTCAATAATGTGATGTTTTCCTGGTTTTCACAGTTTTTCCAGGGAGGTTTTTTCTTGCCTTGCTTTCAAGGATAAATTCAGTTGGCAGCATATTCATGTTTGTAAATGTAACATAACTAAAGAAGCAGTACTCATGGCCATTTGGCAGGTTGAGAAGCCCACAAGAATGCAGAAAAGGGCCAGTATTGCCTTGCAAAATGAAACAGCACTTTGACTGGTATAATTCTTCTTGATACCACACTTTGAGGGGGACTAGAGGCCCTGAAACAGCATATTCCTTGGAATATTCTGCCTGTGGAAATTAACATTTGCTCAATCTCAAGAGAAGATGTAAAGGCTGAGGATTCCCAGTGCAGAGATGTGTCAGCAGTTGTCCCCAGCTGCCTGCACCTTCAGACCAGCTCCAGCTCCCCTGTGACATTCCTTCTGGCCTGACCAGGAGGATGAGTTGGCACCAGAAGTAATAAAGAAAAGAGTTAGTTGTCTGGAAGAGGAATGGGAAACCCTTGTAATCACTGTTGAAATCCTGCATGCCTGCTGACGTGCTGTCTGTGTCTTTGCCTGAGCTCTACTGAGATGCTGTTTAAGGGCTTTCAACATTTCTCCCAAAATTTCTCACTTGCCAAAATCTAGGTTTTCAGTACAAAAATGTTATACTTGGTAATTTAAAACACTTTTAGTAACAATTCAGAAATGGCTTAAATAAGCTTTCCTGCCCAAAAAATCCCCACCCCAAAACAGGTCCATTAAGAACCCTTGAGCTGGTGCAACCTTGAAATACCAAGTTCTGTTGCAAAATCCTGCTGTTGGTTTTTCTTCAGTGGAGCTGCCTGAAGCTGTTTATACAGCCCAGGGAGGACACTAATCTCCAGCTGTGAACACCAGCATCATGCAGCTCCCGTGCCCTTGTGCTTCACATGAAACCCAACTATGCTTCCACTGGGCAGCTGTGCTCAGCAAAAATCAGGCTGTTCTGTCTGGGAAGCCAAATAATACAGGTTGTGTGTTTGACAGGAGTCATAGGAGTGAAAGGTATTTTTCCTGTGCTGGGTTATATGGCTAAACTTAGCTACTGTGCCAGAATATTTTCTTGCAAAGACCAAAGCCTGAAGTCCTTGCATCTCGTTTAAGAGTAAAAGGCCAGGGTAAATCTCACATCCTGCTTTCTTGGATAAAATAGCATCCTAAAGCAACAAGATCCTGTATTCCATGACTGACTTGTCTGACCCAGGATGTCTGCTGGAGAGGCCACAGGCTTTTTGGTGGAGTTTTCCTAACAATAGGAGAACTTCAAATAAAGCTCCTGCTTATAGATGTGTTCAAGGAAGGAAGTTGTGCCTTAAGAGGAAAAGTCTGTCTTTGAGTCATGTTTCTTCTATTTCCTATAGCTATTTTGGAAGTATACAGAAAGAAAGGGGGTGAGAGAAGCCAGACTTAGGTTTCTAAGCCGGCATTGCTAATGTAACCGTGAGCTTTGCCATTTACTGGAAGCCCTTATCACTCCATTTCATTTCTTCAGTTCGCCTCTAGCACTGTAAAGCAAACTAGCGTGTTTTGGCTTTATGGGGAGGTGTGTTGAACCAGGCATCCTCTCTTGCTGTTGTTCCTCTTCCCAGAAACTGAACAGGGACTTTCTGCTTATGAGTTATTAGCTGACTTCATCCTTCATCAGTGAACAGGGTAATCCTGTGTAGTCTGGGGACTGTAGTGGCCTGTGTATCTCCATTCTTGTATAATCACATACATTCATGTAGGGACAAAATGTTGCTGTCTAAATGTAAAATTCTCTGCATGGATGTAAAAGTCTTCAGGATGCAATGCACTGTAGAGTCATGCCTGTGGTGTTAGGAGTGTTTTGCAGTAGTAATCCAAAATCTGTAGGAGTGTTACTAGTATAGGAAACCTGCAGTGGGATGTATGAGGTCTGTGTTTGAGAAGAAGGAAATTTAAATTGTGAACCTCAAGATGGTTGTTCTTTCATGCCAAATGCCTTGTCTTTCTCCAAAAAAAGTAAAACCTGTCTGCCCTGCACTGCTGGATATCTCCAGTCAAGAGCAAGGACCTTCTTTAGGATTAGGTTTACCAGAGCTGGAAATCTGCAGCATTTTTATCCTGAGCATTGAGATATTGAGTAAGAAGCAGCTCCTGCAGTTATATACAAAGAATGCCATCTCCTTAAATTCAGAAAAAGAAAGGGTATCTTGAACCCTCATGGCTGGGTTATAAAGCTTGCAACTGCATCCTGAGAGCTCTGAAGGAACAAGCACTGAACTCTATTTTTAAATACCAAATTGCTAAGAACTTAAAAAAACCCAAACATACCAAACCATTCCTGACCTCTGAAAATCAGGCCCATATAAACCCCTTTTTATGCATATCATAAATCACTCCCCAGAGCAGCATCCACTAGAGAGTGGTTCTCTCCCACATCTTGCTAGCACTGAGAACTGCCCAGTAGTTATCACTGCATGAAACCACTCAGAAATGCAGGATAGATAAGGAGGCAGCACCCTGATCCCATCAATTCAAGGGTGGTAGAGCCAGTTTTCCCTGTTAAACTGTAGGTAACATTACTCCCCCTTGATAGTTGGCTGACTGCTAAGGACATATGAAGGAACCTGCAGGAACCAGTGCATTCCCATATATTGCCCAATGCTTTTTTTACCCTCCTGTAATGTCTCACCTGTCCCATGCAGCGGATTCAGGGAAGTCATATGGGGGCCAGGTCTGCAATTCCATTTATCATGTCAGAAAACATAGGAAATTGTGTTGCAACAGAGCAAACTACTAAATCACACATAATTGCTCTGATAACGATTTAGGGAAGGTGATAACAACAAGGGATCCTTTTCATCTCCCAAGGTTAAACATCTTAGAGGTATTTGATTGCCTTCTCTTCATGTGAGAACATATATTTTCTTCCCAACTCTTTTCTGCACAAAGTCACAGAAAAAAAGTTTTTAATAGAGGTTTGCTTGTTTCCCTGCATGTAAATAAGGGAGGATTGACTATCTCATGGTGTGTATGAGACAGAGGTCAGCTCTCAGTGTGCTAGTTTTGCAGCAAGAGATGGTCCCAGAAAGCACATCCCACTGCATCACAGAAGGCAGGTGCAAAACAGACTGTCCCATTGCTGCAAGAGACAGTGTGGCACACTGAGATAAAGGGCCTTGCCCAAGGTTGCAAGAAGTCCTTGGCAGATGTCAAGGTTGGGTTCAGGTTGGTCCCAAACCTCTTCTCTTAACAGAGAAGCACCCTCATCCCCAAGGTTGGGCTCCTCCCATTTTGGTTTCACCAATTTCAAAGCTTTCAGTAATTAAAATCCATTTGTTTCTTCTTGTGTGGGAAGTTACAAGCATTTTATCTGTGCAGGACTGGAAGAAAAGGCTATTCAAGCTGTTGGCTGCCCCCTCACCATCCTCAAAAATAGCCTTTGTATTGGCCTGCAATATTTAAACTTCAAGAGCTAAAAACTGTCAACAAATGCTAAGAAACCCAGAAGAATCTCATTGCCTGAGCTTTAATGAGTCCCTTTTTTTTTCTACAATACTCACTCCAGCTTGCAGCAGCCAAAAATAGAGCTGGCAATTCAGAAGTGTGCAAGTAATTTGTCCAAAGGCTCGCTCAAATTTCCCCGTGGCAGGGGGCTGAGCAGCCACACATTTCCACAAAAACACATGGCTGCAGAGACCTTTCCCCTCAACACCTGAAGTCTTGCACAACCTCCTGTGAGCCACAACCTCCTCTGAGCAAGCACGTGCAGGTGCACTGAAAGACGTAGTAGCGTTTGAATGCTCCATGTGCTGGTGGCTGGGTTCCAGTACAACACACTGACACTGGTGCAGGGCTATCTTCTCAGCCTACAGAAGCGGGGCAAGTGAAGCCAGCCAGAGGCTTGCAGCCTTCAGAAATGCTATTCCCAAAGGTCAGAGCCAAGGGGGAGGTGGAAACTCCACCCCACCAAGGCTGTTTTCCTTCATTGTCTGTGGTTTTATGTCCAGCAGTGGAGCTTATCTCAGAGGAAAGGGTGGAGGTTTTCCAAACAGCTGATTCATTTTTGATTTTTCTCACCATTGGGAGCACTCCAGGCCTCCTCCTTGCAGCTCTGACTGCCCCAGGTTATTTCCTAGTTGCTCGTGAGAAAGCCTACAAGAGTTTAACTGGGGGGAACAGGGCTTCCAGGCAGGCAGGAGGATCTGCACCCCCCTTCTCTCTGAGAGACACAGCCCAGAAGTCATTTGTCTGATATAAAAAAAAAAAAAAAGATTCAAGTAAAAAGAAAACAAACGTGGTTTAAGGAAGCAGAAAGTCTGCAAGAAAGAGGTTGGAAGGGAGAGCATTAAAAAAAGCTATTGTAAATCATATCACGGAGTTTAATGCAATCTGGCTAATTAATAATCTGCATTAATTTGAGAACCTATCACATGGGTAAGGGGAGAGGAGGGTGCAAGCACAGCCCTCAGCTCTGATGTCACTGTGTGTGTGGCTGGTGGGTCCCAGGCAGGTGTGGGATGGAGAGCAAGGTGCCCCTTGAGCTGCTCAGCACCCGGCATCTTGCCACACGCTCTCCATGGGACAGGGATGGTCATTTTAGAACTAACAAGAGATGGCTGCCTGGCTGCCTCTGAGGAGATCACGAGATTTTTGCGCTAGTTTACTTTTCCTTATTACTTTTCTGGCATCTCCTTTGCTCCTGGCTTGTTGGGAAGCTATGTGCTCCAGAGGCTGGGGCTGGGTGAATGTGATCAGCCTCAACATGTGACTTGTGGAGCTCATTTCCCGTGCATATAGCACCAGCTGCCTTCTGTGCTCCTCAGTGCTGATGAATTAGTTTTGGAGCTGTCTTGGCCACACAGCTCCTTAGAGGACACCTTCACTTCTCCCTTGAGGAGATCCTTACATCAGCATCTCTATCACACACATCATTACAATACCAATCCCTTATTGTAGACTTACAACCAGCAAACACCAGTTAGTTTTGCATCATGCCAGGCTGCTGACCCTTAGTTTAGCATCTCTGGACTTGGTTTCCTAATACGCAAAGTTACATTAATAATACTTCCATCTCAAGATGGAAGATGCAAACCTTCATTTTTGTTTAAAAGGTGCTCTGGGACCTTTAGATGAAACTGACAGTTCAGTTACAATATCCTTTGAGTTATTATGTCATCCTATTTCATGTTATGATATTGCAGCTCTTTGTACAGTAAGATGTTTCCTTGGGCCTTGCTGAATAAATGCATCTGTGATGAAATAATTTCCAGTGGTTATTTATCTGACCCTCTGAATTTTCATGGTTTATGTATGGGTGGGGATTATTTCTCTGCATCCTTTTGCTTTGGGCTCCAAAGATAGGAACTGTCTATTTTCCAAGGCTTTGCTAAGCATTATTCTCAAGCCCAACTTCAGTCCTGGAGGCAGGGCATAGCAGGTTACTGCGATACGGAATATTTTATGAATAGTTTACAAAAAAAGGCTGTGTAGATTTATTTCACGCTTAAACTAATAATTTTATTAAAGTGATGAAAACCGTCTTAAAAAATGACCTGAGGTTCACAAGACTGAAAGGGATTGGGGGATTGGACTAGATGATCTTTTGAGGTCCCTTCCAATCCCTAACATTCTGTGATTCTGTGTGATCTTCAACCTTGTGAAGTCAGACGTAGCATTTCATAAATTCATTAATCTATCAAACTCAAATATACATATATTGGGAGGGAGTTTTTTGGTTTAATTAGTGGCTTTTCTGTGTGTGAGGTACATTAATTTTTTAGCCATGGGTTTCATGTAGGAGGTTGTTTGGTAAGAGAGAATTGGGTCCAAGACCTGACAATTGTTCCCCCTTCCACAGGCAGCACCACTCTAGTTCTGTACCACGTATGTGCTCAGTGGGGCAGGGAGGTGTGAAACAGGAGAGGTACCTTCTCATCCTGCAGCTCTCTAGAAAAGCAGCACAAATTTATATTAATAACAGTGGTGATTTAAATCCTATGCAATTTGTAAATGTACATTTCCATGGTAACACGTAGGTAGTGAAGTAATCCTCAATTCATCATCTTCCATGAAATTCCAGTAACTACTCCTAAACATTCATCCTTTTCTAATCCCAGAGCTGTTGCCATGGAAATGATCAGATAAGATATACAGGCCTTTAGGCAGATGGGTCTATAAAGGATGCTAAATCTTGGCCCATTGATATCTACAGAACTATTTAGTTTTTCTTATTTAAAAGCAACATAGCTGGCAGTGATTTTTCTTTTGATTGTTTCAAGATTAATTAACTCCACTTTACAGAAGGCTTTTCTTTGAGTGACCCCTGGGTACTAAAAGTGTCTCTGGTCACTTGGGGGGTCTCTCTCCTTCTCCCTGCAGTGAGTTCTTCTGCAGTGGCAGGGGCTTCTGCTGCTCCTGTTCGCTGCTCCAGTGTTTCTGCTCCTCTCTCCCCACATGTGTAACTCCAATTCTCACCGGCATTGCTTGCAGTCTGGGTTTTAGGTCTGCTTTTTAGAGATCTTATTCTGCAAAAGAGCTTTATTTTTTTAACCATTTATCAGAGCAAAGGACAGCATCCAGGAGATTATATCCAACACTCAGAGGATCGCTGCTTTCCAGTGCATTAAATTTTCAATTCCAAAAGCCATGCAGGATGAGAGGCTTACCTGTGTGGAGGCACCTTCCGAGCACTTTTCCAAGCTGGGCCTGGAGGCGTGTAGGGGACTATTAAAATGGGATTTGGTTTCTAAGTCTTTAAGTCAAATGTTCCCAAGTAACGAAGGTGTGTTGAAAGCTGTATGTCCTCTGTCTTCATCGAGAAATTTTAGTCCAGAAGGAGGTGTTCATTTTTGCCTTTTCCTGAAATCAAAAGGAGAGCATTTCAAAGACATGAACTACTCGTAGGCACCAATTTTGCAGACTTTTAATAAGAGCTGAGGATCCAATTCCCATATATACCTTAGGCATTTTTCTGCAATGTTTCTTTATCTCTCTGCACACAAAAATACTCGTAAATTAATCTGAGCAGAGAACATCTGAATGCAAAGTGTTTTTCTTTTTTTTGTGTTGGCTTTTAGGAACAAGAATCTGATAGTAAAAGGCACTGCACTTAGATAAATGTTACGGAAATAATAGTGGTGGTTAAAGAGCCCCCCTCTCAAACAGCCTGCTTGTTATCATTTTTTTCTTAGAGATTATCACCTTGTGAAAGGTGGTGATCTTAAACAGTGAAAGTATGCCTGGCGTAATGCCTGAGCTGGTGAAGAGTGTGAGTGTTTCTCATCTGCTCCAGCAAAAAGTCTACCAGGTATACTTGTTAAGGAAGGTCAAGTGGATGTTCTCTGTCCTGAAGGACTATTGAGAAGTGGAGATAGGATGTATATACAGAGTGAGAAAGTAGATGGCTGCAAACATCATGCCAAGGCGGATGGTTTAACTTAAGGACAGGAAAAAAGTGAGAAGGCAGGAAAGAAAGTGTGTGTT
This sequence comes from Podargus strigoides, assembly GCA_028020825.1. NCBI lineage: Eukaryota > Metazoa > Chordata > Aves > Caprimulgiformes > Podargidae > Podargus > Podargus strigoides. Next base: position 7,195,246 of record CM051663.1, on the reverse strand, counting down.
GCAATTGGAAAGCAGGGGGGAGGAGGGACTCTGACAGAGGCTGTGTTCAGCACATGAAACTCTAGGAGAAGAGCAAAAAATATTACCAACATCCATCAGTGTCTGCATAGCCTGTTCCTGCATCCCCTCTGCAGGCTTTACTCTCTACTCTTCCCAGCATGGCAGCCATTTTGTTCTCATTATAGGGTGGAAATTAGAGAAATAGCCCCAGAGCCAGTGCCTTGTCCCTACCTATGCTGGTAGCACTGGCAACCCCGGGCATGGGTCCCCAAAAGAGCCTCTGCAAATCAAAAGCCTTGCTATTTGCATTCTTGCAGAGTGGTATTTTGAAGATTCCCCATGGATGACACGGGTCATCCTAGTAATGCCCATTAAAAAAACACGCAATTCTTTACAGAGCTTAAAAAATCAATACCAGCAGCTCTGCCTGGGTTTTAATCTTTCACTGGCACTGTTTATTGGCTAATAATAATACTGCATGGACTGCATCTCCTGGGAGGGAAAAGGGAGAAAATAAATTCAGTGAAATCTCGCATGAGAATGGCATGCATGACTGCCAAGAATGGCAGCCAGTGGCCTCCACCAGAAAATTTGGCCAGTCCGACTTCTCTTTACAGAAGAGGTTAATGGCAGTCATATCCTGCATTTAGATGGTGCCCTGAATCGAAGGGACACACAGCCCCTATTTATTTTTTTTCTGGCTTTTGCTTATAGATGGGGAAGGAGTGTCAGGAAGAGGCCAAGTCACAAAGGCTCATGAACACTGGCAGGAATTAGACTGTGTCCTGGGCTCTGGTCTGCAGCTGTAATTCAATATATGATATTTATCTAGAGACAACCAAGAGAATTTGAGGAGGGCAGAAAGCAAGGCAAGACAGGGGGATGAGCATGGTGGGAAGGAAGGAGAAAGGGGGCAGCAGAGGAGTATGCAAAATTGGAAGGAAAATTACTAGTGTCTTCAAGTTAGTAGGAGTCAGAGGAAGAAAGGAGCTTGGACTAATAGGGGAAGAGAGATGGACTAGAAGACAGAAGAAATATTGAGATGGTGCTATATAGCAGACACAGCAATGATTTTGTATTGCGGTAGCCAATGGAGAGCTACAGTCCCTGCATTTCCACATCTGCTCCTGGAGCTCACTAAGATGTGAGCTGGGCACCATCAGAGCCTCCCACAGTACTGCAGGAACGCTGAAGGGAGACATCCATCTCCAGGGAGACAGTTTGGCTAAACCCTCAGACAACATCTCAGCCTCTGCCATTATACTTTAAGTAGCAAACTGCTGTGATTTCAGCAAGACCTAAAATATCCCCTTGACTAGGCCCAGCCATAATAGCCTTAATTTGCAGATGTGCAAAAAATAGATGAAAAGACAAGCATGAAACAGGTACTGTAATGCAAGTGGAAGGATGGGAAAGCAGTAAAATTTTTTGTCTGGCATCTCTCCCTCCCTTTCTGATTAAACACACTTATCTGTTTGCAGCAGTCCTGCCCAAATGCCAGTCGGTGATCTGCTAGGACTTTGAGATACTGGAACTGCTGCAGACTGAGATATGCTTTTGTCCCTGCAGTGCCTGACCCCTTTCTTTCCCAGGGCTTGGAGAAAAGGGCAATGTTTCTGCATCTCACCTTTCTCTAACCTGCAGGCACTGAAGTTTATCATCAGCTTTCAGTAAGTTCTGTGGCTTTTCTAGTGAGCGTCTATTGCCCTCTCCCTCCTTCTCTGTGTGTTTCAGGGACAATAAGGAAGAGCTGCTGCTCCTTTAAAACCTCCAACACAAAGAGATGAAGGCATCACGTGTTGAATTAGGGTTTGGAAGAAGCAGCACTTCTCCCCATGAGCTGAAAAGCACTGACCCACAAATGCCACCACTGCCCACAGACTGACAGGTACTTGTCTCCCACCAGCCACTCAGACGTGGTTCTTCTATCATGTACTCAGTGTCAAACTTCATTCAGAAGTGAGGATGCTCAGTCAGATAAGCATTAATAACCAGGGTTGATGATTGGACTTGATGATCTTAGAGGTCTTTTCCAACCAAGGCTATTCTACGAGGACTCCCCAGAGGGTCCTGATTTTGCCCACTAACCCATGAGATAGAGGAGATGTTGCAAGTGCAGCCATTCCCATGGGACATAGAGGAGCTGGTTGCTACAGACTCAGTTCCTGCTGGGAAGGCATTGAAACAGTTATGATTTTGCTATTCTTTTTTTGTCAGAGCTTGATGCTATTGACAGCAATGAAGAAAACCCTGAAAATATAGTCCTACCTGTCTCATAGGTGCTGCTTGGTTAGGGGTGATGGCAGCTTCACCACTCACCCTCCCTCCTACAGCGAGGCCTCATCCTGACCCAGAAGTACCTGCATTGGGAGGGAGGGGGAAGCCTGCCTCCCTACCTCCCTCATCTGTTACACCAGTGCTATTAGCAAAGGCCAGGGGAGCTCTGCAGGGCATTTTTCACTTGGAAACTTCTGAGTTGCTTGGTTTGAGTGTTACAGAATCCCTTACAAGGTCAAAGATGCAAAAGGACTTTTTAACAGAAGCGTGTTTGTGAAGTATTTTCCCATTGTCATTCAAAAGCAGAGCATATTAAAGAGTCTCTGGTGCTCCTGGTGGTGCAAAGGCTGATTGGGAATATGGCAATGAGTGGCATTGCCACTGGGTCTGAACCCAGAGCCTTTGGCACCATCTCTCCTGCCTGAGCTCAGGGAACAGTATCTCATCTGATCGCTGCTGGAAATGTCTACATTTGAAAAATAACAAAAAGTCCTCCTTCCTCTAGAAGTAAAATGCTTTGAGAGTTTGAGAAGAGGCTCATCACATCATCTCTGTGTTTTAAAGCATATGCATCTCTGTGTGCTCACAGTCAAGTACACGATATGTTGCCTGAAGTATTTTACAAGCTGGGTCTGTAAGCTGAAAACTCTGGAACAAGTAGCTTATCATTTAAGCTGCTTCGAGGATTTAGGGTGTTTTAAATTACTTAAAGTGGTCCAAGGACCCAGTCCTGCACCCATTGAAACCAGTGGTGATTCTGTTGGAGACTTATAAGGGACCAGGATTTGGCACTAAAGGCTTAGAGAGCTGAAGTGGATAAAACTCCTACAGCCCTTTAGAGATGGCTAAACCATTCCAAAGCCTTAGACCCATTTACAGCCCACAGAGGTTTGCCAGTGATGGAAACACCTTAGGACTGTGCCAAACGTCTTGCTGCTGTTCACATCAAGCATCTCTTCCAGCCCCTGTAATTGCAGCAACTCATCTCTCTTTCATTTCATATTGACAGCAGTGGTCCCATCTTACTCGTAGCCGAGTCAGGAGCAGAACCAGACTACTGAAGTCAGTGACACAAAGAGAAATGAGGTGCTTTGTACAGAGTATTTGCAGAATCACTTTCTGGGAGTTTGGCAGGAGCAGAACTGGGCCCTGAGATGGCAGTTCAAGTGTTTCCTCCTTTTGGTTTTTGCGTAAGGACTCTACTTCAGTCATTTTGATAGATTACATTAAAGCATTGTCATTTCCTAAGTTCCTGTCTTCCTTCCACTTATCTTTTTGATTATTTAAAACCATATTTAATACTGATCTTTCTCTTCTCATCTAAGAAAGTACCAGCATGAGTACTGGCTTTTAACTTATTAATTTAAGCACCAGACATTTTTTTTTTTCTGTGAGGTCTCACATGCAAGAAAAAAAATATGAAACCCTTCAATTTTTTCAGAATAAAAAAACTAAGAAGAAAAAGGAAAGGTGTTTATACTCAATGCAAACCTTGGAGGAATATTGCTCTCCAGAGATCCAACATTCCATTTGTGCACAGGCCTATTCCACTTTTCTATGAGGAATATGATCCCAGCTATGGTGACAGGCAGTAACGTGTTAAGGGACCTCAGGCAATGTTGGCACAGCCTTGTGGGCACAGGAAAATAATCATCTGCTGAAGATGTGTGAGATTGAGGGGCTGAGGCAGACCTTCTCCACATCAGCACACAGCACCCGGGGACCTTCAGCAATGCTCAAACTATGGCATCCAAAAGGAGGTTTTTCCTTGTCTTTCTAGCTTTCTCCCACGTCCCACTCTCATGTGAATTAAAAGAAGAAAAAATCATAATTCTTAAGAGAAATTCAGCCATCTGCAATATAAGATACCAGGGGATGAATTCCTGAGTTATCCCTTTTTGTACAAGACCTAAGAGGATCTAGTGTTGTGAATAATAGCAAGGAGAGAAAGTTTTAAGAAACCTTGCTTCTGCGGCCATTGCCAGCTAAGCTATTCCTCCTTTTCTAGATGCCCTCAACATCTCAGCAGTCCCCTGTGATTTGGACTCTCATGACAAAAAAGAGAGAAAAGCTGCAGCAAAACCAGAAGAAGAAGATTCTGCTCCTAGGGGACTTCAGCACATTTTCTCCCACCAGCTTCCAGAATATACTGAAATCCTGTTGGTGCAGTAAAAGGCAAAAGGGCTGGAGAAAAGCCTCCCAGAACCATCAAAATAATAGAAGTGCTCTTGTGAAATTAAAAAGAAAATGCAGTTTAAACATTTTTCTCCTCAGTAGAAGTCCTTTCATAGAACACAGTAATCTGGACAGACTGACTAGGGACCTTCAAGAACGACCTTGTTTCACTCCCCCTGCCATGGGCAGGGACACCTTCCAGTAGAAAGGTTGCTCCAAGCCCCATCCAACCTGGCCTTGAACACTTAATGTAACACTTACTAAATGTAAGCCAAAGAAACTAATCTCTTTTCATATATATATACCAATCTAGATGTATATTTTAGGTTTATAGTGGATAGCTCAACAGTGTCCCCTGAAGGATGTACTGTAAATAAGAGAGGTTAAGAGAGGTAAAAGATGACCAAAAAAAACCCACCAGGAAATAAAAGAATAGGGAGAAACTTGTGAAAATGCTTGGGAGAAATACTTCCAGCTATTTATCTTCTAATGATGACAGAGTGCTGCAGTTTTACACAAGATCAATTAGGAGCTGCAGTGATTAGCTGGATATCACGCTGGACTTCAGCTAGTTGTGCCCAGGAAACCTGTGTGTGTTTCCAGAGGGCACCACTGTAACAGAAAGGTGAGTCTGATGCAGCTCCCTCTTCAGCTGATCAGGGAAGCAGTCTTTTTTTTTGTAGGGTGATCTCCTTAAAAACCACCATCCCACTGTGCACAGAGGATGCACGCAGTGACTACCCAGTGGACACCAAGATGTCAAAAATTTTGCCAGACTCACACTGAAGCCATCCAGGCAGACCAAAACAGACCAGGCATCAAGAGCTGTACCAGCCTCCCTAGCGATGTCCCTCAGTGCCATCAAGGACATCTTGGTCTGTGGGCTCATTCGGGAACAGATGTTTCTGCAGCATCTTCCCTTGAGCACTGAGGCGTCTGTGCAGAGCCAGGATTGCTCTTGTGCAGCCGTGTTCAGCTCGAGGCAGTGATCCTGCAGCGAGCTCTCTGTGTGTGCTGGGATTCCATTGTGGGAATGCAGCTATCAATAACAGCCACAGCAGAGTTAGGAACTTCCTTCTATTCATTTAACATCATTGTGGTCTTTGAAACAACAGCATCAATGAGGCTTTCATTTTTTTTTGCAATGGAGAAACAATCTGACCATGATGAGTTCAACTCTGATAAGAGTTTTCTGTAGGGAATCCATTTGCTGACCTACTGAGTCCATTGGCATTTTGCAGTAATGCCAGCACTTGGTAAATATTGGCCAATGTGCCTCTAAGCACTATTAATGAAGTTAATTAGCAACAAAAGTTTTCAAATTTGAAAAAGCTACAGGCATTGCCACGGTTCATTAAGCTTCTTAGAAGCTGCAAACAAATCTTAACTGCATTTCTCAGGGATAAAAAACCCACAACTTTTTCTAAATAGTCGAAACACTTTAGCAGCTCTGCTCTATGTTATGAAAACAGCATCTAAGAATATTGGCACCCTCTCTGCAGAGAAACTTCACGGAGGGAGAGAAGGGAGAATGAAAATAGAAAAAGAAAAATGTGCTTATCCAGCATTGTGGGTTGAACATGAGGCTGGTTTACTTCTCCTTCCAGATCTCCAGCATCTGGGAGAACCCAGAGAGGCCAGAAAAAGTTCTGCATAAGCCCTATGGTCCAGCAGCCTTTACCCTCTCTGGTCAAGCTTTGGGACTGGGGTGCTCACAGACCTCCTTTGGGTTAAGTTACTTCTCGGGAGCCTCCATCAGCTGACAGAGACACCAGCACTACTGAACATGGGCAAACAGCTTTTTCTCTTGAACATCAGATCTCCACATGCTCAGCAGGTTCCCACAAGTCTTTTTTCTCCCTTGCAGGCAGAAGTCCAACCAGCTGAGCCACAGAGGAGGTAACACACTATCAAGGTGAGGTTGCCACTTGGGACCACTGATCCTTTTTTTTCCTCAACCATAAGCTTTCTGGCTGCTACAAGCAGAATTACCCATGGTCATGGGTAGCTCCTTCATATCAGCATTTCTCACCTCTGTCTTTGATACCCTTCATCTCTCCACCTTAAAGCAAAAGGATTTACTGCTGGAGAGCAATCAGCAAAAGATAAAACAAAAGCAGATGGTTGGGACTGTTCCACAAGGCACCTCCTGACCCTCATCCTCTCTGGAAAAAACCCACCACAATGGGTGTCTGCTCCTTGCCTTACAAAATAGGTGCAATTTAAGAATATAAAGCATTGCTTGGTGGACAGGGAATGTCTTGCTTTGCAACACATGTGGGTATAAGGAAGGTTGGTCATGCTTTCCTGTCATGGCCAGCAGCAGAGGAAAGCTGACAGATGACCTCAGTGATGTCCCCTCTTTCCGTTCAGATGGAGCTGATGGAGTATTTAAGAGGTATTTAGAAAGGAAAAGAAAAGAGCATAACCTTCTTAATAAGCAATTTGCCTGTAATACTGCTGGTCAGTCCAACATATCCCTCTCACATAATTAATCAAGACCAAGTGCTACATTTGCTATCGCCCTATTTGATAGCATGATGGCAATCCAAGATTTAAGCCACTGCTTTCATGTCCATGCCTTGTTTAATACCATTAGTGCATTATAGATTTTAGGTAGCACTTAGGTGGTAAATTTTCAAAGCAATATCTGGGATTTAATGTCAACAGAAGTTCCACCACTAAATCTTCTACTCTGCATAGAGAATGTCCCTCTTAACCTCTCGCCTGCTGCTTAACACCTGAGCTAAATGGGATACTTCTAGGGTACTCCTCATGTCAATTTAGTCCTGGTGAATCACAGACAGATTTCACCCTGATGGAGACTTTCTCACAGTGCAGATCTGGGGTGACAACTGATAAGCAAGGACAGTATGCTTACCTCTCAAAGCTTCATTTTCATTTGAATTAAATGGCTTTCATCTTGTCCAGGCTTTATGGCAGGCTGTAGAAAATGAGGGAGAGGGAAGTACTAGATACCTTCTCTCTCCTTCCCCATCCAAGAGACACAGTATTGCACAGAACTGGTGCTGTTGCTGAAACTTCATGCCAATGCTTGAAGTCTTTGCAATTCAGGTAGTGAGATCACACCAACAGCCACAGGACATCGTCATCCTCCTGCTGCTTCCCAATTAAAACCAAAATGAGATTTCCTTTGCTGTACCCCATGAGTGTGGTTTTCTCCATTTTTAAGTCTAAGCTGGATATAGCAATTATTCCTTTAAAATCAGGGGTCATTGTACCGCTAGCAGCTGTTTAGTTGAAATATTACCTAACCTCCTCAGCTCATGTCACAGTCTCCAACTAATAGAGTCAATTTCCCAAAGAATACCCGTCCTTAAACAGAAACCTAACCAAATGTATTCAATATCCTCATTGGTTGCCAGAGCCTATTTTCCAATAATCCCTCTTTCTGTGCCAGAGTATTAAATCCAGTAAACTGGGAAATATAAATTGTGTAGGAATTTAAAGTTAGTTCATTGTAGCAGCTATCACTTTTAGCTCAGCTGGCTGCATCACTCCTGGCTGCTGTGAAAATGATTTCAGAAGCAAAATTCTGTTATTGCACTCTGATATTTCCCCAACAGTTCCCTGAAATATCTGAGAGTTCAGAGCTGTGACATGGATGGCAGGGTCAAACTAAAGACACTCAGGAAAAGTTAATATGGGGAGAAGCTATGCTATTTCATGGTCTATGCCCCTGGAGCACTACACACATATCGAGCCTCCCAGCCAGCAGATTTTGACACAGCCGAAAATATTCATACCTGAAAGTCAAAAATTATATATCATTCTCAGCTAATCAGCAAATGTAGGCAGTATCATGTCGCCTACATATTTGGTAAGATTTAAACCCTGCTAATCTCCTTGCAGATGAAACACAAATAGTTTTCTCACATATAACGAGAAGCACATGAATCCTTCACCAGAATTATTTACTGAATTACCTTCCGTGACCAGTCGTCAAAGGAGAAAGCAAAGTAGTAATGAATTGAGAAAGAAGTGATGGGAAGCTAACAAACTATTCACGTAGTTTTATTCCTTTGGGCTAAGTCCTTATTCCACCAAAATCAATGAGAATAGAATAGGATGAGTTATGATTTATTGCTACAGTCAGATCTCATTGTGGTGCATTAAAGAGGTCGTGATGATTACAGGTTCTCTCTCAGAACACTACAAACACAGCAATGTATTTAGAAAACATCAGATGTCAAACACCAAACTGTTTCCAAGGGAACTTACAAAACATCACAAAGTTAATCAAAGTAGTGCCTTTCCCAGTTTTTATCTTGTTTCCTTTTGGCAAGCACTGATTTCTCAACACTCACTAATCTAAATTCTTTCTAAATGGATGTAGAGCCATTGTAGTCAGTTCTGAGGACAACATAGTCACACTAGCCTGAATTTGGCAGAGTATGTTGCATCTGGAGCATAAATCAACTTGTCTTTGCTGGTTTCCTTCCTTGATCATGCACCAGATAATCAATGATGACTCAGAACTACTCAAAGAGTAGATATTGCTAGTTCACTGTGTAATCCTCAGTGTTGCCTTGTCTGTGTTCGCACTAATCATGCTCCAGGGCAGCTGGATTTAATTATGGTGTCATCAGAAAGTGGTAGTGTCTTTTTTGAATTCTTTGTGACAACATAAGTCAGATGATGTATTGTTTGTGATATTTTTCAGCTTATATCCTTAGCATGGATGGTACAAAGATGAAAACTAGACTGTCAAGCTTTTTTGACTACAGCTAAAATTCCTATTTGCTATCAGAAGAGATTATGTTAAACTAGCCATACTTGGGCCAGGGGTACCTTAAAGACATACTGCAATGCCAAAAAGCATTACCAACACGAAGATGGAATTGCCTTTCATGGGAGCTTAGCTTCCAGGTATGACTGATTGTTTTAGGGCAGCAGCACTGACAGTCTGGGCCAATTTTATCATTTGGAAATTTCCCTCTATTTTTATTTGATTTATTATATTGGAAAATGTTCTCAAAATGCTGGTGTAGAGGTTTTGTGTATTAAGCATTTATCTTTGCTAGGAGGGATGTGTCAAGACATTGAAGCCCATCTGACTGTAAGAACTAGGCAGTGACTTTCACAGGGAGTAGGAAGGTTGCAGCTCAGAGGACCTGAGCGCTGCTCTCATCAGTTCTTGCTTGTCACCAGGAAGCGAGCGAGTCTGCAGGGTGCTCACAGTGAGTGGACACAGGGGACTTTCAGATGAGTCTCCTTCAGGTTGGGAAGCTCAAATCCTCACTACTGCCAATCACCCACAGCATCTGCAGGGACCCAGGCTGGCCCCCCAGTCCTGCCTCCACAGCACTTCAGTTCAGACTGGTACCTGCTGTCCATGGACACTCTGGTACCTCTGGAAAAGAAATCTGAACACAACAGCAGCAGAAATGGCAAATGATCAGGAGCTGATGACTGGCAGAAGTACTGGATGTGAGTGGAGAGTGCAGTGTAAGATCAGTCATGGTTTGTGAATGCTTTGGTGCAGCTGGGAGGGGCTTTCCAGCACCAGTATAAATGTGCCTCCTGTTAGATGAGAACTGATGATGCTTGAAAAGATTCTGTGAGACAAAATAAGTGCATAAACTTGTATAAAGGTTTGACCTGAAATAAATTAGTGAACAATTTTATTCCCTTATGCAGCAATTTTATTTGAAAAGCTGAGTTCCCTTCTTTTTTTTTTTTTTTCCTGTAAACTGTTTACAAGGTCTTCTCAAGCATCTTCATTACCTGAAATTCCCCCAGCAACATCCAGGGAAGATCGTTGGTGTGTGCATGGCTGGTGGGGAGCATGATAATGAGGATCTTGCAGAGCAATGGGCTGCCAGTGGATTCACAGCAGGCATGGGGAGCTTCCCTCAGCTGCTCTCTTCAGAGAGAGCAAATCATTGGGCAAAATTTATGTGATGCCTTGTAAGGAAATGAGGGTTTGAGTAGATCTTGGCAGAGAGATATAACCAAAGCCCACAGGCACACTGGTCTGCTCACTAGTGCTCTGGAGAGAGGTTGAGGGTGGAATATTTCCCCTCCTCCCCAGGGAAATACTTCCAGTTCTGGGCTGGGACCCTATGCAGACTGGACACAGTCCTGAGGACACCATCCCAGTGAAGTTCACAGCTGCTTGCTGGGACTCAGGCTACCTCCCTGTTGATTCACCATCTTTAAAATTAAGGCCTAGGGTGGAAAGAGTGCTGCTAAACACAAAAGCAGCACGGTTATGTTTTATGACCATGGGACTATTTTCCTGGTGTTATAGGCAGGTGTTCAGGCTGTGTTCCTCAAAGCAAGAGCTAATTTGCCCAAAGCATTGGGCATGGACTCACAGGCTGTCCTCTTCAGATCAAGTACTTTGACACCTTGATCTGCTTATGCAGTGTCTCCTGGATGTGGCTGAGCATTGTCCACCATTATTAGGAAATATCTACTGATATTTTGAAGGACAGATCCCTTCTGTTATCTTTAGAAGAGACCAGATATTTAGTTGACTTAACTTCATGCTTCCTAAGCGAAGAAAATAATTCTTGAACAACATAATGCAAGAAAAGCTCAGAGATCTGCAGTCACATGAGGAAAGAATAGAGGCTGAGTGAGGAGAAATTTACTCATGCATTTAATTATCTGAGTCAGCCTAAATAAATTGGTCATCCTAGAAGACAGCTGGGATCCAGGATCACAACCATCTTTAGAGGTCCAACAGCAAACATTTGTCATCTCCCAATTAGCACTGCTCTGCTGGCGTAGAGTCTCTATTTTGGCCTGAAAGGGGCCCTCCCTGGAGGTCCAGTGAAATATTGAATAGAGGGTTACAGATGGTAGAACAAGAAACATAGCCTGACACAGTAATAACCTTGTATGTCTCTGCAGTAATGATAGCTCATATCTAATGCTTCACAAAGATACCACAGCATTTTATCTGGAGAACGGTGATACTCTCATTATAGGCAGAATTAGAGGTGATGCTCATAGCCGAGCTGCTGAATGCTTTTCCTCATGAGACCCCCTTCAGATCTGCTTCTGCAGGGGGAAGAAAAGCAATTTTTATGTATTTAAAATCTGTATGTGTAAAGGGACTGAATCAAGACTGGTTAGGCAAACTGAATTCAGGGCATATCTTACACATGGAGCACTTGCCTATACAACCTGAACATCCTCCAAATGCCATTTTTTTTTGAGATAATTTCATAGATGGAGACTGAGGAGTATGAAGAGCTGTGTTCACAGAAGAACACAGAACAAGTCAGAACCAGGTAGAAAGCAAAGGAGACAGCCAGAGGCAACCTTTCTTAGTAAGAGAAGTCTCACGTTAAAGTCTGATGTGGCTCAGCTGCCAAAGATATGCCCCACTGAACTTTCATCTGGGAGTAGAGGATAAACTTTTATAAAAAATGAGCTGTTTCTACTGTGTATTGAGCTTTGTCTGTTAAACACAGTGCCAAGTTTTAGGTCAAACTATGGAGAAATACCGTCTGATTCTTTAAAAAAACCCTTTGCTTTTTAGAGGCAGATTAATTCTGAGGAGTAAGACACCAGCACAACATTTTAAGGAAAAAGATGGAGTTTGCTTCTCCTGAAAGCAATATTTTCCCAAGTCCTTCCTTTTTCCATTAATAACAATCAAGAAGGCTTATGATTACCTGTGGCTTGTAACTCTCAAACAGCAGACAGCAAGGAAAGATTGAATGTTTTGCAGGATGATGCTTCTGAGACTTAGTTACATGTCAGTGAAATATAGGTTTTATTCTAAATTAAATGAACCATTACATGTTCAATATTGTGCACTTAGAGAGCTGTAAAACTCTGAAATAAAAATTAACAATTAAAAAAAAAGATAAATTATCTAATGAATATGCGAATTTAACAGGGGTACAGAACTTCCCTGTCCTTGCTGGTTTGTTTCATGAGTAATTGCTCTCTTCTTCCTTCTACTGTGCTTAGTTACCTTAGGCTCTGATAACAGAGTGATTGCCACATACAGCCTTCTGCAAACCCATGCAGGGTCCCGTATAATAATTCAGGCAATGACAGCTGAATTTTCTGCTGCTGTCATTATAATCAACTAAACAGAAACTACTGGGAGTGCTGGCTCCTGCTGGGATGTAATGTAGACATATTCTCTGCACAAGGTATCTTCTGCTGGTGAGATGTTTTGGACCAACACGATGTCAAAACCTTTCTTTGCAATTAGAGATCAAATGCAGCAGTTTAGCTCTAGATTAACACTGGCTTCCTACAGACTTCTGGATGGAAATCGGTGTTTTGCCTTACTCCTATTAGCAGCAGACTAACCACAAATAAGGACTTGCCAGTGGCCAATGTACTAATCCATGGCTTGGTGATGAAAGCTCTCCATGATCACGTGTATGTGTGTGTGTATATATGTGCACGTGTGTGAGACTAGGGGTGTATCATTTCATTTCTATGTACCTTAGGCCTCCATAACTAGGGAACAGTTAATATTTCCTTTGGTACTCTCATAGAAATGCCATCCATTTTTAAGCTGACATCCTAAAGGCACCCACACCTTAACTTTAGAATTGCATGTGTCTAAAGGCAGCATTAAATTCCCATGTTCTCTCTACACTTCTTGCAAGCTCTTCTGCACAGGAAAGCTTTTAAAGAAAAAAAAAAAAATGTCATGCAGCTTGTCTCTTTTTTGTCTTTTCTTTACAGACACTTCCAACAATGGAAAGTTTCACAAGAGGTACACCCACAAGAGATCAAGAAGGAGAATGCTCTAACTACATCTTTTGTAAGAGAAAAAAAAAATTATAAAAAGAGAGAATGAAGTAAGTATATCATGACAAAACTTGTAATACAAGTTTTCTTCTTGATCACACTGTAAAAATCTTATTCATTTCAATGGAATTACCCAAGTGTAACTTCAAGGAGAATTTGGCTTATGTGGGATCAGAGCAAAGAGGCTCGAGAGTAGAGGCTGGCAGGATGCCAGAGGTGTTTCATTCCCTGCCGTTCCTTTTTCCTGGAAAGGAGACTGAAAGGGAGAAAACCCCACAGAATATCTACCCAAAACATTTCATCAAACAGATCACTCATCCAAGCCATAGTCAAAAAGTCTGTTCTCCAGCTACTGTGACAAAATACACAGAGCTCTGACCTCTCTGCGTTGGAAATCTGGGGCATCACTTTATGCAGTACTAAACTAATTCTAGTAGACAGATTTCAAGGAGGGGAATTTCTGTTTGAATACTGGGTGGTCACTGTGCTGCCTGGTGACACCTGAAGCATTGAACCAGTGCTGATCTCCAGCTCCCAGTGCAAACCACCGCCTGAGCTGCTGAACCAGCTCTGCTCAAGTGTGACCGCAATAAACTCCTGATCTCTGTACTGTATATCAACCAGAGGATTAAATATTCACCACCAGTACCTAATCTACAGCTAGAAGTTATCACGGCTTGGTTACACATCTGGTTGACTAAAGCCCTCAGGTGATTTCATCCAAAACTCCCACTGACAACAGCCAGACACGGTCTGGGTGTGGGGTCATCTGAATCACCCTGAGGGTGAAAGATTGCAGCAACCCAAAGGATTAAAGCCAAACCAGTGGTGCTTACAGCTCCGGCTCCATGGAAAGATTTATGATGATTTGGCAATTGCAGCCTGCCAGTAAAAATACATGTTTTAACAGTACAGTGACTAAAACTAATGTTGTATTTCTGCTAGCTGCTGCCCGTGCGTTTGCTGATGTATTTAGTTTCCGAGTTCAGGGCTAGAAGACCTTACTCATCACAGCTCTTAATGCTCCTGTCCTACCTCAAAGCCTGGCACCTGACTTGATGAATAGTTACCAGTATTAATCATCGGAGGTGACCAGTATCTTCTTCATACATTTGTCTGAAAAACTGCTCTCTCTGTGGAGGCTTTTAATGGATTTCTCAAGTCTTTCTCAACCGTGACACAGAATACCTGAAATTCAATGGCAGCAACAAATGAAAGGGACAAAAACCCAGATGGAAGCATAATTACCATTATCAAAATATAGTGCTTTGGTAACTGAAACTCACAGGTGATGGAGCAGCAGTTTAACATCACCAGGCACTGGGGTTGACGGTCCCCTTCCTCACAGCCATCCATGCAGCCACCCTGCTCTTCCTTCCCTGTATTTAACTGCCTTGCAGTTATTGGTTAGGGAAAAACTGTAATCACTAGATATTGATTGCACGTCTCTGAAATGCCCGTCCCTGGAACTGACAGGGAGAGTGGTCTCAGTGCTTCTGTCCATAGCATCATTTAGCAGCAAAAATACAGTGGAGAAGACTGGGATGGGATCTTACTGAACCTGTCTTAGATCTTCTCCCTTCTGGTATTTATACCCTGGACTCCATTCAAACCATGTGCCCTCATGAACACAATTCACAGATCCACCCTTCTGTTCATAACCTGCTTTGGTCCAAACTAAGATTTCAGGCTCTCTCTGACCTCTCTCCTGAATGACAGGTTGTCACCACAAGCTCAGTTTGGCAGGAGAAAATCTTTGAGTCTTTCCTCTTTCCTTTTAAAATACCATAGACAGCCCCTATTTTCTCTATCATCCAGAAATATGGTGGACAGACTTCCTTTCAGGTGATCACACCCAAGTTACTTCTATTGCCAGCATAGAGGAGCAGACCATCTCTCTTTGCTGTATTTCCATACCCACTCAATACAACACGTATTTTCATTTCACACCTTACAAGCCCTCCTGTCTTACTGTATGTGGGGCACTATCCAGCATATCATCAGCTATAACCAAGCCATCAGAATGCAACAAATGATGTAGGAAAATCATGTGCCTGATTCTGAAATTTCCAAGCGACTGGGGAAAATCTTTACAAATAATTTTACCAACCACATGGACCAAGGATCACATGATGGGAGTTATGGAAACACAGCCACCACATCAGTGCAGTACCGTAATTTAGAAGCTGAAATTCTCATTCTGGTGTATGTGCCATCATTTTTAATAAAAACAATTCTAAAATAGAGCTGCTGCCAAACAATGCATTACCAGGGCTGCCAGAAGGCTTTCTGAGGTGCCAGCCCAGCAGAAAACCAGGCAGAGTTTAAAACACAGCTGGTAAGAAAGGTTTCTTTGGATAACTAGTGAACTTGCACAGGAATTCCAGCAGATTGGGGTGCTTCTTTTTCACTGAACTGACAAATTTCTGATGAGGAAAAAAGTCCGTCTGAAAATTTTCAGCTTCCACTTCTATGTTTTACATAGCAGCTGAGAACAGCTCCTCCAGATGGTTTGAGGTAGAAAAGGAAAAGCACATTTGACACATGGCACTGGAAAGTTCAGAGCCAGATGATAGGGATGAACCCGGTTTGGGGACAGGACTGACAATGACACATAGAAATCATGGCTTTTCCCACAGCACTTTATTCTTTCTGTTCTAATAGCATCTCACTGCCACTCCTGAGATAGGTAAAAATTTCCCATGGGAGCCTCTTGTACTAGAAGATATCCAGACAATTAAAAACAGACACCAGAGCACAGAAAATATATAAGCATTTTTAAAACATGCCACAAGTGCACTGTAAAGCGCTTAAATCCTGCAGCTTCTGTTCATGCCAAGCCCTCAAGTAATGGCAACTGGATACCAAACTGACCAAAGCCAAGTCTTGCCAAAAAATCTTTTGTCTGGTACTTTTGCTGCTTATATTAAACACAAAGTCTCTTCTGGAGAAGCTAAAGCAGAGTTGGTGGCAACAAATCCTGGCATCAGCTTCTGAGATATTAGTGGCCTCTCTGATTGCCCTGTGCTCTAGCTTTTTTGTATCACTTGCCAGAACACCACTGAAGCTGTGATGTTAAATAACCGATCGAGTCCAAAACACATACATGATAAGCTACTGGGCCTCTCTTCTGTCTTGGTAGTTTATGTTATGTGACATGATTTTTCTTTACGCTCTGCATCTTGAAAAGGAAGATCAATGTTGTGGGGAATTTTAAATTGGCTCACACTGCAGAAAAGATTTCATTACCTACATATCAGTCCTCGAGGTACATAGTAATTCTCTGCCTTACGTTACTGGAATTTTTTGCATCTTTTCTAGGAACCAGGTATTGATCCCTGGAAAATGGACAACAATTAAAATAAAATACAGAACTGCAATCCCAGTGGTCCCATTAAAGGTTGAAATGTTTCATTAACACCTCATAAGAATATTCAGAACATGAGAGGAGGGCAGCTTTCCTCCTTCATCACTGGTGCACGATATCCAGAAAGAAATGGCTTTTAAACTTGTCAGTATTACTCTACATAAAAATTACTCTAGTGTAAATAAGACAGCTATAAGTTGAAGTGCTCGCTCCTACCACCTCAAGACATTTTTTCTACTTTGAAATTGTTTTATCATATTCCAGCCTAAATCAGTTACATAGCAATTTAATCTTAAATGAAGCAAAGGAAATGTAAACCATAATTAGTTTGATAAAACTAGGTCATACTGTAAATTAAACCAACACAACTTCATACATCCATATGCCCTTAAACTTCTCGACTGTGAAGAACCCAGGTCAAATTGTTGGACGTGATCTTCCTCAAAACTTCAGCTTTGAGGTTTTGACTGGGAAAAAGCTCTTCAGCCTAGCAGAGGTAGAAATCTGAATGACATTTGAACATTGCAGAAATGCTGAGTCTCTACCCATGAGCATATAGTTTTCTTATATTTCTTTAAGAAATGATGGGAAGAGAAAACTGAGCAACATGCTGTGCACTTGCTGATTTCCGTGGGGCAAAGGTACCTCTGAAAACTAAGCCCCTAAGAGTTATGCAGGTCACAGCTTGCACATTAAGCGGTGTCTACACGGAGTGGGTGGAAACACACACTTAAGTATCATGATTCAGAAAAGCGCAGTTAGTTAGCAGTGAAGATCCCAAGAGAATAAGCCTCCAAAACTATTTTAGGTGCAAAATCAAGCCCAAGAGGTAACCATTCAGTATGGAGACAGTATCTAACCAAGCTGGAGTCTCCCATGTTGTCTTCCATGACTGTGAGAGGTTGTAGAGGATGTCCTAACTCCTCCTTATACAACCACACCAGGTGTGAATGATGCTTGGTTCACACCTGTCCTGAATGAGAGAATCCCCCTCTGTGAAACTCTGTCTCAGCCCAGAGAGACAGAAAATGGATCCAGCTATGGATATGGCTTCCTAATGCCCAGAAAAATAATATTCTGCATTTTCTGCCAATTTCTTATTGACTGCATTTCATCCAGCTGGGGACTGATGACACCTGAGACATCAATGGTGTTATGTAAATATCTATCCTATAGAATCAGGGTTTTTCACCTAAGGCTTCTGAGGTTTCTACTTTACTTCTGAGAGATCCACGAAGAGTACTTCTGATTAACATTCCTTGTCAGTTGGCTTAAATTCCTCAGCTGGGAAATGCTTAGGGGGGCTGCAAATCCAAAAGAGTTGAAAACCATGGCAGTCAATAGTCAGATAATGTCAGTCAGTCAGATACTGTTAGTGTCTGACAGAAAAAATACCAATAGCTGGCATGATTGATGGGGAATGAAGGAAATACCACCCACAAACAAACAAACAACAAGTAAATAAACAGGATTTGAAAGCTCTGTGTTGCATTTTTTTAAGCTGATTTCATTTCACTCCTCTGTGTAATCCCCTGATCCAGGCATCCTTTATAACCAATAATTACCAAGTGGCCCTTATGGCAGCACCATTGACAAGGGCGCGGTGCCAGTCACTGTGCCTACCTGAATGGAGCTTCTGTGAACCACCACCAAGGGGAATGGAGATACACCTTCCTATATTGAGTGACCTCTGTGTAATCAAGGGTGTGTTGCTTAATGCCTTGGAACCATGTAAGGAAAAAAGAAAGAAAGGAAAAAGCAAATTGTTATTTTTTTAAACTTGAGCACAGATGGAAATGATGGGTAATTTAATTGGTTTTTACCAAAAAAAAAACACGTTCATCTCCTGGTGTTTAAGATTCTGAAGTGTTAAGCCACTTGAAATGACAGATAACATAGAGTTTTTTGGCTGGAATCTGGGTCTTTGAGTTCTGCCAGGCTATAAATAAACATAGATTGATTTACATATATATTATATTATTTTTACGAGGTTGCAAACATTTCTTTCACTGTGGTCAAACATTTCAGATCTTTCACTGTGGTCAAAATGCCAGCAAGGTTGTTCTAAGAAGCACAGAAATTCACAAAGGTGTTTCCCAGTGACAGAAATGCATCAGTTTAGGAGCCAAAAAAAAAAGAAGACAGAAAGCAACACTTCAGGTCTGTTGTGAGTACAAGTGGGGAGGATCTGATGTAACTTTGTGGATGTGTTATATCATTAACAGGCAAGATATTGATGGATACTTCTCAGTTGCTGTCATTGGAACAATGAGACCTAGATTAGCTTCTGGAATAGCAGATCAGATTATACTGCAGTTATGCTTCCTGCCTCAAGGAAGCATAAAGAAAGTCAAACTGGAGAAGGAAAGAAAAGAAAAAGTATGTGAATCCAAACATACACAACTGTTGTTTAAAATGTGCCCCTTCCAAGATCTTAGAGAAAATAAACCCACAGGAACCATGAGCTCAGCTCTTGGAGGCAGCTACAGTTGCACAAAACTGAGCATTTCAGCAGGAGGTTTTAAGCAAGAACTCAAGGTGCCGTTTCCAAAGAAAATGAAGTACAAAGAGGCATCTCATGGCTTCTTTCCAAGGCCCCGTATCACAGAATCATAGAATCATTTTTGTTGGAAAAAATCTTTAAGATCATCAAGTCCAACCACTAACCTACCACTATCAAGTCCACCATGTCCCTAAGGGTCTCCTCATGTGGAATTAAGCGTTCTGATTTTTCAAAAAATCCAACTAGAGGCTACTTGCATCTTTAGCTGCCTTCCATCCAATAAGGATTTCAGGGACTGTAAGATACATCCATTGCAAGGAGGGCTTCAACTCACATTTGAGCTGATCTTCAGTATTAACCGCACTGTCTCCTTAGACTGGCTCAAGGCTGGAGCAAACTAGCTGACCTGCTGAGTGAAGACACTTGGGCATCACGAGATGAGAAAAAGACTGTCTCACCCTTGGCAGCACAGCTGCGAGCAGACTGTGTCATGCGGCACGACAAACTCCAGTGCGCGCTGGCATGTTTAACAAGGACAATATAAACAGTGCCAACACGAGTTATGTTGGGAACGAGTGATGCAACTTTGTGTTGCCACTTTTCTTTCACACCTTCAAGCCTTTTGACCGAGCTGCGCCACAAAAATGTGAGAAACGTGTCATTTGCTGGAGGGGTGAGGACATACTGCTATTCTGAGCAGGAAAGAACAAAGTCAGTCACTGAGCCAATATGTAGATCACCAAAGAGTTTACATATTGTCATCAAGGAAGGATGCCAGAAACTGATGTCTTTGGTGGCACACCAGCAGCCTGATTAGCAACATGAAGCTGTCTCAGAATTGAAATTATTTATCGCATGCTGAAAGAAAGACACTTGACATCTGGTTTGACAGGTTATGTGCCATCACAAAAACACCCTCATGAAAGAAGAAATTCAGTTCATCCATCAGAGCCTACAAATAACCCTGCTGTGATCCTGGAGGTGCTGGGATTCCCAGGAACACCTGAGGGCTCTGCCTCTGCAGCAAAAGTGAGTTTGGCCTGTCATCCTCCAAGGCCATCCAGCACACTGCCACCCCAACCTTCACCTCAGGAAACAGATTTACTAATTTCTTCTCAACTCACACCTCTGAGAAGACTCTAAAGCCAAAGGATCAATGGGCATGAGGAAATAGAAGAGCAGATAGAAAATCGATTGAAATGTACTGTGGTTAAACTACCAAACTCAATGTAATGTGTTACTATAGCAGGACACAAACCAGTCAGTCGTTAGAATCATAGAATGGTCTGGGTTGGAAGGGACCTCAAAGATCATCCCATTCCAACCCCCCTGCCATGGGCAGGGACACCTCCCACTAGACCAGGTTGCTCAAATTATTAGCAGGATGCTTTTAAATACCAACATCTGTAGAAGCAAATGCCCTTTCAGTACCAGCCCTGCTGTGATTCTCAGTTTCTCAGGGATGTGGGGACTGAGACATAGTTTAGTATCTGGTGCTTCTGAGGAACACAATAACATGCAAAGCAGTGAAGCACTTTACAACAGTTATAAAAAGATAAGGTACTCTGCTTAGCAGCCATAACAGAGCAATAAGGTCATGCCAGTAAGCACCTGTACACCCTAACTGAATCATCTTTTTCTTTGGAAGAATAAAGCACTGATGCTAGTCTCCTGGTTTTGTGTGCAGGTGGTTTCACAGCCCTGCAGTGTGCAGAAAAGGCTCCATCCTCAAGGTCACTGCTGATTTTGTGCCCAGCAATGTTCCGGTGAGTTTTGATGGGGCAAAGACCTCAGAATTTTGCCTCAAATCAATTGCCCTGATAAGAATTCGCACAAATGGCTGCATGGGATGGGAGCAGAGGTCTGTCTAACTCTGGATCCCCTTCCTCATCACCACCAAAATCAAAAGAAATGCTGGACGCCACATGATACCCCTCCTGAAGCAGAGTCAAACTCAAGTACATTAGCTTTGCACTTGTGCATCAACTGACTCAGATTCGGGGAAAAATAACAGGGGACATGTATTAAAAGCTGGGGGCTTTCCATTAGTAACTCCCATAAACCAATCACACCCATTCAAGTCAACCAGGCATGCCATTTATTTGGTGTTTTAATAAATTATAGCTCCGAGGTGCACTGAGGGCCAGATTTTTAAAGCTATTCAGCTGTTTAACTCTCATTGATTTCAGCATAATTGATTTCAGTGGGAGTTAGGTGCCTGTATTGCTTCCCACTTTGGGCCAGTCCCTTCTATGGTAACTGTACCAATTAGGCAGAATAACTATTTATCAGGAGCCCCATTAAATAGAATCAGTGGTGCCCAATTACATCTAAATTACCAGGTCAGCCACCCTGATGGCTGAACAGGAGGGGTGGCTGTTGCCATAACACTGACACCACCATTGACAAGGAGAATTTCTTCCATTGTATCCCACTTACAGTAACTCTCATCCAGGAAAAACATCCTGCTTCCTCCATTAACCCTTGATTATTTTTTTACTTTCCCACTGGGTCACTCTTACATTGCAAAGACTAATGGTGTAGTGGATCCTAGGAAGCAGAGCAGGCTGAATCCAAACCTAAATGAGCGGGGCTTACATAATTAGAGAGTGAGAGAAAGAGAAACTAGAGTCAGAGACAGGGTCTTTTCAGGGTTTCCAAGGCAGCAAACTGCTCCTTCTCACGTAGCATGCACCACAATTGTGTTTTCAATTCTACAGCACCAGTTTCCCCTATGATGAGGAAGAAAAAAAAATCTCCGCTCTTTTGAAATGTGAGTGCTTTTGAAATAATAGAGAGAAGGTCTGGGACATTATGCTCCACATGAGCAGTTGTGGTGATATCTTCATTTATTTGATAGCATCTTCTGACATTTTGTTCCATTTGCAGGTGAGTCATTCATAATATTACGTATAAAGGATTCTGGTGTCGTGATCTTTAACTTTTGTCCTGCATCTAATACTGAAGATCATTCAACCATGATGAAAACAGCTGAAGAAAATTCCTTTCCTGCAGGACATGAAGGCCAATGATGGTATGATAGATGTCAGGGTGCTTTGTCATTTATTGCTCCACATTCCATGTTTGATTGGTGCAGGGAAAGGTCTGTTTATTAATACAACAGTCTGTGTGAATTGCAGGTAGCTGAAAGAAACAAAAGGAAAAAAAAAAAACCAAAAAAACAGCCAGGAAGGCAATGCAATGACTGAGCAGAACAGCCTCAAGGGAACTCTTGGGATGCTGCTGAAAACCAGACGAGGATGGTAAGTCCAGATGGCTAAGCCTACCCCAGCACCGCACCTTGGGCAACAGTCTTGGGAGAAAGGGGGTCCAGCAGGGGAAAAAAAAAAAGACCAATTCAACAAAAAGAGACAATTTCTGCAAAGCTGTCAGAACCCAACAGATGAAGCAGGTGAAGAAGCTGACTCTAGGAAGTATAGGAATATTTCTCTAGACAGATGGATCTTTCTATATAGGTCAAACTTCAGTCTTCTACCAGCCTTCTTTCTCACTCCTAGGATGACACCAGCTGCATCTCGCTGACCTGCTGGTTCCTCATTCCTGAAAGAAATGTTTTCCAGGTGCTAAACCCAACCAGAACAATGTAGGCAGCTCAGGTGATGACAAGGAACCAGAGCCAATGTGCTGGGAGGAGTAAAATGCACAAGCAGCTATAGGAAGCACCACCAGCAGACAGACATCCTGCCCTGCCTATACCACCATTGTTTCTAGGACATTCCTTCCAGCTCAAGCAAGCTTCACATCTTCCCAGGAGTGCCTGAAAAAGGTAAATGCTAACTATAAACCACTTCTTTTTGAGATCAGCCTTCCATGAAAGCTCGTTGTTACCCACAACCTTTCTTCAGTATGAATGAGCCAGTTAATGCACTGTACATCACTGCATTACAATTCAGTATTTCATGCTTACTACTCTTAGAGGAAAAAAAATATTAATAACTCATTTAGCTAGATTTCATTTCCTAACCCTTTGCAAGGTCTACAAATTAATTCCTTAGTGGGCTTTTGTTCCAGCACTTAACCTGATCTTTTCAGCTGCATCAGTGATCATTTCTCAGTTCCTGCCCTATTCTGCAGGAAAATAGCTCCACAGTACCCTACCTTGTGTGATCTATCTTTGGTAGAGCTCTCACATAGCTGTGCCAGACAGGTCAGAAAACAAGTTCACATATTTTGGTGGAATTTGTAATTGGGTTTTATCAGAAAAAAACCACCTTGCTCTTCACAAGACCAAGAGCAAGCACCATCACTATGGGGTTTCCCTCAGCAGGCATCCAAGCACTCACCTAGCTTCAGCTAAGGCCAGGGAAAATAATAAATGTGACTCATTTCTGTTAAAAGAGAGGAAAAAAAGGAAGCTATTATTTTGCTTTCCTCCACCATCATACCCCAATCTATTTGTTCTTTACCCAGCTAAATTGTCCATTCACTGTTGAGTTGAACTAACCCTTTCTATAACGTGCTGGTCTGGATAGGTGTGGGAAGGAGGGCATGGAGACTAATGAAATAATTACTCCCAGCCTGTTATTTGTAGGATCTGCCATTTAGGAAAAGCTTCAATGCTATTTTTTCTTGTGATAAGGGGAAAAAGAAATAAAAAATGTGGTGCTCTTTGGCCAAAACCTTAGTGACTGAGGAAATTGGCTCTAAACACCCATACCTTGGGGTCAAAGCTGGCTTTCTCTTTCCTGGTTAGCTAATCTTTTCACACATTAGACTGTAAAATTGTTAAGTGGAGTATTAGGGCCTCTGGTTTCTCACTGCGAATGACACATAATGGGCACTGTCTTGCCACAGTAACAAGCAAAAGATGCAGTGTTATAGCTAGACAATGTAGAAAAGTAAAGTTACAGCAGAAACAGTAATGATGGATAGGAAACGGTTTGGACATCGGGGAGCGTTACTGAGATAGCGTGTAGGGGAAATGGGAAAAAAAGACAAAGTCATCAATATTGCCTCTTCTCGCTGAAGTAAAACATGTCAAGATGTGGTGCTTCCGTAGATATTGGCGTAGAAGCAAAATGAGGCTGGGATTGCCAGTGTGCTGAGTCCTGCCACCAAGGTTGTCTCAACCAGGAATCTTGTGGTCTTTTTTCTTACGATGTTTTTTAATAAATAGGCTTTTACAGTTGTAAAACCTCCCATCTATTACCCTTCCTTCCCGAATTTCTCCATTTCTCAAGCAGTTGCTTCTATCCCATCCTCCTTAAAATAACACTCTCTTGAGCCATAAATATCCCTGTTTAGCTCTTTCTGAGATCAACCCTATTGCACTTAATGAGCACTTGGCCCAAAACAGGAATGACACCAGGTTCAGGAGATCTCTGATCAAGTCTTCAGCCTAGGTTAGTACTTTTATTTTTACTACTAACTATGATTAATCTCCAGTGCCTCCAACAGAGGAGTGACTGTCCTAGCCAAGAGTTTTAATACTTCCCAAAAGGTTTTTGCAGTTGATCCAGGCTGGCTAATAAGCCTATAGCTCATGCACAAGCTTTTAAACATCTGCTCTAAGTGCACCATTTTAGCCTTTTGAGTTTGGCCTTACACGTGTTATTTTTGGCTTGCGCTAGTGACTGACATGTTGTCCTGCTGACTGTGTTATTTCACATCCTGGAAACACTGCAGGCTGTGAGCTGCAGGGCTCTTGGTCTGCGAAAAACACACGTTTCTTCTGTAAATCTCTGTAGTCCCAGTGTGTCCTTGCAAGAGTTGCTGAGCAATGACAAGAAGGGAGAGAAATGCGATGGGTATTGAAAAGCTTTAATACACAGTAACTAAAACAGTGGCATAACAGACAGAATTTGATAAGCTGGAATTTCAAATATTGGTGTAGAGGAAAAGTATTTATAGATACAGGCTGCTGCAGCCCTGTTGAAAATACTGGCAGAAGTCAGAGGGAGAACTCAGATTACTGCGTAGGGTGGAAATGGCCAACCTACAGTGTAACATTTGCAATTCTCTGGAAATCTTTGGGATTTCAAGCAGCTTGGGGCAAAGTATATTTCACACACATGGTGCCTGCCATGTGTTCAGCCCTCTCTGCTCAGGAGGCCAACTGCCAGAATTTGTGTAGCATGTGTGAGTATGTGTTTGGATTAAGCATAACTGGAAAGGGAACTTAGGCAAACTTCTCTTTGCTGAGGTCACCTGAAAAATTTCCACACACAGCTCTAACTCTTTAGTTGTTTTATAACTCGAGCTTGAACAATGCCACTATAGAATTTCTAACCTTTGTGACTGTCCGTTTCCACAGAGAGAGTTTTTTTTTACTTTACTAGCTCAAAATTTATGCTTCAACAAGTACAAATACTTATTGCATCTATTTTGGGTTCCCATGTACATGACTCCAACCTAGAGCATGCAACACCTGCAGCAATGGTGTATAGGTTGTGCCGCAGTATTTATTCCCATTTCCTCAGACATATGCAGCAATAAAGTGCTCAGTGTTGGAAGGACAGTTGAGTTTGACACAGGTTTCATTGATTCAGTGGATAATAATCCTTCCTCTGGCAATGTGAATAGTCTTGGCAGTGCCCAAAATGTCTCTGTGAGTGCTGAGGAGGTGCCAGCTGCTGACATGGTGGGAGATTGAATTCAGGGGGAGGATCATTTCTCGTTGTGGCTGCAAAACAATAAGGGGCAGAAGGAGAAGGGCAGGAACATCCATCCAGTTCTGTGAGTGTTCCCTGAGATGACCCCTATGGATATATTTATTTTGATTTATCTGAATTTAGCATTTGTTTGCTAGCTTTTTTTTTTTTCTTTTTTTTACTGTTTGCTTCTTGCTGAGCTTCTGAAAGTTCCTGAGATCATTCTGTCTGTGTATCTGTATATCTACGTCTCTCCCTCTAACCTGCCCCCAAGCTCTCGAACCTGTGGGTCAAATTCAGCCACTAAGCACACCACTGTAGAAAGTCAAGATTCACTTCACTGTGTTAGACTTTATTTAAAAATGCAAATGGCTACACGCCCCCGTCCATCCAACCTGCCAGTGAAGATGAGTTTGAGGAGGTACAGCAGACAGCACACAACGCTGCTTTCATTGTGTCTTGTTATGCTTCAGCAGAAAGCTTCAAAATGAAGATTTAATGTACCAATGAACACTGATTTTTGCCTTTCACTGAAGGTACAGAAGAAGCTATAAACACTTCTGTAAACTCAGGGGAGAGTCCTTGCACAGTTATGTTTGCAGACACTGTCTCCCAAGATGATTAATGAAGAGCAGTAATGGGTCTATATTCAAGCACAATGCTGCTGGAGTTAATATCCAGATCCTTCCCTGTTTGGGAGAAGCATTTTCTAGGTGTTTGAAAATGGGCTGGCTAATTATCAAAACTGGAGTCATTCAAGCGAGAGGTACTTCAGGGATGAGCCAGCAGAAAGAAAAAAGGCTGCTGTTTCCTAAAGATGACAGATCTGACAACATTTTGTTTCTTCTGGAAGACAGAGATGCTTCATCTGGGTTGACATCAGGGAGTATGGTCAGGGTGTGGGATTGTGTGGTCAGGGTGTGGGATTGTGTAGACTTCATTTTATTGACACTGCATACAGGAAAAAAAAAAGATATTTTTTTTAATTTACATTTTTTTCAATGGTCACATTTTGCAAGACACTGTCTATGGAGAATAAGAAACACTGCATGAGGAACAGTGGCTCATGTCTTTAATAACCAGAGTTCTTGCACAAACAGTGTGAGCACAGATGATCTTTATCTCTCATTATACCCAGTCTGGATCTTCCACACTTGATTTGGCTTTCTGCAGGTGAGAGCATTGTGCCAACACCTTTTCCTTTCAACCTTTTGGACTAAAACTACAAGGAACAAATTTATGTCAAAGAGCACTGACTTGGTGAAGGGTTGATGTTAGTTAATGTTTGTGAAATGCTGTGAAGATGTAGAATGCTTCAGAAATGCTGCTTGTTCCGAACGGTGGCCAGAACAGGTGGGGGGCACACATACAGCATGCCTGCAGTGCCTGGGGAGGAGGAAATGTCTGTTTGGGTTACACATAAGACAGCAAGCCATGCTGAGGGTGCAGTGTGGTTAGACATTGGCGGTGTCCAGTGACAGGACAAGGGGCAATGGGCACAAACTGGAACACAGGAGATTCAGTCTTAACATAAGGAAACACTTTACTGTGAGGGTGACAGAGCACTGGCACAGGCTGCCCAGAGAGGCTGTGGAGTCTCTGTCTCTGGAGACATTTAAAACCCGTGTGGGTGTGTTCCTGTGTGATCTGCTCTAGGATCCTGCTCTAGCAGGAGGTTGGACAAGATGATCTCCAGAGGTCCCTTACAACCCCTACCATTCTGTGATTCTGTGATTTGGGAGAGCAGAACTGTTGTCAGCCCCCACTCCAGATTTCAATGCATTTATTACAGCTACAAGGCTAACACTTTCTCTTTTCTGCTAACTTTGGCTAATTGCAGTGCACGTCCTCCCCCTCTACTTCTGAGTGTCTGCTGAGGTCACATCTTCTCCTTTGCTCCCCCAGCCTCTGTGTTCTGGGGACAACCACACGTTGTTGCTCACCTGTACAGCACCCAGCACACACTGAGCCTCCCCTCCAGGACTGGGTTACACAGCACTGCTGTAACGGAGTGTGACTTGCACCAGTGACAATGACACTGCCAATTTCCTTATCGAAA